>JAQPPZ010002969.1:9510000-10760000 GCA_028583015.1 Wollemia nobilis | reverse complement strand
TATTGCAATTAAAACACTTGATATTGTAGCCTTTGGATGGTGCCCATATCCTGAAATATTTCTTGAAATAATTTCCATATCCATTCCTTTCCTGAATTATGTATTGTGAAATTCTATTTTCATGACCATTATGACCATGACTTCTGAATTGTGTAGCTCTAAAACCAAAATCATGATGGTCATTTCCTTTGCACTGAGAAGCTCTATGACCAATAATGTTACATGAGAAGCAATGTTCCTGAAAACCATACCTTCTTCCTTTGATGTTCCTTCTAGCAAAATCAAACTTCTTTGATCCATAGACCCTGCAGTGTATAGCCATGTGTCCAAATTCATTACAAGAAAAACAATGTCCTTGAAAAGCCCTTTTTTCATGCCTTGGTTCCTCATACCTTTCTTGACCATTATCCTTATTATCATTTTCAAATTGTACATTGCATTCTTGAACCTTCTTTGTAGTATCTAAATCCTCTTTCTTAGTTTCTTCCTTGTTTTTCTCTTCAAGTATTTCTTTTCATTTTGAACTTGATTCACCTATCTCAAAACAAGAACCAAACTGACTATTTGGAGCCATAGGAACTTTGGAACTTTCCTTACAAATATTAGGTGCTTCCTTGCTTTCATATTTTAGAACTTCTTTTCCTTTTGAGTGTGATTCCCCGAACCTAAAATATTAGACATTTGGTGCTTTGGAATTTTTCTCTTCTTTCTCTTTATTTGTGTCAAGTAGTAAATTGGCGCACATCTCTATAGCCTCTAAAATGCAAGTATCCATTTCTACTACTTCTTTTTCTTTGGAAACTGATTCTTCCTTATAGATTTCTGAAACAAAATATCCTGATACAAATATAGGTCCTTGTGTACTTATTTTTTATTTCCCATCTTCATAACCAAGCCCTATTTTTATAAATGGATCTCGTTGTGAATCTAAAAAATTATCCAAAGTTTTTGAATTTCTTTGAAATTATGCTAACTTATTTATGTAGGTCCCCAAACTTTTCTGATCTTCTTCTTCTAACTGATTACATCTTTCTTTTCTTGCCTTCAATTTATTAGAAATAGTGATGCCAAGTGATGAGGTTTGGAAATGCCTCCATCATAACATGTTTTGAACAACTAAAACTTGCCTAAAACTCTATGATTTACTTTATATACTAGTTAAGTTGATCTAATATGTTGTGTATTAATTGTTTGTATGATTGATGTGTTTGGAATATTATATGCTGATTTTTACAGTTTTTGTGTAGTTTTATGTCACTTTGCCATGACCTGTTACATAAGGGATATACTTAGGCTGATAGCAACACTTTACTATTTTTATTTTGATGTTTCTCAAGCATTAATTTCTTTGAATTTAGCAAATAGTGCAAAGAACTATTACTGTGTAGCAAAAACTGGTTTTCCTATGTAAATTCCAACCAACTACCAATGAATGACAAGGCATGGAATTCACACATGAAGAGGAATGAAGGCTATTGCAATATGATCCTAATGACTAATCTACCTAAGAAATGCATCTAAAATCAATTGAAGAGTACATATTTGGTCATTCTGAAGATCTTTGGATTGAGAAATACAGTCTCTTTAGATTGAGCGAATATCTTCGAATTGAGCCACTTAGCTTCGGATTGAGAACAGAAAGCACTTTTTGACCTGTTGACTGATTTTTGACGGTGGAAAAATGGAAATAAGGCTGAGAAGGTTAAAGGAAAATATCTCCCATATAACTTTGCCATCCTTGCCATCCAAAGCCACAATTTATGGAAAAGATCCTCTTCTAAGATAAACCTAGGGAATACTGCAGAATAACAAGAATTGATTTGCAGAGTATATTTTTTGTTGTAATTAGATTTTAGGCATCTATAAAATATCTCCCGTACAAGTTGAGCTAATAATAAAAACAATATAAATATTAGTAGAGAAAATATAGATAGAGAATAAGCGAGAAAACTGAGACTGTTACAGTTCTGTAACAGGTTTTAGCAGTAGATTTGTAATCATGTTCTAAATCAATAAAGTACAAGTTTTTCTATTCATTATGTTATGTTTGAGTGTGAGTAAGATTTAGAGATAGAGGAACTCATACCTTCTTCTATAAAAGGAGGCTAGCCACTTCCATACCTAGGAGGAGGACTAACAGACAGGTTTTGTTATGATTTTGTTGCAGCAGAATAAGCTGTGAAACTTGTCAATTTCATTCTTTTGTAGTAGTTAACATCCATTTCAGTCCTAATAATTTATTTTATATTCAAGATACTTTTGTGATGTGATTAGAAGTAGATATAATTAGTCTTTTTTTTTTTCAACAACTTTCTAATTTACTGCAATTTCCATTTCCAGCAATTTATAGTTTTCTACAATTTTTCTGCATTATTGTTTTTGTTGTCAACCCCTGCATAGAAGATTGACAACCTTCTATTATAGAGTATTGACAGGACTTAATTTTAGTTTTGATTATTGTAAGAGTAAATAGACTTTCATTTTTCAACTGTAATTAGGTTTCCAATTTTGCAATTGTAACTAGGGTTTTAATTCTATAATTTAATCAGGTTTCATTCTTGCAACTGTAACTAAGGTTTCATTTCTATAATCAACAATTAGTTTTCATCCTTGCAATTATATTAAAGTTCAATTTATGCAATTTAGAGGTAAAAGAGACCTAAAAACCCCCACACAATCAGTTCCACCAATAAGACTTGTTGCTCTCAATTGACCTTAAATTATAGCCCTGTTCACTCCTTTCGCAGATAGCCTTGTACACTGCCCTAGATTGACAAATTCATTGAGAATTAATGATGTGCTTAATTATAGCGTATAATTTTGGTATCATTGTTAGGGAGAGTGTTTTTAGAAGGTGTCAACAGTTCAATAGTTGTTAATTAGACTGAGTTGTGAAAATTCAAGGTAAAATCTGAATATAATAGCTGGTTAAGTAACAATTATTGACTTATAATTTATATCATTAAGGAGTAGGCATGAATGAGTAGGCCTAGGGATGAATAAGGTAAAATTATCCAAAGAAATACCTGTATTATTCCATTAAGAAGATCTTCATGCCTAAGGGGTGAATCACCTGTGTTTGAACTACCAGAAAAACTAAAACAAAAACCACCAGCTTCATCATCATCAAAATCTCCTGAGAAAGAAAAATTACCATACTCATTATCAACAGAAGGTTTTGGACCTCTTGAGAAATAAATTTGGATAGGTTTAACTATTTCTAAAGAACAAGAAATTATGGAAGAAAGAGGCAATCCATATGGGGATGACTAGCATGGTCGTGTCCATAATAAAAATGATCAAGATGATAAAGATGTGCTCCAACCTCCTAGAACATATAAATATCCTATTATTATGAATCCCACATAGAACTCTCCCATGAAAACAATCTCACCTTCAGTGCTTCCAACCTTTTGGGGTGTTGCATATGAAGATCCTGATCAGTTCCTATTTGAGTTAAAAGTAGTGTGTCAAACCTATGACTATATAAATGATAATCAAAAACTCAAGGTTTTTCCTTCAACACTCAAGGACTCAACATTACGTTGGTTCATGAGCTTACAACCAGATTCCATCCAAAACTGGCATCAAATGGAGACTGTATTTTTAGACAAGTATCAATAGTATTGTTGAGCAAGGAACAGGAAATATGAGTTGTTCATAATTAAACAAGAATATGATGAAACAATAGAAGATTACCTTGATAGATTTGTGTTTTTTCAAAGAAGGTGTGGAATAGGAGAACCAGAATTGTGCAAAACCATTTTTCTAAGAGGATTACAAGATGAATCCAGAGAGGTATTAGATTTGTTGGGAAATAGGGATGTAAGTACTCGTAATATGGATGAGATTATGGATCTTTGCATAAATTACTTTCGCACTAGGCAGAAAAGAAAGAAAAATAGTACAAATGGCACTGATGTGAAGGACCTAATAGAGGAACTTGCAAATTTAAGACTGATATCCTGGTACAATTAAACATAGCTCTGGAAGAAATTTTTTTCTAAAGCAAAAACCACATAACCTTTAGCAATTTATTGCCCAAGATGTAGGAATAAACATACCTTATAGGAATGTCCTCTAAACAAAACATCCATTTCAGCCATTTGTAGTATTTGCTCAAAAGGACATTTGATTAACAAATGTCATCTGCTACCACAACTAAAAACTATCCTAGAAACTCAAACATAAGAACTCAATTATGTGGGACCAAGACAAGAGGGAAATTTTCAACAGTATCAAAATACCTCTTGTTTTCCTACAAATTGGGGAAACAACCATGGAAACATGTCTTGGGGACAATCAGAACCACCCCAACATCCTTGGAATTATTCTCAATGGAAAAATTCTCAAGAATGGCCACAGACAGGTTGGAATAATCCATCTTGGAATCAAAACCAGAATAACCCATCATAGAATCAAAATAACCCACCATGGACTCAGAATCAAAGTAATCCATATTGGATGCAAAATCAACAATAGTGGGGTCAACAATACCAGTCCTATCCAAGGTAGCAAAGAAATCAAGGTCAAAATCAAATTTTTTTGCCTACACCAAATCAAAAATTTTAAGGAAAACCAAATCAAAAAATGCAACAGGTGAAACAACCTCAATTACCAGCTCAACCTGTAATAAATCCAAATAACATAAGGCAGGCAGCTCCTGCCTATA
This sequence comes from Wollemia nobilis, assembly GCA_028583015.1. Lineage (NCBI taxonomy): Eukaryota > Viridiplantae > Streptophyta > Pinopsida > Araucariales > Araucariaceae > Wollemia > Wollemia nobilis. The sequence goes on along the minus strand of JAQPPZ010002969.1, from coordinate 10,755,328 downwards.
TGGCTAATTCTAAAGGAAATTCAGATATGCAAATTCTAGATTGTAGCAACATACAACTACGTTCAGGGAAAGTTTTACCTGAACCTATTATAATTGAAGTGAAAGAATATGAAATTCAAGAACCTATTGAACCAAGCAAATTCAAACCAACAATAGAAGAAGAAGAAGAAAAAATAGAACCACAAGCAGAATAGTTACCTTCATCAGGGATAATTCCATACCTTGAGAGACTTAACACTATAGCAAAAAATTTTGAATCAGAGTTAGTGAAAGAACTCAAAAAATTAACCATATCACTACCCTTATTGCAAGAAATTAAGGATATACCAGTGATTAAAAGAACTGTCTAAGATTTGTGCAACAGAAGAGCAGGAAGAAAAAAGAAAGCATTTCCTAAAACTGTTCATGTTGAAGGAAAGATAGTTGATCTCTTGTCAAGAAAACTAGTACCTCCAAAGTATAGTGACCTAGGAAGTATAGTTATCATAGTGATCATAAGCTCAGTATAAATATCAAACGTCTTAGTTGATCTAGGAGCTGCAATAAATATCATGACCAAGGATATAATGGACCAATTACAACTCAAACATCTCAGCCCCACATTCACATTTTTAGAAATGGCTAATAAGTCAGTTGCAAAACTTGAAGGTGTCATTGAATATGTACCTATAGAAGTTTCTTCTTGGGAATACCCTATAGATTTTTTGGTTTTACAGCCAATAAACTCAGCACATGGCTATCCCATTATCCTAGGAAGACCTTGGCTTGCAACTACAACAACCTTTATAGACTGTAGATCTAGAAAAATGACAATTTCAAATGATATTGACCTAAAACAAATTTCTCTATATCCTCCTGCAAGACCTTTAAGAAATTTCACAAGTCAGTTATGGTTTTCTGACTCAAATGAAGAACCAGAAGAGGTTATTTCCACACTAGCCACCTTGGTAGTAAGGGAACACATAAAATTCCTCCATGACATAGAAATTTTAGAAAATGAAACAGTCCTAATGAATGTTCTACATTAACAAGGGTTAGAAGAGGAAGCAGCCAATATCAATCAATTGATAGTGAGAGAATAAGGTCAAAGTTCTAAAGAAAGGCCATCTATACGATCACAGGAAACATCTATTTCACTACCACATGGGTGGCACCATCACTTGATCTTCCCTTCTCATTGTTCCATACAGGATATGCGTCCATCAAAAATTAATGAGACAGAAACTTCATATGTCCTCCCATATCATCATTGTCCTCTTAATTTCCTAGTCAACAATTGTGAAGAAGTAAATTCAACCCTTCCAAATACAAAAAAAATAGAAGTCTAGCCAAGCAAATTTCTGAACATAAATAGCCAGCTTACTAGGGAAGAGGAAGAAAAATTGACAGCTATTTTGCAGAAGCATATCCATGCTTTTTCTTGGGATTAAAAAGATATATTAGGGATTCACCCTAATGTATGTACTCATAGAATTTATACTGAATATGTCAAGCCTATAAGACAACCTCAGATAGGATGGAATCCTGCCTTGAGGGATATTTTGAAAGAAGAAATTGAAAAACTTCTAGAAGATTTACCCAATTTATGATAGTCGGTGGGTCTCTCCATTGGTTATAGTGCCTAAGAAAAATGGAAAAATGAGAGTATGTATAGACTATAGAGAACTGAACAAAGTGACATACAAAGATCATTTTCCATTTCCATTCATAGATTAGGTGTTAGATACTCTTTCTAGAGAGAAATATTTTTGTTTTCTTGATGGATTTAGTGTATATAATCAAATTCAGGTTGCACCTGAAGATCAAGAGAAAACAACCTTTACCTGTCCATGAGGAACATTTGCCGATAGGGTCTTACCTTTTGGTTTTTTTAATGCCCCAACAACATTTCAACGAGCAGTGTTAGCCATATTATCTGATCTGACTACCAACAGTGTTGAAATATACATGGATGATTTCATAGTCTGTGGACAGACTTTTGACTTTACATTGGAAGACCTTGATAAAGTTTTAACTCGTTGTGAAACCTACCAGTTATCCTTAAATCCAAACAAATGTTTTATGATGATGGAGGAAGGAATAGTTCTTGGTCATCACATCTCTCCTCAAGGAATCCAGGTTGATCCAAAGAAGGTGGAAATTATCAAGAACCTTCTCCCTCCTAAAACTCAAACTGATGTCAAAAGCTTCCTAGGACACATTGGTTTTTACCACAGGTTTATTTCCAGCTTTAGCACAATAGGTCATCCTATGTTTGCCCTATTGACTAAATATTTTGAATTCTCCTAGAATGCAAAGTGTCAAGAATCATTTGAAGCTCTGAAAGAAAAATTAGTAATTCCACCTGTGTTAAGAGGACCTGACTAGAAATTACCATTCCACATACAGACTGATGCTTCCAATACTATAATTGGAGCAACATTGGGACAAATCGACAATGGTGAACACTATGCTATCTACTACATTAGCAAGAACTTGATAGGGGCTAAAAAACATTATACCACAACTGATAAAGAATTATTGGTAGTAATCTATGCCATCAATAAATTCAGGCATTACATCACAGGTTATCAAATATTCATTCACACAGATCACACAACCATTAAATATTTGATGAATAAGCCTATGGTGAGTGCAAGGATTATCCATTGGTTACTGTTGCTACAGGAATTTGATATCACAATAATTAATAAACCAGGGAAAGCTAATGTTGTATTTGATTTTTTGTCCAGGTTACAGAACACAGAGGAAGGGGAATTAGTGGAGGACACTTTTCCTGATGAAAAAATATTTGCTATATCTGTCCAATCACCTTGGTTTGCAAATATAGCCAACTATTTGGTCATAGGGAAAGTTCCCCCACATTTTACTTCCAAACAAAGAAAATAATTGATCAAACAGAGCTCTTCTTTTGAATGGATTCAAGGTATGCTTTTCAAGAGTAGTCCTAACCATGTGTTATGTAGGTGCATCCGAAAGGATGAGGTATATGATATCCTTAGGGCTTGTCATGATGAACCCTCCGGTGGACAATTTTTTGTAAAAAGCACAATTATGAAAATTTTAGGAAAAGGATATTATTGGCCATCTCTTCACAAGGATGTGAAAAAGTACATCAAGCATTGTGATGCATGCCAAATAATGGGGAAACCCACTCATACAAATGAAATGCCACTACATCCTCAAGTGGTTTTAGAACCATTTGAGAGGTGGGGGCTTGATTTTATGGGACCTATTGATCCACCTTCTCAAGGAAAGGTGCATATTCTGGTATGCACTGATTACCTGACAAAGTGGGTAGAGGTGCATGCTTTCAAACATGCTCGTGAAGAGAAGGTCATTGATTTCTTGTATAACCAAATTTTTTAGAGATTTAGAGCTCCACGGTCTATCACCATGGACCAAGGACCCAAATTTGCATCTAAATTTATTGAGGCTTTTACAGAGTTGTATGAAATCAAACATAGGAAATCATCACCTTACCACCCACAAGCAAATGGCCAAGTTAAGGTAACAAACAGAGAATTGGAACGGATATTGACGAAAATAGTAGATGTTCATAGGATAAACTGGCTAGATAAATTACCTGAAGCAGTTTGGGTTTACAATACTACTTGGAAATCCACTACTAGATTGACACCTTATGAACTGGTTTTTGGTAAAAAGCCCCTCTTACCTATTGAATTTGAGCTACTAACATTGTGTGCAGCATTGGAAATTGGAATTGAATTGTCATCGGCACAAGCAAATAGGATTCTGCAGCTGAATGCATTGGATGAACTTCTATTGGATGCTCTGCATCAAACTAAAGTAATTCAGGAGCAGAGGAAGTTGTGGCATGATGGCCACCTACAATAGAGAAAATTTTAGCAAGGATATTGAGCTTTGTTGTTTGATTCTTACTATGTGGACTTCCCTAGAAAACTAAGGACTAGATGGCTTAGACCGTACCATATTGAAGAAGTATTTGACAATGAAGTAGCTCGCCTCTCTCCCATTGATGATTCACGGAGAAATTTGGTAGTGAATGGACATCGCTTTTGAGTGTACCATACACCTCTGACTAAGGAGGAGTTATTACAACAACTTGATAGCTTGGATGCACAACAGGTAGAAGATATTCCCTCTTCCACCACAATTGCCACAGATTGAGCATAATCATGGATTTCAAGAAAACAGAAAATACAAAAAAAAATCAGAAAACAAGAAGATGAATAAATTTTGGTTGTGAATTCCTTCATGGACATAATTAGAATAAAAAAAAAAAGATAAAATGAGAGATAAAAAAAAAAAGAAAAATGAATAACTCAGCAGTGAAAACCTTTTTCTAAGGCACTACTGAGTTGGTATGCATGAAAACCAATTTTTTGGCATGCATAACCTTGAAAACTTTTGAGTCACCATTGTACACATTCACCAACTACATTTGTTTTTGAAGTATTGTAGTAAGCCTCAATAGAGCATCAACAAAAGTAGTCATCTTTCAAAAACTTGCATTAACTTGTTTTAACCAGGTATATGTTTCTTGAATTTTTCTCATTGTAAATATTTGGTATATAGTATATGACAATTAACCATTAGTATAAAAGTGTTCATAAGAGTTGGCATAAGAAAAACATATTTTAAAAGAAGAATGTTGGTTTCTGTTGTATCTTCAGAATGATTGTTGCATTGTATCTTTGGAATGAAGCTTTGTCTTTGGATTGAAAATTGTCTTCGGAATGACAAGTCCAGCCTTGTCTTCGGATTGAAAATTGTCTTCGAAATGACAAGTCCAGCCTTGTATTCAGATTGAAAACTGTCTTCGAAATGAAAAGTCCTGCTTTGTCTTCGGAGTGAACCTTTGTCTTCGGAATAAAAATTATCTTCGAAATGAAATTTAATCTTTGGAATGAGCACTTAATGTTATGTTTCCACGTGGCATCCAAGGAGGGAGAAAAGACATGATCAGCAAAATTTTTGACTCCATGTGATCATTGACACATGTCAGCTGGTTCATAGTGAGATTTGTCTCATCTCGAGAAAGTATGAAATCATGGGAAAAATAACTAATAACGTGCCACCACCATTCGTTGCTGATAACCATGCATGTGGGAAAATCGTGCGTAGATCATATGAGCTAAGGAGATTTGATGGCAAGGACATCTGTCTAATGATTGATGGACAGGTGTCCAAGTTAGAAACAGGAAAGCGTTCCACTCTTCATTCCAAATATGTAATCACTGATGCAACATGATTACAAGAATTTATTTTTTAAGAATAGAACATTACAAATCCAAAGAGAAAACCTTGTAATTCTACAAAAACTAGAAACCAGTGACCTAGCGGATGGCTATAGCAGCAGAGGTGAGAAGTATTTTCAGCACAGTAAGAACAAAAAAATGGGATGAAAGATAAAAATGGAACCAGTAGATACTACCTGTGAACCGGGAAACCTTCTCTGACGCAGCACGAAATAAAATATACAATTAAAATTAACAAAAATGCAGCAGACAAATGTTTATTAAAATGCACCCATCCAACATTACATTCACTTGCTAATAAAATTATATAGTGTGTAGGGGATAAGAAGGGAGAAAATAGGGGATAGGAAGGGGCGGAGGGATAAGGAGGTTTGAGAGATAAGGGGAAAGGAGGAAATGGAGGGATAAGGAGGGAATATAGGAGAAGAAGTAGGAGGGAGTTAGGGAGAATAGGGTTTTAAAAAACAAACTGCCGACAACACTTGCCGACAAAGTGAGGGAGTTTTCACACTTAGACTTAGAAAAGAGATTTTTCTAAGCCACTTTCGAAGCAACCCTATTCACACTTGCAACATTCTCCCCCTTAAAGTTGAGAGGACTGACTACACAGTCTCTCAGCTTTACAAATTGAGCTTTAGTCATCGCCTTGGTGAAGATGTCTGCGACGTTCTCCAAAGTGTGACAGTATTGTAGCTCAACAATTTCATGTTCCACCATATCTCTGATGAAGTGGTACTTCATATCAAAATGCTTCGTTCTGCTATGGTGGATAGGATTATATGCCAACTGAATGGCATTGATGTTGTCGTAGTAGATTCTGGTCGAACCACTTTGTTGTTCTCCAATCTCTTCTAGTACTTTCCTTAGCCACAAGGCTTGAGTACTTGCATAAGTAACCGCTATATACTCAGCTTCTGTTGAAGAGAGCACTACTACTATCTACTTTTTAGAACTCCAAGTTATTAGTCCTGATCCAAGACTAAAACAGTTTCCTGATGTTGACTTCCTGTCATCAATATTGCTACCCCAATCACTATAGCTGAAGCCTACAAGCTTGATAGTGTTACATTTATGGTACTGGATTCCAAAATCCACTGTACCTTTCACATATCTCAAAATTCGTTTAGCTGCCTACAAATGCAGCTCAGATGGGTTAGCCATAAATCTAGAAACAAGAGATACAGCATACTGAATATCTGGTCTGGTGTTGGCGAGAAACATCAAAATCCCAACCATGCTTCTGAAAGTGGTTACGTCAACTTTTGGTGCTCCATCATCTTTGCTTAATTGGATCCCATGTCCAACTAGAGTTGCAACTGGTTTGCAATGCTCCATAGCAAACTTCTTGATCATATCCTGAGCATACTTATGTTGACAGATGAAGATCCCTGTATATGTTTGATGAACCTCCATTCCAAGGTAGTAGTGCATTAAGCCAAGATCCTTCATCTCAAACTGCGTCATCATGGAGTGTTTGAACTCCATATTCATTTTTTCATTACTACCCATAAAAATAAGATCATCCACATACAAACAAACTATGAGGATGTCTTTACCTTGCTTGAGGTAGTAGAGTGTGGGTTCATTTTTGCTCCTGGTGAACCCATATTCTTTGAAGTACCCATCAATGCGTGAGTACCAAGCTCTTGGTGCCTGTTTAAGACCATAGAGTGCCTTCTTCAATCTGTAAACAAGGTGTTCCTTACCTTGCACTTCAAATCCCTGTGGTTGCTCAACATACACTTCTTCTATCAAGTAACCATTGAGAAATGCACTCTTTACATCCATGTGTTGGACTTTCCATCCTTTGTGTGCAGCTAAGGCAAGAACTATTCTGATTGTCTCCTGTTTGGCTACAGGAGCAAAAGTCTCTTCATAATCTATTCCATATTTTTGAGTAAAACCCTTTGCCACTAATCTTGCCTTATGCTTCTCAATGCTTCCATCAGCATTAAACTTGGTCTTGAAGATCCATTTACATCCAACACATTTCTTTCCTTTAGGAAGCTTCACGAGCTCCCAAGTGTCATTGTTTTTTATAGAGGTTATCTCCTCTTTCATGGCATCTTGCCAAATATTCTGAGTACATGCCTTCTCATAACTAGAAGTTTCAAGCTGTACACTAGTTAACAAAGCATAGTTAACTTGATCTCCCCTAGGTTCCTGCTGGGATTCATCATCACCATACAAGTGCATACTTTCTAATCTGTGTAAAATAGATTCCATTTCACTAGCTTGACTCCTAGTATATCTTCTTGAAAAAAATTTATCCAACATCTGAGATGATGGATGATACTGTAAAGTTCTCTTACCTTTGGATGGAACATCAATGTCCATTGGTGAGGAACTTACTGATCGTTGTGGAGGACTTGGTGAAGAAGTTGAATCAGAAGATGGACTTGGCGGATGTGTGGGAGGAGACTGCTTTCCTTTCTGTGGGAGCTGTGGTTGCACCTGTTGAGCAACTATATTAGTGGATTCAACATCACTGAATATTTGGGGCTTACCCCACTCTCCCCCTTCATCAAAAATCACATCCCTTGAAACCACTATCTTTCGAGTCGTAGGATTGTAGAGTCTATAACCCTTTGTGTTTTCACGAGTATCCTACAAAAATGCATGCCCGACTCTTTGGATCCAGCTTCTTTCTCGACTCATCAAGAATGTGAGCATATGCCAATGAACCAAATACTCCGAAATACTTCACATTTTGTTTCTTACCATACCGGGCTTGGTAAGGTGTCTTCCCTTTCAAACTTGAACTAGGACTTCTGTTCAAGATGTGAACACTAGTCCTTGTTGCATCTCCCCAATATGAATTACTCAAATGCTTTGTCTGAAGCATTGATCTTGCCATCTCCAGAATGGTACGATTCTTCCTTTCTGCTACACCATTCTGCTGTGGAGTGTAGGCAGTTGTGAACTGCCTCTTGATGCCATGATGTTTACAAAAATTCAAAAACCGATTAGAGGAGTATTCTCCTCCTCTATCCGATCTAAGACATTTTTACTGAATATCCACTCTCACTTTCAACTTTTGCTTTAAAATCAACAAAGCATGCAAATGCTTCATCCTTATGCTTCAAAAAATATATCCAACACATTCTTGTGCAATCATCAATGAAAAGTAGGAAGTAAGAGTGATTACCTAGACTCTTGGTCTGCATCGGACCACAGATTTCTGAATGTACTAACTGGAGTGGATAGCTAGCCCTCCATGCTTGTCCATGAGGAAATTTTGATTTGGCATGCTTGCCCAAGGCACACCCTTCACAGACTTCCTTACTATCTTGAATTTTGGGAAGTCCAGTCACCATTGCTTGTGAAGTTAGCATTTTCAAACTTGCTGAGTTCAAATGACCATATCTCAAGTGCCATAGGACACTTGGATTGGTAATAGCAACATTTGCTAACTTATTTCCTCCTGGCTGGCCAAACTTCAAAGGGAATAATCTATTTTTTGACATTGGCACTTGTGTAATGATTCTATTACTATTGTTTTTATCAAAAATGGTGCATTTACCCTCATCAAAAATCAACTTATAATTCATTTCAAGTATTTGACCAACACTTAAAATATTGTGTTGAAGATGAGGTGTGTAATAGATATCACTTACTTGCTTGATGCCTTCTTTCTTTGGAACCTCCATGGCTCCAATGCCTTCTACTGCCAATGATTTGTCATCACCCAATCGGATGTTGGATTTGTATGAGGAGTCTAAAGTAGCAAAGAGTTCTTCTTTGCCACTCATGTGATTTGAACACCCTGTGTCCAAAATCCATGTATCATTCATATTTTGCTCTGTTTGGCCATAAGAAAGAAAGAGATTTGTGGACTCTTCCTCTTCTCCAAAATTCCCAAACTGACTGCTCTGGTTGCTGTTGCTTCCTTGCGAAGTCTTTGACCAAAAATCTCGAGCATAATGGCCAGGTTTGCCACAATTTTAGCAAACTTGTTTTGATTTATCTCCTCTTTTTCCTTTGCCAGATTTTTTCCCTCTATTTTGTTGTTGTCCTCCTCTATTCTGATTTCCACCTCTGTTGGATGATCCTCCTCTGTTAGGAGTTCCTCCTCTTTGATTATTCCTACCTCTGCCTCTTTTTTGACCTCTGCCATGGCCTCTACCTCTTCCTTCATGTGTGGCAAAAGCTTTCTCATCTCCTCCATAACTGGTGGTAGGAGTTTCCTGTAACCTCTCTTCATGTGAGAGAAGTGAACCAGTTAGTGCATCAAAAGACAATGAGGTTAAGTCTTTGGATTCTTCAATAATTATTGCAACCGAATTCCATTTAGGAAGAAGTGTTCTCAACACTTTCTTCACCATAACCTCTGGCTTAATATCTTCCCCTAGTGTGACCATTTTATCAACTATGGCTTTCACTCGCACGCAGTAATCTCCCACTTTTTCATTTTCTTGCATCCTGAGATTTTCAAAATCTCGTTTCAATGTTTGCAATTTTACCTGTTTTACTTGGTCACTACCTCTATAGCTTTCTTTTAGGGCATTCCAGGCATCTTGTGCAATTACATAAGAGGCAACTCTAGGGAAGATACTTTTATCTAGGGCAGCATGTATGTGATAAAGAGCGAAAGCATTGTTTTTATGTGCTTCTTTTCTAGTCTTTTTATCAGCATTAGAGAAAGCTGCCCATTCAACAGCAGTTGGTTCAGTATAGCCCTCTTCGACTACATCCCATAAACCTTTTCCTATCAAAAAGGTTTTCATTTTAATAGACCAATATTCATAGTCTCCTCCATTGAACTCAGGAATCGGAAGACTAGTATTGGATGCCATTGCAGAATAAAAACAAACTTTATTTGAAGCAAACAAGTACTATAAAGCAGTACAAAGAGATTAATTATTCAAATCAAATCTCACCTTTTTAGTACATTCAGGTTCTGCTTCGAAGCTGATGTTGATGACAATAACCTTAGGTTCTTCAGGATCCACTTCCTCTGGATCTTCTTCTTCTTCTTCTTCTGCTTCTTCTTCTTCTTCTTCTTCTTCGTCTTCTTCTTCTTCTGCTGCTTCGGGTTCAGGAGAGCATGGTGAATAGCTCTCACTTGATTCTACTGCCCGTACACCAGGTGTATAACTGGCACTTGCTTGATCCTCTGGAACAACTTCCTCTGGTACAACTTCCACAGTTTTGGACTCTTCAATTCTTTGTCCGAAAATGTTGTCTTCTGAATCTGCCTCGTACCCTGAATCCGGCTTCCTCAGATGATCAATCACCTAATTTTCCAGCTGACAAAACACTGTATGCAGACTAGTTCGGTGAACCCTTTCATCAAAGGATTCCGGTGTCTCTCGTCTCAAAATCGAGAGCAGTGCATTATAGCACCCCTCAGACCGGAACATCTAACATTTCACGGGCACATTATTTCTCGTTTTCACCAAAAAACTCTTCTAACAAGGTTTTTTTTTTAAATTTTATAAAGTTTTTTAAAAAAAATTTAATAAATTTTTATATTTTTTTTAAATTAATTTATTAAAAAGATAATTTTAAATAAAATATAAATTAAATTTATTAAATAATTTTAAAAACTTTTAATAAAAACTTTAAAACCTTTTAAAAAAAAAAAATTTAAAAAACTTTTTACCTTTTGCAGGCGGGTGATTCGACCCCACGACCTCCCCAAAGACGGACGGCCGCTTTACCCTACGCCAAGCGGCCGAGCTGAGACAATAAGGGACTTTCTCCCTTTTAAATTCGACGACAGCGAAATTTAAAAAAAAAAAAATTAAAACCTTTTTTTTAAATCGACGGCAGCGGGATTCGATCTCGAATCCGCCTCCCTGCGAGCGGACTGTCTTGGCCGCTGCACCACGTCCCTCGGACGTGACTTCACCAGCAAGGAAGGCAATGATAAAGCACGACAGGGATAATTTAAAAAAAAAAAAAAAAATTGCGTTCCAATTATCCCACATTTGCTGTGGGAGATCTTCGACGAGGTTTATCAACCCAAACCCGCACAAACAATCTCGACTGCCTTCGGGCAGTCAAACGATGCAATTTTTCCGCCCACGTAGCCAATTGCAAACCGACACATCAGCACGCCACTCGTTGCCACATGGCAAAATTTTAGACCAATCAAGCACCGCCACGTCACACGTCGCCTCGTCAGCTCGATCGTCGCCACGTCAGCCAATCACACATTGCCACGTCAGCCTCTCTGCCTCGATCCACATGCTATCAACTACCAATCGATCTTCGCCATGTGTCATCTCAGAATCCATGCTGAGCCTGTTGTCTGCTGCCATGAGTCACCTCGAGATCTGTGCCACTGCCACGTGTCGCCTTGCCTGTGCACGATCTACCTCGAGATCCTTGCCCGAACTGCCTCGAGAACTATGCCCGAGTTTGCTCGTGATCCGCCTCGGGATCCAAGCCGACTGACTCCTACCTCGATATGCGTGCCCACTTAGCCTTGCCTCGGGAACCATGTTTGACTACTACCGAAATTTGGCTCTGATACCAGATGTGAACTGGGAAACCTTCTCTGACGCAGCACGAAATAAAATATACAATTAAAGTAACAAAAATGCAGTGGACAAATGTTTATTAAAATGCACCCATCCAACATTACATTCACTTGCTAATAAAATTATATAGTGTGTAGGGGATAAGAAGGGAGAAAATAGGGGATAGGAAGGGGCGGAGGGATAAGGAGGTTGGAGGGATAAGGGAAAGGGAGGAAATGGAGGGATAAGGAGGGAATATAGGAGAAGAAGTAGGAGGGAGTTAGGGAGAATAGGGAAACAAATTGCCGACAACATTTGCCGACAAAGTGAGGGAGTTTTCACACTTAGACTTAGAAAATAGATTTTTCTAAGCCACTTTCGAAGCAACGCTATTCACACTTGCAACACTACCATCCTTCGAGAGATTCCAAAAGTGTTGCAAATTTTTGAAAATGGAGGGTTTATGCCATTTTTAGACAAATTCGATGGAAGCTATGAATATTTGGTTGCCAAATTTGCCCGCACATTTAGAAACAACAGGGTGCACATCAACGACATGAGAATTGAGGTAACCCCTAAAGTTATTAGTAAAATTACTGAACTTCCATTAGAGGGTCTTCAAATTTCTACAACTGGCAAGAATACACTAGCAAACATAGTTAGTCAATTTCTGGAAGAAGATGATAAAGAACCAGAATACTTGATAAATAACAACATGTGTAAGGGTGTAAAGAGGACCAGCTTGCAAAATCCCTAGGATGAAGTAGCCACATGGGTAATCAAGTTTTTAACCTGTGAAGGGCAGTATGTAGTTTTATCAGGGCATCATTTTAAATTTTGAACCACCTTAGACATGGTAGGCAACAACCTGAGGTTAGGGTAAATATTCTCCTATATCTGTACCAGGAGCTGCAAAACATGGAAAAACACTCTCAGGAGGTAAAAGGGAGCCCTCGCCACCATGGCCTTATCAAATTAGTCTACAAGCATAATTTTAGAGAAAACCTAAGAAGCTTTGATATGTTTTACTCTGCTCTGACTGATGTAGTCTTTGAAAAAGAGGATGAGGAGGAAGAAGACACACATGTTGTTGTAGAGGAGGAAACAGATGCTCTTGCAGAGGAGGAAATAGATGTTGCTGCATATATTGTTACAAAAGCAATAGAGTACCTTTCCCCATAACCTTCAACCTCACAAACTAAGAGATGGTTTGGAACTGGCAACAGAAAAGGAAAACAGAAGATGATCCATTTTTCTAAGAATATTGTTGATCTGACAGAATAGGGGAGTGAAGTTCCTAGTAAAACTAGAGAAGAGACAAAAGTGGAAGTAGAGGAAATTCCACCAGAACCTGATACAATTCCTACAACCCATGTTGACACAAGAAAACAGAGTAAGAAGAGAAAGTATACACCAGGAACCAGGAGGTCTACAAGACTCCACCTGAAAGAAATAGAAAAATAGACGATTGAAGAGGAAAATAACCAAGGTAGTCCTAATGTCACAGAAATACAACCAGCCACTATAAATACCACCTTGGAGGATTTTTTAGAATTTCCTAAATAGTTGGTTGAGGAAGAGTCTAGACAAGACAATTTTGAAATTGATGCAAACTTGGATGCAATCATAGATAACCTTATGGAACCTTCTGAACAAGACCAAACAGTTGAAATAGAAAGTGAGATAATGGTTGAGTAACAAATTACAGATAATTTGTTTGCATCAGATTCTAAATTAGAAGAAGAGGAGGTGGACATTGCAGAATAGTTGAGAGCAGCCAAGAGTGTGATTAAAACACAAACCAGATGGGTTGAGGAGAAGGAAAATATCATTGAAAAACATGAAAAAAGAATTGTAGAGTTGCAGCAGGAAGTGGAGAAACTAAAGAGCAGATTGTTACAATTTTAAAAATAGTCAACTACAGCAGATAATGAGGAAGACTTGGCTCAATTACTGCTTGGATTATCTAGGGTAGATAATTCTTCCCCCTTGATAGAGGCATATTTGGATGAAAACACAAGAGCTCATTCCAAAGTAACACCTACTCAATCCATAGATGCTATAGAATCGATCAAGAGCCCAGAAAAAAATATTTGTGGAGAGTCACAGCAGTTATGTCTGCAAGAAACACCAACACAGGAGCATTTTGAATAGCAAAATGTAAACAATCAAGTAAGTGCTCCTCTGAATAATATTTCTGTAGAAGTAGGGATACAAGTAGAATTTTTGTCAGATGTCCAACCAGTGGAAGTAGCAAAAAAAGGGATACAAGTAGAATTGCTATCTGATGCCCAACCAGTAGAAGTGGCAAAAAAAGGGGTACAAGTGGAACTGTTGCCTAAGTTTCAACCTGTAATTAGACCACCCAATATTGTATCCCTGGAGCAGTATAATACAGGCATTGCTAAATGGATGATCAAATATGAAAATCTTGCCACACAGGTTGAGAAATTGAAACTGGTAGGAAAATAGCTAGAGACAAAGGACACAGAAATCAATGCATTGAATGAAAAAGTAACTGACTTGTGTCAAATTGCTGAATTTTTGGTTCAATTCAGAAGACCTAGGTTTTACAATCTCATTCTAAAGGAGAGATATCTAAGATGGCAGGTTATGAAAATTATATTAGGTCTCCCCTATAAATTGGAAAAAGCTGAAGAGTTTTTGGAAGCTTACTTCAACAGTCCTACAAAGCAGAAAAACTTGCTATGTGAGTTATTTTTGCACAGCTTTTTCATTCTAGAGGATGTAGATTTCCACCCCCAAATTTGCATAGGAGATGTGCAATTGAGAGATTTTATGTCTACCTTACAAAATCAGTTTTACTGGGACCAAGAAAAAAGGTAAAATAAGGAAATTGAATTAAGAGCTAAATTGTTAGTCAGAGCAATTCAGCCAAATCATCCGATTATCACCAGACAACATTTTCTCATGATGAACATGGACGATATCAAAAGTATGTATTTGAGAAATTTGAGGGATTGTGTAACTAAATTCTAGAATTTTTGTAATGATAAATTTGTTCCAGCATTATCACATTGCAGAAATAGATGGGCATAACTTTCCATGTATTTATAGAAAAGGGAGCCTATCTCCCCCATTAATCTGGAATGGTCCAGAAGAAGAGCAGAAGGGGTGATACAACTTATTGAAATTATGTAGCATAACTAGGTAGGTCTCATATTTAGGCCTCCAACCATCATTACTCTAGTTCCCTACTATTTTGAAGAGGATCCTCAACCAGATGAGCAGTTTGAAAATTGGCTTAGAAACCTTCAGGAGAACAGAGGATACTATATAGGCAAAAAGTTGTTCTACAAATCATGGAACTTGAATATGGATATCTGTGATTCTATAGCCCAACATAATGCATGAGGACATTAATTAATATAAGTTGGGGGGAAAATTATGAGGCCTATAAATGCCTCCATCATAGCATGTTTTGAACAACTAAAACTTGCCTAAAACTCTATGATTTACTTTATATACTAGTTAAGTTGATCTAATATGTTGTGTATTAATTGTTTGCATGATTGATGTGTTTGGAATATTATATGCTAATTTTTATAGTTTTTATGTCACTTTGCCATGACCTGTTACATAAGGGATATGCTTAGGCTGATAGCAACACTTTACTATTCTTTTTTTTTTTTTTGAATTTACATAGTGGAATCGGTAGCCGCCACGAATCCGGGCAGGCTGTCTAGATTTTATGGCCACCATAGTATTCTACCCTGTCCACCCTAGAAGCTGCCACATAGATCTTCGCGTAGTCCACCCCTATAACCACCATGCCACAATTATTTTAAACCTTTTACGCCGCTAAAAGCATCAGGAAAGGGATAAGCATTCAGTCCGACGAGGCCCGAGATTTGAACCTTGGACCTCCGCCCCCCTTATGGGGTTTGGATGAACCAATTGGTCTACACCTTGGACCTAACACTTTACTATTCTTATTTTGATGTTTCTCAAGCATTAATTTCTTTAAATTTAGCAAATAGTGCAAAGAACTATTATTGTGCAGCAAAAACTAGTTTTCTTATGTAAATTCCAGTCAACTACCAATGAATGGCAAGACATGGAATTCACACATGAAGAGGAATGAAGGCTATTGCAATCTGATCCTGAGGACTAATCCACCTAAGAAATACATCTAAAATCAATTGAAGAGTACATAGTTGGTCATTCTAAAGATATTTGTATTGAGAAATACAGTCTCTTCGGATTGAGCGAATATCTTCGGATTGAGCCACTTAGGTCCAGATTGAGAACAGAAAGCACTTTTTGACCTGTTGACTGATTTTTGATGGTGGACAAAGGGAAAGAAGGCTGATGAGGTTAAAGGAAAATATCTCCCATCTAACTTTGCCATCCTTGCCGTCCAAATCCATAATTTATGGAAAATATCCTCTTCTAGGATAAACCCAGTGAATACTACAGAATAACATGAATTGATTTGCAGAGTATATTTTCTATTGTAATTAGATTTTAGGCATCTATAAGAGATAGCTCCCATATAGGTTGAGCTAATAATAATAACAATATAAATATTAGTAGAGAAAATATAGATAGATAATAAGCGAGAAAACTGAGACTGTTACAGTTCTGTAACAGGTTTTAGCAGCAGATTTGTAATCATGTTCTGAATCAATAAAGTATAATTTTTTCTATTCATTATGTTATGTTTGAGTGTGAGTAATATTTAGAGAGAGAGGAACTCATACCTTCTTCTGGAAAAGGAGGCTAGCCACTTCTAGACCTAGGAATATGACTAACATACAAGTTTTGTTTTGATTTTGTTGCAGCAGAATAAGTTGTGAAACTTGTCAATTTCATTCTTTTGTAATAGTTAACATCCATTTTAGTACTAATCATTTATTTTTTGTTCAAGATACTTTTATGATGTGATTAGCAGTAGATATGATTAGTCTTTTTGCTTTCCAACAAATTTCCAATTTATTGTAATTTCCATTTCCAACAATTTACAGTTTTCTGCAATTTTCCTACATTATTGTTTTTGCTATCAACCCCTGCACAAAATATTGACAACCTTCTATTACAGAGTATTGTCAAGACTTAATTTTAGTTTTCATTATTGTAAGAGTAAATAGACTTTCATTTTGCAACTGTAATTAGGTTTCCAATTCTGCAACTGTAACTAGGGTTTTAATTTTGCAATTTAATCATATTTCATTCTTGCAACTGTAACTAAGGTTTCATTTCTGTAATCAGCAATTAGTTTTCATTCTTGCAATTAGATTAGAGTTCAATTTATGCAATTTAGAGGTAGAAGAGACCTAAAAACCCCCACACAATCAGTTCCACCAATAATACTTGCTGCTCCTAATTGACCTTAAATTATAGCCCTATTCACTCCTTTCGCAGATAGCCTTATACACTGCCCTGGATTGACAAATTCATTGAGAATTAATGATGTGCTTAACGATAGTGCATCACCAAGCTCTTTTTTTTCTTGAAGCTCTTTTTCCAAATATTTAATGTGTTGATTGAGCATCATATTGACCTTTTCATTTTCATGAACCTTATTTTCAAGCCTCTTGATTTCTTTTCCAATATTTTGATTTTCTTTTCCTATTTTGTGGAATCCTCTTCATCATCATCATTGCTGCTAGAATTGTCACTAGAACTGCTACTTTCTTTCTCAACAAATAAACTTTTCTTGTTGCAATTATTGTAGTACGTGCAGTCATCATCTATATACCCAAAATATCTACATATGAAGCATTTTAATATCCTTAGATATTTCTTGTACCTATTTTCTTGCTCAATGGCTATGGAAAGCTCTTCATTTCTTCCTTCAATAGATATATCCTCTTCTTTAACTTCAATACCTAGGAATATATGTTCTTGCCTTTCTTAATTTATTCCAAAGAATGTACATTCTTCTTTATCTGACTGGTTTCTATCACTGTAATCTGAACTATCACTTGCATATACAATGTAGTAATATTTTTTTGCCTTATGAAAAATTTTCTTCTTCTCATACATGTTTTGCTTGTATCTGTCATCTTTTTCATGCTTATGCTTTCTATCTTCTTTTCTTTTGTGACCCTATTTTCATCATCACTATTTTCTTCATGTGGACACTTGTATGCATAGTGACCAAGATCACCACACTTGTATAATTTGAATTTCCTTATATCCCTAAAATTCCTTGAGTCCTTATTCCTTTTGATGAAGCTAGATTCCTCATCATTATCTGGAAATCTATCTATCTCTGAAACTTTCCCTTTCTCTTTTTCTGAAGCCTTGAATGCAATCTCTTTTATTGGAACCTGATGCTTACTTACCCTCATCTCATAAGTTGTAATAGTTCCTTGCAATTCTTCCATTGTTAGCTTGTTGATATCCATTGTCTCTTCTATTGCTGAAACCTTAGAATCATATTTCATGGGAAGTGATCTCAAAACATTTTGAGTAACTTCTAATTCTTTCATCTCAAAACCTAGGCCTCTCATGGTGTTAGTAATCTCATCAACACAAAGTAAAAACTTTGCAATATCTTCAAAATATTCCATTTTCAATTCCTCAAATATTTTTCTATGAGTTTGTAGTTTTACCAACTTTACCTTGGAATCTCCTTCATAAGTATTCTGCAACTTGGTCCACATTTAATTAGTTGAATTACATACCATGACCTTTGCAAACTCTGTCTCACGAAGCCCACTCAAAATACAATTCATTGATCTTGCATTTATCTCAACCAATTTCTTGATAGTCTTATCTGCCTCGGGATCACCTTCAACCCTATAATATTTTTCAACCATTTTCCATACCTCATATCCTTGTGATATCAAGTAGTTCTTCATCCTCATACTCCAAAAAGCATAATTTTTACCATCAAAAAATGGAGCCTTATTTGTAGATGATCCATTCTGTGAAGCCATCCATGTTCTTGTAGAATTTGTCCTCAAGCTGTTAGCTTTTTCGAAGGAACTCGCTCTGATACCAACTGAAGAACACAAGTTTATACTGAGATGGGGGTGAACAGTATAAGACCCCTTTTTACTTTCTTTCCAAATCAATATTAATTAATATCCTTAATTTTAATAACCAAATATAGCAGTGTGTATTAATAACTCAGATAGCAATAGTAAGCAAGAGCACAAGTCACCACACATAATTAAGACATAAGATTTAATGTGGTTCTCCTAATGTGGGGTACTCCACAAGATAATCTCCTTATAATATTTCACACAAAAATAATGATCCTTATCCAATACAATTATTTCTTTGATCTACTCAAAGCTAGGTAATAACAATTTTACATAGAACTTATCCAAATATGAATAACAAGCTCACATAGAACTTGTCCAAAACTAAAAAACAAGTTCACACAGAACTTTTCCAAAACTGAATAACAAGCTCACACTGAACTTGTCCAAAATTGCTCCAATAAGCTCACCAAGAACTTGTCCAAATCTGCTCTAGCAAGCTCACCAAGAACTTGCCCAAAATATGCTCCAACAAGCTCACCAAGAACTTGTTCAAATATGCTCTAGCAAGCTCACCAAGAACTTGCCCAAATCTGCTCCAACAAGCTCATCAAGAACTTGTTCAAATCTGCTCTAGAAAGCTCACCAAGAACTTGCCCAAATATTCTCTAGCAAGCTCACCAAGAACTTTCTCAAATATGCTCTAGCAAGCTCACCAAGAACTTGCTCAAATCTGCTCTAGTAAGCTCACCAAGAACTTGCTCAAATCTGTCCATAATGTTGTCCACAAAGTTGTCCAAAACTATCCACAAAGCTATACCAAAATTGTCCATAAAGTTGTCCCAAAATTTTCCACAAAGGCTATCCAAAAATTGTCCACAAAGGCTGTCCCAAAACTATCCATAAAGGTTGTCCCAAAACTGTCCACAAAGGCCTTCTTAAAGGCTCAATCAATCATGCTCAAGTAGCACTTAAATCTCATCCACAAATCTATCAAGGCAAAGCTCAAATATGAACTCAAAAATGAATGACAATGTACTCTTCAATGGATAACAACAATGATCCACAATGATATCAACTCAACTCAACTCAAATCAACTCATAGAAGCATAAAGAGAATTGTTAGAGACTCAATATGTTCTAAGCTCAATCTCAACTCAACTCAAATCAATCTCAACTCAACTCAAGTCAACTCATAGAAGCATAAAGAGAATTTTTAGAGACTCAATATGTTCTAATATCAATCTCAAATCAAATCAGAATTATGGAATAGTTTGTTTCATGGAACTTGACCAATCACCTCACACAATCACTTGACTAGGCTCAATCAACTAAACTCAACAAATCACCACAAGGGACTATTATTTCTCACAAAAAAATGTTTCCAACAATGCTCAACCACAAATATCACATAACAATGATACTCATGTTCTTTTCAAGTTATTTCACAACCAATGGGCTTCAACAATTATGCTTATAAAAAAAGGTTTAAACACAACTCTCAACCAAAAAATCTTGAAGCATTCAACCAACCACTTTTGAAAAGGAAACCACAATAAATCCTTTTCTCTCCAATGATATTTCAAAAATCAACCACCATAAAAAATCAATAGGAGAATGTACCCATACCTTTTTGATGCCAAGAAGTTGTCCACAAAATTTGCCACACTAAACACAACTTTACTTTCCAATTGTTAGTCTTACAATGACACTGAGAGGGGGGGGTGAATCAGTGTAGCTCTTTAAACTTAAATTCACAGCTCTAGAAATAATGAAACCTTAGAACCAGATAAATCAAGTATCACAAGATAACATCACACAACACAAGATTTAACGAGGTTCACCAATGTGGCTACTCCTAAAAAATGACTTCTTGGACTACCATCCAAATCTAGCCTTTGCAAAGCAACAACTTTACAAACAATTTACCAGCACCCATTGGAAGGAGCTCCAACCCCTGATTTATCTGCACCAACAGAAAGGAGCACCAACCCCTGATGCCAAGCACCAACTTGGACTTCAATTTAGAAACTAGAAGATTGATAGTAAGATACCTTTGCTTTCTCTGGGCAATCACTTCATACACTCTGCTTCGCTACACTCAAAATTCACGATCGTCTTCTCCCTTTTATGCACTCTGCTTTCTTAGCAAATTTTGCACTTAGCATGATTCGACACGACTTGCTCTCTGCACACAGCGAGCATATTTCACACATTTTTTTATCCTTCAAATCTCCAAATAGCCCTCCTTTTATAACAAAATTTTTGTGATGAAAACCCTAATCTTAGTTGGTTGTAAACCCTAATCTTAGTCAGCTTTCACAACAACTGTAAACCCTAAATTTAGTCAGTTGTCATTGGTCTTCATCGGCTTCAAATCAACCACGAAAATACAACATGTCGCAATATCATGACACTTTTTCTCTCTCTTTTTCCTTGCTTTGGACCACGAAAATGCAACTTGCGATATCGCAACACTTTTTCTCCTTGCTCTTTCTCTTAGATTTGGCCCACGAAAATACATGTCATGATATCGTGACACTTTCGCCTCCGTATGCTTTCTCTATTCCTTTTTTGTGAAAATACGACATTACACGATATCTCGACACTTTTTTTATTCTGCCTGCCTGCCCTTCTTGAGTCGCGAAAATGCGACATGTCGCAAAATCATGACACTTTTGCTTCTCTGCCTTCCTGTTTGTTTTGAGTCACGAAAATGTGACATGTCACGAAATCGTGACACTTCTGCTTTCGAAGTCTTGCTTTCTGCTTTTGTTGTGAAATCATGACACTTCTGCCTTCGAAGTCTTCTTCTCTGTTTTTGTCATGAAATCGTGACACTTCTGCTTTCGTACTTCACTTCTTTTGTTTTTGTCATGAAATCGTGACACTTCTACCTTTGAAGTCTTGCTTTCTACTTTTGTCATAAAATCATGACACTTCTGCATTCGAAGTCTTCTTCTCCACTTTTGTTGTGAAATCGTGATACTTCTGCTTCTGTACTTCACTTCAATCGTGACATATCATGAAATCGTGACACTTTTCAAACTTGCTTTCTCTCTCCTATTTTAGTCGTGAAAATGCGACATGTCGTGAAATCGTGACACTTTTCTTACTTGTTCTCTTTCTTCGAACTTGTCATGAAATCATGACACTTCTTCCTGCTTTCTCTTTTTCTTCCAACATGTCGTGAAATCATGATAGTTTTTCCACTTGCATTTTTCTCTTCCAACATGTCACGAAATTGTGACAGTTTTTCCTGCTTTCTCTTTCTCTTCCAACATGTCGCGAAATCGCGACAGTTTTTCCACTTGCCTTTTTCTCTTCCAACATGTCGTGAAATCACGACAGTTTTTCTTGCTTTCTCTTTCTCTTCCAACATGTCACGAAATCACGATAGTTTTTCCACTTGCCTTTTTCTCTTCCAACATGTCGTGAAAACGCGACAGTTTTTCTTGCTTTTTATCTCTCTTCCAACATGTCGTGAAATCATGACAGTTTTTCTTGCCTGCTGTATATGTCGCGATATCGTGACACTTTTATTACTTGGCTTTTTCTTTGATCTTTTGCATATGGGCCACTTTGGTCTTCTTGGAAAATCACTATACATATTCTGAGTAACCTTTGAACTCCTATCTTCTGCATCTGAATAGCTTTTGAACTTCCTATCCACTGCATCAATAGATCTATCTGACTGTGTTGACAATAATGAAAATATTGTTGCTGCACCTTGCTCAACAATCTCCCCCTTTGGAATTATTGGCAACACATGTGCAATTTCTTGTAACTCTTCTCCCCCTTTGATAATAATACCAAAGGGTTACTACAGACTCCCCCTGAGTCCATGCACAACATTCTCAATCACAATTTACTATACTTAGCAAAAATCATGAACATGAGCAAAAAGATAATCAAATATTTAAATGCTCCCCTTGAGAATGTGATCCCTGTAGCTAGTCAATTCTTGGAAAGTGTGACCACTCCCAATTTATTATGAAGGTACTCAAAAACTTCCTTGGGCAATGGTTTTGTGAAGATGTCTGCTACTTGCTTTGTAGTTGGAACGAAATCCAACTTAACCTCACCTTTCGCAACTTTCTCCTTCAAAAAGTGATACCTGATAGCAATGTGTTTTGTGCGTGAATGCATAATTGGATTCTTGGAGATGTTAATGGCACTGGTGTTATCACACTTAACTAATATTGGCTCACTGAAGCTAATACCAAGATCTTTCAGGGTTTGTTTCATCCACAATACCTATGTACAACATGTTGTCGCTGCAATATATTCTGCCTCTGCTATTGATAAAGAAACTGACTCTTATTTCTTACTATGCCACGTGACCAATCTGTCTCCAAGATAGAATGCACCTCCACTGGTACTCTTTCTATCATCTACACATCCTGCCCAATCTACATCTGAATATGAAATAAGGATGAATTCTTTACCTTTTGGATACCATAACCCATATTCCATAGTACCCTTGAGGTATCGAAGAATCCTTTTTACTGCTATCACATGAGTCTCCTTAGGATTAGCCTAAAATCGTGCTACCATGCATACTGCCTACAAAATATCTGGTCTGGTAGCTATCAGGTATAGTAAGCTTCCAATCATAGATCTGTACATGGTTTGATCAATAGGTGGAGATTTGTCATCCTTGCTCAACTTGCAACCTTGTCATCATGGGAGTGCTAAATGGCTTACAATCCTCCATTGTGAACTTTTTTAACATCTCTTTCACATATTTAACTTGAGAAATAAATATGCCCTTCTTATTTTGATTAACTTGCAACCCGAGGAAATATGAAAGTTCACCAATCATTGACATTTCAAATTATTTCTGCATCTTATTTGCTAAATCTTTACATGACTCATATTTATTGTTGCCAAATATGATATCATCTACGTATACAACAAGAACAATAAGATTCCCATTTTTTGTTTTGACATACAGATTACTATCCACCATACATTTCTTAAACCTTTGTTGGGTGAGATAGTTGTCTATCCTTGCATACCATGCTCAGGGTGCCTGTTTTAAGCCATATAATGCTTTCTTCAACTTGTAAACAAATTTGGGATTATCACCAAGTTGGAAACCATCTGGTTGCTCAATATAAACCTCTTCTTCAAGTTTCCCATTCAAAAACGCTGATTTCACATCCATTTGATAAACTTTGAAATTCTTGTAGACTGCTAAATCCAAAAACATTTTGATTGCCTCTAGTCTAGCTACTGGTGCAAAAGTTTCCTCAAATTCAATGCCTTCAACTTGTGCATAGCCCTTACATATCAATATTGCTTTATTTCTGACTACTTGTCTGTCTTCATTCAATTTGTTTCGAAAAATCAATTTAGTCCCGATTATATTTTTATTTACAGGTCTAGGTACTAACTCCCAAGTTTCATTTTTCTTGATCTGATCTAATTCTTCATTTATTGCCTTCATCCAACTTTCATATTTGCTTGTGTCTGCAACATTTTTGGGCTTAATGCTGGATAATAGAGAGTAGTTACTTACTACTCTTCTTCTTGTCTGAACACCAACTTTGGGGTCTCCAATTATTTGCTCTCTAGGATGATTTTTCTGCCAGCTGTCTATTTTGAATTTCTTATTTTCTTCCACTTCTGAATCACAACTTAAATCATCTGAGTCAATTTTTTGTATCTTTTCGGTTTCATTTTCCTCATCTCCTTCAATAACCTCTTCATAAATTGGGTAGTTCGTTTCATAGCTAATTACTCGTTCTCTACCTTCATCAAATTTAACATCGGCACTATCCACAATTTTCTTTAGCCTCTTGTTGTAGCATTTGTAGGCTTTGCTCTTTGATGAATAACCAACAAAAATACCTTCATCCACTCTATCTTCAAACTTACCAAGATTATCTTTAGTTATTTTGATGTAGTACTTGCTGCCAAAGATTTTGAGGTATTTTGTTGTTGCCCTTTTACCGAACCACAACTCATAAGGAGTTTTGATTTCATGTGTTCTCAACATGTACCTATTTTGGATATACACCATAGTATGGACTGCTTCTTTCCAAAAAATTTCTACTACTCTGCTTTCAGCCAACATAGTCCATGCCATTTCCTACACTGTCCTATTCTTTCTTTCTACCACTCCATTCTGCTGAGGTGTCCTGGCTGCTGAAAACTGTCTAATAATATCGTATATTTCATAGTACTCTATAAACTCCTCTGAAATGAATTCTCCTCCTCTATCTGATCTTAAACATCTGATCATCTTTCCTATTTCATTCTCAACATAGTTTTTGAAAATCTTGAACATATCAAGAGCTTCTGACTTATGCTTCAAGAAAAATATCCATGTCATTCTGGAATAGTCATCAATGCACAACATAAAATAGTTGTCACCATTTATGCTTTGTGTTCTCATGGGTCCACATAAATCAGTGTGTATTAGTTCCAAAGGTTTGCTTGTGTAGTACTCTTTTGTTTTGAATGTGACTCTAGTTTGCTTCCCCTTTTGGCATGAAGCACAAATGTTGTTTGCAGGTTTGTTGATGGTGGGAATATCTCTCACTGCCCTTTTTGAGCTAATTTTTACTAGATTATCAAAACTGATATGACCGAGTCTCTTGTGCCACAACCAATTTTCTTCTTCATGTCCAATAAAATAAGCTCCTTTTGAAGTCTCTGAGAGCATGTACAGGTTACCAGATGTCCTTGATCTAGTTGCTATCAGTTTTTCACTGTTTGTTTTTCTAACTTCACAACCCTGCTTCATAAAAACTACTTCATGACCTTTATCACAAATCTGACTTACGCTCAACAAGTTATGTTTCAAACCATCCACGAACAAGACTTCTTCTGACTTAATTTTTTTGTCACTAATTTTAACTGAACCTTTGCCAACTATCTTAGCTCCATCATTATTTCCAAACTTTACTTAACCACCTTCATATTTCTGTAACTTCTCAAATTTTTGTTTGTCACCTATCATATGACTGGAGCATCCACTATCAAGTATCCATGGTACATATTTATTCTGTGCTTTAAATGTTGTTTGTACGATTAAGGATTCCTTTTCTTCCTTAAGTCGCTCTTTTCCTTTCCACTCCGTTTTGATAGTAGTTTTGGGCTCTTATTTTGCATTTCCCTTATCAATAGCTTGTGCATGTTTTTCGAGAAGTTTTCTATTTTGTCTCATCCTATTTGGTTGAAATTTTCTTCCCTAAAACTGATTTGATGCAAATGTATTTCTATAGTTTCTTGCAATGTGCCCAAAATTATGACAGTTATAACATTCAACTGTATAATTCATCAGAGGAGAAAAAGCATTTCTACTGGTGAAATTCCTTGGTCTTACATTATATTTGTAGTCTAAGATTTTATGTCCATAGCCATTGCATTTAAAACAAAAACCATAAAATG
Source organism: Wollemia nobilis (assembly GCA_028583015.1). Classification (NCBI taxonomy): domain Eukaryota; kingdom Viridiplantae; phylum Streptophyta; class Pinopsida; order Araucariales; family Araucariaceae; genus Wollemia; species Wollemia nobilis. The sequence continues at coordinate 10,729,261 of JAQPPZ010002969.1, read as the reverse complement.
GATAATTGAACCTGGGTGATGGTCTTTGCCATGTTGTCGTAGGAGCCATAGGTCTTATTCTTCTTTAATGTGTGACATTGGTGAACCCATCATTGTCAATTCTCCTTTCGTGCCTCGCATTGTTGCTTTCTTTTGCATGAGACGTGTTTCCTTGATCAACTTGTTTCTTATCTTCATTCTTCATGGATTTTACATTTCTGGCCTTTGATCCATTTGATGATTCTCCTTCGATGAAACCCAGACCAAATTTGATGCCTGCAGGCCTTTGGTCATTTATGATCTTATCTAGCTTCATAGAACTTTCTTCACGTTTGTGGTAACAACTAATTTTCTTATTCACCTCTTCTAGCTGCATTCTTAAACCAACAATCTCTTCTTCTAGCTTACTGCAATAGTCTATTTTCATGGTTATTTGTACTTCGATATCTTCAGAGATTTTCTTCGATTCTTCTATCTGAACTTTCAAACTGGTTATGATTTCATTTGCATCCTCAAGATTTCTTGAAATTTTCTTATTCTTTTTCCTTTCTATCTTCCACTCTTTAAGTGCAGAGATCAACTCACCTTCTAGATCTACTTCAGCCTCAGGGTTTTCACCACATACTTCAGAGGTCACTCCTTCATTTTCTGATTTTTCTTCTTTAAATGCTATGAAAAGAGCTTCACCTGTTTCCTCTTCAGAATTCTCATCGGAGTTGTCTTCTGATGAACTAGCATTCTTGGAGATGAAACTTTTCTTCTTGAAGTTGCCTTTTTTGAAATTCATTTTCTTCTTCCAGTAACTTCTTTCTTGGTGCGATCCTTCATCATTTTTTTTCTTCTCTTTAAATGGACACTTAGTCGCAAAATGCCCAATGCCTCCATAGTTGAAACATTTAAATGGTAGCTTCCCTCTGTATTTTCCTTTTCCCTTTTTTAGTTTTCTAACAAAGTTTGCTTCCATTTCATCTGATGTCTCTTCTTCCTCAAACTTTTATTTTACGTTTTTATTTTTAAGGGCTTTAAAAGCCGCTTCTCTGTCTGTGGGTTTAGATCTTTCTATCCTCATCTCATATGCAGTCAAATATTCATACATCTCATCTATACTAAAATAATTTATATTTTTAGCTTCTTCTATCGCTGAGACTTTAGAATCAAACCTTTGAGGAAGAGATCTTAGTACCTTTTTCACGATGACAGAGTCTTCAATATCTTTTTCGAGTCCTCTGATCACATTAATGATTCCATTAACTCTCAGCATATATGCCTCAATGTTTTCATCGTCATTCATTTTCAATGATTCGAATTGAGCTCGATGTGTCTGTAACTTGGCCTCCTTGATCTTATCGTCTCCTTCATGAATACTCCTCAGTTTGTCCCATATCTCTTTTGTCGTATTATAGCTCATGATCTTTACTAGTTCACTATCTGCAAATCCGCACATGAGAGCATTTTTTGCTTATGAGTTATTTTCAAACAGTTTCTTTTTGTCAGCCTCTTTTGGAGGAGTGATGGGTATTGTGTATCCACTAACTACTGAATCCCAGATGTCAAAACCCAAAGCATAGAGATATGTCTGCATCCTGATTCTCTAGAACACGTAATTAGATCCATCAAACAATGGTGCTTTGTTTGATGAGAAGCCTTCACCACCTACCATTGTGTTACTTCCAAGATCACCCTAGCTAGTTAAGCTTGTATAGGAACTTAGCTCTGATACCAATTGTTAGTCTTACAATGACACTAAGAGGGGGGGTGAATCAGTGTAGATCTTTAAACTTAAATTCACAGCTCTAAAAATAATGAAACCTTAAAATTAGATAAAGCAAGTATCACAAGAGAACATCACACAACACAAGATTTAATGAGGTTCACCAATGTGGCTACTCCTCAAAAATGACTGCTTGGACTACCATCCAAATCCATCCTTTGCAAAGTAACAACTTTACAAATAATTTACCAGCACCCACTAGAAGGAGCTTCAACCCTTGATTTATCTGCACCAACAAAAAGGAGCACCAACCCCTGATTTACCAGCACCAACTGTAATTGATGCCAAGCACCAACTTGGACTTCAATTCAGAAACTAGAAGATTGATAGTAAGATACCTTTGCTATCTCTGCGCACTTTGTTTTCTCTATGCAATCACTTCACACACTCTACTTCGCTACACTCAAACTTCACGATCATCTTCTCCCTTTTGCACACTCTACTTTCTTAGAGAATTTTACACTTAGCATGATTCGACACGACTTGCTCTCTGCGCACAGCGACCATCTTTCACACATTTTTTGATCTTTCAAATCTCCAAACATCTCTCCTTTTATAACAAATTTTTTGTGATGAAAACCCTAATCTTAGTCGATTGTAAACCCTAATCTTAGTTGGCTGTAAACCCTAATCTTAGTCGGCTTTCACAACAACTGTAAACCCTAAATTTAGTCGGTTGTCATCGGTCTTCGTCGGCTTCAACTCAACCGTGAAAATACAACATGTCATGATATCACGACACTTTTTCTTTCTCTCTTTTTCCTTGCTTTGGACCACGAAAATGCAACATGTCGTGATATCGGGACACTTTTTCTCCTTGCTCTTTCTCTTAGCTTTGGCTCGCGAAAATACAACATGTCACGATATCGCGACACTTTCACCTTCGTACGCTTTCTCTATTCCTTTGTCATAAAAATGTGACATTGGGCGATATCATGACACTTTTGTTATTATGTTTGCCTGCCCTTCTTGAGTCACAAAAATGTGACATGTCACGAAATTGTGACACTTTTGCTTCTCTACCTTCCTCTCCGTTTTGAGTCGTGAAACATGTCGCGAAATCATGACACTTCTGCTTTCAAAGTCTTGCTTTCTGCTTTTATTGCAAAATCATGACACTTCTGCCTTTGAAGTCTTCTTCTCCGCTTTTGTCACAAAATCACGACACTTCTGCTTTCGTACTTCACTTCTTTTGCTTTTGTCGTAAAATCATGACACTTCTGCATTCAAAGTCTTACTTTCTGCTTTTTTCATGAAATCGTGACACTTCTACCTTCAAATTTTTCTTCTTCACTTTTGTTATGAAATCACGACACTTCTGCTTTTGTACTTCACTTCTTTTGCTTTTGTCATGAAATCATGACATGTCACGAAATCACAACACTTTTCAAACTTGCTTTCTCTCTCCTATTTTAGTCGTGAAAATGCGACATGTCATGAAATCGTGACACTTTTCTTACTTGTTCTCTTTCTTCGAACTTGTCACGAAATTGTGACACTTCTTCTTGCTTTCTCTTTTTCTTCTAACATGTCACGAAATCACGACAGTTTTTCCACTTGCCTTTTTCTCTTCCAACATGTCATGAAATCGCAACAGTTTTTCCTGCTTTCTCTTTCTCTTCCAACATGTCACGAAATCGTGACAGTTTTTCCACTTGCCTTTTTCTCTTCCATCATGTCGCAAAATCGTGACAGTTTTTCCTGCTTTCTCTTTCTCTTCCAACATGTCACAAAATCATGATAGTTTTTCCACTTGCCTTTTTCTCTTCCAACATGTCACGAAATCGCGACAGTTTTTCCTATTTTTTCTCTCTCTTCTAACATGTCGCGAAATCACGACAGTTTTTCTTGCCTGTTGTATATGTCGTGATATCACGACACTTTTCTTACTTGGCTTTTTCTTTGATCTTTTACATATGGGCCACTTCGGTCTTCTTGGAAAATCACTGTACATATTCTGAGTAACCTTTGAACTCTTGTATTCTACATCTGAATAGCTTTTGAACTTCCTGTCCACTACATCAACAGATCTATTTGACTATGTTGACAACAATGACAATATTGTTGTTGCACCTTGCTCAACACCAATCTCAATAAGGGTTAGTGGACTTCAAATAATAATCACAAGATAAGCATAACTCAATTTACACCTTTTTACTCCAACTTAATAAAAACATCCACCAAAGTTCTTTTTAATAAAAAACCTTATAAAAAATAATAATCAAAAAGGCTCTCAAAAATATTTTATAACAACTCCTTATTTCTCCTAAATCTTAATTTTCAATTTCATGAATATCAAAATAAATCAACAACTCATCCACCTCTGAAATAATAATCATAGCCCTTATAAAAATAAAGTTTAATTAAAAACTTTAATTGTTCCTTAACCACCTTATAACTCCTGTCCTAGGGCATCAACAAAATTAATTAGAGCAAAATGTAATTACCTCCTCAAGGGGATTCGAACCCCCAACTTGCACACACCACGAGTGCCTTAGCCACGGCTAAGGTTACCACACGAGCTAGTCGCTCATTCAAAAGGAAAAGGCATGATGTGCCTTAAGTCCTTCCTCCCTTCCACGCAAACCAAAAGTGCTTCGAGCGCTTTCCTTCCAATGCCTTCGAATGCAGTTAAGGAGATTCGAACCTTGATGTAAAGTGCTACCACACACCTTAATAAAAATCCAATTGCCAATGCGCCACTCTGCCCACAATGTCTTGGGCTTTCGACCAACCTTGGATTTATTAGTTGTATCCCTTTTCAAAATTATTTTTGCACGAGCTCTCTTCGGATGCTTAGCCAACGATTAACACGAGTAAGGATAATTTTCAAATGAACCTTAGGATCCCCTTTATATAGTTTTCTCCTCATTTTTGATGATGTTGGCGCATTATTGATTTTCCCTCTTTCTTTAGACGTCGACGCTAACTTTAATTTTAATTTTAAAATTTAAATTTAATTTTAAATAATTAAAATTTAAACTAAATATTTAAAATTAAATATCTCCATCACCGGGGCACCTTTTTCAATGAAACAAAATGCCAACCTAGGTTTTAAGAAAAACCCATTTCAAATATGCCATCCATGGTTTTAAATAAAACCTTTTATTTTTCCTGCCTTGGTTTTCACAAAAATCCTAAATTTATCCATGCTTTCCAAAATATCATCTGCCCACCAAAACTCAATGTGATCCATATGACATCAATAATTCATGTGACATCAATGACAACATAAAATAACTCAAATTTCCAATAGGAGATTTTCCTAGAGGACTTTATTAGCTTGCTATGATGCAAAGATATGAATAATCTGTTGGAAATATGAGCAAGTTTTGTTGTCATTGATGTCAAGAGGTTGATGTACAAGTTTCATCATCATTAATGTCATCAAGTGGTTTTTCCAAAATGCAAGGAAGAGGTTAAAAGAAATAGGATATAATATTTATTTTAAATATTATATGCCTAAAGCAACCTAAAATATTAAAAACCCAAGGAAGAAGAAGGAGGTTTAAAAAGAAATCCCAATGAAGGAGAAATGGGTTTAAAAGGAAATAATAATATTATAATATTTTGGGCTAAAATTTGAAGTGGAGAAAAATGAGGTCCATGGAGTCTTTAAAATATAAATCCTCAAAAGACCCATTTGGTAGATTGTAAAGGTTATTATTTAATTTATTTAAATTAAAAAAAAATTAACCATAGGTTAAAATTATAATTTAAATAAATATTAAAGGCACCATAAGTCTAAGTTTGAAATTCAAATCAAAATTCGAATTGGAAGCGCCAACATGTTGGAGTGCATAGCAAAAGGTATAAAAGGGGTCAATATTTTTTATCTCAATTTATCCATGCATTCGTATGCCCAAGAGAAAAAGAAATTTGTGCATAGCATTAAGAGAAGAAAGAGGATTTGCATGTGTAAATATTAAAAGGGAAGACTTCGAGATAAACCAAAGTGGAGCATGAAATACTCACAAAAATGCTTGGTAGCACAAGCAGCGATCGACGGCTAGTTAAGGCGTTTGTGCAAGGCAAGGTCAGGGGTTTGATTCGTGTCCCCTTCAATTTGAGTGCAATAAGGTTTTATTTCAATTTTGAAATGTGTAGAGAGCAAGGAGTAAAAGGCGTATTGTGCACCTTTGGTTTTTTCTTGGGTGTGTGGCCCAATGGTAGCCAAGCCTTAGGTCTTAGGCACCATGATGACGGTTGGTCACGGGTTCGAGTCGAGCATAGTCTTTGAGGGCACTAATTTTAACGTAGGTCATTATATAAGGTAAGCGCTTGATTTATTTTTTTTGTCAAAGTGTGAATAGCACTAGGGGGCCACATGATATTTATGAAGGTGCTTTGATTAATTTTTGCTAAGGTGAAAGATAGAGAGTCATAAGGGTGTTTAATATTTAAATTTTTAATTAGTATTAAAAAAAAATATTGGAGATTCCCCTACCCCGCTACCTCCTTGGCTAGAACAGTTTCAATGGCATTGGATTTTGCTAGGAGAAGTGTTCAAATTTCTAGGGATCCCTTTTGCCTTTTATGGTTCCCCTGTTTAGTTATGGAACTATGTTCTGTAGAAAGTTGAGAAAAAGCTTGAGTATTGGATTACTAAAAAGATGTCTCTGGCAGGAAAATTCCAAATTTGTTCTAAGGTCCTTGCCTCTACTCATGTGTATTACTCTTCTTGTTGGGTCCCTTCACAAGCATGCTACCTTAAGCTTGAAAGACTATTGAGGAATTTTTTGTGGGCAAACTCAGCTGAGAAGAAAGGTTTTCATCGGGTTGCTTGGGATATGTGTTGTTTACCTAAAGCTTCAGGAGGAATGGGCATGGTTGACTGTAAAAGACAAGGCACGGCTCTCTATGCCAAATGGATCATACGAGCCCTTAAAGGCTCGAAGGCCTGGAAAATCCTCATCAAACATTGTATTTCTTCAGGGCTGCCTTTGAACAAACAAGCCTAGAGAGGAATTGACCTCCCTTCCCTAATTGTAATGCCAGTCTTTGTGAAAATCTTTGGTTCTTTTGTGATTAAAAGTATTTGGAAATCATGGCAGCAATTCACTCCTTGGCTTAAGTGGAAATGGAATAGAGGCCATAAAGGACTGTCCATCAATTCTTTAAACATTTGGTGGTCTTCGGTGATTAACATTCAGGGAACTCCTCTTGCTCAGGTCCCGTGGATTCATGCCCAAAAGTTTTTTAAAAAAGGTATATCTATAGTTTTTTATTTTTATTCTCAAACCTCGAGGGATTGGATCCCTTGGCCACTTTTTAAACATCAATTTTAGTTGAGCACTAGTGACAAGCTCACTTATGACTTGGTAATTGACATTATCCCCTTTTCCATGTGGCACAAGTGTGGGCAGCACTCTCAGAGGCCATGGTGGAAAGATTGGTCCTGGTTTTTGGATATACCATTGTTGAATTACTCAGCTAAATTGGGTTACAAGTGGCTCTCCCCAATGTTGCCAATGGTCCCTAGACTTAATGATAAATGGGGAGATCCAGTGGTGGTTTTTGGTTGGAAGGCTCGATTTCAGATAGTTTGGTCTTCTTTTCTTGAGCCAAAACAATCATTTTTTGCTTGGAGCCTTCTCTTTCAAAGTTTACCCTTAGGAGACAGACTCAGGCACTTGGGAGTTGCAAACCCTAAATGTGCATTCTGTAATGAGGATGAATCTTCTCCTCATATTTTTTGGTTCTGCACAAGAGCAAGGAGTGCCTGGGAATGGGGATGGTCTTTTTTTCCCAATTCCAGGATGAATCCCTTACATGGTAGCAAGCTCCGTTAGGGGATAAGATTAAATTTGTTCTTCCCTTGTCCAAAGTGTGGAAATCTAGAAACAAGATAGTTTTTCAACATCAAAATCCTTCTGATGAATTTTCTCTAGCTGACAAAATAGAGGTGTTTCAAGATACATGGTTCCAGATTTGCAATCAACAGGCTAAACTTGACATTGAGCAGGCGCACATGAAGGCACTTTTGGATGACTAGAAAAATGCACCATGCTCAGTTAGCAGGGTTTCTCCAAACAACGCACAGCAGACGTCCTGTTCCCGCTCGAGGTCTCATCAACTACCACATCTGGTGCATGCACAGGGAGGTTGGGGACATGACAATTTTACCTACAATGATGGATGGAATGCACAACCAATTCAATCACCATCATGTTCTCCACCCAGAGGTGCCTGGGATGAGCTGGTGGAAGTTAATGGTGGCACACAAGATCGTGCCTAGAATGTAGGGGATATAAGTGCACATAATCACCAGCTTGATAGATCTCGAGGACAGGGCTAGGGAGATTCAAATGTTCATGAGGATCAGGGACACACAGATGGATTACCGCATACCTTGGCCATTCCATGGGACTCCAACGTAGACGTGCAGCCACAAAATTTCTGATTGCATGCAAGTTTCACTGCCTGTTTGATTGATGTTGCCTAGTTTGTAGTGAGCTCTGGTTTGTGGTTTCCCAACCCGTGGTTAGGGTTGGTTTGTTTCTTCTAGGGGTGTGATCATTGCCACCCGCCACTTTTTTCATGTTAAACTTTATTATTAATATAATTTAGCTTTTCATCAAAAAAAAATATTGGAGATATAAGGTGTTTGAAAGGAAATTAATTGTGTTGAATATTATTATGTGAATATTGGAGTTTAAAGTGTCATCAAAGGAGTTTTGATTGTTTATGAAATGAATATTATTATTTTGTGAAGTTTGGATATAATAAGGTGTACTTGAGACTTGTTAATTTCTGTAATGGTAAATTAATTTTGAGGAGGATAATTGTGGATATTTTGAGATAGGTTGTTGTTATCTAACCTTGAAATTGGCAAAGAGATATCAATTGTGATTGAGATAGGTTTTGAAGACATATCTCCATAAAAACAAAAGGTATGGGCACATATTCCTTATGAGTGAAATAGTGTTTGATTGAATGTTGTGAATGCAAAGGTGGAGTGAAAAGGATTGTTTGATAAGCATTGTTGGAAATGTTTGAGTGAGTTTTCATGTGCATGATTGGTGAATGTTTGTGAGAATATTTGAGTGTGAAATTGAGAACTATCTTGAGCTAGGGTTTGTGAAATATCATGAGTATCATTGTTATGTGAATTTGAAATCATCTTGATTCAAGGTTTGAGTTTCATAGTGAGTTGTTGGAAGTGTAGCAAAACACTTGGTTAGGGTTTGAAAGAAAGTTATGTTTCATTGAGTGAATGGTTGAGTGAAGTTGGATGAGCATTATTGATTGAATGCATTGGAGTGATAGTTCAAGTTATGTGAAACAAATTTTTCTTTATTCTAAATTGATTTGAAAGTGAGTTTGAAAGTGATTGAGTGATTTGTGAGTGTGAAACATATTGAGTCTCTAATCATTCTCTATATGTTTCTATGGTTAAACAAAATTTTGAGTGAAACTTGTTTGTGGTATTGAAGAGGTTTTCTATAAGGGATTAAATTGAGTTTTGTATGCAAGTTTTGCAATTGATTTTGAATAAGCTTTTGTGAAAGCTAGTGGATAGATTTGAGTAAGTCCTATAGGGGACTTAAGGATAGAGTTGAGTAAGCTTTTGTGAAAGCTTAAGGATATATTTGTGTAAGCTTTTATGGAAGCTTACAAGCATATTAGAGGTAAGTCTTGGTGAAGACTTGTTGAGAAGATTTGAGGTAAGTCTTGGTGAAGAGTTGTTGAGCAGATTGGACAAGTTCTAGGGAAGACTTGTTGAGTAGATTGGACAAGTTCTAGGGAGGACTTATTGAGCATGTTAGAGGTAAGTCTTGGTGAATAATTATTGAGCATATTTGAGGTAAGTCTTGGTGAAGACTTGTTGAGCAGATTGGACAAGTTCTAGGGAGGACTTGTTGAGCAGATTTGAGGTAAGTCTTAGTGAAGACTTGAGAGTAGATTAAGCAAGTTCTTGAGAGGACTTGTGGATAGATTTGAGGTAATTCTTTGAGAAGACTTTAGAGTAGAGTTTATTGATTGATTTTTTCAAACCTTGTGGTAAGGGTTGAGGCAGATCTGAGAAGAGTTGATTTGTGATTGGATCAAGCTTTGAGTTAAGGCTTGAGGATATATTTGAGGATAGAGTATGGTGCATATTTGAGGACAGATTTGTACCATAGTAGAGACATATTTTCATGTATATTTGAGGGAAAATTTGTGCCAGACTAGAGATAGAATTATGAGAAAATTTGTGCTAGACCGAAGGATAGTGTTTAGTGTATATTTGAGATAGAGATTGAACAGAGTTGAGAGTAATATTATGAGGTTATAGAGTAGAGGACAGTAGTCTCTAGTGGATAGAGATCCATTATCTAGGGTAGTGAGGATAGAGGTCTTGTGAGTGAGGAAAGAGGTCTTCATTTGAAATATATCCACAAGCTATTGCAATGGAGGCAGTAGTCTTCTAGAAGATCACCAGCCAGAGCAGAGGAGAAGGAGTTCTCCTGTGGATAGAGATCCACGAACTAGTAGAGGAGAAAGAGTTCTCCTCTGGATAGATATCCATGAACTTGATTAGGGGATTGGTATCTCCTTTGGACAAAGGTCCATAAACATTGTAATAAAGAAGAATTCCCAAGAGATTTGTTGAGAAAATTTTAGTGAATGATTTTCTCTGTGGAGTAGCCCACATTGGGTGAACCATGTTAAATTAGTTTCTCTATTGTGTGTGATGATTTGTGCATTGCTTTGATTACTATTATTGATATTGCCATTTATTATATTGGATAATATTGTTTGGAAAATAAAAGTAAAAAGTGGTCTTATACTGTTCACCCCCCTCTCAGTATAAGTTTGTGTTCTTCAATTGGTATCAAAGCGAGTTTCTTCAAAAGAGTTTAACAGGTTGAAGAAAAATCTTACAAGAACACAGATGGATTATCAGAGTGTATCTTCAATGAATAAGACATCATTGTTCGATGGGAACAATTATACATTCTGGAGTGAGAATGAAGATTTACCTAATGGCACTAGGAAATTATATATGGCAAGTAGTTGAGGATGGGTACACACCGCTAGCTACTCCACCTATAGATAAAGATGGTAAGATCCTATAATTGAATAATTCAAAGGCAATGAATGGAATCTTAAATGGTTTACATGAAACATATTTTGTAAAAGTTATGCATTGCACATCAGCAAAAGATATTTGGGAAAATTTGAAAGGTATATATGAGGGAGACAAAAAGGTCAAAATGGCAAAATTGCTAAATCACAAGAAAACATTTGAAAACCTAAATATGAAGGATGAGTAAGACATTGCTTCATACTTACTTTGTGTGGATGATGTTGTTAACTCCATGTAAAGACTTGGGTTTAAATTTGAAGAAACAGATGTTTGTCAAAATATTTTAAGGTCACTCCCCAAGAGGTATAGTGAAAATATTTCAGCCATAAAAGAGTCAAAATATATTGAAACTTTGACAAGGGATGAGTTACATGGAACTCTCACAAATTTTGAGATGAGAATAAAAGAGGAGACTATTCCCCAAAAATAATTAGCCTTCAAAGTTACAAATAATACAAAGGATAAGAAGTCAGATTCAGGTAATGAGTTATCTAGTGATGAAGAAGCAAACTATGGTAGAAGGAACAAGGACACAAGAAAGTATAAAGGTACAAAATCAGTTAAGTGTTTTAAATGTGGTAAATATGGTCACTATGCATCTGATTATCCAGAAGCTATAAATAGCAGTGGTGATGAGAAACAGGATCACAAGAACAGGGAAGTAGGAAAATATAGGTATCAAAATAGAAGCAGGGATGAACAAGGCAATCAAGGAAATAAGTTTTTCCAAAGGCATAAGAAGAGTTTTTATGCAAATAATATATGCAATAGTTCAAGTGATAGTTATGGAAGGTCCTCAAATAATGAAGAAGAAGAAATTCTATTTTTGATAGTAGAAAAAGAAGATGTTAGAAAAGGGCACCAATAATTCTCAAGTGTTTTAGGTGTGGTAACTTTGTTCATCTTGAAGGTCAGTGCATAAGGAATGAATTATGTTTTAGTGAATATGAATATGAAGATGCTCTTAAAGGACCAGAAGAAGAAATTCTTCTTATGGCAATAGAAGAATCAGGAAGTGCTCTGATTGAAGATGAATCAGAAAAGAATGAGGATGATCTAAAAAACAAATAATCAGAATCAAAGGAAGGAGAATTTTATCTTGAGGGTGATCTTATTTATGCTTTTAAGGAATTAAGGAAGGTAAGAAACTAGAACTCAAAAATCAAGTTTCAATTTCAATAATGTGATGAAGAGAAAGGAAAACTTATAGAAGATCTAACCAACTCAATAGCTAAGATAAGGATATTTAAAGAGAAGTTAGAGGCAAAGGTTTTAGAATGTGAAAGGTTAGAGCATGAAGTAGATTCACTAAGGAAGGAAGTAAAAGAGTCTAAAGACAAGCTACACAGGTTTGGGAGAAGCTCAAAAAACTTGGATAAGATTTTCATGGTACAAAGATCTTCATAAAATGAGACAAGACTTGTATTTGAAAAAGAATATAGAGGACGAGGAGAGGAGTCAATATCAAGCTCCAAAGAAGAAGAAGATTCAAAATAAGAGAGTGAAAGAGAAAGTGATACTTCTAAGGATGAGTTAGAAAATAGAAATTTCAACAAGGAAAGGAATAATGCACAAATGAGGAACATATGGAACATGAAACATCACAAGGAATAAGAGACTAAGAGACCAATGGGATCTAGGCAAGGTTTCTTCAATGGATGATGCTTATCATATCACGGGTTTGGTCACAAGGCTACATAGTGTGAAAGACAGGGATACGGTTTCATCAATAGCAATTTCATAAATGGGCATCTCTTTCAAGGGTATTGCTACTCTTGTAATCAATTTGGTCATAAGGCAATAAATTATAGGGTTCATGACAGGATAGGATATGGCTTCACTAGGAGGAACTTCAAGATATTTGCACCTTCAAGGAACCACAACAGTAAGTGTCATAAGTGTAATAATGTTGGGCATATGGCTAAGTGGTGTAGAACAGAATTTCCAGAGACAAGGAAGAACGGGAACATTCTAAAAAATTAGAAGGATCAATTGAGAAATAAGGGTGGACAAAGGTAAAGAGATCTTTAGCCCCAATCCCCAAAGATGACCCTTTGCCATTTATGTCAAAGGGGGAGAGATTTGAGTTATGGGGAGAGCATTCAGTCAGGGGAAGCATAACTGAAAAAGGAAAAATAAATTGTTAAAATATAAGGGGTTGCCATCAATGACAAAGGAGAATATTGTTGGAAAAATGAGCAAGTTTTGTTGTCATTGATGTCAAGAGTTTCATGTCCAAGTTTCGTTATCATTAATTTCATCAGGTGGTTTTTCCAAAAGGTAAGGAAGAGGTTAAAAGAAATAGGATATAATATTTATTTTATATATTATATGACTAAAGCGGCCTAAAATATTAAAAAACCAAGGAAGAAGGAGGAGGTTTAAAAATAAATACAAAGGAAGGAGAAGCAGGTTTAAAAGGAAATAATAATATTATAATATTCCGAGCTAAAGGTTGAAGTGAAGAAAAATGAGGTCCAAGGAGTATTTAAAATATAAATCCTCAAAAGACCCATTTGGCAGATTGTAAAGGTTATTATTTAATTTATTTAAATTAAAATATTTTAACCATAGGTTAAAATTTTAATTTAAATAAATATTAAAGGTGCCATAAGTCTAAGTTTGAAATTTGAATTAAAATTTGAATTGGAAGCACCGACATGTTGGAGTGCATAGCAAAAGGTATAAAAGGGGGCAATATTTTTTATTTCAAATTATCCATGCAATTCGTATGCCCAAGAGAAAAATAAATTCATGCATTGCATTAAGAGAAGAAAGAGGATTTGCATGTGTTAATATTAAAAGGGTAGACTTCGAGAAAAACTGAAGTGGGGCACAAAATACTCACCAAAGCACTTGGTAGTGCGAGCGGTGATCAACGGCTGGTTAAGGCATTTGTGTAAGGTAAGGTCAGGGGTTTCATTCACGTCCCCTTCATTTTGAACGTAGTAAGGTTTTGTTTTAAATTTGAAAGGCGTAGAGAGCAAGGATTAAAAGGTGGATCGTGTTCCTTTGCTTTCATCTTGGACATGTGGCCCAATGACAGCCAAGCCTTAGGGCTTAGGTGTCGTAGCAACGGTTGGTCATGGGTTCGAGTCAAGCGTAGTCTTTGAGGGTGCTAATTTTAACGTGGGCCATTGTATAAGGTAAGCGCTTGATTTATTTTTTCAAGGTGTGAATAGCGCTAGGGGACCACGTGATAGTTGTGAAGGTGATTTAATTAATTTTTTCTAAGGTGAAAGATAGGGAGTCATAAGGGTGTTTAATATTTTAATTTTTTAATTAGCATTAAAAATAAATATTGGAGATATAAGGTGTTTGAAAGGAAATTAATTGTGTTGAATATTATTGTGTGAATATTGGATTTTAAAGTGTCATCAAAGTATTTTTGATTGTTTATTTATTGAATATTATTATTTTATGAAGTTTGGAGATAATAAGGTGTACTTGAGACTTGTTAATTTTTGTAATGGTAAATTAATTTTGAGGATACTTATGGAGATTTTAAGATAGGTTGTTGTTATCTAACCTTGAAACTGGTAAAGATATTTCGATTGTGATTGAGACATGTTTTGAAGATATATCTCCATAAAAATAAAAGGTATGGGCACATCTTCCTTATGAGTGAAATAGTGTTTGATTGAATGTTGTGAAATGCAAAGGTGGAGTGAAAAGGATTGTTTGATAAGCATTGTTAGAAATGTTTGAGTAGGTTTCATGTGCATGATTGGTGAATGTTTATGAGAACATTTGAGTGTGAAATTGAGAACTATCTTGAGCTAGGGTTTGTGAAAGATCATGAGTATCATTATTATGTGAATTTGGAATCATATTGAGTCAAGGTTTGAGTTTCATAGTGTGAGTTGGAATTGTAGTGAAACACTTGGTTAGGATTTGAAAGCAAGTTATGTTTCATTGAGTGAATGATTGAGTGAAGTTGGATGAGCATTATTGATTGAATGTATTGGAGTGATAGTTCAAGTTCTATGAAACAAATTGTTCTTTATTCTAAATTGATTTGAAAGTGAGTTTGAAAGTGATTGAGTGATTTGTGAGTGTGAAACATATTGAGTCTCTAATCATTCTCTATATGTTTCTATGGTTAAACAAGATTATGAGTGAAACTTATTTGTGTTATTGAAGAGGTTTTCTATAAGGGATTAAGTTAAGTTTTGTATGCAAGTTTTGTAATTGATTTGAATAAGATTTTGTGAAAGCTAGTGGACATATTTGAGTAAGTCCTAGAGGGGACTTAAGGACAAAGTTGAGTAAGCTTTTGTGAAAGCTTAAGGATAGATTTATGTAATATTTTATGGAATTTTACAAGCATATTAGAGCTAAGTCTTGGTGAAGACTTATTGAGCAGATTTGAGGTAAGTCTTCTTGAAGACTTGTTGAGTAGATTGGATAATTTCTATAGAAGACTTGTTGAGCATATTGGACAAGTTCTAGGGAGGACTTGTTAGGCATAGTAGAGGTAAGTATTGGTGAAGACTTGTTGAGCATATTTGACGTAAGTCTTAGTGAAGACTTGTTGAGCAGATTGAACAAGTTCTAGGGAGGATTTATTGAGCAGATTTGATGTAAGTCTTGGTGAAGAATTGACAGCATATTAAGCAAGTTCTTGAGAATACTTGTGGATATATTTATGGTAAGTCTTTGAGAAGACTTGAGAGCATAGTTGATTGATTGATTTTTTTAAGCTTTGTGATAAGGCTTGAGGCAGATCTGAGCAAATTTGATTTGTGATTGGATCAAGCTTTGATTTAAGGCTTGAGGATAGAGTATGGTGTAGATTTGAGGATAGATTTGTGCCATAGTAGAGATAGATTTTGGTACAGATTGGAGGGCATATTTGTGTTAGACCAATGATATACTTATGAGCATATTTGTGCTAGACCGAAGGATAGTGTTTAGTGCATATTTGAGACAGATATTGAATAGAGTTGAGAGTAAGCTTTGGAGGTGATAGATCAGAGGATAGTAGTCTCCAGTGGATAGATATCCATTGGCTAGGGCAATGAGGATAGAGGTCTTCTGAGTGAGGATAGAGATCTTCAGTGAAAAGAGATCCACAAGCTAGTGCAGTGGAGGTAGTAGTCTTCTAGAAGATCACCATCCAAAGTAGATGAGGAGTTCTCTTGTGGATAGAGATCCACAAACCAATAGAGGAGAAAGATTTCTCATATGGATAGATATCCATAAACTTGATTAGGGTATTGGTGTCTCCTTTGGATAGAGGTCCATAAAAATTGTAATAGGGAAGGATTCCCAAGAGAATTTTTGAGAAAATTTTAGTGAAATATTTTCTTCGTGGAGTAGCCCATATTGGGTGAACCACATTAAATTGGTGTCTCTATTGTGTGTGATGATTTATGCATTGCTTTGATTACTGTTGTTGATATTGCCATTGATTATATTGGATAATATTATTTGGAAAATAAAAGTAAAAAGTGGTCTTATATTGTTCACCCCCTCTCAGTATAAGCTTGTGTTCTTCATAATCATGAAAAACAAATTATTTACCTTTGAAAAATTTTAAAACATTTTTACCTTTCCCATAGGTATTTTGGTTTAGCCTTGCCCATAGGACTTAGATTTAGCCTTTCTTATAGGACTTTTGATTTGATATTTTTTCTTCAATAAAATGCCTAAGGACTTCTAATTTACCTCTAAACGCATGCTTAAAGAAATTTTGATTAGATTTATTTACCTCATAGAGAAGTATCAATGAGGACTTATGATTGATTGATGTAGCAATGAATGATACCCCTAGTTGAAAAGATAAGTTTATTGTTGATCAGTTACCCCCACATATGGTGATATGTGGAAAACAATAGATGGTATGATTGATCTAGCTATCAACATCTATGGGCTTCACAATATTCATCATATTGGGATTAATGAGAGAAGAATTTGATTTTATTTTTCCATCAACACCTACAAAGTTTATATTTTTCATCATGTGATTTGATTTATATTTTAGAAGATTTGATAAATATGGTTTAAGAAAAACTAAATTAAGATAGAAATATTAGGTGATGATAAATAAAAATGCTTATGTGAACCATGAATTGGTTTGCAAATATGGGACTAGGAGGATCCACTTGCATGAGTCACCTAGTTCAATAAAAAATAAACTATCCTGAACAGGATCATTATTTGCATGTCATTGCATATCCCTAACTAAAGATGTAATAATTAGTCTAGATATAGACAAGCACGTGCATGTTGTTAGATATAAAATTAGGTAGGATGTTAGTAAGCAACAACAAGAAGCTGAAAGAAATAGGCAACCAATACAAACTAAAATATAATACCTTTTAAGATGCATTATATTCATTGGTTCTTTAAGTTATTTGTCATCAAGTATGACAAGGTAATAGGCACTTGAACCAAACTTAGTAATTATGATGAATGGACCTAGCCAATTAGGCTAAAACTTACCTCTAAACTTGATTTTAGCATTAGTGTTCTTTTAATTCTCTTTAAATACAATATCACCTACATCAAAGGAGTGGAATCATACATTTTTGCTATAGATGTGTTTAAGCCTTTGTTTTATAGACCTGCAAGTTCTTTAGGGTATGGGCAAGATGGGAAAGATGATAAACAATTCCAACTGGCTTAGATGGGCAATATGATATTCATCTCTGATAGAGGGTTCTTGTAGCATAATACACAACAAAGGCACCTCAAGCTCAAAAGGGAATACAACTTTAATTCTAAAAATTAAATCATAGGGCATCATACTAATGGGAGTTAGAACACTAGTGTGATAGGCCCATAAGACAAGATGAAGTTTAACATGCCAATCTTGATTAATTTTGCTAATGAGATTCTTAAGGATCTTGACAAGAGTCTTGTTAAAAGACTTAGCTTGGTCATTGCCTTGAGGATAATAAGGCATTGATTTTTTTTCTAAATCTTGTATTTAGCACAAATATTTTTGACTTCCTTGTTCTTCAAGGGTGTTCTATTATTAGATATTAGCATATAATGGATGCCATAATGATTAAGGATCTAATTGAGGATAAACTTGGAGACGTGAAATCTAGTGGTTGAGGCTAAATACATGGCTTCAAACCATTTAGTGAAGTACTCAATAGTTGTGATGATGAACTTGTGCCCATTAGATGAGACCTGATTAATCTTCCCAATGATGTCTAAGCCCCAAATGGAAAAATACCAAGGAAAATTCAAGGGATTAAGTGATTGGGATGGATCATGAAGATACTTATCACACCTCCTAACATAGTCATAAAAGGTATTTTCTATGGAGGTTCAAAAATAACCCATCCATAGGTGTTTCTTAGTGATAATCACATGATTCATCATGGACCTCTTTGATGACTTCTTGGTATTTGAATAAGGTTGTGCACCTAATGGTAATTTTATCAAGGGAATGATGGTATAAGATATCACCAATGATGACATGCATACATGTGCACTACTTAAGGTTCTTGTGCTCATTGTGGTTCAAATATCAAGCAATGTGTCATCCCTAAGGAAGGTAAAGATAGCATTGTACCAAGGGGGGTCAAGAGGAGGTACTTATATAGAAAAGAATCCTAGAGAAAGTTGGATAGAATCTAAGGTTGAAGGTTCCCTAATTTATTGAATTATGATTATGGCTTATTTCTCATCCAATTATAAGGGAATAAGGGATTCAGTCATGGCCATAACATCAACATGGTAGTTGCTAGACCTAGGAATAACTTCAATGGTGATTTTATCAAAAAAAATTATGAGTTTATTGACATTTCCTTTGTATGGATTAAGATTTTTGTTGTTTGTTTGATAAACACCATTGACTTGATTTAACTACAAGCTAAGAATCTCTCAATATAGAAGGTTCTAACATGCAAAGCTAAAGTTATGTGATGACCAAGGATAATAGCTTTGTACTCAACAATGTTATTAGTACAAGAAAACTTAAGCTTGAAATATATAGGGATAAGCTACTTTTAAGGAGTGACCATGACTTCTACCCCTTCTCCTAACACATTGAGCGTTATCAAAGTACAGTCTAAGAGTAAGGTTGATCTACTTCTAGACTAAATACTAACTTATCTAAGAAGTCTATAGTTAAGGGATGGCTAGCTTCTAAGGGTGCAACTACTAGTAGGTCAAATATGATCTAACCTTTCATAAAATTCTATCTGACAAACTCAAGATCAAATTTGCTAAGTATTATTATCTATTTTATTATTTATCCTAAGAGGGGAGGTCTAGACATGATATATTGCAAGGGATAAACCCTTACAATGTCAAATATCTTATGACTAAGCATGTGGTGCCTAATATTATGGAAATAAAATACTATAACAAGATAAAGCTTTCCTAAAATGGTATAGTAGACTTTCTAATTAACAAAATTCCTTCTAATATAAAAAATGGATTACTCTCTATGGTGGTCATTGTACTACACCAACATGTTTCCTAAGGCATGGTCTATTTCTACTATGTATAGAAAAAAAGGCCTAAAGGGATGAAGAGGGACAAGAATGGGAGGAGACAATAGGTAGGTTTTGAGATCATTAAAGGTCAATTAACATTCAACATCCTAATTGAATATTACATCCTTCCTCTAAAGCTTGGTGAAAGGTTGACACTTATCAAAAAGCTATAAAATGAATCTTCAAATGCCTTGGATGTTTCCTAGAGACTTCAAATCTAGGATAAAGTTTGAGGGAGTGGCATATCAACGATAGTCAATATCTAGTTAGGATCCACTTTGATGCCACATTGGATTATAATTAATCCCAACAAATTTCTTGATGTAACCTCAAAGATGCATCTCTAAGGCTTTAGGCATAACCTATAGTCTCATAGTTTCTCAAATATGTGTATTAGGTCTTAAACATGATCTTCTCAACTTAAATACTGACCAAGAAGATCATTGAAATAGTCTTCCATAATGTCATGCATCATGTCATGAAATATTAAAGTCATAGTTCCTTGGTAGGTAGCTCTTGTATTTTTCAATTTGAAAGGCATGACTTGATAATAGAAGATTTCCCATGGGGTGGTAAAAGTTATTTTGGCTTGATCCTTAAGATATTTTGATTTGATTATAGCCTGATAATCCATCCATTAAAGACAACATTCCATATCTTATTCATTAAATACAACATTTCAAATCTTATAGTGAAATACATGATCATGTCGATGTTAGGTAAGGGGAAGTCATCCTTGGGACATGTTTTATTGATGTCTTGAAAGTCTATGCTACCTATTTTCTATGTAACAAGGATAATATTAGAGATCTAGTTAGAATAGTTGGTGGCTTTGATAATTCTGATATCAAGAAGCTTATGGAGCTCCTCTTTGACTAGCAAAGCAAATTTTAGATGCATATTCTATAAATTTTGCTTTATGGGTTTTGCATCAAGAGTGTGTTGATTGGTCTTTCATGCAAACCTATGAAGAGTAAATAGAAAATACCAGTAACACATAAATGGGAATAAATTCCCTCTCACTTGAGGATCTTTTTGGTTATCCAAGGTGTGAGTTAAAGGGTTGGTTTGAATGTCCTCGCTCTTTTTCACTTTTGAAATTATTTTAATGACCACTTGTTTTACCTGCAAGGGGGTTCAACTTCCACTAATTTTTGTTTGATGGTGGTTTGTGTTGTTCATTTATCATATTTTCTATTTGTTTGATCTAGCTCTTCAAATTTTAGCAGATTAAATAAATAAAGAATTTTAAGAAGCATAAAATGGATCATTTCAAAATAAAAATAAAGAGAGTAAGGTAGAGAATAAAAGAGAGGATATCCAATCTAATTGCAAATTACAACTACTAAAATCAATTAAATTGCTCAGCTTCACAATAATACAACATCAAATGAAGAAAGTGTCCAACTTTCTAAGATCACTTTCCACCTTGAGCATGGGACAAAGCAACATGGGATAAAAGAAAAATTACAAACAAAAGAGATTTTAATGATAACTAATACTTCTTACTAGCAGTCTAGCTCATGCAGTGAGGATAGAGCAATTAGAACACAAACCCAAACCTTAAGCCTTTAATTTCCTCAAGCATATAGAAAATAGAATGAAGCTCAACAACCTAACATAATATCAACAATTATAGGTTTGCAATCAAACTAAATAAATCCTTAGTGAGACAAAAATAGAATAAAATGCACTTATCACAGTCTAAAAATATTAGGCTCCTGGACATGCTATTTCAAAATATTATGTCACACTAGCCTCAGGTACAAAATGAAGAAAAACCAACAATATTTGTCAAATATTGCAAGAAGTCTTCTATTCCAAGTTTTTGCATCGTTCTTTTACATTTTGGGAGTATATATAGACTCATAATATGCCCTGATATTTTCAGAAATATCAAGCTCCCAATCAAACAAAAAAAATTAAAAATCCCACTGTTAGGGCTTTACATAATAAAATATATAATAATAGAGTCATGTTCAACTCCAACCACTCTAGAAATCTTCCTGAGTATATTGCCATAAATGGAGAAGATAAAATTTGATCTTATCTTCATGAAAATATAACTGTGTAAAGGTTTTCACTTTCTAGCCACTTACAAATGCATCTCATTAGTTCTCCATTTATAAAATATGGGTGGATTGTCAACTTCCCATGCCTTCTATCCTCGCACGATTCCCTTCGCTTGGTTTACATTGAATTTTTTTTTCCACCATCACTTTTGCCATTACTTCTACAATAATAAATGCGGCCACCAACAAATTCCTACAAAAATTTAAAAGGGCTAAGGTTAGAACATTAGAAAAATAATTAATTTAATTTTCCTAAGGTTCAAACTTTAATTTTTTAAATTTTTTAATTTTTAATTTTTTAAATTTTTAATTTTTAATTATTTTTCCAAAGTTTCCCTCAAAATATTTTCTAGGTTTGAGATCATGCTTCCCTAGGAAAAAATCAGTGTCTAACTTCAACTTCTTCATTGACAAGCACTTTCCAAGATTTATTTCCATGGGCAAAACTTTTTTTTTTTATTTGCATGGTTGGACTTTAATGGGTGGCACTTATGTTTCTATTTTCTCCATCAATGTTTAAAACCTCTGCCCAAGTGCATGGGTAGCACTTTACCTTCATTACGATACGGCTAATGTCTAAAATTTTTTCCCACAAGGTTGGGTAGGGTTTTGAGATGCTCTCAAAGTGTAATAAATCTCATATTTCTACCCACAAGGTTGGGTGGGGTTTTGGGCTTTGATTTCCTTCGATGGTATCCAAAATCTTCGATAATGCCTTGGGTAGGGTTTCGGGATCTACTTATTTTTGACAATGTCTAATATTTCCACCCAAGCACTTAGCTAATTTTTTCTATTCTCCAAGTGGTGGGACTTTGAGATCTCATTTTATCTGTAAATGTATGAAATATCCACCCAAAAGAATGCACCATACTTTAGTTTGTTCTCCGCCCTCACCAATGTTCGAAACCTCCATCCAAAAGCATGGGTGGAACTTTTAGATGTTCACTTTCTTTCGTTAATGCATATTTTTTCACCCTTTATACTTAAGCAATTTCTCACTCTTTTTTCAGGAATTCATTTTATACTTTAGCAAACTCTAATATTTCTGATAATGTGCATGGGTGGGACTTTAGGTTTCTCAGGATACGACCACCAATAAATTTCTCTGCACTTTAGGTTTTACTTCTTTGTTGAGTGCGAGGCAGGGTTTTGGGATGGAACTTTCTCTGAAAAAGTTTAAAATATCTGCCCAAGCTTAAATACTTAGCAAAAAAAAATTTCTGAAGGTGGGCAGTACTAAGGACCTCATTTTTCCCACCAATGCTCTAATTCTTTGCCCAAGATTTTCTTTGCAAAATGGGTAAGGTTTTAGGATCTACTTCTTTTCCCACCAATGTCTAAAACCTCTGCCCAAGATTTTCTTTGCAAAGTGGGTGGGGTTTTAAGATCTACTTTTTTCCCACCAATGTCTAAAACCTCCACCCAAGTGCATGGGCGGCACTTTAGGTTCCAACTTTCTCTGTCCTTTTAACACTTGGTAAAATTTTCAAAAATTTGCACATGGATTCCAATGACTCCGCCCTTCTGTATTAGGCACTTTAAAGGTTTGTGAAGGATCCTCCCCCATTTCTCATGGAGTAAGAAAAATATGAAAATTTAAAGTGCCCAAAATTGAATGAAATTTTTTAGGTGTCCAAATGAGCCCAATGGGTATCTGAATCTGCAAAAAATGCATAAAATCATCTTGTATCAAGAGATATTGCATTAATAATTTTGCTAGCTACAATTAGAATCTGCTATTTCTGGAAGATAAATCATGCTTGAAAATCTATAAATTTGGCATCACTGCAAAGAGGAGCACAAGATCTTTCATCCAAAATTTGAATCACCTCAAATGGATTCCTATATCAAAATATATGTTGATTGCAAATTTGAAGTAAACATTAGGGCAAGATGAAGATTTTTAAAGAACCTTAGAAATTGATTTTAATATTTTAGACCTTAGGAAAACCATTGAAAATTAAATTTCTGAAATATTTAATTTGAATTAATACCATTGATATGCAAATATTCATAAAAATTAATTAAAATCAATGTTCCAAGCAAGATTTTTTGACACCGTGATGCAGGAAAATTTCCAATAATAATATGAGCAAAACTTGGAATTAAAAGCCCCAAAACTTCAAGAGGGTCCCTCGAAAAAAAATTAATTATTTTCAAAGGAATCAAAAGTTTGTTTTAAGTGGGGGTGTGTTGCTTCTCAACAAATGGTGATGTCTGCGAAGAAATAGTGGCACTATTTGGAACCCATAACTCCAATTTTAAAACAATTTAAATCATGCACAACACCCTACCACAAGGATTTTAAAAATATTTTAATTATTATCTATGATTTTATCAAAATTTCACAAGGACATACTAGGTTAGATCACTCAAATAAAACTCTAGTGTATGATTGCAGTGTATAAATTCTTCCTCCAAAGAAAGTCATGGCTTAGAATTTTTATTAAGAATTAATCAGTTTGTTTGGATTGCACAGGGTTACTCGAGTAGAGCTCCATTGCCAGGATAGAGTTAATCCTAGCTTTCCAAGCCCTTGGTTCACAAATATGGACTGTTTGTAGCCTTGGTGAACATGTCTAAAATTCCTCTTTTAGAAACCTCATCTATCTTCTTTTATTACAAAAATTTCTCTCTCTCCTTTTTTTGTAGAAATCTCTTTTATTTTTCTTTTCTCTCTTTTTTATTGTATGGAAGCAACAAACAGATAGCCGAGAAGTTTTACTAGAGGTTCAAAATTTGGATTTACCCCAATGTTTTATTAACCAAACATTTGATCAACTAAAAATTTCAACTCAAGCACAAATAGCCTCTTTGGAGTAATTAAAATGATCTTGTGAATCAAAGTTTTCCTCTCATGACCAACTTTTCTTGGATTCCCTAGGAGTTCTCCAACTAAATAGCATAACAACTCTTTTATGATTAAAATAATTATGGTGTACAAGGTACACAATTTAAACTATATTTCTATTGTCATATTTAATAACAAGCATTACCACTCTCCCTACTTAGGACACCATTTTCATCAAAATCATCTCTCTTTAAACTTTGAAAACCAAGACAAAAACCCAAAGGAGGAAAGAAAAGGAAAATGAAGAAAACTAGGACCAACTTAATATTGATAAAACAAACTAAACAAAAGCACTGACTCACTTTATTTCTACAATAATATATACATATGTACAAAGGTCCCTTCAATTACTCAAATTATGTAGTAGATGGAACAACCGAGAAATAATGCTTCAGATATTGACCATTGATAGGTAAGTTCAAAAAATTACCTTCCAAGTCCTGTAGATGAAATACATTATTACCCAAAATTTCCACAATTTGGTATGGGCCTATCCATAGAGGCTGCAACTTGGTGTGTTTACCTTTCTTATCATGGGCTTTATCCTAGAATAGCACCAAGTCTACAAGTCTAAAGGCCTTCACCTTTTCTCTTTTGTCAAACCAACAATTGACTATCTCTTGATACCAACTAAAATGCTCCAAGGACTGAAGTCTTTCATCCTAAAAATTAATTAAGTCTAGTATATGAGCTCTTGCATTTGCATGATCATTAAAATAATTTAAATCAAACTCATATGTAGGCAATTTTAAAGAAACATCAACACTAGGCTGCGTACCATACAATAAAGCAAATGGAGAAGTTTTAAGATCCTCTTTGTGTCTTATCCTATCAGCCCAAAGTGCATACTTCAACAATGTATGCCATTGTATGGGTTTGTCTATAAAAAACTTCTTAATAGTATTTAACAAGTTCTTATTCATGGACTCAACCAGTCCATTTCCTTGGGGATAATAGTTGGATGAAATTTTGATGACTATCCCTTTCTGGTATGCCCATTGCAAATTCCAATGACGAAAACGTTGGTCCATTATCACAAACTAGATTCAAAGGAACTTTAAACCTGGTTATGATATTTGACTCCAAAATTTCTATTACCTCAGGGTTGTACTCCTCATTGTGGCTACTGCTTCAACCCATCGCATACAATAATTAGTGGATATTAATACATATCGGTACCCTTCTAATGAATTTAGGTTCATCACTCCTACAAAATCAAGTCCCCACTACATAAAAGGTTTTGCTATTACAATAGGCTACAGTGGTAGGGCTCGGTTAACCTACTTAGGTGCAAAAATCTAACACTTGTGACAAGTTCTCACATGTTGATGTGCATCTTTGAACAATGTGGGTCAGTAGTAGCCTACTATTAATATTCTATGTGCAATAATGAACCTAAAGGATGTCCTGCTCCTAACTTCTCATAAAAAATAGACATTACTTCATTCACCTCATCTTGTAAAATGCATCTTAAAAATATACTAGCATAGTATTCCCTGTATAGTTTACCCCCTTTGAGTATAAAATGAACAGATTTCAACGTCAGCGCTCTTCTCTGAGTTATGTTTAGATGAGGTGGGCAATTCCTGAGTATTAACAAATGAATGATATCCCCATACCAATCATCCAACCTGGATTCCAGATGGCTAATATCTATTCCTGCATGTATCTCAAC
Source organism: Wollemia nobilis (assembly GCA_028583015.1). Lineage (NCBI taxonomy): Eukaryota > Viridiplantae > Streptophyta > Pinopsida > Araucariales > Araucariaceae > Wollemia > Wollemia nobilis. Next base: position 10,703,381 of record JAQPPZ010002969.1, on the reverse strand, counting down.
AATATGTTGGGATAAATCAAACCCTCTAATTAATTTTGTAGGCCATATCTCTAAGTCAAATTTGTGCAATTTTGTGATCCAATTACCTCTAAGTTCTCCCAACTCATTCTCAATCAACAAATATTTGACAACTGGATCAAGAACTATTGCATGGACTTTACTCCTTAGAATATAATGCCTAAACTATTTAACTACTTTCACCAAGGCATAGGCTTGTTTATCCAAACGAGAGTAATTCAACTCAACACCCTTCATATTGGTACTTTTGAAGACAATGGGGTGCTCCCCTATTTCTCTTCACTGAGTTAACACTATAGCAAGTGTGTGATTAGAAGCAAAAGAGTACAAGTAAAATTTGGACTTACCAGAACTAGGGCTTATTTAATGGTAGACTTAAAATGCCACTTTAGAGTCTGTTGACCAAACAATCTAATTAATCTCGTTTAGCATGTTATTTAGTGGTTTGACAATTTCAAAAAGACATAAATGAATTGCCTAACAAAATTGATCTTCCCAAAGAATGATTTTAACTCTTTTTTAGAACTGGGAAATGATATATTTGATATGGCTTTAGCTCTCTCGGGATCCATGAAAATGCCATATTTGGTAATTAAGTGACCGAGGTTTTTGCCTTTAATTACACCAAATATGCATTTATTTAGATTCAAAGAAATACCAAATTCTCTACATTTGTTAAAACCAGACTCCAAATGCTTGATATGGTCAAATCGAGACTTAGAAATAACTATCAAGTCATCCATGTATACAACAATGCACTTACCCATGAGCCCCTTAAAAGCATGAACCATTACACGTTGGAAAGTGGCTCCAACATTTATCAATCTGAATGGAATTCTCTTGTAAGCAAAGGTCCCCCACTTGGTCGTGAAGGCAATTTTCATTTTGTCCTCTTTTTCCACTAATATTTGGTTTTACCTAGAAAATTCATCCAATAAGGACATCATATTTGAACCATTCACAATATGTAGCACATCATCCATGGAAGGCAAATAATAATTATCCTTTTCAAAAGCCTTATTCAGGTTTTTAAAATCTACGCAGAGGTGGATTTCCCCATTCTTATTTCTAACCGACACTAAATTAGCTACCTAGGTAGAATACCTGATAGAAAAAATAATGGTAGCACTCAACAATTTTTCTACCTCCTTCAGAGTGAGAGGTTCCAAAAAGGTGTTAACATGTCTCTATTTCTGCTTGAAGGGTTTACAAAAATATTTTAGGGTATAGTATGTGTGTACACTTTTGGATCAAAAATATTTAGGTCTTTATAAGACCATGCCATAACATCCTTCGACCTATGAAGCAACTTAGTGAGATTTATTTTGATTACAGGGTTATATTTTACCCAATTGAACGTGCTTGGGATCCTCTTCAGTCCCTAGATTAAATTTCTTCGTCTCATTCCCTGTTGTACCAATAGAATTACCAAAATTTATCCTCTGCTTTATTTTATTATTGTCAAATAGTCTCTCAATTTCAACCATTCCCTAGGGAATTCTATTATTTTTTAGCCTCATTATTTTCTCTTCATCACCAAAATCTTCAAGCGTAGTATCCCTTTGGCCACCATAAATTATAATTTTTTCAAAGGCATTTGTATTTTGTAAGATTATAATTTGTTGGTCATCAAAAAATACTTCAAATGTGTACATAATTTGGAACAGAAGGAGAAGGGATTAATTCTATTGAAAAATAATTCCATTTAAATCCCTCCAAGGGCTTCATATTTGTAGTTGATGAAGCTAAAATATCTAAATTTTCCTCCCTGGGAATATGCATCAAATTGAAAGCATTAAATTCTTCTATGAAATCCCAAGCTCGATGTTTGTATATTTTTAGGTAGAAAGTATTGCATTGAAACTTACCTCTAACTTTATTAGCAACCAAATTTGAGTCTGTAAAAACTTGGATATTTTTTACATTTTTTTTTAAAGCAAATTTCAACCCTACTATTAGTGCCTCATATTTAGTCAAATTATTTATGCAGGAAAATTATAGGTAATAATACATAAAATGTGTTTGATTGTGAGGCCCTTTGATAACAACCCCTATACCAGAACCTTATTTGAATTTAGCTCCATCAACATGGAGTGTCCCAACGTCATTACTGTGACCAGTCAGAGCTTTAATCAGTTTCATCTTTTTTGTAGTTATCACCCCAAGTGTACATTAGCAAAATTAACAGCCTCATTTTTTATAATATATTTATTTATAATGTGTTTATTCTAAGGCTCTTTGTCAATCCTTAACTGATTTGGTACACCTTTCCAGGGCAACCACATGTGTGAAAAATCCATGTTCAAATACCCATTCAAGGATTTTGACCAATCTCTGCTCAGAAGCATTATGTATCCCACAAGAATATCTACCACCTGGATGTCAATTTTGTGTTGTGCTCTCGGTTCAGATGCCAAATGGATGTGTATACCTTGAAGTTCACCTATTACCTTGACCTCAATTTTATCCAATTGAATGACTCTCCTCTTAGACTTCATAGGCATTAATCCCAATTATTGGTAAATGGCTCAAGGCATAACATTTGCTAAAGCACTAGAATCCACCAAATAGTTATGTAAGTTTTTCTCTAATATACGAACTATTAGCAGGAAAGGTGGAACTTCAATATTTTCCTTGTAGATAGCCATATTGACATTTTTCATTTAATTCCTCTTTTATTTAGGTTTGGAAGAGGGCTCAGAGTAAGTCTTAATCAAGTATGTGTCAAGGGTAATGGATTTTTTGTAGGTGGAGCTTGACATGTTGGCAATAGCATCTAATGTAGAATGGGATTTAGAACAGGTGTGTTTTGAGTAAAAAAGGGTATTAAAGGAGTGCTCAAAAATTGAGGTCCCAACTGTCTCTCGAGAACCAAAGCTTCCTTGAAAGCTCTTATCAATTTTGTGATATTGGTGTCTCTCTTGAGGAAAATAGAGGTCACTAGATCCAAGGAATTTTTGTAAATTTTAAATCTAAATTTACACTTAGAATGTAATGACCAGTCATTCTTCCAAAATCCTTTTAGAATCTCAAATTGAAAGACCTTATGGTTTCACTATATTCTCTCTTAATGCTAGAAAATTTTTGATATAACACGTTGATATCAATCACTTGACCGAATTGGGATACAAAAACTTTCTCTAAATCATCCCAGCTAGTGATATTCATTCATAAGATTCAAAAACTAGTCATATGCTCCATCCTAGAGAGTGAATAGGAACAATCTACAAGCCACATCTTCATGTTGCACATTTAATAATTTTAGAGCATTTTTAAAAGCTACAATGAAAAATTATGAAGGGTATTCATTGATCAAAAATTAATAGTACACTAATGAAATACGTCCCTTAATCCAATCTGTCCATTCTTGTGAGAATTCAAATTGACCCATTACTTTGAGGAGGAAATATCATTCCACTCTATCATATACTTTGGACAAGTATAATCACATGAACATGGATGGGGATTTGTGTGCTTCCATGGAGTGAATAGCCTCTTGAACCAAAACTATATCATCCACTATCTATATACCTTCCATAAAACTACCTCGTTCTAATGAGATAATCTTATGCAAACGTGGTTTGAGCCTCTTTGTCATTACCTTGGTGATTATTTTGAGTAAGACATTACATAAATTTATTGGTCTAAACTTAGTAGTGTGATCTACATCTTATTCATTTGGGATAAATGTTATATACATTTTTTTTATTTCCTTCAACACATATTTAGCTTTCCTAGCTTTCCCAACCACATCCAAAAGGTCCTCATGCAATATATCCCAAAATTCTTGGTAGATTTCGATGGAGAATCCATATGACCCAAGAGTCTTTTTTTTCTACATTTTGAAAACCACCTAATGTAACTCTTTGGTAGTTATTAGTGTAGTAAAAACTAAACTATCTTCCTCTATTATTAGTGTAGTTATCTCTTGTAACACTTCCTACTGGGATTCTATATCTAGAGGTTTTGTTGTGAATAGAGTTGCAAAATAGCTTACTGCAATAGACCTCATGCCTTCCCATATGTGGATAGTATCTCTTGCTTCTATTCTCAAAGAGGATATGAATTTGTGCAATTTTTGGGCTAGAAGAGATTTGTGGAAGAATCCTATGTTTCAATCCCATTCTTGGAGCCATTGATTTCTAGATTTCTGCTTCCATAATATATCTTCCATTTTTTCCATTCCTCTAGCTAGGATGTAAGTATGATCTCTACCATACTCAGACCCTCCATGAGGCCATCCATGTAGATCTTTTCATTCAAATCTTCAAGTTGGCCTATCACTTAGAAATTTTCTTATTGACATCAATCCTATTTCATTTATTTTAAAATAAGAAACTAATTTTTTTAAATGTATATGTCTTGTAAATGCATGAAAAAATAATAATTTTAGTTATAACGATTTGAATAGTTAGATCTTGTAGTATATATTTTAAATATATTTATTTTCTAATAATATAAAATTTTGAAGTCTTTTTAAAATATCATTTTAAAATGAGTTTTTTAAAAACATAAACCCTCTTGTAGTGTTGGTGAGATAGCTAGGAGTGAGAAAGTTGATAGTGGAGGGAGATTCACTTAACATTATCAATTTTCTTAATAAGAGGGCTATGGTGAGTTGGTGGGTGTCAAGTTCAATAGCATATACTTTGAGGATTCTAAACTCATTGGAGAACTTTGAAGTGACCCATATATTCAAAGAAGGAAATGGGGTAGTAGATTGGTTAGCAAACTGGGAGGCTCTTTGTGAAGAGGACAAAAGATGGGTTCCCCTAGATATTGTTCATCCAAACATAATTCAACTAGTGGAAAGGGAAATTTGATATTAGGGTTAATTTATGATATTTTGAAAAGTTACAAAGAGGGAGAAATTTAGAAGTATTGGGTGGTGATTTTTCCCCTGTCACTTTATGTTGCGGTTGTAGTGTGGTGATTAAAAATTTTAGTATGAATGATAGAGAGAGATGGAAATTTGCAATTTTAGGGTCTAAAATGATATTTTGTTATTACCTTTTGTGCAGGTTTTGGATATCTTGTACAAGGTAGTAAAACTTAAAATACATGAACTTTCAAAACTTTCTAGTGATTTGTCTATAGTTGTTGTAAAGGCACGCATTTTTTGCATCATATGTTCCTAGATTTAGCATCATTGTTTCTTTAGTGAGGAGCTCAACTTACATTTGTTTCCCCAAGTCCTAGGTTTTCATGGAACATATAAACATGTCCTCAATGTTGTAGTATTCGATTTGTGTTCCCAAGTAGATCAATTTAGTACAAACACTAGCTCCCTTCTACAAAATCTTGAGAGTAGCAAAGTGAAAACTAAATGGTTATTTGTAAATAAAAATGTGATTTTATCTTGTGTAGTGCAAGGAAGGCAGTGCTATTTTTTGTAAGTTGTTTTTTTGACTTGATAGGGTTTGATTTTCACTTGAGCAGTACATTATTCCACAGGTATACCTAAACTTGCACTAATTTATTAAACAATTGAGTGTGTCGGTAATAGTTATCTCCAAAGTTTTTTAGAATACATAAAGTAAATTGAATCAAAAAAATCATAATAGGGATATGTTAGAGTATGTTACAATGTTTTGCACCAAAATAAACCTAATGTGTTGGAATGTATTAAAATTTTAGTAGTTGAGAAAAACAGAATGTAAGAGTGGATAGACCAATCTAGGCTTGTAAAAGGGTTTAGGCCCTTTCAAAAACCTTGGTTTACCAATATAAAATAAATAAATAAAACATAAACTCTATCAAAATAAAAAATAAAAGAAAATTAATGATATAAATAAAAAATAAAATAAAATTTATGACAAAGAATTATGTGTTTTATTATCCCGTATTAAAAAAATACAAAAATTTCAATTTTAACATTAAAAAATGGTCTGCACATAAAGAGACTAATTTTTCAATACTTTATAGTTCAAATATTTATTTTAAAAAATATTTATCAAAATGTTTTAAAAAAAAAATCACCACACACCTTATATTATGTATATTTTAGAGGGAAAAAATCATTATCTGAAATTATTTCTATCATTATCATAATGTGTTCACACATTTACTACTTGCTATCTTTAAATGCATTTTAATATTCTACTTCATATAATATTTTGGAAGCAGACGACGAAGTTCAAACCCTAGTGCAAGGAAGGAGAAAACATAGAAAATTTCTAAAGTAGGCAGTAGATTTTTTGAAGCAAGCGATGTATTTTCTAGAGTAAGAGGAGATCAAACCCTAGTGTGAGGAAAGGAAAAAGGAAAAAAAAACATAACAATTCTCTGAACTAGGCAACAAAAATAAAATTATACCGAGAAAATCATAGCAATTTTTTAAAGTAGGTAGGGGCGTTCAAATCCTGGTGCATGGAAGAAAAATATAGCAATGTTTTAATGCAAACTATAGATTTTTGAATAAGGTATAGGAGATCAAACCCTATAGCGAGGAGGTAAGCAATGAATTTCTTCTAAAGCGGATGGTAGATTTTTTGAAGCAAGTGAGAAGAGGGGCATGACACCAAGGGCAAAAGTGGGATTTGTCACTTTCAAATCTAGAGGATATAGTAATTTCATAGATCTGGCTATTTGGATAGGATACAAACTATACAAGTTAGGGTTTTGTGGTGGAGGAATATTACAAGGCCTTGGAAGGGTTTTTTGGGTTGAAATGTACATGGAGATCAAGTGTTTGAATTCGGTCATCCATTGGATCAGCTTTAGAATATCCAAGTAGGAACTGTAGGGATACTATGAAAATATTTTTTTATGGAAATCTATGCATGTCTTGATATGTACTTTTCTCTCGTGTTTACCTTTCTATATGAAAGTAAAAGTTGTTTTTGGAGTTCTATCTAGTTTTTTTTAATATGAAGGTTCGAGGAGCCATTAAAAAAAAAAATTCAATCTATTAAAACTTCATAGTACTTTTCATTTGGGTAGGTAAAAATCTATGCAAGTTAGGATTTAATGGAAATATATATGGAGAATAGTAAGAGAATCAAATATTTTGAAATAAATTAAAATTGTTGCATTAAGGTGTAGATGGATGTTAGAGGTGCTTAGAGTTTCAACTTTGGCGATGAAGAAGGGGCCAAGGAGATACAAAGAGGATAATGAGAAGGATGTATCACCACTATAGCTACCATTGCACCTTTCATATCTATCACACATCCCTTGATTTCAAGTTGTATCACCAACAAGATGTAGCATTTCAATAGAGGGTTCGTTGGCAAGTTTGATGTGAAAGAGAGCAATGGGTGATGAGGGGGAAGTTGAGAAGAACATACTAAGGTTGTGGTCACTCAGGATGGAGTCATTGTTGCATGACATGTATATTAAACCTAAGGTTCTAAAGACATTGGCTAAGATAACAAATATTTAGAGTTTTTTACAAGACTACCATCATGGTGAGCGAAGTAGAGTGTGGTACAGATGGTGGGACTTTCTTTATCGAGGCTAGGTTTGCTAACACAAACACTAATGGAGAGTACCCTAACCTTGAGGATCTAAGAATAATGTAGGATCATGAGAGGGAAGGAAGGTGTAAGGTTTTTGGAACAAGGTAATGAATAAAAAGTAGTGGACTATTTGAAGGATCCTTATGGGAAGGTCTTTACCTTTTATAGTGGAAGAAAGTGCGAAAGAAGGAATTATAATTTTGAAGATTCTAGGAATGGGTCTAAGCCAATGATAATTTTACAAAAATACATGTAGGTCTTGGACAAGAATGATTATTGGGTTTTGTCCTCTTTAGAGCAAGGTCAAAATAGGCCACAAATCTCCAATCAAGACTATGGGAGACAACAAAATAATTTGGAAGGAGAAAATCCAAATAAGAATCCCTTGGAAGCATGTAAAAAGGAAACCAAGTACATTAAAAATAAGAGTAACAAAGAAAAATTAGTCCTAGGAGAATATGTGAAAATGGGGGAAGTCATTGAACTCTTAGAGAAAACACTTATTGGGAGGTTCTATGGGCATGCAGTTTTTGAAAAATTCTTAGTAGAGTGGATGCCTAGGGAATGGATAAAAGTATTAGGATATGTGCCTAGATTTTTACTTCTAGTAAGAGGGTGGTTATCATTTCAATTTAGGACTAAGTAAGATGTGGAAAATATTTTTTTAAAGAAATGGTTTTGGGGATCAACTTTGTTAATTCTTAAACTATGGAACCCTTATTTTGACCCTAGGATGACTCAAAATCCTACTCACCCTATATGGATAAAGTTACCAAGGTTGCCATTATAATTTTTGTCTAGAGATTTTTTTCAAGCCATAGGGAACTACATTGATTCTTTCTTGGAGGTGGGTGAGTGGTATCATTCCTCATGCTTGAGGGCCAAGATTCTTGTTGATGTGGACTAGAGAGATAGATTGGTGGGGAAAATTGTGTTGACGTACAACAAAGGAATGCATGTACAAACCCTGGACTATATTGGTGTACCTTTTAGATGTGCACATTATCATAATTATGGACATATTGCAAGGGATTATTCTATTATTCTTTCAAATAAGGTTTGGCATCATAATTAAGAGAGAGGGGTCTTTAAGAGTGAGAATGAGATTCAATTTTTCCTTCAGGCATATGACTTACAAACTTATTATATTATCAAATCAATGCATAAGGAACACAATCTAGAGGAATTAGAGAAAATAATAGAAGATATAAAGGAGGTAGAGACAAAAAAAATTGAGCTAGATCAAGTGATGGATTCAAAATCATCTCAAATTGAAGTAAGGATAGGAATCTTAGAGCAAATGTTGGATGTCATGCTCCTAGACCCATATACAAGCTTTCAAAGTGAAATTATTGCCAAATTTTATTTTTCATATGGGATTACAGGTAGTTCTCTTTCAAGTACCTCAACTAACCAATGACCAAATTTACCAATCTATAAAACAAAATATTCCCTAGAAGAAAGTAAGGTGGAGTTAAGGGGAAAGGAGGACCCTCGAATTCTTATTCCTTGAAGGAAATAGATCCAAACCTTGGTTTAGACTCTGGTAATTTTTTTAGTAATGCTTCTTAGGTAAATAAATTTGAATTTGCTTCCCCACTTCATTTTTTCTATGTTCAAGAAGGTTCTAGGTCTCTATAAACCCATAGGTATCCCCTATAATCCTTAAAATAAAGAATAGGACTAAGTGAAGAAAGAGTTGGGGGAGGCCTCAATGAAGACATAGGGGAAGGAAGTCTTTCTGGTAGGAGGAACAAAAGATATTTTACTTTATTGGCTCATAATAAAAGCCTATGTTGTAATGGCCCACCTAGGTATGACTTTTCCTTGTTGTTTGATTGATGTACTAATGTGTTGATATTTAATGCATGATCCTATTTTATTCTATAAAGATGAGTTGATAGTTGTACTTTATGCTTTCTAAAGTTATGTTATTTTTATAATATGGTATTGATAATCAATTTTGTGGTTGTAAGACCAAATACTCTCATGGGTGGATTGGTATGGGACAACCACCAAAGTTCAGATAAAAAGAGAAACGATGAATTAATTCTCATCGACAACCACAAGGGTAAAACCCTTATGTATATGCATTTGCATGTGTTTTATTAAAAAAATTTGAGCAAGGAGATTGCCATAAAAGCAAAAGTGCCCTTACTCTATGCATAGGGGATCCTTCATAGGTGGATGATGACGTTGCAGTTATTGTAAATCCTCCTGCTTAGGGAAATACATTGTTTGTTTATATTTTTTAATTGCATCTTAGTTCAAGCAAGGGTGGATTTTAGCAAGAGCCCCTATGTTGTATATATTTTGGAGTGTGGAATTTATTTGGTTAAGGATTTATCAAACAAAGTATTAATAATAATGCTAGTATTATTAATACTTAAAATATTAAATATTGATGTTAATGGTTAATATTAATATTTAGTATTAATTAAATTAATTAGGTGAGTAATTAATTTAATTCTTATTATATTACACTAATGTTAGTAATTAACACTAGCATTAGAAAGTAATAATATTATTAAATAATATTATGAGTGAATGATTTGATTATTAATACTTTGCTTTAAGAGTATTAGTAGGTTAATATTAATTTTAATAAGTTAACCTTGTAAAAGGTAGTACATTTAATAAATAAATAAAGTTTATATTTTAATATTAGAAAAGTTGGAAAAGTTAGCAATATTGAAAATATTTTCAACGTAAAATTTTGAAGTGCTACCCTAATGGTGTAACGGGTCGGTAAAAGAGGATGGGTAGATGGGGCAAGCATGCATGAAGAAGCCACTCCCAGGTTTTGATCTACCTTGTTCCTCAGAGGGTTATATGAATTTTGGATTGCCAAGTATTAGGGAATCACTAGCTGGAGGGAAGATCTATAAAGGGAAATATCAGAGAAGAAGGGAAGAGGTACTTGGAAATTCATTGTTGTAGAGGAATTTTATTTCTTTTGGTTTCTTGTTTGAATGTCTTGAAGGAGAGACACATCCGTTTTTGCATTACACTGCACAAATTTGATGAATGAAATGTAGTTCAAATCCTTTCCTTCCTTTCAAAAAATATGAACATTAGTGAATGGATATTTTCTTGTTTGAAAATATTGAATTTGGTATTCAAAGAGAAAGGCTTCTCTATTTTTGCATTGCTTGTGCATGTTTTTTTGTTGGGTGTGTTTGCTTGAGAGATTAAATCCTTTTCATTTGGAACTTTCCCACAACATCTCTTCATCGAGAACGACATCTCAGGGATACCACATTATACCAGAGACATCACAAATCATTAGGAATGTCTCTTGGTCAACTCCAAAATGGCCAAAAAATAGTGAATAAATGTGTAGATTAAAGATGTTGGAACCAAGCTTGAATGAAATTTAACCCAAGCAAAATGTGGGTATGTTGTCAGTTTTCCAGGGCGCTGGTAGTTAAATTTTAGAGGTCACCATAGGGGACTTTTTTATGATATTTTTAGTCATTTCCAATTGTAATTCCACTACTAGTAATATCCACTTATCATCAAACATGTAGATGTTTTCTACGTCTTGATTTTGGATTATTTTGGATCCTTGAGGTTGAATTTCTTATTTCTAGTTTCTATGTACGTATTGGTTGGTCGTGCAATTTTTCACAAGTATTGGAGTAATTTAAAATTTAGTAATATTTTGTCTTATCAAATAATTTTTGTCTACATTTGAATTACATCGTTTATGGATCGTAATGTTGGTTGACACTTGGTTTTCCTTCAGTCGTACAATCTAGAGATGCATACCAAATTTTGATGTTGAATCTATTAGAATATAAGTAAATATTTATAAGCTATGCCAATTTGATGAGTTTATTCAAGGGTTGAAAATTTGGGCACGATAGAATAAGTCAAGGATTATATGCATAGATATCTATTTTTTCTTTTTGAGTTAAATTTATTTTCTAGTTAGATTTTCTTGAATCGATTAATGCAATCCAATTGTTTTAAGAGCCAATGTTTTCAAATGCAGATTTTTCTGTGTGTATTCAATTTGGTCCAAAATATGTTAATTAGATTATTATGGAAATTAAAGGTTATTCCATGCCAGAAGAGTATTTTATTTTTGAATTGATTTTGTTGTATTAAGGAAATATTTTTATTGCATAATGGAAAATCTAAGATTCTATTAATGAACATTATTGTAAGGAATCTAAGATCTAAGATCCTAGAAAAATAGTTATTATTGTTGCACGTTTTACAAATTTCTTTTTTTTAACTTTATCCATTGAATGGTATTATAAATGTTGGAATATATTACATCATTTGGTTCTTTATTAATGTACCTTCATGGGTACATATTTAGAGTAGGAATATATTAGGAGATAAATAGTTTATTAGAGTAATTTAACAAATGCACAAGTTTTATAATATGCAATGATATAAATGTACATGCAGCCCACATGTACATGAGTCTTAGGGTTGAGTGAGAGGCAAAGAATCTATATTTCTATATAAAGGCTCATTGTGAGTGTTTGAGAAGAGGAGTTGTGGAGTGCATAGTGTAGTGTAGTAGTAGTCACAATATAGCTCCATTTTGATATCATGGAGGAGTTGTAAACTCCATGATAGGAGTATTGTAATTTTCGTGAGCTTTCTTATATGAGTATTTCTAGAGCATTGTATCAAGTTTTCTATCATATTTTCATGCATGTTAAGTTTCATTTATCATAGTTATAATATTGCATGTTTATTTCTATAATTTTGATCATATTTCCTATAAGTTTAAGGCTCCAAAAGTTAACAGTGGTATCAGATCCATGGTGGATCAAATGAAATCATAAAGTTATGACCATTGCTATTGTTAAGTATTTGCAAGCCATATCAGCCATAGTGTGTTGCTACATGCAAATACCATCATAATAGATTTTTTGATAGAATTATCTCTAGGTAGGAGAATAGAAAGTAGAGAAATCCACATGATATATTTGACTAGATTTTTTCCACATAGTTAAAAAAAACTTGTGAATACTATAACTCATCATTGCATCAACTAGATTGGCAATCCAACTAGTAAAAAAAATCTTAGAGTTATGGAAATTTTATTATAATTTCTAATATTTTATTGAGAGAGAAAATAATTTTTCAATAATACCATTTGGTTACTATCATTTAAGTTTTTCTTGTTGCAAAAAATTAACTATTATAAGGTGGGAAGCTTCCTACAACAGATAGATAAGAACTCCATATTTGTTACCTGAAGATTGACGTTACTTTCCTCGTGCAGTGATTAATTATTTATTACAAAAAAATAAGGATTGAATATTTGGAGGCCTAAGGAGAAAGGTCCCATTGAGAGATTTGTAGAAGACTCCTAGTTGAAATATTTAGGAGAGATCTAGTGGCCAAGGAAGTCATATTGAAGATTACAAATCTAGGAAGGATATCCTAGAAAAAAAATCCCATTGAATATTGAAGAGACTCAAGGAGAAGAGTCCTCGCAAATATTGTAGATTGGTGATATCCATTGAAGACTAAAAACTTCACATTGAAGAAGAGGTCCATTGAAGGCCCTATTGAAGAACTTCCATATTAGAATATTGAGCATTGAGAAGAACTAACAAATTTTCTATTACAGATTTTAGTAGTAGCAGATTCAAGAGATCCTAGAAGAATATCTCACTACAAAACTTCCATAGTTAAATATTGAAGAGGCCAAGGAAGGTCTAATTAAATATTTTAATGCTATAAGTTTGAGGACCTTGGAGGGGTATCAAGAAGAAACAAGAATAAGGCTTGGTGAGCCTCATTGAAGGAGTTCCTAGAAGAACTCATTGGAGAAATTACTACCAAGGAAGAAGCTAAGGAATTGGGACAATCATTGCCATCCGATGACAAGCCCAAAGGAGAAGGTTTGGCAAGAAGATTGTCAAATCACAAGGTAGTATGGAATAGATCTCAAGATTGACAATATTGTTTGAGGAGGAGATCTACTTTGAAGTCAGAATTTTGTAAGAAAAAGGAGATAGAAAAACCACTAAATCTAAGATATTTGGGGGCCATAATTGAAGGGTTCTTGAGTGAACATCTCAGCTACGATTTGGGGGAGGATCCTACCAAATTTTTTGGATTCAAGGATAGTTTTTCAGTGAAGGTATTGACTGCTTTACAATCTCAATTTTTTTTATATTTGAGGATAGGAAAAGGCAGCAATTTGGGCAGCATTAGTGACTGCTAAAGATTATATTTTAGGGGTACATTCTGAAGGAGCTTTTAAGCCACCAAGTTACAGTTTTGGATAGCATATTAGTCAAGTATTGAAGCTGCAAAAATGTGAGCAAGTGAGCTATTTTGGACAGCCTAGAAGAGTTGCAATAACATCTACAAAAGGCAACAAATTTAAGTGACCAAAGTCACTATCATTATCATCTACAAGGACAAATATATGCAACAAAAAGGTGCAAAAGTTTATTACTTGAGCCTTTATATATGGATTCTCTTTAAGGTTACTAAGCATCAGTTTCAAGTTTAAAGGTTGCATAAAAAGTTTCATTTAAAATTCTTAAAAGATAGTGCAGAAGTTATAGTATACAAATTTCAAACGTGCACATAGAAGAAAATAGAAGTTAGATATATTTCAAGATAAAGAAACATATTGACATTCTATTGCTTATTTTAAGTAAAAAAAAGACTCTATAGATTTACATAATCTATAGTGTAAAATACAACATTAGAAGCTTGGATTTTTAAGTGAAAGGAATAACCAAGTAGGAAGGATACTACCATAAGGTGTGAAGGTAATAGTTGCTTCAATCCATACCAGCCAACAAATGGAATTGAAGCCTACAAGCTTATTTTAAGAGCATAGGGGGGCAAAAGTCTACTCTACGTTTGTAGAGCATCAAGATAAATATCAATACAAGGTAATATTAAAGGTGTCATAAAGAAGATAAGTTACACCTATGAATACATTCATTCAAAGAGAGAACATATTGAAAGCACTCAAGAAAAAGCACTACTCAAGAAGGCATGCCACCAAGAGCACCATTTACGTAGCCAAGTCAAGCAAGAGTAAGGAGATGATAGCCATAGAAGGAGAAATATATTTTATTTAGAGACGTCTAACATCAAAAGAGTCCTTGAGAGGACATAAGAAGGTGCACAAAAAGGCCTTTTTTGAAGGCAAATAAAGGTTTATCAAAAATATTTGCTTGTCAATCTAAAACGAGAGTGCAAACAGCATATTGACATCGATAAAGAGTGTAAATATAGTAAATACACAATGAATAGCACACATTGATTGTAGGTTTAGTTGAGTGGATAACACAGCTTGCATCACTGCTTAGAATTTATTGTCACATGCATATTGAGAATTCAAGCTCTCATTGAAGACAACAGTTTGGATAAAGGAGTTCTAACACATCTAGGAGGTAGCCAAAGTACCAAGTACAGTGAAAGGAATATCATTTTGATGGGGACCGAAAGATCACACCTTCAAAAATTTCATGCTTTTCATTAAAATCTTTTGAAAATTATACACACATCAAAATAAATCAGCCCGCAGGCTTTACAATGACCAAGCTCGGCTTAGGTCTCTCTAACTGAACTACTTCTCTCCGTTCCCACAAGAATACAATAAAACGAGTTTTTATCGAGGTATCGACCCTCTAGCAATTAATGCCCCCGCCTAACAAAATTTAAAATTTGATTTCCCCCCTCGGTCGAGTTTTCAAATTTGTCTGCCATAAATGGGCAACTACCCGATCCGCCAAGAAGCTTGCATTAATGGCCTCCTTTGACCTATCCACGTGTTTAAATCGACTATGCCTTCTTCTGTCGCAACATCTTTCAAACACGTGCCCCTCACAACTGCCTTGATACACGTGGTTGTCCACGTGTCAAATTTGGCCTTGCCTGGCCGTCCGCTGGTTCTCTTTCGGCTGCGCCTTCACCTGGTCGCGATATCGCGACAAGTCATGAAATCATGACCAAAAGCACCTTCCTAATGTCACAGCACTTTGGGGTCGTGATTTTGCGACATGTCGCGAAATCGCGACATGTCACGATTTCGTGACCCCCGCTGCCCTTCCCTTGCCAAAGTCCCTTGGGGTCGCGATTTTGCGACATGTCATGATTTCGCGACCCCCTCCCCCTTTGTCTTTTCTTTGCTCCCCGCTTTGCCTTATTTGCTCTGCCACGTGGCAGCTTCCCACTGGTCACGATATCACAACAGGTTGTAATATCGCGACCCGTCGTGATATCGTGACGGGACTTCCCCCTTGCCTTAGTCTTCGAAATACCATCACGATATCGCGACGTCATGATATCACGATGAAAACCTCCCTCTGGCCTCTGCCTTCAAACTTTTCATGATATCGTGACGTCGCGATATCACGACGAAAACTTCCCTCTGCCCTATTGCTGCATTTGGGGTCATGATTTCACGACATGTCGTGAAATTGCGACATGTCACGATTTCATGACCCCCCCCAAACTTGGCCTTTGAACATAAAACAAATTGCATATAAAATCTGAATACTGCCAAATTGTCCTGCTGTCACCGGATGCTCCTGCATCAGACACCCCAGGTAAAAAGGAGAAGTGACCTTCACTTCTATGTTGTTCGGTCCGCGTCTTTTGTAATATCTCCGAACACTCATCAACCTTTACAACCTACTCAAATCCCATTTCCTGGAAAAAAATTTTGCCTTCTACCAGAAAAATTTTGGCATTGTTGCACACCTTCTCATCCACTGTCTGTAATGGCTTCAACTTGTGCTGCACTCCATCTTTTATCAAGGAGTACGTATTTGCATGACCATCATGCACTGCACTCCGATCAAACTGCCATGGCCTCCCTAATAGAAAATGGCAAGCATCCATGGGGAAAACATCACACAGGACCTCATCCTGGTATCTCCCAATCTGGAATGTGACTAAACACTATTCATGGACCCATGCTCTATGGTCCTTCCGCAACCACGCAATTCAGTATGGATGCGGGTGTCTCCTCCTCTCCAGCTGCAACTTAGCAACCATCTCCTCGAAAACTAAGTTATATGTACTCCCATTGTCTATAATAACATTACAGACTTTGCCTGCACTTTTGCATCATGTGCGAAACAGGCTTCTCCTCTGCTCTGGCTTGTCTTCATCAATCAGCATGGTCCTTCTCACAATCATGTTTTCTCCCTTCTTAGCTTCTTCAAAATGTTCTGATTCAACATCTTCCGCTGCCACAGCAACTCTGGCAGGACCCACTTGTTTCTTGTTCACTCTCTCGGGGTGTTGGGGACACTCATATGCCCGATGCCCCTCTTCTCCATAGTGGAAACATGTTCCCCGAAACACTCCTCTTCCATACCTACGTCTAGATCTACCTCTTCCTCTTGGGTAGCCATTGTTTTGAACTTGCGGTTTGGGTTCTTCATCTTCTTTCTGATTTCGGCTGCTGCTAACCTCTTCTTTCTTCTCTTCCTTTCCTTCCTCTTTTCTTCCATCGGTCTTTCCTCCAGGTCCTTTTCCTCTTTGCTTGCTCTCAAACCTTCTGTTCAGTTTTTCTTCAACCTTCAGAGCAAACTGGTAAGCATATTCAATGGTGCTCACCCGCACTAAGCTCAACTCTTCCTGGACACTGGGTCTCAACCCATTAATATAACGGGCCACCTTTTCCTTGCTTGCTTCTAAATGGCCGGTTCTAATGGAGATTTTATAAAATTCCTTCGTATATTCTTGGACAGTTTTATTCATCTATCTCAAACCCTGCATTTTCCTTAGTAGATCCAACTCATAATCTGCTGAAATAAACTATCTCTTCAGCTTTTCCCCCATTCTGTCCCATCTTGTTATTCTCTCCTTCCCTCTTCTATTCTGCTCCAACTGTATTCCCCTCCACCAAATGCTGGCATGACCCTTCAACTTGGTCTTGGCAAATCTGACCCTCTCGGGATCTTCAACTTCTTCATACTCGAAGTATTCTTCCAGATCATTGACCCAGTCGATCAACTCCTTCGGATTCAAGTTCCTAAAATACGTGGAAACTTCCATCTTTGGCCTCTTCCCGATCTGGGATATGGCTTTGTACAGTTTGGCTTGTGTCGGATCTACAGCTTCTTCTTCTTCTTCAAACTGGTTTTGTTCTTCATCCGCTTCATCTTCACTGTCTGCTTCTCTTCTCGGTTCGTGTCCTCTGCGTAGTTCTTCTTGCAGGGCCTGAACTTGCCGTTGCAAAGCCCAAAAATATTCTGCTGCCATGCCTCTCCCACCCACGGGGTTTCTTCTTGGAGGCATCTTCTCACTCTCTCATGAGCCTTCCCACAGATCCTGGTGTGACTGCCTCACGTCCGACGATCTGTCACACACTCAAGAACTTCTAGCTCTGATACCACTGATGGGGACCGAAACATCACACCTTCAAAAATTTCATGCTTTTCATTAAAATCTTCTAAAAATTATACACACATCAAGATAAATCAGCCCGCAGGCTTTACAATGACCAAGCTCGGCTTCGGTCTCTCTAACTGTACTACTTCTCCCCATTCTCCGGTCCACCACCACAAGAATACAATAAAATGAGTTTTTATCGAGGTCTCGACCCTCTAGCAATTAATGCCCCCGCCTAACAAAATTTCAAATTTGATTTTCCCCCTCGACCGAGTTTTCAAATTTGTCTGCCATAAATGGGCAACTACCCGATCCGCCAAGAAGCTTGCATTAATGGCCTCCTTTGACCTGTCCGCATGTTTAAATCGACTATGCCTTCTTCTGTCGCAACATCTTTCAAACACGTGCCCCTCACAACTGCCTTGATACACGTGGCTATCCACGTGTCAAATTTGGCCTTGCCTGGCCGTCCGCTGGTTCTCTTTCGGCTGCGCCTTCACCTGGCCGTGATATCGTGACAGGTCATGAAATCGTGACATGTCGTGATATCGTGACCAAAAGCACCTTCCTAATGTCGTAGCACTTTGGGGTCATGATTTCATGACCCCCGCTGCCCTTCCCTTGCCAAAGTCCCTTGGGGTCACGATTTCGCGACCCCCGCTGCCCTTCCCTTGCCAAAGTCCCTTGGGGTCACCTCGCTTTGCCTTATTTGCTCTGCCACGTGGCAGCTTCCCATTGGTCATGATATCGTGATAGGTCACGATATCGCGACCCGTCACGATATCGTGACGGGACTTCCCCCTCGCCTTAGTCTTCGAAATACCATCGCGATATCGCGACGTCACGATATCGCGACAAAAACCTCCCTCTGGCCTCTGCCTTCAAACTTGTCGTGATATCGCGACGTCGCGATATCGTGACGAAAACTTCCCTCTGCCCTGTTGCTGCCTTTGGGGTCACGATTTCGTGACATGTCATGATTTTGTGACCCCCCCCAAACTTGGCCTTTGAACATAAAACAAATTGCATAGAAAATCCGAATGCTGCCAGATTGTCCTACTGTCACCGGATGCTCCTGCATCACATTTCAATGTGGATAATCAAGCAAAGGAAGCTCAAAGTTGCCAACCAAGTACTTAAGATCTTCAAACTCACCAAAGGAGGTGAAAATTTACAATAGAAGCACCATATTGAAACCTTTCAAACATTCACAGGCATAGTGAAGAAAGAAGATGTTGTTACATAGTGAATAAAGAAGACAACCACACACCAAACGAAGCGACATGGAGGCACTTGGTAGATAATTTACAACACACTAAACAAAGCAACAACATAGCATGTGGTAAAGCCATTACGTGTCAATAAAGTGGAAGATAAGCCATTATTCCACCCTATCAAAAGCACATATCAAAAATAGGGAGGACAGTGCTCAATCATGTAATGCTCTTTAATATCCATTGAGGGCGTGGCATATATATATCTCAAAAAGGAAGTGCAACATAGTAATGTCTCAAGGGAAGAAAATTGTTTCCACTTGTATCAACCTATCATTAAGGTATAATGCTCAAGTTGGTATCATTTATCTTAAGCCTTACTCACCTAGTAACACCCAACGAAAGGAAGTTCGTTGCCTTAAATAATAATGAAACTTGTCATAGTGGACAACCATATTGGATGTATATACAAGAGCACGTAACAAAATGGAAAGTGAAGCAAGGGCATGAATAACCCAAGCTTATACTGAGAGGGGGGTGAACAATATAAGATAAAAGTTTTACTTTTCTTTCCAAAGCAGTATTATTCTATATTAACAATTTTAATAATGAAACAATGAACAAATCATCACATACATAAGAGACACATATTTAACATGGTTCACCCAATGTGTGCTACATCCATGGATAAAATATTTCTTATAAATTTTCTCAACAAATCTCTTGGGAACCAATTCCCTATTATAATGTTTATGGACACAAACCCAAAGGAGACACCAATACCCTATGCTCAAATTCATGGATCTCTATCCACAGGAGACACCAATCCCATTTGCTCTTGTTTATGGACCTCTATCCATAGGAGACACCAATATCCTCTGCTCTAGTTTGTGGACCTCTATCCATAGGATACACCAATCCCCTTTGCTCTAGTTCATGGACCTCTATCCACAGGAGACACCAATCCCCTTTGCTCTACTTCATGTACCTCTATCCATAGGAGATACCAATCCCCTTTGCTCTAATATACTCCAAGAATTTACATAAGGCTTGCTCAAATGTTCTCAACTCTGCTCAAAACTCTACTCAAATATCTACTCAAAACTTTGCTCAAATATGCTCACTAAACCTACTCATAAGCCTGCTCAAATATGCTCATTACTACTACTCATAAACCTACTTAAATCTGCTCATATCACCTACTCAAATCTGCCTCAATGCTGCTCATATAACTTGCTCAAGTATTCTCAAATCTTGCATATAAACAATTTTAAAGTGCTTTCTTTTGATTAAAGTAATTCAAACATATTCTACTCAATATTCTTTTTCTTCATGAACATATAGAGAATGATATCTCTATGTTCTACTCAAAAGAAAGCACTTTACAATTGAGCACTTTTTCTTTTGATGTCTCATGAACATATTCTACTCAAATACTCAATATGTTCTTATTACATTTATTAAGTTTATCACTTTCACATGTCTCACATTCAGTGCATTCAAAAGGATACTCTAGTCTAGCACTTGATAGTTAACATTCTTATGTACTTCCAAAATTAATCAAAACCAATGCACATACTTGCTTCACAAAACTGGTCTATAGCCCTTGAAAATTTATTCTCAATATCACTCAAAACTAATGCATAGATTTGCTTCACAATATTGGTCTATAACCCTTGCAAGTTCATTCCCTATATGACTCAAATTTAATGCACCATTTTTCTCTCAAACCCTTGCTAGTATATTTTCAAATTCATTCAACAATAATGCACAACTTTGTTCTCAAACCCTAGCACATATATTTTCAATTTCTTTCAACAATAATTCATGATTACTTCCAACTTCAATCAATCACTAATGCACATCAAACCAATCCTTATACCTCCACTCTCATGACAAAAAATATTATTTTCTTCAAACAAAACTTTCTTGAGAAGGGAATTAAATCAACATACCTTTAAATCTGCCACAATGATGATGAGCCTCCAAAACCTGTCTCAAAAATAATTTTCCTTTTTGTTCCTTTAAAATCTGGTTAGTAATATTTACTTTCTAGCACATATTTAAAATCATCCACTTATGAACCCTTTTTATTATTCACAATACAATTTTAAAATCAATCACACTTACACCTTATAACTCCCTCTTTTTAAATATGCAAAAATAACTCTCTCACACTTTAGACAAAATTACAATTTTCAAATAACATAATACACCATATAACTCCCACTTTGATATGCAAAAATAATCCTCTTACCCACTATACAAAGTGCAACATAATACACCATATAACTCCCACTTTGATATGCAAAAATAATTCTCTTACACACTATACAAAATACACCATATAATTCCACTTTGGATATGCAGAAAATAATTCTTTTATACAAAATAAAATTTCTAAAAGGACATGAAAAACCTTATGACTCCCACTTAATTTTATTTTATTTAAATATCAAAAATTAATACCTTTTCGATGTCGTGGATCAAAACCATGATCTCCTACGATGCAGTGTTCTCACAAATGTTTGTGGTCGGTTGTACTACAACAACAACTAGAATCAAAAGGGCATCGTATAATGTTAACACTATCCTCAGAATACAAACTGAAACTTTTTCCACATAGCAAAATGGCATACAAGGATTTTGACCCTACGACATATCCCACAACAACACTCACGCAAGTCAACCAATCGTTGGGCTACCCCAGTCGAGTGAAATGTAATAGGCACGCACACAAATTTGATTGTCTTAGCACTTGCACACCTTTAAAATGTTGATGTCTTTCTTTTCTCTATCATTCACAATAATCACCATTAACTCGAATGCTTGCGTTAGTTGAAAGGTGGAATGAGATAATGTTATTTATATGCTTTTATCATGTCTTCAAATTTTCAAGACGTCGGCTCAACCTTTACTTTGTATTTTGAATATCTCCCAAAATGTAGGTGCCTTGATTTATTTTAAACCTTTGGTTATAATATTTAATTTAAATATTATAACATTACCTTTTAAACCCATAAATATTTAAATCCTTTTGATTTAAATAATGCATACTTAATTCCCATCCTTTGTCCATATAAACCTTTGTCCTCAAGCCTTTAAACCTTTTTATTTAAACTCTTTGTCTCAAGCCTTTAAACCTCTTTGATTCAAGCTTTTAAACCTTTCATCCCAAGCCTCTTAAACCTTTTTCTTTATAATATTTAAATATGATATTTAAATATTATAATATTTTCCTTAAAAATATTTGCCTTGCTTTGTAATAAACCTTGCCTTGAGTAATTTGTCCAATCTCATAAACTCAACAACCTTGAAGAATATTCTTTGAATATCATGCACCTTTTGACATCAACCCTTTGACATCAATGAAAACTCAATATACTCAATATTTCCAACAGGGCATAGAAATTTTTAAGGAGCATTATAGCCAAAAGGAGTGCATTGAATAACGTAGGGACAACATTTTATAATGAAAAGCTTCCATAGAGAAGTGTTGGACAACATTCTATCATTGGAAGAGACCACAAGGTGACTTCCAGATTCATACCAGAGTAAGCAAGCACCTTATATAAAGGTAATATCTAAGTTTTATTGCCTTCGTAAAGTTGTAAGGAGTGATAATATTATACATATCAGCTTTAATATTAATCTAGGGATATTTAGTAGGAGTTATAAGGTAGTGGAAGATACCCTAGAAATCACATTACTTATTTTTGAGAAGAAAGAAGAAATTAGAAGCATTAAAATATTTATTATTAGTGCTTCAACTATTTGCAAATTTTAAAGGAGATATAAGGTTAGTTTGCAAATATATAAACTTTCAAAACAAAACTTCTAACTAGGGAGATATAAGGAATCCTACTTCAATTGAATTTCTAGAAGTTTAGAAACCTAATATAGTATTGAATCATAGTTGAAGAGATTTAGATATTGCTTGCATCAAAATTATAGTTGGAATATTGAGATAGAAGGACATAGACAATCCAACTAAAGATATTGAACTCTTATATTTGAAATTGCATTTCTAAAAGACTTTCTACAAATAGTTGGTTGCAAGTGATAGAATTGAATCATATTTATAGCATATATCATTACTAGGGAGATATATGGTAGAATAATAGGACCATTATAACATCAAATAAGTCCATTCTTACATAATATCAATTACTTAAAGGTCCAAACTATTTCTCATGGAAAAATAAAGTAAAGGTCATCTTGACATTTGATAAACTTTGGTAAATTACTATAGGAATAAAAATTAAACCAGGTTCATATGATATAAAAATCCATAAATTCGAAGAAAGTGATGCTAAGGTATTAATGATAATAACCTTTTCTATCACGGATGAAATACAACTGTATATCAGTTTAGCAAAAACATCTACAAAGGCCTGAAAATTCTTAGAGAAAATATTTGGAGGGAAAAATAAAGCTACCATTTTAAATCTTCAAACTCAATTACATTTCTTAAAAATGAACAATGGTGAAAGTATAGAGATATTTTTAATGAAAGTAGCAGATATCAAAGAAAAATTATTAACATTATAAGAAGAGGTCAAAGATAAATTTCTTGTTCAAGTGACCATGAGAGGACTTTCAGATAATTACAAGCATTTAGTTACCTCCTTGCAAATTTAAGTAAAGGTATTTCCTTTGATGAGTTATTCAATGTTCTTCAAGAATATGAGGTAGAAAATATAGTTAAATGTGAGATGACTAATAATTCTTAGGTGACAAAAGATAATCCACAGGGAAATATGGCATCATCCTCAAAAGGACGAATACCTTGGAATAATAGATATTGTCAGATATGTAGAAAGAAAGGGTACAATATAAATTACTACAAATTCAATCCAAAGAACATAATCAAGGAAATAAAACATCCTATGGAAATCAATAAAATAAGATATTTCAACCAAAGCAGTATCAACCTCAGAAGCAGCAGTTCCAAAGGACATATTCTTCTTAAAATCAATACCCTCAACTGGAATATCATGGAGGAAATCATAAAGGACACATTACCCAAAATATTCAAGAAGTTAAAGAAATGGAAGAACCTACAAATGAACATGGAATTAAAGCTCTATAAGCCAAGATAGATTCTTATGAAGACACTAACTACTCATTTGAACAGGAAGGAGAGTATAAACTTTAGTACTAGATTGCCATATTGAATACTAAAGTCTTCAAAAACCAAATAATATAATACATGGGGGTGTTGGAATATATTACATCATTTGGTTCTTTATTAATGTACCTTCATGGGTACATATTTAGAGTAGGAATATATTAGGAGATAAATATTTTATTAGAGTAATTTAATAAATGCACAAGTGTTAGAATGTGCAATGATGTAAATATGCATGTAGTCCACATGTACATGAGTCTTAGGGTTGAGTGAGAGGTAAGGAATCTATATTTCTATATAAAGGTCTCATTGTGAGTGTTTGAGAAGAGGAGTTGTGGAGTGCATAGTGTAGTGTAGTAGTAGTCACAATGTAGCTCCATTTTGATATCATGGAGGAGTTGTAAACTCCATGATATGAGCAATGTAATTTTCGTGAGCTTTCTTATATGATAATTTCGAGAGCATTGTATCAATTTTTCTATCATATTTTCATGTATGTTAAGTTTCCTTTATAATATTTATAATATTACATGTTTATTTCTATGCTTGTGATCACATTTCTTTTAATTTTAAGGCTCCAAAAGCTAACAGTAAAGGTCTATAGGGAACTATTAATGAAAAATGAAGACCTTTTTAATATTAAAAAAATACTATGCTTGTTTAGTTGTCAATGTTGATTATTCAATAGTTTTGTTATTTATAGAGATGGTACTACTAATGAATATTGAAGGCCTTATCTTATTAATTTGACTAAATATTATGGTTTTTAATAGTCAATATTAAATTATGAAAAATAAGGAATATATTTGGCTTATTAGAGAAGTAATAATTCATGATATAAAGTTGGGTATATATTTTAAAATGGATCAATTTATTGAACAAATTTTGGAAATGGAAATTTATTATTTGAAGGATTAAATTGTAAGATTTCCAAGAGATGGATGAGGTTTGAGTAGCTAAGGAATCCATAATCAAGAGAAGTATGAGATTCTCTCATTCTTGCAAATGTCTTGCTTGATTTTGTTTTGTATGGGATTCTCTCATTCTTGCAAATATCTTGCATATGCATTCAAAAGCTATCATGATCCCTAAACTTACATTCAAGTTCGATGGGGAAGAACTATCAAGTAGAAGTTTTTGAGAAATAATATGAGCTAGGGATCATTTATGTATATGTTGAAATGTAACATTCTAATTGGAAATGAGGAAAACTTGAAAAGAATATTATGTGGAAAATTATGCTATGCAAAGTTCATGATGAAGGAATAGATATCTTATAAATATTCTTGTTATGTTATCTTGACATTTATTGAAATAATGAAAGATAAATTAATGTTTTCTTTATGTTAAAGTTCCTTGGAAATGAATCATTAATTGCAAAATAGAAAAGTTATGCTATTGAAGATATTGATAGAATATAATTGATGGATTATGGCTAGGATTATCCTAGATGTTGTTTTACTCTTCAAGTATTAAATTTGGAATGAAGTACCTAAATTATTTAATCTTTATCAATATGTTATGTTGATATTTAATTTTGAGCATGTTTCAATATAGCACTCTTTTTCTTTTGTTGAAATGATCATAATTATTGTTTAGGACCCTTGGGTTGGAAGGGGGTTATTTTGGGCATGTTTTAGCACCATATTAGTAATCCTTGAGTCAAGATGTACCCAATCCTAGTTGAGTTTTAGTGAGGCAATCAACTAGGTATTTGTGAATAATACACCCTAAGCGATGAGGCTTGGGTGACCCAAGCGGTGAGGCTTGGACATATTCCTAGCGATGAGGCTTAGGAATATTAATGATGGATTAGTATGGGACAATCCACTTGATCATTCACAAGGTAGTATAGTGGTGGTACCTTACAGTGAGGTAAGCATAACCATGATCATTACCAGGTGAGTGGTAATGGTCTTAGTTAGCTTATGTATAGATGAATCTAACTAAACACTAAGGCATCATGCCATGATATTCCTACATAGATAAACTTATGTAGGATTAGGGAATAAGCATCACCTTTAAGTATTATGGGCCTTAAAGGATAATTCCTACGTCATGGTGAAGTTGTGCTAAATAGGTGGGTGTATAGAAAAAGTCAGGGGACCATTGATGGCATCATTTCTAATGGTGAGGTTAGAAAAGTGAACCCAGATGATTATAGTAAGTTAATCACTCTTATCCACTTGAGTGTTGTCTACAATGACAATGAACTCAAAACTTATTATGCCTTTATACTGATGAAAATATTGGGGCTTATTTGTGAGTTAATCCTTGTAAAAAAAATTAGCTCTCTCGCTTGGGTCGATTTTGTGGGTTGTTACATCTATGAAGTTCAAAAAGGTAAGAAATCATCCTTAAAGGGGATCCTTAGAGCAAGGATGAACTTAAACATGGTTAATAAATGAAAGTACTCTCCTTTAATAACTGGGAGATGGGTAGCTTAGCAAAAGAAACTACTTTGTGTAGATTGGTAGAAATTCATAATCCATAGATTTTGCTAATTCAAGAGACAAAAGGGTTAGCCATGAAAGTGATTGAATCTCTTGATAAATTGCATAAAGGATGTAATTTTTTGGCCCTTAATGTTGTAGGGGCCTTAGGATGAGTGGCCAAAAGGTGGAAGGCAATTTAGTTTAGGCTAACCAAATTTACATTGCTTGAATCAAGAGTAGGGACTAAATTATTTTTAGTGGAGCTTAATAAAATAGTGATAGAGGTGAACATTTATGCCCCCTATAAAGACATGATGTATTATTTGGATAATCTTATGGATAAAAAGTTTGTAGAAGCCAATAATTTAATTTTAGGATGTGATTTAAACTTATTTTTTCTAGGAGTGAAGTGTGGGGTTTTTCTACTAGAACTGATCCACTGGCTAATTACTTCATCCAAAAGTTTGAAGTCAAGGGGCTGATAGACTTGGTGTCTATAAATTCTATTCCAAATTTTAGAAACATAAGGATAGGAGTTTATAGGATTTCTAAGAGACTAGATTGATTCTTAGTAGTATAGAGTTTAGTAAATGGTACTTAAAGGTTGAAGTCTTGGGTTGAATTCAAGACTCATTTCACTCCCCTATCATGTTTCTTATAACAAAAGAGGATAAAAAATCGCATTGTCCTTTTAAAATTAATTTTGAGTGGCTAAAAGTGGATAGTTTTTTAACTCTAGTCAAATCAAAATGGATGGAGTTTGATCCTAGTCTAAGAGAATCTACTAGTATTCAATTTGTTGCAAATCTAAAAAGGGTTAAGGCAATAGTGGTTTAGTGGGCCTATAAAAAGAAATTAATGGATGAGAAAATAATAAGGGAGATTTAGGAGGAGCATGCAGTGTTTCTAGAAAATGACTTTGAAAAATAATTGGATGAGGAAATAATGCTTAAGTATAAAATTTTGGAACAAGAGAAGAAAATATTGTTGGAAAAGAGAGATTTACGATGGAGGCTCAAAAGTAGAGCACTCTAGATTACAAATGAGGAGAGACTGCTAGATTTTTTTCATAACTTTACAAATCATATAAAACAACAAAATAAAATTTGGTAGCTACAAGGACAAGATGGAAATAAAATATCCTTTAACAGAATAGCAAACATGGAAGTAAGGCATTTTGGAAAACTATACAAGGATCTTGATCAAGTTATTATAGATGAAATAGTCATAATAGCTTCTCTCATTCTCATATTTATATATGAGGAAGTCAATGGTGAGTTGATTTAGGAAGTCCCAAAGGAGGAGCTCAAAGTTATTTAACCTCCTTCTACAAATATAACAGTCCAAGACCTAACGAGTGAACTATGGAATTATTTATTGGGCTCTATGACCTTTTGTAGTCTGACCTACTCAAGGTTATGGAGGATTCTAGGCAAAAGAGAAGGGTAAATGCAGTCTTCAACTCTACCTTCATTGCTCTTATTCTAAAAAAGGATAATCTTTCTTTCTTTGATGATTTTAGGCCCATTTCTTTATGTAACTGTGTGTACAAAATCATAGCAAAATTTTATTGCATCAAGAAATTAAGGTTCCCTCTCTGCTTCTATATCTATTGAGCAATTTAGTTTCTACATGGTAGACATATTCATGAAGCATTTGGTGTTGCTCAAGAAATTTTTCATACCATAAAATCAAAGAAACTACCAGCAATGGTGATGAAGTTGGATCTCTCCAAGGCTTTTCATAGAGTAAACTAGCTATATTTAAAATTAATTCTCATATTGGATTTTGTATACAAATGGTGAATTGGATTATGGGATGTCTTTGTTCTATTTCTTTTATAGTTTTGTATAATGGGTCAGACTCTCAGTTCTTCAAATATTCTTAGGGGATAAGACAAGGTTACCCCATATCACCGTTATCATTTTGTTTAATAGCTAAGGGGTTAAGTAGGTAAATTTTAGAAGCCAGGAGGGTAGGATCAGTAAAGAGAATTAGAATAGGTAGAACAATGGAAGTCACTCATATACTTTTTTTAGATGATGTTATTCCTTTCACAAATGGAACAAGTAAGAGCTACATAGAAGTTAAAATAATATTTAGATATTTTCTACCTGGAAATAGGTATGCATATTAATGCACAAAATTCAAACATCTCTTTTAACCATGTGGATCAAGATCAAATCATATTAATAGGTTATGTTTTTCCCTTTAACATATTTTATCCTCAAGAAGGTTTTAAAATTTTTGGGGTTCTTTTTGAAACCTAATGACTACACTAAAAAATATTGGAATTGGTTGATAAAGAAGGTGGAAGGAAGAATTAATATATGATGCAACAATTGGCTCTCTTGAGGGGGATATTGAATTTGGTCAAGTCTGTGTTGGAGGTAATACTAGTATAATTGCAATGTTTGGCTCATATACCAAAAGAAGTTTGGGATAAAATTAGATAGTTAATATATAGGTCTTTATGGATAGGGAAAAATGAAAGGAAAGGTATTCCATTGGTTAAATGGAAATACTTAGCCAAGCCCAAGGAAAATGGAGGATGGGGACTTAAGGACATCTTCCTATTTAGCAAGGCTCTAGCAGCTAAGTGTGTTTGGAATATAATATCAAAGGAAGGCTTATGGAATAATATCATACATGAAAAGTATTTAGAACCACTCATAGTTGAGGAGTGGATAAGGGCCCCAATGAAGAAAACCCATAATGCTTCAATCTATTGGAAGGCAATGATTTAGACCTTTTATGTTGTGGGTGATTGGCTTGCTTGGAAAATAGGGGATAGTTCAAGGATAATATTTTTCTTAGACCCTTGGTTAGTTGTGGTGATATGCATATATTGCCAAACAATGTAATTCAAATCCTAAGAGCTCATGGGATTAGAATTCTCACCCAAGTAGCTGACCTAGAATATTCTACAAACTATATATTTTTTATTCTTATTATTTTAAATTGAAGATTGGACTAGGAGAAGGTTCTAATAATTATGCTAAAATTATGGCACTCAAATTATTGGTTCAATTGGCAGAATTGAAAGGAATACAAAAATCTAAATTTTATGGAGACTCACAGGTGGTAATAAATTGGATACTTGGTGTTTTTAGGATGGAAAACATAATTCTACAACCCATATTCTCTCAAATAAAATAAGTTGTGGATCAAAGTGAAGCTTTTAATTTTTGGCATATTTATAGAGAACTAAATAGGGAAGTAGATGAACTCTCAAAGGAGGTGCTTCATATTGAACCAAGTACATGCTTAGTACAAGAATTCAATGAGAGTAATGCACTACAACTAGTTCATATCTCTATCTGGGGGATTAATCCACTCTAGTTAAAGTAAGAACAGTTAAAGCAACTATTTCAAAAAACTCAAAAGTTAGTGATTTAAAGGATAATGCTTGAAAAATTGGGAAGGTGTCTAAGGATAGAACTTATCCTAATAATTATAGCTAGTTATGATGTATAAGCGACCTGATTTTTAGGTCATTATTGAAGCTTTCAAGAAATGCCAAAGAGGCAAGTAAAGAATGTAATTTCATATTTGCTTAATATAAAATTACAAATTTTTTAGGGAAAAAACAATACATTTTATATAGCAAAAATTAATTTTATTCAAAATAAAATATATAATAACAATCTATATCAAGAACCAATTGGTTCGTCCAAACCCCATAAGGGCGATAGAGGTCCAAGGTTAAAATATCAAGCCTCGTCGAACTGAATGCTTGTCCCTTTACTGGTGCTTTCAATGGTGTAAAAGGTTTTAAATTATTGTGGCATGGTGGTTATAGGGGTGAACTACATAAAAATATGTGTGGCGACTTACGGGGTGGACAACGCAGAATACTGTGGCAACCATAAAAGCTGGACAACCTACCCAAATTCGTGGTGGCTATCGATTCCACCATGTAAATTCAAAAAAAACAATCTATATAAAGAATGCTTCAATTCAAATTTCAAGTGCATGTCATCTTAAAAATGCTTAAACTAATACAAACGAGAATTAGTGGCCTAAAAACCCCCAAAAGTGGTACTCGTTAGTATGACGAACAAATCCCTTGTTTTGCTCAAAATGATGATAAGTTTTGTATCTTATACAAATTACTATAATTTAATGCTTTTATCAAATGGTATTATCTCAACCAATTATATTCCTTAACTTTCAAGGAGGAGATCCAAGTTTAGTCTTAACAAAATTATCTAGTGACTTCTAGTTGTACACACTTATGTGCATCAATTGTGTGGAGAATAAGACACATTTTGACCTACGGATTGGTAATCAAGAGACAAGATGCTAAATTATCCAAATTAAATGAATTTTTTCCCACAAAATTAGGTAGTTGTTTCAATGATAAACGAAGGCACCAACTAGAATTTGTTCAAACAAATTTTGTTGTTCCTTTGTAATTGTCCCAACTACTCAAGATTTAGAACTATGGATCTCTAAACTATAGGAAATTCCAAAAGTTTAATTAAATATTTGTTTTGTATTTCTATTTTGTAGTGAATTATGGCCATGACACTTTTAAGTATGCCCTTGAGATCTGGTAAATAGTGTAAGGAGGGTCCATGGTCCTAATTTATTTTATGCATAGTTTAGAGTAGGAGCTTAAAACAAGCTAGAGTTAGGAAGTCAAGATTAAAATTATAATCTAGATTGTCATTCTATAGAACAACAGAGCACTAAAACTTTTTATATATAATTAATTTAGTTAAATGTAAGAAAATATGTCTACTAATTAAATTTTGATTGTGTAGTTTTTTTCTTCTTACTATGATAGAATTGTGCCTATCCTTAGAGCTTGGGTCCATTGCAAGTGTGTGGTTTGCAAGAACCTCTATGGGTATATTTTCATATTTTTGCATATTTTACTTAGATGCTATCCCATGTTTTGAATAAATGGTTTTAATTTTGGTCTTTATGTTTTCCCATGGCTAAACATTATATTGAATTATTTTTAGGCTATGCATTTATGTTTCCAACATAGTTTAGGTTCTTTTTCCAACTTTTCAATCCTATACCTTATTATATTTTATCCTATTTACATAGTTTTTTAGCCAATGCTCTTTAATTGTAAAGAATATCTATATATATCCCCTTATTGTATATTCCCTTGGGATGATCAAAAAATGAATATCAACTTATGATATAACATGGAGTTGACCTATATGATAATATAGATTAAAATATCTAACAAGATCTAAAGTCACATATAGTGCCCAGCGCCTCACAACTATACCTACCTAGATTGACATAGTTAGTGTTCATCAACAACCATGACAAGAAGTTGAATCCCTCAAGAAGGATGTCATTGAAAAAGACAAGCTATGATAACAAGTTGAGGGCCTCAAATCTTAACTTGTTGAGAGAGATAAACAAAATAAGTAGAAGATCTTTCAACAACTTGCTCAAGGGTATAACTAGCTTAGACAATAATTTGAACAATAAAATTTGTGGCTATTGAAATAGTTAGAACAACTATAGACAACCCAATAAGAGAAATATTATATGTTTGAGCTCTAGGAAAAAATTATAAAGTTAAATAAGGATCAACAATTGACTTAGGATGGGCCTTAGAAGTGGAAAAATTGAAGTCCCTATGAGTTGATATTAAAATTGAGGTTACAAGTGCTAAGAGGTACTTCAAGTTTGTGGCCAACATAGAGAACATCCTTGACCAAGTAACAATGATAATTAAGCATATAGAGGATGAATTGGATGCAATGAAAAGATACTAGGAGAAACTAAAATTATTGACCACCTTATTAACATTGTAAGCACAAAAAATAGGATTAAACAAGAAATATAGTGAGAAAATTGAAAAAAAAACCTCAATGCCGAGAGAGACCTACAAATTTGCAAAGACACAATGGTCTCCTTGGAAAACCCTATATTATAAATGGAAAAATAAATTTAGGGATTATTCTATGCTAAAATATTGAACATATTGGATGACCAAAATAAACTTCTTGATGATGATATTATCAATACAATGGTCAAAAAGGAGAAGGATAGAAAGGATAGAATACTTGAAGGCTCTACTCAACAAGCTACCTAGAATGGTGGGAAAACAATATGGGTTGTTGGAAAACCCATATGAGAACTTGGAATGAGATGTTGAAGATGATCTAGGTATGTGACCTTTTTGCAACATGGCTTAATGCTCAAAAATACCTAAAAATCCATCTTTTATCCTAACCACACTTTTAGGGTCATAACCTTTTACTTGGGACTCCATTTTGATCCATTCAATAATTATTGGAAATATTAGAGATAGAAAAACAATTTACACAAGGAACTCTTTCATAAATAAAGTTGCAAACATGTTTGTGCAAAAACACTCCAAAGGTCCTTAAAAATGCAAAACAAAATACAATCTAAAAATAATAATTTTCTATTTTTAGATTTTCATAGCTAAAATGTATCTCTAGTTATGTTGACACATCAATAAAATAGAAAATACAAAATAATAAGTCACATGTATGTAATTTTCATTTAATATGCACTTTGTAACACATAGAAGGTGATCACCACATTTCTATATAGGTGACCTTCTAACTCATGGAAGGTGAACCACCACATTTCCATATGGATGACCTTCCATATTCAATATAGTGGATTTTCAATACACCAATTCTTGTATAAAGAGATATGCACCCCTTACTATAAAAATCATGAGTAATGGATGCAATGTTATAGCCTCACATCTCTTCTAAGAGATTGCTTGAATTATACTCTATTTTATAAGAAATAAAATCATTAACTATTTTGTTTATATACTCTTGTGTTATGGTTTCTTATACTCTATTATTTTTAATTGTGCTCTTTCAATATCTTCCTTAACTCAAAATTTTGAGTTTTAGATCAGTCAAAATTCTAAGTTTTGGATCAGTGGTATTAGAGTGGTTTGTCTTTTGAGCATATGTATATAAACACTATAACACATCAGTGGATTATTCCTGATGGGGAGGTATTTTCCAAAGGTCAGAATGATCCCTAGACAGAGCTTTGTTCCAACTACCAAATTGAACAATCTTACAATTACTCGAACTACCCTTGTATGAACTGTCGATCTCTTGTATGATCTTTAACACATACACTATACGATCTCAGATCGTACAGTGATCAATATGGTATGATATTGTACTCAGAAAAATTGATAGATTTTGTTTTGTAGGTTGTCATACACAGTTCTGTAATCGTTCAAGTCGATTACCAAAACTGCCAAATCGGCTAAGTTTTTATCGATCGCCTGTTTTACCAAATCGGGTAATAACTCTGTGTATGATTTGTACAATGTACGATGTACGATCTGTACAATCAAAAAGTATAGTAAGGTATTAATTACAATGATATCCTGCTCCAATCTCTCTCCAAGATGTTTTGTAGAGGTTTTAACAGCCTAACAAGATGGTTACATTCACAGACAAAACTCCCAATCCGGGTTAGTGAGAGATTCCATTAAAGAAATTATGTCCAAAAATTGTACAATCAGTCTCAGTACATCCTTGTCCACATTATCATGCTTCTAGATCATTCCCCATGATTCCACCAGTAACAATCTTCTCACAAAGCTGCAACAAATCCTAGAACTAACATATAATAGTAAGAAAGAAAATTCATTCACACAATGATAATCCACAATGCATCAACCATACACAACAAGACCATACACTGTCATCCACAACATCTGTTATTATCATTAATGGTTGTCAACTCAGTTACAATGTGTAAACTCTATCACTATCATAGCAATAACTCAAAAATATTACTATCTCTATACTATAGCAACGAAGAACCCGTAATCTAGTAGCCAGACCTACAAATTCGAAAATGGGGCCTTATATAACTTTGTCCATGCCATTATAAAGTGGTTCCTGAGATAATTCATTATTCACAACTACCCAATTACAACTGAATACAATATTTTGACATTTTCCTAAGTTTACACCTTAGGTTATCAAATCCATGTGACCTTTCATCCCAAAATTACATTTCCTTTGCATATCATTGAATTTCAATACGCCCTGTATGATTTGCCACTACTTTGTATGATTTGCCACCTCAGTTGTACGGTCTCCTGTATGATTTTCTCCCACTATATGATTTCATAAAACTAGAGCAAATCATCCCCAAAACTATCCAAAACTTAGCAAATCACTTCTTTTTTTGGGAGGTGGATTTGTTGCCTACATCTGCCCTCCCCTTTACTTTAGTCGACATCCTCGATGACTCATTTTGTTTCTTTTGAAGTGCTTATAATCGAGCTACCTCAACCTCCAAGTCCTTTACTTGGGTCTTGTACATTTTCCTTTCATTCCTCAACTTGGCAACATAGCTCCCCATCTCGATGGCTTTGGCTCCATGAAGGTTAGCCTTTTCCTCAATAGCTTTCATGAAGTCCATCATTTACTTTTCTCAGTCAAAGGCACTATTAGTCAACTTATCCTTCCAATGAGCTTCTGCTCAAGCAGCTGCTTGGAGTTCTGTTGAGTGAATATTTTTCCCTGTAACAAAATGATCACGCAACTAGAGTCTCAGACAGGAAACTCTTTCTTTAACATGTCGTTCAAAGGCTTTGCTATTTCTGCAAAATCTGCAATAAATTTTTTGACGAAATTGATCTTCCCAAAAAATGATCTCAACCCCTTTTTGTTGTTGGGACAAGGAATTTGTTGTATGGCTTCTATTCTTTCAGGGTCAATGGAAATTCCATCCTTAGATATTACATGTCCCAATAACTTTCCTTTCGTTACCCCGAAAATGCACTTCTTTGGGTTGAGAGAGATGTCATGTTCCCTGCATCTTTGAAAGACTTTATTTAGATCCCTGACGTGGTTTTCCTTGTTCTTAGAAAAGACAGGAATGTCATCTACATAGATGATAATGCACTTACCTATGAGCCCCTTAAAAGCAAAGTCCATAGCTAGTTGGAATGTGGCACCTGCGTTCAATAGTTCGAAAGGCATTCTCCTGTATGCAAAGGTGCCCCACTTTGTGGTGAAGGCAGTTTTCATCCTATCACTAGGATGGATAAGGACTTGATTATATCCCGAATAACCATCTAGGAATGACATCATCTCCGACCCATTTACCTTTTGAAGTATTTCATCAATGGTGGGTAACGGGTAATTGTCCTTTTGTGAGGCTTTATTAAGATTTCTAAAATCGATACATAACCTTATTTCTCCACTCTTTTTCCTCACAGGGACCAAGTTAGCAACCGATGTGGAATGCCTAACAGGAAAGATGATTTTAGCTTCTAACAGTCGCTTTACCTCTTTCTCTATCAAGGGTTCTAATAATGGGTTGACTGGCCTCTGTCTTTGCCTGAAGGGTTTGGAGTCTGGCTTCAAAGGAATGGTATGCGTTATGACATTCTGATCATAGGTTTTTAGCTCCTTATAACTCCAAGCTATGCAGTCTATGTATTCCTTTAATGTATTGGCAATGGAATCCTTCTCCTGTTTGGTACATGCTTTTGCTATGAATACTTCTCGAGGGCTTTTTGCACTTCCAATATTAACCAAATCACAGACTTCTCTGGGAGGTGGAACCTTTCTACCTTCTCTTCGTTGATATCCGATATCGAAAGTTTTTTCTAATGAAGCCATCTCATCTGGCATCTTATTACATTTTCCAACAATCTTTTCTTCCAAATCTACCTCCTCTAGATCCCTCTCATCTTCATCTATAACCTGCTTTTCAAATATACCAGAATTAGTGACAAAATGGAATATGTGCCTGTCACTATCAAACACTTGGAAATTCGTGACATTATCTGGTATCGAGGGACAAGGGACCAGTTCTATGGAAAATTTCTTGCATTTATTATGGTCCACTGGTTTCAACATACTCGTAGCTATGGCTAGATAGTCTGCCAGACGATTGCCTTTTATAGAGATTAGAGATATGTTAAAAGCATCAAACTCATCTATTAAATCTCTAACCCTGGTTTGGTAAAGTTTGAGCCGCTTGTTCTTACATACGTATTGTCCCTTCACTTGTTTTACCACTAGTTCCAAATCACCAAGGACCTTGATACACTTAACTTTCTTTCGAAGGGCCAATTGAAGTCCGAGAATCAAGGCCTCATATTCTGCCATATTGTTGGTGGTAGGGAACTGTAGTCTGTATGCAGCGAACATAGGCTCTCTGTCTGAACATGACAATTCAACACCGGCTCCTGCCCCTTGTCTGGACCTAGATCCATAAAATCTTAAAGTCCAAATGTCCTGATGTCCTTCAGTAACGTTGCATCCAATCCTTTCATTTTGGGAATTTTCAGGTGTTTCTATGTCCAAACAATATGCTCCCAATTCAGCTTCAATGTATTGGATCTCATTTGGTTTGTTGTATTTCGTGATCATCTCCTTGAGCCTAGGTTCACTATCAATCTGAATTTGGTTGGCCACTCCCCTCCAAGGCAACCACATATGTGAAGAATCTGTCACAATGTAACCGTTTAGGTTTTTACTCCAATATCTTCCCAACACCATGTCATATTTGATAGGAATGTCGAGCACCAATATGTCTATGTGATGTTGAACCCTAGGTTTTGAATTGACTTGAATAAGAACATCACCCAATTCTCCCACTGCCTCCATGGTTGATCTATCCAGCTGCACCACCCTGCTCCTAGAAGGTTTTGGTGTAAGTCCCAATTTTTTATAGATTTCTAGGGGCATAATGGTAGCCGAGGCCCCTGAATCTATTAAGCAATTGTGTAGATTTTTACCTGCAATTCTAATGGTTATCAAAAAAGGAGGTATATCTCGTTTTTCCTTTTTCAAAACCAATCGGGACTCAACACTTTTAGCTTCATGAACTTGGGCAGGTGGATCTAAACTTTTTGGTGGACTTACTTCTTGGCCTAATAATCGGGACATATCATACATTGAGACATTGGCCTTAGTTTTCTTCATGTCTTCTACCAAGTCGTAAGTGGGTTTTTTTGAACTTGACATGTTTTGCACCATCTTAGACTTTTCCACCCAGGATGGAGGAGAGGGATTGACATCTCCTTTGAAATTAGGAGGGAGTAATTGGTTGTTTGGAGGAGTAGAGGAAGTTTTGGGCTCCTTAGAACTCCTAGTGTAATACTTGTGATTTCCTTTCCCAAAACGTTTGTTGGCATGAACTTCCAACGTTTCTTCATCTTCGTTTCCAAAAAATTTCACATCCTCCTCTTCTTCACTTTCTTGGGAATGTATAACCTCAGTCAGTATAGACTCATGTTTCCCGTGGCCACAATGCATGCAATCGTTGTCACAAGGTCCTGATTCTCCAAAATCTTTCGAGACATCTGCCTGATTGGCTACGGGATTGGGTACTCGCCCATTATTCGGCCACGTGTTGTATGTTCCTTTTTCTCTATGGTTATGAGGTCGGTTATGACCCATGGCTTGGTCAACCTTTTTATTGACATTTCCCACCGTAACCAAAACTTTGGCCAAGGTTTCCTTCATGTTTTCTATGGCGGATTCGGACCCTTGTGGTTGGGGTACAGTAATTCCGGGTCCAGTTGTGTTTGCTGCATTAGCCACCTTTGGAATGGGTACAATGGCTTGGGTCTGGGCAATTGGATTCCATCCTGGATTTACACTTTGAATCGGAGTGATTGTTGGATAATTCTTTGGGCTTGGCGTGCTAATCGAAGCAAACCGTCGGCATGGTCAACAAATTACTGCCCATGCCGAACCCAAGCAAACCCATTGGGCTATTTTGAATTAATCCCTGCGTTTGAACGAAGGCATTAGGATAAGTTAGAAATGATGCCACTTCGGTGGGTGTTTGGAAATTTTTCATCATAGGAACCTGCGGTGCCATTAACTGGTTCATCATGGCAAATTGACTGTATGGACCATATTGTCCCATCCCAGTCAATTGAGACAATCCTGCTCCTGGCAAGTTCATTTGTTGTTCGAGAGTCATTGTCTCTGCATAGGCTAAAGGAAGCGTTGTAACCTAAGGATTCCTTCTAGTCAACAAAGACGTTAAAGGATCTAAGGCTCTAAAATATAATTGCAAGGTGACCGCAGGATCTACCGCAAAGTGACGAGTCAGATTCGTGTATAGTTTTTGGAACCTCTGATTGAATGTTCGTATGGGCTCATTGGGTAATCTTTTGCATGATATGAACAAATTGTAGATTATGGAGGGATCCAATAACATTCTAAATTGGCTAATGAAGGCGGTTTCTAATTGGGCCCATGAAGTGATGGACCCTACTGGAAGATTTCGATACCATTCATTGGCCGTGGGGTCTAGACTAGCAGGGAAAACTCGACAAGCAACATCCTCGTGAGTGACCCCTTGCCTAAACATATAATCCTTGTATATTTGGACATGATCTTTTGCTGTTGTGGGACCATCGTGCATGAATTTGGGTAATCCCCTTTCAATGTTTCTAGGCAAGTCATGGACTGCCCCAAGAATATCTAAGGGGGAACTTTGCGCACCATACCAAAGGGCAGGTGGCTGTTGTTGTTGTTGTTGGGCCATGTTGTTCAAAGTTGTTAACCCTGTGGGAACAATGGAAACACTTGGAACTGTGGAGACAGATACACCTGGTGTTGCTGACGCACTTGAAATTAAGGGCATAGGCCCGCTAGACGTACTTGAGTCTAAAGAAATCCCTAACTCAAGTATACTAGGTTGCATGTACGAAACTCTCACGTATTTGGTTTTGTCGGAATAGGATAGCATCAGACTGAACGTGTTCAATTTTTAATTTTCTGCATTTCTTTTTTATTTTATTTTATTTTTCCCGAAGGTTCAACTTAGTTAAAATAAATACATAAAAATTACAAAATCTAAAAAAAGTAGAATAATGAACAATCACTAAAATTTCATGGTGAAATAAACCAACATTGCCCCTTGTTTACAGTTACTTGCAATCACTAAGGTGTTCCAAGCATTTTAATTGAATATCTTTATATGAGATTATTAATACACAGTTGCAAATGCTAATACAGTAGAGACCTTGGAGAATTTGGTTGTTTAACTTCTTTGCAAGAGGGGATTTGGAACCCAAATCCTAAGGAAGAGTGTAATTTCACAAGTGTGAGAAAATACCACTCAACAAGTTCCTCATTCTTTCCATTGATGATCTCCAAGTGATGTTTTATGTCAGCTTCTAGAGCTTGAACCTGGTCTTATTTGATCCTTACTTGAGCTTGCTTCTCAATGACCATCTTGTTGAGCTTCTTGCTATCCCTCATCAGCTCCTCTATTTGCTTGGCATGTGCAGTCATTTTTTCATTCTTTTTAGCCAACTGAGATGACATCTACTCATCCTTTGCTTTAAGTTGTGCCTCCAACTCCTTGATCATGTCTTCTACCATCTAGGAAATTTGTCACTTCTCCTCTTCGAGAATTGTAATCTTGGCTTCAGACTCTACTCTAAGTCTTGATAGATCCTCCTCCAATTTCTTTATTTTCTCTTTTGTCATTGTTCTGCTTTT
The DNA here is from genome assembly GCA_028583015.1 of Wollemia nobilis. Classification (NCBI taxonomy): domain Eukaryota; kingdom Viridiplantae; phylum Streptophyta; class Pinopsida; order Araucariales; family Araucariaceae; genus Wollemia; species Wollemia nobilis. The sequence goes on along the minus strand of JAQPPZ010002969.1, from coordinate 10,663,298 downwards.
TTGCAATTCTTCTTCCATTACGGCCAATTCCTTTTGAGTGGCTATGATCTCTTATACCTGTGACTCCTTGAGCCTATGGATTTATACCAACCCAATACTCAGCCACTCTATCTAGTGTATTAGGAAGTTCAACTTCATCAGGGTAATGGACACTCCTGTAGGAACCCTTCTATACTCCACTTTTGTCATGTTGATTAGGCAGGTTGGATGACTTACTCGATCCAAACAAATCCTCAGGTCATTCCTATAGTTTGTAACCATCCCTTCTTGCAAGTCTTATCTTCCCAGCATTGTTGTTACCTCTTCGCTAGGTAACATCCATGGATATTGTGTGTGGATATCGGCTATCTTATTTTTTTGCTTTGCACTATTCACCCATTTTGTTATGCACTCCAACTCAAGAGACACTTGTTGTTCCCACAACTTCAGTTCTCCTACATGTCCAATGCTGAATTCCATTCTTGCACTATTCATCACATGGCCTAAATGAGCAAAAAAAGTGGTCCATCATATCCTCTATTCCCCGTGCCTCCTCTTCCATTGTAACTCTCTCAAACTGTGGTATCTCCAAGAGATAACTAGATTGCATTCCTCGTTGTTCTTCTTCTATAGGAGTCCTTAGTTCTTCTTCTTCTCTAAGGTGGCTAGAGCTTCCTCCAAGCTCTCTAAGTGCTCTCTCGATGTCTATATTTTCCTGAGGTGGATATTGTTTCTCTCTTTTCTCATCTCCCTCGCTATCCAAAATAATTATGATCTCCTTCTGATATCGTTGCTCAACTTGCTCTTGAGCCTTTTTAGTTTCAAATGAGCCTCCCTGTGGCTCCTCTGTCTTTTCTAAAACTTTTTCTTGTTCCTTGCCATCCACTTGTTGTTCCTCTATCACATTCTCTTCTTGGATCTATTGTGCATCCCCTGCTATGACCTGTTGAGCAACAAGTGCTTCATTTTCTTGTGGCACTTCTACATCCTTCAAAACTTCTTGTCGGCTAGAGCCTCCTGATACAATCATGTACCGAATCTTCTTCTTGGGCTCTACCACTGTGGTACTCGGTCCCACTCCTACTTCATCCTGGGTAGTGGCTACTCCATCATGCCCTACCTCAATTCCTCTAAATAAATAAGAGGCATCCATCTTATCAAAATGAGAAAAAATATCCAGCGAGCATCCTATTATTTTTGCCTCTGCCCAACACAACTCATCCAGCTCAGTCGCTTCTAAATATGACTCTTCCATTCTCTATACTTTTGGAGCTGGTTTACATTTCATTCTCTCTCATTTCCTTCTCATTCTTATTTGTATAGGGCTACTTTCCCTTTCTTGCTCGAGAGGCTACTCTTGTTGCCTTATTGTAGGTACTTGTTGTTCTAGTTCTGACTCCAACCGTCTAGAACATTTTCTCTGATGGTGTACATCGGCATCATCCTCCAAAAAAGTGTCTTCTTGATCTCACTCGTTATTCGTAGCGGAATACCGAATCTTGTGATTACCTGCTCGTACAAAAATTGTGTTGTACTTTTAGCAAAATTATCAGGTAATGCTCTTGCTTCTACCCATTTTGTGAGGTATTCCGTTGCCACTATGATATATCTACATTTTTGTCTTTGAGATGTCTTAAATGGTCCTACGAAGTCTAAGCCCCAACGTTCGAACAACTCTTGTGGTTGTGATGGGTGTAAGGGCATAAAATCCCTCCTAACCAGTTTTCCTGCTCTCTGGAAAGTATCACAAGCTTTCACGTGTTCTTTTGCATCATTGTACAATGTGGGCCACCATAGACCTGCTAACAATATTTTCCTTGCAGTCGCATCTGGTCCCATATGTCCCCCTGCTAAGCCTGTGTGGGCTTCTTTTAATGTCATCTTAACTTCTTCCTCCATTACACATCTCCTCAAGATACCATCACTTCCTATCTTGTATAGCAATCCTACTATTATCTGGAAAGGTGTTGACTTCATGATTATTTTCTTCTTCTCAGTTTTCGTCATCTCCTGTGGCAACTCCCCTGTGGATAGATATTGGCCAACCAACTTGTACCATGATGGCAAATAACTATGCATCTAGAAATTCATCAAGAACCCCTGTTCCTGTTGGCTCCCCTGATCGTATTCGAGACAACTGGTCTGCAATCACATGCTTCTTGCCAGGTCTCACCACAACTCGAAATACAAACTCTTGGAGCATCACGAGCCACCTACTAACTCATCCTTGAATTACTGGTTTGTTTATTAAGTACAACAATGCTTGATGATCGACATAAAATGCAAAGGGGTTTGCCAATAGGTAATGCCTAAACTTTTGAACTGCATATACCATCCCCAAGGCTTCCCTTTTTGTTGTACTATAATTTCTTTCTGGCCTTGACAAAAGGTGACTAGCAAAGAAAATCGGTTGATCCAGCTTAAATTGTCCTTCCTGTGCCAACGCACATCCAATTGCAAAGTTTGAGGTATCGACGTGGACGTGGAATTCCTTATCCCAACTAGGAAACACCAAAATCGGGCTACTTACCAACTTAGCCTTTAACTCCTCAAAGGCTCCCTGGTGCTCCTCTGTCCATCTGAAAGGGATATTATTTTTCGTCAAAGAATCTAATGGGTAGGCTACATGTGCATAATTTTGGATAAACCTTCGGTAATATCCTGTTGACCCAAGGAAGGTTTTGAGTGAACTCACATCAAAAGGTTCTTCCATGTGTAATATTACCCGAATTTTATCCGGATCCGCCTTCAATCCTTCACTGCACACAATGTGTCCTAACAATTTTCCATATGGTACCATCAGAAAACACTTTGTTGGGTTTAATGATATCTGTGCATTTCTGCACCTCCTCATGCATTCACTAAGAGTTGGAAGATGCTCCTTGATCTTCCCATAAATGGACCAATCATCCAAAAATGCTTTGAAATTCCCCATCGCCAATTGGTCGAATATATACAGTATGATGCGCTGGAATGTAGTTGGGGCATTACAGAGTCCAAATGGCATTCGATTGTATGCATAGATGCCATTCTCCACAATGAATGTGGTCTTCAGCTTATCCTCCTCGATGATGTTGATATGATTGTATCCTGAGAATCCATCCAAAAATGAATAGATCTCATGTCCTGCAACTTCTTCCAAGATAGAATCCATGAATGGAATAGGAAATGGATCCTTAATGGTCACTGCGTTTAGACTCCTGAAGTCTATGCATATCCTTATCTTATCAACTTCTTTCTTCAAGGTGATTACTATAGGTGAAACCCATTCACTATTCATCACCCTGAATATAATTCCTGCTTCCAACATCTTTTCTATTTTTGCATTCACCAATGCCGCATACTTTGGATTCATTCTATATGGTCTCCTTATCATAGGTTGGGCGCCAGGCATTAGTGTAATCTTATGGACACATAACTCAGGTGGGATTCCTTTCAAATCCTTATATGTCCATGCAAAGACATCCTTGTACTCCAAGAATATCTTGAAAGTTGTTGCCTTCAATACAGGATTCCAATCATCGCCACAGTGGACTATCCTAGGTTCTTTCTCCATTCCTAGATTAATATCCACTATCTTAGGTCCTTCATACTTGATACTTTTTGGCTCGCTTGTAGCTTTCATTACATTCTCAGGGTGCACCGGTCTTGTATCAATCTCTGCATCTCCTACTGTATACTCCGCAAAGATTTTTGGAAATGTCCACTTCTCTTCTATTTCCTTCTTAGTCTCTTTGCTTACTTTTGGTTTGTCTTGCTTTTCCTTGATCTCTTCTGACTCAATACAGAGGCAGTTGGGCTGAAACATCTCATAATCCTCCATTTTCCAATGAAGAAGTCCACTATCAGATCGAGCTTCATCCTCACTACATTCATTTATGTACAACATCCCTTCTCCATCAGGTTCGTGTTCTTCATCCCCTGATGAGTTTTTTGATTCGTCAGTTGTAGCTACATCCTCACTAACTCTTTGATTAGCTAAATTGATCATGTATTTATGTTGTCCCTTTTTGAAGGTGATCTGATTCTTTCCCCAATTGTGATTAACCTTGGCCATTCGTAGCCATCCTCTCCCTAAGAGAGCATCATATGCGGGTTTCTGCATTGAAATCACAACAAAGTCCAAGACAAATTCTTGCTCAGCTATCATTACTTGTTGTGCAGTCAAAACTCCTTTGATGTTAATATCATTCTGGTCAGCCCCATACAGTCGGAATCTCGATGCCCATAGTGATGGAGCGCCTAGTTCTAGCCAAGTCCTTTCGGGTAGCACATTAACACTAGAACCTCCGTCCACAATCACTTGTGTCAATTTGTGCCCCAAAATCTCCATATGCATTAATGCAGGCTTCTTTCCCACATCAATCATTAATATGGTAGGATCCATAAATTGGTCTTTTCGTTCTTCCCCTACAATTGGTTGGCTCTCTACTTCCATCACCTTCTGTGGTTGCATCTCCTCCACCATTGCTTTCGACAATTCTGGGATCGCTTCGAATAAATCAGATACTTTAAGTTCTACTATGGTATCTAATACCTGTGCTGCCAGATGTTGCACAACTGTCTCCTATTCTGATGGTTTTTGTACTTCCTTTCGAGTGCTCGATTCTCCTTGCTTAACTTTCTCAGTTTCTTCTTGCAGTATTTTATTTGTTGCTTGCCAGCGTTGCTTCTCTTTTGCTGGCTCTGGATACTTATCCTGTTTAGCCTGATTCCTCGTCATGGCTAACACTTCCTGAGTTTCCTCTTTAACTTGAGGAACTTCAATGTCCAAATAGCTCACATTCTATGGGTTACTCGAACTCGCCTGCTTTGGAAAATTCTCCTCCTTGTGGTTCCTCGGACCACACCATCTACACATATGTGTAGTGCTTGCTTGCGGTGCTCCTTGCATCTGAGGTGCAGGACAATTCTTCACAAAATGCCCCCACTCTTGGAAATTGTGACATTGTATGATCGGTCTACCCTCCGAGTCATACTGTAAGTGACTTTGTCCTCCTTGTCGATTACCCTGATTCTGTCTGCCACCTCTTCTGCTATTTCTGTAACCGCCACTCATTGCTTGTTGGCCACTCCCTTGGGCCTGTGGTTTTTGTTCCTGCTCCTGGATTGATAGTACCTACGGATGGGTTCTTGCATTGTAGGGACAGAGCACTACGTCATGCCCCATCACATTACAAATATGGCAATAGTCATTTTTTGGACACTTCATATTTGTATGTCCCTCACTTTTGCATTCTGTGCACCACAACTCATTCCTATCTGGTTTGATCTTTTGCTCTTTAACCATTTTATCAAACTCCTTGTGAAATGATGCTACCGTCCTCTGAATAGTGTCTTCTTCTTCACTATCTAAATCTTTCGATTTGGGATGAGACAAGATTCTCGTATATGTCTATTTTGATTCACTCTCAAAGGTCTTTGCGTGTTTCAAAGCTTCCTCATATGTGTTCGATGGTACTCCCTTCATATTTTTCTTATATTTTGGTAGTAACCCATCTATGAACCATCATTTTATTAACACATCTGCTAGTGGCATCTGCATCTTATCGACTAACTGCTTTAGTCGATGATTGTAGGATTTTATATCCTCATCTGCTTTCTATTTTGTTATGCAAAGCTCAGTGACTATGTCTCCATCATCCTTCAAAGGTCAAAATTCCTCAATGAATTTCTCCTTTATCTGATTCCAAGTCTGAAAATCAACATTATTCTCTCTCTTTAGGTACCAGTCTATGGCCAATCCTCTCAAGGTGGTAGGAAAGAGGACTACCCAATCCTCTGGGCTATCTACACCATTTGCTCTCCAAATAGTTATGCAAGTTCCTACGTGTCATGTGGGGTCTTCCTTACCCTCACCTAAAAATGGTGGACATCTTTGTTTGGTTGCTCTGTTAGCCATCTTAGGAGAGTCGTCGCTCTCACTCGAGGTGTCCCATGGGATCTCTGTCGGATTCCTCCTCGGGGGTGTCTTACTTCCATTGTCATCAGAAGAATCAATTCGAGGTATCTTATTCTGTCCCATCACTCGGTGACCAAATTCTCATGCATCCTCACTCTACGACCTTCTTCGCTGATGTGATGGAGATTGTCGTGGTCTATCCTCCTGAGTCCCCGCGTCCTGTTGCCTTGGTGTCTGACTCCCATCCTCTGCACCCTCTCGCAACCCCATTGCCACTTCCTCAGGTCTTACCATCCACTCTCCATCATCGTGCACTTTCTCTTTGTCACCCATCTCTACGATCGGTGGGTCTTCCTCCTCGTCTTCTATCTCAATCAACGTCTCCAAGTCTCCTTCTTCGGATGTCCAAACTTGCTCTATCTCTGGTTCATGCGTACTCTGATATGAGTTACTCATGTTTCCTCTTTGAGAAATCCTTATGCTCCTTCTTACTGGAATGTTCTCTCATGGTTCTCTTCTCCCACGGCTTCGTGTATCGGTGTCCGTCATAAAAAATCACCTCCAGTTGTTAGTCAAATTCGACCCGTTTTAACAAAAATGCCAAATTTGATAAGGCAACGGTGCCAAATGTAACATAGTGGTGGAGTATTCCCGATGGGGAGGTGTTTTCCAAAGGTTAGAATGATCCCTAGATAGAGCTTTGTTCCAACTACCAAATCGAACAATCTTCCAGTTACCCGAACTACCCTTGTATGAACTGTCGATCTCTTGTACGGTCTTTAACACATACACTGTACGATCTCAGATCATACAGTGACCAATATGGTATGATATTGCACTCAGAAAAACTGACAGATGTTGTTTTGGAGGCTGTCGTACATAGTTTTGTAATCGTTCAAGCCGATTACCAAAACTGCCAAATCGGGTAAGTTTCTATCGATCACCTGTTTTACCAAATCGGGTAATAACTCTGTGTACGATTTGTATGATGTACGATGTACGATATGTACGATCCAAAAGTACAAAAAGGTAGTAATTGCAATGCTCTTCTGCTCCAATCTCTCTCTGAGATGTTTTGTAGAGGTTTTAATAGCCTAACAAGATGGTTCCATTCACAGACAAAACTCCCAATCCGGGTTAGTGAGAGATTCCATTCAAGCAATTACATCCAAAAATCATACAGTCGGTCTCAGTACATCCTTGTCCACATTCTCATGCTTCTAGATCATTCCCCATGATTCCACCAGTAACAATCTTCTCACAAAGCTGCAACAAAGCCTAGAACTAACATATAACAGTAAGAAAGGAAATTCATTCACACAATGATAATCCACAATGCATCAACCATACACAACAGGACCGTACACTATCATCCACAACGTCTGTTATTATCATTAATGGTTGTCAACTCAGTTACAATGTGGAAACTCTATCAATATCATAGCAATAACTCAAAAATATTACTATCTCTATACTCTAGCAACTAAGAACCAGTAAGCTAGTAGCCAGACCTACAAATTCAAAAATGGGGCCTTATATAATGTTGTCCAGGCCATTCCAAAGTGGTTCTTGAGACAATCCATTATTCACAACTGCCCAATTACAACTGAATACAATATTTTGGCATTTTCCTAAGTTTACACCTTAGGTTAGCAAATCCATGCGACCTTTCATCCTGAAATTACATTTCCTTTGCATCTCATTGAATTTCGGTACGCCCTGTATGATTTGCCACTGCTCTATACGGTTTGCCACTTCAGTTGTATGGTCTCCTGTATGATTTTCTCCCACTATACGGTTTCACAAAACTGGAGCAAATCATCCCCAAAACTATCCAAAACTTAGCAAATCACTTCTTCTTTTTTTGGTAGGTGGATTTGCTGCCTACAAACACAAGATTAGGATATCAAAATTTTGAGTATCAAATGTGAGATTCATTTTATTACCTCCCTTATTATTCTAAATGATCTCAGGTGAGACGTAGAATGGACAACATCAATATAGTTGATATTTTCAAGGAGATGTTGAACAAACCCTCATGAAATAAAGGAATTAGATAATGGATCAATTTGCTCAAATTATTCAATGACTCCTTGTTATAAGTTTTACAACCTCTTCTGCATGACCTATCACAACCCTTGCACCATTCAATGCTCTCACACCTTTTAAGGTGTAAGTTAATTTTGATATTTCTACTTTTAAAGGAAAAATTAATGTTGATACCCTGGAAAATTGGTCGAATTAGTTATCTTCATACTTCTCTATAAATAATTCATCGATAGTGAGAAATTCATTTTTGCACTCTTGAAAACTTTACTACCTGTTCAAAATTGGTGGGAAGCATATTGTAATAGGGTTATAGAAAATAATAATGATGAAGTAGACTTCACATGGGATAATTTCATGGAGATCATCAAGGAAGAATGTTATCCTGTGGGAGCTCATGAAGACCAATACATGTGATGGCAATAGTTATGTCAAGGTAAAGACTATTATGTTCAAGATTATACTAATGCTTTTCACTCCATGGTAGGAAAGCTATGTATTAAAGATACCAAAAGAAATAAAATCCTCAAGTATCATAGTAGGTTGTAATGCTATATTTGAGAGGACATGGACATCTTTGAATTCAAGACATTGGAAGAGGCATATAATATTGGAGTAGAAGCATAAAAACAAAAATAAAAAAGGAGGAATGATAAATAACAAAAATAAAAACACTAAGTACCATCTAAAAAATGGCAAGAGTGACTCTCCAAAGAATCATGATAAAGGGAGTTAGCCCTAGAATCAAAATTGGAAGCGAAAAAAGACTCCCAAGAAAATAATCCCTCAAAGACCAATAGTGAAAAATGGTGTGATTATCACAAGAGCAACTGACATTTGAGGATAAAGTCTCAAGTAATTCAGTCATTTTTTGTTAAGTTGCAACCCTCTACATCCACTACAAAACTACCTCCACATCTGGAGGTTGAGGATAGAGAGAATAAAATTGTAGAAGTTGAACCAAATGTGACCATTGCCACCACACATGTTGCACCAGAGGAGCCACAAGAGGAGGAATGCATGTTTCACTCACAAATATAGGTCAAGGGTAAGCCATTATTTTTATAGTGGGAATAAGAAATTTTTGATTTCTACTTAGATGGTAAAGGATTTGAATATTCCTATCATACCACGCCCATAACCATATAATATTGGATGGTTATAATAGGGGAGAGACATTTGTGTTACTCAAAAATGTCTTCTTTCTTATGCCATCAAGCCCTTCAAAGATGAATTTTTGTTTAATGTTGTGTCCTTGGATGTTTGTGATGTTATTTTGGACCAACCACTTATGTGTAAAAGTTATGGTGTATATGAGTCTAGGCCCCAAAGTGTCATCATCATTGTTGAAACATGGTGCTATAGGATCCCAAAGGTATCTTCTCCCACCTCTATTTCCTTAATCAATGCTAAACAATGCATAAATATGATAACCAAAATAAGAAAATGTATTTTATTGATGGTAAAGCCACAAAGTAGGAGGATCATCACTACATCAACTATAGGCTCTACACAAAAAAAGCAAATGGATTAGATTATTGTAAAATATTATTACTTGTTCAAGTCACCAACTAGAGTTCCACTTCATTGTGAGGTAAAGCATTTCATTGATTTAGTTCCTAATTCTCCTTTGACTAATGCACATGTTTATTGCATATTAGTCCTTAAAAATGATAAAATCACAAGGCATATCCAATAATCGATTCAAAAGAGGTACATCAAACCAAGTGTTTCACCATGTGGTAGTTCGATTGTCTTGTATCTAAAGAAAGATGTAATATCGAGACTTTGTATTGACTATAGAGCTTTGGATAAAATCATTGTGAAACTGTTATCCACTCTTATAGATAGATAACTTGTTTTACAAGCTCCATGATACAAATTTCTTCACCAAATTGATCTCAAATCTATCTATCATCAAATACCCATAGATCACAATGATGTATAGAATATTGCATTCAAATCAAAGAAGGATTTATTTGGGTGGTTGGTTATGCCTTTTGGCTTAACCAATACACTTGCCATATTCATGAGAATGTTGTATGATATCCTACATTCCTATACCAACTCATTTATTGTTGTCTACTTAGATTATATTCTCATATATTTTAATATGTAAGAGGAACATCTACAACATGTTTGAAAAGTACTTAAGTTTATTCAAAGACAAGTTATACGCTAATTTGGAGAAGTGCTCATTTGACATGATCAATATTCAATACCTTGGGTATATTTTTGACAAATAGGGAGTCCATGTTCATTCTAAGAAGATCTAGGTAAATAGATATTGGTCTACCCCAAAGACTCTAACAGAGTTCGTAGCATTTTAGGTCTTGTCAATTTCTATTAAATATTTGTATTAGGATTCTCACACACTGCTTGGACACTCTACCAAGTGACCAAAGGAGGTCCTAAATCCAAGTTCCAATGGGAGATACATAGTAAATGGTATTTGAGAGGTTGAAGGACCAATTGTGTCTAGCTCCTACACTTTCTCTACTTGATCTACATCAACCTTTTGAGGTAATGATTGATGCATCAAAATACATATTAGGAGCTAATATCAAGGGTATCCAATTTTCTATCATAGTGAAACATTCAATGAGGTAGTTTGAAAATACCCCACATACCACAAAGAGCTCTATGCCATTATCCAAGCATGTAAATAGTGGAATCGCTACATATTGGAATATATAACCATTATCCATGCATATAACATACCTTTAGATTTCATTCAAATGTAGAGTAAGCTAAGGAATGAAAGATCAAAAGTAGGCCATGTATTTACAATAGTTTCATTTAATTATCAATCATAAGAAATGGAGTGTCAATTTAATAGTAGTTTTTTTGAGCCAACCTCCAATAATAGCACTCACCATTGTTCTCAATTCCTATGGACATGATACTTCCAATTTGTCTACCTTGTACAAAGTAGATTTTGATTTTAAAAATGAATATAGAGTTCTTTGTGTGGGTAAGCATGTTTCTTATTTTTATTTGCAATATAACCTCCTTTGCCACATGGGACATGTTTCTACACCAACTAGTGGTCCCTCAAATATGATTTAAGAAACACAATTCAAAATATTAGTAGGTTACTTTAGAGAGGAAGAAACACTAGTAGTGCTTCAAAAGTACTATTGGCCTAAGATAAGAAGCAATATTGAGAGGTACACCGTGTCATGTATCCCCTATGATATTTCAAAACAAACCAACAAGAAGCAAGTATTGTATACACCACTACCAATGCCATCCAAGCCTTAGAAATCTATCTCCATGGATTTCCTCTTAGGTTTACCCACATATAAACATGGTAATGATTGTTTTTTTATGCTAGTTGATCATTTTTTTAAATGGCTATCATGATTCCTTGTAAGAAATCCATTTCAGTTTAGGATACTATTGCTCTTTATTTTAGTCATGTGAAGCTCAACTTTGGATTGCCAAATTCCATTGTATATAGCAAGGATATTAGATTTCTAAGCATTTTTTTATCCATCTTCTTGGGGACTAGAACTAGTCCTTACACTCTAGGCATTGTGACCACTCACAATGCAGCTTCATTGAGTGCATATGGTGTTTGTGCCTTGCTTGGATCCCTAGTCTAGGAAGTTGGAGGAGCACGAGATACAGTTCCTTCAAATGATCTCTAAGATTTTTTACCAAGGTCAACTCCTTGTTCGGATGTGATCTTCGATGCTTCACTATGCTCCTATGCTAGCCTAATCTAATGGGGTATTTCTATAGAATGGGTTAGAAGAAAAATTAATAAATGACTAGCAACAAATAATGTGTAAAGTAAATACTATCCTATGGAGGTGATGCACCAAATATCTAAAACTCTCTATACCATGAAATATTGAATGAACACGTACGTCATAGTTGACAGTGCACAGCGAACAGTGTTTCCCCAAACACAAAATAAGCCAAACACATACATAAGAACCTAGAAAAAAATAGTCATAGATTCTCATATATAAAATGGATGGATTACATACATGTCAGATAAAGAGGCTCAAAACTAATCAACCTAGATGATGCAAGGCTTAATCCAAGTCATAATATATAAGAGAATGAAGAAAACCCCATACGAGGCCAAATACTAGGCACAAGTATGGCTAGATTTTGATCCTTTATAATGAGAAAGAAGAAGATATTTAATAGAAAAAATAGGAAAAAATCTTCTCAAAATTTCTACAGGAATTCAAAATTGACTAGGTCAGTCAACATCAATGTTGAGTGATCTTTGAGATCTTGGGGATTTGTAGCAATAAATATTGTTTCCAAGTTGGATTTATGGAACTCTTATCGTGTTTTCAATTTACTTAATGCTAGGAATACCCATGATTAGATATTTGAAATCTTCATTAATACCTTAGATTTGGTTTTGCCCCTTAGGTTACCTTCCATGTTGTTGTCTTAAATTCTTCAGTTGTTTCCTAGGGTATCATGTCTAACTATGGGGTGCCAAAAATAAAATAATATCATCATCCTTTCCCTCATGTCCAATAATTATGGGTTGTGTTGAGTGAATATTTTGCCCTATAACAAAATGATCACGCAACTAGAGTCTCAGACATGAAACTCTTTCTTGCAAAGAAAATTTGTTATTTTTTTATTTCTCCAAGGTTCTTGTGGAACAAACATTCATATGCATATAACCGGTTAAGAATTAACGCAAATAAATGAATGTATGCTAGAATAACTTAAACCCTGCAAGTAACTGTTAACAAGGGGCCTTTAATGATTCAAAGAAAACTTTGCAACCGTAATCTATTAAATTAATCAACCGCGTAAAAATATTTTCTTAATGTTCTTGAGAATAATGAAATCTACCCTAAAATAAGCTAGTGACCTCTTTTATCTTTCGGCTTAAAAAGATTTCAAATGAGAAAATGCGTGGTATACACCACTTCATTTTAAGCTCCGTGCCTTTAACATGAGGTTCATTTTAATAGTTAACGGGTTCATTTTATCTTTTATTTAACACTGTTCTGCTACTTCTATGTTAGCTTTTGGTGTTAGTAAAATTAGCAAAGTATTCTGGAATGTACCAGAATCCAACATGCAGATTTTCGAGTAAGATTAAAAATATAATATCAGAAACTAAAACAGAAAGATTCTTTATGAGAATCAGCTGGAAAAACTGAAACAGGACGTTAATTTGGTTAGCAATCTCCTCCCTGCAAAACCCCAAGTTATGAGATGAAACTCTAAAACAACCTGACCTAACAGACTTGCAATAAAACACAGTCAAATCAGATCGGATGCAAGACTCTAAGGAAATAAATAATTGCAACATTCTATCATTCACCTATCGTAACCCACATTATGGTGTAAACGAATAGATACAAGAAAGAATAATGCAAGGGAAAGATCTACAGAGATAACAGTAGTCTTAGCCTTCAATCTCCTTTTGGTTTCACACACAAAAGTTACTCTTGCCAAATAAACTCCTTTTTATTCCAAAAAAATAATGCTTTTCTTCTTACAATTTCTAGCCCCTGTATCTACCTTCACTTCTGCTTTTAAACTTTCTGTTGCGGCTCTCGGTTTCGCTCTGTGACGCTTCGTTTCATTTCCCAGATCGCTTCGCTTCATTTTCCCGCTTCTTTGGTGTTTTGACCTTTTGCTCGAGCCTAAAACGTTTGGTCTTCTCTTCTAACTGTAACTATCGATCTGAAGCGTTATCATGACCCTCATGCCTTTGTGCCACGTGTTCAGCGCTTTTCTGCATGTTCTGTAACGGCCCCATGTAAATCGTGACAAAAAATAGCATGTCGCGATATCGCGACATTTTTATGCATGCAGCTTCACTCCTCTACTTTCACCACGAAAATGAGACATGTCACGATATCGCGACATTTTCTTGTTTCGGGCCATCTCGCTGCAACCTGTCGCGAAATCGTGACACTTTTCTGTTTGAAATGACTTTATCGTGAAATCATGACAATTTTCTGTTTCGGGCCATCTCATTGCAACCTGTCGTGAAATCGTGACACTTTTTCGTTTCGTACCATTTCATTGCAACCTGTCGCGAAATCGTGACGCTTTTCTCTTTTGGGCTATCTGCAACCTATCAAATCGTGACGCTTTTCTCTTTCGGATCTTGCTGCTTTCTGTCGTGAAATCGTGACACTTTTTCATTTGGGCTGTCTTCATGCTTTATGTCATGAAATCGTGACACTTTTTCATTTCGTACAACTGTGGCTGCTTTTTGAAATCGTGACATGTCGCGATATCGCGACAACTTTAGTGGCTTGCCCTGTTTGACTGGTTTGACCGTGATTTTGTGACATGTCGCGATATCGTGACAATTTTTCATTTTCGGCCGTGACGAAGCAACATGTCGCGATATCGCGACAACTTTTCATTTTCGGCCGCGACGGAGCAACATGTCGCGATATCGCGACAACTTTTCTCTTTTGTGAAATTTTGCCTTTTTCTTTGATTTTTTTAGCATCTGGGTCACTGTTTTCTTCTTTGAAAGCATGCAAAAAGGTGGGCCCCCAATTTTGGGGTGTGTTGTGGATCAGCCACAACAAATGGCGACTCTGCTGTCAAATGCTCCAGAGCATTTTGGTGAGAACCCAACCTGAAGTATACAAGCTTAGATACAAGCGTCAAGACATGAGAAAGATAAACAAATACCGACAGATCAGAAGTACATGAAACATCAGAATCATTAGTATTAGCTCGGTGTGTGCTATTTGTTTTCATTCCATATCGCTTGAACTTGATCAACATTCCATTGTCAGTTTTACATGCATGCATATGTGAGACTGTGAATGATTTGTGTAACCTAATAAATATGCTTAGAGATTTTGCTTTTATAAAGGCATAGACCTTCTAGTATCATACACAAACATTCAAGATTATCAAACCCTCTTAGGATCAACCATATGTATAATGAATTGCTTTATTAGATCCCAAAGTTGGTTATGAGTCACTACTATCTTGAACCCATGTGTAAGTGAAAGTGAAATCAGAGCTTTGGGAAATCAGACTCCCAACCTAATCGAGATGGGAGTTTAACCCTATCCTTACTACTCTGATTTGGAATTCATTACCTCACTTTGAGCAAAATAATTTAACCAATTATGGAAGAAATGGTCATGCTAGTCTAACCCTTTGAACAGTCAGTGGTCTTGTTTTTTAGACAAGACATGCTTGCCATGCATGGGCATACTTAACCCCATAATCCATGACTTAGCTTCATTTCTTTGGACCTTGGGGATGACTACCCATCCTTTGCAGAGGACAAGTAGTACGATCCTTCCAATCCAATATAAAGATGAGATGGGAAAAATTAATTTTTTACTTCTTGGACCTTGGGGATGACTACCCATCCTTTGCAGAGGACATGTAGTACGATCCTTCCAATCCAAGCTTTAGATGAAAATGGAGAATATTAATTTTATTGCTTGGACCTTGGGGATGACTACCCATCCTTTGCAGAGGACAAGTAGTACGATCCTTCCAATCCAAGCTTTATCATGAAATGAGACATAGGAGCTTTGGGGAATCAGATTCTCAACCTAGGCGAGATGAGAATTATGCCCTATCCTTACTACTCCATGTAGGTCAAATCAAAGCTTTGGGGAGTTGGATCCTCAACCTAAGTTCGATGAGGACTTAACCCTATCCTTACTACTCGATTTTAGGCTTTAAGCTTTATGGAAGTGGTAAAAACCACTGTTTTAAGGATCATGTTGCATAATAGGATAGACATGAAATACTTCTTTCGCTCGACCTTTTCTTCCAAGCAAGGTTTTGATCATTTTGCTCAAGATCCTTTTTAATGTGTATAAAATGTGCTTGGTTCTAGATATCTCGGGGCTCAGTTTCCAACCTTAGGATTTTTTTTTATTTATGTTATAGCATAACCCTAAGAGGATTTGACACACTTTAATGATTTGTATCTGAAATGCATATGCAACTAAGATGGCATGTATATGCAAAGTGAGATGTAATATGAATGCATTGCCCTTTGAATTGCAGATAAAGTATTGTCATAATTTGTAAAACTGACTACTTCATGCATCACAAGTTTCAAACGATATTATTAAACTGTTTGTGTTACCTGCGGAGCTTTTACAACACAATTCCAATGTTTCATATTTTCCCGATCTTAGGCATGAGTTAACATCTCAAATTTTTATTCATTTTTTTTTTTTTTTCAAGAAACCAAAACATGTCAAATAAACACACCACCTAAACGTCAAATCTGCACACACAAAAGAAACAAAGCACGGCATCATTACATATAATACAAAACCTAAACATGTCAAACAAACACACCACTTAAACATCAAATCTGCACACACAAAAGAAACAAAGCATGGCATAATTACATATAATACAAAACCCAGCCGCTTCAGGCCTGGAAATAGTGTTTCAAGTGCAACCCATTGACAGGTAATGCCAAATCCTTTCCATCCAAGGTTTTTAGTCTAAAACTGTTTTCCCCTAGGACTTCTGAAATCTGGTAAGGACCCAACCATAAGTAGTCAAACTTATCATGATCTCCTTTCTTCTCATGTCTTTTATCCCATAACAACACTAGATCTGATATTTTAAAAGCCTTGGCTCTAGACTTTTTGTCGAACCATATTTTTACTACATCCTGGTGTTTACTGAAATGAAGCATAGCCTCATCCCTTTTTTCATCCAGATGCATTAATTGTGTTAGTCTAGACTCAAGTTTATCATCGGTTCGAAGTAATCTTTCATGAAATGGAGTGTTTGTAACTTGAGATTTGTAGGAAAAATGGGATCTTGTCCGTAAACCAGATGGTAAGGAGATGTTCCTATTGATTCTTTGACTCTGATTCTGTCAGCCCAAAGAGCCAACTTAAGTTTGTTATGCCAATCTCTAGGATTTCTTTCCAACAATTTTTTTATGACGCATAACAAATTCTTGTTAGAAGATTCAGCCAATCCATTACCTTGCGGATAATAATTGGAAGAGAATTTTAAACTCACCCTCGTTGTCAAATGCCCAATTAGCAAATTCCAGAGAGGAGAAAGTCTGAACCATTATCACTTACAATGGAGTTAGGCATTCCAAACCGAGTGACAATATTATCCTCTAAGAATTTAATAACAACCTCCGAAGTAGCATTCTTTGTGGGGATAGCTTCCGTCCACCTTGTGCAATAATCCGTAGTCGTTAGAATGTACTTGTGGGAATCGGATGAATTGGGACTGATAATCCCAACAAAATCTAGGCCCCATTGCGCAAAAGGTCTAGACTCAATTACAGATTGTAATGGCATGGAAGCACCCCTTTCTCTATTGGTCGTAGTTTGACATGTATGACATGACCTCACATGAGTATGGGCATCTTTGAACAATCGAGGCCAATAATAACCGGCTCTAAGGATTTGATGGGTTGTGGCATTAGCGGACCCATGTCCTGTCCCATGTTTACCATGAAATTCCTCGAGTATTTGCGCTGCCTCTTTTTGATCAACACAACGAAGGTAAATACCTTCATGGTTTTTCTTGTATAACGTGTCGGATCTAATTAGAAAATTAGCAGATTTCAAGCGCAAGGCTCTTCGTTGAGTAGAATTCAAATGTGGTGGACATTTACCATTTAGTAAAAAATACACAACATCTGCATACCACTCATCTTTGGTTATATCTGCGATTTCATAATGTTGACATGAAATTGCGAGATCCTTTTCTCGCTATAGCCTTAACCAACCCTTGTCCCCGCACTATCTTCATGGATTGAATCTCAAGATCAAACTCTTGCAAAGTTGAAATCCACTTACCTCGTCTTTCACCTAATTCATTCTGTATAAACATGGCTTTGACTGCAGGATCCGGGACTATAGCAAACACCCTACTGTGGACTATATAATGCCTAAATTTTTTAACGGTCTTAACTAGAGCATACATTTGCTTGTCCAAGATGGAGTATCTCAGTTTCGCATCTTTGAGAGGACTACTCAGGAAGGCAATAGGATTTTCAATGTTGCCTTCACTCTTCTGAGTTAAAACACTCGCAAAGGAGTGATCTGAAGCAAATGTGTAAATATAGAAAGGCTTCGTATAATCGGGACTCACTAAAATCGGGGCTTTAGAAATCGCATCCTTGATATTTTTGAAAGCATCTCTATTTTCATCTCATCCATTTGATTTGGACCTCTTTCTTTAACATGTCGTTCAAAGGTTTTGCTATTTCTGCAAAATCTGCAATAAATTTTCTAACGAAATTAATCTTCCCAAAAAATGATCTCAACCCCTTTTTGCTGTTGGGACAAGGAATCTGTTGTATGGCCTCTATTCTTTCAGGATCAATGGAAATTCCATCTTTAGATATTACATGTCCCAATAATTTTCCTTTCGTTACCCCAAAAATGCACTTCTTTGGGTTGAGTGAAATGCCATGTTCCCTACATCTTTGAAAGACTTTCTTTAGATCCCTGACGTGGTTTTCCCTGTTCTTAGAAAAGACAGGAATGTCATCTACATAGATAATAATGCACTTACCTATGAGCCCCTTAAAAGCAAAGTCCATAGCTCGTTGGAATGTGGCACCTGCGTTCAATAGTCCGAAAGGCATTCTCCTGTATGCAAAGGTGCCCCACTTTGTGGTGAAGGCAGTTTTCATCCTATCACTAGGATGGATAAGGACCCGATTATATCCCGAATAACCATCCAGGAATGACATCATCTCCGACCCATTTACCTTTTGAAGTATTTCATCAATGGTGGGTAAAGGGTAATTGTCCTTTTGTGAGGCTTTATTAAGATTTCTAAAATCAATACATAACCTTATTTCTCCACTCTTTTTCCTCACGGGGACCAGGTTAGCAACCCATGTGGAATGCCTAACAGGAAAGATGATTTTAGCTTCTAACAGTCGCTTTACCTCTTTCTCTATCAAGGGTTCTAATAATGGATTGACTGGCCTCTGTCTTTGCCTAGAAGGGTTTGGAGTCCGGCTTCAAAGGAATCGTATGCGTTATGACATTCTGATCATAAGTTTTCAGCTCCTTATAACTCCAAGCTATGCAATCTATGTATTCCTTTAATGTATTGGCAATGGAATCCTTCTCCTGTTTGGTACATGCTTTTGCTATGAATACTTCTCGAGGGTTTTCTGCACTTCCAATATTAACCAAGTCACAAGCTTCTCCGGGAGGTGGAACCTTTCTACCTTCTTTTGGTTGGTATCCGATATCGAAAGTTTTTTCTAATGAAGCCATCTCATTTGGCATCTTATTACATTTTCCAATAATTTTTTCTTCCAAATCTGCCTCTTCTAGGTCCCTCTCGTCTTCATCTATAACCTGCTTTTCAAAGATACCAGAATTAGTGACAAAATGGAATATGTGCCTGTCACTATCAAACACTTGGAAATTCGTGACATTATCCGGTATCGAGGGGCAAGGGACCAGTTCTATGGAGAATTTCTTGCATTTCTTGTGATCCACTGGTTTCAACATACTCGCAGCCACGGCTAGAGAGTCTGCCAGACGATTGCCTTTTCTAGAGATCAGAGATATGTTAAAAGCATCAAACTCATCTATTAAATCTCTAACCCCGGTTCGGTAAAGTCTGAGCCGCTTGTTCTTACATACGTATTGTCCCTTCACTTGTTTTACCACCAGTTCCGAATCACCAAGGACCTTGATACATTTAATTTTCTTTCGAAGGGCCAATTGAAGTTCGAGAATCAAGGCCTCATATTTCGCCATATTGTTGGTGGCAGGGAACTGTAGTCTATATGCAGTGAACATAGGCTCTCTGTCTGAACATGACAGTTCGATACCGGCTCCTGCCCCTTGTCTGGACCTGGATCCATCAAATCTTAAAGTCCAAATGTCCTGGTGTCCTTCAGAAACGTTGCATCCAATCCTTTCATTTTGGGAATTTTCAGGTGTTTCTATGTCCAAACAATATGCTCCTAATTCAGCTTCAATGTATTGGATCTCATTAGGTTTGTTGTATTCTGTGATCATCTCCTTGAGCCTAGGTTCACTATCAATCCGAATTTGGTTGGCCACTCCCCTCCAAGGCAACCACATATGTGAAGAATCTATCACAATGTAACCGTTTAGGTTTTTACTCCAATCTCTTCCCAACACCATGCCATATTTGATAGGAATGTCGAGCACCAATATATCTATGTGATGTTGAACCCTAGGTTCTGAGTTGACTTGAATAAGAACATCACCCAATTCTCCCACTGCCTCCATGGTTGATCTATCCAGCTGCACCACCCTGCTTCTAGAAGGTTTTGGTGTAAGTCCCAATTTTTGATAGATTTCTAGGGGCATAATGGTAGCCGAGGCCCCTGAATCTATTAAGCAATTGTGCATATTTTTACCCGCAATTCTAATGGTTATCAAAAAAGGAGGTATATCTCGTTTTTCCTTTTTCAAAACCAATCGGGACTCAACACTTTTAGCTTCATGAACTTGGGCAGGTGGATCTAAACTTTTTGGTGGACTTACTTCTTGGCCTAATAATCGGGACATATCATACATTGAGACATTGGCCTTAGTTTTCTTCATGTCTTCTACCAAGTCGTAAGTGGGTTTTTCTGAACTTGACATGTTTTGCACCATCTTAGACTTTTCCACCAAGGATGGAGGAGAGGGATTGACATCTCCTTTGAAATCAGGAGGGAGTAATTGGTTGTTTGGAGGAGTAGAGGAAGTTTTGGGCTCCTTAGAACTCCTAGTGTAATATTTGTGATTTCCTTTCCCAAAACGTTTGTTGGCATGAACTTCCAATGTTTCTTCATCTTCGTTTCCAAAAAATTCCACATCCTCCTCTTCTTCACTTTCTTGGGAATGTATAACCTCAGTCAGTATAGACTCCTGCTTCCCGTGGCCACAGTGCGGGCAATCGTTGTCACAAGGTCCTAATTCTCCAAAATCTTTCGAGACATCTGCCTGATTGGCTACGGGATTGGGTACTCGCCCATTATTAGGCTGCGTGTTGTATGTTCCTTTTCCTCTATGGTTGTGAGGTCGGTTATGACCCATGGCTTGGTCAACCTTTTTATTGACATTTCCCACCGTAACCAAAACTTTGGCCAAGGTTTCCTTCATGTTTTCTATCGCGGATTCGGACCCTTGTGGTTGGGGCACGGTAATTTCGGGTCCAGTTGTGTTTGCTGCATTAGCCACCTCTGGAATAGGTACAATGGCTTGGGTCTGGGCAGTTGGATTCCATCCTGGATTCACACTTTGAATCGGAGTGATTGTTGGATAAGTCATTGGGCTTGGCGTGCTAATCGGAGCAAACCCCGGCATGGTCAACAAATTATTGCCCATGCCGAACCCAGGCAAACCCATCGAGCTATTTTGAATTAATCCCTGCGTTTGAACGGAGGCATTAGGATAAGTTGGAAATGACGCCACTTGGGTGGGTGTTTGGAAATTGTTCATCATAGGAACCTGTGGTGCCATTAACTGGTTCATCATGGCGAATTGACTGTATGGACCGTATTGTCCCATCCCAGTCAATTGAGACAATCCCGCTCCTGGTAAGTTCATTTGTTGTTCGAGAGTCATTGTCTCTGCATAGGCTAAAGGAAGCGTCGTAACCTGAGGATTCCTTCTAGTCAACAAAGATGTTAAAGGATCTAAGGCTCCAAAATATAATTGCAAGGCGACCGCAGGATCTACCGCAAAGTGACGAGTCACATTCGTGTATAGTTTTTGGAACCTCTGATTGAATGTTCGTATGGGCTCATTGGGTAATCTTTTGCATGATACGAACAAATTGTAAATTATGGAGGGATCCAATAACATTCTAAATTGGCTAATGAAGGCGGTTTCTAATTGGGCCCATGAAGTGATGGACCCTGCTGGAAGATTCCTATACCATTCATTGGCCGTGTTGTCTAGACTAGCAGGGAAAACTCGGCAAGCAACATCCTCGTGAGTAACCCCTTGTCTAAACATGTAATCCTTGTAGATTTGGACATGATCTTCGGATGTTGTGGGACCATCGTGCATGAATTTGGGTAATCCCCTTTCAATGTTTCTAGGCAAGTCATGGACTCGCCCCGAGGAATATCCAAGGGGGAACTTTGCGCACCATACCAAAGGGCAGGTGGTTGTTGTTGTTGTTGGGCCATGTTGTTCAAAGGTGTTAACCCTGTGGGAACAATGGAAATGCTTGGAACTATGGAGACAGATACACCTGGTGTTGTTGTCGCACTTGAAATTAAGGGCTCAGGCCCGCTAGACGTACTTGAGTCTAAAGAAATCCCTAACTCAAGTATACTGGGTGGTATTTCGATCTCTAATGTTTTGTTTTTCGGCTTCCTAGCAGTGGGAGAAAGGCTTTGGAAAATAGTTTCCCCTGTGGTCTTGGACCTAGTAGCTATGTACTCAGGTTGGGCCAGCTTGAAAACTCTAGAACTCTAAAAGACTTCTCTCAACTTACTTGCAAAATAAAATATCTAAATGTTATACCTGCAAGCACAATAGGTGGAAACAAAACTACCCACGTTAATCGTTAGAACAGATCATAATCACAAAGCAATAAAGAAGGCCCTCCTTCTAGCGCCAAAATGTTGAGTGAATATTTTTCCCTATAACAAAATGACCACGCAACTAGAGTCTCAGACATGAAACTCTTTCTTGCAAAGAAAATTTGTTATTTTTTATTTCTCCAAGGTTCTTGTGGAACAAACATTCATATGCATATAACCGGTTAAGAATTAACGCAAATAAATGAATGTATGCTAGAATAACTTAAACCCCGCAAGTAACTCGTTAACAAGGGGCCTTTAATGATTCAAAGAAAACTTTGCAACCGTAATCTATTAAATTAATCAACCGCGTAAAAATATTTTCTTAATGTTCTTGAGAATAATGAAATCTACCCTAAAATAAGCTAGTGACCTCTTTTATCTTTCGGCTTAAAAAGATTTCAAATGAGAAAATGCGTGGTATACACCACTTCATTTTAAGCTCCGTGCCTTTAACATGAGGTTCATTTTAATAGTTAACGGGTTCATTTTATCTTTTATTTAACACTGTTCTGCTACTTCTATGTTAGCTTTTGGTGTTAGTAAAATTAGCAAAGTATTCTGGAATGTACCAGAATCCAACATGCAGATTTTCGAGTAAGATTAAAAATATAATATCAGAAACCAAAACAGAAAGATTCTTTATGAGAATCAGCTGGAAAACTTGAAACAGGACGTTAATTTGGTTAGCAATCTCCTCCCTGCAAAACCCCAAGTTATGAGATGAAACTCTAAAACAACCTGACCTAACAGACTCGCAATAAAACACAGTCGAATCAGATCAGATGCAAGACTCTAAGGAAATAAATAATTGCAACATTCTATCATTCACCTATCGTAACCCACATTATGGTGTAAACGAATAGATACAAGAAAGAATAATGCAAGGGAAAGATCTACAGAGATAACAGTAGTCTTAGCCTTCAATCTCCTTTTGGTTTCACACACAAAAGTTACTCTTGCCAAATAAACTCCTTTTTATTCCAAAAAAAATAATGCTTTTCTTCTTACAATTTCCAGCCCTTGTATCTACCTTCACTTCTGCTTTTAAACTTTCTATTGCAGCTCTCGGTTTCGCTCTATGATGCTTCGTTTCATTTCCCAGATCGCTTCGCTTCATTTTCCCGCTTCTTTGGTGTTTTGACCTTTTGCTCGAGCCTGAAACGTTTGGTCTTCTCTGCTAACTGTAACTATCGATCTGAAGCGTTATCATGACCCTCATGCCTTTGTGCCACGTGTTCAGCGCTTTTCTGCATGTTCTGTAATGGCCCCATGTAAATCACGACCAAAAAATAGCATGTCGCGATATCGCGACGTTTTTATGCATGCAGCTTCATTCCTCTACTTTCGCCGCGAAAATGAGACATGTCGCGATATCACGACATTTTTTTCCTCTCGCCTTTGTCCGAAATCGTGACATTTTCTTTGCCTTTGCTGCATCGCGAAATACGCTTTTTGTGTCTGAAATCGTGACAATTTTCTGTTTCGGGCCATCTCGCTGCAACCTGTCGCGAAATCGTGACACTTTTCTCGTTCGTACCATTTCCTGCAACTTGTCGCGAAATCGCGACGCTTTTCTCTTTCGGGCTATCTGCAACTGTCGCGAAATCAGGACTTTTTTATCTGTTGCTTCGTCGCAAAATCACGACACTTTTTCGTTTCGGCTGTCCAGTCGCTTTATGTCACGAAATCGTGACACTTTTTCATTTCGTACAACCGTGGCTGCTTTTTGTAGCGAAATCGCGACATGTCGCGATATCGCGACAACTTTAGTGGCTTGCCCTGTTTGACTGGTTTGACCGCGATTTTGTGACATGTCGCGATATCGCGACAATTTTTCATTTTCGGCCGCGACGAAGCAACATGTCGCGATATCGCGACAACTTTTCATTTTCGGCCGCGACGGAGCAACATGTCGCGATATCGCGACAACTTTTCTCTTTTGTGAAATTTTGCCCTTTTTCTTTGATTTTTTTAGCATCTGGGTCACTGTTTTCTTCTTTGAAAGCATGCAAAAAGGTGGGCCCCCAATTTTGGGGTGTGTTGTGGATCAGCCACAACAGGTTGGCCTAATAGTTTTGATGGTAACCAACAATTTGTATCCTTTATGTTTGAAAAAGTACCTTTGACGAAGCCCATGTTTGTGCACCGCTTGGGCCATACATTTGTCTTTTGTGCTTTATTTTGATAAGAAATAGATATCTCTTTTCATTGACCTACTTGTAGCTTCCTTTCCAACATTCCATTGGTGATGGGAACTATAGGGCAAACTACCTTTTCTATGAAGAACACAAGCTTATACTGAGAGGGGGGGTGAACAGTATAAGAGCACTTTTTAATTTTCTTTCCAAATCAATATTATGCAATGTATAGATAGAAATATTAATAGCAGTAATAAAAGCAATGCACAAATAACCACACACAATAGAGACACCAATTTAACGTGGTTCACCCAAAGATGGCTACCTCCATGGAGAAAATATTTTACTAAAATTTTCTCAATCAATATCTTGGGAATTCTTTCCCTATTACAATATTTATGGACCTCTATCCAAAGGAGATGTTGATCCCCTAAATCTGGTTCATGGATCTCTATCCACAGGAGAACTCCTTCTCCTCTGCTCTGGCTGGTGATCCTCTAGAAGACTACTGCCTCCACTACATTGGCTTGTGGATATCTCTCCACTGAAGACTCTTGTCCCCACTCAGAAGACCTATCCTCACTACCCTAGTTGATGGATCTCTATCCACTGGAGACTATTGTCCTCTTTGCTCTATCACCTCCAAAGCTCTGTCTCAAATTTGCACTAAACATAGTCCATTCGGTCTAGCACAAATATGCTCAACAAGTCCACTCAAATCTGCACTAAACATAGTCCAGTCGGTATAGCAAGTCCACTCAAATCTTCACTAAACACAGTCTAGTCGGTCTAGCACAAATATGCTCAATAAGTCCACTCAAATCTGCACTAAACACAATCCATTCGGTCTAGCACAAATCTACTCAACAAGTCCACTCAAAACTTGCTCAACTCTGCTCAAACAAGTCCACTCAGAACTTGCTCAAATTTGCTCAATAGGTCCACTCAGAACTTGCTCAAATCTGCTCAATAGGTCCACACATAACCTATCCAAATCTACTCAACAAGCTCACACAGAACTTGTCCAAATATGCTCAATAAGTTCTCTCTAGAACTTAACCAAATTTGTATTGTAAGCTTCCACAAAAGCTCACACAAAATCAGTCCACAAGTCTCCTCAAAGACTTGCCTCAAATCTGCTTAACAAGTCCACACAGAACTTGTCCAATCTCATAGAAGCATAAAGAGAATTGTTAGAGACTCAATATGTTCTATACTCAATGCTCAATCACTTTCAATCTCATAGAAGCATAAAAATAATTGTTAGAGACTCAATATATTCTATACTCAATGCTCAATCACTTTCTCAACTCAAATAAGAATAAAGAATAGTTTGT
Organism: Wollemia nobilis; assembly: GCA_028583015.1. Taxonomy (NCBI): domain Eukaryota; kingdom Viridiplantae; phylum Streptophyta; class Pinopsida; order Araucariales; family Araucariaceae; genus Wollemia; species Wollemia nobilis. The sequence continues at coordinate 10,637,384 of JAQPPZ010002969.1, read as the reverse complement.
TTTATGGAACTTGAACAATCACTTCATACAACCACTTGACTAGGCTCAACCACTCAACTCAACCAATTGCTTAATGAAACAACCCTTTCTCACAAACCCTAGTCCAAGCATATATCAACCAACTCAAAATGTTTCCAACAATGCTCAACAACAAATCTCACATAACAATGATACTCATGATCTTTTCAAACCCTAGTTCAAGTTCTTTGCACAACAACTCACTTCATCAAACAATGCTTATAAAACAATCTTCACATAACAATGATACTCATGATATTTTCAAAACCCTAACTCAAGTTCTTCACACAATCCAATGGCTTCAACAACAATGCTTATAAAACAAGGTTTTAATCACAACTCTTAATTCCAAAAAACCTTGAAGCATTAAATCAAACACTTTCAAAATGGAAACCCTAACCAAATCCTTTTCACTCCAAACTTTATTTAGAAGGCCAATCAACCAACTCAACCAAGAAAGAATTTTCCCATACCTTTTTGCTTGACAAGGAGTAGATCTCACAAATCTGCCACACTCACAATTTCTTCTTTGCCAATCTCAATAAGGGTTAGAAGATAATAATTTCCTCAACAAAACACAATACAAAATGATATCAAACAAAATACACCTTATCACTCCAACTTTAAAATAATATCAATACCCTCATAATAATCTCTTTGGCAAAAATCCTTTTACAAATAAAATCAACACTCACTAAAAATCACAACCTCTTACTACCTTATTACTCCAATTTAAAAATAATATATCCTCTTTTATAAATCACAATTCAACACATGACAATTTTCTATCACTCCTTATTTCTCCTAACCACTAATTTTATTGCCTAACTAAAAACCTTTTAACAAACCCCTTATCACTCCTAATAAAGACTTTAATTAAAAATTTAGGCAATAAAAATATAAACAAAAATTACCTTTGCCTCTCCATGGGTTTCGAACCCTTAACCTTTGCCTCCGTGAATGCCCTAGCCACGGGCTCCTCAACCACGTGTGCTCAATGCATGTTGAGAACCAAAAGGCTCTACGCGCACTATCTTCCTTCCCTGGCGCCTTAATCAAAAAATGTGAAGCACAAAAACCTTTCCCTTTGGTGCTTACCACCAACGAGTTTCGAACGCGGGCTCTTGCTTCCACCAACATTTTCGCAGATCATTAGCTGCCAATGGACCACCGTGTCCAACGTGCTTAGAAATCTCCAACCTCTCCACCTTATGCCTGGCGGTTAAGACAAAAATATTTTTCGTCTTCTTCCTCAATGAAGCTCTCAAAATCGCATACGAAATATTTCAACCTTGGTGCATATCAATCGTTCGAGGGATAATCTTCAAGGTCTTTTGGCCTCCCTTTTTATACACGAAGTTGCCATTATCTTCAAACGTTGGTGCTCCAAATTTTCAATGACGTCGATGCATTTGTCCTTTGTAATTTATAAAAGATTTAAATTCCAAGGAATTTAAATTTTATAAATTATAATTATAACCTTTGTATTTTAAGGCCTTCTCTTATTGCATAACTTTGTATTGATGATATTTATTTATAAAAATTAAATTCCTTTTGAATTTAAATATTTTATAAAATAAATATTAGACCTCCTTTGAACTTTGCAATAGGCCTCCTTGGGTATTTATGAAAACCCATTTTAACTTATGCTCTCATATAATATTAAAATATTATGGAGCCCTTTTACCTTTAACTTCTGCACTGTTGAAGCTTCTTCCTGACACCTTTGACGACTTTATTTTTTGTCAAATTCCTTGACATTAAATATGACTTCATTTCTTGACATCAATGACAACTTTAACTTTTAGGACTCAAAATGTCCAACAATCTCCCCCTTTGTCATTGATGGCAACCCAAAAACTTTTTACCAAAAACATGACTTCTTCTGTGTTGCTCCCCCTAGGGCACTACTCCCCCTGGCTCAATACTCCCTCAAATATTAAATCTCTCCCTAATACTCAATTCTCTCTTACCTTTGACATCAATGGTAAAGGGTCACCTTTGGGGCTCGGGGCTAAGAATGAGCCTCTTAGCTTATCCCCTCCCCCACCTTCTGTTAAGGTGGTTAATTCTGGGGTGGAAGTATTTCTACTCCTAGAAAGTATTGTTCTTTACCTTTATCCTCTTCTCTTCTTTTCTGAATTTTCTAAATCCTCTAACTATTTCTATCCATGTCTATATTCCTATCCATGTCATCATTCTTTTTCTTATTCTTGTTCCTGTTCCTGTTCACATCCATGTTCCTGTTCTTGTTTTTATCCATGTTCCTATTTATGTTCCTGTTTATATTCATGTTCCTGTTCTTGTACATGTTCCTGTTCATGTTCTTGTTCATGTTCCTATTCATACCTATTTCTGGAATGTCTACTCTACACCACTTTTTTGTATGACCATCATTATTGCACTTATAACACTTAATGTTATTATTCCTTGGAGGTGCAAATGTCTTAGGATTTCTCCTAGTGAAGCCATATCATCTTTTGTCATGAACCCTACAATTCATTGCCTTGTGACCAAATTGATTACATGAGTAACAATATACATGAGTAACAATACCCATGAAAAAGTTTTCCATTCCCATATTCATGTATTTCATGTGATCTACACTATGAAGCCATGTGCCCAAACCTGTGACATGAAAAACATCTTCCACTAAAGTTTCCTTGTCTTGACCTCATAGGTCTCCTGTTTTGATTGTTGTTCCATATGTATCTTCTTTGTGCATTGTTCCTATTTTTGTTGAACTCTCTATTGTCCAAACCATCCTCTGATGACTCATTTTCTTTTCCACTATATTCTTTTGAAGTATCTTCATCTAAATTGTCTTCTCCTCCAAAACTTGAAGTTGACTCTCCTTCCCATTTCTTTTGATCCTTTTCAAATCCAAGACCTGTTTTATTTGATGTAGTCTTTTGTGTCTTGATGAACTTATCCAAGTTCTTTGAGCTATTTTTAAATACCTTCATGTTTATCTTGTATTCCTATAAATATTCTTTTAGTAGTGCCACTTCTTGTGCTAACTTCTCACATTCCAAGATCTTTGCTTCTAACTTATCTTTGAACTTCTTTGCTTTAGCCTTTGATTTTTCTAAATCCTCTATAAGCAATCTTCTTTCTTCATCACATTCTTGAAACTAAATTTCAATTTTAGAGTGTTTTTTCCTTACCTTCTTTACCATGTCAAGTTCATAGATGAGTTCTCCTTGAGATAAAAACCATTCTCTTTTGAATAATCCTCTATTTGTTTATTTTTTTCCACATCATTACTCTCTTTTGGCTTGTCTTCTATAGGATCACTTTCATCTTCTTCTAATAATGCCATTAGAAGATTTTCATCTGGTCCTTCAAGTGCATTCTCATACTCATCATCACTAAAACTATAACCATACCTTGTACAATCATCTTCAAGATGTCCAAAGTTACCACATCTAAAACACTTGAGAATAACTAGAGTTTTCTTAACTGGTTTTTTTTCTTCAATCATAAACAAAACTTCATCTCTATCATTGTATAAAAAACTAGCATCACTATCACTTGAGTACTTACTTGCATTATCCGCATAGTAGATCCTATTTTGTCTTTGAAATAAATTATTTCCTTGTCTACTTTGTCCATCCTTGATTTTCTTCTGATGCTTATCTTGCCTATATCTTTTCGATTCCCTATACCTGTGATCATATTTTTCTTCACCATTGTTTTTCTTTGGTTCTTTACAATCTATTGCAAAATATCTAAACTTTCCACAATTGAAACACTTAACAGATCTTAGATCTATGGATATTCTGGAACCTTCATTTCTTCTACCATAATTAGCTTCTTCATCAATGGATGACTTACTGCTTGATTCTGGCTTCTTACCCTTTATTTTCTTGATTGCTTTGAATTTTGCTTCCTTCTGGGGAGTAGGATATTTTGTTCTTATCTCAAAAGTTGTTAGCATACCAAGCAACTTATCTCTTGTCAAAGTATCACCATCCAATGATATTTCTATAGCAGAAACTTGTTCACTGAATCTATTTGGAAGATATCTTAAGACTTTATCACAAACATCTGATTCATCAATATTCATTCCAAGTCCTTGCATATCATTAACAACCTCATCAATTCAAATTAGATAAGCATTGATATTTTTCTCTTCATTCATTCTCAATGTTTCAAATTGTCCTTTGAGATTTTGTGTCTTGGCTTTGAGATTTATCTCCCTCATATATACCTTGCAATTTATCCCACATTTCTTTTGTAGTTCTACAATGCATAACTTTAATAGACTCTGTTCTATGCAAACCTCTCACAAGTGCATTCATTTCTTTTGAATTATAGTACTATAGAAGCTTACCTTCCTTATCCGTAGGAGGATTGACTGCTGGATCATATCCAAATTCCACTTCATCCCAAATCTCATTGCCAAGTGCCATTAGGTAGATCCTCATCTTCATACTCCAATACATGTAGTCATTTCCATCAAATATTTATGCTGAGTTAGTTGAGGACACCTCCTTAGGATCCATTATTTTCTTGTTAGCTTTTTCTTTAAGTTGTTAAAATCTTATGAAGGCACTCGCTCTGATACCAATTGAATAACACAAGCTTATACTAATATGGGGGCTGTGTTAGTCTTACAATGACACTGAGAGGGGGGTGAATCAGTGTAGCTCTTTAAACTTGAATTTACAGCTCTTAATACAGTAGCAATTAAAACTAATTACTAGATACAACAAGTATAACACAAGAGCATCACACAACACAAGATTTAACGAGGTTCACCAATGTGGCTACTCCTCAAAAATGACTGCTTGGACTACCATCCAAATCCAGCCTTTGCAAAGCACCAACTTTACAATCAATTTACCAGCACCCACTGGAAGGAGCACCAACCCCTTATTTATCTGCACCAGCAAAAAGGAGCACCAACCCCTGATTTACCAGCACCTACTGGAAGGAGCACCAACCCCTGATGCCAAGCTACAACCTGGACTTCAATTTTGAATCTATAAGATTGATAGAAAGATACCTTTGTTTTTGCAAGATCTTGACTGGTCTTTCTTCACCTTTGCCCTCTCTATGCACTCTGCTTTCTCTGCGTAATCACTTCGCACACTCTGCTTCATTATAGTTGACCTTCATGATCGTCTTCTCCCTTTCATGCACTCTGCTCTCTTCGCACTACGACCGAACTTTGCACACTTCAACAACACTTCAAATCTCCAAACAACCCTCCTTTTATAATAGAATTCTTGTGATGAAAACCCTAATCTTAGTCGATTGTAAATTTCATGACAATTGTAAACCCTAATTTTAGTCGCTGTCATCGATCTTCATCGGCTTCAACTCAACTGCGAAAATACAAATGTCACGATATCGTGACACTTTTTCTCTCTTTTTCTTTCTCCTTAGCTTTGGCCCCAAAATAAACAACAAATGTCGCGATATCGTGACACTTTTCTCCTTGCTCTTTCTCTTAGCTTTGCTAAAATACTTTTTGACACTTTTGCCTCCGTACACTTTCTCTATTCTTTTGTCATGAAAATGCGACATGTGCGTGATATCGTGACACTTTTGTTATTCTTCCCTTCTTGAGTCAAAATGCGACATGTCGCGATATCGTGACACTTTTGCTTCTCTACCTTCCTATCCTTTTTGAGTCATGAAAATGCGACATGTCATGAAATCATGACACTTCTACTTTCGAAGTCTTGCTTTCTGCTTTTGTCATGAAATCATGACACTTCTGCCTTTGAAGTCTTCTTCTCTGCTTTTGTCATGAAATCGTGACACTTCTGCTTTCGTACTTCACTTCTTTGCTTTTGTCATGAAATCATGACACTTCTGCCTTCAAAGTCTTCCTTTCTACTTTTGTCGTGAAATCATGACACTTTTGCCTTCGAAGTCTTCTTCTCTGCTTTTGTCATGAAATCATGACACTTTTGCTTTCATACTTCACTTCTTTCTTTTGTCGTAAAAATGTGACATGTCACGAAATCGTGACACTTTTCAAACTTGCTTTCTCTCTCCTATTTTAGTCGTGAAAATGCGACATGTCATGAAATCGTGACACTTTTCTTACTTGTTCTCTTTCTTCAAACTTGTGAAATCATGACACTTCTTCCTGCTTTCTCTTTTTCTTCCAACATGTCATGAAATCGTGACAGTTTTTCCACTTGCCTTTTCTCTTCCAACATGTCACGAAATCGTGACAGTTTTCCACTTCCTTTTCTCTTCCAACATGTCATGAAATCGTGATAGTTTTTCCACTTGCCTTTTTCTCTTCCAACATGTCATGAAATCGATAGTTTTTCCACTTGCCTTTTCTCTTCCAACATGTGTGAAATCGTGAGTTTTCCACTTGCCTTTTTCTCTTCCAACATGTCTGAAATCGTGATAGTTTTCCACTTGCCTTTTTCTCTTCCAACATGTCGAAATCGTGATATTTTCTTTTTTTCTCTTCCAACATGTCACGAAATCGTGATAGTTTTTCTTACTTTTCTCTCTCTTCCAACATGTCATGAAATCGTGACAGTTTTTCTTGCTTCTTGTATATGTCGCGATATCACGACACTTTTCTTACTTGTCTTTTTCTTTGATCTTTTGCATATGGGCCACTTCGGTCTTCTTGGAAAATCATTGTACATACTCTGAGTAACCTTTGAACTCCTATCTTCTGCATCTGAAAAGCTTTTGAACTTCCTGTCCACTGCATCAACAGATCTATCTGACTGTGTTGACAACAATGACAATATTGTTGTTGCACCTTGCTCAACAATCTCCCCCTTTGGAATTGTTGGCAACACATGTGCAATTTCCTGTAACTCTTCTCCCCCTTTGACAATAATACCAAAGGGCTACTGCAGACTCCCCCTGAGTCCATGCACAACATTCTCAGGCACAATTTATTACACTTAGCAAAAATCATGACCACTCCCCCTGAGAATGTGATCCCTGTAGCTAGTCAATTCTTGGGAAGTGTGACCACTCCCAATTTATTGTGAAGGTACTCAAAAACTTCCTTGGGCAATGGTTTTGTGAAGATATCTGCTACTTGCTCTATAGTTGGAACAAAATCCAACTTAACCTCACCTTCCGCAACTTTCTCCTTCAAAAAGTGATACCTGATAGCAATGTGTTTTGTGCGTGAATGCATAACCGGATTCTTGGAGATGTTAATGGCACTTGTGTTATCACACTTAACTGATATTGGCTCACTGAAGCTAATACCAAGATCTTTCAGGGTTTGTTTCATCCACAATACCTATGTACAACATGTTGTCACTGCAATATATTCTACCTCTATTGTCGATAGAGAAACTGACTCTTGTTTCTTACTGTGCCATGCGACCAATCTGTCTCCAAGATAGAATGCACCTCCACTGGTACTCTTTCTGTCATCTACACATCCTGCCCAATCTGCATCTGAATACGAAATGAGGGTGAAGTCTTTACCTTTCGGATACCATAACCCATACTCCATAGTACCCTTGAGGTACCGAAGAATCCTCTTCACTATTGTCACATGAGTCTCCTTGGGATTAGCCTGAAATCGTGCTACCATGCATACTGCCTACAAAATATCTAGTCTGGTAGCTGTCAGGTACAGTAAGCTTCCAATCATAGATCTGTACATGGTTTGATCAATAGGTGGAGATTTGTCATCCTTGCTCAACTTGCAACTTGTCGTCATGGGAGTGCTAACTGGCTTACAATCCTCCATTGTGAATTTTTTCAACATCTCTTTCACATATTTAACTTGAGAAATAAATATGCCCTTCTTATTTTGATTAACTTGCAACCCGAGGAAATACGAAAGTTCACCAATCATTGACATTTCAAATTCTTTCTGCATCTTATTTGCTAAATCTTTACATGACTCATCTTTGTTGCTGCCAAATATGATATCATCTACGTATACAACAAGAACAATAAGATGCCCATTTTCTATTTTGACATACAAATTACTATCCACCATACCTTTCTTAAACCTTTGTTGGGTGAGATAGTTGTCTAGCCTTGCATACCATGCTCGGGGTGCCTGTTTTAAGCCATATAATGCTTTCTTCAACTTGCAAACAAAGTTGGGATCATCACCAAGTTGGAAACCATCTGGTTGCTCAATATAAACCTCTTCTTCAAGTTTTCCATTCAAAAACGCTGATTTCACATCCATTTGATAAACTTTGAAATTCTTGTAGACTTCTAAAGCCAGAAACATTCTAATTGCCTCTAGTCTCGCTACTGGTGCAAAAGTTTCCTCAAATTCAATGCCTTCAACTTGTGCATAACCCTTACATACCAATCTTGCTTTGTTTCTGACTACCTGTCCGTCTTCATTCAATTTGTTTCGAAAAACCCATTTAGTCCCGATTATATTTTTATTTGCAGGTCTAGGTACTAACTCCCAAGTTTCATTTTTCTCGATCTGATCTAATTCTTCATTTATTGCCTTCATCCAACTTTCATCTTTACTTGCGTCAGCAACATTTTTGGGCTCGATGTTGGATAATAGAGAGTAGTTACTTACTACTCTTCTTCTTGTCTGAACACCAACTTTGGGGTCTCCAATTATTTGCTCTCTAGGATGATTTTTCTGCCAGCTGCCTGTTTTGAATTTCTTATTTTCTTCCACTTCTGAATCACAACTTAAATCATCTGAGTCAATTTTTTGTATCTTTTCCGTTTCGTTTTCCTCATCTCCTTCAATAACCTCTTCATAAATTGGGTAGTTCATTTCATAGCTAATTACTCGTTCTCTACCTTCATCAAATTTAACATCGACACTGTCCACAATTTTCTTTAGCTTCTTGTTGTAGCATTTGTAAGCTTTGCTTTTTGATGAATAACCAACAAAAATACCTTCATCCGCTCTATCTTCAAACTTACCAAGATTATCTTCAGTTCTTTTGATGTAGCACTTGCTGCCAAAAACTTTGAGGTATTTTGTTGTTGCCCTTTTACCGAACCACAATTCATAAGGAGTTTTGCTTTCATGTGTTCTCAGCATGTACCTATTTTGGATATACACCATAGTATGGACTGCTTCTTTCCAAAATCTATCTGCTAGTCTGCTTTCAGTCAGCATAGTCCGTGCCATTTCTTGCATTGTCCTGTTCTTTCTTTCTACCACTCCATTCTGCTGAGGTGTCCTGGCTGCTGAAAACTGTCTCCTAATACCGTATTTTTCACAGTACTCTGTAAACTCTTCTGAAATGAATTCTCCTCCTCTATCTGATCTTAAACATTTGATCCTCTTTCCTGTTTCATTCTCAACCTAGTTTTTGAAAATCTTGAACATATCAAAAGCTTCTGATTTATGCTTCAAGAAAAATATCCATGTCATTCTAGAATAGTCATCAATGCACAACATAAAATATTTGTCACCATTTATGCTTTGTGTTCTCATGGGTCCACATAAATCAGTGTGTATTAGTTCCAAAGGTTTGCTTGTGTAGTACTCTTTTGTTTTGAATGTGACTCTAGTTTGCTTCCCCTTTTGGCATGAAGCACAAATGTTGTTTGCAGGTTTGTTGATGGTGGGAATATCTCTCACTGCCCCTTTTGAGGTGATTTTTACTAGATTATCAAAACTGATATGACCGAGTCTCTTATGCCACAACCAATTTTCTTCTTCCTGTCCAATAAAACAAGCTCCTTTTGAAGTCTCTGAGAGCGTGTACAGGTTTCCAGATGTCCTTGCTCTAGTTGCTATCAATTTTCCACTGTTTGTTTTTCTGACTTCACAACCCTGCTTCATAAAAACTACTTCATGACCTTTATCACAAATCTGACTTACGCTCAACAGGTTATGTTTCAAACCATCCACAAACAAGACTTCCTCTGACTTAATTTTTCCCTCACTAATTTTAACTGAACCTTTGCCAACTATCTTAGCTCCATCATTATTCCCAAACTTTGCTGAACCACCTTCATATTTCTGTAACTTCTCAAATTTTTGTTTGTCACCTGTCATATGACTGGAGCATCCACTATCAAGTATCCATGGTACATATTTGTTCTGTGCTTTAAATGTTGTTTGTACGATTAAGGATTCCTTTTCTTCCTTAAGTCGCTCTTTTCCTTTCCACTCCGTTTTGATAGTAGTTTTGGGTTCTTGTTTTGCCTTTCCCTTATCAACAACTTGTGCATGTTTTTCAGGAAGTTTTCTATTTTGTCTCATCTTATTTGGTTGAAATTTTCTTCCCTGAGACTGATTTGATGCAAATGTACTTCTACAGTTTCTTGCAATGTGCCCAAAATTATGACAGTTATAACATTCTACTGTATAATTCATGAGAGGAGAAAAAGCATTTCTACTTGGTGAAATTCCTTGGTCTTACATTATATTTGCAGTCTGAGATTTTATGTCCATAGCCATTGCATTTAAAACAGAAACCAGAAAAGGGATAATTGAACCTGGGTGAAGGTCTTTGCCATGTTGCCGTAGGAGCCATAGGTCTTCTTCTTCTTTGATGTGTGACATTGGTGAATCCATCATTGTCAATTCTCCTTTCGTGCCTGGCATTATTGCTTTCTCTTGCATGAGATGTTTTTCCTTGATCAACCTGTTTCTTATCTTTGTTCTTTATGGATTCTACATTTCTGGCCTTTGATCCATTTGATGATTCTCCTTCGATGAAACCCAGACCAAATTTGATGCCTATAGGCCTTTGGTCATTTATGATCTTATCCAGCTTCATAGAACTTACTTCACGTTTGTGATAACAACTGATTTTCTTATTCATCTCTTCTAGCTGCATTCTTAAACCAACAATCTCTTCTTCTAGCTTGCTGCAATAATCTATTTTCATGGTTATTTGCACTTCGAGATCTTCGAAGATTTTCTTGGATTCTTCTATCTGTACTTTCAAACTGGATATGATTTCATTTGCATCCTCAAGCCTTTTTGAAAGTTTCTTATTCTTTTTCTTCTCTATTCTCCACTCTTCAAGTGCAGAGATCAACTCACCTTCTAGATCTACTTCAGCCTCAGGGTTTTCACCACATACTTCAGAGTTCACTCCTTCTTCCTTTTGTGATCTTACTTCTTCAAATGCCATGAAAAGAGCTTCACCTGTTTCCTCTTCAGAAACCTCATCGGAGCTGTCTTCTGATGAACTGGCATTCTTGGAGATGAAACTTTTCTTCTTGAAGTTGCCTTTTCTGAAATTCATTTTCTTCTTCCAGTCACTTCTTTCTTGGTGCGATCCTTCATCATTTTTGTTCTTCTCTTTAAGTGGACATTTAGTCGCAAAATGCCCAACGCCTCCACAGTTGAAACATTTAAGCGGTAGCTTTCCTCTGTATTTTCCTTTTCCCCTTTTTAGTTTTCTAACAAAGTTTGCTTCCATTTCATCTGACGTCTCTTCTTCCTCGGACTCTTGTTTTGCGTTTTTATCTTTAAGGGCTTTAAAAGCCGCTTCTCTGTCTATGGGTTTAGATCTTCCTATCCTCATCTCATATGCAGTCAAAGAACCATACATCTCATCTATACTAAAATAATTTAGATTCTTAGCTTCTTCTATCGTTGAGACTTTAGAATCAAACCTTTGAGGAAGAGATCTTAATACCTTTTTCACGATGGCAGAGTCTTCGATATCCTCGTCGAGTCCTCTGATCGCATTAATGATTCCATTAACTCTTAACATATATGCCTCAATGTTTTCATTGTCATTCATCTTTAATGCTTCGAACTGAGCTCGATGTGTCTGTAACTTGGCCTCCTTGATCTTATCGTCTCCTTCATGAATACTCCTCGGTTTGTCCCATATCTCTTTTGCCATTTTACAGCTCATGATCTTTACTAGTTCACTGTCTGCTAATCCGCACATGATAGCATTCTTTGCTTTTGAGTTACTTTCAAATAGTTTCTTTTCGTCAGCCTCTTTTGGAGGAGTGATGGGTATTGTGTAACCACTAACTACTGAATCCCAGATGTCGTATCCCAAAGCACAGAGATATGTCTGCATCCTGATTCTCTAGAATGCGTAATTAGATCCATCAAACAATGGTGCTTTGTTTGATGAGAAACCTTCACCACCTGCCATTGTGTTACTTCCAAGATCACCCTAGCCGGTTAGGCTTGTATAGGAACTTAGCTCTGATACCAATTGTTAGTCTTACAATGACACTAAGAGGGGGGTGAATCAGTGTAGCTCTTTAAACTTGAATTTATAGCTCTTAATACAGTAGCAATTAAAACTAATTACTAGATACAACAAGTATAACACAAGAGCATCACACAACACAAGATTTAATGAGGTTCACCAATGTGGCTACTCCTCAAAAATGACTGCTTGGACTACCATCCAAATCCAGCCTTTGCAAAGCACCAACTTTACAATCAATTTACCAGCACCCACTGGAAGGAGCACCAACCCCTTATTTATCTGCACCAATAGAAAGGAGCACCAACCCCTGATTTACCAGCACCTACTGGAAGGAGCACCAACCCCTGATGCCAAGCTGCAACCTGGACTTCAATTTTGAATCTATAAGATTGACAGAAAGATACCTTTGTTTTTGCAAGATCTTGACTGGTCTTTCTTCACCTTTGCCCTCTCTGCGCACTCTGCTTTCTCTGCGCAATCACTTCGCACACTCTACTTCTATCGACCTTCACGATCGTCTTCTCCCTTTCGTGCACTCTGCTCTCTTTGCACTACGACCGAACTTCGCACACTTCAACAACTTTCAAATCTCCAAACAACCCTCCTTTTATAACAAAATTCTTGTGATGAAAACCCTAATCTTAGTCGGCTGTAAACCCTAATCTTAGTCGGCTTTCATGACCACTGTAAACCCTAATTTTAGTCGGCTGTCATCGGTCTTCGTCGGCTTCAACTCAACCGTGAAAATACAACATGTCGTGATATCGTGACACTTTTTCTCCTTGCTCTTTCTCTTAGCTTTGGCCCGTGACGAAATACATGTCACGGATATCGTGACACTTTTTCTCCTTGCTCTTTCTCTTAGCTTTTTCTGTCCGATATCTGCCTTTTCTCCTTGCTCTTTCTCTGCCTTTCCTTACACTTTCTCTATTCTTTTGTCGTGAAAATGCGACATTGTGCGATATCGTGACACTTTTGTTATTCTCTTCCTTCTTGAGTCAAAAGTGACATGTCACGATATCGTGACACTTTGCTTCTCTCCTTCTGTCTTTTGAGTCCAAAAATGCGACATGTCAGAAAATCGTGACACTTCTACTTTCGAAGTCTTGCTTTCTGCTTTTGTCATAAAATCGTGACACTTCTACTTTGAAGTCTTCTTTTCTACTTTTGTCATGAAATCATGACACTTCTTCTTTCGTACTTCACTTCTTTGCTTTTGTCAGAAATCGTGACACTTCGCTTCGAAGTCTTCCTTTCTACTTTTGTCATGAAATCGTGACACTTCCTTAAGTCTTCTTCTCTCTTGTCATGAAATCATGACATTCCTACACTTCACTCTCTTTCTTTTGTCATGAAAATGCGACATGTCATGAAATCGTGACACTTTTCAAACTTGCTTTCTCTCTCCTATTTTAGTCATGAAAATGCGACATGTCATGAAATCGTGACACTTTTCTTACTTGTTCTCTTTCTTCGAACTTGTCACGAAATCGTGACACTTCTTCCTACTTTCTCTTTTTCTTCCAACATGTCATGAAATCGAATTTCACTTTCACGAAATCGGTTTTCCACTTGCCTTTTTCTCTTCCAACATGTCATGAAATCGTGACAGTTTTTCCACTTGCCTTTTTCTCTTCCAACATGTCACGAAATCATGATAGTTTTTCCACTTGCCTTTTTCTCTTCCAACATGTCACGAAATCATGACAGTTTTTCCACTTGCCTTTTTCTCTTCCAACATGTCACGAAATCGCGACAGTTTTCCACTTGCCTTTTCTCTTCCAACATGTCACGAAATCGTGACAGTTTTCTCTCTTTCTCTCCAACATGTCACGAAATCATGACAATTTTCCCTGCTTTTTCTCTCTCTTCCAACATGTCACGAAATCGTGACAGTTTTTCTTGCCTGTTGTATATGTCGCGATATCGCGACACTTTTCTTACTTGTCTTTTTCTTTGATCTTTTGCATATGGGCCACTTCGGTCTTCTTGGAAAAACATTGTACATACTCTGAGTAACCTTTGAACTCTTGTCTTCTGCATCTGAAAAGCTTTTGAACTTCCTGTCCACTGCATCAACAGATCTATCTGACTGTGTTGACAACAATGACAATACTGTTGTTGCACCTTGCTCAATAGGGTGATCAGTATAAGAGCACTTTTTACTTTTATTTCCAAATCAATATTATGCAATGTATAGATAGCAATATTAATAGTTGTTATTAAAGCAATGTACAAATCACCACACATAATAGAGACACCAATTTAATGTGGTTCACCCAAATATGGCTACCTCCATGGAGAAAATCTTTTACAATTTTCTTAATCAATATCTTGGAAATTCTTTCCCTATTACAATGTTTATGGACCTCTGTCCAAAGGATATGTTGATCCCATAAATCTAGTTTGTGGATCTCTATCCATAGGAGAACTCCTTCTCCTCTACTTTGGCTGGTGATCCTCTAGAATACTACTACCTCCACTACACTAGCTTGCGGATATCTCGCCACTGAAGACTCTTGTCCCCACTCAGAAGACCTGTCCTCACTACCATGGCTGATGGATATCTATTCACTAGAGACTACTGCCCTCTTTGCTCTATCACCTCCAAAGCTATTTCTCAAATCTGCACTAAACACAGTCTAGTTAGTCTAGCACAAATCTGCTCAACAAGTCCACTCAAATCTGCACTAAACATAGTCCAGTTGGTCTAGCACAAATATGCTCAATAAGTCCACTCAAATATGCACTAAACATAGTCTAGTTGGTCTAGCACAAATCTGCTCAATAAGTCCACTCAAATCTGCACTAAACACAATCTAGTCGATCTAGCACAAATCTGCTCAACAAGTCCACTCAGAACTTGCTCAACTCTGCTCAAACAAGTCCACTTAGAACTTGCTCAAATCTTCTCAACAGGTCCACTCATAACTTGCTCAAATATGCTCAACATGTCCACACAGAACCTATCCAAATCTACTCAACAAGATCACATAGAACTTGTCCAAATCTGCTCAATAAGTTCTCTCTAGAACTTAACCAAATTTGTATTGTAATCTTCCACAAAATCTCACACAAAATTAGTCCACAAGTCTCAAAGACTTGCCTCAAATATGCTTAACAAGTCCACACATAACTTGTTCAATCTCATAGAAGCATAAATAGAATTATTAGAGACTCAATATGTTCTACACTCAATGCTCAATCACTTTCAATCTCATAGAAGCATAAAGAGAATTGTTAGAGACTCAATATGTTCTATACTCAATGCTCAATCACTTTCTCAACTCAAATAAGAATAAAGAATAGTTTATTTTATGGAACTTGAACAATCACTTCATACAACCACTTGACTAGGCTCAACCACTCAACTCAACCAATTTCTTAATGAAACATCCCTTTCTCACAAACCCTAGTCCAAGCATATATCAACCAACTCAAAATTTTTCCAACAATGCTCAACAAAAAATCTCACATAACAATGATACTCATGATCTTTTCAAACCCTAGTTCAAGTTCTTTGCACAAAAACTCACTTCATCAACAATGCTTATAAAACAATCTTCACATAACAATGATACTCATAATTTTTTCAAAAACCTAACTCAAGTTCTTCACACAATCCAATGGCTTCAACAACAATGCTTATAAAACAAGGTTTTAATCACAACTCTTAATTCCATAAAACCTTGAAGCATTAAATAAAACACTTTCGAAATGGAAACCCTAACCAAATCCTTTTCACTCCAAAATTTATTTATAAGGCCAATCAACCAACTCAACCAAGAAATAATTTTCCCATACCTTTTTGCTTGACAAGGAGTAGATATCACAAATCTGCCACACTCACAATTTCTTCTTTGCCAATATCAATAAGGGTTAGAAGATAATAATTTTCTCAAAAAAACACAATAAAAAATGATATCAAACAAAATACACCTTATCACTTAAACTTTAACATAATATCAATACCCTCATAATAATATCTTTGGCAAAAATCCTTCAACAAATTAAATCAACACTCACTAAAAATTACAACCTCTTACTACCTTATTACTCCAATTTAAAAATAATATATCCTCTTTTATAAATCACAATTCAACACATGACACTTTGCTATCACTCCTTATTTATCCTAACCACTAATTTTATTTCCTAACTAAAAACCTTTTAACAAACCCCTTATCACTCCTAATAAAGACTTTAATTAAAAGTTTAGGCAATAAAAATATAAACAAAAATAACCTTTGCCTCTCCATGGATTTTGAACCCTTAACATTTGCCTCCACGAACACCCTAGCCACGAGCTCTTCAACCACGTGCGCTCAACGCACGTTGAGAATCAAAAGGCTCTACACACACTATCTTCCTTCCTTGGTGCCTTAATCAAAAAATGTGAAGCACAAAAACCTTTCCCTTTGGTGCTTACCACCAACGAGTTTCGAACGCAGGCTCTTGCTTCCACCAACATTTTCGTAGATCATTAGCTTCCAATGGACCACCGTGTTCAACGTGCTTAGAAATCTCCAACCTCTTCACCTTATGCCTAGAGGTTAAGATGTAAATATTTTTCGTCTTCTTTCTCAACGAAGCTCTCTAAATCGCATACAAAATATTTCAACCTTGGTGCATATCAATCGTTCTAGGGATAATCTTCAAGGTCTTTTGGCCTCCCTTTTTCTACACTAATTTTCCATTATCTTCAAACATCAGTGCTCCAAATTTTCAATGACATCGATGCATTTGTCGTTTGTAATTTATAAAATATTTAAATTCCAAGGAATTTAAATTTTATAAATTATAATTATAACCTTTGTCTTTTAAGGCCTTCTCTTATTGCATAACTTTGTATTGATGATATTTATTTATAAAAAATTAAATTCCTTTTGATTTTAAATATTTTATAAAGTAAATATTAGACCTCCTTTGAACTTTGCAATAGGCCTCCGTAGGTATTTATGAAAACCCATTTTAACTTATGCTCTCATATAATATTAAAATATTATGGAGACCTTTTGCCTTTAACTTATGCACTATTGAAGTTGATGACTTTATTTTTTGTCGAATTCCTTGAAATTAAAGATGACTTCATTTCTTGACATCAATGACAACTTTAAATTTTAGGACTCAAAATGTCCAACAAACTAATGTGTCTGGGGTGTCTTTTTCTACTAGATTTCCTCTTTTGTTCCTTGATACTCTTCCACCACAGACCTTAGGGAGGCCTTTGAAGGAATATGTTCCAACTAGAGACCCTTCGAGCTACTATATTCTTTCCTATCCTTCAGGTATAGAGCTCCAATTGGGGGAGGTAAGGAGCTTGCTTTGTAGCCTCTATGCTTGTCAACCTCAGATCTTCCTCCCTCTCATATGAGGAATGGACCTCAATCCCTAATATTATTTAAATGTGTCAATTTTTAATTGCATTAGGGATTAGGGAATACCCTTAGTTGTGGAAGGGAGCCAAACCCACATCCTTTGCTCTCTAGGAGGAATAAAAGGTCATAGGTGCTAGTTGAACACATGGTCATGTTAAAGGTGGAGCCTTCTTAGTCGTCATTGAGATGGCTCAGATACTCCAATCAATAATAGAACCTACATTAGCTACCATTGGAAAGGCTTCTTTAAACATGCTTTGATTTGGTCTAATGGGTCATCTAGGCTTCATGGAGTGGAGAATTTTAGGTTTAGTATTAGTCGATGATGTAGCCTCTTACTCAATGGAACTTTGGATGGTCTTCTAGCATTAGTTACTTCATGATTGGCAAGGTCTTTGGATGGCATTCTACCCAAAATTTCCTTATTTTATAAAAATTTGTTGGGTGTAGTAAATTTTCAATACAACTTTGGTGACCCATAGGGGAACTCCTGTTAGCAATGGTCAAGGAACCCAAAGAGAAGGGTCTTTTCCATTGGGTGCAGAGTTTGAATGAGTAAAAATCTTGAGGATTTTTAGTAGAGATGGATTTTGGGGAAGGATAGCATTAGAGGTAATTCTAGTCAAGATATTTGGAAAACTAAAAAGAGGATGGCTCATTTATAGACCTCATCACTTAGGACAAATCCCTACGTTCATTACCCTTTTTGTTAATCTTCTAATGATAGGTATATATGGAAAGACTTTTTCCCTTGTGTCTATACATTGGGGACATAATCATCCTTCATGTTGTCTTATTTCTAATTATGGTGGTTTTCCTTCGAATCAAATGATCTTCATTACTAATACTAAGAGGGTTGGTGAGCATGCCTTGACCCGGTTGACCTTGTCCTTCAAGCATGTGAAATATCAATTCTTTTGTTGTAGTTATAAACTCACTTATGTCCTATAATAACTAAATAAGTGTGTAAAATAATAACAATATTTTTTGTATAAGGGCCCAGAATATTGGTGGTTTGATCCTTGTAGCAAGTGCCTACCCCATATCAGTGCGGTCGAAGGTATTGCCAAAACTATAGTCCTATACTTTGATAACATGGTGCTCCTTCATATGATCCATGCATATTTTTCTTTGGGATGAGTCCATCCTTCCTCCTCCATTAGCTTACTTTTGGTAACCAGGTCATCCAATAGCTTCTTTCCATATTCATAGTTGGATGCATTCAAGAGGACTACTTTGGCTCTGATATTCCTATGATAATATCTTGATTCTAGGTCAAAATTCCCAGAGAGGTAATTTTGAATGGTACCAAGAGTTTAATCACCAAGTTATGGCCTTCATCTAAATGTCCTACCTTCATTTTGGATAGTCGTAGAGCTAATTCCAATGCACCTACCATAGCTTTTTAGTATGGTAGAGGTGAATAGTGCAAGATCAATTAGATAACTTTGGAGCGTCTTACCCCCACATATCAAAGTTACACAAAAGGGTTTAAATTTAAAGTGTCTAGCTAACTCTACCTCATGTCTTCCCTATTTTTTCAAGGTTTATTTCAAGTCCTTTTTCAATAGGAATTTTTGTTGTGGCCTACTAGGCTCCTCCTCTACTGGCTTGAAAACTTTGAGGAGGATCCAGGTGTTATTTTTTATGTTTACTAGGGAATTTAATAGCTATAGTATCAAAATTCTTGTGATGGTGGAGGCCCCTTTTGATATGATCACTCTACTCTCCCAAAATCCTTTAATGGCTTTGGTTCCAATCACTATTTTAGAGTCTGATTGATTCTAGCAACCCTTGAATGATAATAGGAGGATCTAGTTGTTTGTTGCATATATCCTCCTTTCCTCCCATGTGACTAAAACTTGCTTTTATGGAGTGATAATTAGTGCATGGATGGTTTGAGATTGAGCCAATATCTCAGGCACTTCTTTCCTTTGTGTCGCTACTTGAGACCGAAAACCTTGTCTAGGTTGATGACCAAGATGAGCCCCCAAAACTTATTACTGGCTCATGACTAGATGCTCTTGATTTAGATATTGAGGGGGGAGACCTTGGGGCTATAAATATGGAAATATTTGGTGATTTTTTTGACTTCTTAATATGATATACTCCTCAAAAAGTGCTTCTACTTTCCTCATCTTGTCCATTTAAGTTTTAGGTGGAGGATTTGTGATGAGGTGGAGGGGGGAAGGTGGGAGAATGAGATCTATGAGGAAAGTGAGGGGGGAGATGATAGGTTTCTTAGTTAATAACTTTGGGTATAAGAGCTAAGGGAATAGGGGCATTTTGGGTCTTAGGAGTAGCCTTCCTATCTTCATAAGGTCATTTTTTTCCTAAATAGTTATTTTGTAGGCCACTGGTAAGGAGTTTTCTTCCCAAATTTTATTCATTATGGAAATATCTAAATTAAAATAATTAAGGTAGAAAATGAGTGTCGTATGTAGGGGATATAATATCATCCAATATTTTATACCAAATTTTACAAAATCAGATATTGAAATCTTTCCTTGCCTCCATGGGATCCCACTTGATGTTCATCAAGTGTTCTAGTAGGGATGCCTCATCTGCCTTCTTCCCAAATATATGCACTAGTTGGGTTGAAAAATGGTCATGTTGGGGGCTTAAGACAACCCTATGCCCTAGGTATCATGTCCCTACATAGTTTTAGTGCTCATCCTTTTCAAGCGGGTGCATGTTGTACCCTATCCCACATTAGGGGTGCCAGTCCTAGGTAGTACGGGGAGCATGGGATATGGCTCCTTTAGATGACCTCTAGATTTTTTTACCAAGGTTGTTTCCTTTTCTTGATGTGATATTTTGGCTCTCGTATTCTTCCTACTCTACCTTACTCTACTGGGTGTGCTTGCCAGAGGAAATGGAAAGATAAAAATCAATAAATGACATGAAATAAAATTGTAGAAAAGGAAATCTATCTAGCCTATCTATGGGTGGTGATGTGCTAAATATCTAATAGACTCTCCATGTCATGGTGTACTGCATTTAACACATGCATAGTAACTAAAAACACATGAGGAACATGGTCACCTTAAAAATATGTAAGATAGAACATCCACATCAGAACCAAGATAGAGATTTCATAATAGTCATAAATTCTTATTAATGTGAACTTTGGATTACATGCATGCTAAGGGAAGAGGTTCAAAGACTAATCGACCAACAACATAAGGCTTGAGCTAGGTTGAAACACAAGAGAGAATGAAGGAAATCCCCCTTAGAAGAAATTGTTAGATTTTGGTCATTTACAATGAGAAGAATATACATATTTAGAGATAATCACTAGATTTTTCTCCCCCTCAAAATTCAAGATTCCCACCTAGGGTTCATCTGCATTGATGGTGCACAATCCTAAGGTTGTTGGATCTAGAGTCACTTAAGACAAGATATTTTCACCAATGTTGGAGATATATAGTGATTATATGCAGAGATCTCTTGTTATTAATGTTGGTCAGATCCATGGTCTCTCCTTTAGAGGTCTCATGATTATGCTTTTATATCTTGTACCTTTTTATAAGGGGAATATTGTTTATCCTAGGGAATTAAACACATCCTAATGTGTGGGGTCTAGGGTAAAATTTGTTGAAGTAATATTGACCTCATACATTTTTTGTGCTTAGGTGGTGCAAGATTTATTGGAACCCAAATATCTACTTTCCTTTTGCTCTCTATCTGGTATCCCAATTTGTTGTACTTGATCTGGTTGGTGCCTTTGACTTTTGGTCTATCCTTTCTAGTGTTTCAATTATTATTTTTTGCCTATGATTACTAAAATTTTATGTTGGGCAAGTATACCTAGGTTTTTTTTCCTTCCAGTTGCGTGCATAGCCACTTTAGGTATTCACCGAGACTCTGGTTGTGTCTTTCTTTCTACCAATTCTTAACTAAAAATACCTAGCTACTAGTCTTGTGTATATATTTATGCTTCCTTCCAAATTTGGTTATCTTGTTCTCCACCCGATATCTCCTTGCAAAAATAGCCAAAGGTGCTTACTCCTCCCAAGTGTAGTGAGAATTCACTATAGTTTTGATGGATTACAAGGGATCCTCAATTCAATGAGGATAAGGAATATAGAAAACCACCACCTTATCCATTGGGTGTAGAGTGAAAATGAGGGTGGAAGGGCATGGAGGTAGGAAATTTATCAAACAACCTACATATTTTCTTCTCCATCGCTTCAAAATTCATGATAACCTGTAAATATTGATGGATGCCTACAATAAAAATAAACTATAGTACTTATGTACAAGAGGTATGGGTGGCCTCTATCCATTGGGTATGGAATCAAGAACCCCTACATACCATTAGAGTTGTCAGCTTCTTCCTCTTTTTCCATTTTTAAGTGTAGAAAATTTCTACCCTTAAGTAACTAGGGCTTTTTAGTAGCTCCCTTACTGCAAGACTAGTACTAGGAGTGTTTGATTTCTTTCATGCAATTTGCCTAGTATTGATGGTAAGTCCTTTTTTACTAGTTTTCTTAGATCCTATTCTCCACTCCTAGCTTATATTTTTATCCCTTTTTATCTATTGGTGGTAGAGAGGTTTGCTTATTAGGCCTATTGGGTTCCCTTGCTTGCTTGCTTGAACACCTTATAGGGGATGGGTTGCATTACCTCTGCTACCTCCTGACCTATTAGGCAACTAATTTGGCTCTACAAGCCATTGTGTGATTCTCCTTTTGCCTCCACATATTCTTCCTCCCCATCCCAAATTATTGTGATCTGGTTAAGGGTACCAAGTTGCTAAGTGAGAGAGGACTAAAGGGCGATAGTATGGATGGCTGAAGTAGCTGGCTCTTTCTCCTTAAATCCATCCATAAATAGGGAATCAATTTGGTACCATTCATAGATTGAGTGTGGATGGAGAGAGTCATACCCCTTAATGATATTTCCCTTTGAATGATGCCATAAGCAACCTCATATCTATGTTATGCTTCATGATGTTGTGTAGTTTGTAGAAGTAAGCTATAACTTGTAGATGCATCATTAGGTCAAACATTTTGTTGCCAATATAATGTGTCATAAAATCAAGCATTGACATCAAAATGTAGTCCCATACATCTGATGGTACTAAATACCTAAAGGGGTTCTTGCTCCATGTGTAAAATCTCATAAAGGGGAAAGTGACCATGTATAGAAACATGGATTTGATAGTAGGATCTTCATGATATTTTAGGTTCTTGGCTCTAGAGAATAGTTTCCAGGTGAATACAGTTTAGTGCTCTAGAAACAAATAGAGTGAAGCCTTCATTGAAACCTCAATTTGAGTCTTTTCTAGGTGACTTCTAGATTTTCTTTCTGAGCAAAGCCACTAAGTGGGGTTGTTATTATTAGAAAGATAGAGGTTTCTACAATAACCTCAACCTATAATGTTGATTTTTCTCGATTCTTATAGTGGATTCAATAGGTGAATCTTTAGGGTGATTCACTAAGCTAATGATATAGGCCTTCATCAAAACCTCAATCTTACTTTTTATCAAGGTATGGATTTACATAGATGGGGTCCCATCAAGCATATCATTTTGAACTATTAGAAGCCTAAGAAGACCCTTAAACCCTGAGTATCATGAACCCTCATGGTTTTGGTCGCTATCCCTTTTTGAATGGGTGCATTTGGTGCCTTGTGCCACATTCAAGGCACCAATCCTAGGAAGTCTAGGGAGTGTGGGATGTGGCTCCTTCGAATGACCCCCAATATTTTTTACCAAGGTTGATTCATTATCTTGATGCAATATTTTTGTGCTCGTCTTCCTTTCTACTATAGCCTACTCTATCAAGTGTGCTTGCCAAAGGAAAGGAAAAGAGAGAAAAGTAGTAAATGACATGAAATAGACTCTTTGTTTAATGGTGGGTTGAAGTGAACACATGCATAGCAACCAATAATGCATGAGGAACAAGGTCCACTCAAACATGCATAAGATAGACCTAGGTGTTGTAGGTGAGTTGGAGAGGAGAGGGAAATCCTCCAAGAGAGGTCCCAGGTTCAAATCTCCACCCTACCAAAAAGCTGAATTGGGTATCCAAAATCCAATTGATAATGTTGGTACAGGCAGGATCAAGTGCGACTCCCAAGTGACTTTGATGGTGTAGAACCCCCTGTTCATGGTCTCTCAAACCAAGGCAGCCCTGCAAGGGGTTTTTCGCTTAAAAAAAACATGCATAAGATAGAACATCCACATTAAAACTAGGATAGGGATTTTATAATAGTCATAGATTCTTATTAATGTGCACTCTGGATTACATACATGCTGAGAAAAGAGGTTCAAAAACTAATTTGCCAACAACACAAGGCTCAAACTAGGTCAAGACACAATAGAATGAAGGAAATACCTCTTAGAATAAATGGTTGGCTTTTGATAATTTACAAGGAAAAGAATAAAACATATGTATAGATAATATCTAGAGTCTTTCCCTCCTAAAAATTCAAAATTCTCACTTCAAAATTCTTGCACAAAGATCATATGCATTGATGGTGCATAATCCTAAGATTACTAGACTTGGATTCACTTAAGGGAAGATATTTTTTCCTGTGTTATAGTGATTAGATGTAGATATCTCTTGTCATTAATGTTAGTTAGGTTCATGGTCTCTTCTCTAGAGACCTCATTATGATGCTTTTAATGCTTGTAGCTTTCTATACGGAGAGAATTGTTCATCCTGGGGAACTAAAGATATGATCATAACATATGGGGTATGGGGAAGGAGCCTCTAAAGCAATATTGACCTCATATATTTTTGGAGCTTATGTGATATAAGATTAACTGGAACCTAGATGTTTGCTTTCCTTTTGCTCTTCATTCAATATCCTAGTTATTGTACTTGATTTGGTTGGTGCCCTTGGTTTCTTACTTATGGTTTATCCTTTTTGGTGTTTTGGTTATTTCAATTTGCTTGCGATTACTAGATGTTTATGTTGGGTAGGTTTACCTAGATCATGATTCCTTTTGGTTGTGCACATCACCACTTTGGATCTTCACCAGGTTTCTAGTTGTGTCTTTCTTGCTACTAGTTCTTGACCAAAAAAACTTGGCTATCAATCTTGTGTACATATTTATACTTCCCTCTAGATCCAATTATCTTGTTCTTCACCTAAGATCTCCTTGCAAAACTAGCCAAAAGTGCTTACTCATCCCAACTGTACTAAGAATTTACTACAATTTTGGTGGCTCATAAGGGATCCTTAGCTTGATGAGGATAAGGAACATAGAACGCCACCACATTATCCATTGTGTGTGGAGTCAAAATGGGGTTAGAAGGGCATGGAGGTAGGAAATTTATCACTTGATCTACATCTTTTCTCCTCTACTGCATCAAAATTTAGGATAACCTATAAATTTTAGTAGTTGTGTACAACAAAAAGAAATTATAGTGCATATGTACAAGAGGTATGGTTGGCCTTTGTTCATTGGGCATAGAATCAATAACCCCCTATGGGTGCCCCTAGAGTCTTTTACTTCTTTCTCTTTTTCCAATTTTGGGGGCAAAAAATTTCTACCCTTAAGGAATTGGGGCTCTTGAGAATCCCCTTGTTGTAAGTAGACTAGTACCAAGGGTGTTTTATTTCTTTGATTCAAGTCACCTAGTCCTAATGGTGACTCCTCTACTTCTATTCTCTTCATAGCCTATTGTCCACCCATAGCTTGGATTCTTTACCTCCTTTGATGTATTGGTAGTGGAGGGGCTTGCTTTTTGGGCCTGTTGGGTGCCCTTGCATGCTTGCTTGATCACCTTAGAGGGGGTGGACTCACTACGTCTACTATCCCCAAGCCTATAAAGTAGTTTATTTGGCTCTATGATCCATTGTATCCTCCTTTTTCCTCCACATATTCTTCCTTTCCATTCTAGATTATTATTACCAAATTACAAGTTGTAGAGTGAGAGAGGATTGAAGTATGAAAGGTTGGATAGCTAGAGCAAGTGGTCCCATTCTTATATTAAGTGTGGGGGAGAGAGTCATACCCTACATGATATCTCCTCTTGACTGATGCTATAAGCAATTTCAAAGCGAATATTGTGTAGTTGGTAGAAATAGGCCATGACTTGTAGATGCACCATTGGGTTTGACATTACTTTGCTAGTGTAATTTGGCACTTTCTCAAGTATTATCATCAAAATATAATCCCATGCATCCAATGGCACTAGAGGCTACAAGGTGTTATTGCTCCATGTGATAAATCTCATAAAGGGTGAAGTGGCCATGTCTAGACACATGTATCTGGTAGCAGGCTCCTCATGATATTATTGGTCCTTGGCTCTGGAGCAGAATTGCCAAGGGAATGTAGTTTAGTGCTCTAGAAGTAGATAGAGTTAGGCCTCCAATAGAACCTCAATCTAAGTTTTTTTTAGGTGGCTTATTTTAGATTCTCTTTCTTAGCAAAGTTGTCAAATGGGCTTGTTATTGTTAGCAAGATAGAGGTTCCCACCATAACCTTAGCCTATAATGAAAATTTATTTAGGTCCTTCTTCTAGTAGAGTCGTTAGATAAATATTTAGGGTGCTTCAACAAGTTGATGATCAGGAACTTCACTAGAACCTTGATTTGAATTCTAATCAAGGGATGGATTTTCATAGTTTGGGTCCCATAAGGCATGCCATTTTAAATTATTGGGGGTATGAGACAACCCCTACACCCCAAGCACCATGACTCCCCATGGTTTTTATTGCTCTCTCCTTTTGAGTGGGTGGTTCAATGCCTTGGACCACATTTGGGATGCTAGTCCTAGGAAGTCTAAGGAGCATGGGATGTGACTCCTTCAAATGACCTTTAAGATTTTTTACCAAGATTAGTTTTTTGTCTTGATGTAATATTTTAGCACTCATCTTCCCTCCTACTTTAGAATTTTAGCCTACTCTACTAGGTATTCTTGCTATGGAAAAGTAAAAGAGAGAAAATTAATAAATGACATGAAATTAAATTATAGGAAAGAAAACCTATCTAGCCTCTCTATGGGTGGTGATATACCAAAGATCTAATGGACTCTCTATGTCATAATGGGTTGAAGTGAACACATGCATAACAACCAAAAATTCATGAGGAACATGTTTCCATCAAACATGCATAATATGGAACACCCACATCAGAACCAGGACAAGGATTTCATAATAGTCATATATTCTTATTAATGTGAACTCTAGACTACATACATGTCAAGGAAAGAGGTTCAAATATTAATCGACTAACAACACATGGCTCAAGCTAAGTCGAGACACATGATAGAATGAAGGAAATTCCCCTTAGAATAAATAGTTGTATTTCAATCATTACAGTGAGAAGAATATACATATTTATAAATAATATTCAAAGTTTTTCCCTACACAAAATTCAAAATTCCTACTTCAAAATTCTTTCCTAGGGATCATCTGCATTGATGGTGCACAATACCTAGGTTGTTGGACATGGAGTCGCTTAACATGATATATTTCTACCTATGTTAGAAATATACAGTGACTAGATGCAGAGACATTTTGTCATTAGTGTTGTTCAGGTTCATGGTTGCTCCTCTAGAGGTCTCATTATGATGCTCTTAATGCTTATACCTTTCTGCAGGAGGAGGATCATTCATCTTGGGGAACTAAACACCTCATCATAATGTGTAAGTTCTGGGGTAGGAGCCCTCAAATCAAGATTGACCTCATACATTTTTAGAGCTTAAGTGGTGCAAGATTGATCAAAACCTGGATGTTTGCTTTCTTTTTGCTCTTTATTTGATATCTTGATTCTTTGTGCTTAATCTAGTTGGTGCCTTCGATTACTAACTTACAGTCTATCCTTTTAGATATTTTGGTCATCACCATTTACTTGTGATTACTAGATGTTTATGTTGGGTGTATATGCTCAGGTCTATTTTCCTTTCAATTATGCACATCATCATTTTGAGTCTTCATCGAGACTTCAGTTGTGTCATTCTTGCTACCAGTTCTTGATTAAAAAAACTTAGTTATTGGTCCTATGCACATATTTTTGTTTTCTTTTGGATATTATTATCTTGTTCTCCACCTAATATCTCCTTAAAAAATTGGCCAAAAGTGCTTACTCCTCATAAGTATAGTGAGAAATCACTACAAGTCCCACTGTCCTATTTAATGTGAGGGAAGTGATAGGTACCACTCTCATGCTTTATCTTTGAATATATCGCTCAAAGCTTCAATGTTATATTTTGTGCAACCAAATTGTGCATAGTGTAAAGAACTACCATATGATATAGGTGTTCTAATGCAATGATTGCATCTTCTATGATAAACTCAGACAAGGACTTTAGATCTACAGTAGGAATCAGATCCCATAAATCAAGTGGAATCAAGGAAACCAAGTGGCTTCACTCATTCCATGTTGATATTCTCCTTGGATATAGTTACACATCCATAATTTGATTTGCATAGGTTTATCAAGAGATGGGATGCTTAGTGTTGATTCAACAAGTTGATAGATAGATACTCCCACTAGGATCTTTATCTAGAATTTTTTATGTGGTTGATTTCAAGATTTTTTAATAGATCCAATGAAGTTAAATGGTTCATTGACCAAGGGAGTCATTAGGTGAATGATCGAAATGCTTCAATAAGTAGGGACCAAGGCCTTCACCAAAACCTATGTTTACTAATATGAGTTAATGTCCCATTGGGTGTGCTAGACTATTGGCAACTAGATCCAATCCTTACAATCTAGGCATCATGACCACCCATAATTTGGCTCATAGGATGCATTCAATGCTCACACCTCGATTAGAGTGCCAATCCCAAAAGTTTTGAGAGCATGGGGAATGGCTCAAATGGATGACCTCAAGGATTTTTACCAAGGCTTACTCCTATGCTAGCCTAATCTAACAAGGTCTTTCCAAGGAAAAGGGTTAAAATAAAAGCAATAAATGACTGACAATAAATAACGGGTAAAGTAAATACTATCCTAAGGGTGCGATGTGCCAAATATCTGAAGATCTATGCACCATTTTGGGTTGAATGAACACATGCATCACAGTTAATAGTGCACAAGGAAAATGGTTTTCCCAAACATAAAATAAACTAAACACACAAATAATAACCAGGACAAAAAACATAGTCACAACTTCTCATATATAGAATGGATAGATAACATACATGTCAAAGAAAGAGGCATGAAACTAATCAACCTAGACAACATAAGGCTTGAGCCAAACCATGATACAGAAGAGAATAAAGGAAAACCTCATACGAGGCCAAATACTAGGTATGGTATGGTTGGATTTCAATTTTTTATAATGAGAAACAATGGGATATTTATAAGAAACTGGGAAAGATCCCCCAAATTTTTTATAGGGATTCAAAATTATCTAGTTCAAAATTGCTCGGGGTAGTCAATATCAATGTTGAGTGATCTTTGAGGTCATGGAAATTTGTAGCAATAAATTTTATTGGCAGGTTGGCTTGATGGAACTCTCATTGTGTCATCAAGTTACTCCATGCTGGTAATCCCCATGAGTAGACCTTTAGGATCATTATTCATCAATACCTTAAATTTGGTGTTTCTCCTTGGGCTACCTTCTGTGTCATCACCTTAAAATCTCTAGTTATCACCGAGGGTATTATGTTCATTTGTGGGTTGCTAGAACTAGAACCAAATCATTGTCCCTTCCCTTGTGTTCATACGTTATAGTTTGGCCTAGTAGTTCTAATGGTAACCAACACTTTGTCTTCTTTATTTATAAACAAGTGCCTTTTATGAAGCTCATATTTGTGTGTTCCTTGGGCCATATTTTTACCTTATGCTTTATTTCAGAAGGAAGAGATATCTCTTTTCATTGACTCACCTATAGCTTCCTTTCTAGCATTCCATTGGTGATGGGAACTACCAAGTGAACTGCCTTGGTTGGTATGTCTAAGGTGTCTTTTCCTATTGACTTAAGTCTTCTATTCCTTGATATTGCTCTTCTATCATGACATCGGATAGGCCTTTGAGGAACCAACAAACCTAAAAGTTTTGAGAAGATATTACATGTGGCGGCCCTTTGAGTTGTTGTGTTCTTCCATGTCCTTCAGCTATTAAGATCCTCTTAGGGAAGGAAATGAGCTTGTCTTGTCACCTCCATTCCCAACCACCTCAAATCTTCCTTCCCCTTTAATGAGGAATGAACATCAATTCCCAATATTCTTTGATGGTGCTAATTTATAATTGCATCTGGGATTGGGGAACATCCTCAGTCATGGAAGTGGGCTAGATTGTTCGGATCCTAATCCTAACTATCATTAATATTAATTCACTTATTTTAATCGTGGACCATTGCATCCTTTCATCTCACAACTCTAGGTTTAGGTATTTATATGCTTTCATATGGGTGTAGATTGACATCCAAGAACAAGAATTATTAATCTCATTGAGAGCATTTGGCAGGGAAACCTCCATTTGAAACAATGATATTTAACAAAAGTGATTGATTTATTTATTTATTTTGCATTCATTTCAAAATAAAGGTTTCAAAATTAAATATCCCACATCCATGAGAAAGGAGGGCAAAGAAGTTTTTAAAACATATCAAGGGAACATAAGCACTCATGACTTCAGTCACGCTCTAGCTCATCCCTTGCGCGACCGAAGCCACTTCCTCCCTCTGCCCCTCCATGTTTTGCCTCACACTTGTGCACCTCTCTACCCCACCTCACACTTGTGCGCCTCTCCACTCCACCTCTCACTCGTGCACCTCCCCGCTCTACCTCTCACAAGCCTACGTGCCCCTACCGCCTCACTATTCATGCCCTTTCCTGCCAAATTTCAAAAATTTAAATTAAAAAAAAAAGGACCGTAGGTCCACAAAGTTGAAACATAATTTTGGAAGAAAACCAAATTTTGGCAATAAAATTTTCAAAATTTTATCAATTATTGACAAAAATATTGCAATATTTTTTCAAATTTTGTCAATAAATTGACAAATTTGATTAATTTTTTGCTATTTTACAAAGAAATTGAGATTAATGAAAGCATGAAATTCACAAAACCACACCACAATGGCCGATGGAAGGCAATCACAAGACTCAAAAAAAGAAATTATGCAGGAATTAAATAAATGGAAGGATGATTTTGAAATGAAAATCATGACAAAGATGGCAGAATTAAACTTAAAAATGGATGCCACAAACCACTCCGTGGATATGGTACAACAAAATATGGTAGTAATACAAGTCGGCCAACCTATCGTAGCACCAACACAATAAGCATTACTCAAGGGACCACAAACATCAATCCTACCTAGAACCACTAAATTGGACTTTCCAAAATTTGAAGGAGGCGACCCCACCAATTGGATCTATCGGGCTGACCAATACTTCTCCCTCTACCAGGTCCCTAAGGCATAGAAGGTTTGCATTGCATCCTTCCACCTAGAAAATATCGCCACCCAATGGTATCAATGGTACAAAAAGATAAATGGCCCCCCTACATGGC
Source organism: Wollemia nobilis (assembly GCA_028583015.1). NCBI lineage: Eukaryota > Viridiplantae > Streptophyta > Pinopsida > Araucariales > Araucariaceae > Wollemia > Wollemia nobilis. Next base: position 10,606,467 of record JAQPPZ010002969.1, on the reverse strand, counting down.
TAGAATTTACAAAAAACCTAATGGTATGATTCGACCCTACTAAATTTGAAGATTTCATGGGAGCCATTACCAAAATCCACCAAACCACTACAGTGCGAGAATACCAAGATCAATTTGAAAAATTGGTAAATCTTACATCAGGGCTAAATACCTCATTCTTCAAAAGTTGTTTCATCAGTGGCTTAAAGGAAGACATCCGATAAGAAATACAAATGTTCAACCCCATTGACATGATGTAGACTATTGTTTTAGCCTAAATGGTGGAAGAAAAATTCAATAGCTAGCGTCGACTGGGAAACCCATCTAAAATAGAATCACAAAATAATTACACCCCTGAAAACTAAATTGAATCCTACCAATTAAATACATTAGCCCCAAGGAAACAAAATAAATAAGAGAAAAAGGCCTTTATTTTCATTGTGATGAGAAATTTGTACCCAATCATAAATGCATTACACCCAAATTATATATTTTGGATGCAGCTATTCCTTGTCAATCAACCAACAACGAAGAGGTGATCGAGGTAGAAGTCATGACGGATACACCCGATGATAGCACTCAAGGTCCACTAGAAATTTCCTTCAATGCCCTTGTTGGTAATTCTTCTCCCAAACTATGAAAGTACCTGGATCCTTCAAACAACAAAACCTTATCATGCTTATTGACTCCGAAGGTTTCTTTAACCATGCTTTGATTTGGTCTAGTGGGTCAACTAGACTTCATGGCGAAGGGATTTTTAGGTTCAGTATCAATTGGTGGCATAGCCTCTTACTCGATGACACTTTGGATGGTATTCTTATTTCATCTACTTCATGATTAGCATGGGCTTTGGATCCCTTCATTTTAGCGTTGGATGACATTCCAACTAAAATTACCTCCTTTTAGCAAGATTCGCCCAGTGTAATGAATTTTCATTACACATCCTATGAATCATTATGGACACCAAGTTGACCATGTCCATAGCCTTCCATCCTCAAACTGATGACTAAACAAAAGTGTGAATTGATTGATTATACATCTTCTTCAAATTTACAATTCCAAAAATCCATGTACATAGGATGAGAGCCTCCCCTACATTCAGCTTGGGTATAATTGAGTTCTACATAGATCTCCCAAACACAACCTATTTCATATCTATGTTGGGTTCCAACCCTTAGCACCCATTGACGTAACTCTTATTGTGCAACCCATGGAGTAGTCATCTCATAGGGAAAAAAAATTTAAAAAAGTAGTACTATTTATGAAATAGATTGAGTACATCCAACAATAGATCCATGACCTCTTAAAAAAAGCAAATAAGAAATACAACCAACACCATGACAAACATCTGGTCCCATATCAATTCAATGTGGAGGTAAGGTATGGTTATGTCTTTAGAAAGAGAGACTTACAAGACCCCATAGGAAGATCATACCTCTTCACTATGGATCATACACCATCACCAGGAAGGTGGAAGAAAATACATTTGAATTGAATCATCCATCTTATCTTGGTTTACATCCAATCTTCAATGTTGAACTTCTTAAGCCCTATCATCCACCTCTATTAGAAACTTTCATAGTAGTAGAATAGTTGGACATTGAAGAACATAATCCAAACAACTTAGCATAGATGAAGGTGGATTAGATTTTTGAAACATAGACCAAGACCACTATAAGTTAGTCCACTCAGATGTACAAAATGATCAAGGTAGGACAACTTGGTCAACAAGGGGAATGGCTCATGAAAAATCAGATAAAGAAATAATTTATGCACCTGATGTCAAAGTTGACACAATTGGGACCATTGCTTTTCAATGGGGTATGAATGATTTACGCATGTGATCTTTTTATAACATGGCTTTATGCTCAAAAGTGACCAAAAATATTTTTTTGCCAAACCACGGTATTAGGGGCATAATATTTTGCTAAGGACTTCATGTCATTTGCTTTAAAATTTGCCTCCCTCTCTTCCTTTAGATTTTTAACTCCTTTTATATTTGAAGTTGTGCATTATACTTCCTCATTCCTTGTGTCATGGTTTTCTTCTAATGGTTTATTTAAGTGAGCTATAAGGGCTTTTTTCATTTGTTGATACAAAGGGATTTTTATTGCTACTTTCTTAGGAGTGGAAAATCCTTGATTTGATCCAACTACTATGATATGATATTGTTATTTCATATAAAGTTTGTCTAATGCCCAAAATGTTTCATCTTTTTCTCCATATTTTTTTACTTTGCAATCTCTTGCCATGCGTCTAGTCTCATAACTTTTTTGACATTAGAATGCAATATTTTCATAATTGTTAGGTACAACAATATAATATTGTATTGTATATTGGTATAAGCCATAAATGAACTATTGGCTAATATGGGTCCACTATGATGTAAATGTTCCTTATGTAACCATTACTCATTAGTAAGGAAGGCCACATGTCAAAATAGAGATAGGTAGGAGAATAATATCATAGAATCATATATGTAATTGTTAGGGAATACTGTCATAGAATAGTTAAGAAAGATGCCACAACTATTTGAATTTGGGATTTTGATGTTGTGGGTTGCATAGAAAATTTGTGCAAAGAGAAAAAATTCATATTTTCCAATCCGAGTAAGCAAATCAATTGTCGTTTGTTTTATTTTGAAAAAAATCTATAGATGTAAGGGTTTATTTAAAGGAATAGTCAAGATTTGAGAAATTCTATGTTTGAAATTTTTTGGTTATTTAAGGCCCTAGTTGCTTTGAATATATATATATATAGATATATAAGGTTGAGGTCATGGAGTTGCCAATATTCATAGGAAATGATGATAGTAATGCTTGGGAATGGTGGAAAATTTTTAAGTCTTTAAATTCTTCTAAAGTTTTATGGAGATGTGAGTTTTATGCTTATTTACAAGGGGAAGCTTTATCTTGGTTTATGGACTTTGATAGTGCCCATAATTTTTCATACACATGGAAAGAATTTGAGATTGCATTTTTAAATAAATGGGGATTGGAGGAAAAGGAAATGGAAAGAATTTGAAAGAAAAATATGCAAGTTAAGTAAATCACACCTTTTGTGTTAGATGGGCCAAATAGTGGTAAAAAATATTTGTTTGAATCTAAAAATTCTATTTTGTGGGTTCATGGTTGCATTCAAAATAAAAAATATATATTATTTCCATTAACACTAGTAGAAAATATATTTTTATCAATATGTTTTGACTAAGAGGTTACAATTTCAAGCAAAGAAAATCAAAGACATACAACTTGAGAATAAAAATGTTCAAATTTTTGAATATTTGAAGTTCACCATGGATAAATATGTTTTACATTTAGATTTTTATGTTATTCAGATGGATGATGCAGATATTATTCTTCTTTATCCTTGGTTACAGTCATTGGGTATTGTTAATATTAAAGAAGTTCATGAAATTTTGGTACCACAAAAAGAAGATAACATTGTAATATATATCTCAATCTAAGGTGCAAGAATCAGGTAAAAACCAAGGATATATGGTAGGGAAGAAAGTTACAAAAGAAGCAAAATGTCATGTAATAGAGTCTAAGCAGGAGGCAATAACAAATATCAAGGAAGAAGCAAAATTAAAATCCAAGGAAGAATTAAAATATGGCAGCTTGGAAAAAGAATATTTTTAAGAGTTAGAAAATGTAGAACATTGAGCTAAGTTTGGAGCATATCGCCATCCACATCACCTTGAGAGACAACAATCCTAGAGACAAGGCTTCAAGCAATAGAATAACTATGAGGGATATACATGGAACCAAAGAATTCAAAACCTTGGATATGCTACTAGTGGCAAAATAAAGCAAGTATGGATAAAAAAGAGTGATATTTATGGCCAATAGAAATATTCCTCAAATACATGGAACCAAAGGATTACTTTCATATATTCAAGTGGTAGAAGGGTATACCATTATCAACAAAGATCACCACAAATCAGATTTTCACTGGGATGGATGGATGATCATGATCAATACCAGTACTTAGTATGGCTCATAAGATCATTTTATTTATATCTTCTAATGTTTTGAATATGAAATATTTTGTAAGGGGGATGGAATGTTAGGTATCCAAGATAGGTACTTAATAATATAATATTGTATTGTGTATTGGTATGAGCCATAAATGAACTATTGGCTAATGTGGGCCCACTATGATGTAAATGTTACTTATGTAACCATTACTCATTAGTAAGGAAGTCCACATGGCAAATTAGAAATAGATAGAACTAGAAGAATAATGTCATAGAATCATATGTGTCTATCAAGGAATATTGTCATAGAATAGTCAAAAAATATGCTTGTGGGTATTATTTAAACGTAAGGGTGGGAATAAAATTTATATGAGGCATTCTTGTAAGAGTCGTGGCTTGTGGATATGGAGATCTTGTGGAGTGATTCCTTCCTTAAGGAGTATTCTTGGTGTTGCTCTACCTCAAGGATATTATCTATCTCTATTTTATTGTGTGAAATTTTATTGTGGAATTTATTGTAGATGCATGTTTGATATTTTTGCATATTGGTGAATGATTTATTATTAATTGGAAGAGAGGTTTATAACAATAATCCACTTATTAATCCCATTCTCTTAAGTTGGATTGAATCCTAATGGACTGTGATAAAGGTTTTAAAATATCTATGGCAACACATATTTAAGTGTATACAATGTCTTCTCTCCTTAATAATTGGTCTCTTCTAGATGAACTCCCCTAGAGTAGCAATATTCTTCAAAACCTCCTTGTTTATGAGTTGATAAGGAAGTCCAAAAAACCTAATCCACATTAGAATCCCTTCAATAGTTTATCTCCACAAAAAAATTGTACTCTATGGTCTTAAATAAAATGCATCTTTACCCCTAAACAAAGGGCCACCATCCAATATTTTATCCCTTATTTTTGAACTTTAGAAGATTATGAGAAAAAATCCTTTCGAAAGAAGTCATAGTTTGAATTCAATCTCCACTTCCACTTTATTTAATTTTTTTAATCTTAGAAAAACCTGGCTAGTATCCATGGAATTGATCTTCCTCCTTTATAATCACTTTTTGTATAGTGACTACTACTTAGATATTGTTTGTCATAGATTCGATATTCCTCCTATCACTAACAAGGACATCCTTATTTCCAACCAAGGCATCCTTAATTCCAATAAATAATTTTAATAATGACTTTCCTACCATGTTACTTAGATTTTCTTCATGAGAATCTTGTAGTTTTTTAGTTTCTCCTAAGATCTAGAACAAGTAAAAGTGGCACTTGCTTCTTGATTACATTTCAATTCCTACTTTCTGCTCACTCCTAGCTCACACTGGCTCTTGAAGACAATGTTATATGATTCAAATTTATAATGAACACAAACTCCATATTAAAAAATTTATAATTATTTTAAAAATCTATGACATTATTTAATTAAAAATAGAGTATATAATAAGTTTCTTTGCACACTTATAAAATACAAAATCTCATAACCTTCATGTGTGAAAGCACTTGAAGATAAAATTTCAAGCCAACTAAAACATGAAAAATTAATTATATATAATAAAATTTACAAACATATCTATGTTCTTTGAAATACCATATTGTTTAGTTGTATTTAAGTTTCTTTATAAGCCAAACACATTTTGAAACATCGTATAGCATGACTATCTAAAATAAGTGCTAAACCTATTGATTCAAAGAGATTGGTCAATAGCACTATACGTGGAAGGAGTCACTTGCAATTCATGTTAACTAGTATGGGATTTTTGGTTTTACTTGACTTATCATAAGTGCAACAAACATAAATGGAAAATATGCAAATTGATTTGTATGCAACTCATGAAATATAAAACAACATTACAAATAGTTCTAGTTAAGCAAAAATGAAGGAGATTAATTTCTATCATCTAAATGACATGATATTTATCATTTCATTGAAGAAGGAGAAATATTTTTAATTGAATTTTATACATTGATTTAATAAGGTTAAAATGCAAAAATTTCAATGTGGTATGAAATTCGTGGACATTCAAATGATAAGGATTTTCATGTTAATATGTGTGTGTAAAATGCATTTTTATCTTGATAAAGCAATTTGTTAGATAGAAAAATACATAAAACCAACACTAGACTAGGATGTGAAGAAAATTTAAATGAGAATTTGTTGAAATTTCAAATTTTTTATTGGACATGCTTCCTCTTGTGTTTCAAGGAATTAAAGCGTACGACACTCAAAAAATAAAAAGACCATTGAATTTGATCTTACGTGGGATAAAAATCCAATTATCATTATGCTAAAAAAATGGCTTAAGAGGTTCTTTGTAGACTATCGATTTGTAGGTTTTAATAGTTCTAAGTATCTCATACAAGATCTTTCTAGATTTGTTACATGATAAGAAAACATAACTAACATATCAATGCCAAACTAAAAAATATAAACAACCAAAAAAATAAAAAAAATTACAACATATTTCTTTGATTCATAAAATTCTTTCAAAATAATTAGTTTCTAAAAAAAAGCATTTCTACCCAGGTGTTGTAGGTGAGTTGGAGAGGAGAGGGCAATCCTCCAAGGGAGGTCCTAGGTTCAAATCTCCACCCTACCAAAAATCTAAATTGGGTATCCAAAATCCAATTGATAATGTTGGTGCGGGCAGGGTCGGGTGTGACTCCCGGGTGACTTTGACGGTGTAGAACCCCCTGTTCGTGGTCTCTTAGACCAAGGCAGCTCCGCAAGGGATTTTTCATTTTTTTTTTAAAAAGCATTTATTATTATCTCATTTTCCATAATTTATACTTTGAGATTATATTACCAATTTTAAAATTCAATTATTTTTATATATTAAACACATTCCCAAAAAGGAAATATTATCCTTATAAAAGAGAATCCACAATCTCATCTTTAACATAGGATTTAGTCTAAAATTTTATATTTATTACATAAGAACAATTTATTCAATCAAATGGTATTAGCTCAACTAGTTATATTCCTCAACTCTCACGGAGGAGACCTTGGTTCCAATCTTGTCAAGCAATACATGCATAGTTGACAAATTCTAGTAATACCACTATATGGTCATGATGTAATATAGGTAGGGTTTTTTTCAATACCATAGAACCAATTTAAAAAAAAAATCATTCATATTTTGAACCATAACTTGCCAAGCAATACATGTATAATTGCCAAACTTTAGTTAATTTATTACTTGCAAATATGTATATCAATTATACATGGTAATTATTTGTATTTTTTTTGCTTGATAATAAGGGGTTGTACTCGGGTGCCCCACCCTTGACAAATTACATCTCTCTAATTTAGAGCTTGAGAGTTTAAAAATATATATACTTCTCATCTCAATTGAGATGCTATAGCTAGAAATCTACAATATTTTACATAAAATGTTTGAATTCTTGATTTTCATTTTCTGGATTTTTTCAATTTTTTTTATGAATACAATTAATCCATAATTTAGCATCTTTCTTGAAATTTTCCTACAACATCCTTCACAATTCCAAAACTTCACCTCTACTATCTATGCCTTGTATCTTAGTAGAGTAATATTCCCAAAACATTGCACTATCATAGTCTGTTTTACCAAATCTGGATTGTTAGTTTCCTTCCTGAAACACAAGTGCAACCACAAAAATTATAATAAATAGTCTAAATGAAAACACGTTATTGTTACAAAATAAAGTAGATATTACCAATGGAAAATATTAAAGTAAATCTTAATCATTAATTTATTCAAACAATCAACATTTTATTGTTATCTTCAACTAAACTTTCTACTTCCTCTAACCATGGAAAGGAGAAATTAACTTCACGATCCTCAATCAAAACCCCTCTATTGGCTAGCTTATCTGCACATTATTTTCCTTCCCTTAATATATGTGTAAACCTAATTTCTTCAAACTCTTTAGCAAGATATTGAATTTCCACAATTACCTCTTGTATGTTCCATGGAGCCTTTGCTTTTTCTCAAAATTGTATTTATTACTATGATAGAATTCCCTTACATCCGTACTCTCTTCCATTTCATTTGTTTACATATTTTTAACCCTTCTAGATCCACCCAAGCATTAGCTTCATTATTTGTCTTAAATCCACTATTGAAAGCATAATGAGACAAAATCTCTCATCTATTATTTCTAATTATTCCTCCTCCTCCCTCATCGGTCCTGGATTTCCTTTAGATGCTCCATCAAAATTCAATTTAACCCACTCCACATCTAGTGGTTTCCACTTTATATTCTTTGCCTTCTTTTTGCTTCTCTTGTACCCAACATCATATTCCATTTAATGACTTGACTCCATCTATCAAGGCTCTCTGCTTCCAAATTAGGGACTAATGAGTTGAGAGGGTTGGTTTAGACTCCTATATGGCTAAACATATCTTCTTTTTCATTACCTCTAAACCACTTTCCTTTCCTTTAAATATGGGATATATTTTGATATATCCCATATTTTTTGTAAAGCCTCATTTTTATAAGTGCTCTCCCATTGCTTTAACCAATATTAAGTTCTACAATCCATCACCATGCATTTACCAAACATATTAAGAATCCATTGTCATAGATTCCAGACTATTGAGCAATGTCCCAAGATATGGTCTATACTCTCCTCCTCCTTATTACAAAAAACACATTGAGAAGGGCCATGAAAACCCCTTTTCATAAGGTTATCCCAAAATAAAATTCTTCTATGACCTACTAGCCAAACTAACATTTTTACTTTAGGAATGCTTGGGCTATCCCAAATATCTCTCCATATTCTAGTGACATTATTATTTTGTTGGCATTGTACATTACATCCACTTCTTGTTGTGTAATATCTTGAGCTATTCAACTCCCAAATCAATTTATCCTTGGCTCCCCTTAGAATAATCACAATTGTTAAGTTTCTACTCAATTGCCTCCTAGCATCAATGTCTTGTATACTTGTAAAAAAAATTATTTCCATTTGTATCTTCCTTCTCGATCCTTGTACAAAATGTTTGAAACTCTATCACCATATTTATCTTGAAGCAATCTCATCTAAGGTTTCAAAATTGGATCTAAATTGAGTGGTTTTTTATCACACCAAGTATCCATCCAAATATATATTTTTTCTCCAATTCCCACCACCCATCTTAAACCTTTAATCATAATATCAATAGATTTTTTTAAACCATTCCAAAGAGCAGAACCATTTGGTAGAGAGAATGCAGTAAATATTAAACTTGGGTCATTGGGATCAACATACTTACTTAGAAGAATTCTTATCCATTGTATTTGACTCTCTTTGTACAATCTTCATATTATGTTTCCCCTAAGAGCTAAGTTTGCATCTGTAAGAACTCTTAAACCAAGACCTCTCCTAGTTTTATCATCACACAACTTGCTCCATTTCATCAAAGGAAATTTCCTTTTATCATGTAAACCTGACCATAAAAAGGATCGTATAATATAGATTAAACCTTTTTTCAACTGATTTTGGAATAGAATACAATGACATATAATATATTGGAATGGCTTGTAAGACTGACTTAATTAACTACACTCTTCCTGCTAACGAAAACCATATACCTTTCCAAGCTGGAAGTTTATTCTAAACTTTACTAATAACTAGATTTCATAAATCTATCCTCATTCTCCTCTCAAATAAAGGTATCCCTAGATAAGTTATTGGTAAATTTACCTCCTCCATTTGAAGCAACCTGTAAATTCTTGCTTTGATATTAGTAGGAGTGTTTTTTTTTTTTTTTTTTTGAATTTACATGGTGGAATTGGTAGCCGCCACGAATCCGGGTAGGTTGTCCAGCTTTTATGGCCGCCATAATATTCTGTGTTGTCCACCCTAGAATCCGCCACATAGATCTTCGCACAGTCCGCACCTATAACCACCATGCCACAATCATTTTAAACCTTTTACGCTGCTGAAAGCACCAGGAAAGGGACAAGCGTTCAATCCGACGAGGCCCGAGATTTGAAACTTGGACCTCTACCCCCCTTATGGGGTTGGGATGAACCAATTGGTCTACACCTCGGACCTATATTAGAAGGAGTGTTAAGGAAGTAAATTTTGGATTTATTTATATTAACTTTTTTACCTGAAGCTCTTTTGTACTCTTTTAAAAAGTTATTCAAAGCTCTGGCCTTATTTATCCTTGCCCTTCCAAAAAGGGTTGTATAATCTACAAATTGTTGATGGGTGATGTTATCAATGTTATTATTAACCTTAAGTCCACTTATAAGCCCATATTTGTAAGCCTTATTTATTTCTACTCAAACATCTACCATAATAATGAAAAAATAAGGAGATAGAGCATCTCTTTTTCTAAGTTCTCTCTTGGATTTAAAATATTCGATTACTAACCATTTACCAACACTGAATAATAAATTGTAGAGACGTAAGCTTTAATCCATCTAACCCATTTCTTTCCAAAACCAACTTTTCTAAAACTGCAAAAAAATCCCATTTAACCCTATCATAGGCTTTACTCATATCAAGTTTTAAGATCATTTCTTTCTCTTTTCTTGAAGTTGTTGAAGGTATAACTTCATGAGCTACTATGATCCCATTTAGAATCTGTCTCCCTTTCACAAATCCTCCTTGCTCTTCTGAAATGATTTTATCTAACAATGGCCTTAATCTATTCACCATCACTTTGGAGATAATGTTATATGCCATATTGCATAGGCTTATGGGTCTTAAAAAATTAAAAAATTAAGCATCCTTCTTTTTTGGAATTATGATAAGATATATTGCATTTATTTTATAAGGTATGTATTGTTTTACCCTAGACTATCCCACTCCTACCAATAAAGAATACTTTACTATAACCCAATTATGTTGGTAAAAATCTACAGAGATCCCATTTGAACCTAGGGATTTATCCTTATTAAAAGAGAAAAGAGTTAAATGAACTTCTTCTAGAGTAATAGGCTCCATCAATTTCCTATTGTCTTCATTCGTTATAACTAAAGGAACATATTGAAGAAGTTTATCATTAAGAACTTCAGTCTCCTCTGAACCAAGAATATTTTGATAAAAATATTTTATATTTTTTCTAATTTCACTCTGATCTTCAATCCAAACCCCTTATATTGATTTAATTCTACTAATTCTAGAAGTTGATCTCTGTACTATAGCCATCCTATGAAAAACTTTGTATTTTTATCTCCTTTTAACCAAGTCTGTCTTGATTTTAATCTCTAGAATTTCTCTTCCTTACTCAAAATATTATGATATTCACTAAGCAACTCCCTTTCCTATGAGATTGGATTATTATGTTCACCTCTTTGGAATTTTGGAAATTTATATTTTAGTTCTTCTTTCTTCTCAGAAATATTTCCAAAGGTGTTTTTGTTCCATTATTTTAATCTAGATATCATAGATTTAATTTGATTTAGAAGATCATACAACCCACCATTACCTAAATAATTCCACATTTGAGCTATCATAGCAACAAATTGAGGATGGTCTTCCAACATCTGCTCATATTTAAAATATGATCTTTTTTTAATTCACTTACCACCATTTTAACTCTTGTTGGCCAGTGATATGAACCAATCCTTGTTAAGGTATTAATTTTAGCACAAGTTCCTTCATCTAGCCAATGATCTGAGAGAATACATCTATCTATGATTTCTGTTATTAGATGTTGGTCTCTCCTATTGTTGGTCCAAGTATAGTTGTCTTCTTCAAACTCAACTTCCCATGGATTATTGTTTTCAAAAAAAGTTGAGAAATATTTCATACTTTGGATCAATTTTCTAATTCCCCCAAATTTTTCATCCAACTTGGTTATGGTATTAAAATCTCCAATGATCATGAATCGGTTTTCTTGGTCTTTACTTCTCATAAATGTTTCAATCCCACTCCAAACTTCTAATCTACCTGACTAAGTGGTAGGTCCATAGACATTTATAAGGATGAAATGAATATCTACAAAGTAGTAAGTGACTAAAGAGGCTATCCAATGCCTAGTTTTATGAATGGTTACACAAGAGGTTCTAGAAGGATTCCAACAAGTTAGAATTCCCCATGTCACTCCTTCAAAATCCATAACATCCCATTCACATCTTGCCCATACTTCTTTCATAGTTTTTGAAACTTCTTCTTTTTTCATTTTAGTTTCTTGGATACAAAGAATATCAGGTTTATTACTTAAACATAGATACCTAATACACCTCTGCTTTGAGGGGGCATTAACACCCCTTATATTCCATGAGATGATAATCATGTCTCATTAGGGGCTTTTTTCCTCGCCTGCATATTACCAGTATTATTTGATTGTTTGGTAAAGAGAAGTTCAACCAACTTAGTTTTTGTTCCTTTCTCTATGTTTGCTCTTGCTTCCCTAGATCTTGCTTGATAATTTGAGGGTTTTCCTCTTTTTGCCTTACCTATATTAGGATTAGGTCTTATTATTCTATTCCTCAATATTATTTCATAATTTTATTTTTCATCATATTTATCCTCTCCTAGCTCTATTATAGAAGCTTTTGACGTGTCCTACTCATTTTATGGTATTTCCTTATTAATGGCTTTCTTTACCAATTTTTTTCTCCTGACTGGTGAATGGAACTTCAAGAGTCTTCAAAATATGATGAGACACATTCCTTAGGTTCATCAAGAATGTTCTTCATTAAATCAGGATCATACTGAATAGATGGTTCCTTGTTAATATGTTGAAATTGTTGTATTGTGTCCTCTATGTTTTGATCTACTTTTTCTTCATAGGCTAAAGCCTCAAAAGAGTTGGTATTTCTCCAAATATCCTTTCTTATTGGTCTCCATTGTTTATTTTCTTTTATTTTTCTAGATCTATTTTTTGGAAGTTGAAAACCATTTTCATCCATAACCATTTATAAGTTTCTCTTGCGATTTTCTACATATGATTATGTTGGGCTCTTCTTAGGGCATGGTCTCTCAATATGCCCCTTCGTGACATATTCTACATCTAAAAGATATATTTTCATAATCTATAGTTTGGATCCACATATTATTCCCATACTTAAGAATGATTGATTCTGGTAAAGTTTTACTTATATCAATCATGACCAATATTTGAGAATAAATAGCCAGGAATCCATATTTCGTCATATCTAAAATCTCAATAAATTCTCCTAGAGTGTTTCCTATTGCCTTGAAGGTATCTATTTTCCAAAATTCAATGGGTAACCCAAACATCCTAATCTAGACTAGTACTAGGGATAGATTTACATTTTCAAGTGAAAATCCTTCATACCAATAGGTAAGGAAGAGTCCTACTCTTCCCATAAACCAAGGACCCCCTTTTAGGATTTTTCTCTTTCTTCCCTAGAACAAAAAATGGCTAGGAAAAATCCTTTGGGAAGAAATTATAGAATCACTCTTGGAGACTTCTAACTCCTGTCAATCCATTTTCTCAAGGCTGAAACCCCTGGCCAAAACCCATTAAATTTACCAAAAACAACCCTATATTGGAGCAACAAGAATCTCTCTGAGGTGCACTCACTAACCTCTACCACTAGAGATGATTTTAAGGATTTAACTATAAATAATTCCATGGAAAGGAAACTAAAACTCAAAATCTATTAAAAATTATCTGAATGTCTTATAGCAAATATAATATTTCATAAAAACTTTACAAATTTTTCATGCACAATTTCTAAGATAAAGAAAGGGGAAAAAAATTAGTTGAAAAATTCTTTGTCCAAATAGAATGTCTTGCCTCACTGAAGTCCTAGCTCTTCATTGCTCTTCCCATCGTTCGAACCCTAGCTAACAAATATTTGCAATTTCATTTTTCGCAACTTGAAAAATCATCATACCCTTGTTTCGAATGGTTAGCTTCATAGGGTCGTATCTGCCTCAATATTGCTTGGATTTTTGCATATGACCACTCATTTTAAAGTTATTCAAATTCCTCACAAGTTGGTCCAAGAATCAACTGAATCAAATAACTCTTCACGAAGATATGGATCCTAAATTATGAGATATTTTTTAGGAAAACACCCTAATCCTTTGTTCTTCACATAAATAATTGCACCCTTCCAATCGAAGATAATTAACGATAGGTGCTTAATACTGGTAATTGTTTATATTGATACAATATTATTATATAATATTATCATATAGATAATGATGCTAAAGCAACAAATTGAAAAGTATCCTAGAGGTCATGTATGAGTTGGAGTCGAGTGCCTAAAACCCTAGCTACTACTCGTCTAATCCTCATGGCAATCATGGCTTCCTTCAAAGAAGCCCCGTATGGGAAAAATGTTGTTCCACATGTAATCATCAAAGCCCTAATAGTGGAAGACAGGGTATAAAAAATATGTTAGAGGCCAAAATTGATTTGAAAATGGTCAACAGATGGAAAGGATTCCCATGATAGAGATAATAGATGAAGCTACTGGAGAAGAAATTTATGGTAGCATTGGCTCTAATATGTTGATTTATTGGTTCATGGCATTCTAGAAAAATCATTGAAGACTAGGTTGACAAAAAATTGAGAACTAAGGTCAAAGGGGGAATAGAAATCAAACCATATGGAAGGGTTTTTTTGCCACCATATTCACCTCTGAGGAGGACAAAATTTTTATTTTCAAATCTGGTCCATGGGTTATTGGTCCTTGTGGTCTATACATGAATATGTAGAATCCTCACTTTGACCCCTTGGAAGAGACTCCTTCCAAATTCCTAGTATGGGTTTGTCTTCCTTTCCTCCTATTGTATTTTTGGAAGGAAGAAACATTGAAGGATTGGAAATAATATCAGAATAGACATATTGGCAGATGTCGTAAATCCCATATCCTATACTCATATCTACAGAGAACTCAACTCTAGGGCGGATGCTTTGTCAAAGGAAGGTCTACAGCTGGCGCATGGAAGATGGGAGCTGACAAAAATAAAGGATGGTGTGCTTATCAAAGAAACAACGATTTCTTTGCTCGATAAATAATAAAAAAAAAAATCAAATCTGGGAGGCAGATTTCGTTTTTCTTCCTTTCTGGTTTTCTTATGTAGACAAAGTAGCTGAGCATTATTGACACCTCTGTGTAGAGGTATTATGGGAAACATTTAACTCTTAGCCTTCCTTGATGGTACTAAGAAAATTTAGGTGGGGACAGACTGTGTGTTTTCCTGCCTGATTATTACAGCTAGCCTTTGGCAACTTCCCATTGTAATCTCTTTTTCTAAAAAAAAAAAAATCGGGAGGCAGATTTCACTTTCTTCCTTTCTGGTTTTCACTTGTAGACAAAGTAGCTGAGCATTTTAGACACCTTTGTGTAGAGGTCTTATAAGGAAATTTTTAACTCTTAGCCCTTCCTTGATGGTACTAAGAAAATTTAGGTGGGGACAGACTGTGTGTTTCCTGCCTGATTATTACAGCTTGCCTTGGGCAAATTCACAATGTAATCTCTTTTTCTGGTGAAATAGAAATTATGATTTTTTTCGGGGAAAAAAAAAAAAATGGATTCAAAAGATCAAAATTACATGGTAGCTCAAATATGTGTTGAAGTAAACTTGGTGAAGGGGCTACCAAAAGCCATCACATTGTCATTCAAGGGGCTATAACATACCCAAAAGCTATACTATGACCAAATACCTTTCAAGTGTTCTAAATGTCATGAATATGAGCACTTCCAGAGAGATTGCCTTACAAAGCCTACAACTCAAGTTCAACAATAAGAAGACTTTACAAAAGTCCAAAGGAAAAGAGGAAAGAATGTCTATATCCCTAAAAATCAAAATTCTAAAGAGAAAACACAAGTTCAAAATAAGTTTAGTATGTTGGAAGAATATTTGGAGGAAACAACAATAATTGTTCTTGAACATAAAGAAAAATCTTCTAAACAAGACCCTCTACCAAACATGGAAATCCCAAAAGAAGAGCAAGGTGAAGAGGAATCAATACAACCCAGTTTGGAAGAATGAGAAGAAAGAGTCTCAGAAAACCCAAGGCTAGAACAAGAACCACATAATGAGGATAACACCTCTTCTCCAATGACCAAAACCAAAACTAGAGTAGGATGTGTTCCACACACAGAGCTCAAAGAGAGAGAAGCTTAAAAAAATATAGTAAAAGGAAAGCATACCACAATCAAGGACACATTAAAGAAGACAACAAAGAAAAATCTTAAAAAGAGGTAGAATAATTTGACCCTTCTTCTATCCATATTATCAATGATGAAATTTATTACCTAGAATATTAGAGGGTTAGGACAAGAAAATAGGAGTAAAGAACTTGGTCATCCAAGAAAAGCCAAATGTACTTTTGGTCCAGGAAACCAAACTAGATCTAGAAAGAGTCAATACAACAATGGGCTTTTGTTGGCCCTCATGCAAACATTTAGCCATATTAGCCAAGGGGAGTTCTAGAGGGGTTTTAATAGCCTAGAAAATTGAGTGGGAGTTAATGCAACAAGTTAGCAAGCACTTTTAAATCTAATTCCTTTCTCTTTGAAGCAAGAGGAAAATGAATAACTAACCCAACCTATCACCATGGAGGAGCTCAAAGGAGTGGTATTTTCTATGCAATGCAATAAAGCACTAGGACCTAATGGATTCAATGTAAATTTTTATTAGGACTTTTGGAACATCATCAAGATAGATCTTCTTAGGATAGTTGAAGTAGGAACAAATAGCAAATACATGGGGAAATTAACTCCACCTTTTTGGCTTTAATCCCCAAAAAAAAACATGCTCATTCACTACAAAGACTCGAGGCTAAATCTCTTTATAACACATCATGCAAAATAAT
Organism: Wollemia nobilis; assembly: GCA_028583015.1. Lineage (NCBI taxonomy): Eukaryota > Viridiplantae > Streptophyta > Pinopsida > Araucariales > Araucariaceae > Wollemia > Wollemia nobilis. Next base: position 10,589,772 of record JAQPPZ010002969.1, on the reverse strand, counting down.
ATCCAAAATCATCAAAAATAGAATGCTTTTATTGTTGGATACAATCATCTCCCCAACCAAACTAGGTTCATGAAAGGATGAAGGATTCATGAAGGAATCATACTAGTTCAAGAAGCAATGCACTCTAGCAGGGATGACAAATCCAATGACATGGCTCTCAAAGTAGATATGACAAATGCATTGGATAGAAATGATCATGACATAATTTTAAAAATTCTAAACAAGATGGAATTCCATAAACAATTTAAAAAATAGATAGCAACATGTATTTCAAGACCCTAGTTTGCTCCTCTTCTTAATGGTAGACCCACTCCTTTCTTCCAAGATTCCAAAGGAGTTAAACAGGGTTGTCCACTCTCCCCATATTTATTTAAAATATAAGGTGTATCCAAAAACAAAGGGGCTTAAAAATCTTCTAGGATTTCCAATCTATCAGAAGGTTCAAATAATACTCAATTTGTAGATGATCTAATCTTATTGAGTAAAAGCCACAAAATTAGTTTTCATAAGAACAAAAAATATTCTCAAAGCACATCAAGAAGTAATAGGACACAAGGTAAACCACAATAAGTCTATATTATATTTCTCTAGTAAAGATAATAGATAATTCAAAGAGATAGAAATAATATTAGGTTTTTAAAGTAATACTGATACGACTTTCAAATATTTAGGAATCCCTATCAGCTTCAACAAGATTAAGAGTAACCAATGGAATGAAATTATTGAAAAAATAAAGAAGATAATTGAAGGATGGTCCAATGTTTGGCTCACACACCATGGAAGAATGACCCTAATCAAGGTTGTCATCAGTGCTTTACCTATCTACCAATGCTCTATTATCCATGTACCAAAGTCATTTCTTAATGAGTTGGAGAAAATCATTAGAAGATTTTTATAGGCAAGGGGTAAATAGGATGGCAAAAGGAAATACAACCTGATCAAGTGGGATATCATCACTCGATCGATGAGTAAAGGAGGATTGGGTATTAAATAAATAAGTAAGCAAATGTTGGTATTAAAAGTAAAATTGGTTTGGGAAATGATTACTCGACCCTCAAAATGGTGGATGCTAGCGTTGGTACACAAATATTACAATGGGAAAATTGGACTAGAGACCTTTGTCAATCTAAAAAATCTAAAAATATCTAAAATCTAGAAAGAAATTAAAGAGGCCAAATACATTATCATGGAATCCCACCTTTGGTGAAGAAATATTTCTCTCATAAGATTATAAAAAAAATTATACTTCAAATAGAGCCTTCACTACAAGAGTGGCTAAATGACAATAATTTTAAAACCCTTAATTTCATCATGACAATCAAAAGTTGAAAAATGAAGAATAACTTGACCTTCTTATAAATTTATAGTCTGATTGGCAAATGGTTAAATCTCAATTTATTGGAATACTTCCATCTTATGCTAAAAATATAGATTTAATTATATGGGAATCTCCTAATGGATATGGAAGATATACTATAACCAAGGGATGTTAGTCCATAATCAATCCTAGTTCTATGGGTAACATTTCTTAGAATCTGATTTGGACTCCCTATTCAATCCCAAAGATTAACTTATTTATTCATATTGCTTGCCATAATTGTCAACTCACTTATGATAACCTAAAAATATATATATTGTTCTACCTACCCCTTATGCTATAATTAAGAAGAAAGTATAACTCATCGAGTTTTTTCATGCCCTTTCTCTATAGTATGATACAAGCTTCATGAACATCTTCTTAGTTGGAGTGAAGCCCCATTGCTTTCTTCAATACCTAAGTTCTTTTCTTCTATAAATCCCTTCTTGCCTGTAGAAATTAAAAATGATAAATCCATTATTTAAACTTGGAAAATCATCCCCAAATATTTTCTCTAGGGAATATGGAACAATAGGAACAAGAAAATTTTCAAAGAAGAAACTCCTAATATAGATAGAACCATGGTCAAAATCCAATGTCTAGTTAGGGATACTATCAAAGCCTATCCATGCAATATTAAAAAAAAACTCAAAATTGCTTCCTTAAGAAAAGATAGGCACAAAATACCTTCTAAAGTTTTATGAGACCTCCATGGGCAACCCTAACATTTTTAACATAGGGAGAATAATCCTCAACAAATATGATAAGAAGGTATGGTTTTACTTTCAATCTACTAGTTATAATACTAATAATTTTGCAGAATTTCATACCCTCAAAACAAGAATGGAGCTAGCAACAGAGAAATAAATTAAACAACTTACAGTATAGGGGGACTCTCAATTGGTTATTAATAGCTTGAACAACAAAGCTAAGCCAAAATATATTTGGCTTCAAAGAGTGTATCAAGAAGTGAAGGAAATCAACTTTAATTTTGATTGTATCCAATTGAAACGACCAGAAGTTGATATTTGATCTAACAACAAGTAATAACATAAGTCATTCAGAAATATAACGCTTTATTCATGATAAATTTGATATCGGTTACAAATAGGGTGAATTCCCCTTTTTCCTTTCATGAATACACTATAGGCATGATGCCTTCTTCTGATGTCCCTTAGTGTAGGTGGGCTTCTTTGTATGCAGGCCACCACCAGGTTGTTGTTTGTTGGTTTTATTCTCCTTCAAATCTATTGGATAACCTGAAAGAAACTTGCAAGAAGGGGTCAATACGTTGGGGGCTTGCCTTAGTCAGGCCCCATATTTATAAAGACGAAATGACTGTAAAACCATAATAAAACATGAAAGAAACTATGTAGAAAGTAATAATACAATAAAAGGAATCTTACCACCCAAATTTGGAGTGATTTGGGTCCTGTAAACCCAATTCGCCACCCAAGGGGCAAACTGAAGCCGAATTCATGGGGCAAGGTGCGATCTAAGCTGTGATGCCTCTTCTAAAAAATCCTTCTGGTGGGTCGACTCCTAGGCATTTGGGGTGCCTCTGTGTACCGTTGAAATCTTACTGTGTGCATCGGGAAGTGACTGTTCAATATTGGCTTTCCATTTCAGCAGAGTAACTATGCTTTGTTGAATTTGGGAATCATACTTAATTAGGGGTTTGGGACCCATTATTTATAGGCAAAGGCAAGGTGCAGGGGGGTTATATAGACTAAACCTAGGTTTGATTCTGACTAGGGTTAGGTTAATAAATGCTATGTGGCAACATCACATTCCTTATGAGAAATATCTCATCCTCACACGTGTGAGGATGGATTAGGGCTAATCCTGATTAAGAGGTGCTTAATCCAATTTAAACATGATTAAAGAAATATCTCAACAAACCCTAATCTCACACATGTGGGAGGATTTGATTAAGGCTAATCAATATTAAGGGTTATTTTAATCAAATTTACCCTAAAAAGTGACTTAAGTGAAGTCAACATTAAATTAGAATTTGGGTATTGACTTATTAATTTTTTTGGCCAACTAATACCCCATGGGGGCCTCAATTGCATGTGAATAGACCATCGAATGATATTTTAGTGTGTCGGATGTAATTTGGAAGGCTTATGAGGGTTTAGGACCTGAAAGTCGATGAAGTAGTATATGGGAGTCTACACAATGCTATGACAATCTATGGTGATCTACGCATGACTACACATGACTATGGTCGTCTACGTATGACTATAGCAATCTACGCATGTCTAGGATGATCTACAATAGTCTATGCTAGTCTATGATAGCCTAAGGGTACCTAGGATGGCCTATGTAAACCTACAAGTGTCCAGAAGTATCTACAAGTATGTAGGTATAGCGGTGTGCGACTTTTGGGTGTCTACATTTGCCCCTTTTTGTACTATACTATGTGGAACATAGTTTATTAAAAAAAATGAATGGTTTGTGCAGAAGGAAAAGGGATAGAAGAGGAATGGAATAAAATAAAAGGGTATGTAGCCGCTCGAAGCATGACCATACAAATCAATCAGGTATCCAGGGAAAAGAAGATAAAAAATGGAATCTAATCGAAGGTATGTATTCGCTCGAAGCATGACCATACAACATCAACTTGATGTCCACAGGGGAAGAAGAGAGGAAGGAAAGAAGGAAAAGAAGAAAGAGATCAAAATAATGTTGGTAAGGGAAATGAATGATTATGAATGCAATGATGTGATTTTGTTGAGTCCGTATGACATTTATGATGCCATACCAGTTGCTTGAGAATGACAATTTTTGACTGCTTTGATTTTACGACCAGATCAGCGTGGTCCAAAAGTATGATTAGGACAAAAGCCTAACTAAATCTTTGTTTTTGATTGATTGATGAGATCATGGTGATAATTGTCAAACCATTTGAGTTAGTTTAACATTTGGATCGTCAACTCATGACCATATCAGCGTGGTCGCGAAGTCCATTTCCAAATGTTGCACTAGGATTGATCAAATGTATCATCTATTGTGTACTCGACGTACATGAATGCTAAATTAACTTCTCCATGGTAACGCGTCTCTCCTGATGTAACCCATTTATGTTTGGGATTGAGATTATAATCATATGATAATATTTAGCAAAAAATCTCATAGACAAATGTGATAACCGCGCTTTTGGATTTTCGATGTTGTGGTTGCATGCAAAGCTAACTTTGGATATGAATACCTCCTCAAACAAGGAATTAGTAATGAGACGAATGAAGTGTGATGAATTGATGATGTAACGATTGATAAATAAATATCAATGCATGATGGTTATGAATGCAAATGAAGTTAAAAGACAAGTTTGAAAGGTTCCTAGGGTTTTATGAGACAAATGCCTGCTTTCCTAGGGTTTTGGGGGTGTTTTGGGGTGTTTTTACTGAATTCGCCACTCGGGGGGAAAATTTGACCTAAATCGCCACCCAGGGGGTGAATTGGGTTCATTTCGCCCCTTGAGGGGCGAATCGGTGATAAATGTCTTTTTAAGCCCTAATTTGCTTAGAATGGGCTCATTTTGACTTTGCACGGCGGTGAGAAGTGATTGGCAGAAGCATCCAACGGCATGAGGAGAACGAAAGCAACAAATTTGGAAGCGACAATGATGAGGGGACGCAGAGCAACTGGCAACAGGCACGGGGACCCACCGGTAAGTGTTCTTTGGCTTTGTTTTTGTTTTGTTTTAATTTTTTTGAGAAATGTGAATGAAGGGGGGGAGGTTTTCATCCCGATTTAAATTTTTTGGTAATTTTTAATTGAAATTTGAATACGTAGTGATAGACGAGCCAAATGGGTACCAAAAAATGCGATCCATTTCAAAATTAGACTTGTTTTGTCGTTAATTTGACCAGGTAATGGGTAGAGTTGATATGAAGTTTGACTGATAGTTTTAGAAGTAACGGTGTACTGACATTAACATGTTTTTGTATTTTGTCTGCTGAAGTAGGAAATGGGTATCCTATTTTGAGACTGTTTTATTTTTTTTATCTTCGTTTGATGTGAGTTTGGAATTTGTCGCTTTTAGGAGTAATATATCAAACCTAGGCTATTAGATTTGACATGTTAGGCATAAAATTTTGGAAAACCGATGAAAATTTCACTACAGAAGGGCAAAATGGGTGTCCAAAAATATTATTTGTTTTTATGGATGACTTTGTTTGGCTTACCTTTGATTTGCATGCCAAGGTGTAGAGTAGTGGTAAACTAAAAATGAGCTATAGAGAGCCCGATTTAGACTGTACTCGACGTCTGTTTGAACTTTCACCGCTAAGTGGGCAAATGGGTATCTAAAAATATGACTATTATTTTTAGATTGTGTGCCTAGATGTGTGTTCATTTTTGGTGTATTTATGACAGAGTTGATTGTTAGATCTGTATAGATTGGTGAATTGTTTTTTAATTTTATCAACACATTTACTGATCTGTACATGTTGAGGGTCAAGAGTATTTGCCTTATGCTCTTAGATGGAGTACAAAGGCAGAGTAGGGCATTAAGAGGTCGCATGAGGGTGACCCACTATTTTGGAGGGGTAATTTTGAGGATGCTACTCCTGAGGACATTAGGTGGAGACCCTGGTTGGGTGGAGTGAGTTGGGATGAGGATGATGAGCAGCCACGGGCCATCAGGCAAGGGTAGATGGTTGGTGGGGAGGTATACTCGGTAGACTGAGTACTTTTAGTTTGATCGAGTGAGGAGGCAGTTTGGTTTACAGCAGGATGTCCCAGGGGCTCCTGTGACTTACTTCAGGCGGTAGGGTGATAGAGGAGAGTGGCCTATCATGCCACCATGGGTTGGAGAGAGAGATCCTCCTATGGATATCCTAGTTGTAGGGAATGTTGGGATGACTCTAGCCTTTGATGCATGGTGGGCTTGGTAGATTTGGGTGCCTGGTAGGGGCATGGTTGATCGATGGGTGGCACCTAATGTTGGGGTACCTCCATTGATGGGGAGGACGGGTAGGAGAGCTCGGGTTGAGGGTGTGGCTGTTGATGCAGGGGAGGTTCCTTTACGACGCTCATGACATTGCTTGGGTGGTGGAGCGAGCACCCAAGATGTGAGGGTGGAGAAGGTAGTCGAGGATGTAGATGGTGGTATGAGACAGGCTGCTGGAGCTGATGCGGAGAGAGGTGTTGATGCTATTGTGGGTGACATAGATGACACCATTGACATTTGTGTGTTCATGGATGTGGAAAATTTCTTTTTTTTCCGGGGGGATGCAACGAATGAGGCACAAGTGCTAAAAGATAGATTTCTTTAGTTGGAGGATGAGGTGGAGCAACTGCAGGATGATATGGTCAGGCAGGGGACCTAGCTGGAGTAGTTGAGGGTCATGGTGACAAGGCAGGCGCAAATGATTATAGACCTAACTGGTCAGTTGGGTGCAGAGACTACTAGGAGGTTATTGTGCAATACTTCCCTGATGGTGCACAGGATTCCTCTCCCTGACTATACATAGGTGGTGTCACAGTCTGGGATACAATCACCAGTGTGGGTGCCCTCTCATCAGAGTTAGCGTAGTGTTGCTCCAATAGTAGAGGTTGGTGCGAGAGTTGAGGTACAAGATCCGCCTACTTGCTGTGGAGTAGCCTGTAGTAGATCCAACTCTAGAGGTCTTTGTAGAGTCGAGTCAAGCAGCAGAGAGGTGCACAAGTCGGGAGGGGCGTGGGGAGACTCGTGATGATATCTAGGAGTTATATCTTTGGTTGTAGCCTATGGGAATTTTGGATATTATATGTGATGGGCATGGTCCCAGGTTGTAGCCTTCGGGTATTTTTGGATGATGATATATATACCTCTTGATTTTGGTTGTTATATATACATGTGTTGTTTTGATGGTTTGAAATGTATTTTGTTTATGTTTGCATAGATAGCACAATATAATTCGTAGGTATGTATGATTAGTAGATACATGTGTGTGAATGGTTTAGATCTATTATGGTTCTTTCATATGGATGAATTGTAGAATGTTATGCATGATTGTGTTTCGAATGCAGTATGATGTGATATCGGATGTGATGTTGTAATGAATGTACATAGAATAAATGCAATGTTATAATTTGATTTTGGAATGTGTGTAGCATGAATGCATAATGTAAGTTAATTACGTGAATGTATGTAAGACAAATGCATAACTATAAGGTGTAGCAAACATATATGACATAGATGCATAGGTGCATGTATGGACTTACTGAAATGCGCCAAGGAAGCACTTGTATCATGGCATTTACCTATATGGATGCGATCCATTCCATGATTTTAGGGATAGTGGATAATGTAAGGCATGTGTAATGGTTTTGACTAACATAGTTATGACAATCAAATCTCAAACCCTTAGCTATACAAGTTTTGTGGCAACTTATAACATGATCATGCTGGTTCAAAGTCTGTCTTGGACCTATGTGTGTGAATGTGTAAGGTTCATTTATCCATTTTGAGGGAGGTAGGATTAACCCATTGTAGATGCTACCGGACTAGCTAGCTCATCCATCCACAATAGTGATCTCTACAAAAGTGAGATGCTAATGTAAGAGATGTGTTGTCACCTGTAAGACTATTCCACTGGTAGGCAGGCTCTTGGAATCATCCCATGGTGTTATGTTGAACCTAAGGACCAAAGGCGATAAGCATAACATGTGTGATATCAAGAGGCATTTCCTTTTGTTTTTTGCCCCTATTCTAGTGTTAACCTATCTGATTGTGGTAGTGCTCTTTTCATTTCTTTTCTTTTCTTTTCTTTTCTTTTTTTGCTTTTTTTTTTGCTCTTTTTGTATGGGCGATGAAGTTTGTTTTCTACCCAGTTATTTAATTTTGCTTATGCTTGATCCCTTTGTTTATCCCCAGGTCGTATGTTGACCATGCAAGCGATAGGACGAGTAGGGGATACCGTTCGCTAGATGGCGATATCTACTCAATATGTCCTCTTTCCTAGGCTCAAAATTGTTAATGTGTAACCTATTGTGAGCGATCCATGAGAGAAGTTGAACCAACCTAAAAGACCATAAGAAGAATGTACAAGACTCGGTAGCTATGGGTGACACTTGATTGCCTAAACTATAGAGTAGTCAAAATTAAACATGACACCTATGTATACCCTGATCCTGAAAAGGGGGAATGGACATCCAAGTGGTGATGCTAACAAGTGCATGTATTATTCCTGCTAAGGTGCATTTTGGGGGAGAATGTACAAACATGAATTAAAATTTTAACTATAAAGCATATGAATATGTGCAATGAATGTAACTGTAAGTGATGCAAGTGGAGGAATGCGATATTTACAAGAAGAAAGTTATGTTGTGTAGAAGGATAATTTTAGAAGAACCTATTTACAGATGAGTGAAGTGTGTAATGATGATAAAAATAGTGATGCTATGATCATGGTTGCCCCAGTGTGTGGGGTGTGTGTGTGTAGTAGATGTATAAGCTATGAGCTGTATAAATGTATGTAATAGTCACCAAGAAGAAGGAAGATGTGAGAGTGGAATGTATAGGTGGAAGAAGTGAGAAGAAATAAGCATTGGTAACCAATAAAGGAAAGGGGATCACCAAAGACCGACAAAGATAGAAGAGAAGAAACAGATCAACGTATGTAAGAAGTAGAAGAATGAGATAGAAGAAGATGAGTAACTAACACTACTGTCGGGCAAAATGGCATAGATCCGAGCGGGAGCGGGATGGTGAAGTGATGATATGGCTAGAATTGTGGTTGGAGCCATAGTTGGAAATTTTATGAATATAGTGGGTGGGCACTGTTAGGGTACTGTGGGGTGGTAAAGTCTTGGGAGTGGTGCGGCGCGGAGGACTGACAAGTCGGCTAAATGGAAAATAACGCTCTAGTGATGGGGTACGCTTGCCATGCAACATGTTGTGCACTAGGGTTTTGAATGATCTACACTCTTCGATATCATGACTTGGATGGTGATGGTAAATGCAAAATTGATTCTCATTGTAGTTGCATAGTTTAGGATGAGAGGGATCAATAGGTCGAATCTCAGGTAGGTCAATAAGACCTTGATGCATGAGATGATGGAACATTTTGGAAAGGGGCATGTGTGGAATAGGCATAGGATAGACGTATGGATCTACTAGAGGTGAGTGAGGTCTGGGTGAAAGATAATATGGTAATGGAGGCATGGGTCTGGATTATGACATGGGTCGAGTTTGATGTTGGGGAAGGGATCTACATGGCAGTGAAGATGGACGGGTCATGGGATACTATCATGGGTTAACGTGGTTGTCGTGGGTTAACATGGCAATGGCATGGCTCATCTACAATTCTAGAGCTTTGATATAGGAGATGAGATGTTGTATCTCATGGTGTGGTGGTGATGGTATTGGGGAAGGGGGCGATCGAGATTCCAATGTGAATGGAATGGCCCGATGCATGGTAGAAAAAGGATGAGGCTGCGATGAGGAGGCAGCGAAGTGAAATGACTATGGTGATTGTAAAATTGGTTGGGGTGGTAAGCCTCATAGTGGTGAAGGTGGTGTTTTGAGGACCGGTGGCATAGGTGATGGCCCTAAGCGGTGACACGAATGGGAAGGAGGGATGTTTGTGCGACCAACTTGAGTAGCTTGGGCCATGCGGGCTTGCAAAGCCTAGGTGTAGGTAGACTCACCATTGGGAAGGGGAGCAGGTAGAAATGTAGGGCGAGGTTGATGAGGTGTGTACTCCCTATTAGGTGGGTGGTAGGATCCTATGGGATGATGGGGGTGATTTGTAGGTGAATAGTGATGTCTGAGATCATCAGACGGATGGGAGGATGATCCTTGTGCTTGAGGTTGGGCGGATTCCTCTTTGTCATCAAAAGAGGACATGGTGATATAGTTGTCGCCAGAGTGTGGCGAATAGGATGAACCTCACTGGTGAGGGGAATGGTGTCGAGGTGAGGTGTGGTGACCTGAATGGGATGAATGTGAGGAGCGCCGGTATGAAGGTGGTGGTTGGGAGATATCGATCGTGTAATGGGTTTTTTTTGGCTGTAGATGTCCTGCATTGTGCCGACTTATATTCAAAAGAAAATAAACCGATAAAAGGTAGAAATGTAAACTACATGTATAAGAAATATAAAGGAAATATATTCACTGTGATGTGCTTGGTGATTTACTTTAAACTATGTGATACTCTGATGGTGTGTGTTTATGATCATGCATTGAATGCACGAAGGTGTAATATGTTGATGGGTTCAGGATCGTTAAGGCCTTCAATATTGGCCAGACGATATACTCCTAAACCGTATTTGTGTGTGATAATAAATGGGCCCAGCCAATTTGGGCCAAATTTATTGTGTTGCTGGCAAGGTTGACTTGCGATTTGTTGGTTCTCTTTGAGAACCAAGTGCAATCTTTATTTATTTGATGTACCTTACTATTGTAGGCATGGCAAAGGTGAATCTTGATATACTCGTGTGTGCTCGATGGCATGGATGTGACATTCATCGAGGAGTGTTAGTTGATCTAGATGAGCTTGGTGAGCAATGTCATCATCAATGAAATATTTCATAGATATCCATAAAGAGGGTATCTCAAGCTCAAGGGGCATGATAGCTTCTTCCCCATAGACAAGTGAAAAATGTATTGCCCCAGTAGGAGTATGGATGCTCGTACGATATGCCCACAAGGCTAGGGGCATTTGATTATGCCAGTCCGAGTGAGATTCTACTATAGTTTTATGAAGAATAGAATAGATGGTTTTGTTAGTGGCTTCTGCCTTGCCATTTCCTTGAGGGTAATATGGAGTCAAAAAGCTATGATGTATGTGATGATAAATTTATGATTGCTAGAGGATGCAGGTGTAATTTTTCCAATTAGATCCAGGCCCCATTGGGAGAAGGGCCACATGGACTGGATTGGTTGAAGTGCTTGGGATGGTAAATGTGTTAGGTTGGCATGTTGTTGGTATTTGATGCAATGTTTGACATACTCATAGTAGTCTTGCTCCATTTTAGGCTAGTAGTAGCCCATACGAAGAATGCGTTTGGTAATCGCCATGCCACTGAAATGGCCACCACAAGTACCATCATGGGTTTCTTGTACAACCCATTGTGATTCTTGCGGTTCTAGGCAACGCAAGAGTATACCATCATAGCTACGGTGGTAAAGGATGTCCCCCAGCAAGGTGTAGCGGATCACTCTTTGTTTAAAGGTTCGACGTTGGGCATGGGGCAAATCACATGGTAGGAAACCTAGTTTGATGTACTCTTTGATCTGTGAGAACCATGGGTCATGAGGTTCAGTGTTTACCACATATACACCACCATCATCTGTGGGAGGTGTGGGTGATATAGCAGATTGTGTAAGTGTATGAATGGATATAGATGTTGTGCTGGATGTTGGATTTTGTGGGATGAGGGACCCTAAGGAGGCCATGGTGTCTGCAAAATGGTTTGATGAGCGTGGCGTGGCTTCGAGGTAATACCATTCAAATTGGGATAGGAGTTGTTGGGCAATTTTCTTGTATTGTTGGAGAATTGGGCAATTGCATAGCCAAAGTTCCTGCACTTGATTGACTATCAAAAGTGAATCACCTATGATGTGGAGGCATTTGATGTGCATAGAGTGTGCTTGTTTCAGTCCTAGGATTAGGGCTTCGTACTCTACGTTGTTATTGGTACAAGGGAAATCAAGTTTGAATGAAAATGGGAGTGGTTCTCCTTCAGGTGTAAAGAAGACAATGCCTGCACCCCCAATGTGGAGACACCTAGAACCATCAAAGAACATGGTGAGGTCAGCCATGAATTCTGGTTCGACGTATTCCTCATCTTCGGTTATGTGAAAGATGGAATCATCGGGGAGTTGAATGAGTAGGGGTTGATTGTCAGTTATAGGGGCTTCAGCTAGTTGGTCAGCAATGACTTACCCTTTGATAGACTTTTGAGATATGAATTCTAGGTCAAACTCGGTTAGGAGCATGATCCATTTGGTTGTGCGTGAGTTGTGATAACTCTTGTTCATCATGTACCGAAGGGGATTATCTCGGGTGATGACAAAATTTGTGTGGTTTAACATGTAGTGTCTTAACTTCTGGGTGGTGAATACTACTGCTAGGCATAGCTTCTCCATGTATCCGTATCTCGTTTCGTAACTAACTAGTGTGCGGCTGATGTAGTAGATAGCCTGCTCTTTGTCGAGAGCATTCTTTTGAGCTAGGAGTGTACCTAGCACAAGTTCTGTGGTTGAGATGTATAGAGTCAGTGGTAATTGTGGGTGCGGCGGTGACATGACCGATGGTGATGTAAGGTAAGTTTTGATAGCATCGAATGTGGCTTGATAGTTATCATCCCATTTAAAGTGTACTCCTTTTTGTAGGAGATGATTGAATGGTTGGCATTTATCTGATAATTGTGCTATAAATATGTGAATAGAGGTAATCTTGCCCTGGAGGCTACGCAATTGCTTTAGGGTGGTAGGAGGAGGCATCTCGATGATGGCTTTCACCTTACTAGGATCTACTTCAATGCCTCATTGGGAGACAATGAATCCTAGTATTTTTCCTGATGTAACACCGAACACGCACTTTTTTGGATTGAGGCGCACGTTGTGTTCTAGTAGTCGATCAAAAATTTGATGGAGATCTTCGAGATGGTCAACACATTTCTTTGATTTGGCTATAAGGTCATCTACATAGTCTTCCACATTTTTGTGCATTAGATCATGAAAGATGTAGGTCATGGCTCGTTGATAGGTTGCCCCAACATTTTTAAGGCCAAAGGGCATGACCTTGTAGCAAAAGGTCCCCTAGGGTGTTGTGAAGGAAGTTTTGTGTTGATCGGCTGGGTTGATCCTAATTTGATTATATCCAAAAAATCCATCCATGAGGGAAATCATTTTGTGACCTGTGATGGAGTCAACGAGGGAGTCAATGTTGGGTAAAGGGAAGTTGTCTTTGGGACAAGCTTTGTTTAGGTCATGAAAATCTATGCAAACGTGAACGTCATCGGATGGTTTGGGGATAGGGACCATGCTGGATACCCACTCGGGATAGTCGATGGGTATTATGAAATCAACATCTAGGAGCTTTTGGAGCTTGGATTTTACTATCAATGCGATAGTTGGATGCATGCATCGCAGCTTTTATCTTACTGGTTTGGCATTGGGATCTAGTATAAGATTATGCACTACTACGGCAGGGTCAAGTCCCAGCATGTCTTTGTAAGACCATGCAAACACTTTTATATACTTGCATAGGAAGTTCGTGAAGGTGATGCGCTCCTCGGGTGAGAGGCTAGCGGCTAATTTGAGGATGTGTGGATTTTTTGGATCATCACCGATGTCTACATCGATCGTGTCCTCGATGAGCATGCGAGATCCATCACGCAACTATTTAAGGATAGGAATGAGATTGAAGTCATCAATGGCCTCACTGAACTCGTATTCATCATCTATGTAAATGCTCGTGTGATGGACTTGAGGGGTTTGGGATGACGTGGATGAGGAAGGGGCATTTGTTGCCCACAAGATGTGAGGAGAGAGAAGAAAGTCTCCAGGTGCTGGTATGTGTGAGATGTGTGCGAGATCGATAAAGTTTGGGTTTGGGGTATCATCTCGAATCTACTGGTGGTTGTAATGGAGGGGAGAATGTAAGTCTACCTCAACCATGTTAATCGATGTTGTAGGTGAAGTAGGTGGTGTAGAATCTGGTGATGGAGGTTGGATAGGTTGTGCACATCCTAAGAGGCTCAAGGGAGGTCGTAGGATGACTGGTGGTGAACGAGGATGAGAGGCTGCTCTCTGTAACTATCTATGTATAGGCAGGAATACAGGCAGGCGTATCGGTGGTGGGTCAGGTGGGACTAGGTCTAGCTCTATCGGTGGTGGATCAGGTGGGAGTGTGTCCGGCTCTATTGGTGGTGTAGCCAGGGATAAGGTAGCAAAGTGTTCTTCCAATCTCTGAACATCACAGAACAAGGAGGTATCAAGCATAGGAGATTCTTGGAAGAAATCATAGGGGATGGTGATGGTTGATGTGGGTGAAGGCGTGTCTTCTAGCATGTCCATATCAATGTACTCTTCCAAGGTGTGTGTTGGGCATGGAGGAGGATGTAAAGAGAGATCTTGGATCTCATATTCTAATGTATAGATGGTGGTTGGGTGATAACCTAGGCTAGTTTTGTTGGTAGGTGATCGGACATGAGGGTTAATGGGTGTACGTAGCCCTTGCTCATAATGGCCTAACCCAAACCCATGCCAATGAAAGTGTTGTAGGTAGCGCAAGGCAAATTGAGGGTTGGCTAGGTGTGTAATTGCATCACCAGAGCTAGATTGTGGTGGTGAAGAAGTTGGTGAGGGGATCGAAGAGTCTACTCCTACATACACAAAGTTGGTGTGGTTTTTAGGACTTCCTAACTGTATGATGGTTCTGATAGTCAACATCGAGGCTGAGGGACGACCAAAATCTTGGGTAGATTGGATAGGGGTGTCACATACATGGGCGTCACGTACGTTATAGTCTCCTAGGCCATTGTTTGTCATGAAGATGGATATGCATGGCGTGGCATGCTCTGGCGATTGGGGTGGTGTATCCAAATCAGATGATGAAGGAGAAAGTTAGGATTCTCTAATGGTGGTAGTTGAAGGGTGTGGAGGTTCATCTGAGCTGGGTGTTGGTTGTTTGGGTTCATGATGTTTGGTTGTTGTGGCTTGAATAGGCTATTTGTTCTACATGGGGGATGGCATCGGTGCAGGTGCAGGGATGCATGGAGACGTGAATGTCTTAGGTTTTGGTCGAAAGGGAAGAGGCGGTGTCTATGGTGTAGGAAGGATAGGGGCTTCCATATGCAAGGGTGGAGGAGGTAATGTAGTCGGTTGTGTGATGGGTGGCAATGGTGGTTGCGACACCGTGGGTGGAAATTGGAATGGTAGAGGTTGGGAGGATTGTGGAGGCCATAAGAATGGTAGTGAGGAAGGCATGGTATCAGTTTTAGGTCCCTCGATAGATGATGCTAATGGTGCAGATATCGAGGCTTGTGTTGTTGATGAACACTGGGATGTTGGGGTGGAAATTGGGAAGGATACCGATGCTCCTACTGACTGGTGAGAGGATACAGGGAATAGTTGGGAAGATGAGAATGAAGGCATAGGGGGAAGATCTACGACATTACAAAACTTAAAGGGGTCTCCATCGGCTGGGACACAGTGAACAAGTCCATTGTGGACATACTTGAGGCAATGGTGCAATGTGGATGGGACACATTGCATGTCTCTGATCCAAGGGTGACCAAGGAGAATATTGTATTGCATTTCTCCTTGAATGATGTGAAAGAGGATGGGGATCGTACGGATGCCTACGTGAATGGGCAGAACTATGGATCCTATGGTAGGTCTCATGGAACCATCGAAAGCATGCAGGTCTAGGGAAGGTGTGGTAAAATGTGCTGGAGGGAGGTGTAGGTGATGCAAGGCTACTATGGATATGATACTGATGGATGAGCCCATGTCAATGAGTACCCACTTGTAGGTAATATCATTGATATTAGCTTGTATGTGAAGGGGAGGGTCGGCTCCTTCACCAATGAGTTTCGTTATCTCATGGTCATGGAAGCTAATTGAAGGTTGAAGGCATCATGGGATGTTCCCTATAAAATTGACAAAAGCATTTGTGTCATGTGTCTCTAAGTCAATAGAATGTAGGATGTCATTCAATGCCTCATGATGGGGTTGAGACTATTGTAGGAGATCGAAGATGGATAGCCATAGGGGGCATTGCGTAGTTGATGGGTTAGACTACCATGGATGGTAATCACATTTTGAGGTGGTGGTGGTATGGTATTAGGCATTTGGGGTGTTTGTGGGGATGTAAACTGGATAGGGGAGAAACAATAGGTGTTGTCTGGCATGATGGGTACCGTTGGTTTCTCGTAGTAAGGTTGATCATGCCTACTACCCCACGTGATGGAGGATCATGTTGGACATTGTTGACTTGGTGAGGTGGTACTGGAGGATTGTTTGGAGGTCTAGGGGGATTGGGTCCTCTGTGATCCGGTAGAGGGTTTTGGAAAATTCCTAGGTTTTGGTTCTGCAGGGCTAGAGGGTTTGCTACCTGAATAGTGCCCCTATCGATTAGGTCTTGAACTTGCCCTCAAAAGGAGTGACATGAATCGATATTATGGCCATGCTACCTATGAAAGGGATAGAAGAGCTGCTCATTATAGTCATGAGATTTAGGTGAATTTGGATCCAATGGGCGGATCTCGGGTAGAACGAGATGGTTGCCCTCATACAATCTATGGAATAGGGTTGGTAATGGTTCAGATAAGGGTGTAAAGTTGCATGGTGGACCCTGTGGGTGCATGCCATGGTATTGTTGTGGTCGAGGTGGGGTAGGCGCATTAGCTTGGAGTGCTTGTGGTTGCGGTGTATAGGGTGGAGGAGTCGGTACTAGTGCTAGGGTAGCAGCTACGACTTGGTTGGTTTGTTGTGGTCATGGGTAAGGTTGATTCGGTGTGGGTCTATTGAAGTGAAATTTGGAGTTATAGTTGGATTTGGCTCTCAACTTAATCTTCCTAGACTGGACCTTAATATCTTCGATCACTTTTTCTTGTGAGATAGCATCTTCAAAAGTATGACTTTGGTGAAGTTGGAGGGATGTGGAAATGTGTTTGTGGTAGCTCTTGGAAAAGAGTGTCACAAGCTCTAAGGTGGGGAGGCTATGGGTGAGATCATGGATAATCGCTCTCCATATGGCAACAAACTCAGTAATGGGTTCATCGTCCACCTGTCGTAAGGTGTAGACATCAAAAAATGTGGTCTTTTTCTTGATGTTGATGGAAAAGTGCTCTAAGAAGGAATTGGCTAGTTGTTCAAAGGTGTACAGGCTATGGCATGGTAGCATGTTGTACCAATCCAATGCTGGCCCAACGAGGGATAGGGAGAAGGTACGCAACATAAGAGGGTTACTACTATGAAGTTGGTAATAGGACGAGCGGTAGTTGCTCACATGTTCTCTGGGATCTTCCTTACCTCTATACTTGTCGAATTTTAGTATTTCAAAGTGATAGGGATAAGGAGGGATAGGGACTGATGGATGCACTAGCTCATTGCATAGTTCATCATAGCAAGGCTTTTGTGGCCCATAGCTAGAGGTGCGTAGGTTCAACATTTTGACTTCATCTCGTAAGAGTTGAAGTTCGGGTGTCATAGGAGTTGAGGGTTGAGCTATGGTAGGTTGTCCCTGTGGATGTGGTGGATATTGGTATTGTTGTTCTTCACAATACTATGGGGAATACTATTGTGCCTGATCATGATAAGGTGGGTATTGGGTGACATGTGTTGTCATGTCTACGGGCACACTAGGTTGTGGGGTAGGTGTCTGTTGAGGATAATAGTACTGTGATTGGGCAACATGCGGTTGTGGCATGGGTACTTGTTGGTTTGGAGCCTGTTGTACTGGTTGGACCATGGGTGGTGATGACCAAACTGGAGGAGGTGTAAAGAAGCTAGGTGTAGTTGGTGGTAGTGTAGGTGTCGGTGCTACTAGTGCTAGGGGTGGTCGAGATGAGGTATCAAAAGATGGGATCTATCTCTGCCCTGGAGGGTAGGAAGTAGGGAAGCTAAATTATGTGGAATAATTTGGTTGAGTAGGTGCATAAGCTGTTGGTGTCGGTCCATAGGTAGGATGGAGATGGGTAGTGGGAGCCTAAAAAGGAATAGGTGGTGGTATCCTAAAGGTCATCGTAGGCAAAGGTGGCTCCAAGGGTTGGGCATCATACCCTCCGGATACCTGGGAGATAGGCGAGAAAGCTACTAAAAAGGTGGGATAAGCTATCGAGGTAGGAGCTTGGGTTGAGGGGAAAGTGTAGGTGTACACTCCTACTTGGGTTTGCACCTCTTGCTCCTGAAGAGGCTATTGGGAGGTACCCTCAGATATGGTGAAGAATGGCTCTTGGGAAGAGGATGGTTGGTACTCTTGTGAAGAGTACGGGTGTGAGGTTTGAGGGAATGCTTGCGGTTCCTACTGGGTAGGGATCTATTGTGCAGTTTGGAAGGATGGATTCTGGCTTCCTACAGTGGAGGAGGATGGGTCAGACACCATTCCTATGGTAGGGGTGAATGATGCGACCTCAGGATGGGTATGGTTTAGAAGGGAGGAATCATTCTCAAATAGGGATTGAGATAGATTCTGGAAGAAGGGATGTGCAAAGGTGGGTGAAGTAGGCATGACCTCCTCATCTATGGTGAAGGCTGGAGGAGATTGTCCTGGTGCTGTGTAGATCACATGGTCATAGAACGTGGTCGGGGATTAGGTGAGGATGGGGCTGAAAAGAGTGGGTAATCTTCTACGAGTGAAGTAGCGAGAATTTCACTCAAAGTTGACGTCTCCTCATGAGGCATCATGTGTGTGAATTGTGCATCGGATTCTATGCGTGAATCAGATGTGTCTATAATCCTCTCCTTCATGATCGAAGGAGTAAGAGTGGATTGACTAGAGGAAGGGGGAGGCCATTCCTCCATAGAGCGTGATTGCTCATGCGCTCTACTATGGGTGACCACAGGCATAGTAGCATGTGTAAAAGGGGTTTTTAAGAATAAACCCTATGTGATGTAGACTCAAGTGTGTCTAATGTGAGTGTGAAGTAAGTGGCATGTTGTGTGTAGCAAAATAATATATAGTGCAGTGTGTTGAGACCGATTTGTGATCATGCAAACAATGGTAGACCGGAATCAATTCTAAATGCTGAGAAAATAAAAGTGTTATGTTCATTTTGTGTGTTGTAATGTTGATACTCCCTATGTAGAATCATGGGTAATGGAGTGAATACTCTAGAAAATCAAGAATGTCATCAATATCAAACCTCCTGCAACACCCAAAGATGCACAGGATAGAATGGTACCGCAACGTGCGAATGGTGACCTGTATGGAAGGTGCAGTAAAATGATATCCTAAAGGGGTGGAACTCACTATGCTGAAGTGAGTTCACAATATCCTCTCATGAGAAGAGGTGGCACTATCTGAGACCTACTACCAGCATACCCATGCTTTCGCTTCACCCTCGAGCGGGCTTAGTCAAGAATGATAGTTACCAATTCCACAAATTATACAAGCCTTGTGGATGAAGGCGCTAATCCTGTCCCACTCCGCAGGTAACCATTGGTGATGAAATCCAGGGCCCAATCACAAAAGTGGGGGATTTTCCGGTGATGAAATCTAGAAAACCGCTCCTGTGGGGCTGCTAGGTGTCTAGGGGGTGAGCTGATGGAGAGTGCAACTCGATCCACACCAGTCTCGAGCGATGGATTGGGGATGAAGTCCAATCTCACCACTTGTTTAAGGTACCATGTGAGTGTGTGTGGGTTTGTGTTTTTCTAATGATGTTTGCAAGGTAAGAAACTAACTAATTGCCTTTTCAAAAGAAAACTAATCCTAATGCCTTTTTGAAAGCAAATGATTAGATAGCTTACACTCTTTGTAAAGAAATGGTCTAGCCTAAATGCCTTTGTGAAGCAAACTAATCTACTTTGCAAAACATAGAAACATGCAATCCAAATGTGTTTGGAGTAAAGGGGATTATGAAACCCTAACTTGAACTTTCAGAATGCAAAATTCTTTCAAAAATGTAAGAGGGGATTAGAAACCCTGATTTTACTTTAGAATGTAAAGTTCCTTTTAGCAATGGAAGCTATGAACGAAGGAAGAACAACTTAGGCTTATGCCATATGCAAAAATAAAAGACAAATGCAAATTTATTTGAGAAATAAATTTTATACACTTGCTGGAAAGTTGCAGGTCCTAAAAATTTTAGAAACCCTAATTCTTTAACCACTTTGCAATGAACCCAAAACTAGGCCTAGTAATGGTCATTCAACTAGTCAATGTATTTCTACTTCCAAAACTTGCAACAGAGGCAAAAAAAATGAAAATACCTACATTCTGATGCTAAGGGGGGTTTTCTTGGCCCCTGAAGAGATCACCCTAGCTTATTTGGGGGTTTTTGAGGCTTCTATGCTCAAATCGCCACCTGAGGGGTGAATTTGACCCAAATCATGACTCGAGGGGTGAATTAGGTTCAGAGGCTTCAAATCAGAAATCTGATGGCCTAGGATGGTTCCTAGGGCTTTGGAGGTCTCTATGAACAATATATTTGGTACCTGCAATACACAAAAATAGAGGATAATGTCAGATTTACAAAGAAAATGAATCTAGCACTATCCGTTGTGGGGGTCCCATCGGGCGTGCCAGAATGAAATGACCAGAAGTTGACATTTGATCTAACAACAAGTAATAACACAAGTCATTCAGAAATATAATGCTTTATTCATGATAAATTTGATATCGGTTACAAATAGGGTGAATTCCCCTTTTTCCTTTCATGAATACACTATAGGCCTGATGCCTTCTTCTGATGTCCCTCAGTGTAGGTGGGCTTCTTTGTATGTGGGCCACCATCGGGTTGTTGTTTGTTGGTGTTCTTCTCCTTCAAATCTGTTGGATAACCTGAAAGAAACTTGCAAGAAGGGGTCAATACGTTGGGGGGCTTGCCTTAGTCAGGCCCCATATTTATAAAGATGAAATGACTATAAAACCATAATAAAACATGAAATAAACTATGCAGAAAGTAATAATATAGCAAAAGGGAGCTTACCACCCAAATCTGGAGTGATTTGGGGCCTGTAGACCCAATTCGCCACCCAGGGGTGAACTGAGGCCGGATTCATGGGGCAAGGGGTGATCTGAGTTGTGATGCCTCTTCTGCAAAATCCTTCCGGTGGGTCGACTCCTAGGCAGTTGGGGTGCCTCTGTGTACCATTGAAATCCGACTGTGTGCACCGGGAAGTGACTGTTCAATGTTGGCTTTCCATTTCAGTAGAGTAACTATGCTTTGTTGAATTTGGGAATCAGACTTAATTAGGGGTTTGGGACCCATTATTTATAGGCAAAGGCAAGGTGCAGGGGGGTTAGATAGACTAAACCTAGGTTTGATTCTGACTAGGGTTAGGTTAAGAAATGCTATGTGGCAACATCACATTCCTTATGAGAAATATCTCATCCTCACACATGTGTGAGGATGGATTAGGGCTAATCTTGATTAGGAGGTGCTTAAGCCAATTTAAACATGATTAAAGAAATATCTCAACAAACCCTAATCTCACACATGTGGGAGGATTTGATTAAGGCTAATCAAGATTAAGGGTTCTTTTAATCAAATTTACCCTAAAAAGTGACTTAAGTGAAGTCAACATTAAATTAGAATTTGGGTATTGACTTATTAATTGTTTTGGTCAACTAATACCCCGTGGGGGCCTCAATTGCATGTGAATAGACCGTCGAATGATATTTCAGTGTGTCGGATGTAATTTGGAAGGCTTATGAGGGTTTAGGACCTAAAATCCGGTGAAGTAGTATATGGGAGTCTACACGATGCTATGACAATCTATGGTGATCTACGCATGACTACACATGACTACGACCATCTACGTATGACTACGCATGACTACAACAATCTACGCATGTCTAGGATGATCTACAATAGTCTACGCTGGTCTACGATAGCCTAGGGGTACCTAGGATGGCCTATGTAAACCTACAAGTGTCCAGAAGGATCTACAAGTACGTAGGTATAGCAGTGTGCAACTTTTGGGTGTCTACACCAATTTTAACACATCCCTAGGAATTTAAATAAAAGAGTAGAGTAGTTGGCCAATAAAGAAACTTGGTTAGAGGAAGGAGTATTGAAGATATGTCAACCAATAAATCTACAAAATAGGACTAGAAATAAGCAAAAGATATAGCAGTGGGTGAATATGTAGTGCTAGAAAGTTGTGCAACATTAGTTGAACACCCAATGTTAATTGAACTTATCACGAAAGAAGAGCACAATACCAATAGGGCAAGCAATGACAACTAAATTTATAGCATCAACAACACATGCAACGCCAACTAAATTTACAACACCACGTGAATATGCAATAATAAGTCAATGTATAGCAATAGTTAAATATGTAGTGTCATTGTAATATGTAGCATTGAATGAACGAGTAGCATCATAATAACATACAAAACCTGAGAAACATATAGCAATAGTTAAACACAAAGTGATAGTGGATAATACAGCATCGACCAAACACACAACAATAAACAAGCAACACTAACATAATATGTAAAGCCATACGTAATATAAGAATAATTAGTGTATACAACAAATATGGATCAAGAAAAATATACAAAAGGAGATACTATAGGAAAAGAAAGAAGAAAATCCTATTAGAATCACGAAAAACATGATATAAAATAATTGGTTATCCAACCCTTGAACTTGTCTAATGTGGATGTGTATGCATATTTTATAATTATTCGCCCCACCCGTAATACATTTATTTTTATTTTTTTTAATGTTTATATTCATATTATTTAACATTATAGTTGGAACTTTATTAAAGTTCCCTTCCTTCAGAAAGAACTATATCATATTAAATACATAGATGTCCTTCACATCGAACTAGATAGATAAATTCAAATTATAATTAATTAAAGTAGTTTTAAGTGTATTTCTAAATAATAAAAAATATAAATGTATTTCTAAATCCAAAAAAAATTGTAAAAATATTTGGAAGGGAAAAACATATTAGACTAAGTAAAAACTTTTTCTTTAGTTAAATCCATATTGACTATTTACTCAAAAATATTTTACTTTTTATTACACAATAAAGGATGAACCGTCTAAATCACTTAAATAAAATAGAAATGCATGCATCGGTGAACTAAATGACTAGTAACACTGGCAAATACACTACATCCCTAGGACCTTGGAGAACAACAATGAGAAAATGTTTTTTTTTTGTCTCTTTAAGGTAAGAATACTGGAAGGGCAATCAGATGAAAGGGACATGGTCATAAATTAGTTCTACTATAGCCATTCTCCCTGGCCAATTTTGGATATTCCTTCGTCTATTTTCCCTTTCCCATCTAAAAAATATTAGATTTATAATAAGTTTAAACTTTAATTAATTTTTAACAATGTTCATACAAATAACACATTTATAATAAGATCGTTATATATTCAATTATATTTATTATATGTATATAGGTCTTTGGATTTTTATTATTGAAAATTAGTAAACATAATTTTGTATTTAAATATCATTTCTCCCTTAAATATAAACTCTAATCTAAATTTTAGGAAAACACTTGGTACTTCTATTAATTTTCTTAGTTCATGTGAAACAACAAAATACCCTTCAATTTTTCTTCTTGTTTCATCAAACTAAATTTTTAAGAAGTTAAGTTTGATCACAATCAACATATGAAATTAAATGACCCTAAACACAATATGTATAATGATGATTTTTTATAAATATTCATATTATTGTCCCGAAAGGGACATTGCATTGGTATGTCTTTGGATTCTCATCAAGGAGACCCAAGTTCAAACCATGTGGTGGGTGTGTGAGTGTTTTCAACAAAATAATAATAATATATTTATATATAATTATATTACTAATTAATATATAATGGTACAAAATAATGAAATCAAAAATAAGAAGTTATAAATAGTAAATTTTCTCATTAAAAAAATTCATCTTTCAACTTAGTGGTAGACACATATTAAAAAGATAGGGAGTTTTAAAACATAAAGTAGTGTAAATGCAAAATATTTTTTTAAAACAAAAACAATAAATATGTTTAAAAAATTACAGTTGAAGAGGCTCGGGAAAGAAAGGCCATAATAAGTGAAATCAATGCAACTTTTATTACATTGGTTCTCAAGAAAGGAGATACAAAATATTTTAATATTTTTTGTCCAATTAGCCTTTGAAATATGATTTATAAGATCATTTCAAAAATTATGGCAAACAAGTTGAAAGGTATTCTAGGTTGTGTTATTTCAAAGAAAGAAGATGGTTTTGTTTGTCGTAAATAAATTCTCGATGGTATAGTCATTGCACATGAGGCCATAAATTCTCTTCATTCCATGAAAAACCTAAGTATGCTTATGAAATTTGATATGAACAAAGCATATGATAGGGTCTCCTGGATTTTCTACATTAAATTTTGGTTTTGATTATAGGTGGTGTGAATGGATTAAATGTTGTTATAGCACTCCAAAATATTTGATTTTGATCAATGGTTCTCTTGTTGGTTACTTCAAGTCATCTTGTGTACTTCGAAAAGGTGATCCACTATCTCCTTATCTATTCATTATTCTCGTGGAAGCATTAGGGAGAACTTTCTCAAAGGAAAAAATGGAAGAAAAAATCAAAGGTGTTCAAGTTGTAAAAAATGATCCCTTCGTATCTCATCTCTAATTTGTCGGTGTTAGTGATGCCATGGAGTTTAAATCAATATTATCATGCTATGAGAAGGTTATTGTACAATTGGTTAGTACTAAAAAATCTAGGGTTTTTTTCATTAACACTACCCTATATTTACAAAAAATTATTGTGAATATTTTAGGATTTAAAACTAAAAAATTTCCATCAACCTACTTGGCTATTTCTTTGTCTTATAAAGGAAATAAAAGGAACTTTGGATCTCTTTTTTGGATAGAACAAAAGCTTATTTGATAGGTGGAAAAGGTAAGTTCTTAACCATGGCGAGAACGCTACAACTCATAAAGACTATTTCAATCCATCCCTATTTATATGATGTCATTTTTAAGATTTCCAATAGGTGTAGCATCAAAAATTGATAAAAGTCAAAGAGACTTTCTTTGAAAAGGTTGTGAGAAAAAATTTAGGTTTCCTATTTGTAAGTAGAATAGATTTTGTAAAGGAAATAATATTGGAAGAGTAGGCTTGTGGAATTGCAGACTTATAAGTTTGGCATTAGGAGTAAATCTTGGGTGGAAATTATTCGGAGATAAAGGAAAGAATTGGATATATATATTACTTCAAAAATATATAGGTTCTCTTGATGCTATGGAATTATTTAGAAGAACCCTACCTAAAGGATCATCAACATGGAACTTCATATAAGATAATTTGTAACTGATAAAGAAACATATTAGATGGTCAATCAATAAGAGAAATAATGTAAATTTATGGTTTGATGATTGGTTGAAGCCTTATCTTCTTATCTTTGATTCAAAATGATAATCATTGGCTCATGCATGCCTAGCTTGTAAAGGTCAAAGACTATATTAATATGAGGAATAACTTTAGATCATGGATTTCTTTTAGTAGTCTGGTTAAAAGAGAGGAAATCAAACAAATTGCAGATGAACTTCAAAATATGCTTCAAGATTTTTATTTGACAATTTTTACATGAAAGGATGACATGGTTTGGAATCTATCAAAGGATGGTGGATGCACGGTCAAGTTAGGATATGAGGATTTAGAGCAATCAAAATTTCCTACTCCCAAATATTTTGCTTGAAATAATGTTTGGTCATTAGAGTCTCTCCCTAAGTCCTCAATATTTTTGATATGGACATCATTAGACCTAGGCTTCTATTTATTAGGCTTAATTTATTTATCATTTATAAAGCTTAAATCCTAAGTCTAAGTTAGAAATTGTGTTATAGACTAGGTGTTAGATTTTACTTATTTGATTAAGTATAAAGTCCTAAGTCTAGGTTTGATTTAATAATATCTTATTCCAACTTGTAAATGTTGGCACATTTGGACGACATAAGTCATTGGGTAAGATTTATCTTCTTTTTAGAGTTAGCAAGATCAATTTGTTAGCATCTTAGCTTAACTATAGCTTTTGGTTAAGCATCTTCTTATTTTAGAAGATTATGGTTGTTAAATGTATTATTTAAAGCATCTTACAAGAATAATATTGAGTTAGTGTTTTTTTCTAATTTAGTTTTCTCACCACTGGTATCAGAGGTTGTGATCAAACTTATGATAGTTGTCTCTTAGTTCACCTAGGAATCCAACAGTTGCATAGGATTAGTTTCATAAAATCCTTGCAAATTCTTCTTAAAATTCTCAATTTTAGGTTCAAAATCAGCTTTCTCTTAGCTTTGTTACGTCAATCTCCTTCCATGCGCAAAATTTGTTGAAGAGATTCCTAGTTTACACCAAGTTTCAAGGCTCCAAAAGGTTAACTAAATATTGTGTATTAAATATTAATATTAATATTTCAATAATATTAATATTAATATTAATTCATAAGATTAGATTAGCCTTAATTAGGCAATAGGGCGTGATCCACCCGATTTTTAGGTGGTCGCCCCGATCGTTGTCGACCACCTTGGCTCTATCGATCACTCGGTTGACTTCAGCCAGTATCGATGCCAACCATTTGTCGATCTTTTCTAACATTGATCGACCGACCACTAGAGGCCTACCTCTGATGATCAGCCTAACGATGGCCATTGACCTGCCTTCCAATCAACTTTCAGCTTGACCACCTGTCAATATTGAAGAACTTCATGGTCACTCTTGCAAAATTTAGTGACCACCCTAACAACTTACCTCCTGATCATTCATTTCCCATGAACCAACTACTCCATCGACCATTTTTTGGCCATCATTATCATTTTTTAATGGTCGACGCTAAAACCCAATGTTGTTGAAGTAAAACTCAATCCTTGTCAGCCTCTACAATATATTTTTTGGTGAATTGCAACATTTCTAATTCATTGGTGTAGCATATTTTGATGACTCCCAGTGGCTATAGTCATTTTTTTCGATTGTACAATAGTAGAGAGTGATTCACTGAATCCCACATGCATGGCACCGTGGGTAAACAACTAGTATTTAAGTTGTTTGTTATAAAAAGCTATTCAGTCAACTCGGCTCGTGTGTGTGTAGTTGAATCTATAGCCAGTGATTGGCTGTTGAGTCCTTGTTGGCCCTTATTCAGACTCGTTGACTATAGCACGACGTGTGGTAGAGGTTAACTTTTTGGTTGTTTGTCTATTTTGATTTTGTAGGATTTATCCCACAATCTTTATGTGGGGGAAGTTTCATTGCTCAAAAGGTGCAGTGCACATAACAACAAATAGCCGGCCTGAGGGGTTGGCAAGAGAGCGGTTGTCAAGCATGTTGACTACCTGACTTCATTGACCTGAGATACGTGCATGCCATTGACTTTTCTTGTTGCTATTAATTGGACGTACTCCCGACTTGATCATTGAATTCAGTTTCAACCCTTGAGAAAAGGGTTAAATTAAATTTTTTTCATATGCATTAGTTAATTTTTTTAATTAATTACTTATCTTTTTGTGCCAATTTTCAACAATTGTAAAAGCAAAATCCTTGTTTTTTTGCTTAGGCACAAACTTGTAAAAGAGGAAAGTTATGTTTTTGCAAATTTTATAACTCCTAGGAGAGGCTATTCTTTTGTAAGAGTTTTGGCTTACACTAGATCTCAAATGACTTCTAATTTAGTGGATCAAATGGTTGTAATAGCAGTAGTAGTTAGCCTTTTGGTTGACAAAGTGAATGATATTGCCACTCAAAGTCCTCTTGATGTAAAAGCCACTAAAGATGCTAAGGCCCATACAAAATGTGAAGTCAAGTTGTATGATGGGTCTAGGAACCCCGATGTGTTAAATAGCTGGATCATGGATATGGAAACTTGGTTTGCATATAAAAAAGTTCTTGTCAATGATCAAGTTCCTTTTGCTAAACTCAAATTGAGTGGGTTAGCAAAACTAGTCATCATGGATAGACAAAATGACCAAAATCCCATTACCATTTGGAAAGAATTGGTACAAGCATTGAAGGATTCATTTTGTCCTTTTGATTATGCTAGACAATTAAGAGTAAAATGGTGTAGATTATACCAAGGTTACAATATGTTTGTGCAGGATTATATCTCTTCTTTCAATAGGTTACGCATTTTGCTTCGCGTAAAATATCTTGTAGATGAATTGATTGTAAAATTTACAAGTGGCCTTCAAGAGCACTTGTATAGGGAGCTCAAATATACTCCCTTGGAAACAATATATGTGGCCTTCAACCATGCACATGTGGTCGAAGAGAAGTTTATCGCTTGGTCACAAGGAGCTTCTTGATCTTCAAATTGACAACAGTCTTTGAAGGCCAAGATGCCTTCAAATTCTTCTCCTTCTTCTTCTTCCTCCTCTTCTCCTACTTCTTATAATGCAAAAAAATATTGTAATCATTGTAAGAGACATGGACACTTAGAATCTGAGTTTTATAGAAAACAAAAGAACTTACTTGTAAAATATCCAATGGAGAAACGCCAACAAGGTCCCCTTGAGCTTATAGGAGAAGGGAGAGAATATGTTGAATTATGATATAAATTGAATAATGTTACACTACTGAATTAAAAAGGTGGTCGTGACTGTTTATTTGTCGCAAAAGCCTACCTCACTCATGACTTCTTTGTGGATTGTATTATCGACAATGGATCACAAACAAATTTTATTGCATAATCTATTGTTGATAGGCTCAAATTGCCTATGGAACCACATCCTCGTCCATATCCATTGGGATGGAAGGATATGGATTCTAACTCCTACATCACAAACACTTACATTGTGTCCTTTGCTTTTGGGTCTCATTATGTAGATAGAGTCACCTATGATGTGACTCCCATGGACTATTATGGTCTTATTCTTGGCCAACCCTATCAATTTGATAAAAGGGCTATTTATGATGCATACAATCAAATCTACACATTAAATTGAATAACACAAGCTTATATTGAGAGGAGATGTTAACAGTATAAGATAAACTTTTACTTTTCTTTCCCAATCAATAGCATCTAATATTATCAATTGCAATAATTCTCCAAAGAAATATTAACCAATATCATCAATAGCAGTAACAAGGCAATGCACAAATCATCACACACATGAGAGACACAAATTTAACGTGGTTCACCCAAAGTGGGTTATGTCCACGAAGAAAATATTTCTTTTAAATTTTCTCAACAAATCTCTTAGGAACCAATACCTTATTACAATGTTTATGGACCTCTATCCAAAGGATATATCAATCCCCTATGCTCAGGTTCATGGACCTTTATCCATAGGATAACTCTATCCCCTTAACTATGGTTCATGGAACTCTATCCATAGGAGAACTCTATCCCCTTGCTAATCTGGTTCAAGGAAATCTATCCACATGAGACTCCTCTCCTTTGCTTTAGTTTGTGGAACTCTATCCATAGGAGACTCCTCTCCTTTGCTTTGGTTTGTGGAACTCTATCCATAGGAGACTCCTCTTCTTTGCTCTAGTTCATGGAACTCTATCCACAGGATAACTCTATTCCCTTACTGATTTGGTTCGTGGAACTCTATTCATAGGAGACACCTCTTCTTTGCTTTGGTTCCTCCAAAGTCAGTACACACCTCTGCTCTAACTCTGCTCCAAATTTGCACACATTATATGCACAAATCTATCTCAAGTCTATCCTAAATCTGCACACATTACATACACACATCTGTCTCAACTCTATCCCAAATTTCCATACATTACATGCATAAATTTGTCTCAACTCTATCCTAAATTTGCACACATTACATGCACAAATCTATCTCAACTCTGTCCCAAATCTACACACATTACATGCACAAATCTATCTCAACTCTGTCCCAAATCTGCACACATTACATGCACAAATTTATCTCAACTCTGTCCCAAATTTGTACACATTACATGCACAAATATGTCTCAACTCTGTCCCAAATCTGCACACATTACATGCACAAATCTGTCTCAAACTCTGTCCCAAATCTGCACACATTACATGCACAAATTTGTCTCAATTTTGTCCCAAATATTCACACATTACATGCATAAATATGTCTCAAACCTGCTTCAAGTATTCTCACAAGACTTGCTCAAATCTGCCTCAAAACCTGCTCCAAGTCTTCACACAAGACTTGATCAAATCTGCCTCATACCTGCTTCAAGTCTTCTTAAGACTCACTCACAATTCACAAATATGTTCTCAATTTTACTCAAGACTGCTCATCACTCATGCTCAAAATAGCTCACAAAGCAAACTCAAAATAACTCATAGCACATGCTCAACCAATCCCAAATCTTGCACACAAATGAGGTTCAAAATAATGCTTGTATATCTTTCATAAATGCTTTCTTTAACTAGGCAATTCAGACATATTATACCCAAAATTCTTTCTAGAACATACAGAGAATAATGTGCAATATAATTTCATAATATGTTCTTTCCAATATCACTCAAGCCCAATACACAAATTTCTTTACAAAACTAATCTCTAACACTTGCCCACTCACATTTATTGTTACTCAAACCAATACCCAAATGCTTCACACAATAATTCAACAATGTTGCACAATTTGTTCTCAAATCCTAACACAAATGTTTCTAATCTCTTTTAGTAATGAAGCACACATTGTTTTACAAACCCTAGCTCAAATAATTTCAACAATTCACATATACAATAATTATGTCTCCACCTTAAGATTCAAAAATATTTGCTCAACTAAACACCTCAAAGAATAAATAATGTCACCATACCTCTTAGCTTTCTTCGATGAAGATGAGCCCTAAAAACCTGTCTCAAAATATTCTATCTATCTTATGCCACTTCAAGGGTTAGTTAGCATAACACTTTCAACCATCTACATGAAAACCTTTCCTAAAAAAAAAATGTGCACAAAAATATTGCTTTACAACTCCTTTTAATTTCCTAAGACAAGGCTTTTAATGAATGAACAACACCCTTCAAACTTTCTTTCACCATGCAAAAATACATACAATAATTAAACCACAAAAAACCTTATAACTCCTACTTGTAAAGGCCACAGGTAATTTTCAATATTATCAACCAAAACCCTAAGTTCAAACAACAATTTTAATTCCACTTTTATACACTTTATACCTCCAATATTTTTAAAAATTATTTTATCTTTATAAAGCCACACATAGAAATCTGAAATGCACACAATATTTTGATATCAAGAACTTCAACCTTATGTCTCCCTAGATCAAGCAATATGCACACCAAACAATGTAAAATTAAAACCTTATGCCTCCTTAAGCGCTATGCATACCTTAATTAAATAAAAATTAGCTTGCCTCAAGTGCTATTGTCATGACTCGAACCTCCACCTTTCGCTGGCCTGCATCCTAACGCAAAGTAGTTAACCACGTGGGCTAGCTACCCACTTGGAATAGATCATGCACTACCTCCTTATTAGTTCACTGCTCCTTGAAATGTGTGTGCTATGATTTTTCTTCTCTCCCTGCCCATGCAAGCTTTCCCTGAATACGAATCTCAATTGGTGTGTTCAACCTTAGCCTCACTGCCTTCGACGAATGGTGCAAACGTTTTTACCTCTCTCTACCTCCATGATTTGCATGCTCGAATGAATATCGAATGGTGCTCTATCTGAACCTTAGGCCATGCAAATAATTTACCTTCTTATATATGTTTTCTTGTCCTTTAGAACTTTGACGTCGACACTTGGAATATAATTATATTTTTAAATTTAAAACCTTCTAGCGCCCAACTTTTAGACTTTTAATTAATTATAATATTTTAAATCTTAAAAGATTTAAATATTATAAATTAGACTTTTCACCTTTGGGCCTCTTTCTCACAAAATAAATTCTTTTCTTTTTCTTTGCAAATGCCACCATGGAGAACTAATTAAACCTTTTCTTTTTCTTGCAAATGCAACCATGGAGAACTAATTAAACTTTTTATTTTTCTTGCAAATGCAACCATGGAGAACTAATTAAACCTTTTCTTTTTCTTGCAAATGTAACCATGGATAACCTTATCTTTTTCTTGCTCACACAACCATGGAGAATGCTTTTGCCTTGACAATTATTGCCTCATGTACCCTTTGAAGATATTTGCCTTGCACTTTGATATTTCAACCTTGAAGGTATTTCTCAACTATTTCACATTTGACATCAATGACAACCAATGTACTCAATATTTCCAACATGCATCATAATAATAGGCAATTTCTTATTCATAACCAGCCATAGACCACACTTATACCTTGCTCTTATCCATCACAGAAGATAGTATTAGTCTTCAATAGGCCTCATGACACACTTGCTTTTGCTACACCGCCTCCTCCCAAGGTGGCATTTTCTCCATATTTCGCTACATTACCTCCTCCCACAAAGGTGAGTTCATCGTATGCACCTTCTCCTACTGCTCTTGCTCTTCTTCCTCTTTTTTAGAGCGGCCTTATTCATTGTTGTCTTCATCAGTTCCTGTTGTACAATAGACTTCACCAGCTCCACAATAAACTTTTGGTGCTTCATCTTTACCTCATTGAGATTCTATACAAATTGGTGATAGATATGTACCACAACATTCCACTCCAGCATCGACTACAACTTGAGGCCTTAATGACCTTGTTTAATATCTCAGTCAACTTTGTTTTCAGTGTGTAGTATCTCAACCTCTCACTTCTATTGTAAAAGCATTGGATTCTAATTCTTCTATGGTGGAGAGGGATGATGTGGATATCATTAGACCTAGGCTTAGTTTATTTTATCATTTACTAAAGCTTAAGTCCTAAGTCTAAGTTAGAAATTGTGTTATAGACTAGGTGTTAGATTTTACTTATTTGATTAAGTATAAAGTCCTAAGTCTAGGTTTGATTTAATAATATCTTATTCCAACTTGTAAATATCGATACATTTGGAGGGAAAAAAGTAGACAGGGGAGGTTCTCGATCCCTTCCCTGCTCCCCCTCCCCTGGTTCTTGCCTAGTCCCTGGCTCATCCTAGGTCATCCCTCCCTAGGATTGTTTGTTGCAGATGATATCCTTGAGGGAGATCCTTCTCCTCTTTTTGCACCTCTCCCAGTCGGTCAGGGTTCCCTTGTTTGAGTTTTTGGCCTGGTGCTTCCCAGGGTTCCTTGCTGTTTTCGGGATCCCTTCCCTTTTTTTTTCCCTCAGGCTTCCCCCTAGGGTTTTCTGCAGGTTTTTGGCATGGATCTGGTTCCCTGCGGTTCTCTGGGTGGTGGGGGTGATTGGTTGGATTTTTGACAGCTTCTTGGGGTTTCCTTTGAGGTCCTTACTGCTTTGGGGGCGGTCTAGGGGGGCCTCTTTCCCCCTTTTGCTAGTGAATCCTCTCTGGGATCCTGTGGCTGCTGTTGGTCTCGTCCTTGTGGGGAGGGCCCTCTTCGATTTCCCGCTTGGAGGCTTTTTCATGCTGGTTCTGATCCTTGGTGGACACCCTAGGCATTTGTTTGGCCTTGGGGGGGGATTTTTCTCTGCCTGGGTTGTTCCCAGCCTTAGTCCCAGTTCCCTGAAGTTTCTCCTATGCAAGGATGGGATTCTTGGCCCCTGCTGTTGGGGTTCATTGGGTTTTGCTGCATTTTTCAAATCATGGGGGGATATGATCTAGGCATGCAGACCCTAGATCCCCCAGGCTAGGCTCTCAGGGATCCCATATTTGTGGTTGTTACCTCTTCCCACCTGGGATCCCCAGTCCCTGTATCCCTGGTCCCTTAACCTGTTGTCTTTTTTTGCTGGTTGTCCTGGGGGCGGGATTCTCTTGGTGGTGCATTCTGGCTGCTTCCCTATGGGCGAGATCTCCTCTTTGCTAGTTTTCAGCTACTTCCTACTAGGTGGGATTCCTCCTTTTTTCTGGGCAGGATGGTTTCCTGCTGGACGGGATGGTTTCCCACAGGGCGGGATTCTCCAGAACCGTTGGGTTTCCCGTTGGACGGGTTTTCCTCATTTCCTACTGGTTTTCTTGGGAGGCGGGATTCACTTGGTAGAGGTTTTTGCTACTTCCCGTTGGGCGGGATCTACACTGGGATGGATTTTAGCTGCTTCCCGTTGGGCGGGATTCACTCTTTGGTGGTTTTTTGACTGCTTCCCGCTAGGCGGGATTTATATTATAATGGTTTTTTGCTACTTCCTGCTAGGCGGGATTTACACGATGGCGGTTTTTAGCTGCTCCCCGTTGGGCGGGATCTTCAAACTTACCTTCCTTCGAAATTGGTGGTTTCCCGTTGGGCGGGATTTCTGTTTGTTTTTCATTTTCAGGGTATTGGTGCCTTGGGCCCAGAATTTTGTTGTAATGGCTTATTCTCGGCATGTTATTTCCAACTCTTATGTAATCAGGTTTTGGGATCCTAGTTAAAACCCATTGTAAATACAATAGTTACTTATCAAAAAAAAAAAATCGGTACATTTGGATGGTATAAGTTATTGGGTAAGATTTATCTTCTTTTTAGAGTTAGAAAGATCATGTGGTTAGCATGTTAGCTTAACTATAGCTTTTGGTTAAGCATCTTCTTATTTTAGAAGATTATGGTTGTTAAATATATTATTTAAAACACCTTACATGAATAATATTGAGTTAGTGTTTTTATTATTTAATTTCCTCATCAATTCCTTTGGTTAGCAATTCAAAGTAAGATTCTAACATGAGAGAGTCTATAAAGAAGAGGATATCATGGACCTTTTAAATGTGCCTTGTGTGAGAAGGATTGTTGAAGAATATTACATTATTTGGTACTTTGTAAATGCACTCGCACGATACCATTGTACATTTGTATATATTAGATTAGGGTGTGTGATTTATATTTCCCCTAAAGCATGTGTTAATGTGTAGGATAAGTCCAAGTGTCATTTAGTAAAGTGTGCAAATGTGTAGAGTGTGAGAGTATCATGTAAGAAAGAGTGCAACCGTGTAATATGTGAGAGTGTGCAATGTGTCATGTAAGTCAAGAGTCATGTACATAGGTGTCAAGTATACAAGTGAAGATGTAAAGTCAAGAGACATGAGAGGTTTGTCTTATGTATGAAATAGGAAAGGATGCATCTCTTAGATATGTGAAGAGAATAGTAGTCAAGTATTGAAGAGTCATCTTCTAAGGTTATATTATGGAAATAAAATTCCATGTACTGTATCTGATTATTGAGAAGAATTATCACAAATATCTTGTATATTTGATTTACCAATAATATAATGAGTTTGTTCATTGTGTTATATTATTATTTTATGAATGTTATGTTCATTGATATTGACTTGTGATCTTGAATTCTTTAATATTTGAGTTTGTTTAAGATCCTAAATACTAGGACCTATAATTAAATTTGGCTAAAATGCCATCAATGGTATCAGAGCCTCATTGGTCATAGCTTGATCGATGAGAGTATCATTGGTGAGAGCCATATATTCTCACTTTATGTGAGAAGAATTTGAAGGCAAAAATGTCAAATTTAAAAGCTAGTATTGGAGGATAACTCTTATGTGAATTTAAAAGCATAGAGAATGCTAAAGAAGAGAAACAAATATTTGAAAGAGATAGTGAATGTTGCATGTTGATATATGTGGTGAAGAAGCCACGAGAATAAGAAATCAAGAAAGTGAATAGTCGAATTATAATAAAAAAAGGAGTCGGTGAAAAGAAAGCTTGTCTAATAAAGACATTAAGGTTGGTCGATTTTTGAAGCCAGATTGTGAGAAGTTATAAAAATAAGAACCCAAATAGCCTAAGCCTATGATGCAACATGAAGAAATCAGGAAAATATAAAGCACCAAGGAGGAAATATAAAACAATATTTAAAGTTCCAACAAGGTAGGAAAATAATTTGAGAGAAGAATACCTAGTTGAGTTGAAGATTTTAGGTGAAGTTCCTTAAAGAAGTCACCTAAGATTGTTGTCAGAATCTAGTCATTCAGATACAAACCAAATGAAGACATGAGATAAGTTAGAAGTCATGTGAAATTTATTCATTAGAGTTTGAAATTGAGTCACCTAATAGCAAGAAGGAGAACCACAAAAGAACCAAAGGACCTAAACTATAGATGTGAAGGAAATCCTTTTGTGTAATGTCTTTAAAAAATATTTTATAGCTTGGACAGTGCTATATTTATCTTTGATGTTGATGCATAAATAGTACTGACTAAAATGTATGTGAGGATAAGCCAAAAGAGAACTAGTCTATGGTGCATCAACTAAATTGGACACGAATGTTGAGGAGTCAAAACAAGAGCACATGATATTGTTAGACATATCTTAGTCCTGATATAACATATGTGTTACCTAATTTAAAGTCATCTTATTTAATTATTGTGTGCCACATATATGATTATTGAGAATAATTATCACAAATATCTTGTATATTTGATTTACCAATAATATAATGAGTTTGTTCATTGTGTTATATTATTATTTTATGAATG
Organism: Wollemia nobilis; assembly: GCA_028583015.1. NCBI lineage: Eukaryota > Viridiplantae > Streptophyta > Pinopsida > Araucariales > Araucariaceae > Wollemia > Wollemia nobilis. The sequence continues at coordinate 10,553,373 of JAQPPZ010002969.1, read as the reverse complement.
TTATGTTCATTGATATTGACCTGTGATATTGAATTCTCTAATATTTGAGTTTGTTTAAGATCCTAAATATTAGGACCTATGATTAAATTTGGCTAAAATGCCATCAATGGTATCAGAGCCTCATTGGTCATAGCTTAATCGATGAGAGTCTCATTGGTGAGAGCCACATATTCTCACTCTATGTGAGAAGAATTTGAAGGCAAAAATGTCAAATTTAAAAGCTAGTATTGGAGGATAACTCTGCTGTGAATTTGGAAGAATAGAGAATGCTAAAGAAGAGCAACAAATATTTGAAAGAGATAGTGAATGTTGCATGTTGATATATGTGGTGAAAAAACCACGAGAATAAGAAATCAAGAAAGTGAATAGTCGAATTATAATAAAAAAAGGTGTCGGTGAAAAGAAAGCTTATCTAATAAAGACATTAAGGTTGGTCGATTGTTGAAGCCATATTGTGAGAAGTTATAAAAATAAGAACCCAAATAGCCTAAGCCTATGATGCAACATGAAGAAATCAGGGAAATATAAAGCGCCAAGGAGGAAATATAAAACAACATTTAAAGTTCCAACAAGGTAGGAAAAGAATTTGAGAGAAGAATACCTAGTTGAGTTGAAGATTTTAGGTGAAGTTCCTTAAAGAAGTCACCTAATATTGTTGTCGGAGTCTAGTCATTCGGATACAAACCAAATGAAGACATGAGATAAGTTAGAAGTCATGTGAAATTTATTCATTAGAGTTTGGAATTGAGTCACCTAATAACAAGAAGGAGAACCACCAAAGGACCTGAACTATGGATGTGAGAAAAATCCTTTTGTGTAATGTCTTTAAAAAATATTTTATAGCTTGGACAGTGCTATATTTATATTTGATGTTGATGCATAAATAGTACTGACTAAAATGTATGTGAGGATAAGCCAAAAGAGAACTAGTCTATGGTGCATCAACTAAATTGGACACGAATGTTGAGGAGTCAAAACAAGAGCACATGATATTGTTAGACATATCTTAGTCCTGCTATAACATATGTGTTACCTAATTTAAAGTCATCTTATTTAATTCTTGTGTGCCACATATTTTGGAGTGATATGGTCTTTTTAAAGATTTTAATTTTTTATTTTTTGAAAGGTATAACCTTTTTTGAAATAGATAAATAGAAGTTAAAGAAATTTTATTTTTGAATTAATTTAAATTGAAATGAGAATTGGAGTGATAGGAGAATTTGAAATTAAAATATGAAATTGAATTTTTGAAATTGATAATTTGAGAGTCATAAGATATTTTACATAAAAAAATAATCGTTTTTGAAAAATTGAAAAGTTAATTGATTGACTTGAAGATTGATTATTGATTATGCAAAGAAAAAATTGAAATTAAAAATTAGATTTGGAGAAATACAAAATTTCTACTCCAAAGGAATTATTGATTGAAGTCATTGAAGGAATGATTGAAATATTGAAATTAAAATTGATGAATTAATTATATTGATTGAATAAATTTCATATTTGAAATTTGCAAAAAGAGAAATTGAGAGAGAATTTGAAATTAAACTTTGGAGTTATAAGGATTTCTACATCAAAAGAATCATCATGGAAAAAAATACTTTGAATGCTCTAATAAGGAAATATTGGAAGTTCATAAACTTTGTATACAATATTTGCTTAAAAATGTTGATGAGCAACAAGGCATATCAATGAGATTAAAAAAGCATTTATATTCAATCTAAAGAGAAGCCAAAGATGAAAACTTTGAAACATTTGATTATTATCTATAGTCAAAACTCATTGGAGCAAGTGAAAGTTCTAAGTATGATACTATAATACCTATTGATTTAGGTAGAATAATGTATATGACATTACTTACACTTGAAATTTATAAGGATAGAAATCGAAGGCAAGAAGAGTTGATTAAAATTCTAAAGGATACCCAAGTGTTGTAGGTGAGTTGGAGAGGAGAGGGCAATCCTGGGCAATCCTCCAAGGGAGGTCCCAGGTTCAAATCTCCACCCTACCAAAAAGTTGAATTGGGTATCTAAAATCCAATTGATAATGTTGGTGTGGGTAGGGTCGGGTGCGACCCCGGGTGACTTTGACGGTATAGAACCCCCTGTTCGTGGTCTCTCAGACCAAGGCGGCTCCATAAGGGGTTTTTTCACTTAAAAAAAAAATGAAAAGGATAAATTTGTGACAAAAGATATCAGTTTGACACAAGTGATTTAAGTCATATATTTTTTAATACAGATAAAGAATGTAATAAAATGCTATTACATTCAATATATGGTAGTAGGTTTGATAATAAAAAGTCATCAAGTTCAAAAATTTATTATTGTGATGACTTACTAATTCAATATCCAAAAGTCACACCAGCAACCATACCACAAGTAAAGATGAAGACAAGAAGATCAAAGAAGAAGAGTAAAATGAAGAACCAAAGACAAGAAATAAAAACTAAAGATAAATAAGAAGAATTTAGAGTACTAAAAGCAATAGATTGAAGACTAAAGTCTTCAAAAACAAAATAATGTAATATAGGGGTTGTTGGAGAATATTACATTATTTGATACTATGTAAATGTACCCCCATGGTACCATTGTACATTTGTAAATAGTAAGTGTGAGTTATTAGATTAGGGTGTGTGATTTATATTTCCCCTAAAGTATGTGCAATGTGTAGGATGAGTCCATTTATCATGTAGTAAAGTGTGCAAGTGTGTAGAGTGTGAGAGTGCAAGTGTGTAATATGTGAGAGTGTGCAATGTGTCATGTAAGTAATTCAAGAGTCATGTGTAGGTGTCAAGGATACGAGTGAAGATGTACAAGAGACATGAGAGGTTTATCTTATGCGTGGAATAAGAAATGATGCATCTTTTGGATATGCGAGGAGAGCAATGGTCAAGTATTGAAGAGTCACCTTCTAAGGGTATAGTATGGAGACAAAGCTCCATGTATTGTATTTGATTATTGAGAAGAATTATCACAAATATCTTCTATATTTGATTCATCAATAATATAGTGACTTTATTCATTGTATTATATTATTATTACTATTTCATGAATGTTATGTTCATTGATATTAACCTTTGAATTTGAATTCTCTAATATTTGAGTTTGTTTAAGATCTTAGATATTGGGACCTATGATTTAATCTGGATAAAAAGCCATCAAGGATATAGAGACATCAAGTCATTTACTTATGTATTGTCCCTTTGCTCGTACCATTTGGGTTACTTTTTTTAAAATATGAAAATATATTGGGTAGCTCTATCAACATTGAAAGAGTTGATGAAATACTAGATTAATTATTTCAAAGCTAAGGCATTATGTATTCCGTAGAGGATCAGGCCTGCCATTATTTGTTGGAATTTATGACTTGAAAAGAATAATATAATTTTAAAAAATAAATCTCAAAACCATGCCCAAGTTTGAAACCATTTTATTGTCTCTCTTTCAAAATATTTACAAATATGGTACTCATCATGGGAAGTCTCAAGTGCAAAAAAAGAGATGGTAACAACTTGGATACAAGATTTGAACATACATGGAAGAGTCATCTACGATAATAAAATTAAAACAAAGGATCTACTTTGATCTAGGGTAAAATGAAAATGTCCAAAAATTGGATTTATCAAAATTAATTTTGATGGTGCTTCTAAAAAAAATTCGAGAAAAGATGGTGGAGGTAGTGTTTTTAGAAATAATGAAAGCAAATTCTCCTCACTTATTCAGAATCATATGGAACTTTAACTAACAACTATGCAGAGACTAGGGCACTTCTTACAAGGATTAAAATTGCAATAGAAAAAATATAGAAATATATTTCAATTGAGGGGGATTCACAAATTATTATCAATGTTATCAATAAAAATGGAAGTGGGGATTGAATAAAAAATAATATTATTGTTGATGTTCATCACCTATTATTAGAGGTAATCTCTTAGAAATTTGAGCATATTTTTAGGAAGGAAATAGAGTAGTAGATAATTTAGCTAATTGTAAAGTTGATCTTAATCTTGGTAAAATTCAAATTTTAGAAGACAATTGGCCAGTTAATATTTTATCTCTTAATCAAAATGATGTCAAGGAATTGATTGCGAAAACATAGCACTTTGATGAAGTTTTTTTAATTTTATTTTACACAGTAAAATTGGTAGCTGACACGATGATTTGGGCATGTTGTCTATATTTATGTCACGAGGATTTGGGCATGTTGTCTATATTTATGGTTGTCACGATATTCCTCATTGTTTGCCTCGAAAGCCGCCACAATATTCCACGCAGTCCACCCCTATAACCACCATACCACATTCTTTTTAAACCTTTTGCACTTCTGAAAGCACCATAAAATGGATAAGCATTTAGCCGACGAGGCCCAAGATTTGAACCTTGGGCGTCCGTCCCCCTTATGGGGTTTCACCACACCAATTGATCTACACCTCAAACGCACTTTGAGGAAGTTGAAGAATATATTTAATAAAAAAATAAATGAAAAATATTTGTGATAAAAAAAAGGATGTTGGATATGGTTTGATTAACCTAGCAAAAATGCAATATTTTGGTATTTTGATGAAAGTGGCCTCCAATAGAAGTCACACATAACTTATTAAAAAAAAGTTTTAAAATATAATGAGGTAATTAAAAATTATTTTCTTTCTTTATTTATTTTTTATTTGATGGAGAAAAATGGATTATGCTCTGGTTCCCTTTTCAAATCAAAACTCTCTTGAGAGTTTACAAACAAATTCAATTCTCATCTCAATAGAGTTACTATAGTCAAATACCTATATCTTTTTTCATAAAAAGTTTGAATTCTTGAATTGTTTTTGGTTACATAGGATAGTTGGTCACAACCACATTATTTTTATTAATTGACAAGCGCAAGGTTCAAACCATAGGAGATGCTCCCACCAATCCTATTTTACCTCGTTATTATTGACCTGACGTGAAGGGGACCACCGATCGCTCGAGATTCATACCATCATCGTCGATCTAGCACACACTCAGAGGAGTCAAATCAAACTACTACCTTTGTAAACAAGTTGCTCCCACCAATCCTATTATGCCTCGTTATTGTTGACCCGATGTGAAGGAGACCACCGATCGCTCGAGATGTGTACCATCATCGTTGATCTAGCATGCACTCAGAGGATTCAAATCGAACTACTACCTTTGCAAACAAGCTACCCTGAGGTTTGAACCTAGGTGTCTTCCTGGTAAATTGAATTCTTGATTTTTATTTTATAGATATTTTTCAAATTTCTTTGTAAATATAAATATTCTAAAATTCAGCATCTTTTTTCTTGACATTTTCTTACACGACCTTCACAATACCAAATTGTCTACGCATTGCATCTTAGTAGAGTAATATTTCCAAAACTTCGCATGATTATAGTCTACTTTACCAAATCTAAAGTGTTAATTTCCTTCGTAAAACAAAAGTGCAATCACCAACAGTGTAATAAATAGTTTATATGAAAACACAATAATATTATAAAATACTATATATATATATATATATATATATATATATATATATATTTTTTTTTTTTTTTTGTTTATTTATTTGGTGAGTGTGAAACCCCACTACCAAAATACAGCAAATATTACAATGAAAAACATTAAAATAAATCTTAATCATTATTTGATTGAGACTATCAATATTTTTTTAAGCTTTAGTTAAACTTATTAGAGAAAGAAAAACATTTTATTTATCAACCCTCTAGCAAATAATAATAAAACTAACATCTTTATAAACACACCTTGAAAATTATAAATCTTATTATTTTTTTAATGAGTTTACCCAGGTTTTTTACGAGGGATTATGATCCTCTTATAGTGAGTGAGGTTTGAACCTTAAACCTCTTAAAAATAATAATAAAACTAACATCTTTATAAAGACACCTTAAAAATTATAAATCTTATTATTTTTTTCAATGAGTTTACACATGTTTTTATGAGGGGTTCTGATTCCCTCGTACTAAATAGGGTTTGAACCTTAAACCTTTAAAAAAAAGGCCAAAACCTTTACCACTATAATAAACTTAGAACTCAATTTTATTATTTTTAATTAATAAATTATATTTTTTATTAAAAAATATAGATCTTATTAGTTGCTATCAATGACCTAATTTTTCTACTAAATTTAGAGAGTTAATAGATAAACAAAATGATATATATATGTTGCGATTCTAACTATTATGTAGGATTAATTTGGATCAATTTATTTCCAAATACCTAGGTTTGGGATAATAACCGCCGTCAAGAGTCCTTGTCAATTATTGTATTTATTAGACAAGAGTTAGGCAAGCATTTGGAAGATTTAGAAGATAGGGACATGTTTACTATTACAACTCATTTAAAATAAAAAAATAACTAACGAGTTCATAAAACATATATAATAAAAATAATTATTATTTAATTATTTAAAATTAATATTAATAGATTTCACTAGCATGAAGGTCACATAAAAGTAAATTATTTTTTTTAACTTTTAAATTTGGTCACGTTTTAAAAAAAAATTAAAGTATGGCGGTTTGAAGAACTGGAGTGCAAGCTCTTGTGTTTTACAAGAGATAATATTATGTGTCTCCAAAGGTTAGGTGGATTGGTAAAGGTTTGATTGGTCAAGTACTTGTCAAGAAGAGACCTAGGTTCAAACCTTGGGGACACATTGTCAGCTTTAGAAAAGGTAATAGTATATGCTAAATCCTCTGAGTGTGCGTCAAACTGATGATGACGGTACAAACCTCGAGCGATCGATGGTCTTTATCTCACGTCGGTTCAACAACGACGAGACCCAATAGGTTGTTGGGAGCAGTCCTTGTGGTTTGAACCCTGCGCTTGCCAGTTACTAAAAATAGTGGTTGTAACCAACTTCCCTATGTTATCAAAAATAATAATATTTTGTTGATATTGTCTAATTGTTCATGTTTTTACTTATATCAGCCAACGGAGACCAAATCTATGTTCAATATTTTTTAAGGGATTTTGTTTATTGTTGCTTTTATTATGGGTCTTTTTGTATTTCTTTGTCTTGGACTAATAATCCTTTTTTATTTGGCCTCAACTCTCGTCGACATTCCACCAGTTGGTGAAGTTACTACTATAGAGTGCCATGGATCTAATCAAGCATTTATCGAAACTCGTTTCGAAAGTATACCACAAGGTAATGTTTCCACCCTTGATATTGTGCTTCCTATGCAAGAATTTGATAATGCATGCAGATGGCTTGAGCAACACATGCTTATTGAGTATTTCCTAGGGCATATACCCAATGACACCCTCATTCCTCAATGGATCCAAAATACATGGCATATTCCTCAATGGATCCAAATCATGGCATCCCCATGGTATTAAAGTGGAGCATATACAAAACCTCACTAAGGGGTTTTCCATTTTTAGTTTACTAATCCTCAACATGCCATGGTTGTCCTGAGTAGAGGCCTTTGGTATATTAGGAATACCCTTTTGATTCTTCAACCTTGGCACCATAATTTTACTATCTCTACGGATGTCTCCTTGAAAGTGCCAGTGTGGGTAGAATTCCTTGGTCTCCCTCTTACACTATGGTCTTTTTTGCAACTAGTCGCCCCTATTGGTAAATTTGTTTGCATGGAATAACAAAAATTCTATGTTGTCCGCCCCCACAAGCATTTGTGTGTTGAGGTTGACCTCTCTAAGGACCTCAAAGAATTTATTGACATCCAAGTCGAAGACACCCATTTCTAGCAAAGGGTGGTTTATATTAACCTTTTGAATACATGTTATAGATGTCAATCGATGACTCATAAAATCAAATATTATCCCCTCATGGAGGGTTATTTCAAAGTGAAGTCCCCTCCAATGGCTACTCCTACACCTGCACCAATGCCAACAAATGTTAATGGGTCAAAAGAATAGACAATAATGGCCAAAAAAAATAAAAATGCTTATCTCTTGGCCCCTACAAGACCCTCACACAAACCCTCGTCTCCCATTGCTTTAGTTATACCTCCTTCTCATCCTCCCACCACCCCTGCTACTCCTAGCTCCACCTCTACAACTATCATTCCAAGCCCCTCCTAGCCTCATGTTGAGAACCCTACTAGCTCCCCACCATCTACCATCACCCTCTCTTTGATCTCCCCTTACTCCTTTCCCTTACTGCCTCCATGTGACCTTCCCACATGGGCAGCTCATTGCTCTTGGAGTCCTATTATAGAGAGCTCTGGAGCTCCATTGGAAAAGAGAAGGCAAGTTGACTTCATATGTGAGAATCATCAACATTTTATCTCAAACACCTTTGATTCTCTCACAAACTTTGAGGATACTAAGGAAATAGAGAGGGTTCTACTCCTTGAGCATTCCTCATGAAGTGTCTTTCATGGAATATTCATGGTCTAACGGACCCAATTAGAAAGTACTTGGTCTACTAGAGTCTTTTGGATATCTCTTCGATATTTGGTGCTATCAACATTCTTTACCTACAAGAAGTCAAGGTAATAAACTTTATTTTGCATAGTACTTGTTAGTTTATCTAGCCTTGAGGCCACTTTTACTCCACCTCTCATACTCCTGGTAGAGGAGGAGCAATTATTTTTGTGTTGGATACCTACCACTCCCATTTTGTGACTTGGGGAGTGGACTCGACCTCTCATGTAATTTGGATTATTTTGGAGCTTGAGGGTCATCCCCTTGACATTCTCAATGTTTATGCTCCCAATGATGCTTCAAGCAGATGCGATCTTTGGTGGTGGATTGCTTTATCCCTTTCCCCTACCACCTAGATTGTTAGTAGCGACTTTAATATGGTTGAATATGCACATGATAAATTTGGGATCCTTCCTATGTATTGGGTTATGGGAGAACACGAGGCTTGGTATTTTATGAAGAATAAATTGGGGCTTTCTAACCCTAATTCCTATTTCTCCCCCTCCTCCTCTAGTCATACTTGGTTCTCCTAGTCTAATCAACAACAGGGAGAAAATCGAGTGTTGAAACACCTTGATAGAGCTATGATTTTTGACCAAAGAGCCTTTTCCTTTTCTCGTATGTCTAGCTCAACTCCTTTCATGGAGGCTCTCCTTGATGCCATCCTCTCTGATCATTCCCCCATATTTTTCTCTATTGAAATATCCACCTCCCCTCCTTGCCAGTTCACCTCCCAATTCTTTCTAAATACCTCATTTCTTTGTCATCCCACCTTTCTTTTATATATTAGGAGGATATGGAACTTGGTTCCTCATCCTTCTAGTACCACTGGTTGGATTGAATGGTGGTCAAACACCATCCATAAAATGACCTCCTTTCTTAGATCTCTTGGCAAATGTGTTGTCAATTTTAGGCATTAATCTAATGTTGCTCTCAAATAGGAATTGGCTCAGGCTTCCTAATAGCTTGATTTTTACCCTTTTGATCATGATCTCCAGCAACATGTGGTGTGAGTTCATCACCAACTTATGTTGGTTGAACATTATGATGCCAAGGGAGCTCAAATCAAGGCCATAATGCATTGGCTCAAAATTGGAGATAGGATCTCTAAGGAATTTCTACATCATCTTAGGCCTCATTATCACAACACTTGCATCAAGGTCATTCAAGAGGTTGTGGTTTGAATTACTACCTTACCAAAGGTTACTCGAGCCTTTATCCATCATCAAGTAGATCTTTAACTCATAGGAGCCTTTAGACTGAAGGGCGAAAGCCCTTTAGGATTATATTACTATGGTCCCCAACTATACTCAGAGAGTTACCTATGATCGACCACTCTCACTCAAAGATTTGCATGAGGCCCTCTCTCAAATGGCCAATGATAAAGCTCTTGGGCTAGATGACTTCCCTATGAATTTTACAAATCCCTTTGGGACCTTGTAGGCCTTGATCTGCTCCAATTTTATTAGGAAGCTTTGACAAATGGCTCTCTTGGACCAAAAATTAACAAGGATAATAGCCAAGTTGATCACCAATTGATATCCAATCACCCTTCTCAATGTGTCATACAAGATCATCACCAAAGCCTTAGCCTTGCATTTACGCCATTTGCTTCCTACCATCATTAGACTAGAGCAAACAAGTTTTATCAAAAGAAAATATATATTAGATAATGTCTTGGTTGTCTGGGAGGGAATGAAATGGGCCAAAAAATCCAACCAACTAGCCATTTTTCTCAAAATTGACTTTGAGAAAGCCTATGATTGCATTGAGTGACACTTCATTCTTGCCATGCTCAAAGCCTTGGGTTTTGGCAATGGTTTCATCTTTGTAGTCAAGATGCTCTTTGCAGATGCCTCTATTATCCTCACTATCAATAGAACTCAATTAGAGGCTATTGGCCTTTTTCGCTCAATCAGACAAGGTTTTCCTCTTTGCCCCCTCTCTATATCATTGTAGCTGAAGGTTTTAGTTATCTCCTAGCTCATCAAGCCAATTTGGGCCTCGTTAAGGGTATTTCCCTTCCCAACAATCAATCCCAAATAATCAATGGATACTTTATAGATGACTCTTTCCTCACATTAGTTGAGGATGAAGAATCCTTCACTCAGGCCATTCATTATCTGGATACTTTTTGTCTTGCATCTGGCTCTAACATCTAGTGGTGGAAGACTCTTCTTTCGATAATCTATATCTCCCCTTCCAACTTGGTTGAATCAGTTTCAATGGAGATGGATATAGGATGTGAAGTGTTTCGGTTCTTGAGTATCCCCTTCACCTCCCATAGTTTCCCTTCGAAGCTTTGGAAAAATATCATATAGAAAATTGAAGCCAAGTTTGTTTATTGGATCACTAAAAAGCTTTCCTTTGCCAACAAGTTTCAAATCTACTCCAAGATCCTGACTACAACCCATGTATATTACTTCTCATGTTGGGTCTTGTCCAAGGCTTGTTATCGAAAGCAAGTTGCTTAGAAATTTTCTTTGGGCAAGTTCTACCTTTGGATTTGGTTTCCATAGAGTAGCATAGGAATTTTGTTGTTTACCCAAGAAGAATGGGAAATGGGTCTTCTTGACTTTAAACGCTAAGGCACAACCTTATGTGCCAAATGGATAATCAGAGCTATCAAAGGTGAGGAAGCCTGGAAAGTGTTGGTTTGACACTACATTACCTCAGGTTCTCCCTATGGATATAAAGGATGGAGAGGTATGGATTTCCCCTCCCTTCTCGTTGCTCTAGTTCCCATAAATATTTTAGGCTCTTTTGTCATCTGCAATATTTGGTAGGCTTGGGAAAACATCAAACCATGGATTTGGTGAAAAGGCAATGGTCTTTGGGATGGGCTTAGGTGGTTCCCTATCTTGACTATTCAAGGAGTCTCTTTTGCCCAAATCCCTTGGATGCATGCACACAAATTCTATACAAGGGGTATCTCTATAGTGGTCAACTTGTTTTCCCAATCGACTAGGGATTGGTATCCCTAGGATTATATCAAATCTAGGTTCAAACTCACCTTAGTCGATAAATCTTTGAGGCAATTAAAGCAAATATGCTTGATTCTATGATTCACAAGATAATTGTGCAGTCTCGGTATCCTTGGTGGAAGGATTAGAAATAGTATTCGAAGACATCTCTCCTTAATTATATGGTCAATCTAGGTTATGAATGGCTATCGCCATACTTACCTATAGTTGCAAACTAAATGCTTGTTGGGGCCTCTCTTCACCTAGACATATTTGGGCTTGTCGTTTTCACACAACTTGGTCTACATGTTTCAAACCCAAACAAGTTGTCTTGGCTTGGATTTTAATTCACCAAGACCTCATGCTTGGTAAATGACTTATCTACATTGGGGTTTCCAACCCATTGTGTCCATTTTACCATGAACCTAAAGATCTTCTTCACCTCTTTTGGAGATGTCATAAGGCTTAGGATGCTTGAAAGTGGATTTTTCTTTCTTCCAACCTTTTCTCCCATAGTGGTTCACATGGCAATATATTCTCCTTGGAGACCCTCCTCTCCTCCCTCTAGTGTTTCTAAAAGTTTGGCACCTCTTCAGGATTGGCATTTTATTTTCTTTATGGAAAACCAGAAATGATTCCTATTTCTCTTAGGCCTTTGTCGTTCCATTCTATAGTGTTGTTGACAAGGTCAATGCTGTTTCTTCTGTGCTACGATAAACTGTCTGTAAACTTTAGTGTAAGCCAACAAAGTAGCAATGAAGTTGACCCATTTGCAAGGTTTGATTAAACACTAGGAAATGGTTCCTACAATATTTTCTTCCGTTGATCAATTTGTTAGTTAGATACATAAAGCTTGAGACTAAATATGGTAGGTCTGGCCATTGAGATGACTCCTCCTCTGCACCATGTCAAAACACACACAAAATGCGGGAAGTAACAAGGGGGAGCAATCTACCAAAGACGAGCCTCCATAGTCTTAGTAGATGTGATAAAACAATTAGTGGTCCGAGGCATATTTGACCTCCTTTTTTATGGATAATTAAATGACTATCGAAGGATGTGTTTATCCACCCAATTTTTTTCGCTTGTAAAATTATTTTATTTTAGATAATATAATGGTTTTTTCCAAAAAAATAAAATAATAAATTAGCCAACCGTAGAATAGAATCCAAATTTTTTTAGATGATTTAGAGAAAGCATTTGAAAATCATGGAGGATTGAAGATGATTCTTCTAAACACCGAGACATGGAGATAATAAACCAATGAGGCTAGTGGCTAGTGAATTTTTTATAAATAAAAATTGTGGACAAATTAAACTAAATATCCAATGGTATTTATTATAAATATTATTCTTCAAATGATGTTAGTTTAATCAATTATATCCTTCAATTTTGAAGGAGGAGACTCAGATTCAAACCTTGTCAAACTGCACATGAGCAATTTTGCCAAAGTTTTTATAGGATAAAAAAAATATATGAAGCACAACTTATAAGTTATTTATAATTATTGTTATTATTATTTTTTCTTGTTATATTGCTTAGTAGTCATGATATAATACTGATAAAAGCAATTTCAATCCTATATAATTAATTAAAAAATATAATTGAAACATAACTTATAAATCTCCTGTTTTATTTATTCTCCTACTTTTAAAAAATAAGACTAACATATAATTTTATTTATTTATATAATATAATAAAACTGCAAACTAAATTAAATAATATATATAACAAATAATCAAATTATTGAATGCCCCTGCAAGTTTTGTTGTTCTGAAAATTAATTAAATTTTTAATATCGTACACTTCAATTTTCCCTTTCAACACACTTCAGTTGTTTTTTATGTGAAACAACAAAAACAGTTCAACTTTCCTTATCATTTGAAGCTTAGACATTTAAAAGTTAAGTTTGAACCGACGACTCATAATATATACCCGGTCATAACTAATATATGAAATCAAACAACTTTACACACAATAATTATAATTATAGTTTTTATAATTATTTGTCTAGTTTAATTGTTATTTTTAATACTTCTTATACACATTTACTAGGGATTGAACCAATAACATCATCCATAATACAAGCAGCATCTACTCAGAAAGATTAGATGATTAAATTTTTAAGAAAACTTAAATTTGAATTTTGTTACAGGTCAAACAACCATATCAATCTTATATAATCTATTAAAAAACATATAACATACCAAAAAAAATAAAAAAAATAAAAAAAAAATAAAAAATACTAAATTCTTAAACCAAAATCAAAATGAGACTGATCATAACCAACATATGAAATCAAATAACCCTCAACAAACCCAACCCTGCATTCAAACCCGAGGACGCCACTTTGACAAGGAATATAAGATGATATTTAAAAAAAAAAGTCCCTAGATAATAACATTATTAACAACCATACATACGTCAAAGATTTGTCGTTGTACAAGGGTAGTTGAGCCCAATATTTCAGCTTAAAAAATACGCATGATTCAGCCACACTTTCAATTAAATTTATGCTTATGCAAAAATTGAAAAGTAATTTTTTTTGGTTTGTCTGGCCATGTGGGTTTCGAAGAATGAGTAACTGAGACCCATAACAATGCCTATGGCCTCTGCAGCAGCTTTCAGAGGCTGCTTTGCAAGGCCTGAGAGCCCCATTGCACATACCCACAACCACAAGAGCTGTTCGCTGTCATCTTACCCATCATCTTCATTTTCCCACTTCAAATGGAATTTGATGGGAGGATGGTCTCCCATTGATATTCAATCAGGCAGAGGCAGATGGCAATGGAAATCAGGACACACAGTTTTTGGCATGCCATGTCTGGCCAGAGCAGCTGCAGCTGCTGTTGCCACACAGGAACTGCAAAATGTATCAGGTGGATTTCTCATATTCATCTTTTTCAATTTTTGGCCTGGTTTTCATTCATCCATATAATATAACTCTTTATTTATTTTTTTTAAGGTACTTTTTCAATTTTTGGCCTGGGTTTCGTTCATCCATATCGTATAACTCTTTATTTAGTTATTAAGGTAGACACTATTCAGAAGAGGGTATTTAACTTCCTTTAATATCTTATTATATTTTAAGTGTGATAGAAACCATAATCCCTGATCAAACAACTGATAAACCAAATTATAAAACCATAGGCCCCCAAACATAGGCAGAACAAATCTTTCATTCATTCAATAAAACCATAGTCCCCATATCGGACAAAAACTCATAAGCAGGACTATAACCCTTTATTAGAGTGCATTACCCATCTCTCATGTCCCTCTATTGGGTGGGTCTCCCAAGCACTCAGTTACCATATATCCCCCCTCTTGGGGTGGATTCTCACAAACTCATTTCTCATATTCTTGTATTCCAAATTGATGATGAGTTGTATTTGGAATTTGATGATTATATTATCAAATGGAGGTGTTGAATTGGTTAAATATGTTTACAGGTAGAAATTATAATTTAATTATTGTTAAATTACAAAAATATTATTATAATACTATTATATAATAAAAAATATAATATAATTGAAGACTAATTTAAATTCTATATATAACCAATTAAAATAAAACTTGATGATTATATTTGAAGTAATTGAGGAGTGATCCTAGGAAGCTTGCAGGTTGTATTGAAGTACTTGAGGAGTGATCCTAGAAAAGTTTGATGGTTAATGTCAACTTAGTGTAGTGGGCCTTATTAGGGGTCTGTTAAGTACTCACGAATGTAATCCATGTTGGCCTATGTTATTTTACAATATGGTGTTTATGAAGAAGGCCATATGTCAAATTAGGAAGAGAATATTGTCATAGAACCATATATGTAACTGTCTTAGAATAATATATGTAATTGTCATATAATCATATATGTAACTGTCATTATATAGTCCGAGAATATTGTCATATAAAAAGGCAAGGATGCAACCTTCCCGGGGAAGAAGATTGGAATTCATAAGAAGATCGGAATTCATTGTTAAGGAGGTTTCCCTCTCAAAGAGGCAAGCGATATCAATATAATTGCTCTTATTCTGAATTTTCATGTATCACTTTTCTGTTATTGGATCAAATGGCGTGAGCTCAACCGGTTAGATTCCTCAACATTCAAGGAGGAGACTTAGGTTTGAATCTTGCCAAGCTTGTAATACCACTATGTGGTGATGATGTAATATGGGTAGGGCCCATTTCAATCCTATATAATTAATTGAAAAAAAATGTTTTTGTTATTGAAAATGTGATATTAATCCTACTTTTGTCGTTAGTCCTTGTATTTGCAGTTAGAATTATCCTTGGTACAGAATTTCTTGTCTTAGTACAACTTAGAACCAGGAACTTCCAGGTGAAATACTCACATCAGCGGAAGAGGTTCATTCCAAGTGGTATCAGAGCCCTTTCCAGGGCGTGGTAAGCTTCTATTGTGAGTAATTTTTTTTTCTTTTTAAGCCTAGGTCTATAGGTTAGAAATGGTGTTTTGGCCGTTTTAAAATATCATAGAGGAGCTATCATTTTTGGCTAAGCTAGATTGCCCATAAAGCATCTAGTGAAGTGAGGAGTTCGTAGACTCCAATACCCAAGCCTTAGACAACACCTATACATGGAATTGAGCTCCCATGTACCTTGCGTATATTGGGAGACCCTTATTAGAAACCCTGAGCCAAACCTTCAAATATAGGAAGCCGATCGAGTCAACCGTGTAATTATCCATAGTGCACCGAGAACAACACTTGGGAAGATTACCCTCACGTACTGATCAAAGGCGGGTAGTGTGCCCAAGGGTACGGTCTAAATCCTCCTTGGGTAGTGGCCTGAAATATTGGTCCGAGCATTATCAATTTGCTGTAGTATATTAGAGGGCTATGGGAAGTACACACACCTCAGCCTAGATTACCTCCCTTCCCTGATTTTTACTTGTGGTAGTTTCATAATTGCACTGGCCTTATCGTTAGTAGGATAGAAAACATAGAGAACAAAGGGCTAAAGATCTCAGTCCAACTCGGGACAGTGTGATCACAATCGAGTTTTTTTTTTTCTTAATCCAGAGCATTTTGAAGGAGATACACAACACCAAAACCACTATCCAATAAAAAATTCCGGAGCTCCAAAAATCATCCATTTTGTGGTATAGCCCATTTTGATCATCTCTTTGAGTTGATCATTTTGGTATATAACACCCATACACTTTTTGGGGACCCCAAAATCGTCATTTTGTGGTATAGCCCATTTCGATCATCTTTTCAAGCTAATCGTTTTGGTATATAACACCCATACACTTTTTGGGACCCTTACTAAAAATAGTAACCTGCTAAAAATAACAATTCTATTTTTAGTAAATGCCACTAGAGACCAGAACTCAAGCAATGGAGGCCAGAATGCACAAGATGGAGGAACAACTCACTAAGTTGGATGCCATAAATGAACTTACTACCCAGATGTCTACCCTCACTAGCATGGTTGCAGATTTCAAGCATATACAAGACTCAATGATCCAGGACATCGAAGTGCTTAAGCTTAACAATCCAAATTTTGATGGACACATTGAAAATAGCCCCGAAGGTCATAAAGGGAAAGCTCTTGATAGGTCAAACTTTTCTAGGGCCATTATTGAGGATAACTATCAGCAGTCAGGAAACCATAGAGGCATGACCCCTAGACTCCCTAAGATAGATTTTCCAAGGTTCGATGGGACAGATCCACAAAGTTGGTTAATTAAGGCCAAACAATGGTATGAGCTGCATGAGACACCCATCAACCAACGGATTTTTGTGGCTGCCTTCCATTTTGACCTTGAAGCACTCCATTGGTATCAATGGTTGCAAAAACAAGTACCAAACATTGGTTGGACATAGTTCAAGAATGAACTCCTTGGCCATTTTGGTCCTTCTGAGTTTGAAGACTTTACTGGAGCCCTCACCAAGCTCCGATAGACAGGAACAGTACTTGAGTACATTACAACTTTCGAGAAGTTAGCCAATAGAACAGAAGGCCTTCCCGACATCTTTTTAAGAGTTGTTTCATCAGTGGCCTTAAGGAGGAAATCAGAACTAAGGTGCAAATGCTCAAACCAGCCACATACATGACTGCAACAGGGTTAGCTAAACTTGCAGAAATTAAATGGAATGCCCAATGGAAGGTCTCCAAACCCCTAACATTCCAAAATAAAACCTTTGCACCCATAAACAATAATGCTCCAAAGACTCCAATAGTAAAGAGGCTAACACCGGAGGAGATGGCAAATCGCAAAGCCAAGGGACTTTGTTATAACTATGATGAAAAATGGGCCACTAGGCATAAATGTAAAACACAATGCCTCTACCTTCTAGACATGAGCAATGCTTCATCCTCTTTGGCAGAGATAGGGAAGAATTTGTGGACTCAGTTGAAGAACAACTTGATTCAGTGTATGACGAAGCTTTACCTAATGGACCCATGGAGGAAGCACCTACACTTTCCTTGAATGCCATTGTAGGAATCTCGGCACCCCAATGCATGACAGTCCAAGGTTTCCTCAAGGGGCACAAGGTGTTGATATTATTGGACTTTGACAACATAGATAACTTCATAGATCCCAGTGTAGCAAAAAGGGCAGATTGCTTCATCTATGGCCAGGACCAAATTAATGTCAAGATTGCTAATGGAGACATCATGACTTGTAATGGGCGGTGTCGGAATGCTCGCCTATCCATAGGCGATTACCAATTTCAAACTGATCTCTACACAGTTCCCTTGGGAGGCGTGGACATTGTGTTGGGCTGCCCTTGGCTGAGGACTCTAGGGTTGGTGCTATGGGATTTCTCGAAACTTTGGATGAGGTTCACCATCAACAATAGGACACACCCATCTAGGGGATAAACGATGGGAAACCCAAGGTCATAACATCCCATCAAATGCAACGACTGATAAAAAAGGGTCACAGGGCAGTAGTTGGAAGATTTTGTCGAATGCAGTTGTGTGCTATGCAAGTTGAAAAGGTACCCCCCGATTTGTTAGCCATCCTCACCAAGAATCAAAAAGTCTTCAAGGAGCCAACTCAACTACCTCCCAGTCGACTAGAGGACCATAGGATCAGTTTGGTACCAAGGAGTCGACCCCCAAACATACGGCCGTACAGGTACCCCTACCATCAAAAGAATAAGATCGAGAAGATGGTGAAGGAATTATTGGATGCAGGACTTATTCGCCCAAATACAAGTCCTTTTTCAGCCCCAGTATTGTTAGTATGGAAGAAAGATGGATCATGGAGGATGTGTGTGGATTTTCGTGAACTTAACAATATCACTATCAAGGATAAGTTCCCAATACTAATGATCGATGACTTACTAGACGAGCTACATGGGGCCCAATATTTTACCAAGTTGGACCTTCGGTCTGGATACTATCAAATTTGTGTCCTTGAGGAGGATATAGCTAAAACGACCTTTAGGACTCATGAGGGGGCACTATGAGTTCCTGGTTATGCCTTTTGGCCTCACAAATGCACCTTCCACTTTCCAAGGACTGATGAACAAGGTTCTCAAGCCATATCTACGGAAGTTTGCCTTGGTCTTCTTCGATGATATTTTGGTATACAGTAAGACATGGGATGAACACCTCCAACACATCGACTAGGTTTTGAAGCTACTATAGGAAAATCAACTTTATGTCAAACAATCCAAGTGTACTTTTGGGGCGACGGAAGTGGAATATTTGGGACACATTGTGGCCAAGGATGGTGTGCGTGTGGACCCTGCAAAAATTGAGGCCATGAAGGAATGGCCCAAACCCAAAACATTGAAGAGCCTCCGGGGATTCCTTGGACTCATAGGGTACTACCGCAAATTTGTCAAGGATTATGGTAAGATTGCAGTGCCCTTGACAACTATGCTCTGCAAGGACACGTTTGTGTGGAATAATGAAGCAGAACAGGCCTTCCTTACTCTGAAAAATGCTATGTGCCACACCCCAGTTTTAGTAATTCTTGATTTCTCCAAGACTTTCGTGATAGAGAGTGATGCATTAGGGGTTGGATTGGGGGCCGTACTCATGCAAGAAGGCAGACCCCTTGCATTCATCAGCAAGGCATTATTAGGACGTAATCTGGCCAAATCAACCTATGAAAAAGAGATGATGGCCATTGTCTTTGTGGTTCTCCATTGGTGACCATATCTGATAGGGCGGCATTTCATCGTCAAGATGGATCATCGCAGCCTAAAATATCTTTTGGAACAACGGGTTTCTTCCCTTGAGTAGCAAAAATGGGTCACTAAGCTCTTAGGGTTTGACTATGAGATTGTCTACCACAAGGGTAAGGAGAATGTGGCAGCAGATGCCCTTTCTAGACTTCCAAAAACATAGGACACTCTCTATGCAATATCCATCCTCTAGGCTGATTGGCTAGAGGAGCTCAAGTCAAAGTGGCAAGGCAACCCCACACTCACCAAAATTATTCAAGACCTCCAGATAAAAACAGGGGATCATCCTAACTACACATGGAGGGAGGGGATACTCTGCTACAAGCAGAGGGTTGTTATTCCATCCACTTCGGAACTCAGGTCTCGAATTTTAACAAAGCTCCATTCTTCACCAATAGGAGGACACATTGGCTTCTTGTGTACCTATGAACAGGTCAAATATAGTTTTTACTGGCCTGGTTTGAAGACCGATGTGAAGCAATTTGTAGACACTTGTGGTACATGCCAACATCAAAAGGGGAAACAATTAAAACACTAGGCCTGCTTCAACCCTTACCCATTCCTGATTCACCGTGGACAGATATTTCCATGGACTTCATTGAAGGGCTTCCTCTATCGGGTGGAAAAATGATTATCATGGTGGTAGTAGACAAGTTGACCAAGTATGCTCACTTCTGCCCCTTGGGTCATCCTTATACTATAAGGATAGTGGCACAAATTTTTATGGACCAGATCTTTTGGCTCCATGAGATCCCTCACTCCATAGTTAGTGACCATGACAAGGTGTTCACTAGTAAGTTTTGGGAGGAACTCCATCGCATTCAAGGGACAAAGCTAAAACGAAGCACGTCTTATCATCCACAGACTGATGGTCAGACTAAGGTGGTCAACAAATGTCTGGAGACATACCTCAGATGCTTTGTCTCTGACCAACAATCCAAGTGGAGCCAATGGCTTCCCCTAGCGGAATGGTGGTACAACACCACTTTCCATACAGCCACTAAGATGACTCCGTATGAGGCAGTATATAACCAATCACCTCCGACACTTACCTCTTACCTTCTAGGCAGTTCAAAGGTCGAGGCAGTTGATACAATCCTCACTCGTTAGTAGGAGATCTTAGCTACCTTGAAGCAAAACTTAGCAATTGCCCAAAATCGCATGAAACAATAGGCGGATCAACACAAGACCGAGAGGGAGTTTGCAGAAGGTGACATGGTTTTCCTTCGTCTTCAACCCTACAAGCAGATGTCCTTGAAACAAAAGGGGCGACACAAGTTGGTGCCCAAGTTCTACGGGCCTTATAAGGTACTCCAACGGGTAGGGAAGGTTGCTTACAAATTGGAGCTACCAATGTCATCCAAGATCCACCCAGTTTTCCACGTGTCTTGCTTGAAGAAGATGGTGGGGAAACATACCCCAATACAGACGGTCCTTCCAGAACTAGATGAAGAAGGATCTATTCTTCTCGAACCAGCAACCATCCTTGATCGACGGACTCGACACCTTCGCTCCCATGACATCACTGAAGTCCTTGTATAGTGGCATGGGCTCCAACCAAAAGATGCCACGTGGGAGCCATTGCAAGAACTCCAACAGCAGTTTCCCACTTTTCAGCTTTGAGGACAAAGCTTTTCTAAGGGGGGTGGCGTGTTACATACCCCATGAATGTAATCCATGTTGGCCTATGTTATTTTACCATATGGCGTATATGAAGAAGGCCACATGTCAAGTTAGGAATAGGTAGGAGAATATTGTCATAGAATCATATATGTAACTGTCTTAGAATCATATATGTAACTATCTATAATCAGAATATGTAGTCAGGGAATATTGTCATAGAATAGTCAGGAAATATGCTTGTAAGCCTTATAAAAAGGCAAGGATGCAACCTTCACGGGGGAGAAGATTGGAATTCATTGTTAAGGAGGTTGCCCCTTGAAGAGGCAAGCGATATTAATATAATTGCTCTTGTTCTGAGTTTCCATGTTTCACTTATTTAATGTTTCTGTTATTGGAAATGTGATATTAATCCTACTTTTGTCGTTAGTCCTTGTATTTACAGTTAGAATTATCCTTGGTACAGAATTTCTTGTCTCAGTACAGCTTAGAACCAGGAACTTCCAGGTGAAATACTCACATCAGCGGAAGAGGTTCATTCCAGGGTTGTCTAGCTTGATGCTTGAAAATTTACTTGAATGCCTCGAGTATCTCCATAGAGGAGTCCAACTTTGCTAATTTGCTTGCTGTGAAGTGGGCAATCAGATTGTTTCATGTAAATCATGCAATTCTTACGCAGCTGAATTGGTGCTCAAATTTATTTACTATTAGCTGATCTTATGTTCTGGTCCGCTTTCATTTGTCTGCCCATGGCCTGTGTATTTACTTCAGTGTTCCGTTTTGTGCTGCAGATCTTGGCTGTCCTTTGATTATGCCATTTTACGTGTATCTGCTTGTTTTTGTTTTTTTAAAAGGACCATCCTGATTTATGTATTATCTTGGAGGGATTGCTGAACTCCAGCTTATAAATTGCATCTTCATCCCGGCGTTTTCACAAGGAGCATGGGCCCACAATGTTTTGAATCTTAGTCATTGTGGCAGTAAGCACCCCAACATGCTTCAAGACTATCGCCCAACTGGCAATAACTCCACCAGGCTGTTTTTTTGGAAAGGGTTTGGTTTTCATTCCTTTGTGTTTTCAGTTTATGTAAACGCTTGGAAACTGAAAACCTGACAAATTCAGTACCCAATCAATGTACAAGCCATTAGAATAAGACAACATCAATGAAAGAGCCATTGCCTGAAATTTTATCATGAGTAAACCATGTTTGATGTGCATCTGCAGGCCATGGCATAACAATTTTCAAGAGGAGAAGTATGGTTAACTATAGGTTAAGGCTAAGCTATAAGTTTATTCCATCGAGAACAAGCAATTTAATCTTCTGTCCTATTTTGATGTACAGAGGGTACTATTTGTCCTTGTTGGAATTGTCTTGGAGAGTGAGACAGGCTTTAAATCCCTCTGATGACCCTAATTCTTCTGAGAACAGAGAGGGCAAATGAAAGGCTCTAGACGCCAAAGCTGACAGCATACAAGAAGGAACAGGAGTCAGGTGAAAACTTCAAAGAATATAAAATACCCTTGGGTTAGGATTAGGAATCAGATGTCAGAACCAGTCAGAATTGGCAGACATTTTGATTAGAGAGGGAATATGCACTTTGAGAATGTTAACCTCCCCGTCAGACTCAGGGCAATACCATACTAAGCAAAATATTTATGTTTTGGCAAAGGATTTCGCCATTGCGGAACTTGTTTCTGGTAGTGGCTCTTTGTTGCTAATGTATAATGCCATTTCTGATACCAACGACTACAAGCAGGTTCTGGACGAACTGAATGATCACATGAAGGTCATGTAGGAAATCCAAAGGATCATTGTTCAGCACCTTGGTATAGGCTGCCTGATAATCTGAATGCTCCTGCCTTTCTGGAAACTGTGGTGGTGGAAGTGGATGATAGAGTTGAAGAGTAATTCTGGTGCCTTCTCATATGCCTGGTACTAGGCTTTCTTCAGTGGTCGGTTATGTGTCGGTGATGCTGGTTTGAAGTTCTTAAAAGTTATAGTCATCTGTCCACTGCAGCTTTTGTGGCTTCAGGTTTTGAGTTTTTGGAACGTAACTCAAACCTTTGTTCTAATTCCCAGGTCTCATTCTTGCAAAGTCATTACAGAAAAAAAATCATATGAATATTTTACTGATTTGAGACAGTCTGGGGGAAAAACTTTGTCATGAATGAGTATTCTTATAAGTTATAAGTCAGTCTGTACCAAATTTCTATATTGTTGTGTTGACATAATCATCTTTGCAATCTGATTATGAATTCAGAATCTCCTTCTTCACTTGAGCTCTCATAGATTTGAATTTGCTCGTTAACAACTTCTATGTTCCTAGAGAATGCTAATCACACTCAGTAGAAAGGTTTCTTCATTGAAATTTCATGGTGATATAAATTCATTGTAGTGATGTTTACAATATCTAATTCTTTTGCCTTTGTATAGCTATAGAGACATAGTTGCAGTGAATGCAAAAAATTATTGAAATAGTGCGCTGCCTAGTAAGTATAGTTGTTGTCTTAGGATATGTCAAGTATACCTTTCTGCATTGTGGAGTTTAAATTTCTAATTATGCTTGATAACATGTCAATAAGATTGCATGTTTTTTTCTTAGTGGGTCGGTTTATTTTTAAGAGCACACCATAATCACATATCCTTGATTTTGTTCTTTTGCAGTTCCTCTAAAGGGTGTTGAAAATTTAGTTATAATAGGTTCAGGTCCTGCTGGTTATACAGCAGCAATTTATGCAGCTCGTGCAAATCTGAAACCTGTTGTATTTGAAGGGTATCAAGTAGGTGGTGTTCCTGGAGGTCAGTTAATGACCACAACAGAGGTTGAAAACTTCCCCGGATTTCCTGATGGCATCACAGGGCCTGATTTGATGGACAGGTTAGTTTATTCATTCCTTTTGAAAAGTTAGTTGTCTTTTTGGGAAGCATATATATTTGACATTTTAAATGTTCTGGATAGAAACATTCCTTCGATTTATGCTATTGCAGAGCTGCGATGAAACTGCCTACATCTACATTCTTCTATGCTTGTAGTTCTGTTGGAGAACCATGCTAGTAATCATGTTTTTGACATACTACTCAAACTTCAATTAGGATGCGGCAGCAAGCAGAGCGCTGGGGTGCTGAACTTTTTCATGAAGATGTAGATTATGTTGATGTCAGGAATTGGCCTTTTACCATAAAAAGCAGCGAAAGAGAGGTATGGATTAAAATTGAGATTTCTCTTATTTCAAACTCTAAATTTAAAAGCTGGCAACCAGGCAATGTCTATATGGAAGCAATTAGTATTGATGATACCACCTGAACATGTCTATTTATAATTTTTTTTCCAGGTCAAGTGTCATAGTTTAATAGTCGCAACAGGAGCCACTGCCAGCAAGCTAGGATTGCCTCATGAACAAGAATTTTGGAGTAGAGGAATAAGTGCTTGTGCGATTTGTGATGGTGCATCCCCTTTATTCAAGGGTCAAGAGCTTGCAGTTGTTGGAGGTGGTGACACCGCTACAGAAGAAGCTATATACCTCACAAAATATGCTCGACATGTGCATTTGCTAGTGCGCAAAGACAACTTGCGAGCATCTAAAGCAATGCAGGACAGGTGTGTGATTGCTTACTTTAAAACTGATTTCATCATTGAAATATAAAATTTTATTTGACCTTCCGATTTGAGTTCCAAACAGATCTCTATTTCAACCCCTTTAATTTCTATGTTTAGTTCTAACTAATTCATCTAGATGGAGATGTACATTTCAATGATAGCAAGAGTAGATACCAAAGTCCAAAACCAATAACAGCCACTAAAATTTTGGAATGTGGCTCTAAGATCAGCATAGTTACTAAATATGTGTATATTCTGAAAGAAATATTCTTGTTAGCATATTTTGGCATTGTCAGAGATTTGAGAATGATAAATAATCACTGAATTAGAACTTTCACCTTCAGTTGTCTGCACAAACTATAAACATTTTGAACATTTTCATTTTCTTCTATCCTGTTTGAATTTGTATATAATTTATTTTCTCTCATTGCATGTTTATATTATGGCTGGGATCATATTGTGAGGACTTTAATATTTGAGTTCAGATTTCATTTTATGTTATATCTTTGCCACTTTTTGTATACATAGGAGTTGTATCTTATGAAGAACACAAGCTTATACTGAGAGGGGGGGTGAACAGTATAAGACCACTTTTTACTTTTCTTTTCAATTCAATATTATGCAGTGTATAGATAGCAGTATCAATAGCAATAATCAAAGCAATACACAAAACACCATCCACAAAAGTGACACAACAATTTACGTGGTTCACCCAATGCGGGCTACTCCACGGAGAAAATATTTTGCTAAAACTTTCTCAATCAATCTCTTGGGAATCCTTCCCAATTACAATGTTTATGGACCTCTGTCCAAAGGAGATGTTGATCCCCTAAATCTCAAGTTCGTGGATCTCTTCCATAGGAGAACTCTTTCCCCTTCTGCTCTGGCTAGTGATCTTCTAGAAGACTCTGTCTCTCTACTGCACTGACTTGTGGATCTCTCTCCACTTGAAGACTCCTCACTCAGATCTATCTTCAATTGTCCTGGCTGTTGGATCTCTATCCACTGAGACTCTGTCCTCTATACTCTGTCACCTCCAAAGCTCTATCAATAGGCTCACTCAGAACCTTCTCAAATCTTCTCAATAGGCTCACTCAGAACCTTCTCAAATCTGCTCAATAGGCTCACTCAGAACCTGCTCAAATATGCTCAATAGGCTCACTCAGAACTTGCTCAAATCTGCTCAATAAGCTCACTCAGAACTTGCTCAAATCTGCTCAACAAGCTCACTCAGAACTTGTCCAAATCTGCTCAATAAGTCCTCTCTAGGACTTGCTCAAATCTGCTCAACAAGCTCACTCAAAACTTGTTCAAAATCATAAAATTTTCTCAAAGACTTAGCTCAAATCAGCTCAACAAAATCTCAACTCAATCTCATAGAAGCATAAAAAGAATTGTTAGAGACTCAATATGTTCTATACTCAAATCCCAATCTCAACTCAATCAATCTCAACTCAATCTCATAGAAGCATAAAGAGAATTGTTAGAGACTCAATATGTTCTATACTCAAATCAATCTCAACTCAAACAATCTCATAGAAGCATAAAGAGAATTGTTAGAGACTCAATATGTTCTATACTCAAATCCAATTTCTTTCTCAACTCAACTCAAATCAGAATATAGAATAGTTTGTTTTATGGAACTTGAACAACCACTTCACACAATCACTTGACTAGGCTCAAACAACTCTACTCAACCAATCACCATAAGGAACAACTCTTTCTCACAAACCCTAGTCCAAACATGTATCAACCAACTCAAAATGTTTCCAATAATGTTCAACAACAAATCTCACATAACAATGATACTCATGTTCTTCTCTAACTCAAGTTCAAGTTCTTTGCACAACCAATGGGCTTCAACAATAATGCTTATAAAACATTCTTCACATAACAATGATACTCATGTTCTTCTCAAACCCTAACTCAGGTTTTTCACACAACTAATGGCTTCAACAACAATGCTTATAAAACAAGGTTTTAACCATAACTCTCAAACCAGAAATCCTTGAAGCATTCAACCAACAACTCTCAAAAGGAAACCACAATCAATCCTTTTCACTCCAATGATATTTTCATAAATCAACCACCCAATAAAATTAATGGAGAATATTGCCCATACCTTTTTGATGCCAAGAAGTTGTCCACAAAATCTGCCACACTCAACACACTTTCTTTTTCCAATCTCAACAAGGGTTAGTGGACTTCAAATAATAATCACAAGATAAAGTATAACTCAATTTACACCTTTTTACTCCAACTCAATAATCACATCCACCAAAGTCCATCTATAGAAAAACCCTCTAAAAATAATAATCAATAAGTCACTATTTATTCAAAACCCTTATTTCTCCTAAAATAATGCTCTCAAAAATTCAAATCAATACCATAAGGCTCAAATAATCATCTATGGTTTTCACCAACAAAATAATTATTTAACCTTTTAAACACAACAAAGGTTTTACAAAAATAAAATATTTTCTAACCCTTATCACTCCAAACTTTAGAGCATTCAAATAAATTTTAATTAAAAAATTGCATACCTCCTCAATGTGTTTCGACCCCTTGACCTGCCCTCACCATGAGCGCCTTAGCCATGGCTAAGGTAGCCAAATGAGCTACCCGCTCATTCGTAATGCAAAAGGGACACGACTTCCCTTTATATGCTGTAGGCCCACGTGCCTTAAAAACTTTGCGCACCCTTGGCGCTTCCACCACAAAGCACAACAAACGAACCTTGCCAAAAATCGAATGCACGACCTTGTGCTACCAAATGCCTTTGCGCTGCCTGAGTTGCCAACAGGCCACACTGCCCAAGGTGACTTGGGTTTCGCACGCCATCCGATTTATTCGTTGCTTCTACCACTTAAACCTTTTTCGCACGAGCTCTATTCGCTTTCCGACAATCGCATTAACAACAAGAGCAAGGATAATTTAAATTGAAGAATTTAATGGCATATATATATGCCTTCCCTCTGCTTGGAAACGTCGACGCTTCCTCATGACGTCGGTGGATAAACTTTTAATTTAAATTTTAAAATTTAAAATTTAAATTTTAAATAATTTAAAATTTAAACTAAATATTTAAAATTAAATATCTCCATCATCGGGGCACCTTTTTCGATGAAACGAAAATCCAACTTGGGTTTTAAGAAAAACCCATTTCAAATCTGCCATCCATGGTTTTAAATAAAAACCCTTTGCTAAGCTTCCCTTGAAGCTCCTTTTTGGAACCAAATGCCATGCATCCTTTTGATCAAAACCTTTGCTTCTCATGAAGCTCTTTGTGGAGAAAATCATAGTGCTTACTTGCATAGGTCCTTTTGACATCAATGACAACTTTTTAGCTTAGGGACTCAAAATGTCCAACAATCTCCCCCTTTGTCATTGATGGCAACCCATATTCATTTACTAAAATCTGACCTTCTTTTCTGCTCCCCTTGGGACTTTGCTCCCCCTGGCTCAATGCTCTCTCAAATATCAAATCTCTCCCCATATCAAAAACTCTCCCCAATATACAAATCTCTCCCCCTTTGTCATCAATGGCAAAGGGTCACCTTTGGGGCTCGGGGCTAAGAATGAGCCTCTTAGCTTAGCCCCTCCCCCACCTCCACATGAGGTGGTTAATTCTGGGGTGGGAGTATTTCTACTCCCTGAAAGCATAGATCTATGCTTTTATCTTTCTCTCTTCTTTTGTTAGTTTTCTAAATCCTCTCACTATTTCTTTCCAAGATATCATCCCTATTTCTGTTATCATTTCTGTTCCTGTTTGTGCTCTTGTTCTCATCCATGTTCCTGTTCTTGTTCTTTTCTCAGTCTCTATTGTCCCTGTTCCTGTTCATACCTGCTTCTGGAATATTTTCTCTACACCATCTTGTTGTGTGTCCATCATTATTGCACTTATAACACTTAATGTTATTATTCCTTGGAGGTGCAAATGTCTTAGGATACCTCCTAGTGAAGCCATATCCTCTTCTACCATGAACCCTGCAATTCATTGCTTTGTGACCATACTCATTGCATGAGTAGCAATACCCATGGAAAGGTTGTCCTTTCCCATATTCCTGTCTTTCATATGACCTGCACTGTGAAGCCATGTGCCCAAACCTGTGACATGAGAAGCATCTCCCATTGAAGCTTCCTTGCCTAGACCTCATTGGTCTCCTGTTCTGATTGTTGTTCCATCTGTATCTTCTTTGTGCATTGTTCCTCTCTTTTTTGAACTCTTTGTTGTCCAACTCATCCTCTGATGTCCCACTTTTACTTAAACTGTCTTCTTCTGATGTATCTTCTTCTGAAGTTTCTTCTTCATCAAGACTTGAAGTAGATTCTTTTTCCTATTTCTTTTGAACCTTTCCAAAGCCAAGACCTGTTGAACATGATGTTCGTTGTTGTCCATAGATGAACTTATCCAAGTTCTTAGAACTATTTGTGAAACTCTTCATCTTGATCTTGGAGTCCTTTAAGTCTTCTTTTAGAGTAGCCACTTCTTGTGCTAACTTCTCACATTCCAAAATATTTGCTTCTAACTTATCCTTGAACTTGCTTGCCTTAGCCTTTGACTTCTCTAAATCCTCTATGAGCAATAACCTTTCTTCATCACATTCTTGAAACTGACTTTCAAGCTTAGAGTGTTGCTTTCTTACCTTCTTTACTGTGTCAAGGGCATGGATAAGTTCTCCCTTGAGATCATAACCATTCTCTATTGAGTAATCCTCTATTTGTTTGCCTTTGTCCTTATCATTACTTCCTTTTGGCTTGTCTTCTATAGGATCACTTACTTCATCTTCTAGAGCCATTAGAAGATTCTCATCTGGTCTTTCAAGTGCATCTTCAAAACCATCATCACTCGAAACTATAGCCATCCCTAGTGCAATCATCTTCAAGATGTCCAAATTTACCACATCTAAAACATTTGAGAATAACTAGAGTCCTTTTCTCTCTAACCATAAATAGGACTTCATCTCTATCATTGTCTGAAAAACTAGCATCACTATCAATTGAGTACTTACTTGCATTATCTGCATAGTAGCTTTTCTTTTGCCTTTGGAAGAACTTCTTTCCTTGTCTATTTTGTCCATCCTTGCCTTTCTTTCGGTACCTCGTGTCTTTCGATTCCCTGTACCTGTGATCCTATTTTCCTTCATCACTATTGTACTTTGGCTCTTTGCACTCTATTGCATAGTGTCCATACTTTCCACAATTGAAGCACTTAATAGATCTTATATCTATGGATATTTTGGAACCTTTATCTCTTCTACCATAGTTAGCTTCTTCATCACTAGATGACTCACTGCTTGATTCTATCTTTTTACCCTTTTTCTTTTTGTCCACTTTGAATGCAACTTCTTTCGGAGGAATAGGATCTTTTGTTCTTATCTCAAAAGTAGTAAGCATGCCAAGCAAAGAATTCCTTGTCAAAGAATCACTATCAATTGATGTTTCTATAGCAGAAACCTTTTCACTATACCTTTTTGGAAGAGTTCTCAAGATCTTATCACAAGCATCAGATTCATCAACCTTCATTCCAAGACCTCTCATCTCATGTACAAGCTCATCAATCTTACTGAGATAATCATGAATATTTTCATCATCTCTCATTCTTAAGTTCTCAAATTCTCCTTTGAGATTTTTGATCTTAGCTTTCCTGACACCTTTATCACCCTCATATATGTCATGCAGTAGATCCCACATATCTTTTGTTGTTTTACAATCCATAACCTTCATAGATTCTGATCTACCCAATCCTTTTATAATTGCATTCATAGCTCTTGAATTTGCATGCATTAGAAGCTTACCTTCCTTATCTGTAGGAGGATTGACTGTTGAATCATATCCAAGTTCCACTGCATCCCAAACTTCATTTCCAAGTGCCATCAGGTAAAATCTCATCAACATACACCAATACAAGAAGTCACTTCCATCAAATACTGGTACTGCATTATTGAATGACCCATCCTTTTGATCCTTGTGATCCATTGTGTTCTTAGACCACTTTTCCTTCAAGCTATCAAACTCTTCTGAAGGAACCCACTCTGATACCAATTGAAGAACACAAGCTTATACTGAGAGGGGGGTGAACAATATAAGACCACTTTTTACTTTTCTTTTCAATTCAATATTATGTAGTGTATAGATAGCAATATCAATAGCAATAATCAAAGCAATACATAAAACACCATCCACAAAAGTGACACAACAATTTACGTGGTTCACCCAATGCGGGCTACTCCATAGAGAAAATATTTTGCTAAAACTTTCTCAATCAATATCTTGGGAATCCTTCCCAATTACAATGTTTATGGACCTCTGTCCAAAGGAGATGTTGATCCCCTAAATCTCAAGTTCATGGATCTCTTCCATAGGAGAACTCTTTCCCCTTCTACTCTGGCTAGTGATCTTCTAGAAGACTTTGTCTCTCTACTGCACTGACTTGTGGATCTCTCTCCACTTGAAGACTCCTCACTCATATCTATCTTCAATTGTCCTGGCTATTGGATCTCTATCCATTGAGACTCTATCCTCTATACTCTATCACCTCCAAAGCTCTATCAATAGGCTCACTCAGAACCTTCTCAAATCTTCTCAATAGGTTCACTCATAACCTGCTCAAATCTTCTCAATAGGCTCACTCATAACCTGCTCAAATCTTCTCAATAGGCTCACTCAAAACTTGCTCAAATCTGCTCAATAGGCTCACTCATAACTTGCTCAAATATGCTCAACAAGCTCACTCAGAACTTGTCCAAATCTGCTCAACAAGCTCACTCAGAACTTGTCCAAATCTGCTCAATAAGTCCTCTCTAGGACTTGCTCAAATCTGCACAACAAGCTCACTCAGAAAGCTTAATCTCAAAATCAGTCCAAAATTTTCTAAGATCCTCAAATCAGCTCAACAAAATCATCAATCTCATAGAAGCATAAAGAGAATTGTTAGAGACTCAATATGTTCTATACTCAAATCCCAATCTCAACTCAACTCAATCTCATAGAAGCATAAAGAGAATTGTTAGAGACTCAATATGTTCTATACTCAAATCCCAATCTCAACTCAAATCAATCTCATAGAAGCATAAAGAGAATTGTTAGAGACTCAATATGTTCTATACTCAAATCCAATTTCCTTCAACTCAAATCAGAATATAGAATAGTTTGTTTTATGGAACTTGAACAACCACTTCACACAATCACTTGACTAGGCTCAAACAACTCTACTCAACCAATCACCACAAGGAACAACTCTTTCTCACAAACCCTAGTCCAAACATGAATCAACCAACTCAAAATGTTTCCAACAATGTTCAACAACAAATCTCACATAACAATGATACTCATGTTCTTCTCTAACTCAAGTTCAAGTTCTTTGCACAACCAATGGGCTTCAACAATAATGCTTATAAAACATTCTTCACATAACAATGATACTCATGTTCTTCTCAAACCCTAACTCAGGTTTTTCACACAACTAATGGCTTCAACAACAATGCTTATAAAACAAGGTTTTAACCATAACTCTCAAACCAGAAATCCTTGAAGCATTCAACCAACAACTCTCAAAAGGAAACCACAATCAATCCTTTTCACTCCAATGATATTTTTAGAAATCAACCACCCAAATAAATTAATGGAGAATATTACCCATACCTTATTGATGCCAAGAAGTTGTCCACAAAATCTGCCACACTCAACACACTTTCTTTTTCCAATCTCAACAAGGGTTAGTGGACTTCAAATAATAATCACAAGATAAAGTATAACTCAATTTACACCTTTTTACTCCAACTCAATAATCACATCCACCAAAGTCCATCTATAGAAAAACCCTCTAAAAATAATAATCAATAAGTCACTATTATAATTCTCCACTTATTCAAAACCCTTATTTCTCCTAAAATAATGCTCTCAAAAATTCAAATCAATACCATAAGGCTCAAATAATCATCTATGGTTTTCACCAACAAAATAATTATTTAACCTTTTAAACACAACAAAGGTTTTACAAAAATAAAATATTTTCTAACCCTTATCACTCCAAACTTTAGGGCATCAATAAAAATTAATTAACAAAAAATTGCATACCTCCTTAATGGGTTTCGACCCCTCAACCTGCCCTCACCGTGAGCGCCTTAGCCATGGCTAAGGTAGCCAAATGAGCTACCCGCTCGTTCGTAATGCAAAAGGGACATGATTTCCCTTTATATGTTATAGGCCCACGTGCCTTAAATAAACCATGCGCCTTTGGCGCTTCCACCACAAAGCACAACGAATGAACCTCTGCCAAAAATTGAACGCACGACCTCGTGCTACCAAATGCCTTTGCGTTGCTCGAGTTGCCAATAGGCCACACTACCCAAGGTGACTTGGGTTTCGCATGCCATCCGATTTATTCGTTGCTTCTACCACTAAAACCTTTTTCGCACGAGCTCTATTCGCTTTCCGACAATCGCATTAACAACAAGAGCAAGGATAATGTTAAATTGAAGAATTTAATGGCATATATATATGCCTTCCCTCTCTTGGAAATGTCACGCTTCCTCATGACGTCGGGGATATATTTTAATTTTAATTTTAAAATTAAATTTAAATTTTAAATAATTTAAAATTTAAACTAAATATTTAAAATTAAATATCTCCATCACCGGGCACCTTTTTCGATGAAACGAAAAGCCAACTTGGGTTTTAAGAAAAACCCATTTCAAATCTGCCATCCATGGTTTTAAATAAAAACCCTTTGCTAAGCTTCCCTTGAAGCTCCTTTTTGGAACCAAATGCCATGCATCCTTTTGATCAAAACCTTTGCTTCTCATGAAGCTCTTTGTGGAGAAAATCATAGTGCTTACTTGCATAGGTCCTTTTGACATCAACGACAACTTTTTAGCTTAGGGACTCAAAATGTCCAACATCTTTGACTTTGTTTTTCTCTTGTAATAGTTTGTTGTTTCCTTGTCTCGATCTCCCAAGTGGAGAATTGGTCTTAGCATTCTTGTTTTTTCATATGAATTTTTTCTTGTAGTGCATCATCTCGTGTGAACCTGTAAGACTTTATGCACGTATTGATATAATTTCTTGTACGTTTTATATACCCGATGCGTTTTCTATGTCTAATCAGTCATCTCTATCATACAATCTAATCCGGTGGTGGCAGTGCTTCTGTACCGAAAGACATCGCCCCATATGGCCTATGGTCTCATGGCCATTTAAAACCACTTTCCTTTCCTTTTTCATACATGGTAATTGACAGGCTCATTGAATTTTCAGCATAGGTACTTGCTATTTGAATATAACTTGGACAAGAGCAGTAAGAATGAAATAAAGAAAAACAATGATTACAGTGAGACAAAAATAGGTCAATAAGACTTAAACATCGAAGCCAATGCTGATGGCAAAAGGAGGGAATGCCTAAATCATCATAGATAAGTTAATCTAGCCTACTGGCCTTGTCTGTAATAAATGAAATAAAAGCTTGACTGCCACAAGGGCTACAAAGACTGCTGTGAACGAACGAAAGGGTGATCCATACTGAAGAAAGAACTACAAACATATCTACAATGAAAAGAGAGAAAATAAGACATTCCATTTTCATTTTAAAGTGCATATTTTTACATGGGAAGATGGCAAGGGCACTGCATGTTGGATATGAGCAAGTTTTGTTGTCATTGATGTCAAGAGGTTGATCGTAATTTAATGGCATTAAGTGGCTTTTTCCAAAAGGCAAGGAGAAGCAGGTTTGAGATAAAAATAATGATATTATAATATCTAGTATTATAATATTTGGATAAAAGAAAGAAGTTTAAAAAGTTGTTTGACCCCAAGGTCTAAAGAATGGTTTGGTTGCCAAAATTGAAACCATGGCCAAAGAGTTATTTTAAAGTTTTAAATTATTTAATATTTAAATTATTTATATTTAAATATTTTAAAATTAAATATTTAAATACTTTAATTACTATGGGTCATAAAGTTTTATTAAAAGTATATTGTGCCTGAAAGGCTCTTTCTTGAAAACCTTATGACACGCCGACGATGTGAGGGCCAAAGATTTGAAGTTAGTGTTTTATCTTACAACTCTCGTCGACATCGTGCATAGAGAGCACGTGACGTATATAAATGTCACCAAAAGTTTGGTAAGTGTGGAATATAAGAATATGTGATGGAAAGATAATGCGAGAGCTTCGTGAATCGGGTTTCGAGTAATGTAATTTTTTGAGTGCATGATATTAAAGACGAAAATCTACAGCGCGACAATCGAGAACAAGGGCAATAAAGTGTTTTGGCTAAGGATGTTGGTTGATCAACGAATGGAGGCCTGCGATTAATTTTCGGCAAAGAAAAAAGGCTAAGGAGATTGAGATGGTTTGTCGAAAGGCGCACTCTCCGGTTACGCCACGACCGTGATTTGTGAAGACCAATAAAATATTCCCTCATGCACTTTGGGGAGGCAAAAAACGACTGCACGGATTATTAGGAGGTTGTGGCTTTTTAAAGGAATGTGACGAAGAAGAATTTTTCGTCCGAACGCTTGGCTTAGTTGGTGGATTCTACTCGTGCGGAGATCGTGGCAGAGACAGGGTGTTGAGGTCGAATCACTGAGCACGCCGTGATAAAACTTTTGACAAGGTTTGTGGTCTACGGGAGTGATAAGTTTTTGTTTAGAATATTTTGTGGCATGCACTTGTCGAGGGAGTTATAAGGGGGTTTTAAAATTTACATATTTTTATGTATGGTATACACTCGTGTAAGGAGTCATAAGATGATTTAAGTTGCTTATGTTGTTATAAGGGGATAAAAGTGATTTTGTATATGTGGTGGTGTCTTTTGAAAAAGGGATATCGCTTTTTAAATTTTTGTTGAATATCCTTTATTAAAGAGGGAGTTAAAAAGAGTAATAAGAGTCGTGGTCATCATTGTAATATGTGATTGAATTTTATTTGTTGAAGTGTGGAGTGATAAGGGTGTATAAAGTTTAAGAAGGTAATGCATTTGTTTTGATATGAAAATTGAATGAAAAATTATTTTTGCAAAAGGAGTTTATAAGGTGTGTTTAAGAATTGTTATTTTTGTGAAAAAAATTATTATTGGTGAAATATTTTGAGGAATCAAATTAAATGAATTTTTGAGTGAAGATCCTACTACCTAACCCTTGAAATTGGCAAAGAGAGTGGTTATGATTAAAACAGGTGTTTAAGGACAATTCTTCATCAAACAAAAGGTATGGGCACATCTTCCTTGTGAGTGATTGTTGGATGTTGTGAATGCTAAGTTGGAGAGAAAAGGGTTGTTTGGTAAGCATTGTTGAGTTTGGTTTTTTGGAATGAAAGTTGATACTAGATACCTTGTTTGATAAGCATTGTTGGAAATATTGAGTAAGCTTTCATATGCTTGAACTAGGGTTTGTGCAAGATCATGAGTATCATTGTTATGTGAGATTTTTTGATAAGCATTGTTGGAAATAATGAGTAAGCTTTCATATGCTTGAACTAGGGTTTGTGCAAGATCATGAGTATCATTGTTATGTGAGATTGTTTGATAAGCATTGTTGGAAATAGTGAGTGAGTGTTCATATACTTGGACTAGGGTTTGTAAGCAAGGAGTGTTTTATTGAGTGGAGTTGATTGAGCCTAGTCAAGTGGAAGTGTTGAAGTGATAGTTCAAGTTCTGTGAAACAAATTGTTCTATATTCTAATTTGATTTGAGAAAGAGATTGAAAGTGATTGAGCATTGTTGTGAGTGTGAAGCATATTGAGTCTCTAACAATTCTCTATATGTTTCTGTGAGTTAAACAAGATTCTGTGTGAAACTTGTTTATGTGATTGAAGAGGTTTTATGTGATAGAGTTGAGCAAATTGGACAAGTTCTAGTGAGGACTTGTTGAGCAAATTTGAGGCAAGTCTTGGTGAAGACTTGTTGAGCAGATTGGACAAGTTCTAGTGAGGACTTGTTGAGCATATTTGAGGCAAGTCTTGGTGAAGACTTGTTGAGCAGATTGGACAAGTTCTAGAGAGGACTTGTGGACAGATTAGTGTGAGCTTTTGTGGAAGCTTACAATGCAAATTTGAGACAAGTCTTTGAGAAGACTTGAGAGCAGAGTTGATTGATTGATTTGTTCAAACCTTGGGTTAAGGTTTGGGGCAAATCTAGCAGAGTTGATTTGTGATTGAGTCAAGCTTTGTGTTAAGGCTTGAGGACAAAGATTGAGCAGATTTGTGCTAGACCGAAGGACTGTGTTTAGTGCATATTTGAGGACAGAGATTGAGCAGATTTTTGCTAGACCGAAGGATTGTGTTTAGTACAGATTTGAGGACAGAGATTGAGCAGATTTGTGCTAGACCGAAGGATTGTGTTTAGTACAGATTTGAGGACAGAGTTTGGTGCAGATTTGAGGACAGGTTTGTGCCAGATCAAAGACAGAGATTGAGAAGATTTGTGCTAGATCGAAGGACCGTGTTTAGTACAAATTTGAGACAGAGCTGAGAGTAAGCTTTGGAGGTGACAGAGTTTAGAGGACGATAGTCTCCAGTGGATAGAGGTCCATTAGCCAGAGCAGTGAGGACAGGTCTTCTGAGTGAGGACAGGAGTCTTCAGTGGATAGAGATCCATTAGCCAGTGCAGTGGAGGCAGCATTTCTTCTAGAAGATCACCAGCCAGAGCAGAGGAGAAAGGAGTTCTCCCGTGGATAGAGATCCATGAACCAGCTGAGGAGATTGGTGTCTCCTGTGGATAGAGATTCACAAACTTAATTAGGGGATTGGTGTCTCCTTTGGACAGAGGTCCATAAACATTGTAATAGGGAAAGGTTTCCCAAGAGATTTGTTGAGAAAATTTTAGTGAAATATTTTCTCCATGGAGTAGCCCACATTGGGTGAACCACGTTAAATTGGTGTCTCTATTGTGTGTGATGATTTGTGCATTGCTTTGGTTACTGCTATTGATATTGCCATTGATTATATTGGATAATACTGTTTGGGAAAGAAAAGTAAAAAGTGGTCTTATACTGTTCACCCCCCCTCTCAGTATAAGCTTGTGTTCTTCACTGCTGAGGAAGATTCTCAAATAAAAAATTAAAAATATGATTTAGAGACTCAAGGGCCTTAAGATATGCCATTACAAAATGTGATTAGTTCTTCCTCTCTTTAAAAGCACTGACCCACCAATGCTTTAAACCAAATGGAGAGGCTGGAGAATGGAGAATAAATTCATGACCATCCTTATTGAGCTCAATGTTTTTTTGTTTTTGTTTTTGTTTTGTTTTTGTATTTACATGGTGGAATCGGTAGCCGCCACGAATCCGGGCAGGCTGTCCAGCTTTTATGGCCGCCACAGTATTCTGCGCTGTCCGCCCCGGAAGCCGCCACACAAATCTTCGCGCAGTCCGCCCCTATAACCACCATGCCACAATCATTTTAAACCTTTTACGCCGCTGAAAGCACCAGGAAAGGGACAAGCGTTCAGTCCGGCGAGGCCCGAGATTTGAACCTTGGACCTCCGCCCCCTTATGGGGTTTGGATGAACCAATTGGTCTACACCTCGGACCTTTATTGAGCTCAATGTTGCTGTATGCATCTGTATTGCTTTTCATTGCTTTTGATAAGATGTGTTGAGAAGTAAGTGCAACACCTCATAGGACTATCATCAAAAGTTCTTGTATCTATCAACTTTGGTCTTAATGCAAACAAATGCTGTACTTATCTCCTTGGTTGGAGTATGTTTTTTGTCTTTTTCTCTTTTACTGCAGTGGTAAGGGCTTTGGTCTCTCTTTGAGAAGTCGAAGGTTCAAACCCAACTCAGTATAAGGGGACTATAACCCCTTATAAAAACATGTGTAAACTCATTAAAGAAAATATTTTTAGTCTCCAGTACACTAGATGCACATGGATCTCTCCTATTGCCCCTCTTTCCCCCAAGCTGTCTTTCTACCATGAGCACTTCTTACAGATTCAAGAGGGCAGAATAGTTCCTCCACAATACCTTCGACATCACACAATGCATAGTCTTCGGATCATTATTGGGCAACTCAGGGTGTGTTCTCACCAACTTTGGATTGAGTCATATCACCATCTTCGAACCGAGGAGCGGATTTGCTTGTTTTGCTCCTTGGGTGAAGTTGAAACCCTTCATCACTTTATTTTTTGTTGTTCCATTTATTATGAGATCCGAGGTAGGTTCCATTGCCTTTTCAGGGACAACTCTTGATCTGTTTCTACCTTCTTCAGATACCCGGACCAGCGTTGTCTCGCACTCTTTCTTAGGGAGATAACTCAGCTTCGATGACATAAAAGTTATCCAAATGGATCTCCTCAACATCGGCTCATCACAACATACTTCACCAACTCCGACGAACCAGGTGACTTCAATCGGAAACGCCCCACATCATGCAGTTCGGACAGAAGCAAGGTCACTAGAAAGCGCACCAACAATTTGTCAGGGTTCTGAACTAGCAATGGGCAGAGACATATCATGGACTTCTTCAGCTCCGGTACTTCGGCCTCGACTGTTAGGAGAGATTAGTTTCTGGAGGGTTCTTGGAGCTTGCACCCCCTGGGCTGCTCCCTCCCCCCTCCTTCTCTCTCTTCGTTCTTCTTAGCGTGCACTCCTCTCTGTTGGATTGCAGGCCTCCCCCCCTTCTCTTTGGCCCATTTGTCGGGTTTCATCTTGTATTTATCTTAGTTCTTTTCTTTGTTGGGCTTTTTAGCCTGCTAGCTGGCAGTCATTATTGTCCTTCTTATAGTCCCTTGGGTCTTATTTTGGCCGACCGCGGACATTAATAATATTTCATTTCATTTCTCTATGAAACATTGGTGCTAGTGCCATGAGTGGCATTTCCCATGTTTAGAATATAACAGACCTTCTGTTTGTTGTTTTTGGTCGAGAGTAACTGCTTGGAAGGTCAAAAATATAGGTCTTTGTCATTTAGTTTGTGAATCAAGTCTAGCAGGTTGATTCAATCATACAAGAAATTTTTGATGTTTATGATAAAATTGGAAGTTCAAACAGTTTGATGGGGTTCACAATCTTTTGTTTTATTACTGTATGGTAAATAGAAGATATTAGAAAGGATTTACATGCAAGACGTAGCTACTTTTGATCTCAAAATATTTAGCTTATGCTTCGTATTGATAAAGGCATTCATTGTATTTTGATGGAAAATACATACCTGGGTAACTTTGGTATTGTCCAAATTCTTATCAGGGATGTCAATCTTTAATTTGAAATATTTGAGCACATTTTTTGCTTATGACTTGCTTTACAGGATTTTGAATAATCCAAAAGTGACTGTACACTTTAGCACTGGAGTTATTGATGTAATAGGCAACGATAAGGGCCAGATGTCTGCTGTTTTATTAAAAGATATGAACACTGGCGATCAGCACAAACTAGACGTCAAGGGTCTCTTTTATGGCATTGGGCATAAGCCAAACAGCCATCTCCTTGAAGGCCAGGTTGAACTTAATGGTGCTGGCTATGTAATTGTGAAAAACAGTGGAGCTAATACTTCTGTTGAAGGGGTTTTTGCAGCAGGCGATTTGCAGGTGTGTTTCTGATTTTTTTTTTTACAAACCACATTTTGTTGTTACCAAACACCTTTTTATATTTTTATATCATTGTATTTGGTTGCTCTTTTTGGGGTCTTTTTTCTCTGTTGCTTATTCTGTTTGTTGTTAGATAGGTTTCTGGGAAGATAATAGAACTAAAAATCTAAATCAAAAGCAAAAGCAAGAGTCAAGAGGGAACATAAGCAGAAAAGGAGAAATACATGCGAGGAAGCAGGATGGCATATTCTTTCTTAAAATAGTGGGAATGATGTGATTTTCTAGTTTGCTCTATGTTAATCAATTGAAATCATTCAATTTTTGCAGAAAATGAGAGTATGATTCAGACCCTAGTTTGAAAAAGTTAGCAGCTGACTAAAATAGACTTGCTTTTCTGCCATTTTCGGAACTCTGAATTTCTGAGCCTTAGTTGCTTTTCATTCTTTGGTTACCTTTTCAGATATTCCTGGAAACTAAATTGGAGTTAAGTAATTTATAGTAATGACTTTGATAAATACTATCCTTTTTCATTTTTATTTTAATTCTTAATTTTTATTTTGCTCTGTAAATTGGGAGACCCTAACACCCACTGTCTTGCTTAATGCAAAGGGGAATACACTAGAAAATTTAGAGTACCTCTCAGCTTAGAAGCCATGTCCAAATGGTATCTATTCTTGTAAATTGATTCATAGCTTGCACACTGTGAGGGGTTAGAGGAGGCAAAATATTTATATGTTCATATATGACATTTTATAAGTGATAAGATGATGATACTAACCTCAAAAGACTACTTACATTTATGGAGATGATGAGACTTGCATAGGTACATGATCTTTGATAATGGTTAGGTAACTAATGATTGTTACAAGGGCTACCTTCCAAAAATGCTTTGTCCTTAAAGCATAGGAAACAAGAGATGGCTAGAGATAAATGGCTGATTTCCTCATGAAACTTATTCTTTCATTCAGTGTTTCCATTTAATCAGATTCTTGGTAATGGATCTAGACCACAAGTACTTGATTTAAATTTTCAGAAATACATTTTGGTTCCAAGACAAGTTGTTCTTCTTTATCAAAGCTAGGTAGCTTGATTTGAATTGGAAAATGAATTTCTATTTTTTTTTTTTTTAACAAGAGACATGAAAAATGTCGTGAATACAGCCTTTGTTTGGAAGTCTTGAAACATAAGCAACCAGAGTTATATTTCTTCATATTTGGCAAGCCCCATAATATTTTGTAGAGAGTTCAAAATTTTAACTGCTCTCTTTTATGTTTGTGAGGTTGTAAACAAACATAAACATCATGGACTTCATGAAATTCATGTACCAAATGATGTCAATTGGGTTATTGTTTCATTCTATTCTTTATGCATTATAGATTACTCTTCAAATTTTTGACAAACATGTGGCATAACTCAAGAAAATATCATACTATTAGAAGTTTAACCTTATTAAACAAATATTCCTCTCTTCAAGGCTCATGTCCATATAAGGCAGTGGAAGGAGTCATTTTAGCAAACATATGATGGGTGGTACTGTTTCACCATTGAACTAAATATTATGCCACTGATCTTGTTTGTCATTGCTAAAGCATCATAAATAATCCTGGAGACATTTGTTGACTATCTCTGTGTGGCCATCTGTTTGAGGATGGTAAGTAGAACTCATCCTTTGCGATATTCTTGTTTACTTACGGAGTCCTTTTTAAAAATTGCTTGTAAATAGAGGGTCAGGGTCACTAACAATAACTGTAGAAAGCCTGTGAAATATATATATATATTCTTTTCTACACAAGCTTTTACCATTTTTGGTGTTGAACAAGTTCACTTCATAATAATAAATTTATAAGATGAGTGAACTTGTGAGTCAATCAACTATTATGAAAATTTGAGCATAACCATCAAAAATTGGTAATTCATTTGATGGAATCAATCACAATATCCTTCTGTTTCTGCTGGATACCATGCAAGGGCCAGTTCCTTTTGACGTATTGAATTAATTTGCTGTCATTATGTTGGCAAGTATTGCATTTTGCAACATATTTTTGTATGCGGTTTGTAATCCCCTTCCAATAGAAATTTTGGCTAACATTATGTTTTGAAGAATATTACATGACCTGCACTTGGAGAATCATGACCATCCTCTAAACCCCTTTTTGTTTGGAGTAAAGTTTGAGTTTGGAGGCAAATAGATTCACTGTTTGATCTACAAGATATTGTTCACCCATGAATTGGGGATAGTTGTTAATATTGTAAATGATTTTCCAACACTCTTAACATAATCTGCTTGTACTTTTAAATCCATTTGGGAACGGATAGGAATTACATAAGTAGCTACTTTCTTATATTTTTTAGATAAAGCATTGACCACTTGATTGTCTTTTCCTTTTTAATGTAAAATCTCAAAATTGAAGGTTGGATTTTTTTTTTAATAGTGATCATTTCTGCTGTTCAGAGAACAAGATTTTCTTGTTAGACAAGTTACTTAAAACTGTCATGATCAGTTCTTGCTGAAAATTTACTACCTATTAAATACTGTCACCACTTTTCTAATGTATGCGCTACGGCTAACTTTTCAATATCTCCCGAGGTTTTATTTTTTGACTTTAAAATGCAACAATGTGTTTGTTTTCAATGATAATTTCCCCAGTTCCTGCTCTAGAGGCATCGCATTCAACTGTGAATGGTTTTGAAAAATCCAGAGTTGCTAAAAATGGGATGGATAATGATACCTCCTTTTCCTTATAATTTTTTTTTTGTTTCATTTTTTTTAATTGGTTATATGAGATTGAAACAGGTCCCACTTGTATTACATCGTAACCACATAGTGGTATACAAAAATATTCTTGGCGATTATACATGAATTGTTGGCATGATTCGAACTTGGGTCTCCTTGATGAAAGTCAAGGTATTTAGGTGGTTGAGCTCATGCCTGATCATTTGTTTTATTAGACCATGTGAAAATCCCTTTGTAAAATATTTGATAACAGAGTGACTATTTTGTAAAAGTAAAAAGTATAGTAAAGTAGTTTTTAACATCCACAAGACCATAGGCCATATGAGACGACCCTCATAGAGGATGTTATTTACCCAATATATGGTTATCCAACCAAACTCCGGTTACCAAAGCATGGTGTACAATTCTACCCCTATTGGATTTGAACCTTGAACCTCCTATTGAAGTTTCAAAGTCTTACTGTTAGGCCCATTCAAGTTGTACCTAAATAAATAATTACAAAAATAACAACTTGGCAATTATGCATGTATCCCATGGCAAGATTCAAAACTGTCTCTCCTTGAAATTTGAGGAATTTAAGTGATTGGGCTAATGCCATCTGAGGTATAATTTTAAATAAATCTATGATAATAGCCTTCTAATCCTACAAATTTTTGCACTTTTGATATTCTCTTTGGAATTTGGTCTTCCAACTATAGCCTTTTATCTTAGCCATTCATGTGTACAAGGGGGAATCTAGTCACTTAAATCATGATTAGATTTGCAACGTTAAGTCTATGACGTGTTCTCATTAATATGTAAGTGCAATTTAATTATTAAGCCTATTAGCTAAACATTAATTGG
This sequence comes from Wollemia nobilis, assembly GCA_028583015.1. Lineage (NCBI taxonomy): Eukaryota > Viridiplantae > Streptophyta > Pinopsida > Araucariales > Araucariaceae > Wollemia > Wollemia nobilis. The sequence continues at coordinate 10,509,525 of JAQPPZ010002969.1, read as the reverse complement.
ATAACTTCTTGTTAATCTTTATGTTACTAATTCTTCTTCCAAGACCTTTCTAGTTGCTAATTTGTTGCCTTGGAGACTAAAATAATCTGCCCATTTGGGCTTGCTTCTTAAAATATTGATGCAACTCAATGTGCTTGGTGTGAGCATGAAATATGGGATTCTTGACAATATTCAAGACACTTAGATAGTCATTAAATCTTTGTATGTTTAATTTTTGAAGTCTAAGATCCTTGAGAAATCATCTCAATTAGATGGTATCATAGACTACTCCCATCACAAATTTTTATGTTGACAAAATTGAAGAAAGAGCAACATTGGGTTGCTTCTGAAAATTCCATGAAACAAATGCAGATGCAAGGTTGAAAGTTGAAACAATACTGGAAGTCAATATCATACTGTCTCTACATCTGACCCAATTTGAGTTTGAAGGATTTTTGAGTCTAAAGTTTTCATTGCAGACAACTGTAGACCATATTGCATTGTGCCATGCAAGTATCTTGATACTCTTCTGGTAGCTTTCTAATGCCTTTGTCCAGGACTGCTCATAAATCTAGATAGCAGGCCCACTGAATATAATATGTTTTTCCTAGTTCTAGTCAAATATATTGGACTTTCAACTAATTTCTAGTATAAAGTGCCATCTATAGGTTCCCCTTTTTCATTAATTGATAGCTTTGTAACTGTTTCTGTTGGAGTTTGTATAGAATTACTATTCTCCATTTTAAACATCTTTAAAATTTCCCCTCGGCTTGAGAGATGAAGATTTTGCCAGGTTTCTGTACTTCTACCCCAGGGTGACGTAGAGCAGACCAAGATCTGACATCAAAATGTTTCTTTAAATCACCTATCAATTCCTCTATCAACTTATCAAGATTTTGCTGGTTGTTATCAAGTCAGTAACATAAAAGGCAACCATAGTCAATATTTGACTGTTAGGAACCTTGATGTAGAAAATAATAGAATATAATAAAATAGAATGCTTTTAACGTCAACAAGGCCAAATAGCCTATGGGACTGCAAAAATATTGTATTATCAACCAATATATATTATCTCACTTGCTCTTTTTAGAAAAGATGCAAGGTTGTGTAAAAATATGAAGTCTGACCCTTCACTTTTTTTTCTTTTTGAAGTGCTGATATTTTTTTTTTTTATTCTGACGATAAAAATATTCTTCAAGAAGTACTTGTCTATCTTTGCATGCCAGGCTTTGGGGGCCTAGTTCAATCCATACAATGTCGTCTTCAAGTGACACACTAGATGTTCTTTGTTGTTTTCAACATGTTCAAGTGGTTTTTCCCAATAGAAAGAAAGAAAGAAAGAAGAAGAAAAGAAAGAATGTTTCCACTAGTGACTAAAATAGGTCAATGGCATTCAAATATGATGGTTACAGTAGCTGGGGGAATTTAGAAGTGCTTCAAAAAATACAAAACAAGGACAAACTTGATGGTGATCATCTTGGCCACAAGTGTGAAAGTTTCTTCATAATCAATTCCTCCGTTTTGTTTGTATCCTTGAGCCAGTAACCTGGTTTGTGTTTGTCAACGGATCCTTTGGACCCAACTTGGTCTTGTGGACCCATTTGCATTCAATAATCTCCAGACCTTCTGGTAGTTCAACAAGATCCTAATTCTGATTTCTCTTGATGGATTTAATTTCTTCATCCATTGCCTTCTTCCACTTTTTCCTGTTACTTGCCTTCCCAAAGTGAAAGGCTCCTCTGCTTTAAGCACCTCAGCCATGAGGGCATAATTCAAAGTTCTCATTTTGGATTGCCTCTTTTTCTTTTGCTCAACCCCTTGTGCCCTAGTTATACTGTTCAAGTAATATTTTTGGCAACTTCTTCCATGAAGGAATCCTCGCAATCTTTAATCCCCAATCTCCTCACTAGTATGTGAAGTGTACTCTATGAGTCTAACGTGTCATTTTGTTTTTTTTTGTGTTAGATTTTGTTTGTTCTTTTGGAAGTTGGATAGTGCTGATGTTAACTCCTGTTTCTTTGTCAAAGAATTAAGAAGACATCATGGGACATTGGTACTTTGCTTGCCATTGATAGCATACAATTTATAGGCTTTGCTGGTTTCATTGTTCTCAAGAAAGATGCATTTAACAATTTGATCTTTAAAATTTTGCATGTTACCCTTGGAACATGCATATAGGAAGTGCATTTGAAGATCCTAAGGTAACTTCTTGTTGGCTTTTTACATGTCCAAGCTTCATCTAGTGTAGAATTTGACTGCTTTGCTCAAGCTTCGATTTGTCAAGGATGTTGCAATCTTGATTGCCTCTCTATAGAAGGATGGTGCAAGATCCTTGACGTGTGTCATTGACTTGGCCTTCTCTACCAAATTTCTACTTATTCTTGAATTTTTCTGCTACACCATTTTGTTGGTGTGTGTTGTGCAGTAGTTTCCTTTTAATACTATTTACAAAATTGCTCAAATTCTTTGGAGGTATTTCTCTTCCATTGGAAGATGTCAATTACCACTTTCATATTTGGTCTCCTCTTTGAATTCTTTAAAAGCTTCAAGTTTTTGTAAATTGACCTTGAGGAAATATTTCCCTATTCTTCTTAAGAGGTCATGTAGAAAGTGATAAATTATTTGGCATCTCCAAGTAAGGTGGTTGGCATGGGCCAATATATGCGAGTGCATGAGCTCTTTCTATTTTGCCTCCCTACTTTTGCTTGTTAAATCTCTCCCTCTGTCTTCTGATTACATAGGCTTCACAAAGGCACCTATTTCCAACTATTTCAAGCAGGCAGGCATGCATCATGTTCAATCTAAACATAGGTTTGAGAGAAGGATAATTCAAATGTCCAAGGATTCATGCCAAAACTGATATTTTGAAAGTCAATTAGATAAGAGTTTTTTTGTCTTGCAGGATCACTCAACGACTTGTAAGGTCTTAAATCTTTCACGTCTGTGGCTGCAACTTGATTTTTGTTGTTTTTGCTGATACATTCCCTTTTCTAAATACAACGTTCATGTCCTCCTTAATTTGGCATACAGAAAGAAATTTCTTTTTAAGCCTCAGAACATACAAAATTTTGCCATTAAAAATATCTTTGCCATTAGCATCTGAGGAGGAACTTCTCTGACTCCTTCAACTTGTAATATTGCATCATTTCCAAACATTACTTGACCTCCTCTGGATGCAGTAGTGCTGCATAGCCACACTTCTTTGTTAGTCATATGGCATGCGGTTCCAAAATCTATGTACTGTTGGTCAGAGATCTGCCTTAGGTATGAATTTGTCTATTCATGCGCCCTAGACCCGGCCAACATTGAAAGGCCGAGAGGAAGAAATGCCTCCCGTGCCAATCTCCAGAGAGGGGCTGGTTCCCTTGCTATTCTAACTGGGGGGATTTGAGGATAGAGAACAGGAAAGAGATTAAATGACTGAAAGGAATGGGAAATATGGCCACAGGCTAGATAGAACAGGGGTGATGGACTAACAACACGATAACTCTACTGCACACCGAATCAAATAGCACTCAATACATACAACTAACAGAAATTAAAACTAGGCATCTAACATGCGTAATCTCCAGGGATACTCCAGGGTTCCCGTTTTATCAGAAGCTAAATCCAGATACCAGAATTCAAGCCTACAGATAAACCAAAGAATTAATAGAAGATAAGCAATAGAAGACATACACACAAAATAGAAGTCCAGAGTTAGAGCCAGACATCAACTGTATTGATAGCAGAATTCGGATTACATCAAGCTTCTAGCAAACATCCATCGTTTTATAATAAAATAGCAGGCTTATATAGAGAATTTTGTCGCTTGAAATATTTAATGCACACCTACAAAATGTGGCAATGGCAACCAAGATAATATTTGCAAGGAAAACATTTATGAAATAGTAGGCGGGCATGGGCTGGAACTGATGACTCACTGGAATGTAGCCGCACCCCTTCAATGCTCTGACAGGTTCAGCTGGTGGCGCCGTATCCTTGCTTGCTGGAACCGCCCTGGTGAAAGATAGGATTCTTCATCCCCGGAAAGTCAATCCCGGAAGCTTCCTAGACCGACTTCGCTTGGATGGATAAGGATGCACCTGGTCCGGAAGATGAGAAATGCCTGAGCTTCGGAAAAATGCAGCCAAACCACTTGCTGCCTTGAAAACAGTGCAGCAGTTGAAAAGTCAAAGGATGAAGCGCAGCTAACTTGTCCCGAACTTGCCTGACGCTTGAAAATGGAGCGCAAGTACCTGGCACTCTGAAGATAGCGCTGGCGTTGAAAAGTCAACGGCCGAAGCGCAAATGCCTTGCACTCGAAAAGCAGAGTGCAAGTGTCTGGGGCATTGGGAGGCGCGTCGGTGTTGAAAAGTCAACGACCGAAGCGCATCAACTTATTGCGCATTTGCCTTGCGCTCAAGAAATGGAGCGCAACACCTTGGTGCCTCGGAAACAGTGCTGAATTTTGACAAGTCAAAAGGCATTGCGCTCAAATCAGGTGCGAAACTACTTTGCGCTTGGAAAACTGAGCGCAACGTCCTTGCAGCCTTGGGAGACGCGCTGGCGTTGAAAAGTCAACAGCCAAAGCGCTCCCAAACCGGAGCGAAACAACATTGCGCTCAAATCAGGGGATTTTCGCACCAGAGGTGGTGCGCAGGGGATTTTCGCACCAGAGATGTGCGCAGGGGATTTTTGCACCAAATGTGCTTCAAAACTGGCCCGAAAAAGATTTTTGGTGTTACAGCTTCTCGGGGCCATAACTTTTGATCCGTTGACCCAATCGCCTATTGTAATATATCACCGGAAAGCTTACGAAAAGATCTACAATAATGAAATATCTAAAGATCATTTCATCCAATTTATCATCCTCTTTTAGGGCCCGCGAAAATGCCAACACTTCTGCATGTGTTTCGCTGATCTAAAGCTCCAGATGATTTCGCTGGCGAAGTGCGCTTCACACTTAGGCAAAAATTTGTCAAAAATTTTAATGTGGCAAAAATGCCAACATGTACCAAACATCCTCTTTATATTCATGCTTTGTTTGGTATGTGGTTGAAGAGTTGATCTTCCTTTTTTACATAAGCACATGATGTCTCTTATCATAGTTCTTAATCCTGCTCATGTTGCAGTTGCATCTCTCCTAACTCATTGAACTAGATCATATCCAATTTTCCAATAACTTTCAAACTTGTAATCAAACTGGGAAGACTGTTGAAAGTGGTCAAAATTGATTCCTTATCAATGACTGTTTCATCTGTTATGCTCAACTAAATCTTTAAGCCTTCAATTGTTTAGATGTGATCTGTCACACAGGCGCTCAATTTGAGGCTATAAAATTTTTTTTGGAAGATGAAAACCTGTGTGTCATTCTGTTCTTCATATAATGAGACACTTGCATTCCATGTCTCATTATGCATTATGAACATTCTCAATTGTGTTGCTATTGACAGACAAATTGTGTTGTGCAAGTACAACTTGACATGGGCTGTAATGCTAGTTGGGTGCCTAGTGGAAGAACCGTCTATATAATCCCATACTTCATTCATCATCTTTAAATTTTTCATTTGATACTGCTATATGCCAAAGTTTTAAGCACACAACAATTTCTGTTAACACACTTGACTGATTTACTTGTGCTTGGCATGCCACTCAAAAAGACATGGAAAAGCACACAAAAAAAAGCAAGGAAAAAGCACAAAAGAGCATAGTCTTAAATTACCTGAAAGCCAACAGATCCCTCTCATTTTTAATTTGATTGTATGTACAATCAACCTCTCTCTCCCCCTCTCCCACCCCTTTGACAAAAGTGCCGGGGTGGGAGGGAGCAAGAGCACACAGAACTTTGCTTTTCTTTTGTGCAGAAAATAAGGACAAAAACATACATATAGAGTTTTGAAGATCTCTTCTTAAGAGCTGAAAACGGATTTGCAAGCTGGAACCTTTGATTTGCATGCTGAAAGCCCTTTGTGTAGAAAAAAAGGAACAAAAACAGACTTACAGAGTTTTGAATCTTTCTTCCTAAAAACTGAATAGTGAAAACTATGATTTGTAGGCTGAAACCCTGGTTTGCAAGCTGAACACTTATGTCTATGCTGAGAAGTCTGATTTGCATCTGGATTTCTAATTTTGAAAAGGATATTTGCTATTAAGAATGCTGTAAAACTAGTTCTAGAGTCCCCTGGGACAAAGCCCTAGTGCTCTTGTACCAAATATTGGTATCGGCATTAGCCAAACACATAAAACCAATTACACAGGAAAAATGGAATGCGGTAGAATTGATTCTCTTTTCTTTAATTCTTCTCAATTTTGGTTTGTATCATGAGCTATTAGCCTATTACACATTTGTACAAATATTGATCCTTGCATGTTGGACATTCATGCAAACAAGAGGTGTCCCTTAAGTTGCTTAAATCATGACTAGGTTCATGAAATTAAGTTTTAACCTCATTAATACATAAAATACAATGTAATTATTAAAACTTCTAACTAAATCTTAATTCATCAAATTTCAGCTTGAACCTAAGTACAATAGTATGATGATTGGTGGCATGGAAGATTCAAGAAAACGTATTGGAGCAACAAATAAACCAGTGAACTTTCATGTTGCTGTGTCAAAGCAATTGGTTGAAATTTGAAACATTATTATATTTAGATAATTTACTGATGCCATTATTCTGGATCCTAAATCCATTCCATGCATAAAATTCTAAAATAATTTGTTTCAGTTCATTACTTTTCATGGCTTTTATTTTATATGTTGCTGTTGAAGATTTTGGCATTTTCCCATACGCCCAACTCTTGGTTTTGGAAAATTGGTGCATTTGTACCTGTACTGTCTTTTTGTCCCTGCACTCATATTCTTGCTACTGTGGTCTGGGCTGAAAAAAGGGTGGATTGTAACTTATGACATCAATTTTGAGCATGTCCCTCCTTATTGTATGCACCCATTGTGTAAATCTTCTGTCCCCTCTTTATGTTGTTGAATCTGATAAGAGGAATTTTTAAGTTCTCAGCATTTGTCTAATATATCACAAGGCTTGTGAGCTGCTGTTTCTGTGTAAATTGTATCCAAGTTTGTTTGATCTTAATCTTTTATAAGTTTACAAAAACTTGTTTATCTTTTGACTTTGAAGTGTAATGCATAAATTCAATGGCACAATTAAATCGATTTTTTTTGAAATCCGTATTATTCCTACTCATAGTTTAACATTGTTGCTCAATGCTCCAAGAAATTCAATATCTCAAATGGATTAGCTTCCTTGTGTGAACGATTTTAAAAGTTGAGATGTTCTTAGTGCACCGAATATTGGTCTGGATGCCCTTTTAGTTGAATATATATATATATATATATATATATATATATAGTGGAGATAGACATTATTCCTTCAAGTTACCAGTCCATGATGTGCATTTTGTTTCTGATCACAAAGAGAATGAATTTAACAACAGGTTTTTGAACAGTTCCCTCAACTTTTATGATAAGGCATGCTGATAAGCTTTGCAATTTGTACTATAAATTTCCACAGGACCCAGAGTGGAGACAGGCAGTCACAGCAGCTGGATCTGGCTGCATGGCAGCATTGTCTGCAGAGCGCTATCTTGTAAACAACAATCTCCTCATTGAGTTCCATCAGGTAATATATGCCTCTTCAGTAATAGATGTCAACTTCAAGCAACGGTCATTGGTCACATCTATTAGTATTCTATATAGCCAACACTGATATTTATTATGGTGAATTTGATCATGTTTCTATGCTCATGAAACATAATGGTTTTCTTGCAAATTATGATATGAACTATTACGCAGTTTTTTTAAGGGCTTATTGTTTAGGATTAGGTGTTGTCATCAATGGCATTTAATTATTCTAGTTAACAAAGAAGAAATTCACCTCACCTTGACTACATTCTTTTGTCACAAACAATAATAACATGCAGCGAGTCTGAGATTTGGTTTTGTACTTTTAGAAATGGATTTAGCAATTAATTAGAATTCCCAATTTATTCCTAGATTCTTCTACAGGCGGAATTCCTGAAGCATGGCATTGACCCTCTTGTTGGGCTCCTCACTGATCTCTTTAATCTCTCTGTTTCCTCTGGTTTTCCTGACTTCGGACTCAGCATATCATTCACCCCATCCATATGGCAGGTGATCCCCATGAACCCAATAATCACAGGACTATTATGATTGGGCATATCTTTTCCAAGCTCTATGCCACAACATTGGATGTGCTTCTCTCCCGTAGGTTAGAGGAGGAAGGTCACAGGGCTATTGGCCAAGCTGGTTTTCGGCAAGATCACCAGACCACAGATCACATCCTAGTCCTCAGAGCTATTATTGAGGAGGCACGTTCCAAGTTTTCGAAGGTCTACTGTTGCTTTGTGGACTTCAAGAAAGCTTTCGACATGGTGCCTCGACATTTATTTCTTGAGAGACTTCGGTCAGTTGGCATCTCTGGGCAGCTTTTGACAGCGGTTTCACGGTTATATGAGATTGTGAAGGGTTGGTTTCGCTCCCCTCAGGGGCTTTCAGCCAGTATTCTTAGCACCATAGGAGTGAAACAGGGTTGCCCCCTTTCCTCGACGCTTTTTGGGATCTTCATCGACGAGCTTAAGACTTTTATTAGGGAGAACGCTCACGCAAAGGATGGTTGCCTTCTCCACCATGTGTTGATTTCTATTCTCCTCTTTCCTGATGACATTGTTCTGTGAGCCTCATCCCTTGAGGGACTTCAACGTCATCTGGACACACTTGCTGCTTTCTGTGACTCGAGATAGTTGACGGTGAATCTTTCTAAGACCAAGGTTATGGTGTTCAATACTACCAAGGAGGCTTTATCTCATCTCCACTTCTTTTTTCAAGGTCAGGAGGTTGAGATCGCCACCTCATATGTGTACTTGGGGGTTCTCTTCACTGGTCCCACTTTTAGTATGAAGCCCGCCGCCTAGGCCCGGGTGTGTAAGGGGTATGCAACTCTGTCTTTGCTCGAGAGGAATTGCTTCAAAGCACATTTTCAGGATATCTCTGTGAAGATGAGGATCTTTGATGCCTTGGTCAAGCCAACTATTACTTATGGGTCAGTGGTTTGGGGTCCTAGTCTTGGCTCGAATGAGTGGGCATGGGTTGAACGAGTACAAACACTCTTTCTTCGACGGTTCATTTGTTGCAAGGGAACATTCCCCCACTCTATTATTCTGGCCGAGTTTGGGGCCTCTCCTCTCCAACTTGAGATTATCTTCTTGATTATTGGTTATCTTCACAGGATCCGTACTCTAGGAGATACCCCTACGGGCTACAGGCGGTACCCTTACCTTGCCCTTCGCTCCTTGATGGAACTCTCTCCGAGTTCTCGGGGAGGTCGAAGGAGCTGGTATTTTCAGGTCTCTGCCCTCTTGACCAACATTCAAATATGGATAGACGAGCTCCCTCCTTATTCCTTGAGTGTTCTCCCCCCCTCTCGACTTAGTAAGGAGAAGATGCTCCACGAGATTTGAAAGGATGTTAGTCTCCAGTACACTAGATGCACATGGATCTCTCCTGTTGCCCCTCTTTCCCCCAAGCTGTCTTTCTACCATGAGGACTTCTTACAACTTCAAGAGGGCAGAGTAGATCCTCCACAATACCTTTAACAACACACAATGCATAGTCTTCGGATTGCGATTGGGCAACTCAGGGTGTGTTCTCACCAACTCCGGATCGAGTCAGATCACCATCTTTTGACGGAGGAGTAGGTTTGCTTGTTTTTCTCCTTGGGGGAAGCTAAAACCCTACATCACTTTAGTTTTTGCTGTCCCAATTATTACGAGATCCGAGGTAGATTCCATTGCCTTTTCAAAGACAACTCTCGATCTGTTTCTACCTTCTTCAGATACCCGGACCAGCGGTGTCTCACACTCTTTCTTAGGGAGATAAATCAGTTTTATCGCCATAAAAGATCTCCTCTAGATGGATCTCACCCCTCTCAACATCGACTCATCACAACTTACTTCACCATCTCCGATGGACCAGGTGACACCAGTCGGAAATGCTCTGCTTCTTCCAGTTTGGACGGCAGTAGGGTCACTAGGCAGTGAACCCACAACTTTTTAGGGTGCCGAATTAGCGATGGACAGAGACATATCATGTACTTCTTCAGCTCGAATACTTCGACCACGACTGTTAGGAGAGATTAGTTTCTGGGGGTTCTTGGAGCTTGCCCTTCCTGGGCTGCTCCCTCCCCCCTCCCTCTCTCTCTCCGTTCTTCTTGGTGTGCACTCCGCTCCTCTGGACTGCAGCCCTCCCCCCCTCTTCTCCCCCTTCTCTTTGGCCTTTTTGTTGGGTTATGTCTTGTATTTAACTTAGTTTCTTTTCTTTGTTGGGCTTTTTAGTCTGCTATCTGGCAGTCATTATTGTCCTTCTTATAGTCCCTTGGGTCTTTTTTTGGCCCACCGCGGACATTAATAATATTTCATTTCATTTCTACTGGTAAAAGGTGGGAAATTGGTTCTTGACTTGTAATAATACATGGCAATGAATTCTATTAATGGTAGTGCTATCCAGCACAGCTTATTAGCTTTACTTGAAACAAATGCAGTTGCTAGTACTTTTGTTCCAGTAGTAAGGAATACAGGAAAGAGTTCAATAGCAATTTTAGTCTTACAGGTGTTTCTAATTTTTACACTGCTGTTCGTATTTCTTAACATTGTGATTTCTTGAATGTGGTTTTGATAACAGCCTAAAGTTCAAGAGAGTAAGAAAGAGATCAAAGACAGAGATGTACAGATGGATTTTGATATCTCCCAATCTAAGCATAAGGGTCAGGTAATTGAATCTCTTCTTAAAAATGTAGTCTTTACTTTATGCTTGTTGAGTCTATTTTACATTTCTAAGTCATGCGGAACTTTGGCTGTCTGATTGCAAATCAAACGTACTGAATTGTTTGTAATTATAGCTACACTTGTTCTTTTGTTTGCCTGTTTCATCTTATTCCAACTTTATGTTTGCAGTATGCTCTTCGAAAGCTATACCATGAGAGTCCACGCCTTATTTGTGTCTTCTACACCTCTCCAACATGTGGACCTTGCAGAACTCTTAAGCCTATTCTCAACAAGGTAAGTTTGGCTCCTGGCTATGGGCAAAATGTAACTCAAATGAAATTGCAATTTGATTCCATTTTTGTTATTTAGATATGACAATCACTTCTTTTCCATGTGTTAATTCTAATCACTAAATCCTTTGAAATAAAAAGTAATTTTATTATGGTGCCTAGAATTTTTAAATTTTCTAGTTGGTGAGTGCTGTTATGGAACTTTAATCAGTTAAAAATAGATTTTCACAGAAAACCATTACTGAGGAGAGTGCTGCTGAAGTAAGCTATTGTTGAAATGAGCCCATATAGTTGTCACTAGATCCCAGAGGCGATTTGCATGTTTCACACCAAGAGAGTGACTACTTTGATGACAACCCAGGTCCCTTAATAAACAGACACATGCATGCAAGCTTGCTTGAATACTAATATAGCATTCTATAATTTGAAAGAATCACTTCTGATACTCCTTTTTATCTGCATAACAAGCAATTTGTGCTACAGTATGGTAGATATTAAAGGGAACATCAGACTAGCTCTTAGCTATTGTGATGTTGTGAATATCATATGTGGTTCTATTTACTAATGTTACTGTTTATCAATCAAATTTACTAATGCTGACAAAGCTCAACCAACTAGATGGTTAACGTAGTCGCCTAGCAAGAGAGAGTGATATAACCTAAATATAAGTAATAATAACAACAATAGTTATATAATTGTAATGATAATATTAAATAGCCACATCTAAGGGATGCCATCCTTAATAAAAGGTCATAAAGAAGATAAAAAGTTTACCAGTGTTCAGGACTGAGGGTGCGTTTTGTTAGGAACCTACTATTAAAAATAAACACACTCACACAAATATTGCAAATAAACATAAAGCTCACAACACAACTATGAAATATTAATGCAAAACAAAACAATCTCACAGATAACACAGAATCGCAGGCCACTTCGAGGGGGCAACCTCCTTCAATGCTTTCATTCAATTATGCAAAAGATACATACATTCCTGCCCCTCGCAGTTTTAAAGATGTTATCTACCACCTAACTCTTAAGGGTGGCTTACATGCAAAATGACACCTGAGCTCGAATCTCCTACCTACAAAACAGTTACATTCTTGAAAACGGTTACATATGATGGCGCCACTTGTCTAGGCGCTTCTAGAGTTACAACTATTACAAAATATTTCAAAACATTATCATGGGTGTTCCCCACGTTTACAAAACATTACAAAATATTATTATTGGTATCCCCCCACGTTCACAAGGAACATTACATCATAGTGTTAGGATGGGGTCCTAACATGCCCTTCCCCTTCGGAAAGCTTTGTCCTCAAAGCTAAAGGTGAGGAAACTGCTGTTGAAGCTGGTGAAGAGGTTCCCACATAGCATTTTCAGGTTGTAAGCCACGCCATTGGACAAGAACATCGGTGATGACACGTCGACGAAGGGTACGTGATTTGCGATCAAGAATGCATTTAGGTTTAAGAATGATGGAACCCTCCTCGTTCTACTCTGGAAGTGTAGATTGCACTTGGACCTTGTTGCCAATAACCTGCTTGAGGGAAGACACATGGAATAAATACTGGATGAAGTATGGAACTAGCCGAAAGGGCTAGTTTATACGTGGTCGATCCGATCCGTTGCAACACCTGATAAGGCCCATAATATTTTGCAGAAAGTTTTTGAAAACCTTACAGTTGGGGAGAGGATTGTTTGTATGGCTGCAAGTGTAGAAAAACCATGTCTCCAACAATGAAGCTATGTTCATTTGGTGTTGATCAACTTGTTGTTTTATATGGTTCTAAGCCACGTCCAGATTGACCTTGAGTTGGCGAAGAATGGCATCACGCTGGCGAAGAGTTCCATCCATAGCCTGAACTTTGGAACTACCAGCAATGTAAGAAGACGGTGTTGATGGAGGCTGACCATAGATTGCTTCAAAAGGACTCACCTTAGTGGCAATGTGATATGTTGTGTTATACCACCATTCGGCTAAAGGAAGCCACTTGGCCCACTGTGTAGGATGTTCAGAAGTGAAACAACGAAGATATGTTTCCAAGCATTTATTCACAGTTTTTGTTTGGCCATCAATTTGAGGATGGTAAGCCAAACTCATTTTGAGCTGTGTTTTCTGCAACTTAAACAATTCCTACCAAAATCGACTAGTGAAGGTAGGATACCTATCAGAGACAATGCCAAATGGATTTTGGCATTCCATGGAGGCGAAAGAGAGTTGAGGAAATTTTGAGCGATAATGGAGGCGGTGTATGGATGGGAGAGAGAACATAAATGAGCATACTTTGAAAGACGATTCACTATCACCAAAATAACTGTTTTGCCTCTAAATTTAGGCAACCCTTCAATGAAATCCATAGAAAAATCCATCCAAACTTGCTCACGAATCGACAAGGGCTGAAGGGTACTAGGGGAACTCACAGTTTCACCTTTCATACATTGGCAACGCTCACATTCAGCCACAAAAATATGAATATCTTTTTTCATGTCTCTCTAGAAAAAGGTACGCTTGGTCCTGGTATAAGTCTTGAGAAACCTTGAATGGCCAGCTGTTGGGGAAGCATGCATTTCCTAAAGAATGAGGTCCTTTATCTGTGATTGAGTGGGTACGACAATACGGTCATGGTATCGTAAATCGTGGCCATCCCAAGTATAGCCAGGGCATGAATGAGGATCTGCTTGAAGTTGGTGGATGAGAGTTTCTAAAGAGAAATCCTTGAGTACTTCCTCACGTAGTTGATGAGTCCATTGAGGATGTGGTGTGGATATAGCATGGAGCATAACCTGTTCTTCATGTAATCAGGACAAAGCATCCGCCACCACGTTTTCCTTCCCCTTCTTCTATGTGATATCATAGTTATAACCCAACAATTTGGAAACCCACTTTTGTTGTTCTTGAGTGGCCAGCCATTGTTTTAAAAAATATTTGAGACTTAGATGATCAGTCTTGATGGAAAAATGTCGCCCAATGAGATACGATCGCCAATGATTGACCGCTTGTAAAATAGCAAGCATTTCTTTCTCACATATAGACTTACCCAAATTTTGGCCTGAGAGTGCCTTGTTAGTGAAAGCCAAGGGTCTACCTTCTTGCATTAGAACAACCCCAATGCCAGTGCTTGAAGCATCGCTTTCAATGACAAAAGGTTTAGAGAAATCGGGCATTGCTAACATAGGAGTAGTGGTCATGGCATACTTCAAATCAACAAAAGCCTTTTCGATAGGTTCTGTCCACATAAAAGAATTTTTCTTGAGCATGGCGGTCAAGGGGGCTGCTATCTTGCCAAATTTCTTTACAAATTTCCTATAATAGCCCATGAGTCCCAAGAAACCACAAAGTCCCTTTAGGGTATGAGGCTTAGGCCAATCTTGGACAACCTGAATTTTCTTGGGGTCAACTTGAACTCCATCCTTAGTGACAATGTGACCCAAGTATTCAACCTCTTGCTGGCCAAAAGAGCATTTGGACATCTTGGCATAAAGCTGATGGTTAGACAAAAGTTTGAGTGTTTGATCTAAGTGCTGAAGATGCTCTTCCCATGAACGATTGTAAATCAATATGTCATCAAAAAAGACTAGAATGAATTTGCAAAGGAAAGGGCAAAAAATGGAATTCATTAGACTTTGAAAGGTAGAAGGTGCATTGGTTAACCCAAATGGCATAACTAGGAATTCATAATGCCCTTCATGAGTTCTGAAAGCTGTTTTTGGAATATCCTCATCCTTGATGCGAATTTGATGATATCTTGACCGCAAATCCAACTTGGAAAAATATTGGGCCCCATGCAACTCATCAAGTAATTCATCAATCACAGGAATCAGGAATTTATCCTTAATAGTGATCTTATTGAGGTCTCGATAATCCACACACAAGTGCCAAGTGCCATCCTTCTTCCATACTAATAACATTAGTGAAGAATAGGGACTAACGCTGGAACGGATCACTCCTGCAGCACGAAGCTCTTGCACTGTTTTCTCAATTTCTGATTTTTGAGCATGAGCATACTTGTATGGATGGACATTAGGAGGAAGACTACTAGGAAAAAGCTGTATTGCATGGTCATGTGAGTGATGAGGAGGTAGCTCCTTGGGTTCCTAAAAAACTGGAGCATATTTGTTTAATAATCCTTGTAATTGTAGTGGATGGTTTTGTTATTTTTCCTTAGGGCTAGTTATAGCAAAAATTTGTGCCACCACACCATGAGAGGAATTTTTTAACAACTTTTCCATTAGAAATAAATTGAGCCGCATCGGCTTTCATGCCATGTAAAGTATATTCCTTCCCCTCTTGACTGAATTTCATCCACAACTCAGCAAAATCCCACAAAACTGGTCCTAACATTCTCAACCATTGTGCTCCCAAAACTATATCACACCCACCAAGGGGTAATGCAAACATGTCGGTCTTGATATTATAGTCCCCAACTTGAAGTTTGATATTACGACATTTTCCTTTACATGGAAAGGTGCCTCCATTAGCAATCATGATTTCAAAGGAATTACATGTAGTAATGTGACAATTTCCTTGTTTGGCTACACGTGGATCAATAAAATTGTGTACCGTGCGAGTCGATAAGAATGACGACATGTTGTCCTTTGAAGTAGCCAATCACTTTCATTGTTTGGGGAGTGGAAACTCCTGCTAAGGCGTGCACAAAGATTTTTGGTTGGGAGTCCTCTGAATATGCTGCCTGATCTGATGTTTCCCCCTCTTGAGGATCCTCATCTTTTGACGACTATGCGGTTGGTGTTTCATCCAGATCTAGCAGAAACAATTTTTGTTGCACACACTTATGCCCTCGAGAATACTTTTCATCACAATTAAAACATAGCCCTTGTGCCCTTCTACTCTCCATCTCTTCACGAGTCAATTTTTTTATAGTTGGATATTTAGTGGTAGGACTTGACATCAGCTTGGAGTCCTGGACTGAAAGGATGGCCGAGATTGAGGAAATTTAGAAGTGCGACCTAGAGCCGAAAATTTTTCTTCCGCCAATTTAGCCAATTGTATTTAGCCAGCTGTGAGCTGGACTTCTAAGTGTGAAGTCAGTGGTGGCTTTATCAACCATTGAAGCAGAATATATTGCAGCGATTTATGCCAGCAAAGAGGCAATTTGGCTAGAGCGATTGTTGGGTGACTTCAAGATAATGTAGGGGAAGATTTCATTGCATTGTGATAGCCAAAGTGCTATTCAGTTAGTAAAGAACCCAACATTCCATGATTGCACGAAACACATTGATGTTCAGTACTATTTTATAAGAAATGTGGTGGAAGAAGGTAGGTTCTTGTTGGAGAAAATTGATACTGAAGTGAATCCTGCAAATATGCTTACAAAGTCGGTCAAGAGAGAGAAGTTTGATTGGTGCAAAACTTCTCTGGGCTTGCTGAAAATGTGATAAAGGCAGCATTGGGCAACTGGCACTTGGACGAAAAATAGAGGAAAAGAATTCCAGTATATCGACTTCAGGTGGGAGACTGTTAGGAGGTGAAGTCAATATACAAATCTTCGATGTTCTCTAGTAGAGTGGTGCATGGTGGTGCAACTTATAGCAATTAATATAAGCGGCAATTAAATAAACGCGGTTTTTAATTAACGCGTGTTGGATGTATCTCGAATTTTTTGGAATCTTCTCTTGTTTTCTTATAAAAAGGAATGACCCCTTTCATTTGTAAATAGAGAAGAAAGGGTGCGAATGTAAAATTGTTCCTTGAGATTAGTTGCCATTGCCTTGTGGTTTTACTTGCACACAACAGGGTTTCCACGTAAATCTTATGTTTTGTGTTATTGTTGTTTTTGAGCTTGCTTGCTTTTAATTTTCTAACAATCCTTCAATCCACTCACAAAACAACTTTGGAAAGAGTTGGTAGTTAGACCAATGGTACAATTGGCAAGCTTTTCAAATTGAGTTTGATACTCTCGAACGGTGGATGTTTGTCTAATTTGAAAAGAGCTCATGTAAAGTCTTCAAACTCACTAGGACCAAAGCGAGTGAGTAGACGTTGTTCAAAATCTTGCCAAGAAAGTTCAGTTTCATCTTTCCTAAGCCACATAAACCAATGTGGTGCATCTGATTCAAAATTGAAATAAGCAATGGTCAACCACATGTAGTGTGGGACATTGTGAAGAGTGAAATACTGTTCAGCCTTACAAATCCACCTCTCAGGATCTTTTCCATCAAATTTTGGAAAGTCTAATTTTGGCAATTTATATCCATTATGATCTGGTACATTTCGTTGGCGATGACTTGTACCTGTATAGTATTGATCCTGATGACCAATTGAGTTAGTATGACTATCCAACTCTGCCTTCAGTTCTTTCTGTGCCTCGGTAACCACACTGATAGTTTCTGGGAAGGTTTTGATTTGTGTCTTTATATCCTCTAAGCTGTGGTTGAGTGAGGACCATATTTTGTTGCCCATAGCATCCACTTTTGAGAAATTTGGTTATCGAGTTCGTGTTGCTGAGTACCAGCAACCATGTTCTCGGACTTATGTCCTGTTGGTGAGATTTACTAAAAATAGAGAGGTGGTTTTAGGGGTTACTATTTTTATTAAGGAGACCAAAAAATGATCTGGGTGCTATATATCAAAATGATCAGCTCGAGAAGACGATCACAATGAGCTATATACCACAACACTAGTTTTGGACACCCCCAAACTTCTTTTTTCATTGCTATTTTGTCGAGTCTACTGGTGTGGTCGGTTTTCCCTCTAGAGTCTTGGTTCAAAAGTTTGGTTCTGTGTCGGCCAACCCTTTTTGACACTCTGCCCTATCTGTTCTGACTACTGACCACTCCTGGCATTGTATAGTCACCTGTTTGGTCTGACGCTATCACAAATATTCCCTCTTGGTTTAAATTACGACTTTCATAGGTAACTCTTATGACACTGATAACATGACAACCCTGTACTAACTGTTATTGACAGAAGTTTCTTGACTATAACTGACACTGACCCCCCTGTTCCTTTGATTCTGACTTTGGTGGTTGTTGTACGCCTATGATATCCTTCTGTAATTTTTGTTTTTACTGTTTTGCATGTAGGAACTCTGGAATAGGGATGTCTTTCTTCGTATGCTCAATTTCTGTGATAAGGGTATGGTAACAGGTTCAAAATTCACAGAACAGGATTTTTTGTTGCAGATTCGAAATTTGACATAACAGGGTATGCTAAGCCAAGGTGTATGTACTGCCCATAGGCCCTCTGTTATATCAAAGTGACGGACGATAGTGCTCGGACCAATATTTCTGGCCATTACTCAAGAGGATTCCACTCATACCTTTGAGCACACTACCCGCCTCTTTGTTCGTACGGGAGGGTAATCTTCCCGGATGCTGTGTCCGGTGTACTATGGAGAATACAAGGCCAAAAAAGCTTCCTAGGGCTAAAGGTTTATTTAATACTAGGTGGTCTCGCGAGATACCCGAAGATATGTGGAAGCTCAATTCCGTACGTGGGTGTTGTCTGAGGCCTGGGTATTAGAGCCTGATCGCCCCTCACTTCACTAGATGCTTTATGGGCTATCTAGCTTAGCCAATAACGACAACTTCTCCACAATATTTTAAAACCCCCGACACAAGGTTTCTAACCTACACAACTACTACAGAAAAAGAAAGGACTGTATTTTTGCTGGTTTTTTTTTTCTTTCCTTATTTAAATAAAGGACAAATAGAAAATGGTAAACATAGGAAAATTATACCTAACAGTCGGAATGGTAGAAATTGTCGCAGTCGTAGCAGAACATGGCCCTAGAAAGCGCTCTGATGCCACTTGTTTTTTTTTTTTTAATTTACATGGTGGAATCGGTAGCCGCCACGAATTCGGGCAAACTGTTCGACTTTTATGGCCGCCACAGTATTTTGCGCTATCGGCCCCGGAAGCCGCCACACAGTTCTTCGTGCAGTCCGCCCCTATAACCACCATGCCACAATCATTTTAAACCTTTTACGCCACTGAAAGAAATGTTTTTTTTTTTTAAATTTAGCGAAAAACCCCTTGCGGGGCCGCCTTGGTCTGAGAAACCACAACCAGGGGGTTCTACACCGTCAAATCACCCGGGAGTTGCTATGAAATATCAATGCAAAAAAGAACAATCTCACAGATAACACAGAATTGCAGGCCACTTTGAGGGGGCAAACCTTCTTCAATGCTTTCATTCAATTATGCAAAAAGATACATACATTCCTGCCCCTCGCAGTTTTAAATATGTTATCTACCACCTAACTCTCAAGGTTGGCTTACATGCAAAATGCCACCCGAGCAAGAATCTCCTACCTACAAAACAGTTACATTCTTGAAAACAGTTACATATGATGGTGCCACTTGTCTAGGCACTTCTAGAGTTACAACTATTACAAAATATTTCAAAACATTATCATGGGTGTTCCCCATGTTACAAACTATTATTATTGGTATTCCCCCACGTTCACAAGGAACATTACATCATAGTGTTAGGATAACACGTTTCCAGTGAAAATAATGAGTATGGGGTGTGATACAAGTCTCATATGGGGTGTGATACAAGTCTCAGTGTGTAGATTCAAGGGTATGAGTACGACAAATTTCAATAAATATTAAATTAATAAATTATATCGCTAAAATAAAGTTTTAAATACTAAAAAAAAGACGAATAATATAAGCATGTCAATATTATTCCAGGGCATTGTAGAGAAACAGTAAATGGGATGCAGTCATATGAGTGCAACCTGAGTGTTCAAATCTCTTTATTGTGATGGAAAACCTGCAATAAGGCAACCCTTGATAATAAGGTTTGTTGTGAAATACTATGATAATGTGGACATTTAATATAGGTTGGGTGAGTTTTAACCCCATATAGCCACTGGAAAATATACATGAACAGTAAAACATGTCAAGATTATGGATTCATCATCCACATAATCAACAAAAATAAAAAATAAGAATGAGCACTGAACATTAAAATGTTGAATTCAAACTAAAAATTATGGGTACAAGTACCCAAGCACCCAAGAACTGGGTGTGGGTGCAGTATGGTTCATGAACCCAAAGGAGTGGGTGTGAGAACCTGGTAACTATGGGAAATAGTGATCTGAACTTATAGGACTGATCTGAAATATCCAATAAGCCACTTTTGGATATTTAAGTAGTTTGGAGATGAAGAATATCGACCAAAACCCATTGTATAGGTGATACACAAATTTGAAATCTTTCTTGGTTGGTAAGGATGGAGACTCAGAGTAAATGCCCACATATTGGCAGCATATGGATGCATAGAAAGAGCTCTTGAAGGCCTCTGAATTATTTGAAGGAGATGGTTTGAAAAGGAAGCAATGGAAACTTAAAGTAAGTTTGACTAGTAAGGTATTAGAATTATGGCCATCTCAAACAAGCTTTAAGGAATGAATTGGTAAAGCTGGGGAGGCAATAGAAAATATGTAAGAATGTGGAGTACGAGGGGTTATTTATTTTATTTTGAAGTCTCAAAGTAACTTTGAAAGAGAATTTTTGAAGGCCGACTATATTTTTGGAATAAGTTGAGCTATTCATTAAGCTTTTGGATGTAGGCTTTGACCCAATCTAGTGCTCCTTTATATCGCTTGTGTGTATTAGACTGCCTATTTGTGGTGAGATGAAGAATTGCTTCAGCTGATTGAAAACACTCCCCACAAGAATGTTAAATCTTCTAATTTGGTGAAAAAGGGAAAACAGTTACATATGCCATAACATGCTTCGAATCAAATTTCAAAAGTCCCAAGTGATTCAATAGCAATTGAAGCTATAGGATATAGCCTAAGGGGTTGAGGGCTAATGGTGGAGAGCAAAGAGTTTCACATCGTAGACCAAGGTTCCAATCCCATGGGTGAACCTAAACATTTTAGAATCAAATGGCATGAGCTTAACTGGTAAAATACCTTGACTTTCAAGGAGGAGACCGAGGTTCAAATCTTCCCAAGTGATACATGCATAATTGCCGAGATGTTGTAATATTACTATGTAGTCATGATATAATATGTGTGGGGCCCGTTTCAATCCCACAACCAATTAAAAAATAAAAAATGAAGCTATAAGATATTGATAGACGTAAATCATTGATTTTGAAGATGTTCACTTTTGATGTATATTGTGTGATTAGTATGGCCATTTACAAATGACTGCATACAAAGGGACACATGTTGCAAGAAATAACTCAGAAAACAAGATTTAAGGGAATGGTAAATCTTGAAAAGCAAAAAATGTTAAGTAAAGCTAGTCAATTTTGTTAGGAAAAACTTCAGATTTTCCACCTGCAAGAGAAAACACAATAACAGAGAATAGAAAACAGCAACACAAGTGACACAGAGATTTACGTGGAAACCTGCAATGTGCAGGAAAAACCACGGGGCAATGGCAACTTCTCCTTTTTTTATTATTTTCAGCAAACTTTACATTCACGTCTTTCAACGTTTTCACCAACATTAGCATATGCAAGGGATCACATCCCTTTTATAGAGCAGAAGGAAGACTCCAAACTGTTCGTTTCCTCTCCCGACGGAAGCCTCCAAAAACTGTTCGTTTCAGCTCCCAAGGAAGGCGCCTGAACCCGTTCGTCTTCCGCGATTAGACGTCTGTCCTAGACGTCTGCTGCGCTGCCTAGACGTCTAGCAGCGCTGCCTAGACGTCTGCTGCGCTGCCTAGACGTCTAGCAGCGCTGCCTAGACGTCTGGCACCGCTGCCTAGACGTCTAGCAGCCTAGACGTCTCGTACTGCTGCAGACGTCTAGTACTGCTGCCTAGACGTCTAGCAGCCTAGACGTCTCGTACTGCTGCAGACGTCTAGTACTGCTGCCTAGACGTCTAGCAGCAGTCTTTGCAGGCTTAAACCCTCTGTATAGTGACTTCACCTCCTAACATTCTCCCACTTGAAGTCAGTATTCAGGAATTTTTCTGCCAAAGATTTTCATCCAGTGCCAATTGCCCAATGCTGCCCTTGTTACTTTTTCAGCAAGCCCAGAGAAGTTCTGCACCACTCAAACTTCTCTATCTTGACCGGCTTTGTAAGCATATCTGCAGGATTCACTTCAGTGTCGATTTTCTGCAACATGATCCTACCTTCTTCCACCACATTTCTGATAAAGTGGTACTTGACATCAATGTGTTTCGTGCGATCATGGAATGTTGGATTCTTCACTAGCTGAATAGCACTCTGGCTATCACAATGCAGCGTAATTTTCTCCTGCATTACCTTGAAGTCACCCAACAATCGATCTAGCCAAATTGCCTCTTTGTTGGCATGAGTTGCTGCAATGTATTCTGCTTCAGTGGTTGATAAAGCCACAACAGACACCGCTCCTCCAACAAGAGTGAAGGTATATCCTGTAGTGGATTTTCTCCCATCTCTATCTCCACCATAATCAGAATCCACAAAACCCGTAACTTGCAAATCTGCCGATCCAAAGTAAATGGCAACATCTGAAGTGGCTCTTAAATATCTGAATATCCACTTCACCGCATTCCAATGCTCCTTACCAGGATTTGCCATGTACCGGCTGACTACTCCCACTGCTTGGGCAATATCCGGTCTGGTACTCACCATGGCATACATGAGGCTTCCTACTGCTGATGAATACGGTACACGAGACATGCTTGTCTTCTCTGCTTTTGTTCTAGGACACTGGTTGGAAGACAACTTTAAGTGTGGAAGAAGTGGGGTACTAACTGGTTTAGCATTCTGCATATTGAAGCGCTGCAGAATCTTTTCCACATATGACTTTTGACTTAACCAGATCTTTCTTCCTTTTCTGTCCCTGTGTATCTTCATCCCTAAAATTTGGTTTGCTGCTCCTAAATCCTTCATTTCAAATGTCCTAGCCAATTGAGCCTTAAGATCAATGATTTTCTTCATGTTGGGCCTGCAACCAGCATATCATCAACATACAACAACAAAATAATAAAACTGCCATCATCAAACCTCTTATAGTATGCACAATGGTCAGCTTCACTCCTGCTGAAACCTTGGCTCTTCATGAAGGTGTCAAATTTCCTGTACCACATCCTTGCGCCTGTTTCAACCCGTACAATGATTTCTTCAATCTGCAAACCAAATGCTCTTTGCCTCTTTCTTCATAGCCCTCGGGCTGATCCATATATATCTCTTCCTCGAGATCACCATGCAAGAAAGCAGTCTTTACATCAAGCTGCTCCAGTTCTAAATCCGTGCAGCTACAAGTGCAAGTAGAACTCTAATAGTAGTCATCTTCACAATTGGAGAGAAAATTTCATTAAAGTCAACACCTGACTTCTGCACATAGCCTTTTGCCACCAAGCGAGCTTTATAGCGTTCCAACAGCCCATCGCTGTTCTTCTTCACTTTGTACACCCACTTGTTTCCAACAGTCTTTCTTCCAGGTGGGAGATCCACAAGTTCCCACGTTTTATTCTTGCGAAGTGCCTCGATTTCCTCCTCCATGGATTTCCTCCACTTTTCTGCATTTTCAGACTCTCTAGCTTCCTGAAATGAACTAGGTTCACCATCATCAGTTAACAAAGCAAAAGAGGACTGATACACATGAGAATACCTTTCCGGACACTTTTGTGGACGTGTAGATCTTCTAACCCAATGATCTGTCGATTGTGGCTCTTGGTCTTGTGACCGTTGTGGCTGCTCTACTTGCTGTTCTGCATGCTGATCAAAAACTTCAGCATGCTGATTTTCATATTCATCTTCACTCATTTCTACTTCAACTGGTACAACATTAGGAGTTTGTTGTACCTCCTTCCTTTGCATGGATTTTTCATCAACAATTACATCCCGGCTAATAATTACCTTGTGGGCAGTAGGATCCCACAATCTATACCCCTTCACTATATCTCCATAGCCGAGAAAAACACATTTGCTTGACTTCGGGTCAAGCTTGGACCTTTTTTCTTTGGGTACATGGGCAAACGCATCACAGCCAAAGGTACGCAAATGAGAGTAATCAACTGGCTTACAACACCAAACCTCCTCCGGAACCTGTCCATCCAACGCAGCTGTAGGTGACCTGTTAATAAGATAAACAATTGTATTAACAGCCTCTGCCCAGAACTTTTTCTCCAACATGGCTGCGCTAAGCATGCTTCTTGCACGTTCCATGATTGTGCGATTCATCCGCTCAACCACACCATTTTGTTGTGGAGTGTATGGTATAGTCTTCTGGTGCTTAATACCTTCCTGCATACAAAATTTATCAAATTCCTTGGAGCAATATTCACCCCCATTATCTGACCTGAGACATAAAATCGACTTGCCCAAACTCTTCTCTACCCGTGCTTTGAACTCTTTAAATTTCTGCAAAGCTTCCGACTTCTTCTTCAGAAAATAAACCCACACTCTCCTAGAATAATCATCTATAAAAGTCAGAAAATAGATGGCGCCATTCAAGGACTGAGTGGGGACTGGTCCAAATATATCCGAATGTATAAGTTGCAGAAAATCAGAACTCTTACCAGGACTTGCAATAAACCGAACCCTCTTCTGTTTACCAAAAATACAGTGCTCACATAAGTCTAAATTACAAGACTTAATCCCAGAAAGCATACCTCTGTCATGCAGAATTTTCAGGCCTTTTTCACTCATATGGCCTAGGCGTTGATGCCATAGCATTACTGCATCCTGAACAGAAGTTGCTGCTGCTGCATGGTTTGTCACCGTATCACCGCATAAACGGTATAAGGTCCCATAAGATTCTCCCTTTGCTACTACAAGAGCTCCTCTGGTAATCTTGCAGTAGTTGTTATTGAAAGTGACAGAATACCCTAGCTTATCCATCATTTTGATTGAGAGCAAATTCTTCCTCAAATCGGGCACATGTCGCACATCACATAACATCCTTTCTCTACCATCGTCCAGCCTGATCCTTATATCCCCTCTTCCCACAATTTCTAAAGGGTGATCATCACCCAAATAGACCTTTCCACCACAGTATGGCTGATATTTGTCAAACCAGTCTTTGTGGGGGGACATGTGGAAAGATGCACCTGAGTCCAAAACCCAGGTATATAAAACAGATCTGTTGTTACTGATACAGAAGGCTTCACATGTTGCCGTCTCTCCTGAATCTGCTGCACTGGCCTCAGCTGATGGCTGATTTTGCTTTTCACCATTCTTTAATTGCCAACAGTCCTTCTTGGAGTGTCCTGGCTTCCCACAATGCCAACACTTCCCTTTCTGCTTATGTCCTTTAGACTTAGATCTGGACTGTTTTCTACCTTGTTTACTCTTCTCGAAGGATCGACCTCTCACAGATAGGGCTTCATTGGTCGAGGGTTCCAGAGACGTTTTTCGCCTCAACTCTTCTGCCAACAAAGCGGCTACCACATCATCAAATTTGAGAGTTCCTGATGATGAATTACTGATGGTCATCACCATATGATCCCAAGTGTCCGGGAGGGAACAAAGTAGGGTGATAGCTCTATCTTCATCCTCCATCTTCACGTTAATTGAAACCAGTTTACTGATAAGAGTATTAAACTCATTCAAATGATCTACTACGGATGAACTTTCCTTCATCCTCAAGCTATAAAGTTGCTTTTTCAGAAAAACCTTATTTGTTGCTGATTTTGTTTCATACAACTTTTCAAGCTTTTGCCAAAGGGTTTCTGCGGTCTTCTCTTCAGCTACATTGAACAAGACAGAGTCCGCTAGGCAGAGACGGATTGTAGAAACCGCCTTCCTGTCAAGCGTTGCCCACTCCTCATCTTTCATGCTGCTCGGTTTACTCGCGACCCCTTTCAAGGCTTGAGCTTGGTCATTCTGAACCAACAAATCCTCCACCTTCATCTTCCATAGAGCGAAGTTCCTGCCATCAAATTTCTCAATCTCGAACTTGGTTACACCTCCTGTCATTGTTGCAGCTCCCACTCGCACAAAACCTTAGCTCTGATACCAGATGTTAGGAAAAACTTCAGATTTTCTACCTGCAAGAGAAAACACAATAACAGAGAATAGAAAACAACAACACAAGTGACACAGAGATTTACGTGGAAACCTGCAATGTGCAGGAAAAACCACGGGGCAATGGCAACTTCTCCTTTTCTTATTATTTTCAGCAAACTTTACATTCACGTCTTTCAACGTTTTCACCAACATTAGCATATGCAAGGGATCACATCCCTTTTATAGAGCAGAAGGAAGACTCCAAACTGTTCGTTTCCTCTCCCGACGGAAGCCTCCAAAAACTGTTCGTTTCAGCTCCCAAGGAAGGCGCCTGAACCCGTTCGTCTTCCGCGATTAGACGTCTATCCTAGACGTCTGCTGCCTAGACGTCTGCAGCGCTGCCTAGACGTCTAGTAGTGCTGCCTAGACGTCTGGCACTGCTGCCTAGACGTTTGCAGCCTAGACGTCTAGCAGCCTAGACGTCTCGTACTGCTGCAGACGTCTAGTACTGCTGCCTAGACGTCTCGTACTGCTGCAGACGTCTAGTACTGCTGCCTAGACGTCTCGTACTGCTGCAGACGTCTAGTACTGCTGCCTAGACGTCTAGCAGCAGTCTTTGCAGGCTTAAACCCTTTGTATAGTGACTTCACCTCCTAACAAATTTGAACTTTTCAAACTTAAATGAAGAGCCAGCTGTATATAAGAAACTCCATTTGACAAATAACAACTTTGCAAAATCAAAATTTTGAACTCAAGAAGTAAGACTAGGCAGACAAAAAACTGTTGAAAGAGGTTCAATGAGCTGAGAAAGTTCTGGAGCATATATTGCAGGGAACAGAAGTCCAAGAAAAGGAAATCAATGGGACTGATTAAAGAGAGGCTGAGAAAGTCCAAAGAAATTACTTTTTGATGGAAACAACATTGAATAAAAATGGGGTCGAGAAACCTTATTTTGGAGTTTGAACAAGAAAAGGAATACTAGTGCAAAGGAAATTCAGACCATCATTCATGACAAGGGTTAATTTTCTGAATACTCAATTACTCATGACTCTATGGATTGACCTGTATTTACGACAAGCTTGGTCAAAGGGTTAAAACCCAGAGTGGTACACAATTGAACTGATGCATATAATGGGAAGATGAAAAAGTTCCCTTGCTTGTCTTATATGCCTAGCAGGTCTGTTGGGAAGGCTGTGACCTAAAAACACACTTACATGCAAAACAATATTCAAAACATATTACATATTATGTCTGCTTTTCTCTCCATCTAATTTTTAAGAGCTCCCCTAGTGGAATGAAATTGCAATCCAAAACAATGGTATGGAATAGTCAACATGAGTAATGTTAAAATTCAGAAATGGACAAAGGTGGTTACCTGCATCATGCTAAATGCAACCAATCCAGTGTCGTATTTAGTTCCTCTATATATGACCTTTGCCAGATATTTCAAAAAAGTTTTTAAAACAGTGTCAATTCATGAGCAAATTTTTATGGCAAAGTTCTTGAGAAGAATAAAATTTGCAATTTCCCTACTGGAATAAAGTAACCACACAAATTGAGAAAGAAAACGCTAATAAACTGGACCTGGTAATAACACTTTTGTTGGCAAACTCGAATGAAAAACAGTTACAAGTCCAAATTCTGAACCAAATTATGGATTGTTAAAGGTCATCCCTGCGAAATACCTACATAGGCAACCATAAGTATATTTCTGAACCAAGAAATAACTAAAAGTACACCCATGTAGGACCAAATCAAAGAGGGTACCACAGTCGTAAAGGATAAACTCTGTAAGTATATAGGGTGCAAATGGGAGGGGACAATATGCAGTAAAAGAATGATATGGTCATCTTCTAGAGCATCACATCACTACACAAGAAGATAAAATATAGAGGCAGCCTAAATCCAACCTAGCACAGTCCAAAAAAAAAGCATTCACTTGCTTAGTCTTGCATTGATGATCATTAATAGCAGACATTCCTATTAAAATTATATATGCTCTGAGATATAGTAACAAAGCAGTTGATGCCATTTCAAAACTTTTTGTTGAACTGGATGAGCACAGTTGATATATGCGGAGCCACCAGACTTCTAGCCATTAGTGCCAACTGTCCTATCTGGAGACACGCAAATAAAGAGAGAAAAGCAGCTAATTAATATCAATGGCAGGATTAAGATAAGAGATCACAATATATGAAACATTACTTCCATATTTAGCATATGGAATATCTTCCATATATTTTTAAAGCGATGATATGATACCATGGACCCTCTTCTTCCTCTCAAGGCTTCATGCCTTAGTGGACTCTAGAAATATGGTAGGTGGACACAGAAATCTTTTTTCAATTATGGCCATCATTCTGCCAGAAAGGGACATTTGGAAATCATTACCTGACATGGGGGATCATCAAAGAAGCAGAGATCATGGTCTAAGAGCTGACATGTGAGATTAGTATCAAATGGTTGTATGATGATGCCCGACTCATTTAGGAGGGATTAATTGGAAAGACTTCAGGCGAATTTCAAGATCTTAAACAATTGTGCTTATATATCCCCTGGCCCATGTTATTGTCATCCACTGGCCTGTTTGTGGTCACTTAGACTAATACTCACTCATCAAGCTTTAATGTTTTTATTCTCACGGGAGCTTCCTTGACAAATGGCTATTGTGTCATTAAAGCCCTAGTTGAACATTTTGATTGGAGACTGGAAAAGATCATTGCCCATCTTGACGTATTGTCCATTCAATTGTCTACTCTTGAGCAGTTGCTATGCATTGTAACACAGTGGTGAGTATTCCGAGAATGGAGGACAAGATGACAGATTAGAGGCCAAACAAGACTGCAGTCAATGCAGTTCTGCTCATCATTCTGCACTAGAACGACATCAACACTTGACTAGTATGGCAAAGTACTAGAACGACATGCAGTGGAACGACACTTGCATTGGAATGGCAATCACTAGAATGGCAAGTGCTGGAATTCTAGTTCCACTAGAACGGCACACACTGGAACGATAGTTCCACTAGAACAGTAGTGTGTTGGAATGGCAAGTGTTGGAACGACACTTGCTAGAACGGCAGGATCAACTTGGCAAGTGCTCCACACTAATAGAATGACAACTTGCATTGGAACAGCATCTAGAATGGCAACCTCAGCAGTTCCACTTGTACGGCGTTTTGAACTGTAATTCCCTTGTTTTGACTGCAATAATGATACCTGTACACACAGAATCCAATACACAATTGCCAACTGCCATTGGCAATCACACTTGTGCACAAATTACACACATCATGGATAGAAGATGAGTCATTTGCATTACTCAATAGTATGGCATTACAGAGTCTTGTACAATGCATATACAATCTACATACATGCTATACTGTCTGCACACACATATGGTTTGCCAATACACGTATTTAGTCTCTTCAAATGCTGCTAGTTCCTATGCTCTCATGGTAGTCTCTACCTAGACATCCTAGATATTTTAGCATAGCATATCCGAGATGATAGACGGTCTTGAATGAAGTTGGGCAGGTCTATTTAAGCTTGTGTCTTGGCCGTTGCCAACAACAACTTCTAGGACAACGCACCACCCAACCATCTCCCTATTTGGACATTCACATAGCACCCTTAATACTTTCTATAGTCTATTGCAATTTATCAAATCACATGATTAAATTGCATTACATTGACATTTCATCACATATGCATTTGACTCTTATTTGCTTTACATTTCATTACAATTATTTACACTTAGTGCTTTTGCACTTATTCCTACTCTCTTCACTAATTTTTCTTTTGAGGTCCAAAACTGTTGCCTACATCTGCCCTCTCCTTTACTTTGGTCGACGTCCTTGTTGATGTCTGCTTTGTTTCCTAGGGACTTGGCCGCTGCTTTTGAGGTGTCAGAACAGGTGCTCCTCCCATCTCCGTGATCTGCAGCTTCAATGCCTCATTCTTGTCCTTCAGTCTCTTGGCATAATTATGGTATCTTGCTCCTTCTATACCATAATGATTGGCCCTCTACTCCATCTCGACCAATTTTGTCAAGAGTTCTTTCTCCCTCTTCGCAAAGGCATCTTCGGCTTCTTTCTTAGCTTTCTCAGCTGCTTCTGCAAGCTGTTCGTCTCTTTCTGCAATTAGTTGCTCTTTGTGCTTCTATTCCTTGGTCTTCACTTCCAGCATCTGTTCTCTAATTGAACGCTTGGATATCAGCTGTCCATTTAGTACACTTTGTTCCTCTTGCGTCTTTGTCCTTTTCTCAACTTTTCGCTTCAAAGCAACCAATTCTGCCTCAGACTTTTGCTTTAAAGCATCCAATTCTGCCTCAGCCTTTTGCTTTAAAGCATCCAATTCTGCCTAAGTTTCTTCTTTTGCGCTCATCATCTCCTCATACTGGGTAGTGTATGCTTCCTATGACTGGTGGATCTTCTGCAATCTAGTAGCTAACCACTCAATCCAAGGAGGAGAGCTGCCCATAAAGAAATACAGTAAGGATTGTGAGCTGAAAATATCTGACAGATGTTATCCTGCTGAATTTATAATTCTGAATGGAGCAAATTGTGATTTGATACTAGGGATGAATTTCTTAGGGAGACGAAAGTCGTATTCTTTTTCTCAGTATGAATTCTGTTTTGATGGGTCTAAAGTTCCATTGGTTAGGAGACCCTACAGAATGACAGGACTCCCTGATCCCTATGTTAATGTGATTTATATTAATGGGATTCCCCATTATGATGAAGAACTTGAAAAGTTGTTTTGTGATTCTAAGCTAGATGAATCTCAAGGATCTTCTAGTAATCAGATAAGTGCATTTGAAAATGCAAGAATTCCGCATAAAAAGACCAGAGGTAAGAGTTTGGTATCAGAGCCATTGGTGTTCGAAGAAAATCCTTTGGTCATCAAAGATGATTTCCTGTCTTACTATAGCAAGCCTTTTCACAGTAGGCAAGAGAAAGCAAAACTCGCTAAAGAATGGGTTAAGAATCCTGCTAAATTTGATCATTGGCGAGATTCCTCTCAAGTTTGTGATCTTGAGTCTATAGCCGAGTTTGAAGAGAGTATTCTTCTAGAACAAAAATATTTCACAGAAGAATATACTGTCAATTATTTTTCTATAGCAGAATTAGTGTCTAAAGATGATAAAGAAGTCTGCCAAGAATTAATTGATACTATAATTGACAGATGCAGTGAAAAGGCAAAACCACAACCTATGGTTACTGATGTTGAGATGGAAATAGAAACCATAGAAGGAAAGCATTCTTACATTAAGGGAATGCAGTATAGTCTTGAAGACAGAGAATTTATTGAAAAAGGAATCTGTGAATTACTTGATGCAGGACATATCCGACCTTCTCATTCAAAGTTCAGTTGTCCAGATTTTGTTGTTAGAAAGCACAGTGAGATGAAAAGAGGCAAGCCGAGGCTTGTGGTGAATTACAAGGCTTTGAATGATATTACTATACCTGATAGATATCCTTTACCCAGGAAGGAAGAATTGTTTTCTGATATTGCATCTAGCAAGTTATTCACAGTGATTGATATGAAGAGTGGTTTCTACCAGGTGCCTATTCGTGAAGAAGATAAGCATAAGACGGCATTCACCGCCCCAAGCAGCAGAGGTAATTTCTTTGAATGGAATGTTATGCCATTTGGCCTTAGAAATGCTCCCAGTGTGTTCCAGCGGCTTGTTGACAGAGCATTTAAAGGTACTGGTATCAAAAGGTATATTGATGACATTCTAATCCATTCAAAAAACTTTGAAGAGCATGCTAATCTTCTTAGAATCTTTTCAGACCAGTGCATAAAGATCAGTATGATGATTTCTGAAAAGAAGGTTAAGGCACATAAGACTGAAATAGAATACTTAGGAATGATCATCCGTGACGGCAGGGTTACAATGCAGGATCATGTCCTAAAGAAGCTTTTAGAATTTCCTGATGTTCTAACCACCAAGAAATCAGTTCAACAATTTCTTGGTTCTCTGAACTACATGCAGGGTTTTATCAATGAAGTGCAAGGATACAGAAAAGAACTTAATAAGTTCTTGAAGAAGGATACACCACCTTGGTCTAATGAGATGACAGCTGCTGTCATTGAAATAAAAGAATTGGTAAAAAGAATTCCATCCTTGAAAATCCCAGAGCATAATGTTTTTAATACACTTGAAACAGATGCTTCTGATTTCGGCTTTGCAGGGATTTTGGTACAAGAAGATGAAATTTGTGGATATTATTCTGGTACATGGATTCCAACACAAAAGAATTATACCACTTATGAAAAAGAGCTTTTGGCAATTCTGAAGTGTTGCAGGAAGTGGAGATATCTTTTGTTACCTAATAAATTTGACATAAAGACTGATTGCAAAATTCTTTTGTCAATAATCAGGCATGCAGCAGATCCTGCAATGTGCAGAGGAAGACTTGCAAGGTGGCAACTTGAATTACAGTCATATTCTTTTAATATGATTTATATCAAAGATGAAGATAATGTTATCCCTGATATGGGAAGTAGAGGAGAACTTGCTCCATCAGACTTCCTGATCAACGATGTTTTAACAAGAATCCTGTCTAGGGTATGTGTACCAGCAGATGATTTTGTTTGGTTACCAGAGAAGCATGAGCCACTTGAAATAAGAATGATCTCTGTTGAAAGATCATATGGCTCCCAAATCAAAAAGCCAAAAATCAGACATCCTGTAAACAATCCTTCTTTTGAAAATGTTTTGGAATGGCTAACAAATTTGTTTGCAGGTATTGACACGGCAAAAGAAGCATTACTGCTTGGAGTTTTGCAGCACTACTGTTTTCTTAAATATTTCTGTGCAGGAATCTATGATAAACTGCGTAGTAGTCTTTACTACTATCGTGTACACAGTGGTGAGTTGCAACCATTAATCCTGAGGCCCTGGATGAGAGAAGATCGTGGAGTCCGAATCAAGCTTGGAGGAGCTTTTATGTTTAAAGAACCTGAATTAACACCAGCAGACTATTTAAGAATTGAAAAGACATTGCTTGCAGCATGGTCCAAAGAAAAAGACATATGGTTTCTGGTTAAGATTCACCCCAGCAATTTTATACACAATAGATGGAGTCCATGGATGAAAATCTTTATGAAACAAGTTTTCCTTGATTGCCGGTTTTTTCCTTATGATGATATTTCTCCCAAAGTCAGAAACTATTTAGAAGTTTGGCAAGGTTTAGCCAGGACAGCTTATGGATTCGAGAGTCCATTTAACTATGGCCACTTTGCATTCCATTTTGCCATTAAATGTGATAACTGTTATTTTAAGAATGGCTGGGTAAGACCAATTGTAACATCAGCCCATTGGTCTGTGTTTGGTCGTATCCCTGACGAAAGATGGATCTATGATATGCAAGGACCTGATAATGCTCCTGTCTATGTGCATAGTATCTTTGGAAGGACTCCTGTCCTTACTTTCACTAGACAATGCATGTGGCAGTGGAGCTGGCTAACTCATAGATATGGCATCCGTGATGAATGGCTAGATACTGCAAATTGTACTGAATACATTTATGGTTCTGACATATGGCTCGACAACTTTGCCCCTTCAAGAATACATCGGTTACCTTATGGAGCTGAGTCCCATCAGTACCTGCAACAGTTTCTTGAAATCGAATGGGATGATGAAGACTAGTGGCATCCACTAGGAATTCCACGACATTGGGACCCCACATTTGTCCATGGATCTTGGTTTGGAGAATAGCTAGCTGGCCGGCTTGTGGCAGCATCTTTGCTTTCGGCCTGTGGGCCCTTTTGCTTTTATTAGTGCGCATCTTTGTTTGGCGCTTTAGGTTTGTCGGCACCGCCTGTCAGGCATAAGTTGCCCTTTCAAATAAAGGAATCGTGTCTCCTTGTGACACGTAGCTTTGACCGGTTACTGAGGTCACTCGGTTCGGATGAACTTGGTGCTCGGGTCACCCGATTGTTAGGTGTGTTTTTCCTTTAAATACCTCTCGACCCCTCATTCTTGGAGGAGGCGATTTGAGGAAGTAGTCAGCTATATGCATAGCTTTGTAACTCTGTGAGAATTCTGTAAGATCTTTTGAAGTAATATTTACATAATCTTTTGTGAAGCAAAATTTTGAGAGCGTTTTCTGTATTTCAATTTCTTTGTGAGCTCCGTTGTGAAGTAGCCGTTTTTAGCCTAAGGTGGCGTTGTGAGGCGAAGGGCGGAGGTAGAAATACAGTTGTGATCCGGTCCATCAGAGGTTTTGTCAGCGGAAGAATTTGTAGAGTTATTAAGAAGATTTATCAGAGTAGCAACAGAAGCGTGATGATATGCAGTCGGTATGACTATTTTTGAATTCTTAGATGCATTATTTAATCAGTTCTCATTTGCTCGCCTAAGAAGAATCGGCATAGTTATTCTGCTCACTATAGTTATTATTGGAATCATATTCATAGTAAAGGGTTTACTAAATCAGTAGTATGGCATTGTTCGCCTTTGATCTATGTTGCGAGAAGTATTGTATGTGGTGTTGCTATTGTGATTGTTGTTATAGCTATTAAGCCAAGCTCTTAGAATCATATCTGTCTAAAGCCGTATGCTCTACGTACTGCAACAGTTTGTTGATCTCTTTGTATCAGAAAGCTTAACCAGATTCTGGTTCCACAATACAGCATATATCTTTGTGCTAAAGGTCACTGTTTTTACAGTTTAATCCCACGACAAGTCCAAGAGAACTTGCAGCACATCGAGAAGCTATGGCTGAGAAAGATCCCAGATTAGGTCCTTTATTGAGTTTAATCCAGATTGATACTATAATTGACAGATGCAGTGAAAAGGCAAAAACATGCTGGAAGTAAAGGACCTAATCTGGGATCTTTCTTAGCCATAGCTTCTCGATGTGCTGCAAGTTCTCTTGGACTTGCCGTGGGATTAAACTGTAAAAACAGTGACCTTTAGCACAGAGATATATGCTGTATTGTGGAACCAGAATCTGGTTAAGCTTTCTGATACAGAGAGATCAACAAACTGTTGCAGTCTGTAGAGCATACGGCTTTAGACAGATATGATTCTAACAGCCTGATGGCTTAATAGCTATAACAACAATCACAATAGCAACACCACATACAATACTTCTTGCAACATAGATCAAAGGCGAACAATGCCATACTACTGATTTAGTAAACCCTTTACTATGAATATGATTCCAATAATAACTATAGTGAGCAGAATAACTATGCCGATTCTTCTTAGGCGAGCAAATGAGAACTGATTAAATAATGCATCTAAGAATTCAGAAATAGTCATACCGACTGCATATCATCACGCTTCTGTTGCTACTCTGATAAATCTTCTTAATAACTCTACAAATTCTTCCGCTGACAAAACCTCTGATGGACCGGATCACAACTGTATTTCTGCCTCCGCCCTTCGCCTCACAATGCCACCTTAGGCTAAAAACGGCTACTTCACAACGGAGCTCACAAAGAAATTGAAATACAGAAAACGCTCTCAAAATTTTGCTTCACAAAAGATTATGTAAATATTACTTCAAAAGATCTTACAGAATTCTCACAAAGTTACAAAGCTATGCATATAGCTGACTACTTCCTCAAATCGCCTCCTCCAAGAATGAGGGGTCGAGAGGTATTTAAAGGAAAAACACACCTAACAATCGGGTGACCCGAGCACCAAGTTCATCCGAACCGAGTGACCTCAGTAACCGGTCAAAGCTACGTGTCACAAGGAGACACGATTCCTTTATTTGAAAGGGCAACTTATGCCTGACAGGCGGTGCCGACAAACCTAAAGCGCCAAACAAAGATGCACACTAATAAAAGCAAAAGGGCCCACGGGCCGAAAGCAAAGATGCTGCCACAAGCCGGCCAGCTAGCTATTCTCCAAACCAAGATCCATGGACAAATGTGGGGTCCCAATGTCGTGGAATTCCTGGTGGATGCCACCAGTCTTCATCATCCCATTCGATTTCAAGAAACTGTTGCAGGTACTGATGGGACTCAGCTCCATAAGGTAACCGATGTATTCTTGAAGGGGCAAAGTTGTCGAGCCATATGTCAGAACCATAAATGTATTCAGTACAATTTGCAGTATCTAGCCATTCATCACGGATGCCATATCTATGAGTTAGCCAGCTCCACTGCCACATGCATTGTCTAGTGAAAGTAAGGACAGGAGTCCTTCCAAAGATATTATGCACATAGACAGGAGCATTATCAGGTCCTTGCATATCATAGATCCATATTTCGTCAGGGATACGACCAAACACAGACCAATGGGCTGATGTTACAATTGGTCTTACCCAGCCATTCTTAAAATAACAGTTATCACATTTAATGGCAAAATGGAATGCAAAGTGGCCATAGTTAAATGGACTCTCAAATCCATAAGCTGTCCTGGATAAACCTTGCCAAACTTCTAAATAGTTTCTGACTTTGGGAGAAATATCATCATAAGGAAAAAACCAGCAATCAGGGAAAACTTGTTTCATAAAGATTTTCATCCATGGACTCCATCTATTGTGTATAAAATTGCTGGGGTGAATCTTAACCAGAAACCATATGTCTTTTTCTTTGGACCATGCTGTAAGCAATGTCTTTTAAATTCTTAAATAGTCTGCTGGTGTTAATTCAGGTTCTTTAAAGATAAAAGCTCCTCCAAGCTTGATTCGGACTCCACGATCTTCTCTCATCCAGGGCCTCAGGATTAATGGTTGCAACTCACCACTGTGTACACGATAGTAGTAAAGACTACTACGCAGTTTATCATAGATTCCTGCATAGAAATATTTAAGAAAACAGTAGTGCTGCAGAACTCCAAGCAGTAATGCTTCTTTTGTCGTGTCAACACCTGCAAACAAATTTGTTAGCCATTCCAAAACATTTTCAAAAGAAGGATTGTTTACAGGATGTCTGATTTTTGGCTTTTTGATTTGGGAGCCATTTGATCTTTCAACAGAGATCATTCTTATTTCAAGTGGCTCATGCTTCTCTGGTAACCAAACAAAATCATCTGCTAGTACACATACCCTGGACAGGATTCTTGTTAAACCATCGTTGATCAGGAAGTCTGATGGAGCAAGTTCTCCTCTACTTCCCATATCAGGGAAAACATTATCTTCACCTTTGATATAAATCATATTAAAAGAATATGACTGTAATTCAAGTTGCCACCTTGCAAGTCTTCCTCTGCACATTGCAGGATCTGCTGCATGCCTGATTATTGACAAAAGAATTTTTCAATCAGTCTTTATGTCAAATTTATTAGGTAACAAAAGATATCTCCACTTCCTGCAACACTTCAGAATTGCCAAAAGCTCTTTTTCATAAGTGGTATAATTCGTTTGTGTTGGATTCCATGTACCAGAATAATATCCACAGATTTTCTTTGGTCTAGTGTACCAACCTCCTTTACCTCTTCTCTTGTATCGGTTGGTTCTCTTCATCATATGAATCCTCACTTGCTTCATCGTTCGACAAGTTCTTCCTCTTCAGTATTTTATTTGTTCTCACTGGAGTACTTGCCTTTGTGAGTGGCATCACATTGATCCACCTCATGATTGTCGGCCCTTGCTCCGCTATCTCCCTTGGAGGATTTAGTCCAGGAAACTGCAACGTTTCTTGTGCCCATAGTATTCATTAACAATGCAATAGTGTGAAACGCCATCGAAAAGTTCTTTGCATATAGCATCAAGAAATTCTTAATGCGCTGTGACAGGTATAATGCCCATTTGTATGTAACATCCTCCATGATTCCTTGCGCATACAATACAAGCCAAGTAGGCATTTCTGAACATCGTTGCTCTCCTTGCAACCTAGACATTATCATGTTCATGGCACACTGCAACTCCATTGTCTTCAGCTGTTGTTGCTTTATTTCACGGTTCCCATGCCTTGTCAGATTCACAACTTCATCTAGAGTTATATTGGTGACCTTCCGTATCATTTCATTCCACTGGATCTGATCTATTACCTCCTTCTTGACCGACACTCCATGACTTGGCAATTTGAACGTTCTTCAAAAATTGCCAGGTGAAAACACCACCTGCACCCTTTTGTCACCAATCTTCACTTTGTTGGGGTTTTGCTGTGGATTATATGTTTCCAGCATCTACAACAAGTAGCTCTTGAAATCCTAAAAGGTTGGAATCTACAGTATGCAACTTATGCCTGCATTCTTGAACCCAAATTTCAGCGGGTGATCTACTACGTTTGCCTTCCACCATTTGAGGCGAAAGACAGCTTGGGGGAAAGAGGGGCAACAGGAGAGATCCATGTGCATTTGGTGTACTGGAGATTAACATCCTTCTGGATCTCGTGGAGCATCTTATCCTTACTAAGCTGAGAGGGGGGGAGAACCCCAAAAGAATAAGGGGGAGCTTGTGTATCCCTATCTAAATGCTGGCTAGGAGGGCAGAAACCTGAAAATTCAAAATACCAACTCCTCCGGCCTCCCCAAGAACTCGGAGAGAGTTCCATCGAGGAGCGAAGGATCTCCTAAAGTACGGATCTTGTGAAGATAACTGATAATCAAGAAGATAATCTCAAGCTGGAGAGGAGAAGCCCCAAACTCTGCCAGAATAATAGAGTGGGGGACTGTGCCCTTGCAACGAATGAATCGTCGAAGAAAGAATGTCTGGACTCGTTCAACCCGTGACCACTTAGTCGGGCCAAGACTCGGACCCCAAACCACTGACCCATAAGTAATAGTTGGCTTGACCAAGGCGTCAAAGATCCTCATCTTCACATGTATATCCTGAAAATGTGATTTGAAGCAATTCTTCTCTAGCAAAGACAAAGCTGCATACCCCTTACACACCTGGGCCTGGGCAGCGGGTTTCATACCAAAAGTGGGACCTAGCACCATAGGAGTGAAACAGGGATGCCCCCTTTCCTCGACACTTTTTGGGATCTTTATCGATGAGCTTGAGACTTTTATTAGGGAGAATGCTCACCTAGAGGATGGTTGCCTTCTTCACTATGTGCTGATTTCTATTCTCCTCTTTGCTGATGATGTTGCTCTTTGGCCTCATCCCTTGAGGGGCTTCAGCGTCATTTGAACACTCTTGCCGCTTTTTGTGACTCGAGACAGTTGACGGTGAATCTTTCTAAGACCAAGGTTATGATATTCAATACTACCAAAGAGGCTCTATCCCATCCCCACTTCCTTTTCCAGGGTCAGGAGGTCGAAATCACCACCTCTTATGTGTACTTGGGGGTCTTTTCACTGGTCTCACTTTTGGTATGAAACCTGCCGCCCAGGCCCGGGTGTGTAAGGGGTATCTAGCTCTGTCTTTGCTAAAGAGGAATTGCTTCAAATCACATTTTCAGGATATACTTGTGAAGATGAGGATCTTTGACTCCTTGGTCAAGCCAACTATTACTTGTGGGTCAGTGGTTTGGGGTCCTAGTCTTGGCTCGACTGAGTGGTCGCGGGTTGAACGAGTCCAGACACTCTTTCTTCGACGATTCATTTGTTGCAAGGGCACAGTCCCCTGCTCTATTATTTTGGCAGAGTTTGGGGTTTCTCCTCTCCAGCTTGAGATTATCTTCTTGATTATCGGTTATCTTCACAAGATCCGTACTTTAGGAGATACCCTTGCGGGTTGCCGATGGTACCCTTACCTCGCCCTTTGCTCCTCGATGGAAGTCTCTCCGAGTTCTTGGGGAGGCCGGAGGAGTTGGTATTTTCAGGTTTCTGCCCTCTTGGCCAGCATTCAGATATGGATAGACAGGCTCCCCCCTTATTCTTTGGGGGTTCTCCCCCCCTCTTGGCTTAGTAAGGAGAACATGCTCCACGAGATTCGGAAGGATGTTAGTCTCTAATACACCAGATGCACATGGATCTCTCCCGTTGCCCCTCTTTCCCCCAAGCTGTCTTTCTACTATGAGCACTTCTTACGAAAACAGGAGGGCAGAATAGTTCGTCCACAATATCTTCAACAGAATACAATGCATAGTCTTCGGATCACTATTGGGCAACTCAGGGTGTCTGAATTGAGTCAGATCATCATCTTCCGACGGAGGAGCGGATTTGCTTGTTTTGCTCCTTGGGTGAAGTTGAAACCCTTAATCACTTTTTTTTTTGTTCCATTTATTATGAGATCCGGGGTAGATTCCATTGCCTTTTCAAGGGCAACTCTCGATCTGTTTCTACCTTCTTCAAATACCCATACCAGCGGTGTCTCACACTCTTTCTTAGGGAGATAACTCAACTTCAACGACATAAAATTTCTCCAAATGGATCTCACCCTCCTCAACATCGACTCATCACAACATACTTTGGATTAGGTGACTTCGGTCGAAAACGCCCCACATCATCCAGTTCGGACAAAAGTAGCGTCACCCACAGTTTGTCAGTGTCCTGAACTAGCAATGGGCAGAGACATATCATGGACTTCTTTAGCTTCGGTACTTTGGCCTCGACTATTAGGAGAGATTAGTTTCTGGGGGGTTCTTGGAGCTTGCCCCTCCTGGGCTGCTCCCTCCCCCATCCTCTCTCTCCGTTCTTGTCGTGCACTCCTCTCTTTTGGACTACAACCTTCCCCCCCTCTGCTCTCCCTTTTTTTTGGCCCGGTTGTCGGGTTTCATCTTGTATTTATCGTAGTTCTTTTCTTTGTTGGGCTTTTTAGCCTACTAGCTGGCAATCATTATTGTCCTTCTTATAGTCCCTTGGGTCTTATTTTGGCCCACCACGGACATTAATAATATTTCATTTCATTTATCGTTGGTTGTTGCCATGTAATGTCCTTCAATGGTATCAACATCCTTTCCTTCCCCTTCTGAGGCAAATTCTTCACTCTGCTCCTTCGGAGTGTTAGCTTGAGGTTGTTCCCGCAAGTGTCCATTATATTGTCTACTTCTACTTCACTCTGCGTTAGAGCTGTGGTCCTCTCTTTCTTGGATGCGATCAGCTAAACGTTTTCTCGCATTGCTTCTGATGATTTCTTCTCACCTTCCTGAGCTGGGTGGATTCCTTTTCGGCTCTTGTTCTGCCCACTCCATCCTCTCATGGATGCTTGGTCTCCTTTGCATCTTCTTTGACTGCAATCGCTCCTTTAGACTACAACTGTTGCTTGTACGACCCCTGCCGCTTGCTTCTAGCATTAGTACGACACTTGGCATCTATTATCGATTGGTATGACAAATACACTTGATTGGTACGACAGTTGTCTGATTTGTATGACATCTGTCTACTACTGATTGGTATGGCAACCGTCTGCTGTTGATTGGTACGAGACCCTATAGGTGTTCACTCGTATGACAACTGTCTGCTGCTTCCACTTGTACGATTGCCTTTGTCTACTACTGACTTGTATGACATAGGGTTTCCAGTTGTTTGCACGGCAACTTCCTCGCACGACTAGCACGACAACCTCCTTTGCACGTCTTTTGCGTAGTCTTCACTTATGTCGTTCAATCTTCATGTCGTCTGCACGTTGCTTCTCATGCTTGCAACTGGAATTTCTCACTCTTGTCCGTACGACAACCCGTACACCTACAATTACTTTTTGAAAAACCCTTTTGCGCCTTCGATCTTCGTCTGCACAGAATTTTGCCCAAGGTTCCGTTCCTCTTCTGCAATTATTCCATTGGCAGGAGTTGCTTCTTCCTCCGTAAGTGGTTTTTCCTGTTGCCGGTGACTCTTGCAACAACACTTTTGAGCACTCTTTTGCAACTCGTTTCGCTGTCTGCTTCATATATGTAGTCTTCGTCCTCCCTCTCTTGCAAACATTGAGCAATGCAATACTTAGGCCTTCCCTTTGTGCATCTATTTATAAGATCAACAATTGTAGTTGTGGCCCATGCAAACTGCCTCTCATACCTTTTGGGGTAGAAGGCTTAAAAGTGGAAGCCCTTGGTCCCGCTTATGTGAGACTCCTCACCCCTATTAACATCGAGTCTCGGCATGTGTGTGTGGGGTAGTTGGTCCTCTTTCTTTCTAACCAGTTCATGTGATGTTGTTCCCATACAAGCTGTTTATTTCAATGGCATATTCCGATGTTGGAATTTCGTTCCACTTTAATACCTTTTCTTTTTCTATTTGTTTATTTTCAAAAATGGAAACATGCCTTTTTA
This sequence comes from Wollemia nobilis, assembly GCA_028583015.1. Taxonomy (NCBI): domain Eukaryota; kingdom Viridiplantae; phylum Streptophyta; class Pinopsida; order Araucariales; family Araucariaceae; genus Wollemia; species Wollemia nobilis. The sequence goes on along the minus strand of JAQPPZ010002969.1, from coordinate 10,467,538 downwards.
AGTTTGAGCACAACATATGATTCGTATGACGACTGCAACTGCCACTTCTATCATGCAGTCTGCCGACGGATCTATCTCTTCCTACCGTTGGTGACCTTTTGCCTAGTATGTCATCTGTCCTATATCGCGATCTTGGTCCTCCGCTGTACCAATACCTGCATCCGCTGTACCAACACTTGCATTTGACGAACCAACACCTGCATCTAATTTACCAACACTTGCATCATTTGTACAACACTCATTGGAACAACCTGGACTAGTACGACAATGTGCTGTACCAGCTTCCTCTTTTGTACGACATACTTGTGCACTAGTACATCTAGGACTTGTATGATAATGTGTTGTACAAGCCTCTTCTTCCCTTGTACGGTTGGTTGTCCTACCACTTCCTTTAGCATTGCGTGATCATCTTGGTACCTGTCTCATCCAATCAAGTACTTCATTTTCTCGTTCTTGCCTTTGTCCATGTCGTCATCTTCTTCTTCACGATGATCTACTCTCAAGTGCGGGCCTCCTTGACTTGGGACTGCCTATTCCTTCCTCCAGACTGTCCGAGGTCCGTTCGCGCTCTCCTTTGATTCCTTGGCTGTCTGTTGTGGTGTCTTCAGTTTGAAAGTGAACCAAGAGGTGGTCTTGATAGGCCATGCTTTCGGTTACGTCATATTTGTGTTAGGAAGTGAAGTCACTATACAGGTGCACCGTCAGCAGAAGTAGACTAGACGTCTAGGTCTGCTGCCTAGACGTCTGGGCTGCTAGACGTCTAGACCAGACGTCTAGGCAGCAGACCGGACGTCTGGGCTGCTAGACGTCTAGGCAGCAGACCAGACGTCTGGGCTGATAGACATCTAGGCCAGACGTCTAGGCAGCAGACCAGATGTCTGGGCTACTAGACGTCTAGGCAAGTAGATGTCCAGGATAGACGTGTAAATGCGGAAGACGAATAGGTTCAGGCGCCTTCCTTGGGAGTGGAAACGAATAGTTTTTGGAGGTTTTCGTTGGGAGAGGAAACGAACAGTTTGGAGTCTTCCTTCTGCTCTATAAAAGGGACTTGATCCCTTGCATATCAAAGGAATGTTGAAACGTTAAAAATGTGAATGTAAAGTTTTGCTGAAAATAATAAGAAAGAGAAGTTGCCATTGCCCCATGGTTTTCCTGCACATTGCAGGTTTCCACGTAAATCTCTGTGTTACTTGTGTTGCTGTTTTTTGTTCTTTGTCATTGTGTTTCTACTTGCAGGTCTAAAATTTGAAGTTTTTTCTAACAATTTGGTTGTTTTGTACACGAACAAGGAAAGGTCCTTGGCATTCCCATTGATCATGTGGCCTAGGGGTAGCCAAAGGGAAAATCCTTCCTTGTGAACTACCAAGAGGGAGGCCAACCAAACTCCTCCCTTGGTCGGGCAATCGTGGACAACTGAGAAGACCTGACGACTCTCTCAAATTGCCTATATTGCCTGTTTCAAGTACCAATGTAACAACGTCTAGTCCTTGCGAACTACTAGGACCTCTTGTTTCTTCAACGACAAATACTAACGTATCTACTCGCCTTCTTGTGCATCTTCCTTCTTCAGAGTGAGTTTGCCGACTATCATCTTCTAGCTTAGGAATTGGTTGTGATCTTGACGCATTCCTCTTGTCGCCTTGTAAGTGTTGAACTCAAATTACCACTATTTGTGTCGAAATTGATTGCGTAAGAGCTACTACATGAATCACTGGAGCTTGTGGAGGACATACTAGTGGTATCTGTCTGCCAGTGCCTTCCATCTCCTTCCTAAGATGTTGATGCTTTTAAAATGACCCTCCACAATATTTGAGCTGCTTCTCTAGTCCACCTTTGTTGCTCCATTTCATTCAACACTTCCTGCCTCCTTGCTTCTATTATGTCAAGATTCTGAATGGTCCTTCCAATCTCCCGAGCAATTTGTGCCCTCATTTGCACATTACGCCTTTGCAACTCTTCATACTCTTGAAACATTTGTGTTGCCAAGCGTATCCTTTGCTGTTGCACACCAACTTGTACTAACAGGATCATGTCCTCGTGCTCATTGTCATCACTTCGCGATGCATGCTCTGGTTGTTCTCTACTTACAAATTCCAATCGCTGCACATCAACATCTGTAAGTGATCTAAGTAGCCTTTCCTCTTATGTGTCTGGGAGTTGTACATGTAGCCATATGCATCTTCTCTCTGTAGAAAGAGGTTCCAACTCCTATTGCTCTATCATGGGTCATTCTCCTTCATTCCCAAACAATCTCGTCAATCCTAGATCACTCTCTTCTCTTCCTTCTTCTATCTGTTCGTCATGGTGTTCTTCATTCGCCTCTGCTCTAATGAAGAGACAAGTTGGCAGAAATATCTCGTAGTCCTCCATCTGCCAATGGAGAAGTCCACTATATGATCGACCCTCATCTTTCATACACACTTCCAGATGCAACACTCCTTCCTCATTTGGTTCATGTTCGTTGTCTTCCTTCGAAGACGAACTGCCTGACTCATTGGATGTTGCGATATCTTTGCTTACGGATTGATTCAAGTAGATCATATACTTGTGTTTTCCTTGAAAGTAAAGTGATTAACCTTCAACATGTGCAACCATCCTCTCCCCAACAATGCATCATATGCTGATTTCTACATGGTTATCACAACGAAATTCATGAAAAACTCTTGATCAACAATCTTCACCTTTTGAGCCGTTAAGACTCCTTACATTTCTATTCCATACTGATCGACACCATATAAACTTGAAATTTAGAGACCACAGGAATGGTGCTCCAATTTCCTTGTCTTTTCAGGTAAGACATTGACACTTGACTCCCGTCAACGATTACTTGCATCAACTTTTGGATCAATGAATTGACCCCTCTCTTCTCAGTTGCTTCATGTTGGCTTTACAGCTCCATCACTCTTCTTGGCTGCATTAGTTCTACTGTCTTGTACGACTCTGGTAAAGTGCTAAATAAACTCGACACTTTGACCTCCACTGTTGTATTGAGGACTTACGTTGCCAACTCCTGGGTTGATGTATTTTATTTGGGTTTCTTCAACTTCTTTTCTTCAAGTTGTTCTTGCCTGGTCTTCTGCATTTCTTCTTCAATTTCGTCATTGTAATGTCCCCTTTTCTACGCAGTCAGGTGCAGAGCAGATTAGCCTATACACGAGCTCCCGTAGGCTAAGTCGGATGGAGGGGAGCCATTGGAGATATCAAAATCTTTGTCAGTACCTAGAGAGCTATTGATTGATGGTCGTTTGGGCTCATTCGGAGATTTGTTTGATCAAAGTTACTATTTTTAGCCATGTCCGTTTTTAGGGTTTCGATGGACAACAGACAGTGCAGTGATGATATTCTTCAGTGAAATGGGTGTCCAAAACCATTCGCGGATTTCAATTCGGATGGGCAGAGGTTGAAATTTTAATGGTCGAAGATAAAATTAATAAAGTGATTATTTAATTTAATTTTGTAAAGTCGGTGACTTTATTTTATTATAAAATCATTTTATACTTAAAAGGGGCCATTTTAAGTGACGACTTAAAAAGTCGTTAAGCCTAGGCATAAGGGGGTGAATAAATTAAGGAGAAATAAGGTGGAATTAAAAATTGATAAAATTATATTTGCCCACCCTAAAAGTGACCTAACCCTAAGTCGACCTATGGAGGAGATAAAAGGAGGATTTGAGTTCATTTGGAGATATGCGAAGATTATTATTTTTCTCTCTGGTTTTTTAAGGACTCTCTGGGAGAGCCATTTACAGAGATTCTGGAGCTTGTGAGAGACGACAACCTCTTACAAGGACATTGGCTTCGGGGTTGCAAGATTACCCTCGGGTCAATCTAGGCATTTCCACACATGGATTGCAGTTGGACTTCAGTTTTAAAGACTTTTGGAGTTGGGTTACCACACGGGGTCATTCGAGAGATTATACGGGGGAATATTTGGAGTCGGGACACCACACAAGTATTCACATCAGAAGGGCTGAGCCTTCATCATCATTTATAGAGTACGGAGCAGCTAGGGTTTCATCAGCATTTGAGGTATTTGCATTGTAATTTGTGCCCTAGTTTTAATATAAGTATAAAGCAATATTTTCGAGAATTCTGGATTGCTCTGTGTTTGTGGGTTGATGTCTTTTATTTGGGTTTCTTCAACTTCTTTTCTTCAAGTTGTTCTTGCCTGGTCTTTTGCATTTCTTCTTCAATTTCGTCATGTGCTTCATGCCATCTCTCCTTCTCTACAACAGGGTTGGGATATTGGTTTACTTTCTTTGCTTGACCCCTTGTAACTTCAAGCACATTGTTCTCCTTTTGTTGCTGGTTTGTTGTTGTTGGAACCCGCCTTCTTCGAGCAATTTGGCTCCTTATGACTACTCGGTCCACACCAATGGCACATCAGGGTATTATTTTTGAAGTTGTATCCGATTGGCTGGCTCTAGCAATTACATGCAAAGTGCCCCCTCTCTTGCCATCTTTGACATTGAATGATTAGTCCACCATCTACATCATATTGCAATTGACTCTGTCCTTGTTGCTGATTGCCTTGCTGCGGTTGTCTCCCACCTCGATGGCTGTTCTTGTATCTGCCACTCGTTGCTTGTCCATTCTTCAATGTACTTGGTTTTTCATCTTTTGCTTCTTGTTGCACTAACAATGTTTTGTGTCTTGAACTCATGTTAAATGGACAGTTTGCAACTGCATGCCCTTTCACTTTGCAAATGTTGCAATAGGCATTCTTTGGACAAGTATTATTCGTGTGTCCTTACAATTTGGAACACTACATATCTTGTCTCTCCTTTTCCTCATTTGTGTCTTGAGCCATCCTTTCCAGGTCCTTCCTCATGGCTTGGATTTCCATATGAGTCAGATTCTTTATAGTGAATCAGGCTTGTTGCCGTTTTCTTAGCTTCACTCTCCAGTGTGATAGCTTTATTGTATGCCTCTTTGTAGGTAGTTGGTGGGACTACCTTCATCTTGTTGTATTTTGGTAGTAATCTGTCTAGGAACCATTGCCTTTGCAGTCCATCTGCAGGTGCAACCTCCATTTTGTTGATAAGTTCCTTCAGTCTTCTATCATAGGATTTAACATCCTTGTCCTTATTTTTTTTCGTGGCATATATTTTTCCGATGATATCAATATCATCTTGGAGTCTTTTGAATTCTTGGATAAAGGCTTTTGTGAATGCTTCTCATGATGCAAAGGGTTGGTCTTTTATCTTCTTCAGGTGCCAGTCCATTGCGATTCCACGCAATGTCGCGGGAAATAATTTTAACATGATTGCTCGTCTTCAACTTTGTTTGCTCGCCATATGGTTACACATGTTCCAATATGGCGTTTTGGGTCTTCCTTCCCATCACCCAGAAATGGTGGGCACTTCTGCTTGCCCACAACTTGCCGCAACTTGTGCCACACTTGCCATAGGCGGTTGCTGTTCTTCCTGTCGTTCTTCTTCATTTGGCGCTTCTTCATCTCATACACCATCACCAGCAAACAATCTTCGACCAATATCAGCACTTTGTGACCTCCATCATGAATATACGTGTGTTGGTTCTGGTTTACTCGCCCAAGCACTCTCCTACAATTGCCCTTGTGCCTAACTTCCATCCTATGTGCCTCTCGGCAAACTCCCTTGCTCCTGTCTTGGCGTTTCCGGCCAATCAACCTTGTCTCCTCGTGCTCTCTCCACATTGGCGCTTTCACTTGCACAAACGTTCTCCATGGTCCCTGCCTCGTTTGCTTGCATGTTCCCTTGAACTTCCTCCATTGTAAACAACAACATCTGTTGCCTGTCGTGTGTTTCGCTTGGAATTCCCTCCTCCCGAGGACTCCACACACGTTCAACTTCAGGCTCCTCAAGTTTAGTTTCTCAAGATTGCAGTACTTGGTTGGCAATGTTTTGCTCAACACCCCTTTGCTGAGCAATCTTCGTACTCACATGAATCTGGCTATCTACGTGACCTTGTCTTCCACGTCCTCGAGGTAGTGAATCTGTCATTCACCTCCTCCCACTTCACGTGTGTTGTTGGACCCAATTCTTTTTCGATAACGGCAACGACGCCAAATGTAGCATGGTGGTGAGTATTCTGAGAATGGAGGACAAGATGATATATTAGGGGCAAAACAAGACTGTAGTCAATGGAGTTCTGCTCATCATTTTGCACTTGAACAACATCAACACTTGACTAGTATGGGAAAGTACTAGAATGGCATGCACAAGAACGACTCTTGCATTGGAACGACAATCATTAGAATGAAAAGTGTTGGAATTGCAGTTCCACTAGAAAGGCACACATTGGAACGATAGTGTGTTGGAATGGCAAGTGCTGGAGCGACACTTGCTAGAACGACATGATCAACTTGGTAAGTGCTCCACACTATTGGAACGACAACTTGCACTTGAACGACCACAATCAAGCTACTAGAATGGCATAACCAACACCACTGGAATAACAACCTCAACAGTAACACTTGTACAACGTTTTGGACTGTAACTCCCTTGTTCCACGTTTTGACTGCAATAATGATACATGTACACAAAGAATCTAACACACAACTACCAACTACCAATGGCAATCATACTTGTACACAAATTACACACATCATGGATAGAAGATGAGTCATTTGCATTACTCAATAGTACGACATTATAGAGTCTTGTACAATGCATATACAATCTACATACCCACTATATTGTCTGCACATGAATATAATTTGCCAATACACGACTCTAGTCTCTACATATGCTGCTAGCTCCTATGCTTTCATGGTAGTCTCTCCCTAGACATCCTAGATATCTTACCATGGCATATCCCAGATGATAGATGGTCTCAAATGAAGGAGTGGGGGTCTATTTAAGCTTGTGCCTTGGTCATTGCCAACAACGGCTTCAGACGTTCACATAGCACTCTTAATACTTTCTGTAGTCTATTGCAATTTATCAAATCACATGATTAAATTGGATTGTAGACAGCAGTTCTAAGCCCTAGGACTGACTGGCACATTCTCCAACAATTTTGTAATGTAACTGAGCAATTTTGTCTAAGTGTTTGCAATGTAAGGAAGTCATCAGACGTCCAGTTTTGTCAGACGTCTGGGCTGGCCGTCAGACGTCTGGACTAGCCGTCAGACGTCTGGTCTGACTGCCAGACAATTGGGCTAGTGGCCTGACGGCTAGTTAGCGTAGGTTAGACGTCTGATTAGTTATTAGTTAAAAGAATTAGTTTTGGAATTGGTTGGGGAAGTTGGGAAAGTTGGTTGGGATAACCAACTTCCAACCTTATAAATACCCCCTTTATCAAACATTTGTAAGCCATCAGAAACAAGCAGAGAGCATTATACTTTGTTAGAGATCACCATTGTATGCTGTAACCATGATTGAAGCATAATACAAAGGTTGTTATTCTGATCCATATTCTGCGTATGCATTGAGTGAATGTTGAGTTGAGTTGCAGGTTTGCTGCCATTAATGGAGTTGTTGCAGGTTTGAAGCCATTGATGGACATGTTGCAGGTTTTCGAATGGTAATTTGTCATTGCAGGTTTGCTGTCCATTATCGACGAACAGGTCCCGGAGCAGGAGCGGTTATGGCGGTTGCAAGTTCTCTGAGGTCTGACGTCTAGCCGGACGTCTGGTAACCACCAGACGGCTAGCCGTCAGCCCCTCCACCCGACGTCCAGCCCTGACCAGACGTCTAGTAGCTAGACGTCCTGCCTGCCAGACCGACGTCTGACCGATCCCAGACGTCTAGACCAGACGTCTGACCTTGTCCCAGACGTCTGTACTTGTCCATCCGACGTCTGGACCCTTGACGTCCTGACTGAGCCAACTGAAGCCAGAGTTAGCTTACCGACGAGAACCTTGTTGTATTGCCTAACCCTGATACTAATTGTCATCACCCATATCGGGAATGTACTCACCCCTGTCTACATTTGGCGTCGTTGCCTAATCGAAAAACCCGGAGAGTCAAGACAGAGTGATAGAAAAGTAACTAGGTGAATGACTGGTTTCAGGTCACAGAACAACGAACAAATACCGGTAAGAAGAAGCGCACGATTGGCGAACCTACGAGCAAACGAGGCCCCAGAGGTGTCTCACCCTGAGGTAGAACGAGTATGGAATGCTGAAGAGGATGAGAATGCACACATAGAAACTTTGTTGGTGACTGCAGAAAACGAGGAAGAGCAAATAGCGGAAAGAGTACCCGTAATTGACGACTGGACGGTAACACCCGAACCGGCGGAAGAGGAGTGGCCAGAGGATACTGTAGGAGAGAACCTGGTATCGAGGCACCGACGCGGAGGTTCGTGGGGAGGAAGACCGGAGCCACGTCTGGTATATTCGCGAAGAAGGTCGCGAAGCAGAGACCAATTGGAGACGCGTACAAGGCTATTCGAGGCGGATTTTGCACCACCAACAGTTGATAGGCAACCACAAAGAACTCAACACACAACAGAACCTGTATACCAAAACACTATGGCAGGAAATCTTGCCAATAGAACTATACAACAAAAATGCCCACCTTTCTCAGGTGAAGGGAAAGAAGACCCAACCCGACATGTGGGAACTTGCACTACCATTTGGGGAGCAAATGGGGTGAATCAAGACACACAATGGTTGCAATTGTTTCCAGCAACATTGCGAGGCATGGCGATAGACTGGTACTTGAAAAGACAGAGTATACAAGCATTTGCACAATGGGACGACCTGAAGAACGCATTCATAGAAGAATTCCGACCAATGAGAGATGACACTGACATAATCACAGAAATTTGCGTCACGAAGCAGAAAACGGATGAAGATATCAAAAGCTTCAATAGAAGACTGAAACAACTGACGGACAAGATGGAGATGACACCTGCTGACGGTATGGTTAAGCGGTGGTTTCTGGATGGACTACTCCCAAGGTGGAAGAAGAAGATGAAGGCAGTACCATCCTCAACGTATGTCGAAGCACTGGAGAAGGCGAAGAACTTCGAAAGTGAAGGCAAGCAGACAACCGCCGGAATTGGAGGATACTTGAAACATACCGAGGAATCAGACAGTGATGCTGAAGACAAGGTGCAGAGCACAATCCACACATTTCGGAAGGAAATGGAGAAAATACTGAAGGAGGCCAAAAGTGAAAATCGTAAAGACAGGAAGGAAATTTGGTGCTCGGATTGCAAGACGGAAGGGCACTCCAATATCGATTGTCCGAAGAAAGCCTACTGTAACATATGTGAGATTGCAGGTCATCCAGTGGCTGAGTGTCCATTCAATCTAAAGAACAAGCGACATCAAACTTTGGCCATACAACAAGAAGAGCAGCCAAACACAGGAAGGAATGGACAAGTTGCAACAAGTGGAGGATACAGGAATAACCGTCGGGGAGGAAGACAAGGAGGCCAGAGCCGATTGCAATATGACTCTGAGGGCCGACCGGTTATTCAATGTCAAAAATTGTCAAGAATGGGGCCATTTCGCAAAGAATTGCTCCAAGCCGCAGAATGCAGGAAACAACAATCGTGGAAACAATACCACGCAAATGTGCAAATGGTGTGGTCCAGGCAACCACACGGAAGCCAATTGCCCGAACAAGGCAAGTACCAGTGGAACACAGAATATAAACCTGATTGGCATAGGAGAGGTGGAGGAACCAAAGAATGAAGTCCTGGCTGTAACGAGGGCACAAACCAGGAAGATGGAGGAGTACCCGAATCCTGCCAAGGAGAAGGCACGATGGCAGGAAGCCCAAGAGATGATAAGCACAAAATTAGCCAAGGAAAGAGGAGATCAACTAATTCTGGAAAAAGTGTTGAAACGATCGGAGATCATGCAGAAGGCAACAGTAGAAGGCTTGGTAACGGAGGTGCTGAACACGAAGGTGGAAATGAAGGTCGCCAATTTGTTTAGCATCGTACCTGAGTTGTATGCTACGATCGGAGAAGTCATCAAGAAGAAGGATGAACCTCGGCAGGTAGCAACTATCAAGCATGACCAGTTCATCGATCCAACAATCCTGATGATTGAAGCAGGAAAGAGGCCAGCTATCGTTCAAATAGAAGTTTTGGACCATAGGCTGAATCAGGTAATTGTTGACGGAGGATCGAGTGTGAACGTAATGCCGGAAAAGACTTGGCGGATAATTGGGCAACCCGCCTTACGATCTCCGACCTTTAAGTTATATGGAGCTGACCAGTATGGAATTGAAACACTGGGTGTCTTAATGAACCAGAAGATACGCATAGCGGAACAAGACTTTGTGTTGGATTTTGTCATCATTGCTATGCAGAAGTCCGCATATGATGCACTCCTAGGACGAGGATGGTTGAGAGCAGCCAAAGTTAACCATAACTGGGAGAAGGAAAGGCTATCTTTCAAACAAGGGCAACACAAGTACATCATTAATCTGAAGAATCAAACGGTGAGCCAGGATATAGCGACTTCAGATGATTCGGGGTCCTCTTCATCAGATGGTGAGGCAGGATATGAACCCAACGAGGATGGAGTGTTGCAACTTGATAACTGCACGGAGGACGAATATGACCAAGACAAGGGTCTATTACATTGCGAGATGGAAGATTACGAAGTTTTCCCTCCCCAATGTTTGTGCATAGAAGCGGAAATAGAGACCAAAAGGGATGAGGCGCAAGAACCTGGAAAAGAGATCAGCAACAAAAGACTGAAAGCAGCAGACAAGGACAAAGAACGAGAGAAGTGGACATTTCCCAAGAACTTTGCAGAATTTACGATGGGAGAAGCAGTCATTGAAGATAAACCAGCCCACCCCATCGCGGCACTAAAAGCAGCAGATGAACCTGAGTCAATCAAATATGAAGGTCCGAGAATGATTCAGGTAAACTTGGGAGAAGAGGGTGAAGAGAAGATGATCAAATGTGGAGATGATTGGGATCCAGTCCTCAAAGCAGCAGCAATTAAGATTTTTATGGACTATAAGGATGTTTTTGCTTGGACGTATAAAGATTTGAAGGGAGTACCACCCGAACTCTGCGTACACAAGATTCCTCTGATAGAAGGTGCACAACCAGTGAGAAGGCGTCCTTACAGAATGAATCCCAAATATGCAGCAAAGGTGAATGCCGAAATTGAAAAGATGTTGGATGCAGGCATTATATTCAAGGTTACGACAAGCGAGTGGGTTTCACCAATTGTAATCACTCTAAAACGGGAAGTAGATAAAATCCGAATCTGTGTGGATTTTAGAAGTTTGAATGTCGTAACTATAAAAGATCCCTTCCCAATCCCATTCACAGACTCCATACTGGAAGAAGTAGTCGGCCACGAGATTTATTCATTTTTGGATGGATTCTCGGGGTATAATCAGATCAGCATAGCAGAAGAAGATAAGTTAAAAACTACTTTCGTGGTAGAGAACGGAATATATGCATACAATCGCATGCCATTTGGCCTATGCAATGCGCCCGCTACTTTTCAAAGGATCATCTTGTATATCTTTGATAAAATGTCCACAGGGAATTTTAAAGCCTTTTTAGATGATTGGTCATTGTATGGGAAGACACAGGAACATTTAAAGGCTCTGGGAGAATGCATGAGTTTATGCAGGAAAGCACGAATAGCACTAAACCCGAATAAATGTGTCTTGTTGGTGCCATACGAAAAGCTGCTAGGGCACATAGTATGCCAAGAAGGGTTGAAACCCGACCCAGATAAAATACGGGTAGTGTTACTGATGGAGGAGCCACATGATGTGAGCTCGGTTAAAACTTTTCTGGGAACTGTCGGATACTACAGGAGGTTTATCCGAAATTATGCATTGACATCTCATCCACTAGATGCGCTTACACGGAAGAGTGTTCCATTCGGATGGACGAGAGGAACACCAGGTGGCATTTGAAGGATTGAAAGGGCACTTGGTGAAAGCACCTATCCTGGTTTACCCTAACTGGGAGAAAGAATTCCATGTGCATGTGGACGCCTCAAACTTTGCGATTGGATGCGCGTTAGCACAGGAAGGTCAATTCGGATTGGATCAGCCCATATACTTTGCAAGTAGGCTATTGTCTAGGGCCGAAAAGAACTATAGTACAACAGAGCGAGAAGCATTGGGAATGGTGTATTCGGTGCAGAAGTTTAGACACTATCTATTGGCTAACCCTTTTGCTTTCTATGTAGATCACCAGGCTCTATTATACTTAATCAATAAACCAACGATCTATGGACGAGTGAGTCGATGGCTCGTCACCCTGCAGGAATTCGTGTTTAGAGTGGTAGTCAGACCAGGGAAGAAACACGTAATAGCGGATCAGTTGTCAAGGATTCGCTCAGGGGAACCTGCAGAGGGAGGAATACCGAATGAATTTCCCGATGCACAACTGTTCATGATTAATGCTATACCGGGGTGGTATAAGCATATCGGGGAATATCTGTCGACGGGGAAGCTGCCAGACGAGTTGACGGCAGCGGAGCGACGAAAGGTAATTACGAAGTCGGCACCCTTCACCTTGATTGCAGGACTGCTTTACAAGATGGGGGAGGATCATATACTTCGACGATGTATAATGGAAGATGAAGTACAACAGACCCTGAGGGAGACACACGAGGGATTGGCAGGAGGACACATGGGACCGGATGCGACAGCAAGGAAAGTGTTGTTGGCAGGTCTGTGGTGGCCCACCCTCTTTCACGATGCCAAGCAGTTTGTGACAACATGTGATACGTGCCAAAGAACAGGGAAACCGTTGAAAAGAGACTTCATGCCACTACATCCATCGCAGCCTCAAGAACTGTTCGAAAGATGGGGGCTGGACTTTGTGGGTCCTCTAAAGACAAGTCGAAGGAGGAGATGTCGATATATCGTAGTTGCAACGGAGTACCTCACAAAATGGGTCGAAGCAAGGGCTTTACCGGACAACTCGGCAAGAAGCACGACTCGCTTTTTGTACGAACAAGTGATTACAAGGTTCGGGATACCTCTACAACTGACAAGTGACAGAGGCGGCCATTTTGTGAATGCAATTATAAAGAACCTAACGGAGGAGTTCAGGATCTTCCACTCGCTATCAAGTCCGTACTACCCCTGAGCAAACGGGCGAGCGGAGGCGACGAATAAGGTCCTGGTTTCCATCATGTACAAGACATGTGGAGTAGAAGGAGCCGACTGGGAGGAGAGACTACCAGCAGTTCTATGGGCGTATAGAACAACTTATAAGCCGACCACAAACAACACACCCTTTCAACTGATGTACGGGCAGGAAGCAGTGGTACCAGTTGAATTCCTTATACCAAGCTTGAGAGTAGCAGTCGACAACCGGTTGAATGAAGAAGAAAGCATTCAGGAGCGACTGACAGCATTGGAACAATTGGACGAGAAAAGGGTGATGGCTCAATGGGCAACGGAGGTAGCGCGAGAAGAGAAGGAAGTTACGGCATGATAAACACCTTCGGAAGATGGATTTGAAGGCCGGTGGACTAGTTCTCAAATACAACGGTAAGAGAGAACTCAAGCCGGGGAAATTAAAAACCCTGTGGCTTGGACCCTTCCAAGTGGACGAAGTGCTTGAAAATGGGGCAGTTAGACTAAGGAAATTGGATGGAACATTATGCCCCGAGGTAATTAATGGTTCCAAGTTGAAGGTATATAAACCACGTGCTGAAGTCAACATGATCAACTTGGAACAAACAGGAACTTCCAGAACAGAAGAAGAAGATCCAGGCACACAACCTTCTGGAAATAACGAGCAGGGTAGCGTTGTTCGAGAGGAGGAAACACATAACCTGGATTGGTTGTTTGGGAGTGAGGAAGAGCAATCAATGGAACTCTCAAGTAACAGCGAAGGGGACCGACTCCAAGTTATGACGGAGGTCGCTCAACAGGAGGTTCTGGAAGAAGATGAAGAAGATGGAGTTAGACTTATGCAACGAATGAGAACGGAAACACATCGGTTGCAAGAGGAATATGAAACTCTGAGGCGGTACAACAATCAGCTACGGGAACAGGTGATCCGGGAGTTGGACACAACCATGCACAGGGTAAATGAAAGGCATGAAGCTCGCCTAGCAGAGTGGGCAAAACTGAATCAGGGGGAACCGAGAAACAGTGCAACAGGGAACCCTTTGGAAAGCAGTTTATTCTCTTTGGAAGAAGAACAGGAAGACGTGACAAGTCCAAGGGAAAATAGAAGAGGAAAAGCAAAAGTAACTGGTGCACTTTCTAAGAGTTCTTCTTCAGCCTCGCTAAAGATCGTGTTAAATTCAGAAGAATCCTCAAGTGGAGAAGCAGCGAACCATCAGGAAACAAGAGATTCTCCAGAAAGACCCAGGAGGTGGGAAGCAGGACAAAGCTCGACTGCTAAATATCAGATAAGTAGGGAGGAAGTGGATACCATGCTCCGCGTCCCCGGCGGAAGAGGAGTTAAGCAGCCACAACTCCGTAATGAAGGGTATGAGGTGATCATGAATGTAATCATGTCTAGGCTGTCAGGAGAGCAACGAAGTTCAGATCTGCCAATTTGGTTGATCCCTTATTTACAAGGGATAGAGCGGGGAGAACAATATGATTGGGCAACGTATCTGTCCAACCGGATACAAACGTTTCTGCTGAGGACAACAAAAATTTTCTTGATGACGTTTCACGCAATTGGACTGATTTTGGATGCGGCTGTAAGAGCAGAAATTCCCATCCCAGACTTTGAGGCTTCAAGGGACGTGCCACCAAAAGGACCATCCATCTGTAGGTGGATAGAGTCACAACCAACCAAGAAGACGCCAGCAAAGAAAGCAAGGGTAAAACAAATTTCCCACAAACCGCGTCAAGAGAAGTTGGTGGCTGACCCAGAAGGGGAGGATAAGGGAGCCACACGGACTCGAGAGTCGAAAGTACAGAAACAAAAGCAAGCCCAATCTCCAGATGAACCTAGACAAAAGAAGAAGGGGTGATTTGACGTGCCACCATAGAATCTCTCACAAGAAGCATTACAAAAGATAGCAGAGAATCTAGAAGTAGCTCGTAGTCGGGAACTGCAGCAAAGAGAGGAATATGAGTTTTCCGCGAGCTACTTGCATGATCGAGCAGTGGGACAAGTACAGCTAACCCAGTTGGACCAGACGAGATTGTTGCAAGAAGAAGAGCACATAGGTCGCATGGGTTCACCTGATGTGTCAAATAGACCAGTGGCAAGGCCAACAACATTGGCAGACACTTTGAGCACATTCTCTATAGAGGAGATGTTTGCTACAACCGAGAAAGTAGCAACAACTAGGAAAGCTATTGGAATCAGTGGTAGCTCGGGAGTAGAAGAAGGACTACAGCCAACAGCTACATAACAGTGGGAGAAGGAGACGGAAGAGCCCACAAAGGAGACAACAACAAAGATTCCGGGAGCAGATATTATCAAGGATGAAAGAGAAACAGATCACGGAACGGTAGACTGAATAAAAATGAAGAACGGGAAGAACGGGACGGTGAATACGGGACGTTCTACGGGAAGCCCATTTGTTCGCGGAAAGACAAAGGCAAAGCAAGCGCACGGGAGGCTGAACAGATTGATGCTTGGTCCCAGGAGATCCTTCTCAGGTTACCAAATTTTATGGATCCCTCGGACGAGATGGATGAGCACGCAACACTCTGTTTTCAGAAATTGGCACAAGTGATGCAGAGTCTGAGCTTGCAGTTTAGCAGCGCCTGTATGGGCCAATGGAAGAAATGGCAAGGCATGGTGGAAGATGAGCTTGACCGATTGGTTAAGTGGGCAGTTCAGGGACCTTGGCGGAGAGATATTTCCAGTATTTACGCAAAGCAGCCTTGGCCACTACCCACGGCCCAAGTGCAGACGATGGAGGATGTGGCAGGATTGCCAGACAGGACACCGAGTCTCTATTGTGAGACAGAACAGATTTACGTTTGCGGCCACGACAAGAATCCACCACGGGCTACGAAGCACGACACGCAGGTGGAAGTAGTGCCAAAACTGTTACCCATGTATACACAACTGAATTTTCTCGCACACTTGTTACAGTGGTTGGGCGAGGGAATCAAACACATAAGTTCAGCTAAGGACATCATGGAGCAAAAGGTTACAAAGACTCCGTTGGAAAAAGATAAACTCTTAGCTGAAGGCATGGAACGCATGGAACGAGTCCACGAAGGGATAAGGGCGGTAAATGCAAGTCTGACAGCTGAGTTGGTGGAAAGAAACCAGCAATTACAGAGCAACGAATAGAGGAGATAGACCAACTCAAGAATTAGAAAGAACTGTTGGTTAAACAGGCAACCTCATTTGCAGTCAGTAGAAGCCAACAAGAGCGAGCTTGGGCTCAAGAAAAGGAAGAACTACTGAAAAGAAATGCAGCTTTGGAGGAAGAACTGCGGAAGGCAAAACAGCAACCAGGTGCACCAACAACTTCTCTTTCAGAGGAATTGTTGAAGGATATGTTCCGCAGCAGGGAGACAAAGCTACTGACTAACCTGAAGAAGACAGAAGAGAGAGCAAATAACTTGGAAGTCGAATGGGCAAAATATTATAACTATGCCAAAAGACTCAAGGAGGAACGGGACCAACACCGTCAAAAGCTTCAGGACTATGAACAGGCACTGAGGGCTGCTACACCAACAAAGGTACAACAAACTGAGGCTGGAGCTTCAGCATCGGAGCGGAGAAGGTCGTTGAGGACATCGACTTCTTCGAAGGGGAGGATAGATGTAGACAACAGTTCTAAGCCCTAGGACTGACTGGCACATTCTCCAACAATTTTGTAATGTAACTGAGCAATTTTGTCTAAGTGTTTGCAATGTAAGGAAGTCATCAGACGTCCAGTTTTGTCAGACGTCTGGGCTGGCCGTCAGACGTCTGGACTGGCCGTCAGATGTCTGGTCTGGCCATTAGACGTCTAGCCTGACTGCCAGACATTTGGGCTAGTGGCCTGACGGCTAGTTAGCGTAGGATTAGACGTCTGATTAGTTAGTAGTTAAAAGAATTAGTTTTGGGAATTGGTTGGGGAAGTTGGTTGGGATAACCAACTTCCAACCTTATAAATACCCCCTTTTCAAACATTTGTAAGCCATCAGAGACAAGCAGAGAGCATTATACTTTGTCAGAGATCACCATTGTATGCTGTAACTGTGATTGAAGCATAATACAAAGGCTGTTATTCTGATCCATATTCTGCGTATGCATTGAGTGTATGTTGAGTTGAGTTGCAGGTTTGCTGCCATTAATGGAGTTGTTGCAGGTTTGAAACCATTGATGGACATGTTGCAGGTTTCCGAACGGTAATTCGTCATTGCAGGTTTGCTGTCCGTTATCGACGAATAGGTGCTGGAGCAGGAGCGGTGTGCATGGGTGCTCTTATGGCATAGGCTAGGTGTTCACTTAACAGAGAAGCCGTCTGTTGAATGGAGGATAATTCGCAACAGAATAATAAGACAAGATATACAGACCAGACTAGGAGGATAAAGAATGCATGACTGTGTCATCATCATTATCTTATTCAAATATCAATATATGAGTTCATACTCAAAATTCTAATTCTATTAAATATATTATCAATATTTCCATGACATTTTCAACTTGCTATTAAATAATTATTGTTGCTGTTAGCCAACCTCGCAGCCTCGTTAGATTAATTAAATGCACAAGCTATAAATACCTTTTTCAACCTCATTAAATGTGCATTGAATGCATCAAGTCCCCTAAGGACTTCAAAGAAGAGCAAAGACCTTGGGACCTAAACCATGGCATTAGTGTCCTTGATAGTGATGTCAGCCATGTAATTTCTGATCTGTTTGAGTGTTCCTTGACCACTTTTTGACATCTGACATCATCATCTTGGAGTGTGATAACAATGAGGTAAGGCACGGCTGCCAGACCTTTGAATCATATTTTGGACTGTCATAAACGCAAATTGACATGCAACTAATGCTGTTGACTAGAGATCTGAACTGGATGACTCTCACAAATGCTTGAGGCTACTGTAACTACTGCAGTCTGAGTGGAAGTCCGAACCGAATGGCTATCATGAATACTTGACGCTACTGTGATTAAATGTGTTGACTGGAAGTATGAAATAGATGATTTCTATTGAAGTTTGATGCAACTGCAATGGATATTGTTGACCTAAAATTCTGAATTAGTGACTTATAAACTCTTGACGCTGTGGTACCTTTCTCAGTTGAATATGTTGATCATAGTGTTCAGACTCTCCTTGACTCTGCGAACACTCACAAGTCTGCAAGTTGAGTGCCCGTGGTGTGTCATTTTGACCCTAGGTGAGTTTCTTTCTATTAAATGTAGTATATGCTATATTTTTTCTTATTTGCCAAGGCTTTCTGAGTTTTCCCCCGAGTTTTGAGCCGAGCCTGAGTCTGGGTCAAGAAAAAACGGGCTTGCCGAGTTCATTATGAGTCAGAGTCTTGATAATATGTTGTCGTTCATGTTTTTCTGAAGATTGAGGCACTTGTATAGTGAAGTCCTTGAGTATCTCAAGGCTGATCAAATATTAATTTTGTTGAAAGGAGTGCCTTTTTGTGTTTCATGAACTCCAGATTAAGCAGGCTTCTTATTAGACCGAAAATACCCTTTTGACAACCCACTCAAACCATCTTCTGATCATGTCATCAATTATTCTTCCTTGTAGAGGGTTACTTCTCAATTCTGGAATTTGCAGATGTCCTTGCCCTCATCTATGGAGCTGCAGAATATGCTTTACTTCTTGGATTGTGCAGTGTGCTCCCCACTTCTCTTATTCTATGCACCTGTATTCTGACATAGTCATTAATGAAAGAGCTTATTTTGACTCTCCATTTTTTTTTTTTTTTTTGTGAGTCTTGAGCATAATATTCTTCCCCCTATTCATCTTTGGGTTGTAATGTATATGACTTAGAGGTTTCCTTATTAAACTATGCTTATTAATTTTCATATCCTCTTTATCATATTAGTTTACTTTGTTACAATATACTCTTGCCTTTTATATACTTACTTGCCACTAAAGTCTTCAAGTTATATGCATTTTCTTTGTAAGTATAATCAAGATCATTGATGCTAGTGTGATTAGGTGGTTATTTGCGGCTGCAACCTTCTTATTTGTAGATATTGTGTAATATTTGTTTGGACTTTGGAATACAAGTTGAAGACTTAGTAAAGTGTGTTGTTTTAGGTGTCTTATGATTATACTCATAGCAGGTACCATGTTAGGTACCAAAATATAGATTATAAATGCTAGTAGAAGTGGTTGGTGAAGCATATGCCATCTTCAGCATTTATATACTAGCATTAAGTTAGCAATAAATGCTAAGAAGAGAAGTTAGTGGTTAGTGATTAGATAACTACGTAATGTTACTAGTTGAAGGTTGGTATAACTGTACTGAACACATTTGAATATATTATTATATAATGATATTGATGAAGTAAAACAGATGCCCCATTTCTCCATACCCTTTTTGGATTAATAAATTTGCATCTAAGAGGGAGGAGTTAAAATAAAAATCCCATGGGGATGTGTCCCCAAATCCTTAGGGGCCTTTTCTTGCTGTATCCAATGGTTTGGGGAATTGGGATAGGTACAATTCATGCCTTCAATGACCTGCCCTCTCAGGCCCTTGGGCTGGTTGTACGAGGATTTCTCAAGGCCTTGGGTCCTATCCTCAACATGGCTTCTAGTGGGCATGGCATCCTTGGGACATGATGAGATGTCGAGACACTCCCACACTGTCCTCTGAATTACTGGCACATCCTTAGAATGAAAGGCAGATGTTGGGAGCTCCCCTTGATTGTCCTGAGGATGCTTGGGTGTCTCAGATGGTGTCCAGGCCCAAGACACCCTGGCATTCCTGGAATGGTAAGTTGGGAGGCCCCTCTAGTCGTCTTGGGCATGCCTGTGGCTTTTATATAGCACATGCACGCTCACATTGACACATATGTACAACTTAATAAAGAGGATGGGAGGTCCTCCTAGGGGTCACTCAGCCTTCCCTCTTCAATCACTAAACCTAACCATACTTTTGTGTGTCTACATGCGCATGCTGTCCTGCATCTGTAACTAAAAATTGGTCCAAATCCGAGCCTTCCAAGAAAGTTGTCCTACTGTACTGCTCCATCCCTGCCTCATAATCTTCATAAAATATATGCATGCCATGCCCTTGCTGTCCTGTTGTGAAAACCTCATGGAATTAAAGTATGTCCAGCAGCAGGAATTCTGCACAGAACAGTGAGCTTTAGAGGTAAAGTTTTCTATTTACTTCTATTTCTCTTTTGTTTTCTAGCATGCTGTTCCTTATTAAACTTTTATGCTTTCTTCATTGCAAATTGAAATCACATGCTCTTTTGGTTGTCTAAATGCTATTTCAAATTCATAGCTTTGTGCTAAAATATTGTAAATGTGTGATAATTATCAGGTTTAGAAATGAACATGAAATTCTCTAATTTTAGTTGGTAAGAGCAGTTGTTTTTAACTGGTTATGGATGTTAATGAACACATTTAAAAAGGTCATTTAAAGAAATGATAAATATTAATGCAACTCAAATTAATAACTCTTTATTACTATAAGTCAAATTAGTACTCATGAGATTGAAACCTTTATTTTTTATGTTTGGTAGAT
Organism: Wollemia nobilis; assembly: GCA_028583015.1. Classification (NCBI taxonomy): domain Eukaryota; kingdom Viridiplantae; phylum Streptophyta; class Pinopsida; order Araucariales; family Araucariaceae; genus Wollemia; species Wollemia nobilis. The sequence goes on along the minus strand of JAQPPZ010002969.1, from coordinate 10,446,999 downwards.
ACAAGATGTCTATGGAGTATTTGTATGTATATATTTGGTTAGCCTTTTGACACACCTATTCTAATTAAGCATTCAAACAACATTATATGTCCAAGAAATATGCTTCTACTAAGCCCATATAATAATGGGGCATCTTGCAGATGCTGATCCTTTCCATTTTTGCAATAAACTTACTGTTTTGTCTAGGAACTTAATGACAATACATGGTACTTAGAGATCAAACCAGTTTTAAGTTTACAAGAAAATCTTAGTGTTTTCTGTATCATATGCATGAACATTGTGTCAATTCAAATAAATTGGTAGCTTAGCACATTTTAGTAAGAAGTATGAGTTTCACCAAGTATCCTAACTTTTATATTTTGGATGAGTGGCTGTCTGTACAAAACTTAATGACAATACATGGTACTTAGAGATCAAACCAGTTTTAAGTTTACAAGAAAATCTTAGTGTTTTATGTATCATATGCATGAACATTGTGTCAATTCAAATAAATTGGTAGCTTAGCACATTTTAGTAAGAAGTATGAGTTTCACCAAGTATCCTAACTTCTTTATATTTTGGATGAGTGGCTGTTTGTGAACAGTTTTTTGAAATATGTGTATTGTTATCTGTGTTCTGCTAACAGTGCACATCAATTGTTAAGGTGATTTTTCTGTGAGTAAACAGAGCTTTATTTCAAAATATGTAATTTTTGAAGTTATCACTGCCTGACAGGTCATTGATGAATTTGGCAATGAGGTACATATTGTTGAAATAGACATAGAAGAGGATCAAGAAATTGCTGAGGCTGCCGGGATAATGGGTACTCCCTGTGTTCAATTTTTCAAGAATAAAGAACAACTCAAGTAAGTGAAGCAATAAAATCCTTTTGGGACCAATCTTATCTTTTCAAAGTTTTTCAGTTTGGATTTACTGTCAACATAAACTGGAGAAGTTGAGTAATTTATCTCTTAAAGCATGTAAAGTTTCATGAAGCTGCCTGTTTTTTGCACGTGGGAATAGGAGAAAATAAACTTAAGAAAATATATTGAAATGCGCTTTGAAAATCATCGGTTACATTGCTTAAATACTATAGGCTTAACAACCTTAGAAGAAATTAAGGGAAGTTAGGAAATGAAAGAAAATAGGGAGGAAAGATAGAAGGGAATTTGGTGTCAACTGCCTCGCCGCCCATGCCGTCCAATCTGTCCAGTCAGCTGCCGTCCAAGTCAATCTTCCTGCCCAGTCAGCTGCCGTCCAAGGAAGTAAAAGGGTAAGGTCCAAAGCTTACCGTTGTAAACAAATTTTTACCCCTTTTCACTGTGTCATTTTCCAACATTCTCCCCCTTAAAGTTGAGAGGCCTGACTATACAGTCTCTCAGCTTTATATATTGAGCTTTAGCTATACCTTTGGTGAAGATGTCAGCAATATTATCCAAAGTATTACAATATTGAAGCTCAACTATCTGTTGTTCCACCATATCTCGAATGAAGTGATACTTCATATCAAAATGTTTTGATCTACTGTGGTGGACTGGATTATATGCCAACTGAATGGCACTTATGTTATCACAATATAGTCATGTTGGACCACTTTGACTTTCTCCAATCTCTTCAAGAACTTTTCTTAACCATAGGGCCTGAGTACTAGCATGAGTGATGGCTATATACTCAGCCTCAGTTGATGACAATGCTACAACAGTTTGTTTCTTGGAACTCCATGTAATTAGTCCTGATCCTAGACTAAAACAATTTCCTGATGTAGATTTCTTGTCATCTATGTTGCTGCCCCAATCACTGTCACTGAAGCCAACTAAATTCACAGAATTACATTTTTGGTAATGGATTCCAAAATCCAATGTACCTTTTACATATCTTAATATCCTTTTAGTTGCTTGTAGATGCAGTTCAGAAGGACTAGCCATAAATCTTGAAACTAGAGAAACAACATATTGAATATCTGGCCTAGTGTTGGTGAGAAACATCAGACTCCCAACCATGCTTCTGTAAGTGGTCATGTCAACCTTTGATGCTCCATCTTCCTTGCTCAATTGGATCCCATGTCCAGTTGGAGTTGCAACTGATTTGCACTGCTCCATGGCAAATTTCTTTATCATGTCTCGAGCATACTTGTGTTGACATATGAAGATCCCTTTATTTGATTGATGCACTTCCATGCCTAGGAAGTATCGCATTAAACCAAGATCTTTCATCTCGAACTGTTTCATCATGGAGTTTTTGAACTCCATATTCATTTTATTATTACTACCCATAAATATTAGATCATCCACATACAAACAAACTATGAGAATGTCTACTCCATGCTTTAGGTAGTACAGAGTTGGTTCACTTTTGCTTCTTGTGAATCCATACTCACTAAAATAGCCATCAATACGTGAGTACCAGGCTCTTGGTGCTTGCTTGAGGCCATAAAGTGCTTTCTTTAATTTGTAAACAAGGTTCTCTTTACCCTGTTCTTGAAAACCTTGAGGTTGTTGAACATACACCTCTTCTGTCAAGTATCCGTTTAGAAAAGCACTCTTTACATCCATGTGTTGAACATTCCATCCTTTATGAGCTGCTAAGGAAAGAACTGATCTGATTGTCTCTTGTCGTGCAACAGGAGCAAAGGTTTCCTCATAGTCAATGCCAAATTTTTGAGTAAAACCCTTTGCTACTAGTCTCGCCTTATGCCTCTCAATGCTTCCATCAGCATTGTACTTGGTCTTGTAGACCCATTTACATCCAACACATTTTTTTCCTTTTGGTAGTTGTACTAGCTCCCAAGTATCATTATTGTTTATAGAGGTTATTTCCTCTTTCATGGCTTCTTGCCATATATTTTGAGTACATGCCTTCTCATAGCTAGCTGGTTCTAGCTGTGTACTAGCCAATAAGGCATAATTAACTACATCTCCCATAGGATCATGGGAATCATCATCTCCATACAATTGTAAATTTTCAAGTTGTTGCAAAACTGAATTCATCTCACTAGCTTGACTTCTAGTGAATCTTCTCTGGAAATTCTGATCCAACATTTGAAAGGATGGATGATGTTGTAATGTTCTTCTGCCTCTTGATGGAGAGTCTCTGTCGATGTCCATCGGTGAAGAACTTACTGATCTCTGTGGAGAAGGACTTAAAGTATTTGTTGAAGTACTTGATGTAGCTCTTCTGAATGGGTTTGGAGGGGGTGGTGTGCCTTTGCTTTGCTTTGGAGATACCTGTTGTACCTGTGAAGAACTTACATCGTGGGATTCATCATCAACAAAAATTCTTTGATGACCCCATTCTCCCCCTTCATCAAAAATTACATCCCTAGAGATTACAACTTTATGAGTTTTGGGATTGTAGAGTCTATATCCTTTTGTAGACTCACAATATCCTACAAATATACAAGCTTGACTTTTTGGATCAAGCTTCTTTCTTTTCTCGTCGGGAATGTGTACATATGCTAAAGAACCAAACACTTTGAAATGCTTTACATTAGGTTTCTTTCCGTACCATGCCTCGTAAGGAGTGACACCATCTAAACTAGAAGTTGGACTTCTGTTTAGAATATATACACTGGTTCTTACAGCCTCTGCCCAATACATATAAGTGAGATGCTTTGTCTGGAGCATTGATCTCGCCATCTCAACTATGGTGCGATTTTTTCTCTCTGCCACACCATTTTGTTGTGGGGTATAGGCAGTGGTAAATTGCCTTTTGATCCCACTATCTTTACAATATTTCAAAAAAGCTTTTGAGGAGTATTCACCTCCTCGATCTGTCCTAAGACATTTTACATAGTTCCCACTTTGATTCTCTACATTATTTCTAAAATCTATGAAGCAATCAAAAGCTTCATCTTTGTGTTTCAGAAAGTAAATCCAGCACATTCTAGAGAAATCATCTATGAAAGTGAGAAAATAAAAACTGTTTTCGAGACTTTGTGTTTGCATTGGACCACAAATGTCCGAATGTACTAACTGTAGTGGATAGTTGGCTCTCCACGCTTGTCCTGTCGGAAACTTTGATCTTGAGTGCTTTCCCAAAGCACATCCTTCACAGACTTCTTTTTGATCATGGATTTTGGGAAGTCCTGTCACCATAGCTTGATTAGTTAACAATTTCAAGCTAGCGGAATTGAGGTGACCATATCGCAAGTGCCAAAGGACACTTGGATTTGTTATGGCTACATTTGCAAGTTGAGCTCCTCCTGGCTCATTAAACTTGAGAGGAAATAATCTGTTCTTGGTCATGGGGACCTGTGTGATGACACGATTACAATTATTTTTATCAAAAATGATACATTGTCCTTCATCAAATACAAGTTTGTAATTATTCTCCATCATTTGCCCAACGCTTAGTAAATTGTGTTGGAGCTTTGGAGTGTAGTAGATGTCATGCACATTTTTCAGTCCTTCTTTAGTTGGAACCTCCATGGCTCCAATTCCCTCTACTTGCAATGTTTTATCATCCCCTAATTTGATTTGGGATTTATAAGTGGAATCGAGAGTAGCAAATAAATGTTCGTTACCACTCATATGGTTGGAACAACCAGTATCTAGAATCCATGTGTCAGATAGATTCTGTTCTGATTGGCCATATGTCAAAAAAATATTAGAAGCATCATCTTCTTCTCCATAATTACCATATTGATTGTTGCTGCCTTGTGAAGATTTTGACCAGCAATCGCGAGCGAAGTGACCTGGTTTGCCACAATTGAAACATGTTGTTTTGGACTTGTCACTTCCTCGCCCTTGATTTCCACTTTGTCCTTGATTTGCACCTCGATTCTGATTTCCACCTCTTTGTTGATTACCTCCTCTGTATGAGTTGCCTCCTCTATTGGAATTGCCTCCTCGGTTTTGGTTGCCTCCTCTGTTTTGGTTGCCTCCTCTGTAGTTGCCTCTACCTCTACCTCTTTGTTGTCCTCTTCCTTGACCTCTTCCCCGTCCTCTTGCATTATTTTCATTGGAAGTGAAGGCCTTATCATCGCCTCCATAGCTTGTTGAAGGAGTTTCAGGAAACCTCTCTTCATGTGACATTAACGATCCGATTAGTGCATCGAATGTTAAAAGGGAAAGATCTTTAGATTCTTCTATTATGATGGCAATGTGATTCCATTTTTGTGTAAGTGTTCTCAACACTTTTGTTACAATTGTCTCAGGCTTGATTTCTTCGCCTAATGTACTCATTTTATCTACAAGTGCTTTTACTCTAACACAATAATCACCTACTTTTTCATCATCTTTCATCCGGAGATTCTCAAAATCTCGCTTCAATGTTTGAAGCCTTACCTGCTGGACTTGATTACTACCTTGAAATCCATCACTCAATGCTTTCCATGCGGCTTGTGCAGTTGTACAAGCAGCAATTCTAGGAAATATGCTTTTCTCCAATGCAGCTTGGAGATGAGAAAGAGCAGATGAGTTGCTCTTCTTCTCTTCTTTTCGAGTCTTTTTGTCTGCTGCACTGAGTGTGGACCAGTCTGTGGGTTCCGTATAACCTTCCTCTATGATGTCCCACAATCCTCTTCCTATGAGTAAGGTCTTCATATTTATAGACCAGTACTCATAGTCATAACCGGTAAATTCTGGGATGGGTAAACTATTGTGTGAAGCCATAGTTACCAAAAAACTTTTTATTTCACGGTTACAAAAAATACTTTGCTGAATGAAAGAAAGAAGAAGAAGAAAGAAGGAAGGGTTTACAAATTTAAGTCAAATCTGACTTGTTCTACCCTATCATTGACTGCTTGCTCCTCTTGATGTGGGGATGCTACCTCTTGATTTGCAAAATTATCTGCCACTTCTTCTTCATCGTCACTTATTGGTATGATTTCTGGTGATGGTGGTTCTAGGATTTCCACTGAATTGTTGTAGTGTGAGTACTCTGATTCTTGTTGCACTCCTTGGATGGATTCTGATTGTTCAAATTGACTTCTAAATGAATTATCTTCAAAATATGCTTCGTATCCTGAGTCGGGATGTCTTTGATGTGTGATTACAGCGTTTTGGAGTTGACTAAATACAATATTGAGTCCATAACCCCTTACCTTTTCATCAAACCTATCTGCACTTTCTCTTGCTAGAATTGCACATAAGGCATGATAACACCCATTGGGTCTAATCATCAATGCCTTTTACAAAATTAAGCCTCTTAGGCTTTATTACAACACTGTTCTTCAGTTTATGATTCCTTGAATCAAGTAAAACAAACTTTCTTTGTTACAATAATTGCCTCTTAGGCAATGTTCTTTTGTTCTCTCTTTTCCCCTCTTTTATTTTATTTTATTATATATATATATATAAACTTATATCTTTTATTTAATAAAAAAAATATAATTGCCTTTTTAAAAAAAAAACAATTATTTATAATTTTATTAAATAAAATAAAGTGATTTTAAATATAATATAAAAAAAAATTCCTTAAAAAAAATATATCAAAAATTGACTCCACAGGAATCGAACCCGCGACTCCTATCTGCTAGGCTAAGCTTCCTAGCCAACTCGGCCACAACCGCCGATGAAACCGAACAACAATAACACTTATACAGCCTGATCAATTCAGAATTTCGAAAAAAAATATTATTACTCCGTCGTCGGGATTCGAACCCGCGACCTGCAGGGGGTGAAAGATTTAGCGCTGGCTCCATGAGCCAGTCGAGCTACGCGGCTCGACGAGAAGGCAAGGGAAGCTTGCCTTCCTTATGCCCTTCTCGGCCGCCCAAAGGAAAAAAATTTTTGGGACTTTAGTCCCACATCTATCCCGCAGAGAACAGTGAAGGTGTTTAAAACCTTCAATGGGCGAATAGTTACTCGATTGCCTTCGGGAAATCGGGACCGCCCTTTTTGCCTCCTTCAAACCTCTCGCCTTGCGCCACGTTGCCCGTCGCCTGTGCTTGCCACTTGTCTTGTCGTCTGTCTTCCTTCTGCCACGTAGTCCGAGCTCTGTCTGCTGTCTGCCACGTTGCCTGTGTCTGCCTTGCTGTGTCTTCGCCACGTGGCGCCTTCCGGTTGGTTGTTACTTCTGAGTCTTCTCCTCCTCGCGTGTTGTGTGCTTGGGCCTGCTCGGGTCCTCTCGACCTCGCCTCAACTTGCGATCCCTGGGTTCGCTCGGGGCTGTTCGGGTCCTCTCGACCTCGCCTCGATTCGACCTCGCCTTGGTTCGCGTGCGGGCTTCCTCCGACCTCGATATGCGGGCCCTCTTCGACCTCGCTCTGATACCAGATATTGCACGTGGGAATAGGAGAAAATAAACTTAAGAAAATATATTGAAATGCGCTTTGAAAATCATCGGTTACATTGCTTAAATACTATAGGCTTAACAACCTTAGAAGAAATTAAGGGAAGTTAGGAAATGAAAGAAAATAGGGAGGAAAGATAGAAGGGAATTTGGTGTCAACTGCCTCGCCGCCCATGCCGTCCAATCTGTCCAGTCAGCTGCCGTCCAAGTCAATCTTCCTGCCCAATCAGTTGCCGTCCAAGGAAGTAAAAGGGTAAGGTCCAAAGCTTACCGTTGTAAACAAATTTTTACCCCTTTTCACTGTGTCATTTTCCAACACTGTTGTCATTTAGAAGTATCCATTTAGTAAGTTTATACTCTTTAAGTTATCTGTAATCATAAAACAATCAGTTGCATTATATTTGCAATATGGATAAAAAAAGACTCTATTTTCTTCGCTTTTTATGAATTTGTCCTATATCCATTCTAACAGAGATCAAATTTTAATATTCTTACATCATGTTAGCTGCCTTGTTAGAATTCACTAAGGTTGAGTATTATTGATAAAATGAAGAACAAGGTTTGTCTAAAATGCTTGGGCATGATGTCATGCTTCTTCAACTCTTCTTTTAAATTGAGTACTTCTGCTCTATGATTCCTAAGAGGCCACCAAACTATATGTTGCTGGCAGAAACTGATGGTCAGTGTTAATAGAATCTTTCAAAATAGTAAAAATAGTAATAGACACAGCATCAAAGATGACACGGGGAATGGATTGACAATTGCTTCCAGCTCATATAGGAAATAAGTGTCTTATTTATTATAACCTGAAAATCAAACAGTAAACGTATCTTTACAGAGTTGGTTGAATTAACTGAATTTTATTTAGCATTTGCTATTCTGGTTGTCTTACACACTTTGTAATTAAATTTAAACAGATATGTTTAACCATAGTTGAGAAAATCGGAATCAGGGAAAAATTTGGCAAAAAAAAACCCGAAGAAAACGAAATTTTTTTTGAATTTTTTTTTTCATGCATATCACAATGAATTAACATTATGCAAATCAGTTATTGCAATAAAAACAACAATTCAAGTCAAGACATCATACAAGGCTCAAACTTTAAGTACACATGAAAGTGACAAAAGTTTACAAAACACATCTTGTATTGCTTATAATTTGAAAAGGTACAAATTACAAACTGTGTCAAGTCTCAAAATGCCTCAATAGGCCCACTATCTATTGTTTTCTTTTGCCTTTTGTCCTAACATAAGCCCTAGTCTCTTTTGCTTGATGTGTACTTGTGTCGCTTCTCGTGCTAAGGCCTCTTCTTGGTCCCTTGCTGCCATCTCCTCCGCTAGGGTCTCATAGTTTTGCAATTCTTCCATGCTGAATAGAGGCTCTTGCTGTACCTAGAAGTTCAACTAGATGAGGAAAGGGACCAAAAACAAATACTATAACTATAAGATATTGTAGGCCCAAAATGGCCACATCCTTAGTAAAATTTTTTGAAAATATTTCCTAAGGCACGAAGATGCTCCCAACCGCTCAGAATATAGTGTATTTCCAAGCGGCCCGACACAAGATGTTCTACGTCGCTCAACAGTTAGTATTTTTTACCGCGGCATAAGCAAGGTGGTCCATTCTGTTCAATACTTGGTGCATTTTGCAGCGGCCCAGCACAGATGTTCCACGCCGTTGTCAAACCAAGTCAAAGCTGACGTCCGCGTCCTCCAAAGAGCGAATTAGCGCACATTGTCCCATCCTGCGCACTAAAGTGACCAAGTCTTGAAATGTTCCACGTCGTTGAGTTCCACGTTTATTTTGAAGCGGATCAGAACAAATACTCCATTCCGCTGGTCAAAAGGGTCAAAACGCCCGAAAAGAAGCACAAGGCAGTGGCGCAGCGCGAAACAACATTTTACACTCTTTCTTGAGCATATTGGCGACATGCTCCATTTCGCGGTCAACTTGGGTCAAGACTTGAGGAGCGGATATCAAGGAGCGGATTACGACATATGCTCTATGCCGTGGATGCGAAATGAAGTTAAGCAGTTTGAAGAACTAAGCGAGCCGCTTGGCGACATGCTCCATTCCGCTCAATACTTAATGTATTTTCGCAGATGTTCCACGTCGCTGTCCAAAGCAGTCAAGACTGACGTCAACATTCTCCAAAGTGAGGCCCGACGACATGTTCTACGCTGCTCGTCTGCAAAAGCTTTGCTAAGGTTTAATCATAGCCGTTCACGAGTGCATCAACGGTTGAGATCATGCTGACATTTTCTCAAGTAGACAAAAGCGGATTATTGGCAAACGAGAACCAATTGGTTTGAGCGGGTAGACGAAGCGTCCATGGAACCAAGAACCAAGAACCTGGGCAGTTGCAGTTCTACGAAAGGATGAAGTCTTCAAGAAAGATGAATGGCTTAGATCTTATTTGTAACGGCCTGGAGTCTAACTGCCATTACAGGAACAGCAAGTTGCAGAGCTGAGCTGCCATGGCGAGCGGCATCGAGCGGATTTCCCGGACCTTGCAGGCGAATGAAATGATGCCACCGTAGCATTCTGCTGATCTGGAACGGTCTAATCCTTGTAATGTTATTGTTGGTCACAAATCTGCCACAGGAAAGGATTTTGGGAAGTGTACGCGCCCTAGACCTGGACCAACATTGAAAGGCCGAGGGGAAGAGATGCCCCCCGTGCCAATCTCCGGAGAAAGGCCGGCTCCTTTACTAAACTACTTGGTGTCTTAAGCTAAGAGTGCAGGAAAGAGATAAAAATAGTAAGGGTGTAGGAAAGAAATAAACAGAGTAAGGGGAAGAATGTCAATGGGTTTTCAGAGGGAAAGAACCAGCAGCACGATTACTAGCTAATACCTTGAGGTAGCAGCAATAAATACAAAGAATAAAATATAAATGAATGCCGCACTAGCCTTCCTATGTATCCTCTGGACGAGTTCCAGGATTCCCCTAATCCCTTACGCCGAAATTCAGATTTCAGAATTACGGCGGTTAGGAAATAAGTGAATATAGCAGAAACACTATCCACAGGCAGCATACAAGAAAACTAACACAACATTTTTCCCTCCTATGTATCCTCCAGGAGAATTCCAGGATTTTGTCCCCAATCACACACCTAAATCCAGAATTCAGAATTACAGTATGTAAATGAAGAAACAGAATAACAGAAATAATCACAGAAGGCAGCATACAAGAGAGAAATGAGGCCCAAAGTTTTTGATATTAATCGCAGAAATCAAGTTACAGCAGCTTTCTAGCAAAAGTTCTCCCCCTTTTTTCATTACAATTCACGGGTTTTTATAGAGGACCCGACCCTCTGAGCCATCAATGCACAAAATCGGGGAGTACATCCTCGAAAACCTGAGAAATCGGTCCTCGCGACTCCCGTGACTGAGCTCTCAAATCCTTTTCTACAATTAGCAGCTGTGACCGGGTCAGCCGGGGAAATTTGTATTTATGAGCCGCCTGACTCGTCCTGGATTTCTCCGGGTGCGGGGCTCGAGTGGCCGCTATGTCCGTCGGGCTCTCCTTCTGCGACTGATATTTCTTTTCAGATTGCCAAAAATGAGCCCCGAGTCTTTCGGGCACGTAAAAATTCATTTATGAAGCACTCAATTGCCTCGAAAAGATACCCGGCCTTGGAGTGTGTGCCCCTAAAGCGCTTCGCCAAATTTCAGTTCGGGACCTTACTTCGCAATGGATGTGAGCCGAAGCGGGCCTATCTTCCTTGGTCGTGCACTTCGCGCGAAGGAGCTTCCCAAAATGGCTTCGCGAGGACTAAGTGCCGAAGCAGATATTCCTTCTCAAAACAGGGCTCTCAATCTTTCATTGCTTCGCTGGAAAGGTGGGTTAAAGGCCGCTTCGCGAGATTCCCTGCCCGAAGTGAATGCTTCGCTGATGGGCTGTCAAAAACGCTTCGCCGCGAACCTTCTTCAAAGCAGTTGTTCGGGAGTTTTTGGGCCGAAGTGCATTCTTGCCTTAGAATACTGCTTTGATTTTTCAAGGGCAACTAATGCTTCGGATGAAGGCGCTTCGCACAAAAGCTATCCGAAGTAGATGCTTCGCAACAGCCTAAGGCGAAGTAGATTTTGCTTGGAGAAATGGTTCGCCAGGAGAGAGGTCCGAAGCGGATGCTTCGCTGAATTCTTAGCGAAGCAATCTCTCAATACTTAAGAAATTTTGCATTTTCCGCTTCGCAAGGTTCTCGCCCGAAGCGACTGTTTAGGCTGCTTCGCTAGCGAAGCTTTCTCCATGCCTTAGCAAATCTTGGGCTACGATCTGGACTTCCTTGCTTTCCTTTCTTGGCGAAGCTACCCTTCTTTTTTCCGCGAAGCTCCTAAACCTGGTTTGCTTAGTGGCGAAGCTCTTACATATCCAATTCTATGTACAAGGGGATGGCAATGAAAGCCAAAATTGCTGCAATACTTAAAAATGTTCTAAAAGCAAGGGAACAAATTCATGAAACAAAAAGAAATACTTTACAAAATTTTGATTTTCACTACCCCTCTAAGCAATGTGACAGAATTGTCAACATTCTTGGCGGCTCGCGGGGCAACGAGCTCGCCTCGGTGCAAGAACCCTCAGCCTTAATCCGTTGGGCCAGAGTTGCCTCCAGACCCTTCTCCTCTCTGTCTTTCTGGGGGTGCTTCTGCAGCTACCTCTTCTTATTCTTCTTCTTCTTCCGGCGTGGTTTCGTGTTGCGGCGGTGGGGGAAGGCGATCACGGATGCGTTCCATGGTTCGGCGAACGTGAGCCCAGGCACCTTTTTGAAAAGGCTCCCGATCTTGCAGTGCTTTGACCAGAACATGGAACCGATCAATCTGCCCTATGTCGGCATATTTGGCTCTTGTGCTCAAATCATTTAGACAAGCCGCGATTTTGCAATATCTAAGGATAAAGTCCGTGACTTGCCCCTCTGTGATTGGCTCCTCCCATTCATCTATTTCTGAGACATCACTTTCAAAGCTGAGCCAAGCCGGTTTAAGTTCTTCTTTTGTCAAAAGGTTCCCATCATCATCGGTGAAACTTGGGAAACCTAATGCTGAGAGGTCTTGAAAATATCCCAGCGATGTACGCTGCTCCTGTTCAAACATGTCCATGAGGTTCTTGGCCTTCTGAGCTTTCCTCACTTTGGAGAAGAAGGCGTGGACTGTAGCTTGGGCAGTGGACCAATCTCTGGCTGTCCGACTCATAGCGGCGACCTGCAAGTCCTGATATTTGATACTTTGAACTTCAAAAGCCAATTTGAGTCGGCTTCTTATTTCTTGTATAACTTCATCCACTATTGGTCCTTTTTGGGCAGCGGCATACTGGGCTTCGGTGATATAGGATAGAATCGACAGGGCACTGGAGGCCCGAGATCTGAAGTTTTTAAGCAAATGCGAGCGGATTTCTTTAATTCTGCCTCTATCAAACAACTCTAAACTCTCCTTCTCATACAACTGCTGCTGCATCTGCAAGATTCTGCTTTCGAACTCTTTGGCCTTTAGCTCGGATTCGGCCTGTATCTTGCTTTGATTCTCAGCTGCACCTTGCAGTTGATTTACCTGTTGCTTCAAGGCATCTACTTCTTTTTTCATCTGCTCGCACTGCTTCTCTGCATCTTCTAACTTTGAGCGTGTCCTGGCTAGATCTTCCTCCAACTTAATGTTGGCGCTCTCTGCTTCGTACCGGCGCTGATTGGCAATCTTCGCATGTGTGCGGAATGTCTCTATTCTCACATGCATAGACTCGGATTCATTGTCCACATCCAAGTGCTCCAGGTCCTTGACCTTCTCTTGATAGTCGTAATCAGCAGGGGTCATCTCGTCCAGGGGCTTTTGGACCTTTGGTATCTTCTTTACTTTGTGCAGTTTTCCGCTCTTTAGGTCAAATACAGCGCATTTTTCTTCTTTTGCTAGAGAACGCCCCCTCTTTCTCCTTGCCTCCTTGAGCATCTTGTCAGTATTCTGCCGGGCTCGGATCAGCTTCTCCGCTAGAGGACGCTCTTTGATCATAGCCAATTCGCTTTCAAATGAGGCTGGGTCACCAGCCAAGGGGGTGAACAAATACAATGATTGTACGGGCGATGCATCGCCAGTGGGTTCGGCGACAGGTGTGGTGGGGGTTTCGGTGAGAGAAACAACGGTATGCGTGACTGGGGAGTGGGAGTCGGGGTTTGGAGTTGGAACATTACCTTCGCCCTGACCAAATACTAAGGGGATGGTGGTGTGGGTGAGCGAAGTGGTATTCGTGGACTCGTCCCGGCCTGACGACTCAAACGGGGTGGAGACGTTCATGAGGCTGGCGGGATCGTGAGGCACATTTGTGGTGGCGAAGGGTACCATGCGATGGGGCGACTGAATATTTCGGGAGATTTACTCGAGAGAGGGGAAGACTCATGGGGACCTTCGGCCGGGACCATTGTAGACACGACTTGGGAGACCAGGGTAAAAGGTGAGGAATGCGTACCTGCGTGCTCTAACAATAGAGCAGAAGTAGCAGCTACCTGCGTGTTTGGCTCATGTTCTTTCCGGCCTCTGTACTTCCGACCTCCCTGACATCTTCTTCAAGGCTCCCTTCCTTTTGGAGGAGTTCTTCCACATTGATGATGTCTACCTCCGAAACCACCTCGGCCCTTTGCGACGCTGTCTCTCCGACATCCACCTCAGCTGAGCCTATTGTAGGCTGTTCGCTAGAAGCACCTGGAGGTCTGGTACGAGGTCGCTTCGGATGAGAGGGAGGCACTTGGACCTGCTCCAGTCTCTTTCTTTTCCTTTTCTCCTCCTTTTCTGATTGTTGTGCTGACCCCACGGTACTTGTGTCATAACCTCCAATAGGTTCCTTAGGCAACTCCTGTGGTGTTGCTGCTGCCTCCTCTTCTTCCTCCTGTTCAGAAACGTCGTCAATTCTTTTTGGGCTTTCGCCCGAACCTGGGGCACTAGGGGGTACAAAGTCAGCGAAGGAGATGGGCTTCCAAGATCCAGCATTGGCTTCGTAAAAAATTGCAAAGTCCCTATCCATCTCCAAGAGTCCATATGATTTTTGCTTTTGACGATGGACTCTCATCACCCACCATTCCTTCAGTTGTTCTTCACTCCAATCCTTTAACTCTCCCCTTAAATCATCCTTCATTTTCCTCCAGAATGTGGAGTCTGGGCCTGGAAAGGGGTGCCGAATCGGGTCATATTCGACCTCTATGGTGTAAAACTCATGCCATGGGGGTAATGTCTTCATTTTCTCCAGGTGCCACTCCAAATCTCTCCCAGTGGGGTTATTCCGCTGCTCTACTATCTCCGGGTGAGGGCAGACATGAAAGTTTTTAAATCGGAGATGGTCCCTCATCACCCCCAAGGGGTCGTAGCACCACCGCTGAGGGATCTGCAGCAAACCGAAGTCGGCAAGCTTATCCTCCAAGTATACATGTTGTTTGAGGGCAAAAACCTCAATGACTCCCATTTTGAAGGGGAAATCACATGTGGGTGCCCATTTCCGGCCGTGGCCATAAATAACGTTTGTTGCGTCGCTCTGGCGAGCAACCTCCAGCGCGAATTGATATTCGGAAGGGTAAACAGGTAGCAGGAAGGGTTTCCCTGTAAATCCGAACAGGCGAACCACAAGCCCCTGTGTCAATTGAAAAACATCCCCCTTTTCCTCTTTAACCACCTTATCCCTAAGGCTTATGGGCACCCGAGGGCAAGAACCCTGCAATAGCTGAATGGCAGGTCCTAGAAACTGCTGATTGAAAGCATAATATGACTCCGTCCTCGCCAGGAGGGGAGTCCACTGATATACTGGCAGAGGGGTTCCGTCCTTGCCGCTTGAAGTAATAGCAATATGGGGGAAATGCTTCTGAGTATGATAGAAAAAGAGCCAAACCAAGAAAGAGCAAGGTCCAAAATACTGGCCCGTCCCAGAATTTTTCATGCTGGCCAGCCGCGTATGTAAGGTCCGGGCCACCCATTCCGCCCAGTCAAAGAAGACCGGGTTAGTGTTTGGCCTTGACGCATCCGGGGCGTAAAACTCCCCTCGTGAAATACACTCGGCCAGCGACACTTGCCAGGGGTGTACAGAAGCATCGGTAGACAGGCCCGCGACCCACGCAATGATGGAGAAAATATTTGTGCTCTTAAAATCCTTCAAGGGGCGAGGCATTTGAGGCAGCCTGCCTGAAGGGAGCCCGTCCTTGAGGTTTTCACTTAGAAATTTTATAATATAGCTGGAAGTGGTAAACCTCTCCATTTGTTCGCTCAGAATAACATTACGAACAGAATATCCTTTGGGCGGCCCTTGCTGCGGGGCGAAAGCTTCTTGTACATCTTCCTTTAAGATTGTGAACAATTTGTTACCTGCGGCGTCCAGAACCTGTCTGGTGGATGGTTGATAATTTTGCGCGATAGCATAGACTAACTCGGGACAGTGGTGCGCTGGCGGGGTCAGGTACCAGTATATCTGTGAATAATAGGCAGCGGCTCTCTTGTTCTCTGCAGAAAGTCGGCTTTTCATGAAATCGATGGTATACCGGAGTTCGGCAACGCTCTTGGAAAGTTCGGTGTCCCTTATCTTTTCCCACCCGTCAATCGGTGGTTCTGCAGGTTGCTCCTCCTCTGAATCTTCCCTTTCTTCCACAGCCTGTTTTTCAGGGCGGAGGTTGAGATCGACCCTCTTGGGTCTATGCTTTCTCTCTTCCTTACCCTTTTTTATCTTTTCCGGGCCGGCTACCTCAGGCTCTTTCCTCTTCTCCTTGGAATTCTTCTTTCCCATTCTGAATTTTGGTGGCAGCAGAGCTTTCGACACAGAGAATTTTGACGCAAAGAACGGGAGTAATGCAGACTACCGGCCAGGGCCCTTAAACTTGCACTTATCAGCAGGCGAACATCTTTTCATTGCTATGACTTGGGTTTTATAGCTGTAAAAGGTAACTACCACTATTTATGGCGCCTGCCAAAATTAAATTCATAAATCGGACGGAAGAGGTTGTTTTGCTTTTTTATTGGCTTCACGGCGGCTTTGCACGCGGGTCCATGTGCTTCGAGGGCTTGGCCCGGCCTTGAAAATCTAACCTTCTGCCACCTCGTACCTGAGCAAGAGTTTTACTCATAACTAAATTCTCTTGGGATATGCCCCGCCACCTTTGCATTAATCTCACATGCCCTGAACGTTTTCCTAGGTTGCCGCTGGCACACCTTTCGAAGCACGTTTTAAATGCTTCCCGCTTTGCGCCTTATGATTTGGCGAAGCTGATGTTGGCGCTAAGGACACTTCGCGGCGAACCTCCAGCGATCCACCAATTTTCATACTTCGGGCCCGAAGTGGTTTTACTCACAAGATTCGGGCTACCTCACCGCGTCGTTGCCTGCTTCGCGGAAGATTAACCCCGAAGTGGGGATTGAGTTGCCTTTTGAGCGAAGCTCGTCTCTTTGGGAAAATGGTTCGCTGAATCTCTTTTGAAAACCGCTTCGCTTGGTCTCCCTTTTGCGAAGTACTTCTCATGCCTTAGGCAATTGGAGGCTTCGGAGAGGTTCTGGCGTTTGCTTCTCCAGCGAAGCTTGTTGCTGAGCGAAGTTGCTTATATTCACTTTCTTTTTGGGCCTTGAGCATTATGAGCCACTCCTTGGTATCGGTTGTTGGCGAGACGCCATATTCTGGTCTCAGTCTTTGTTTTGATGTTGTTTGGGCCTTCGAGGATCCTTTCAACGCCAAAGCGCTTCGCTGCGAACCAACTTGCATCAGCCGCTTCGCACGTAAAATCCCCGAAGGAGGTTCTACTAGACTTAGTGAAGCCGGAGCTTATTGCTATGGTGGTATGAAGCTGCGATCTTCTTCTGGCTGTCTATTTAACCTTTTGGAAGTCTTGAAACAGAGTATATACAAGTGCAAATAACAAGATCTTATATACAAAGGTAAAAACTTGAATTTTTTTTTTTTTTTTAGCGATGGAAAGCCTTCAAATGAAGACCGTTTACAGAAATTGGCAAAGTCTGGCCAGCTGTGTCTTTGAGGATAAAGGAGTTGGCTGAATTTACCTTCGCAATCTCGAATGGTCCATCCCAGAAAGCGTCTAGTTTATCATGATTCCCAGGCTTGGCTTTCCAAGAATCCCACTTCCATACTAGGTCTCCTACTCTGAATGTGCGGGCGGAGGACTTTTTCTTGAACCAATCTCGGGTGATTTGAGCATGTTTTGCGAAGCTCTGGTAGGCCTTATCACGATCTTCCTCCAATTGTAGTAGCTGAGCTAGTCTATCCTCCATGGAACTGGATCCTTCTTCTTCGTTCAACAACCGCAACGCAGGAATTTCTATATGGGTTGGTAAGATAGCCTCCTTGCCGTACACCAGGGCGTAAGGCGAAGTTTTGATCGACTTCTTGACAGATATCCGATCAGCCCACAGGGCTCGATCTAGGAGGAGGTGCCAAGTCCTTTTGTTCTTCTCTATGAGCTTCCTCAGCATCCTTAACAGGGTTTTATTTGTTGATTCTGCCAATCCATTGCCTTGTGGATAATAATTGGAGGCGACCTTGTGGTACATCCCATATTTGTAGGTGAATTCGTTGATCTTGGCGCCTGTGAACCCAGGACCATTATCCGTTACTATTGCTTCCGGGATGCCGAACCGGGTAATCAAGCCTTCTAGGAATGTAATGACAGTTTCCTGGTCGGCGTGTTTCGTGGGTACTGCTTCGGCCCATCTAGTGAAATAGTCGGTTGCAGTCAAGATGAACTTATGTCCTGCAGAGGAGTTCGGCGAGATAACTCCTATGAAATCTAATCCCCATTGTTGGAAGGGCGTTTCTACCTGTATTGGTTGGAGGGGCATAGGAGCACTTTTGCTTCGGCCGGCGAACTTCTGACATTGTTCACATCTTCGACAGACCGCAAAGGCATCGGCGAAGAGCGTAGGCCAATAGTAACCTGCCTTAATTATTTTTAAAGCTGTTGTTCTTCCTGCGAAGTGGCCCCCTGATAAACCTGAATGGAATTCACCTAGGACCCTTTTCTTATCATCCTCTTTTATGCATCTGAGAAGAACACCATCAATATTCCTGAAGAATAGGCCTTCGGGACGTAATATGTATCGGAGGGACCGCATCCTGAAGTGTCTTCGCTGCGAGGCATTCAAATGTGGAGGACATCTCCCAGTGTTGAAATATTCAACTATTTCACTGACCCAGTCCTTCTCATCTTCTTCTTGATTTGCGAAGCACCCTTCTGCTGCCAAGTCATCCCACTGACAAGCTGTTACTTCGGCTGCTACGCTCTTCGCAAGCTCCTGACATAGCGCGCGACCGCGAACCAATTTTGTAGGTCTAATTTCAATGTCAAACTCCTGTATTTTGTTGACCCAACCAGCCCTTTTGCTACCCAACTCTCCTTGGATAACGAAGTTGCGTACATCAGGATGAATGACGAATACTGTAACCCGACTTTGAGAGACGAAGTGTTTGAATTTCCTTAGGGATTTCATAACAGCATGCACCTGTCTTTCTATGAAGTTGTACTTCTCTTCATGGGGGTGTATTACCTGGCTTAGAAACGCAATGGGGCGCTCTTCGCCATCTTCCCCCTTTTGTGTCAGGACCGCGGCGTAACTCTCGGGTTCTCCTATAGCATATAGGATGAAATCCCTACTGTAGTCGGGGTTAGTCAGGACTGGCGCCTGAGCGATTCGGGCCTTAATTTCTTCAAATGCCCCCTTTCTTTCATCCGTCCAGATAAATTCAGCGTCCTTCTTCAAGAGCTCAGACATCGGCTTAATGACTTGAGCGAAGTCTGGAACAAACTTCCTTACAAAATTAATCTGGCCAAAAAACGACTGCAGCCCCTTCTTATTCGCCGGGAGTGGGAGCTTCAAGAGAGCCTCAGCTCTGTCAGGATCTACGGCGAGGCCCTTCTCTGATATAACATGTCCCAGTAATTTTCCTTCATTTACTGCGAATATGGACTTCTTCGGGTTAATTGAGATGCCAAATTCTCGGCATTTTTGAAATATCTGTTGTAGGTGCAAAGGATGATCTTCCCTTTTCCGGGAGAAGACGGTCATGTCATCCAAATAGATGACAATGACCTTATTCAATAGTTCGCCGAATGCTAAATCCATAGCCCTCTGGAAAGTGGCTCCTGCATTTGAAAGGCCGAATGGCATTCGCTGATAAGCAAATGTTCCCCACTTAGTAGTGAATGCCGTTTTGTGTTGATCTTCATCCCTAACCCAGATCTGGTTATATCCTGAAAAACCATCAAGTAGGGAGAAACGTTGGGCCCCAGCTACTGAGTGCAAGATCTGATCAATCTGCGGGAGAGGGTAATGATCTTTTAGCGAAGCCTGATTTAGGTTGCGAAAGTCTACACATAGTCGAATGTCTCCATTTTTCTTCCTAACGGGGACTAGATTCGCTACCCAAGAGGAATGCTTTATGGGGTAAATTATCTTAGCCTCAAGCATCTTCAGGAGCTCAGCTTTCATCATGACTTCGATCTTTGGGTTAACAGGCCTTTGCTTCTGCCGGAAAGGTTTGACCCCCTCCTGCAACTCAATTGTATGTTGAATCAATTGCCGATCGTATCCCTTCAGGTCTTGATAAGACCATGCTACTATGTCAGGATACCTTCTGCACAAGGATCGGATCTGTTCTAGCTCTGTTGAGGTGCAATCTGTCCCGACTTTTATCACTTTCCCAGATTCGAGCTCCAGATCCTGATATTGCTTGGCGTTGACTTTGATTCTGTGGGAAACGGCACGATCATTTTGATCAAAAAGGCTTTCCAGAGTAATCAACCCTTTTGGAACGTGGTTGTTTTTTAACTGAACCAGCCCTTCATATTCTTCATCTTCTGGGCTTCTTCTTTCAACCGTAGCTGCTTCTTGGATCAAGAAATTGACGATCTGTTCATCATTGTCGAAAATTTGCCAATGCATGTCTCTATCTGGCACAGAGGGCCTATAAATCATCCTCACGGCCTTGGGTTTGTGCACCATGTCGTCAGCTGGAGAATATCTAGCTGCGATGGATGCCAAGACATCGGCGTGTCTATTCTTTTCTCGTGGGATGGACTGCAGATTGAGCGACTCGAATTGGTCAAACAAGTCCCATACTCTGTTACGGTATGCTTTGAGATAATGCTTTTTTGAGATGCACTTGTTGGTGACCTGATTACATACCAATTCCGAATCTCCGAAGACTTGGAGATGTTTTATGCCTAACTTCTCTGCTTTCTTTAGTCCTAGGCATAAGGCTTCATACTCTGCTGCGTTGTTGGTGCAGCTCCAAACCAACCGGTAGCAATATTCTCTTTGCTCGCCAGACGGTGATACTAAAAGTATTCCTGCCCCGGCGCCATTTTTGCATCGGGCGCCATCAAAGAACAATCTCCATAATTCCCCCTGGGCACACATCTTATTTTCTGGCTTAGTGTGTTTCTCTGGTTTGGTGATAGCATAGCATCCCATTTCTGTTTCTATCATGGCATTGAAATCTGCCAGTGAAAACTCATCTTCGGAATTCAACTGCGCAAGGGATTCTTCAACTAGGTCCACCTGCTCTATCCCTTCCGCTATTGCATGTATGGGATCACCGCTTTCCTCCTCAGACATCTTCTGTACGAGGAATGTAGAAGGTTTCTCATTGTAGATTTTAACCTTCTTTCCTCTGAATGGAATTTCTAAATGTGAGTAGTCCATGGATAGGTATCCTCCTAACTTCGCTGTGAATTCTCTTGACAGGCACATACTAAAATATGGCTCCAGGTCGACGACTACCACCTCCTATATTACCATAATCTGAGGCACTTTGTGCAATCGAATAGGTATATCTTTAATTACGCCGACAGTCTTTACAGGAGTACCATCCAGTTGGAGTACGCCGTGGCTGCTTCGCGTGTACTCCATTCCTATTTCCTCGCAAACCGCCTTAGGCATGACTGTCGTTGCGGCCCCGGAATCAATCATACAGTTGTGGACAACATACCCTTCCATTTGTAAAGACAGGTAGAACGGAGGAGGCCTGTTCTTCCCTGTAATGGACGTGGATAAGGTTTGCACTAGGGCAAGTGGTGCTGACTTTCTTGCCTTAGTTGTCTTCAAGGATTCCTGCAACAAGTCCACTTGTCCGGGTAGCTGTAATGCGTCGTACAGACTAATCTTGGCAGGAGTTTTCTTCAGCTCGTCTACGATGTTGTATACTAGGGAGTTGTGTACCTCGGGTTCCCTTTTAGCCTCATACTTCGTGCGATACTGCTCCGTGGCTTCGACTCTTTGTCGTTTGGTCAGCGAAGGGAGTTTAAGCTTTTCCCTAGCCTGTTCTTTGGTTTCCGCCTGAGGCGGGCTTGCGGAGGCCTGTTGGGCCTTTTCTTTTACTTCGTTCGGGGCCTGGGAAGGTTGTTGTCCCTTCTCGCGGCGAGTATACACCTTTAGGGGGGCCATTTGAGCAGCATCTACCTCCATTGGTCTTTTTCCTTCCCTAGTAAGAACTGAAACTTGCTCTTCTTCACCAATTACTAGGTTCCGATCTATTTGCCTGATTATGTTGACTTGACCACCAGGGCTACTACCCGACAGCGTTTGTACATAATGTTGGTGCAGCATGCAGGTATTTTCTTCATGGGGGTCATTACACGTGGAGCACCAATGTATGTAGTCGGAAGTGCTTGGAGCTTCGTCAATCACGGCATTTCTTGCCAATGATCTCCCTTGCTGTACCGCTTGGTCTTTAGTGAGCGCTGGTGGGGGATAAGACCTCCTTGGTAGGAACTCTTGTTGTGCCTGCTTCTTTTTCATGATGGTCATGTCATTAGACAAGGTCTGTACCGTGGAGTTTAGGGACTGAACTTCCTGTAGTATTTTAGCCTGCATATCTTCAGCTTTGGGGATAGGTGGCAATGGGGCCATCGTTGGTATTGGGGGTAGGGCAGGGTGTTGGGGTGGTGCTGGTAACACGGGAAATGCTGAAGGGACAGTGGGCGGTGATGCTGAAAATGTAGGGAAATGTATTTGTGGAGTAGTGATCTGAGACACAATGGGGTTCGGGTTCCATGATGAGATTGGATACGCAGGGGTTGCGGAGATTTGCGAAGCGGCCGCACTTGTATACTGGGATTGAGGGAATTCCGGGAGTATGGGCATCGGCATCCTTTGAGGAAGTTTACCCACGGCTATCAAATCCATTTCCGCTTTCTGGGCCAATTCATACAGTTCAGGGAAGGTATTAATATTCGAATACCTTACCATTACGCTGATGTCAGGGTTAAAGGCCCTAAGGTAATAATACGCCGCAGCTTCGTTAGTTGGTCGGAGTCCAGCTGGTACCCTTTGCCAAGTTCGAGCGAACCTTACGTTGAAATCAACAATCTCCTCTTGCGGGTGTCTCTGAATCGTCGTGAACTGGTGCAAAAGAGAGGATGGATCGGCGGACTCATTGAAACCTCTCATTAATTGTCCGGCTAGCTGGTCCCATCCCGTTATAGTGCCGGGTGGTAGGGATCTATACCAGTAGAGGAGCTTCCCTCTAAGAGATAGAACCAGAAGCTTTACCATAACTCTTTCCTCTGTGATGTCGTGAATCGCTGCCAGAGAAACAATGTCTTGGATATGTTCCAGAGCTGTCTTCCCCGTTCCATCGAACGTTGGGATTTTCTTCATAGCAGCAGGCGGAACCTGCCCTTGTCCCGCTAGATTTAATGGTCCGGAAGAATTCCATGCCGGGAACAATCTAGGCGGCTGTTGTTGTTGCTGCATTTGTTGTTGTTGTTGCTGGTGTGCCATGTTCGCGCCTAGATTCCGAAAAACAGGAATTCCCGAAGTTCCTTGTTGATTGCTAACCGGATTACTAATTGGAACGGAGGCACTTGGATGATCTGGTGAGTTAGGAGGATTAGGAGGAAGACTAGCCGCTGTGCTATCCGAGGTTGGCCCTTGTTCGTCAAAGGCAGCCTCTTGCGAGGACGTTCCACGTAACAGTGACTCAGGGGTGACCAACCTGGAGCGTTCCCCGAAGGCGTCAATATCGAGTTCAAAGAACTCAGCCTCTTCTCCACTATTCCTAACTCTCCATCTTGTTTGCATGAAGGCACGGATACTTTAGTACCGGTCTCTTACGACTTTAAGATTCTCAGGTTGAACAGAGTCGCCAGATGCTAGAGTCTTTTGGCAATGAGATAAGCATCGGTTCTCACTACCACTCACAAGGTGAGACTGACCGGGTCCCACCGGGCGTGCCAGAAACTGTTGGTCACAAATCTGCCACAGGAAAGGATTTTGGGAAGTGTACGCGCCCTAGACCTGGACCAACATTGAAAGGCCGAGGGGAAGAGATGGCCCCCGTGCCAATCTCCGGAGAAAGGCCGGCTCCTTTACTAAACTACTTGGTGTCTTGAGCTAAGAGTGCAGGAAAGAGATAAAAATAGTAAGGGTGCAGGAAAGAAATAAACAGAGTAAGGGAAAGAATGTCAATGGATTTTCAGAGGGAAAGAACCAGCAGCACGATTACTAGCTAATATCTTGAAGTAGCAGCAATAAATACAAAGAATAAAATATAATGAACGCCGCACTAGCCTTCCTATGTATCCTCTGGACGAGTTCCAGGATTCCCCTACCCTTACGCCGAAATCCAGATTTCAGAATTACGGCGGTTAGGAAATAAGTGAATATAGCAGAAACACTATCCACAGGCAGCATACAAGAAAACTATCACAGCGTTTTCCCTCCTATGTATCCTCCAGGAGAATTCCAGGATTTTGTCCCCAATCACACACCTAAATCCAGAATTCAGAATTACAGTATGTAAATGAAGAAACAGGATAATAGAAATAATCACAGAAGGCAGCATACAAGAGAGAAATGAGGCCCAAAGTTCTTTAATATTAATCGCAGAAAATCAAGTTACAACAGCTTTCTAGCAAAAGTTCTCCCCCTTTTCTCATTACAATTCACGGGTTTTATAGAGGACCCGACCCTCTGAGCCATCAATGCACAAAATCGGGGAGTACATCCTCGAAAACCTGAGAAATCGGTCCTCGCTACTCCCGTGATCGAGCTCTCAAATCCTTTTCTACAATTAGCAGCTGTGACCGGGTCAGCCGGGAAATTTGTATTTATGAGCCGCCTGACTCGTCCTGAATTTCTCCGGGTGCGGAGCTCGAGTGGCCGCTATGTCCGCCGGGCTCTCCTTCTGCGACTGATATTTCTTTTCAGATTGCCAAAAATGAGCCCCGAGTCTTTCGGGCACGTAAAAATTCATTTATGAAGCACTCAATTGCCTCGAAAAGATACCCGGCCTTGGAGTGTGTGCCCCTAAAGCGCTTCGCCAAATTTCAGTTCGGGACCTTACTTCGCAATGGATGTGAGCCGAAGCGGGCCTATCTTCCTTGGTCGTGCACTTCGCGCGAAGGAGCTTCCCAAAATGGCTTCGCGAGGACTAAATGCCGAAGCAGATATTCCTTCTCAAAACATGGCTCTCAATCTTTCATTGCTTCGCTGGAAAGGTGGGTTAAAGGCTGCTTCGCGAGGTTCCTTGCCCGAAGTGGATGCTTCGCTGATGGGCTGTCAAAAACGCTTCGCTGCGAACCTTCTTCAAAACAGCTGTTCGGGAGGTCTTGGGCCGAAGTGCATTCTTGCCTTAGAATATTGCTTTGATTTTTCAAGGGCAACTAATGCTTCGGATGAAGGAGCTTCGCACAAAAGCTATCCGAAGTAGATGCTTCGCAACAGCCTAAGGCGAAGTAGATTTTGCTTGGAGAAATGGTTCGCCAAGAGAGAGGTCCGAAGCGGATGCTTCGCTGAATTCTTAGCGAAGCACTCTCTCAATACTTAAGAATTTTTGCATTTTCCGCTTCGCAAGGTTCTCGCCCGAAGCGACTGTTTAGGCTGCTTCGCTAGCGAAGCTTTCTCCATGCCTTAGCAAATCTTGGGCTACGATCTGGACTTCCTTGCTTTCCTTTCTTGGCGAAGCTACCCTTCTTTTTCCGCGAAGCTCCTAAACCTGGTTTGCTTAGTAGCGAAGCTCTTGTATATCCAATTCTATGTACAAGGGGATGGCAATGAAAGCCAAAATTGCTGCAATACTTAAAAATGTTTTAAAAGCAAGGGAACAAATTCATGAAACAAAAAGAAATACTTTACAAAATTTTGATTTTCACTACCCCTTTAGGCAATGTGACAGAATTGTCAACAGTTCCACCTTTTTCTTTCCTTGTAAAAACTATATATAGAGGTCGAACCCTCGATTTTCATGGTCGGCTCTAGAGTGTTTGCTTGCCCAACTGTGTAACATATTTTGCAAATTAATGGAAGGAGCATTACTTGGATTTTTGACTCAAAAATTGTCATCTTCGATATCTTTATTGAGAGGTTCCAGCTGTGAATCGCATTTCTGCTAATGCTATTATGGTTAGTTCATTCCACTGATATTGGATTACTAGTTGTAAAGCAATTGAAATCTTTTAATAGTTAGATCTGTGCTTGCAAGAGGTTTATTTTTGTTAAATCTAGATACTAATCTATTCTGCTAAATTGGATTGTTAGTATTGTGGATGTTGAAATTACTTTTTGGAGTATATCTCTGCTTTGTATTCTTGTATGAAGATTACTCTGTTTTGGGTGCTGTTAATATTGAGTGTGGGACACTGGAAATAATTTGCTGAAAGGTTTTCCCTATGGATGCCTATGTTGTTGGCTCTATCCGACCACTGTTTACTCATAACTTCTTAACCCTAAATCCTTTTCTAACCCTATCTCTTAAAACCATTACTGAGCTTAATTGAGTCTACACTCTGTCAGTTGATAAGGAACCAGCCTACTCTGGAGGTTGGGCTAGAGCAATCTTTAGTCCATCTAATGTTGAGTTCTGAGCTGTGCCTAGCGGGTGTAAGCCTAATCAGAAAGTTGGAAGATAGACAATTGCAGTATCAAGTTTACTTGATGTCAATTCGGATCCCAACAGATATGCTTTTAAACGAAGAGGAGGAGAAGAGAAAAAGGTCCCAACAAGATTTGAACTACTACCTGCTGCTCTTGTGCTTCTGCATCTGTGATCCATTCAGATGACGGATCAATGTCACTTAGGTCAATTGGCTCAATATTTGTTTTTTCAAAAGACTTTTGGTGGAGACGAAGGTTGTAGTACACAAACACAAGATCATTTAACTTTTGTTGTGTAAGTCTGTTGCGCTTCTTGGAGTGTATGTGCTCAAACATACTCCAATTGCGCTCACAACCTCAAGAGCTAAGATAAGATTCTAACCGCCATGTGCTGCAAATTGGGCGTAAAATCACCAAAGTCCTCCCACCATAAATCTAGAAACAACAAAAAAAAAATTAATATTTCACATGTAACAACTTAAAAGTTTAAATTTTAAAACAAAATCAGAAGACAATAAATTTTAATTCGATGAGGTTTACGGTTTACCTAGCCTCAATTTCTTAATAGCATTTTTGCATTGCATAGATGGGAATTGGCGACCACGACATGCCTTATAATTTTGTACCTCGGTATGCGTTTCATCGCACAATTGTGGTGTCTTGGAGAACACACGGTCAATGCAATCTTGATGGCCAATATTGACCTCATAATCAGCATGGAATGTGGGCTCATAAAATAATTTGGGGTTCAAATAGTAACCCGCTGCATGAAGAAGGCTATGGGGTTGTGATGTCCATCTGTTATCAATGATGGTCCAAATGGCATCATATTTTCTGCTGTTATGTTCATAAAATGAGCAATGGCCTCTTTTGCCTTATCCATAGCCTCATATACAAAACCCATTGGAAATTGTTCTCCACCAACAAGACGAAGAATCTTCACCAATGGCTCTGAGACCTGAAAAAAAGAAAAGAAAAAATAATTTAAAGAAAAATATCTTACAACATAAATAAAATAAAACAAACTAATAAGCGTAGTCTTGTACCTTGATGGCCTCATCCATGGCCATCCAGAAGTCCTCAAACAAAGAAGCATAAACATTTTGCCCCTCGGATGATGTGCGGTATCTTGCAGCTACTTTAGGATTCCACTCATCACTCACAAACATTTGTTTTAGTGACCCTCTTGCATTGTAAATGCTCTGCAATATCACAAAGTTTGTGGCAAAGCGTGTAATGCTAGGCCGCACTAGCTCCCTCCCATTGGTAAATCGCCTCATGAGGCTAAGGACCCATGTATGGTTGTAAATGAATTTTGCGATGGGCTTAGCCTTCCCTACAACCTCTGTTACCCAAGGTAATTTCCCAATGTCCTTGAGGAGCAAATCAAGACAACCAAATCAAGACAATGGGCTGCACATGGGGTCCAAAAAATGGTGGGGAATATCGCCTCCAAAATCCTCGCGACTGCCTAACATGCTGCTGCATTGTCCGTGATGATTTGGACAACATTCTCCTCCCCAACCTCCAAGACAACCTCCTCCAACAACCCTGCAAGCATTTCGGCACTCTTAACATGTGCCGATGCATCTACTGACCTAAGGAATGCAGTTCCTTCTGCAGATGCAACCAAAAATTAATGAGGGTTCTTCCCCTCCCATCTGTCCAACCATCAGACATGATAGTGCAACCCTTGGTTCTCCACAACTGACGCTGGTTGTCAAGCACAACCTAAAGTAAAAAAAAAAAAATTAGCATATTGATTTTATCATATTAATAAATATAAAAAAAAATAGTCATGCCATATATATATAAATTTAGTCAAGCACAATGACACAACCTGAATGTCGTCCACAAATTGTTGAAGGAGAGGGCCCCTAAGGTCATCATAAGTTGGCACCTTAAATCCTATGCCGCTGCTTGCGACAACATCTATCATGCGCTGCCAGTATGGAGACCTTGCCACATTGTGTAAAAAAATTCTACAGATTTTATACCTGCAAGAGGAAACACAATAACATAAAACAAAAAACAACAACACAAGTGACACAGAGATTTACGTGGAAACTTGCAATGTGCAGGAAAAACCACGGGGCAATGGCAACTCTTTTTATTATTTTCAGCAAGCTTTACATTCACGTCTTTCAAGGTTTTCAACAACTTCTCATATGCAAGGGATCACACCCCTTTTATAGAGCAGAAGGAAGACTCAAACTGTTTGTTTCCTCTCTTGATAGAAGCCTCCAAAAACTGTTCGTTTTCGCTTCCAAGGAAGGCACCTGAACCTGTTTGTCTTCCACGTTTAGACGTCTATCTGGACGTCTACGTGTTTCGACGTCTAACCTAGATGTCTGGCAGCCCAGACGTCTGGCCTGCTGCCTAGATGTCTGGCCAAGACATCTAGCAGCCCAGACGTTTGGCTTGCTGCCTAGACGTCTGGGCTACTAGATGTCTGGCCTGTTGCCTAGACGTCTGACCCAGATGTATGGCCTGCTGCCTAGACGTCTGACTTAGACGTCTAGCAGGTCAGACGTCTAGCATGGTGAAGATTCCCTTTTTGTACTTGCACAGTGGCTTCACTTCCTAACATTCTCCCACTTGAAGTCAATATTAAGGAATTCTTTTGCCAAAAATTTTCATCCAGTGCCAATTACCCAATGCTGCCCTTGTTACTTTTTCAGCAAGCCCAGAGAAGTTCTGCACCACTCAAACTTCTCTACCTTGACCGGCCGGCTTTGTAAGCATATCTACAGGATTCACTTTAGTGTCGATTTTATGCAACAGGATCCTACCTTCTTCCACCACATTTTTGATAAAGTGGTACTTGACATCAATGTGTTTCATGCGATCATGGAATGTTGTATTCTTTACTAGCTGAATAGCACTCTGACTATCACAATGTAGCGTAATTTTCTCCTGCATTACCTTGAAGTCACCCAACAATCGCTCTAGCCAAATTGCCTCTTTGCTGGCGTGAGTCGCTGCAATATATTTTGCTTCAGTGGTTGATAAAGCCACAACAGACTGCAACTTAGAAGCCCAACTCACCGCTCCACCAACAAGAATGAAGGTATATCCTGTAGTGGATTTTCTCCCATCTCTATCTCCACCATAATCAGAATCCACAAAACTTGTAACTTGCAAATCTGCCAATCCAAAGTAAATGGCAACATTTGAAGTGGCTCGTAAATATTTGAATATCCACTTCACCGCATTCGAATGCTCCTTACCAAGATTTGCCATGTATCGGCTGACTACTTCCATTGCTTGGGCAATATTCGGTCTGGTGCTCACCATGGCATACATGAGGCTTCCTACTGCTGATGAATACGGTACACGAGACATGCTTGTCTTCTCTGCTTTTGTTCTAGGACACTGGTTGGAAGACAACTTTAAGTGTGAAAGAAGTGGGGTACTAATTGGTTTTGCATTCTGCATATTGAAGCGCTGTAGAATCTTATCTATATATGACTTTTGACTTAACCGGATCTTTCTTCCTTTTCTGTCCCTGTGTATCTTCATCCCTAAAATTTGGTTTGCTGCTCCTAAATCCTTCATTTCAAATGCCCAAGCCAACTGAGCCTTAAGATCAATGATTTTCTTCATGTTGGGGCTTGCAACCAGCATATCATCAACATACAACAACAAAACAATGAAACTGCCATCATCAAACCTCCTATAGTATCCACAACAGTCAGCTTCATTCCTGCTGAAACTTGGCTCTTCATGAAGGTGTCAAATTTCCTGTACCACATCCTTGGCGCTTGTTTCAACCCGTACAGTGATTTCTTCAGTTTGCAAACCAAATGCTCTTTGCCTCTTTCCTCATAGCCCTCAGGTTGATCCATATAAATCTCCTCCTCGAGATCATGCAAGAAAGCGATCTTTACATCAAGCTGCTCCAGTTCTAAATCCTGTGCAACTACAAGTGCAAGTAGAACTCTAATAGTAGTCATCTTCACAACTGGAGAGAAAATTTCATTGAAGTCAATACCTGACTTTTGCTGTTCTTCTTCACTTTGTAAACCCACTTGTTTCCAACAGTATTTCTTCGAGGTGGGAGATCCACAAGTTCCCACATTTTATTCTTGCGAAGTGCCTCGATTTCCTCCACTTTTCTGCATTTTCAGACTCTCTAGCTTCCTGAAATGAACTAGGTTCACCATCATCAGTTAACAAAGCAAAAGAGGACTGATACACATGAGAATACCTTTCCGGACACTTTTGTGGACGTGTAGATCTTCTAACCCAATGATCTATCGATTGTGGCTCTTGGTCTTGTGACCGTTGTGGCTGCTCTACTTGCTGTTCTGCATGCTGATCAAAAACTTCAGCATGTTCATATTTTACTCAATTCTACTTCAACAGGTACAACATTAGGATTTTGCTGTACCTCCTTCCTTTGCATGGATTTTTCATCAAAAATTACATCCCGGCTAATAATTACCTTGTGGGCAGTAGGATCCCACAGTCTATACCCCTTCACTATATCTCCATAGCCGAGAAAAACACATTTGCTTGACTTCGGGTCAAGCTTGGACCTTTTTTCTTTGGGTACATGGGCAAACGCATCACAGCCAAAGGTACGCAAATGAGAGTAATCAACTGGCTTACAACACCAAACCTCCTTCGGAATATGTTCATCCAACGCAGTTGTAGGTGATCTGTTAATAAGATAAACAACTGTATTAACAGCCTTTGCCCAAAACTTTTTCTCCAACATGGCTGCGCTGAGCATGCTTCTTGCACGTTCCATTATTGTGCGATTCATCCGCTCAGCCACACCATTTTGCTGTGGAGTTTATGGTACCTTCTGGTGCTTAATACCTTCCTGCATAGAAAATTTATCAAATTCCTTGGAGCAATATTCACCCCCATTATCTGACCTGAGACATAAAATCGACTTGCCCAAACTCTTCTCTACCCGTGCTTTGAACTCTTTAAATTTCTGCAAAGCTTCCGAATTTTTATTCAAAAGTAAACCCACACTCTCCTAGAATAATCATCTATAAAAGTCAGAAAATAGATGGCGCCATTCAAGGACTGAGTGGGGACTGGTCCAAATATATTCGAATGTATAAGTTGCAGAAAATCAGAACTCTTACCAGGACTTGCAGTAAACCGAACCCTCTTCTGTTTACCAAAAATACAGTGCTCACATAAGTCTAAATTACAAGTCTTAATCCCAGAAAGCATACCTCTGTCATGCAGAATTTTCAGGCCTTTTTTCACTCATATGGCCTAGGTGTTGATGCTGTAGCATTACTGCATCCTAAACAGAAGTTGTTGCTACTGCATGGGTTGTCTCCGTATCACCGCATAATCGGTAAAAGGTCCCATAAGATTCTCCCTTTGCTACTAAAAGAGCTCCTGTGGTAATCTTGTAATAGTTGTTACTGAAAGTGACAGAATACCCTAGCTTATCCATCATTTTGATTGAAAGCAAATTCTTCCGCAAATCGAGCACATGTTGCACATCACATAACATCTTTTCTCTACCATCGTCCAACCTGATCCTTATATCCCCTCTTCCCACAATTTCTAAAGGGTGATCATCACCCAAATAGACCTTTCCACCACAGTATGGCTGATATTTGTCAAACCAGTCTTTGTGGGAAGACATGTGGAAAGATGCACCTGAGTCCAAAACCCAGGTGTATAAAACAGATCTGTTGTACTGATACAGAAGGCTTCACATGTTGCCGTCTCTCTTGAATCTACTGCATTGGCCTCGGCTGATGGCTGATTTTGCTTTTCACCATTCTTTAATTGCCAACAGTCCTTCTTGGAGTGTCCTGGCTTCCCACAATGCCAACACCTCCCTTTCTTCTTATGTCCTTTAGACTTAGATTTGCACTGTTTTCTACCTTGTTTACTCCCCTCGAAGGATCGACCTCTCGCGGATAGGGCTTCATTGGTCGAGGGTTCTAGAGACGTTTTTTGCCTCAACTCTTCTGCCAACAAAGCGGCTACCACATCATCAAATTTGAGAGTTCCTGATGATGAATTAC
Organism: Wollemia nobilis; assembly: GCA_028583015.1. NCBI lineage: Eukaryota > Viridiplantae > Streptophyta > Pinopsida > Araucariales > Araucariaceae > Wollemia > Wollemia nobilis. The sequence goes on along the minus strand of JAQPPZ010002969.1, from coordinate 10,414,944 downwards.
TGATGGTCATCACCATATGATCCCAAGGGTACGGGAGGGAACAAAGTAGGGTGATAACTTTATCTTCATCCTCCATCTTCACATTAACTGAAACCATTTTACTGATAAGACTATTAAACTCATTCAAATGATCTACCACGGATGAAATTTCCTTCATCCTCAAGCTATAAAGCTGCTTTTTCAGAAAAACCTTATTTGTTGCTGATTTTGTTTCATACAACTTTTCAAGCTTTTGCCAAAGGGCTTTTGCGGTCTTCTCTTCAGCTACATTGAACAAGACGGAGTCTGCTAGGCAGTGACGGATTGTAGAAACCGCCTTCCTGTCAAGCGTTGCCCACTCGTCATCTTTCATGCTGCTTGGTTTACTCGTGACCCCTTTTAAGGCTTGAGCTTGGTCATCCTGAACCAGCAAATCCTCCACCTTCATCTTCCATAGAGCGAAGTTCCTGCCATCAAATTTCTCAATCTCGAACTTGGTTACACCTCCTGTCATTGTTGCAGCTCCCACTCACACAAAACCTTGAGCTCTAATACCAGATGTTAGGACAAACTTCAGAATTTCTACCTGCAAGAGAAAACACAATAACAGAGAATAGAAAACAGCAACACAAGTGACACAGAGATTTACTTGGAAACCTGCAATGTGCAGGAAAAACCACGGGGCAATGGCAACTTCTCTTTTTATTACTTTCAGCAAGCTTTACATTCACGTATTTCAAGGTTTTCAACAACTTCTCATATGCAAGGGATCACACCCCTTTTATAGAGCAAAAGGAAGACTCAAACTATTCGTTTCCTCTCCCGACAAAAGCCTACAAAAACTGTTCGTTTTCGCTCCCAAGGAAGGCGCCTGAACCTGTTCGTCTTCCTCATTTAGATGTCTATCTGGATGTCTAAGTGTTTAGACGTCTGGCAGCCCAGACGTCTGGTCCGCTGCCTAGACGTCTGGCCAAGATGTCTGGCCAAGACGTCTGTCCTGCTGCCAAGACGTCTGGCCTGCTGCCTAGACGTCTGGCCTAGATGTCTGACCCAGATGTTTAGCAGGTCAGATGTCTGGCCTGCTGCCTAGACGTTTGACCCAGACGTCTAGCAGGTCAGACGTATGGCCTGCTGCCTAGACGTCTGACCTAGACGTATAGCAGGTTAGACGTCTAGCATGCTGAAGCTTCCCTTTCTGCACATACATAGTGACTTCACTTCCTAACACATTGAAGGGAATGTCAGAATAGTACCAAAAAGTGGCAATGGCTACCCTCGCTGCAATGTGCTTCTCTTGGTTCCACGCGGCCATACCCTCAAGTGTGGATTGTGTCCCTGCCTTTGGCACAGAACGATCTAACTCTACAAAAGAGGAGTCTCTTGTCCCACTAGCTCCTTGTGCACTTGAAGGACTCAAACTACTTTGTGGAAAGAACCGCTTAAGGCTGCCACGTCCACTAGTACGAGCACCTCGGGAGGGGGTGGATGAAATGGCATCGCTATAACTTCTTTTTTTACTAGCGTTTTCATCTGCCACAGAGATTATGGCATTTACTTTGTTTTTAACATCTTCTGGCACCTTATCACATATTGCTATATTATATCTTGCTGACCGTGTCAAATGGAATTTGAGGCGAAAAACGCCTCCAGAATAATGATTGCCACAAAAATTGCATCTAAAACTGTTTTTTGTTTGCCCTTGCTTTGCATACACCCATGCTGGATCGAATGGTTTCATTTTTTATATGCTTGCACATGGAAACAAGTTAGTAACAACAAAGTTACAAATCACTTGAAAAAAAGGAAAAAAAAAAACTAAACCCTAAACCAAAAGGCTAGGGTTTAGGCCCTTTAGGGTTTAAAATTGAAACATTGAGTCATTGACAGCTGAAAAATATGCTTGCATACATAGTTATTAGGCAGTAATATTTAGTAATTTACTTAAAAAGAGAAGAAAAAAAAACTAAACCCTAAAAAATCTACAATTTTTGAACAGCCCTAACCTAATTTCAAGCAGCCTTAAAAAAAACCTAACCTAATTTAAATCAGCCCTAACCCTAACCCTAAATTAATTTAAAACAGCCCTAACCCTTCCTAAATCATCACTATCTCTTCGTTTTGCAATAGAATTTGGAGTTCCTATGTCTCTTTATCTCCAACAAAACAATGTGTGAAGAAAACTATAGGACTTTGTGTAGGTATCGAAAAAAAAAAAAAAAAAGTGTGCCATTCCTCACTTTGTCTTCACTCCAACGAATGTCCTTATGGTAATCACATCATCCAACCGAATTGCATGGGTAACCAGCCGCTGCAATCGCTAGGTGTAGTAGAATAGATCACTTCATACGAGGTTCATCCATTTTACAATATGAGTTTGCAAAAGATAAGGTAGCTAAGGTGTCGGTCACTGCCGAAAATGCACCCTTATAAGTTCCCCCCTTCTCATTGCAAAACATAGTGTAAGTAATTTCTGAAGGAAGTGTAGCTAAGGTGTCGGTCGAAGCCGAAAATGCACCCTTATAAGCCTTCTTCCCTTTTTACAAAAAATTGTGAAGAAAAGAAATTTATGTCCCCCCTCAATTGCAAAAAGTGTGCAACTCAAGAGTGTTGTGAAGGAATTACAAATATTGCCTCCTAGACAATTTTACATCACAAAAAGTCGCTCCTCTTGTTACAAGTACTTCAAACACCTAGAATTTGCTATTTATGAAGCCTAAAAGAGGTACAAGCACCCCTTATTGCAAGGTCTTCAAACAAAAAACTTATGCTTTTTATGAAGCCTAAAAGAAGAGAGAGAAAATGGTGCTTTTGCCCAAGGGACACATGTGTTTTCCCTCTACAAAACTGTTTTAGCAATTAGCACTCTGTGTGCTTTCTCTGAACCAGAATCAGAATCTGTATTAGACATCTCATTTGCAACATTGCCTTGGTTTTTCTTTTGACCTTTCTCTTTGGGAGGCTTGTTCTTAAACCAACATCTCTTGGTTTGATGAGTGTCTTTATCACAGATTTTGCAATACTGCTTCTTCTTCTTAGTGTCTTGGCCTTGACCTTTGTTTTTGTTAGAAGAAGACCCTTGTTGTTGATTCCACTTTTTCTTTCCTTGTTGTTTATGTGAGAAAAGTGCATTGTTGGATGCCTCATCTCTTTGGAATTGATTAGCTTCTTCAGTTTGAAGCATGTTCACCAACTCTACAAAAGTCACTGTCCTACCAGAGACTTGAAGGGATGTAATCAACATTCTATAGGAGTCAGGAAGAGCTCTCAAAATAATTGAGATTAAGACTTTGTCTTCCACAGTTTCTCCTAGGGCTTGCAGTTTTGTTTTCAAATCGGCCACTCTGCAGAGGAATAGCTCTACTGTTTCTCCAGATTTCATGTGAAGTGTATGAAGTTGTGTTTGAAGGTTAAGAATCGTGGATTGATTCTTTCCCTCAAAGATGGTAGTTAAGGCATCCCATGCCTCCTTTCCAGTTTTAGCTTCACTTATATGAGGTTGGATATCATCAGTAATAGCTAGCAAGATCATTAAGGATAGTTTCTTATCCTTTTTATCAAATTCAATTTGATCTGCTCCAGCTGATTGAGGTCTAGTGACACTTCCATCTACTATAGACCACAAATCCTCTACAATTAAGATAGCTTTCATCTTAGTCTTCCATGTTGAATAATTTGAACCTTTGATTTTTTTTTTTTTTTTTTTTTTTTTTTTTTTTTTTTTTTTTTTTTTTTTTTTTTTTTTTATTTTTTTTTTTTTTTTATTTTTTTTTTTTTTAAATTTTTTTTTTTTTTTTTTTTTTTTTTTTTTTTTTTTTTTTTTTTTTTTTTTGTTTGGGGTTTTTTTGTTTTTTTTGGTGTTTTTTTTTTTTTCCGCTTTGCTTGCGGGTTTGGTGGTGGATTGGGGTCAAAGTTTTTGTAAATCCTTGTTGTTTTTTTTTGTTGAGCAGTTGGCTCTCGGTGAGATACTTGTGTATCATGGCCATGGTTTAGGTTTCAAATTTGATAGGACTAAGATGGTTGTATCTTGCACTATACCCTCAAAAGAGTATATGGAAGTTGTTTTCAATTTGCCTCTATAAGATATTTAATGGCACTTGCCTTAACACCCTTACCAAGGGATGAAAAGTTGGAGGAATTTAAGCCAAACAAAATAGAGCAAATGAAAAGGGGTAGGTTTGTGAAAAAACTTTTGATTTTGCCCTCTAGGATATTTAATGGCACTTGCCTTAACACCCTTCAAGAAGGATGAAAAGTTTGAGGATATTAAGCCAAACAAAGAGAGTGAATCAAGGTGATTTGGATTTTTGACCTTTTGATGGGGAGTAAAAAAAAATGACTTGTTTTAACCTATGCAAAGTTTAGCATGGTTTTTGAGTGAAGTTTGGGTTTTGAGAAATGCTCCTACCAATGTTGTATTTGACTGTTTAATTGCACAGAAAAACATGAGTGTTAGTGCAATAATCAAAACATGAGAGCAACCCAAATTTTTATCACTCTAGGTGTCGGATGCAACCAAAAATGCACCTAGTACAAGCAATTTTTAAGAAAAGGTGTCGAGTACAATCGAGAATGCACCTTTCTTACTCTTAAATATCCCCCCTTTTTCGTTACAATTTTGCAAACAATAGAATAAAAAAAAATGAATTCTATCCCCCCTTTAATGTTTACAAAATGTATAATTTAGAGCACTCCTTTCAAGACAAGTCGACACACGACCCGCGTTTGAAAGGCTTCCAGAACTAGTCGACACACGACCCAGTTTTTGTCTTCAATAATTTAGGATGAAGGAGCAAAAAAAATGTTTTGGATCTCAAATTTTGACAACAAAAAAAATTGCAATTTTATGTTTTTATGTCTCCTTTCATGAAGGAGAGAACAAAAGCAAAAGTTTGTCGTTTTGAAAGAAAATGAGATGTCCTTCTATGCTTCCTGAATCATCACTATCTCTTCGTTTTGCAATAGAATTTGGAGTTCCTATGTCTCTTTATCTCCAACAAAACAATGTGTGAAGAAAACTATAGGACTTTGTGTAGGTATTGCAAAAAAAATTGAAGAAGGCCTTTGATTTTGCAAAAGAATTTGGTTTAATTAAAAAATCTCTAAGTTTAAAATGCTAAAAAAAATACTTTTAAAGACAAATAATTTTTATAATTAAGCAAATTGGGGAAAAAAAAACAAACTTAAAATATTAAGAATTGATTTTTAAATCCAATTTATACAAAATTATAAAAAAAATATGCAAAAAAAATATAATTTAAAACTTTATAAACTATAGAAATATTCAAAAATTAAGAAAAACCAAAGAAAAATGTTTTTAAAACCTTTGCATATGGCGTGCGGGAGATTCGAACCGGAGACTTAGTAGTTTCGAGGCGGCCGCCTTAGCCAACCGAGCCACTGGGCCGGTTGAGCGTTGGCGGGGCGCGGCTTATATTTAGCCCATCCGCTGTTTGCGAAGAGGGCTGTGGGGATTTATCCCACATGCATCCCAGTGTGGGATGCAATGGGGTTTATAACCCCCAGTCCGCAAATCTTCGGTCGATTGCCTGCGGGCAATCAAGGAGTGTTGCCCGCCATTTTGGACGCCGCCACATGGCGCCAGGGGTGGGCCAGTCTGTCGTGTCAGCGTCGTCGGTCCTGTCCAATTTGTCGAGTGGCTGTTCGCCACGTGTCAGCGTCGAGTCATGTCAGTCGGTCTGTCCAGTGGCAATTCGCCACGCGTCAGTGTTTGGCTGGGCCACTGGCTTAGATCCGAGTCTGAGTTGGCAGTGCCACGTGGCAACAGGTGATAGGTTTGATTCAGCGCCTCGGGATTTGTGCCCGAGCGCGCGTGGGTCCTTCTGGTGGCCGGATTCCAATCGCTGCCGGCCGATTAGCCCGTCGTTTCCCAGTCAAGTCAGCGTAGGCCTTCGATAGCCACGTCAGGGATTGGAGGGCCTCCTGCCCTCTCAGATCCCGTCGATTGGACCACGTGGCATCCATCTGGGAGGGGAGGGCACTCCTGCCCTCGCTGCTCTCCCTGACTGCGGATGCCACTTGGCTCCTTGCCCCGAGGTGGCCGACTTGTCGGCCTGCGAGGGGGAAGTGGGAGGGGGCAGTCGACCGCGAGGGTCGATCGCTCGACCCTTGTGGTCGAAGGCGCGAGATCGCGCGGCCCGGTCGACCGTCTGGTCGGTCGATCACGTGGCCTGCACGGTCAGTCGTGCGTCCCTTGCGTGGCTTGCACCGCGGGCCCTCGTCGGCGGGGTATTGGAATCCCCGACTTGGGATCTGTGCCCGGTGCTGCGGGCCGTATCCTCCCGAGACAGCAGCAGGTCAAATACCTGCTGACTGTCCTGCTCCTCCTCCTCTGCCTAAGGGCAGAAAAAAAAAATTAACTCAGATCAAACCCTTAATCCAGCTTTGGTACCAATGTTGCCATGAGGATCAGTAGGATTCGATAGAGAAAAATAATATATTCATTAACCTCATAGGAACAATGCCCTAAAGTTAAATAGATTACATAATAGGTTAAAAACCTAATATTCCTATATCCACGCTAACATAGCGCATTATAGGAGATCTAACCTAAAAGATAGCTAACAACTAACCTACTAACCAACGTAGTCAAAATGACTACAATGACTAACTAGTAAAAGAAATTTACTAGTGGTAAAAAGTAAGACCTTACTTTTTACCATGAGGTAAATTATATCTACCTAAATGAGGTAATATTTATAGTTACTAACACAGTAACTCTAACAACAGCCCTAACCTAATTTAAAACAGCCCTAACCCTAAAAAAATCCCTAAACCCTAAAAAAGAGAAATAAAATTACAATATTGATAGGCAGCAATATTTACTTAAAAAATTAAAAGAGAAAAAAAAAAAAAATCCTAGAGGACCTAAGCCCATACAAAAAAAACCCTTAAAAAAATTAAAAAACCCTAAACCCGTTTAATGTTTAAAAAATATTGATAGGAATCAGGACAGCTAATAATTTGGCTTGCATATATCAATTTAGTATCTATTTAAAAGAGGAGAAAAAAAAAACCCTAAACCCAAAACCCTAGACTAGGGTTTTGGGTTTAGGGTTTTAAACTTGAGAACAGCCCTAACCTAATTTCAAACAGCCCTAATCTAATTTCAAACAAGCCCTAATTTATTTTCAAAAAAAAAGAGAGTTTTAAAAAATTTCTGACCTTGAATGAATCTTCTGGTTGGATGTTGTTTGCTGCCGGATTCCTTCACACCGCAATCAATCTGCCGGATTCCTTCACACCGCAATCGATCGCGCTCCTAGGATGCCTTGGCGTAGTTGGTCGGGGTGGTAGCACAAGGTGGGTTTTTTTTTTCTCTTTTCAAGTGCTTAGAAGAAACAATGAAATAACAAAATTAACTTTTTCCTTTTATCGGCCGCAGCCTCTACCCGCGCGGCTCCGACCGATTTTTTGCCGGTTTTTTGAAAAAATCAGCAAAAAATGGCGATTCCCATTTTTTTTCAAAAAATCGCCAAAAAATCGGCAATGAATTGCCTGCATCACGATACGATGCCGATTTGTTTGGCCCGGCATTGAGACCCAATTTATTCGTGATTTTGCTGATTTTTTGGTGATTTTCTCAACTAGGTGTTTAACATTATGGCAAAATCCCTCTTCTATGACATTGAGTCTTCTCAAAATGGGGTCATCTCGAGTCCTGCTCCTAGATTTGGATCATCACATCACCAGATCCTTCACACACTGCCATGATTAAGGAGGCCACCAGATAAAAATGAACCTACAGTCCAAAGTGGTTAGAATAGATGTCTGTTTTTAATGTTGAAGGTTTTGTCAAAAGTCTACAAAGCAGCAAGTGACTTTTGCATTTCCTAGCATTAACATGTCCAATGGTTGTAAGGGCGAAGTATGATTATAAGTCTGGTTGTTCCTCTCCCAGCTTGTTTGAAGCTTCCAAGACTTGTCCAATTAAGAATAACGTAGCTAGTGTGTTCCAAACCATAACAATCCAATAATTCCCTGTCCCATTTTGGTTTCCAGGTTTAACAAGATGAATGATATTAGATGTCTACGGAAGGGGGAAGCTAATAGGGAACATAATACAAAATGGTCAGTGATGTGGATTGCAAGAACCTTGTGGTTGTGCTTAAGCAGTTCAGCTTTCAAGTTTCCAAAGTCATGAGCCTTGTTGGATTTTATTTCATGAAAAAGCAATAGTGGATGGTTCCAGGTTCAATGGTATTGGGGCTTGTTTGAGCTTTTTGCTATCACATAGGGATTAGATGCAGTTCAACCATATATAGGGGTGGGTAATATGAGTAATATCATAATATGATTTCATGGAAAAGAATAAACTCCTGGAGGAAGGCTAACTTTGAGTTTTTGTGTAATGTGTAGTTTTTTCTTTGCATGTTACTGCTATTTTCTCAGCCCTACGCATACAGTGATAAGCCTTTTGGGCCATGTTAGCACCATGCATACAAAGAGTTTTTAGGGTCTCTGAAATTGGAAGGTGTAGGTGGCTCAAGGGAACAAATCCAAGTTAACATTCTGAATTGTTAACGGACTCTTGCATATTGTGAATGGGTAGACTTATTTAAAGAATTGTAGAAGTGGATGGATATGAATGTCTGTGGAGGGCAAGTGGTGGGGTGTAGTGAAGTGGAATCGGGATATAGATGATGATATCATTAATTAAAAGATAGGTGTTGCTGGATACTTGGAGGTCTTTGATGGCCAGTTGCAGAGATGGGGTTTATCAATCAACCACTTTTTTTAAATGTGAAGCAGGGCGAGTCACATTAGTGAGGAAAATGCTATCTTGCAGGAAACTCCTAGGGTGCACTTTTTCCCTGTTTTATAAACTTGGAAATGTTGAAACTCTCAGAAACTCCTGTAAACTCATCTTGACTTTCCATGTTTCTGGGCATTTCTAAGAGATGATTCCAACATTTCTAAGGGCATTTCCAACATATCTTGGCATTTTGAATGAAAAGAACAGTCCCAATTTAAGGTTTTTATGGGTGTCTGGGAATTGCATGAGGCCCACATGACCCACCTGAATAAAAATAAAGTTATAATTAGAAGGGAGGGAGAAAAAAAAGGAAGAAAAAGGAAAAAGAACACCACTCCCTGATTAGGAAAAAAGGAAGAATATAAATGATGAACGTTGGGATCAATGAATTTAGAGAATCTAGAACAAGCAGCAAGCTTTTCAACAACTAAGAGAAATCAAAGCACATATGGGTTCATGTGCTTGGTGAAGTGAAACAGGTTTGGCTCAAAAAGGCAGAGGATCTAGTTTTTATGCATTATAATCTTGGTCTTGTGTCCTGGAAAAATGAAGAATACACAAGAGGGCAAACAAAAGATTGGGATGTGGATCCTAAAAAACGTGACTTGGATATTTCCATGGCGTCGTTTGATCTTGAGGATGATGAAAATCTTTCTCATACACCTTTTGTTGAATCCATCTCTTCCTATGGTTTTGGTGCGGATTTTGATGATTTTTAAGATTATGAGATAAGTTTATAGTGTATCCCATGTAGTTTAGTTTTGCATGACATGTATAGCCTTATGTATAAAGGTTGATCTTTGACATTGAGCATTGCACTTTATATGGGATTTAATAAATAAACAAGGTAATAGGGTTCGCGCACCCGGCAGGCCAGGTGCACGAACCCGTTCGTGCACCCGCACCGGGTGCGGGGTCAACCGAAACCCGACGGGCTGCGGGGTTTGGCTGGCTGCACCCGACCCATTTTGGGCATAAAAAATAAAAAAAATGTTATTATTTTATTTAAGTGGGCCCCAGCCGCACCTAGCCCATACGGGCCAAAAAAAAAAAACATTTTTTTTTTTTTTTAAAGTTTAAAGTTTTTCTACACGAATATCATATATGCTTTTATAATGCCATATTTAAATATTTTGCAATGTGTATGATTTATTTTATTTCACAATGTGTGTGATTTATTTAATTATTTTGCAATGTGTATGATTTATTTAAAATTTTTAAATTCTTTTCGATAGAACAATACATATATGATTTTTTAAATTAAAAAATAGCTGCACTCGCACCTGGCGAACCCTGTTTTTTGGGGGGGCCGCACCCGCGATTCCCGCGCACCCACACCCGCGCACCTGGTCACCTTGTAAATAAATGTGTTTTTTAATGCATATGTGATCTCCTAAATTCAATTTTGTATATAAATTTTAAAAATATCAGTTTCCTTTTTTTTTAAATTAGGCTCTTCCTATGTTGTTTCCATATTTCTGAAGGGTTTGAGGAATTGCATTTCCCAAAGTGTTTTTTGTTTTGGAAACTATGCCTGTTTCTAAGTTTCGTGTAACTTACGCAAAATGAGAGCTGCCACTAAAAACTCTTGGATCATGTTATTTGTGTATGATAATAAAGTCTTCTGCATATTCTATGATGATTGAATCTATTGAATGTTTTAAGCCCCCACTTCCTTTGATCAATCCCACAAACTCTCAAAGGATCTTAGAAAACATGATAGAGAAAATATTCATCATGTCCAACCCAATCATTTAAATCTTTAAGGTGAAGAGCATCACCTGAAACGAAGAAATTAACAACATTCTGCAATAAGTCACTTAGGTCTTCTTTCACAAAATGGACAAAATTCTGGTATAATTATCAACTTCTTTTAGATCAATAGATGTTAGATTATCATAAAGGAAGCAATTAATTCCAAAAGAACCTTTCTAGGGAGATCTCTATTCTATATATTTTTCCTAAAAATATATCTATGAGAAGGAATTATTTTGTTTTTCCCTTCATGTCATGTATTGATTTCAACGAGGAAAATAGTATCATTACTTTGAATCATCATCAAGGAAGGTAGAGAGAAAGAAATGATCCATCCTAATTTCAAAGCCTAATTGATACTGTATTTAAGGTTTCATTGTTTGTTGTCAAGATGAAGAGTTGGTGATAGGATGAAACTTAGTCTAACCTATTGGAGGTGTATCTGTGATTCTGGCTTTGCTGTTAGGCTTAATTATTCACTTTCCCTTTGTTTTCTAGGACTACATGGAAAGGAAAGAAATATGGTAAATTTGAGAATAGAAACAAGGAAATCTAATAATATTTGTGATTCCCATTAGTCTACCCCTTGGAGATAATACTGTAAAATGACTTTAACCAAGAAGCAAGCTCCTGAACAAGGGTATTGTTAACATCCTAGGTAGCTATTATTCACAGTCCTACCTCTATAGGATCAAACTCATACTCTTTTACTTTTGTATATGTGTCCTTAACCAAATGCCCCAACCGAACAGAGAGCTATATCAATCTTATCCTAACAATAAGTGGATCTAGCAACATTGAATCCAAGTTTGTACAGAACCAGAAGTTATCTATGGCTTTCTGGGCTTGATTATGAACACATTTTGTCATTTTATACCATAGTAACTGGGAGACATCTCCAGAAACAGCAAGAAACATTGGACTGTATCTCTTGACATCCGCTTGTATTTTTGAGACATGTTCTCGTCTTGGAGATGCATGAAGTGGGGGGATGCATTCCCCTGCTTCCACATTGGCAAGAGATTTGAGTTCCATTGATGCCCTTAGTCTTGTATTTATTGACTTAAAAATTGAAAAGGAGTAGACTTTTCATGTAGAGCCAAGCTCATAGGCACATATTCACTGTCTTGAGAGTTGATAAGAGCAAGAAGCAAGGACATTCCATCAACGCCTGATATTGGCAAATTAATGACATATTGACAACTTAATCAACTTACAAACATATTTTTTTAATTATCTGTGTAAGAGATACTTTTTCTTTCTATCAAATTTATTGCATTTCTTTATTTGTTATATGATATTATGACGCAACATACTCTGTGGGAATGGTGTTAGTTGCCAAAGATTTTAGCTTTTTGTAAATTGATAACAATAAGTCTTCAATGTGAGGCAGAATCTATCATTTTTCGATAAACATCTTGGTCAAGGATCAATAATCAATGCAGTCTCATTGTCCTATTTCCCTTTAGAATTAACTCAACTGAGGAAGCACATGGAGAATTGCTTGGTTTAATAAGGCAAACCTTGCTGATCAAATCCTGCAAAGTCTCATGTTTGTTTCATTTTTGGATTGAGATTCCGTAAAACACAACACTAGGCTATAAAGAACCATAACCAACTCTATGAGATGTTGACTGGCCTTGATTGGAGATAACTTAGTGTGAGCCAGGATACATCCCAATAATCCCCCAATAAACCATCAAATTTTGCTTTTTGTCTTGAATCTTGTAAACCTGAAGCAAGCTTGAGAATGCTTTATTTTTTTACCATCCCTGTTCACACCATCCAAGAAAGTAGTATTATGCATGCATGGGAGTAGTAAGATCTTTTTTCTCAACGAAGTATTTTTGAAAGCAAATATTTTTGGCTATTAGGATGAACTATTCAAAGGAGACTCTCTTAGGCACCTTTACTTTTAGCTTTGAAGTTATGACATATATAAAACCTAATTACATGTTTGCTCGAGATGTCCTAGTTATTTGAACTTTACCTTCTCCTACTTTACTGTACAAGATTAGTCATCTTTCAGATGATTATGATGTTTGTCAGCTTTGCATTCTTCAAGTGCACCCTAAGTTTTTTTGTCCATGTTGGTGTTTATTGGAGATATCTGTGAACCTCCTTTTTCCTTTTCTTTGTCACTAGGTTGTGCAAGAATGGATATCTTACACTGGATTTACAGGATTGAAATTCTTTTTCTTTATTTGTAGATAGCTTGTTTCATAAAATTGATGTGGCAGTTCGGTTTTAGTCTTTACTGAAGAATATATATGTTTTGTGCTTCATGTTTAGGCCAATACAGAGGTGCCATTCTTGTCCTTGAATCTGTTAGCGTATCTTGTTAACAACCTACTGTTAGTAGTTATTACATTATAGTTAGTGGTTAGCTATTCTTTCCTATTTGTTCTAACGAGCTCTATTTTGGCCTCGGGTGGTTCCGCAACCTCCGGCCTAATCTTGGATGAAACAAAATCAGAAATGGATGAAACGTTGGGAAATCAACATAAATGAATGCCCAAATGTCAACAAAGACATAAAAAATTATGTGAATGAAAAGTTCAGAAGTGGAATGTGGAAAAATGCAAGCAGGAAAAGACAATATTATATTGCAAATTTTAACCCAACGTATGACCACAAGGAAAAAGCGTATATAGGCGCTGAAATCAAGTGGAAGGAAAAAATACTCATTGCTCAGATAAGGACTAGCTCTCATAGGCTTAGATGTGAAACATGGAGATGGACAACGCCCAAAGAACAATGGGAAGAAAGGATATGTACTCTATGTAGCACAGGGGCAGTAGAGACAGAGGAACACTTCATCTATAAATGCCCGAGTTTTTCAGATATCCGTGACAAATACAAAGAAACAATTGGGAATGAGTTTATGACAGATTTATTTGAAGACAAGAAAATAAAAAAAGTTGGAGAATTGCTAACACAAATCAGCAGGAGAAGGAACAACCTTCTCAAAGATATTAAAGATCATATGATATGATTTGAGTAATTGTACTTCCATATTTGAGGTCCCATAGACCATATTTGAGTCTTGCGGACGTAATTCAAATCTTTCATTCATTCATTCATGTATTATATATTCCTTGATGAGCAATACAATGTTGATGATTATCTCCACATGGTATCAGAGCAGGCGAGGAGCAGGGCGAGGAGGACGGTTTTGTTTTTTCTCGAGCAGCTAACCCGAGGCACGATTCCCAAGGTGAGAAGCCCTCGGCATGATTCTCGAGGCGACCTGATAGCCGACCTTGGGCACACATCCCGAGGGAGATCCGGATCTGACTGTCTCTGTCAGACCTCGGATCTGGCGCCTGCGCACTAGATCTGTCAGATCTAACTGACGGCCTGCATTGATAGGACCTGTTAGAACTGACAGACCTGTCAGACCTGACAGCTTGTCAGTAGCCTGACCGACGCACGCAGAGACACTGGGATCTGACAGACTAACCAAACGGATGACCGGGACGAGACCCGACACGTGGCGCTTAGCCACTAGACCAGACCGGACAAACGTTGGTGGCACAGAGGTCGAGATTGACTGACGAGTGGACGACTGACGCGGACGGGTGACGTGGACGACTGACAAAGACTGACAGGTGGCATGCTCCGGTTGGACGACGGACTGGTTCTGGTTGCTGGGTTGGACGGCAAAAAGGGCAACAATCATTCATTGATTGCCCGGAGGCAATCAAGTTCAAAAGGGGGGTTCTTTGGTTTTTAAACCACTCCCGTCCCCCCTGTCTCTCGAATGTGGGACTAAAAAAAAGTTCCACATTTTTTTTGAGCCGACTGTCGGGGACAGTCGACTCAAAGGGGAGGAGCCCCTTCTACGCTACCAGCCGGCGGCGATAGCCGAGACGGCTAAACCGCCCGCCCCGCTGCCAAGAGGTCACGGGGTCGAACCCCGTGTCATCCCCCCATTTCGAGCAAGCGCACTTTAAAAAAAAGTAAGGTAAATTTTTTTTCTTAATTTTTTTTTGTAATTTTTTTTTATATTATTTTGGTTAGAGTTTTTTAATTTAATTAATAATTTTAATAATTTCTTTTGTTCTTTTAAATCATTTTTTTTCAAATTATGATTTTTAAAACCAAACTAAATTATTATTTTTATTAATTATATTAATGCTCAACCTTAATTAAAAAAAATTGCATTAAAAAAATTAGAAAATTTGCCAAAGTGCAAGGGGGGGTATATTTTTTTCAAATGAGCAAATTTTAAGGGGGGATAGTGAGTAAATTTTGGCAATTTGGCATTATTGTAAAGGTGCATTTTCGGCAGCGCCCGACACCTATAGGTTTATTTTTGTGGGCACTTTTATGTTGTATGTTGCATTTCCATTATTTTTGCACTACTTCATTAAAAGTTAAAAATCAAATCACTCCCTAAAGTCCCCGGAATAATTAAACCTAACTATGCAATTTATTGCATTGTAGCGTTCGGTATTTGTGATACCTCTGGCCAACACTTACAGGTAATGCTGTCGTGATTGCGCTACTGTATCCGCCGCCTAATATAGCTGCCAAAACGACGTCTGAGCTTGTTCTCTATCAATCGTCGGGGAGGAATAAGTACGCCATTTTGCATTTTTTTTACTCCATCCACTACCCTAATCGTTCTTGTGTTTAGGCGTAAATCCTGACGAACGTTCTGACATCCGAAGTGTTTAGGGGAAGTTACGCCCCACGCATGAGGATTGATGACTTTCTATGGTAGGTGCCATCAACGAGACGATTCCCTTTCAGTACCACGTATCGTATAATCATTGAAGTTACCTATAGTCTCCCTCACGTAAGGGCGGGTAATTTCTCTGATTTTTCAAAATACCTATAGTCTCCCTCACGGAAGGGCGGGTATTTTGTACGGTGTAACGGCCTGGCATTAAGGTATATCGAAAGGGGGACCATTTGGTGATATAAGAAACCTTCACAATGTCTGCAAAATTAATGACTGATGCTCATCAGTTGTTGAAAAGTCCTAATTATACACCATGGAAAAACAAGATGAAGGCAATCCTAGAAATGGATGACTTATGTGATGTTGTATCTGGAGCTACAACAAGACCTTCATCTGCTGTCGGAGCTACAACTCCAACTGCTGATCAAAAATACTTTGACAAGAAAGACAACAAAGCAAAAGTGCTCATCTTGCTTGCTGTGTCTGATGAAGTTCAACCCCATATTGCTGACTGTAAACATAGTAAAGAGGCATGGGATGCCCTTAAAACTATATATGAGGGAAAGAATGATTCCACCATTCTCTTTCTTCAATCTCAATTACACAGTCTGAGCATGAAGCAGGGAGAGACGGTTGAACTCTTTTTTTGCAGAGTGTCTGAATTGAAAGCAAAGTTGAATTCTTTGGGAGAACTTGTTGATGACAAGCTCCTTATCTCAATTGTATTGAGAGCTTTACCTGATTCTTATAGGGTGTTGATCACTTCCCTTCAAGTGTCACAACGGAAAGTTACCTTTGTTGAGTTGGTCAATATGCTTCAAGAGGAGGAGGCACGCCAACTTCAGAGAGATGATTCTTCTAACACAACCCTCTATTCCAACAGGAAGGGTCCTAAGAAGAAGGGTAATTTTCAGAAAGGAGGAAATTCTAACAAAGATTCAAAAGGGAAACAACCTCAACAAACAAAAAGATATTGCAAAATCTGTGACAAAGAGGGTCATGATACAAACAGATGTTGGCATAAGAATAAACAACCTAAACAGAAAGGCCAGAACAAACCACAAAACAAGAATAAGCAACCCAAAGTGAATGTTGCTGTTGAAGAATTTGACTCGGATTCAGAGAGGGCACACAAGGTGCTTATGACTACCACTGTTTCCAAGCATAAGGATCCTATATGGTATGTCGATTCCCGGCGCTAGTAAGCACATGACTCGGCGATAAATCGTGGTTTGAGTCCTTTGAGGCCAAAGAGGGAAAACCTGTCACTATTGCTGATGATAAAACCTACAAGGTTCAGGGAGAAGGTACAGTTTCAGTCACTCTTCCTGATGACAAGTGTCAGATTGAAAATGTCCTCTATGTTCCAGGATTGGCGAAAAATCTGTTGTCAGTCACACAAATTCTGGACAAAGATATGGTTGTGCACTTTAGTGTTGAGGGAGGCAAGAAGTGTTGTTCTATTACCAGGAGAGGTAAGAACATTGCAACCGCTTCATATAAGCATGGCTTATTTGCCTTAGATGCTATCTCTACTCCACATGTAGCCATGATAGTCTCTACAAAGGAGGCAACTTCTCTATGGCACAAGAGATATGGGCATCTTAGTTCTGGCTACTTACTTGAGCTTAGTAAGTATGAGATGGTAAAGGGTCTCCCTTCCCTTTCTTCCACATTGCCAGTGTGCTCTGACTGCTTGGTAGAAAAGCAACATAGAGTACCTTTTGAGAAAAGCTCTACACGAGCAAAGAAACCTCTGGAGTTGATTCACACCGATCTGTGCGATCCTTTCACACCCATCAGTTGTGGGGGGAAGAGGTATTTTCAGTTGTTTGTGGATGATTACTCACGAAAGATGTGGGTGTTCTTTCTTAATCTGAAATCTGAAGCATTTGGTTTCTTCTAGCAATTCAAGAAATCTGTTGAGAAGGAGTCAGGGACTTCTATAAAGATCCTCCGCTCAGATCGAGGGGGGGAGTTTATCTCTAAAGAATTTTCTGCATTCTTGACTGCACATGGAATCAAGAGACAGTTAACTACTGCTTATACTCCTCAGCAGAATGGTGTTGCTGAAAGGAGGAACCGTTCCATCATGGAAATGGTTCGTTGCATGCTCACAGGAGCTAGTCTTGAGCAACAATATTGGGCAGAAGCTGTCACTACAGCAGTATATCTGTTGAATAGGGCACCCACAAAGGCCCTACAAGGAATGACTCCACAAGAAGCTTGGAGTGGTAGAAAACCCTCCATCTCTCATCTACGCATTTTTGGATGTAAAGCTTTCATGCACATACCGAAAGAGAAAAGGAAGAAGCTAGATGAGAAGACATTGAAGTGTATTCTTCTTGGCTATGATGAGCACTCTAAGGGTTATCGATTGATTGATTCTTTGACCAAGAAGATTCATGCCAGTAGAGATGTTTTTGATGAAGCTTTCACATCACAAAGCACATATGATGTATACCTAGATCTTGTGGAAACTAAAGTTGAGAAGTCCCCTTCGTCATCAAAGGCTGGAGGTCCTTCTACTTCATCTTCTTCATCACCACAGAAGAAGAATCCAAAATGGTATACAAATACAATCAGAGACTCCAAGTTATCTACTCCACCAAATTTGACTTTGGATAGACCTCGTACTCGCAGCATGGCTCGACAGCAGAGAGCAACAGCAGAGACTACTGAGGTTGATGATCTGTGTCAATCTTTTGAGGAACTTTCTGTAGATCCAGAGAGAGAAACAGAGGATATGGATTAAGATGATGACAGGGTGTTTATGTCTTCAATGAATGAACATGAACCTGCTTCTGTACAAGATGCCCTTAGTGAGCCACAATGGAAGGCTGCTATGGATGTTGAGTATAAGTCTCTGATGAAAAACAAAACTTGGAAGCTTGTCGATCTGCCACACGGAAAGAAGCCCATTGGTTGCAAATGGGTATACAAAGTCAAGTACAAGGCAGATGGGACAATTGATAAGCATAAGGCCCGTCTTGTTGCAAAGGGCTATGCTCAAAAGGAAGGCATTGACTACGAGGAAATTGTTGGTTACGAATCTGCCATGAGGAAAGGATTTGTTGTTATTGCGCCCAGATTCGCCCACCAAATTGAAAGGCCGGAAGGAAGGAATGCCTTCCGTGCCAATCTCCGGAGAAGGCCGGCTTCCTGTGGGGTTTTAGTGTTTTAGGATAAGAGTGCAGGGAAAGAGATAAAAGTGCGGAAAGAGAATCCAAATGTGATTGGAGTTGGGTGGGGGGAATAAGCGACACGACAACGATCAATCACCGCTACTAACAACATTCCTTTACAAAGCACACATTGAAACTACAGCTATCATTAATCCTATGTATCCTCTATCTATGCATTCCAGGAATACTTGATCATCAAATACCAGAGTCCAGAGTTCAGTACAACAGTAAGCAATGATACAAGAAACATGAGGCAGAAATGACAAGGAGAGGCAGCATACAAGATAAAAGACAGTAAGCAGAGCCAAGTATATGCTTTGTATTAGAGGCAAACGCACAACTACAATGGTTCCCTAGCAATATATTCCCCTTCCCCCTTTTACAATGAATTGCATGGCTATTTATAGCCTCAAGTTCCCCCCGATTACATTCTCGGGCACAAAGTCCCAGACTAAACATTAGCTGACACAAGCGGCTGAAGAGCTGCTGATGCTGACTTCTGTCGGGCAGGACTGTACTTGCGGCATGGTCTCCCTGAAAGATGTACAGCTACGTGGCGGTGTGTCGGGTCAAACCTTTGGTCAGCAGGAATGCGGGTAGTTGTGGCGGATGGAACTTCTTATCAGCCTTAAATGATGGCAGCTGGCGTAGATAGTGCGGCCCATGCTTTGTCCTTTTCCCGTCATGTCTTGGCTCGAATCCCGAGGTTGGACACTTGTCGGATGCTGATGAATGACACATGTCTGCCTTGAAAGGCAGTTTATCCAACTTCGCCCAGGATCAGAGCGCTGTCGGGTTGCGCAGACGGAAAACAGCACAGTTGGGGAGGCCTCCGTGCCTTAGTCAATTTTCGGGCTTGCTTGCCCAACTGCGCACCGGTCAGAGGGCGCACCCCGACTTCGCTGCGAAGTCGGGTTGCGCACCGGCACTTTGCTGTCTTCTCGTCATTCGGACTGCGCACAAAAGGGGCGCACCCGACTTCGTTGCGAAGTCGGGTTGCGCCCAACACTTAGCTGATTTTTGCCATGCTCTCCAAGTGCGCCCGGGAAGAAGGGCGCACCCCGACTTCGCTGCGAAGTCGGGTTGTGCCCTGACACTTAGTCAAATTTTGCTCATTTCTGTCTGCCTGTGCACTTCGCATTCCCTCTGCGCTCCAAGCGGAGGCGCACTCCGACTCGGGAAGTCGGGTTGCGCCCGACACTTAGCAATTTTCGGGGAACACTTGCTGGAAACTTTCTGGGGAAGTTAAGGGGAAGAGGGAGGAATGAGACTGCAAGGAAGAGGGAGAAAGAGAGAAATGAAGAAAGGGAAAGAGAGGAAGGAAGGAAAAGAGCAGGTCACTTACAAAAACTGAAAACATGGCACCCCGTGCCAAATGTGGCAACATTCTTGGCGGCTCGCGGGGTGTCGAGCTCGCCTCGACGCAAAGAACCATGCCTTTATCCATTGGGTGCAGAGGAACTTCCTTCCCCTGCTTTCTGCTGCTCTGACCGCTTCATTCCGGGCAACTGTTCTTCTTCAGGATCACTTCCGGCAGTTGCCTCCTCAGTCTCTCCTTCTGAACCTGAATGTTCTCCACTGTCAGCCTCCCACTCGCTGATGCGTTGGTATGCAGCCTTGGCTTGGTCCCAGACTGCTGCTTGGAAGGGCCCGAGGTCGCTGATCTCTCTCAGTGCTGCGTGGAATGCAGCAACTGCGTGCAGGTCGATGGTGTTATATCTTCTTCCCAATTCCTTTAGGGAGGAGTTGATTTTACAGTATTTCGACACCATCTGGGTGACCTGAGCTTCCTGAATCGGCTCTGCCCAGCTATCAATTTCTGCTGTGTCTGTCTCAAAAGACAGCCAATTCTGCTTAACCTGGTCCAGGGTCAGAAATTCGCCATCTTTGACGAAGCTCGGGCACCCGTGCTCAGACAAAGTGTGAAAGGGGGCCAGGAGAATGTTCCTTTCATGTTCTAGGGCGTCCAGCGTCCTCCTGACCGTTCTAATTTTCTCTGTCTTATCAAAATAAATATGCAAGGTTACCCTTGCATCTGCCCACTCTGAGGCAAGTTGGGA
The DNA here is from genome assembly GCA_028583015.1 of Wollemia nobilis. Classification (NCBI taxonomy): domain Eukaryota; kingdom Viridiplantae; phylum Streptophyta; class Pinopsida; order Araucariales; family Araucariaceae; genus Wollemia; species Wollemia nobilis. The sequence goes on along the minus strand of JAQPPZ010002969.1, from coordinate 10,394,502 downwards.
CATAGGGGCAAATTGGAGGCCTTTGCGCTCAAACTGCTCAAGTTTCATAGCCAGGTCTAGCCATTGCCTCGCCTGGTGTTCGGCCTCCTCTACCACGAGCTTTCCCTAGGCAGATACTTCTTCAATCCTGGACACGAAGTCCAGAACTGACAAGGACTTGACAAGGTTGGGCTTGCAACCTTGTAGCAGACTAGCCCGCATCTCCTTGGCTTTGCTCTTTGAAAAGACCGCCGCTTGTGATGTTTTCTCTGCAAGCCGCGACTGCGCCTGTTTCAGCGAATCTTGAAGCTGCGAAACCTGCTCCAGCGCAACTCTTTTCTCTTCTGACAGCAGCTCGGCTGTCTGTCTCTGTGCTGTGGCCTCCTGCTGAGAGGCGGCCAGCTGAGCCTTAAGCTCATCTATCTCCTGTTGTGCTGACCCTAGCTGCGCGGTGGCCCTAGCCAGGTCCTCCTCAAGCTGCCTTGTGTTATTCTGCATCTGGAACAGCGCTTCCTGGGTCTCAAGATGTTTGACGAGGAGATTGTCTGTCCTACGACGAATACCACGAATTTCGTATTCCTCGTTGATGTCGTCAAAGCTTTTCTCCTTCCTTTGAAGTTCGTAGTCTGCCTCGGTCATCTCCCGGAGAGGCTTCTTTACTTTCGGGATCAATTTCTCGGTTGTCAGCACTCTCCTGTCTAGGTCGAACTTCGTGCGTTTTACCGGGGCAGCTATCTCTTCGGCTCTCCTTCGTTTCACGCCCTGGAGAAAGGAGGCGGAACATCCTGAGGCGCTTACTGCCAAAGGCAGGTCATCGGCGCTCTGTAGTTCGCCCATGAAGTCCAGATCCTCCAGCATTGGATTTTGCCGCGGCATTTTTCCCGCAAACAGTGACGCGGGAGGTATTCCAGAAGGAGTGGCCGCTTTTGAGGGCGACCGGGTCCTAGGGGAAACGGGCGGCTGAGTGGATGGTGCTGGTAGGGTTTTGGACGGCTGGGGTGAGGAGCGCGGCGGTGAAGGAGCAACTTCAGCACTGGCTGCGGGGGAGGGTTCTAGGGTTTGACTCAGTGATTGGAAGGCGTTAGGATCTTGAGCAAACTGGTCGAAGGAATGTGAGCCGCTAGAGGGCTGGGTAGCTTGGGAGGAAGAAGACGCGGCTACGGCTTGCCCTGATGAAATGGGAGAGGGAGCTTTGGCAGGGCCGACTGGGACTTGGGGAAGAGAAACAGTGGACGTACCTGCGGGCTCCGCCTGAGCCGCTGTTGGAGGGACGCTTGCAGCTCGGGTGTCTGCTTCTGGTTCAGGGCTGTCCAAAGAGACAACTTCTGGCGCTGCTACTCCCGACTGCTCTGCGATTGATTGTTGCACAGGCTCCTTAGGCCGCTTTGTCCTTTCAACTCTCTTCCTCTTCTTTTCTTCTGGCGCCGTGGCTGGTCCAGAGGAAAGAGATAATGTCGGGGCGGCAGGCGCTGACGTTCCCACGGTAAACTTGTACCTGGGTCTGGCTGGAAGAATGCTCGCCGTAGCCGATCTGCTAGCCGGCAGCGCGGGCACTTTTTCTGTTGGAGGGGCCACCTCTGGGGTTGACTTCTCTGAATCTTGCGCCTTTTCGGGCACTGCCTCGGAAGCTACAGGCTGCATCGGGCCCACTTGACTGCTCGCCGGAGTCGCGCTGGAAGTCGCCGGAGTTGACGATTGCTGGGACGGGGGCCTTCTTATATACCTTTTCTTAGCGCCTCGGGGGACGCAATTTCGAAATTCGAAGGGCCGCCACGTGGCAACATGCTGGTCATATAGTGCCGAAAATTCGTCGTCAACGGCCAGATTCCTCCGGTTGGATTTATCGTGCTGTGTGCGACACCTCATCTTCCAGCATTCAATGATTTTGTCTTTATGCCAGTTGAGGGGCGCCACCTTGGCGAGGAATTTTCTGAAGCCCGCAGACTCCATCCGGTGATCCGGGTTTCGCTCGGGATCGTACGTCACCTCTTCGCAGTAGAACTCATGCCATGGAGGCCATGATTTCATCTGCTCGATGTGCCATTCCAGGTCTGCACCTGTCCTGTTCCTTCTTTCCTGCATGATCTCGGCTCGGGGACAGATGTGCGTGAATTTTCCTCTGACCCCAATTGGGTCGTACTTCCAGCGCTGAGGCAGCATTATTAGACCCATATCAATGAGTTCCCGCTCGAGGTAGACGTGCTGCCCGATTTCGTACACTTGGGTATTCGCCCAGGTCATGGGATACTGAAATATATGGCCTTTCTTTTTGCCCTGGCCGAATTCTTCTTCAACGTAGTCCATCTGCCGCGCAATTTCCATCCCGAACTGGTGGTCAGTGCAGAAGTAGGGCAGCAGGAACGGCTGCCCCTTGAACCCGTAGATTCTAACTATGATGCCTTGAGTCAGCCGGAAGGTGTCCCCGTACTCATTCTTCCACAGGTACTTTGTCATGACTTCCGGTGGGCGACATGCCTTACGGTTGAACAACCCCATGACCTGGCACAGAAATTTGAGATTAAATTCGTAGAATGAGCCTTTTCTGTACAGAATCTCGGTCCATTCGTACACGGGCAGCGGCTCTCCTTTTTCATTTATTTTCTTCAAGTCAGGAACGTTCATCCGGTAATGCATGTGATACAGGCACAGCCATGCGAGGAAGGAACAAAACCGGAAATCTTTTGTCTGCTTTTGCTGCAGCCTAACCAGACTTGAATGTATTGCATATGCCAGCCAGTCCGCCCAGTCGAAGAAAATAGGGCGCTTTCCACTCTTCTGCGCTGTAGAGTCATAAAATTCTCCGTGTAGGAGACATTCTGCCAGCGCCAGCTGGTACGGCCGTACTACTTTGTCAGAGTCACAGCCTAGGACCCACGCCAGGATGATGTAGATGTATTTATTCTCAAATCTGTCCAAGGGTATGGGGCCAGTCGGCCACTGTCCGGCTGCCAACGGAGTCTTCAGCTCCGAATCAAGAAACTCTCTCATCCGCTTTGTCTGCGTAAATCTGCCGGTCTGCTCATCCAGATTCACCCTTCTGACAATTGCGCCGGGCTCGTACTGCAGCCCCGGGGCGAACGCTGGCTGGACGCTCTCCCGGAAGAGTGTGAACAACACTTTTCCCTTGTTGTCGCAGACTTGCCGGGCAGCTGGTTTGTAATATTCTGCAATTGCTTCAATCAGCTCCGGGCACTGGTGAGTAGGAGGGCACAAGAACCAGTATAGGTTCGATTTATACGCAGCGCCGACATGATGTGAGGGCGAAACCTTGTCTACCCACTTTGCAATGTTTAGCCGCAGTTTGGTGAGGCTGATGGAGAAAGAGCCGTCCTTGTACCCGGACAGGCGATTAACTGGTGGCGGCGGAGTCTGCCCAACTACGCGCCTCTTCGTCCGGGATTTTCTTTTCTGGTCCTTCTGCGGCGCTTCGCTCTCATGAGCGCTTGACTCTGGTGATTCCTCAGCTTCGCGCCGTTCTTCACTGGATTGCGCCTGTACGGGCGCTTTCCCCTTGTCCATCCTTTTCGAAACAACAGAGGCAGGAATTACGGCTTCTGAGTTTGTCAGCTTTATTCCTTGCAGTCAGGAAGTCAGCTTGAACGATTTGAATTTTCTGGTTGCGCCAGGGCCCTTTTTGTAGACAACGACTGCAACATTAATGGCGCGAGGGAGGGAGTTAGGGCAGTTAACTTGGAGTTGGTGGAGGCGTTATGATTTTTTGGCAGTAGTGCATGGGTTTATTTTTGAAAAGCGCACCCTAGTAGCCGTTGGTCCAAAACGCACCTTGCTTTTTTAATGCATCATTCTTGAAAGATGTGCAATCATTAAACCTCCTTGGGCATCGTGCCATTGCTGACGTCATCGCTGCCGCCTGGGCACACTTTACAAGAGAGAATTTCTGGCCCGTTGACCCAACTTCGCCCTGTGCCGTACTTCGCCCTGGGCCCACACTTAGAATTTTTCATGTTTTCCGTGGTGGGTTATTCGGACTTCGCCCGAAATTCAGGGCGCACTCGGACTTCGCCCGGAAAATGGGCCTGACTCGCGAAAAATGGCGCGACTCCGACTTCGCCCAAATTTGCTTGCGTAGTCCGACACTTAGCCGTTTTGTCGCTGTCTGTTTCCCAACTGCGCCCTTTGGAGGGGGCGCAGCCCGACTTCGCTGCGAAGTCGGGTTGCGCACCCAGACTTAGTTAATTTAGCTCCTCTTTTCAGCTGCCTTGCTCCGTACTTCGCACTGTCCAAGGAGCGCTACCCGACTTCGCTGCGAAGTCGGGGTTTGCCCTAGGTCTTACTTGGGCCCTTTGAAAAATTAAAAACTGAAAAACTGAATGCTGAAATATATACATTCTGAAAACTAAAAAATGCAGAAGGGAAATTTGTACAAGGAAGGACCCATCTGGGCGCCTTCAGTGGTGGTAAATTTTGAGGTGGAACCCATTGACGGGAATGGGGAGAAGCTGTCCCTCCATGTCCCGGAGCACAAATGCATTAAACTGATTTACCCGGGCAATCTGATAGGGGCCCTCCCATAGGGCATCAAACTTGCCGTGGTTACCCGGCTTCGCCTTCAACGAGTCCCACTTCAGCACCAGGTCCCCGATTTTGAAAACTCGGGCAGTGGTACCTTTTGCGAACCAGCCTTGTGTTGCTTCAGCGTGTTTGGTGAAGGCCTGGTACGCTTTTTCTCTGTCTTCCTCTAACTGCAGCAGTTGGCAAAGTCTGTCATCTACCGGATCCCCGTTGCCTCTCTCTTCATCAAGCATCCAGAGAGCGGGAATTTCGATGTGGGTCGGCAAGACTGCTTCTTTGCCGTATACGAGCGCATAGGGGGACGTTTTAATGGACTTCTTGAAGGATATCCTATCCGCCCACAGCGCCCGATCCAGGAGTAGGTGCCAAGTCCTCTTGTTTTTCTCTACTATCCTCTGGATGATTTTCAGCAGATTCTTGTTGGTGGACTCGGCGAGACCGTTCCCTTGCGGGTAGTAATTGGAAGACATTTTGTGATAAATGCCGTATTTGCCGGTGTACTCCGTGAGTACGGCGCTCGCGAACCCCGGACCATTGTCCGTCACTATTGACTCAGGGACACCGAAGCGGGTAATGAGGCTCTCGAGGAACCTGATGACCGTCTCCTGGTCCGCATTCTTTGTGGGGATCGCCTCTGCCCACCGCGTGAAGTAGTCGGTGGCGGTAAGAATGAACTTGTGCCCCGCTGCAGAGTTCGGCGTAATAACCCCAATAAAGTCCAGACCCCATTGCTGAAACGGAGTCTCGGCTTGGATCGGTTGAAGGGGCAGGGGTGCTTTTCTATTTCTGCCGACAAATCTCTGGCATTGATCACATTTTGTACAGACCGCATGCGCGTCTGTAAAGAGAGTGGGCCAATAGTACCCAACTCTTATTATTTTCAAGGCCGTAGGCCTTGCAGAATGGTGACCCCCAGGCATCCCGGAGTGGAATTCTCCGAGGACCCTGGGCTGGTCTGCTTTCTTGACGCACCGCAACAGGATGCCGTCAATGTTTTTGAAGTAAAGCCCCTCGGGGCGAAGAGTGTATTTCAGTGCACCTAGCCGAAACCTCCTTCTTTGTGAGGCATTCAGGTGGTCTGGACATCTCCCGGTGCAGAAATACTTCACCAGGTCATCTGTCCAGTCACTCTCCTCGGGTAAGGAGTTGGCTAGGTTGGTGTTTGTTGCTGGATCCTCCCACTTACAGGCGGATATCTGGGCTGCTGCGCTTCGGGCCAGCTCCTGGCACAAGGCTCGGCCTCTGATAAGCTTGGTTGGCCGCACTTCGATGTCGAACTCCTGGATTTTAGCAATCCATCCTGCTCTCTTGTGACCCGGCTCTCCTTGTATGATGAAGCTTCGGACGTCCGGGTGTATCACAAAGACGGTAGTTCTGCTCTGGGAGACGAAGTGCCTGAACTTTCGGAGAGACTTCATGACTGCGTGAACCTGCCGCTCTATAAAGTTGTACTTTTCTTCATGCGGCTGAATCACTTGGCTCAGGAACGCTATGGGGCGCTCCTCGCCATCGTCTCCCTTTTGGGTCAGGACTGCGGCGTAACTCTCGGGTTCTCCCACCGCGTACAGGATGAAGTCCTTGGAGTAGTCCGGGTTTATCAACACCGGAGCTTGTGCAATTCGGGCCTTGATTTCCTCGAAGGCCTGCCTCCTCTCATCAGTCCATAAGAATTCAGCATTCTTTTTCAGCAATTCGGCCATGGGCTTGATTACCTGTGCGAAGTCCGGTATGAACTTCCGCACGAAGTTGATTTGGCCGAAGAAGGACTGCAGCCCCTTCTTGTCAACTGGGGCGGGCAAGCGGAGGAGGGCTTCTGCTCTATCAGGGTCCACGGCTAGGCCTTTCTCGGAGATGACATGCCCTAGCAGCTTACCTTCTTTTACCGCGAAGACAGATTTCTTCGGGTTTATGGAAATGCCGAATTCACGACACCTTTCAAATATTTGCCGCAGGTGGGGAACATGGTCCTCTCTCTTGTGAGAGAATACAGTCATGTCATCCAAGTAGATGACAATAACCTTGTTGAGCAGCTCTCGGAAGGCCAGGTCCATGGCTCTCTGGAATGTGGCGCCAGCATTGGATAAGCCGAAAGGCATGCGCTGGTAGGCGAACGTTCCCCATTTGGTGGTGAACGCCGTCTTATGCTGGTCCTCATCCTTGACCCAGATCTGGTTGTACCCAGAAAAGCCGTCTAGGAGGGAGAATCTTTGTGCTCCAGCAACTATATGGAGGATCTGATCGATTTGGGGAAGCGGATAATGGTCCTTGAGGGAGGCTTGATTCAGATTTCTGAAGTCCACAGAGAGACGAATGTCTCCGTTCTTCTTCCTCACGGGAACCAAGTTCGCAACCCGGGATGAATGCTTGATGGGGTAGATGATCTTGGCTTCCGAGCATCTTCGGGAGCTCGGCTTTCATCATGGCCTCGATCTTCGGATTTACAGCCTCTCGCCTGCCGGAATGGCTTGGCGCCATCTTCTAGCTCAATGGTATCTTTGGATTATATTTCTGTCATACCCCTTCAAGTCCTGGTAGCACGAGGCTACTATGTCAGGGAACTCTCGGCACAATGTTCTGATTTGCTCAAGTTCCTCTGTGGTGCAGTCTGTCCCGACCTTGATTGTTTTTCCAGGTTCAAGCTCCAGGTTGGAGTATTGCTTCGGGTCTACTTTGATCCGATGTGATATTGCTCTGTCGTTCTGATCAAATAGACTCTCAAGTGTAATCAGTCCTTTTGGGACATGATTATTTTTCAGTTGTATCAACCCCTCATATTGCTCGTCATCAGGGTCTCTACCTTCGATTGAACACGCTTCGTTAACCAAAAATGTGACGATCTCCTCGTCACAATCAAACACCTGCCAGTGGGTGTCCTTATCAGGCACAGAAGGCCTGTAAATGGTACGGACCGGCTTCGGCTTCTGGACAGTGTCATCAGCCGGAACGTACCTGGCTCCAACAGACGCCAGAATGTCAGCATGCTTGTTTTTCTCGCGTGATATAGCCTTGACATTCAATGAGTCAAACGACTCCATCAGATCCCAGACCCGATTACGGTACGCCTTGAGATAGTGCTTCTTGGAGGCGCACTTGTTCGTAATCTGGTGGCACACCAACTCTGAGTCGCCAAAGATCTGCAGATGCTTAATCCCCAGCCTCTCCGCTTTCCGCAAACCTAAGCACAGGGCTTCGTACTCCGCCGCGTTGTTGGTACAGCTCCAGGCCAGCCTGTAGGTGTAGTCCTTCTGGATCCCGGTTGGGGAAACCAAAAGTACACCAGCACCGGCGCCATTTTTGCATCGTGCGCCGTCAAAGAAAAGCTTCCACAACTTTTCAGGTGCAAGTCCCACTTCTCTTTTGGCCGACTTGTCAAGCCTCTCAGGCTGAACAACAGTGTAGCAGCCTTGCTCAGTTTCAATCACGGCGTTGAAGTCCCGCAAGGAGAATTCATCTTCTACTTGCAGCAGCTCAAGAGCTTGCTCCGTCATGTCCACCACCACCAGTTCTTCCTCCGTCAGCTGAACCATGCAGTCCTGCGACTCTTCTCCGGGTATCTTCTCTACTAGGAAAGTGGAAGGCTTCTCGTTGTAGATCTTCAGTCTCCTTCCTTTGAAGGGCACTTCCATGTGTGAGTAGTCTAGAGACAGATACCCTCCTAACTTCGCAGTGAACTCCCTGGAGAGGCACATGCCGAAGTAGGGTTCCAAGTCGACGACCACGACCTCTTGGATGACCACGATGTCGAGAGCTTTGTGCAGCCGAATAGGGATGTCTTTAATGACACCGACTGTCTTGACAGGGGTGCCGTCCAGTTGCAGCACGCCTTGGCTGCTCCTTGTGTACTCCATCCCGATTTCGTCGCAGACGGCTCTCGGCATTACGGTCGTGGAAGCACCAGAATCCACCATACAGTTGTGCACTATGTACCCTTGCATCCGTAATGACAGATAGAAGGGAGGTGGTCTGTTCTTCCCAGTGGCTGAGACTGTCAGGGGTTGCACCAGAACAGCGGGCTGTATCTGCTTGCCATTCTTCATGCTTTTCAGAGATTCCTGCAGCAGATCAACTTGGCCTGGGAGCAGAAGAGCATCATACATGCTGATTCTTGCGGGGGTCCTCTTCAGCTCGTCTACTATGCTGTAGCCCGAGGTGCTAGCTCCTTCCGCTTCTTTTGCCGGCTCATACTTCGTCCGGTACTGCTGAGTGGCCTCAACTCTCTGTCTCTTGGTCAGAGACGGATATCTCAGCTTCTCCTGAGCTTGTTCTTTGGTTTCAGCTGGAGGCTGAGCAGCGGGAGCTTTAGGCACGGGAGCTTTCGCTACGGGAGGCTTGACTGCGGGAGTCTTCTCTTTGGCTGTGTAGGGCCACAGCCTCTTGTCAGGTGGTAGCCCAGCAGGTTGCGCCTTATCTCTTCTGGCGTATACCTTCAAGGGCTTTGGAGCGGCTTCAGCAGACTTTCTGTCTTCCTTGGCAAGGGGCGGCAACGGATCTTCTTCTGGACGGCAAAGTTGCCTTCATCGTCCAGGATCATGTAGAGTTCTTCGTCTTCTATTGCGCTGCCGGCCAAGGTCTGGAGGTAGTGTTGGTGCAGTGTGCAGTCATCCTCAGAATGCGGGTCGTTGCACGTGGTGCACCAGTTGATCTGGTCAGAGGTACCAGGTTGGTCTTCAATGGCAGCATTTCTCGGAGGGGGACGCCTCTGATCTCGCCGTTCTGGGGCTTGATCTTTTGTCAGTGCCGGGGGTGGATATGGCCTCCTTGGAACAAGGTCCATCTGGGCCTGTTTCTTCTTTAGAACGGTCATGTCGTTGGACATGGTGTGATATCCGGAGGCCAAAGCTCGTACCTCCTGGAGGATTTTATTCTGAATATCATTGTCAGGAGGCGGCAAATGAGCTGGAGGAGGTAATGCAGCCAATGGAGGAGGTGTAGAATATTGTGCATACTGCGGGGGAGCAGGGAGTGCTGGATAATGCAGAGGAGGAGAGGCGGATAATGAATTTGTGGCGGGCCGTAAGGATTCACGACCGGCGCCGGATTCCATTGCTGTTGGGGTTGCTGTCCTGAAGTGGACGACACTGGACCGGAAGCTGATGGGTACTGAGATCGGGGAAAGTCGGGGTAAATAGGCGGCTGTACCCTGTGCGGGAGTCTGCCTATGGAAATGATATCCATTTCAGCTTGTTGGGCAGCCTCGTACAGAGCAGGGAACGAGTCGATTCTGGCTATCTTCAGCGAGTAGGCAAATGTCTGAGTTGAAGGACCTCAGGTAGTAGTAGGCGGCCTGACCTGTTGAAGGTCGGAGTTCGCGAGGTACTCGTTTCCAAGACCTCGCAAACCTGATGTTGAAGTCTGACACCTCCTCTTGGGGGTGTCGTTGTATACTTTGAAATTGATGCAGCAAAGAAGAGGGATCAGCAGACTCGTTGCATCCTTTCACGAGCTTGCCGGCTAACTGTCGCCACCCCGTGATAGATCCCTCTGGTAGTGATCTCCACCAGTAGAGAAGCTTTCCCCTTAGGGAAAGGGCCAGCAGACGGGTCTTCACACCTTCGTCAGTGATGGAATGTAGCGCAGCCAGGGCCAGAATGTCCTGGATGTGTTCATACGCCGTCTTGCCGTAGCCGTCATACGTAGGGATAGACTTTAAGGCAGCGGGGGCACAACTTGCTGTCCGACTAGGGCCAAGGGCCCCGTGGAGTCCACCGCCGGGAAGAGGTCATCATCGTTCTGCTGGGCAGCCATGTCTTCTTCCCCTCCGGTGGTGTACTCGGTGTCAGAACCGTCCGAGGATGTGGATTCTTCCTCAGCCTCGACTTCTTCGATTTCAGCCTCGGCCTCTTGAATTTCAGCCTCGGCCTCTTGAATTTCTTCCACGCGAGCTTGGTAATCAGCCAGCCTGACGCGCTCGCCTGGAGCGTCAATGTCAATTTCGTAAAAGTCAGGCGGGTTTCCCGGATTCCTTGCTCGCCACCTTCTTGTTTGCATGAAGGCGTTAGGACCGGTCTTCACGGACTCAGAGAGTATTCAGATATTTGCGAGTCGCCGGGTGCTCCGATTTTTAACAAGCAATGAAGCGAGCACTCGTGCTTCGATTCTGTTTGGGGGTGGGAAACTACCATGTCCCACCGGGCGTGCCAGAGAAACCGTTGGTTACGAATCTGCCATGAGGAAAGGATTTGTTGTTATTGCGCCCAGATTCGCCCACCAGATTGAAAGGCCGGAAGGAAGGAATGCCTTCCGTGCCAATCTCCGGAGAAGGCCGGCTTCCTGTGGGGTTTTAGTGTTTTAGGATAAGAGTGCAGGGAAAGAGATAAAAGTGCGGAAAGAGAATCCAAATGTGATTGGAGTTGGGTGGGGGGAATAAGCGACACGACAACGATCAATCACCGCTACTAACAACATTCCTTTACAAAGCACACATTGAAACTACAGCTATCATTAATCCTATGTATCCTCTATCTATGCATTCCAGGAATACTTGATCATCAAATACCAGAGTCCAGAGTTCAGTACAACAGTAAGCAATGATACAAGAAACATGAGGCAGAAATGACAAGGAGAGGCAGCATACAAGATAAAAGACAGTAAGCAGAGCCAAGTATATGCTTGTATTAGAGGCAAACGCACAGCTACAATGGTTCCCTAGCAATATATTCCCCTTCCCCCTTTTACAATGAATTGCATGGCTATTTATAGCCTCAAGTTCCCCCCGATTACATTCTCGGGCACAAAGTCCCAGACTAAACATTAGCTGACACAAGCGGCTGAAGAGCTGCTGATGCTGACTTCTGTCGGGCAGGACTGTACTTGCGGCATGGTCTCCCTGAAAGATGTACAGCTACGTGGCGGTGTGTCGGGTCAAACCTTTGGTCAGCAGGAATGCGGGTAGTTGTGGCGGATGGAACTTCTTATCAGCCTTAAATGATGGCAGCTGGCGTAGATAGTGCAGCCCATGCTTTGTCCTTTTCCCGGTCATGTCTTGGCTCGAATCCCGAAGTTGGACACTTGTCGGATGCTGATGAGTGACACATGGCTGCCTTGAAAGGCAGTTTATCCAACTTCGCCCAGGATCGAGCGTTGTCGGGTTGCGCAGAGGAAAACAGCGCAGTTGGGGAGGCCTCCGTGCCTTAGTCAATTTCTGGGCTTGCTTGCCCAACTGCGCACCGGTCAGAGGGCGCACCCCGACTTCGCTGCGAAGTCGGGTTGCGCACCGGCACTTTGCTGTCTTCTCTGTCATTCGGACTGCGCACAAAAAAGGGGGGCGCACCCCGACTTCGGGCGAAGTCGGGTTGCGCCCCAACACTTAGCTGATTTTTTGCCACACTGCTCTCCAAGTGCGCCCAGGAAGAAGGGCGCACCCCGACTTCGCTGCGAAGTCGGGTTGTGCCCTGACACTTAGTCAAATTTTGCTTGTTTCTGTTCTGCGCACTTCGCATTCCCTACTGCGCTCCAACTGGAGGGCGCACTCCGACTTCGCTGCGAAGTCGGGTTGCGCCCTGACACTTAGCCATTTTCAGGGAACACTTGCTGGAAACTTTGCTGGGGGAAGTTAAAGGGGAAGAGGGAGGAATGAGACTGCAAGGAAGAGGGAGAAAGAGAGAAATGAAGAAAGGGAAAGAGAGGAAGGAAGGAAAAGAGCAGGTCACTTACAAAAACTGAAAACATGGCACCCCGTGCCAAATGTGGCAACAGAAACTTTTGCACCTATTGCTCGGATGGCTACTATTCGAGTTCTTTGTGCTATGGCAGCACAGTATGGGTGGAAAGTTCACCAAATGGATGTCAAGAGTGCTTTTTTGAATGGTGATCTCCAAGAGGAAGTCTATATGACTCAACCTGAAAGATTTGAAGTGGAAGGCCAAGAGCAGAAAGTGTGCAAGTTGGTCAAATCCTTATATGGTTTAAAACAAGCTCCTCAAGCTTGGTATATAAAAATGGATAATCACCTCCTGCAGCATGGATTTAAGAGATGTCCGTCAGATGCAAACCTCTATTTCAAGAAACAAGGTTCTGAGATAGTGTTGCTTGTACTCTATCTTGATGATCTGCTCATTACAGGGAGTTCAGAAACTATGATCTCTGCTGTCAAAAGAGACTTGTGTAAATCTTTTGAGATGACAGATCTCGGACTTCTCCATTATTGTCTTGGACTGGAAGTAAGCCAGAAGGAGCACTGCATCAAAGTGTCTCAGAAAAAATATGCCAAGACACTGTTAGAAAAATATCGCATGACTGATTGCAAGCCAATGGCAACACCGATGGAATCAGGGCTTTAGTTGTCGCGATATGATGATTCACCTCAGGTAGATGGTACTCTCTATCGACAGTTGATTGGGAGTCTCATATATCTGACAAATACTAGGCCAGATATCATGTTTGCTGTCAACTATCTTTCGAGGTTCATACAGTAGCCTAAGACCACTCATTGGAAAGCAGCAAAACATGTTCTTCACTATGTCCGTGGCACAATGGAATATGGCCTAGAATACAAGAGGAATGACAAATTCTTCTTGCAAGGATACACGGACTCTAACTATGCCGGATCATTTGATGATCGCAAGTCAACTTCAGGATATATTTTTCATCTTGGATCCGGTCCTATCTCTTGGCATAGCAAGAAGCAACAGGTGGTTGCTATTTCCTCTACAGAGGCAGAGTATTGCGCCACACGTGAAGCTATGTGCGAAGTGATATGGTTGCGTCGCATTTTGACAAGTATGGGTCTTCCATCCAAATCTCCAATTCACTTGTTCTGCGACAACCAGGGTGTTCTGAACCTAGTCAAGAATCCAGTGCATCATGAAAGAACCAAACACATTGACACACAATGTCACTTCATTCGAGACGAAGTTCCCCGCCACCGAATTCAGCTTCAGTACATTCCCACCAATGATCAAGTTGTAGACATTTTCACTAAGGCACTTGCACGTGTCAAATTTGAATTGTTTCGCAGCTCTTTATGTATTGCAAAATGATGTAATCAAGGGGGATGTTAGTATAGCTAGTTGTTATCCTATTAGCCAAATAATGTAATAAGGGGGGATGTTAGCGTATCTTGTTAACAACCTACTGTTAGTAGTTATTACATTATAGTTAGTGGTTAGCTATTCTTTCCTATTTGTTCTAACGAGCTCTATTTTGGCCTCGGGTGGTTCCGCAACCTCTGGCCTAATCTTGGGCATCCATGTATTATTTATTCCTTGATGAGCAATACAATGTTGATGATTATCTCCACAGAATCTGCGTTAATCTTGATTTAGAAGAACCCTTTACTTATAAAATTCTTGGAAAGAATTTTGGACTGTTTGTGAACAAACAATCTTAAAAGTATTCTTATCAAATCTAGGTTTACGTTGTCATGAATATGATCATTTGAATAAGGCTTGTCCTGCTGATAAATTGCCCAAACTTTACCCAAGCCATTACTATCTGGCCTCCATTTATGAAAACACATGCACATGGTGGAAAAGCATATGCTTGAGTGTGTATGCCGACTCTGGGAACCTCAATCATAGGTGTTAAACGAAGTTGATATTATATGACAAGTAGCCCTCAACAGCACCTCCATCCAGGGTTTTAGGCCCAGATAATGAATTATTCCATTATAGGGAACTTAATCTAAGTTCTAACACCATGGAGGTGAATTATTGACAATTTCAGGCCCCATTGGTGAATTAGCTCACATTGAAGACTTCAATCGAGGTTTTTTTTTCCTTCAATTATTATTAAATTTGAGCTATTGGTGAATTAGCACTCTTTGGGATTTCAGTCTCGGGTCTTGGGCCCAACCTGAGGATTGTCTTACAGTGGGATGTCAATGGAGGGTTTTAGGCCCTGCTGCAAAATCCTGTTTTAGTTGTGTGTGAGCATGGTTACAAATTCAATTTATAGTTATACACTCATATTATAACAGAATATATAATGCAGATTACTATTACTTGTATCTCAGATTTAGGGTCAGATCAAGAACATACCCTTAACGCTGTCCATACATCTTATCAAGGCGAAAGCCAGACAGTAGGAGCCTCCAAGACCTCCTTGCAGGCCTTCTGACATCTTTGCTGGTGTTGATGAAGATCCTGAAAATGTCCTGCACTTTCTCATCCTTGACCTACATAGATTCCAAAAACTTCCAACACAATAAATAATGATGTTTCTTGCTTAAAATATTATAGGCAATTGTTTGGAGGTCCAGAGAGGCCTTTAGGAGTGATATTTTGAGCATTTACTGAAGTGATCCTTTTAGGTCCTCAGGCTTGTGAATTGCATGCCATTCAGTCATTGCGACAAAATCTTTGAAGTATAGTCTTCACCCCAGGTTTAACTTTTTTTCATTTGTAAGGTCCTTTTAACAATCAGGGACAGTGTGCTTAAATTGCTGCACAAAAGAATTTCAAGAAATTTCTTAAATTTTACTCTCACATGGACTGTCCCAACTTAAAGAATATTTGGCACAGAGCTATAGATACTATCAAGCAAGTTCTCAAGTTAGAGCTTAAGAAGGGATCCTAAGATCAATTTGTATGGATTGAAATTTCAATGTTAACTTTTTAATTTCCTTTCTAACATTTTCTTTTGCCAATATTTTAGTGCCAAGGTGTTAAAGATGAATTATGGCGTTTCATCTGTTGCATTATTATTAGATTTTTGTTATAGACTTGCCACTTATTGTGCTGGAAATTGTTTATTGAAATTCAGGCAAATTTCAGGAGTTAAAATGAAGACAGAATACCGGGAATTTATCAATGCGAATAAGTAATGATGCATAAGGCTGGTGAGAGTGGATGTCTGACTTTTGAAAATTCTTGTAAACTAGTTAAGATTATTATTTTTACCAGGTGGCTTAAAAATTGACTAAAGATTCCAGATCTTATAGGGAGAATCCTGTCTTCAAATGGAAGACATCTTATTGCTGGTGATGCAAAAGTGAGATCAGAATCTGTCCATTTTTTCATTCAATATTAACTGTTTTATACTGCATTTCAGAACCAATATTGGTGTTAAGATAAAAAGTCCTAAATTTGGTTTAAAAACTATATGCAAGTGATATCTCCATTGATATTGGATAACTTTTTTGTGTATCTTCCTTGAGAGTTTTTATGACTTTAAAAATTGCAAAAAAGAGTCTTCTGTAATATTTTGAATGATGTGACGTATCCCTAATGGGTTGGAAATTTGATGATCTGCAAGGCGATGGATATGGTAATGTAATGCCTTTAAAAGGAGGAGAAGACTGGATGTATTTGATAACATGTCTTCTGAGTCTCACCTGTTGGAACTGGTGGAAATGATTGCAACGTATCCATACTCACAAACCAGCAGGTTGGATAGCTACCAATTTTTTTATTTTTTATGAAAGAACAGGCAATTGGCTATGTGATGAATGGTATTGACAGTAAATGTGCCATTTGTAAGTAAAAATTACCGTTTATAAATGGAAATGAAATCGTCATTAAAGGCCAAGTCATTTGAGTAGTTAGTTACAGATCATGTACTTTGTTCCAAATCTATCTTTTGCAGTGTTCAGTCCTTTGTATCCGACTCCACTATTTTGCTTTCTGGAGAATATTTGGGTTCTGTCCTATCAAGTTTCTAAATCATCTTCTAGTTATTACATTCAGATGGATTGCCACTTTACCTTCACCCTGAAATTTCCAATCTAATACCTTGCAAATTCACACCTACATTGGCAAAATAGTCACTTTATGCACAAAGCCAATCCTAAGACGTAAAAAATGCTATTGAATTTGCTCCAATGTTACACTTAATTGCATTTCCATTCTCAAGCAGCATTCGTGCAAAAAATGTTAAGGAGCTTGAAGCCACAAAATAATTGTTGAAAACATAGGACTTGATCTTAAGTCACAAAAAAAAGGTTGTCCTGATTGAATAATGTTTTGCAAGATGAATATAGTTTGTGTAGCTTGTGTGGGTAAATATTCGACTTCCTTGCCAATGAAGTCCTTGAATAATGCTTAAAAATTGTAGAGGAATGAAAAGCATATGGGTCTTGCCAATGTTCAAGACGACCTTGATGGAGAAGCAAATCAACTTTATTGATGCAATGTTGCTTATTTAATACATGCTGCTTCGTTACGATCAATGAATGATCGTTATAAACGAAGACCGATTCTCACGAGGTCTTGCCAATGTTCAAGACAACCATGATGGCGAAGCAAATCAACTTTATTGATGCAATGTTGCTTATTTAATATATGCTTCGTAACGATCAATGAATGATCATTATAAACAAAGATTGGTACTCACGAGGAGATTTTTACAAACAATGAAATTGATACAACCAATGAACCAGTTGGATACAACTTTGTAGATGCGAAATCGAACAACACCAAACAATAAACTTAAATAAATGAACAAATAAAGCAAAATAAACACAAATGATTGCATAGAAATAAACTTTTATTCTTATTGCCGGGTGGATCTTTGATATTACAACCAAATGCACCCCAGAGAGGGGTTTACAATGCTTTATTATTCAATACAACAATTTCAATATGCTAGGGTTCTTTGAAACCCTAGCTAACAAATAAGGGTGGTGTCTTCACGCTCGACTTGATCTCAATAGTAAGGTGAGTGGGCTTTAGATATCCATAGGCCGAACCACTCAAATGCTTCAACAACTTCCAATAAACTTGATCTCTAAACTTGCAAACAACAAACAACAACAAAAAGTCAATAATATCTGCGAGGGCTCCACTATGTGAGGCCCTCAATAAGAAAATTACTAACCCTAGTTGCAGAAATGAAGCTATAAATAGATCTAAAGAATAAACAATACTTGCAATAAATAAATTACCTTATCACACTAATTTGCTGATGTTTGTTCTTCGTCGTTGTTGTAGGATTTGGTGCGCAGATGCCCTAGCAACACCCGAGGGATTGCTAGACTGTAGAACTAGGGTTGTGAACGCCCGCGGGCGCTCAACGATGGCAGGAGGCGTATAGAGGCACTCGGTGATGGAAGGAAGGTGTCCAAAGGTGCTCGGTGGTAATAAGAGACGCCTAGAGGCGCTCGGGGGATTGGAGAAGAACCTGCAGAAGCGGATTTGGTTCGTGCGAAGTGGGCGACGGCGGGTGCAGAAGGCGACAAGTGATGGAAGATGAAAAGTGGTGAGGAGGCTTGGGTGCTTGAGAACTTAGGGCACAAGTGCTTAGAGAACTCAAGACTTAGGGAAAACTTAGCAAACTTCTTAGGGCAAAAGACTTAGGGGTTGAGTCATCAAAATGACTCCTCTTTATAATCTCTCCTAGGGCACATTAGGGTTTCAACGATACAATTTGTGTGGTCAAGATTAAAACGTGACGGAGGGTGGAGATTAAATCTGGGCAGGTGGCATGGATTAAGGCAAGTGAATGGTTGGGATTAAATCATGATGGATGGTTGGGATTAATTCATATAAATATACATATATTTATTAAATATATATAAATAAAATATATAAAATATTATTATTTAAATATATATTAAACAAATATATATAATATATATAAATAATGGGTAAATGTGGTAGGAAACTATGGATGGATGACAAGTGGCTAGATTTTGGTGTCTACAGATGCCCCTTTTTGTACCATGTTGTGTGAAACACAATGTGGTGCAAAAATACAAGACACCTGGTTTTGGCCTGATGCAGAAGCAACTTCTTTCTGTTGAAATGCAAATATGAGCTTGGAGATAAAATAATTTTGATTATGTAGCTTACCCCCTCAATTGGTGAATGAGTGATAGATGCATCTCACGAGCCAATTGATAGATGAGTGCAAATGGTTGTGTGAAATGCATGGTGCGATTATGGATGATATGAATGATGTAAATGTGATGTCGTTTTTGCCCCAACGATGGAAGGAGGTTGTTGAAATATGCAAGTGATTGATTCTGTTTTTGCCCTAACAAATAAAAGGGGTTTTTGCCAAGTGTAGATGCCATGATCATGTATGATGTATCCCGTTGTGGGAAAATCAAAGTCAAATGTGGTTGCCCCAAGTTTGGGGTGATTCCATGTTGTTGAAGAATGTGCCTTCTAGTGTCATTGATATGCAATATGATGAAAATGCAAGTGAAAAATAGTCAACTTTGGAGGGCCAGCTAGTGATTGTCAGATAATTCCTCTGGTCGGAACCAATCACCCTAGCTAAGGCCAAACACCATGATGACTATCATCAAAAGGAATGATGAGTTATAATTTTGTCCATGTTTCAAGCCCCATGAACTAGGCCATCAATGACAACTGGAGAGCAAATTGGTCTTGGCATAGTTTCACTCGAATGGTGAAGTACCAAAATTGATTTTGTTTTTCGATTAATGAGATATTAGATGATGAATATGGCCAAGTGTCCTTATGGTGATTTATTCATCTTATCGAATTGCATGGATGCAAATCACTGCAATCACCAAGGAGATAGAATAGACCACTAGATATGAGGTTCACTTGAAATTTGTGAACTTAGCAAATGTATGAATTTGATGATTGGCATATGATATGTTAATGAGTGCAGCGATGGAATTGATGATGTAGATGAAAATGATCGTTTTGTGAAAATTTGGATTGTTTTGGGGATTGATAAGCAACTTTGCGACTTTTGGGCGTAAATGAAAATTATCTATCCAAATCAGTTTGAACCTTCAAAAATCATGTTATTATGATGAAGTTGATGCATGGATGCAATTTGGAATGATTTGGTGGAGGTAAGCTACCTTTTTGGATTGCTTTTGGTCTTTTGTCAATTCTGACACCAAACGTCGACGACCGCTTATTGCATGCGCAAACGCCCGCCAGAGTTTGACACTTTTCCAAACACAGGGTGGCGCCTCAATGTGCTAGGAAGCGCCTATGGGCGTTTCAGTGCGCCTGAAACAACTATAAGTAGCCTACAGAGGGGAAATCAAGCTCATTTGTGTGTCCGCTAATTTCGAAAGCTGCGTCTGAGGGATTGGAGTGAAGTGAGTGGCTGGTGAGCTGTGAAAGCTATGGCGATTGAAGGGGCAGATGCAGCAGTAGAAGCAGGTGTGCGCTTTGCCAAGGTAAGTGCTTTTGACTTTCTTTTATTTTTGTGTAAAAATTTTCCTTTTTTTATTTTTTAAATAATGCAATGTTATTGACATTAATACCTTGTGTTACAGTTGAAGATTTTGGAGGCTTGGCATCAGTTTTCGCCTCTCATCCTGGGGGTGAGGAAGGCACTACGAGAGGATGAGTGGAAGTGGTTAGAGGCATTTGGGTTGGCTGGGATAGCCAAAATAGATGTGGTGAGGGTGGACGAGGGGTATCTCTCTGCCTTGGCAGAGAGATGGGATCCTGATAGGGGGACGTTTCATCTCCCTACGGGTGAGGTGACTGTGACACTTGAGGATGTATACCGCATACTCAAGTTATCAATGGAGGGCTTGCATGTCAAGATTGGACATGACAAGAAACAAGAGTTGAGCCGCATGTTTGGGGATGGATGGAAGAGTGTGAAGGTGATGGGTGGAGGGATTACTTACTTGTCCATGTATGTGGACAAGAATTTGGATGCCTTACCCACTTTGGTGATGTTTGTGTTGGCCAACATAGTGGCCCCGAACAGCACTAGTTGTTGGTTCCCATGGAACCTTATCGAGTTGGTGTGCAATATGATCGCTACACCTCAGGTGTATGCATGGGCTCCCGCTTTATTGGTGCAGTTGTAACGGGAGCTATACGAAGTGAGGCGGAAGCGTTAGGGACTAGGTTGCAGTTTGCTATTGCAATGCTAGGGTTGGGAGCGCTTTAGTGTGGCTCGACTTGTGGGTTTACCGACTAGGGGATGGGATAAGAAGTAGCCCGATGCAATGAGGTGGCCCGTGGCAGAGGAAATACAACCAAGTCGTCCTTTTCGAATGAGCCAATAGTACAGGGATTTATGGGCTGGATTGATGACAGCTCAGGTAATATGGAGACCATGGCGATGTGCCATGTGGACAGGTGATGGAGAGCATCTACGACGGGTGCGACAGGCTAGATGGGTGGTTGTGAGGCATACGAAGGAGGTGGAGCCGATCTAGTTCTCCCGGGTGCTGCAACATTTCGGATTGAGGTAAGGGGTTCCTGGGGAGCCAGTACTCTACAAGCGTCATCGAGATGAGATAGGTCTGTCATGTGTCGAGGCATGGAGGGCCACACTCGAGGATGATGAGATGGATCTTCCCAATTTGGATGATGCGGGGACTACGGAGGAGTATGATGCATGGTTTGTGACTCAGCCACCATGGGTACCGAGTCTAGCAGTGGATGGGGATGGTGATGGGGATGAGGTCGAGGATGCCAGTGAGGCTCCTAAGCGCCGGTGGCACCTTTGAGCTAGCAGCCGAAGAAGGCGGACTAGGGGTACAGCGGAGCAGGCTGCAGATCTTGGAGGAGATGAAGGGGATATGGCAGAGCAGGTTCCCGAGCTTGGGGAGATGGAGGGAACATGGAGGATATTCCGGATAGGCCTCCTAGTTGAAGTGAAGATGATCGGGTGAGGCTAGAGCAACTGGTGGCGGAGCGAGACGCTATGATAGTGGCTCGGGATACGAAGATAGCTCGGTTGTGGGGTAGATGGAAGAAGATATGGATGTTGATATGGAAGAAGATATGGACGCTGATATGGAAAACTGACTGTTTTGCAAAGACTCGGACATACTAGTGGTATCAAACAAACTCACTAAATACTGCCTAATTCCTCTAAGACCAAATGTGTGTGCAGTGAATTCATTTACCGAATCAAGAGCATGGTAATGACTCGAGGCAATCAAGAACCAATGTGTGTGCAAGTGAGTTCATTAACTCATCTTGAGTAAATTGGGTAAAACCTGTTATGGATGAGACCAAGAAGCTAGCTTGTTCGTATGTGCGGCGAGAGGTCTCTTTAAAAGAGACGTGTCACCACACATGAACATACTCTATTGTCAATCAAGCATCTATAGCTCTGGTGGAGACTAACTCCATAGTCCAAGAGTTTGATCTTTAGGCTTTGGGGATGACTACCTAATTGTCTGACTGGAAATGTAGTACTATCCTTAAAGCTTAAGGATATGTGGTGTGTGATGAAATATTTAGAGCTTTGGGGAATCAGATTCTCAACCTAAGTGTGATGAGAATTGTGCCCTATCCTTACTACTCTGTCTTTTGAATTTGGAAGTAACTGTGATAGTGGTGAAAACCACTGTTTGTGGACTATGTTGCATGATGGGGCAAGCAAGGAGTATCCTTTTCACTTCGAGGTTCAACCCAAGTATGGTGTTATACCTCTTTGACACAAGATTTTATTAAGATGTGAAATTGTGTTTGGTTCAAGAATGTTTTAGAGTCAATTCCCAGATTTCAAGATTTTCTTAGTGAGAATTGTGTCTTGGTCCTAAATAAAATTCGACATGTATTTGGAGTTTTCTTAAAACACTAGGAGTGGTTGAGTGACCGAAAACACCTCGGAATTATGAATATATGGTTTTGCTAATGACAATTTGGCTTTTTGGAATGATGCAATGAAATGGATGATGTTTGAAGGTGCCCCTGATGAAGGTGACATGACTTTGTTGGACCAATTAATATCTTAACTAAATAAATGATCCCTAAATATGGAATGTATGGATGCAATGTATGAAATGCAACTTATGAAATGAAATGTGTTTAATGCAAATTTTGTGAAAATGCAAGTGTGTCAATGAAATGTATGCAAATGAAATGTATGAAATGCAATGTTGTTTTTGTGTAATAACCATATATATATATCACTTTATGCATAGAATGCTCTCAAGTGTATAACATTAAGTGGTTCGGGTTCTTCAACTCCCTCTAGACTGGCAAGCCTATAAGTACCTTTACCCACTTTCTGAGTAACAATATATGGACCTAACCAGTTAGCCGTGAATTTATCACGAAGATACGGTAAAGCATTGGTGTTTTGTTGATTCTCTTTAATAACAAGATCTACTTGGAATTCACGTAGATAAACTTTGGCGTTGTAAGCACACTTAGGCGGTCTTGATGTACTCGTAAATTTTCTAAAGCATTGACTCGCCTTTCATCAAGAAGTGTAAGTTGATAAAGACGTGCTTGTCTAGCAATGTTGTCATCTATGAATTCTTACAACAAAATTCGCAAGGAGGGGATCTCAAACTCAAGAGGTATGATTGCTTCGGCTCCATAGACCAATGAAAATGGTGTTGCCCCAGTAGGCGTTCGGATGCTTGTTCGATAAACCCATAATGCCAAGGGAATTTGTGTATGCCAATCTCTATGATTTTATTTAACAAGTTTCTTGAGAATAGCAATTAAGGTCTTGTTGGTAGCCTCAACTTGTCCATTTGCTTATGGGTAATAAGGAGTTGAGAAACTATGTTGGATATTATATTTCTCGCAAAGTGCTCGAACATCCTTGTTCATGAAAGACTTGCAATTGTTTGAAATGATTTTCAAGGGGATACCAAAACGACAAATGATATGATGAAGTATAAACTCAAAAATTCTAGGTCCTGTTGTACTGGTGAGAGGAATTGCCTCAACGCACTTTGTGAAGTATTCAATGGTTGTGATGATGAATGTATGTTGTCCCGAGGAAGAAGATGAGATTTTGCCAATTAGATCTAGACCCCATTGTGAAAAGGGCCAAAGGCTTTGAATAGGCTATAATGCTTGTGATGGCACATGAGTTAAATTAGATGCTCTTGACATTGCTTACAATGTTTGACATATGTGCAACAATCTCGTTCCATTGTGGGCCAATAATAACCCATGCATAGAATACGCTTTGCAATGACCATTCCACTAAAATGACCACCACAAGTACCATCATGAGCTTCAACTATGGCTCTTTGTGATTCATTAGACTCGAGATAATGGAGGGCTCCATCATAACCACATTTATACAACACGTCCCCCAAGAGAATAAAATGAGTTACTTTTTGCTTGAAACTACGTTTAGCAGTTCATGACATGTCTGATGGGAGTGTTCCAAACTTGAGAAAGGCTATTATTTGGACTGACCAAGGCTCACATGACTCCAAATGGATAAAACAAACATCCTTTTCATCCTTAGACTTAGCACGGATAATTGCAGATTTAAAGATCGTTGAAATTATAAGGGGATGTACCTCTCTTAAGGCATCCTTTGGAATCAATGATCCAAGAGAGGCCATCACATTTGCTAATCTATTAGTCGAACGTGACAAACTATTAATTTCATAACAAGCAAACTTATAAAGTAATTTCATTACTACATCATGATAACGCTTAATGGTAGGCTCTTTGCATTGGTATTCTTTGGTTACCTATTTGACAAGTTGAGAGTCACAAAATATTTTAATATGCTTAATGCCCATAGCTATAGCTTCTTGAAGACCTAAGATTAAGGCTTCATACTCTGCATTGTTGTTTGTGTATTGGAAGTCTAGTTTGAATGATAAGGGGATAGGTACCCCCTAGGGTGTATGAAACACGACTCCAACACCTTGACCTTTCTCGCACTTAGAACCATCAAAGAATAGTGTGATATCGACGTCTTCCTCCGAAATGACATCTTCTTGTTCGATGACAGTGAATATCGAATCATCTAGGAGTTCAATAATCAAAGGATGATCACTAGGTAGTGGAGCTTCCGCAAGCTGATCGACTATAACCTGACCTTTAATGGATTTTTGGCTAATAAACTCAAGATCAAATTCAATAAGAAGCATTATCCATTTAGCGGTGTGGGTGTTATTGTAAGTGTGAGACATCATATAATGTAGAGGATTTTCTCTAGCTATGACATATGTGGTGTGACTAAGCATGTAATGTTGAAGTTTCTTAGCAGCAAAGACCACTGCTAAACACAATTTTTCAACGTAAGCATATCTGGTTTCATAACTTATCAATGCTCGACTAATGTAATAGACAACTTTCTCTCAATTGTTTTCATTTTTTGTGCAATCATTGTCCCTAATGCAAAGTCCATTGCTGAAACATAAAGATAGAAGGGGACCCCTTGAGGAGGAGCTAAGACTGGTGGAGAAGCTAGATATTGCTTAATGTCATCAAAGGCTTTTTGACATTCATCATACCATGAAAATGACACCCCCTTTTGTAGCAGGTGATTGAATGACTTGCATTTGTCAAAAGTTGCGCAATAAAACGACGGATTGATTGAATCTTTCCTTGTAAACTACGCAATTCATTTAAATTTGTTGGGGGAGACATCTCCATGATGGCCTTGAATTTGTTTGGGTCCACCTCAATGCCTCTCTTGGAGACAATTAACCCTAGTAGTTTGCTAGAGGTAATACCAAAGACACATTTCTTGGGGTTCAACCTAACATTATGCTCTAGAAGTCGATCAATTTTTTTTTCCAATACACCAATGTGTTCTTGTTAAGTTTTGGATTTTGCCAAGAGACCATCCACATAATCTTCGATGATCTTATGCATGTAATCATGGAGATGTATGTCATGGCACGTTGATAAGTGGCACCTACATTTTTGAGGCCAAAGGACATCACCTTGTAACAAAAAATTCTCCAAGGTGTAGTGAATGTTGTTTTGTGTTGGTCATCAAGATTTATTCGAACTTGGTTGTATCCTGAAAAACCGTCCATGAGAGAGCATTTCATGGCCAGCGCAAGTGTCGACAAGAGTCGATGTTTGGAAAAGGAAAATCATCCTTAGGACACACTTTGTTAAGATCTTGAAAGTCAGTGCAAACATGTATTCCCTCGTTAGGCTTGCGAATGGGTACCATGTTTGAGAGCCACTCAAGATAATCGATAGGAACTATGAAGTTCACGTCTAAAAGCTTTTGAAGCTCTTCTTTGACCAAGAGGGCAACAATAGGATGCATCCTTCTAAGTTTTTGTTTGACCGGATTAGCATCAGAGTTTAAGGTGAGATTGTGGACAACCAAATTAGAGTCAAGACCAGACATGTCTTTATAGGACCATGCAAAAATTTCCTTCTTCCTCTTGAGGAGAGCAATTAATTGCTCTTGTTCATCTTTGGATAAGCTTTTGCCAAGTTTGAGAATTTGGGGATTGTTTGCGTTTGAACTAAGGTTATGTTAGTCAAAAAGTGACTAACTACAGAAAAATAGCTGATGCACCTTTTTTGCATATTTTCCAAGAAGACCGAAGTGGCCCATATGCTAAAGATCAAAGAAAAAGCAAAATACCACAAGGAGATAAAAGTGTTGCGATATCGCGACATGTTGCATTTTCGCGGGAAAAAGCAAATAGAAAGAGCAAGGAGGAAAAAGTGTCGCGATATCGCGACATGTATTTTCGCGGCTAGGAGCAACAAAAGGGAGCAAGGAGGCAAAAGTGTCGCGATATCGCGACATGTTGTATTTTCGCGGCTAAGAGCAACAAAAGGGAGCAAGGAGGCAAAAGTGTCGCGATATCGCGACATGTTGCATTTTCGCGGCTAAGAGCAACAAAAGGGAGCAAGGAGGCAAAAGTGTCACGATATCGTGATATGTCGCATTTTCGCGATGCAAGAAGAAGAATCAAGTTGAAGACATGGAAATGTCATGATTTCGCGACATGTTGCATTTTCGCGACTCAAAAAGGGCAGGCAGGCAGAGAAGCAAGAGTGTCGCGATTTCACGACATGTCCGGTTTTCGCCAAGGAAACAGAGTATATTTTTGGCAACTGGGACATGCACTGACATCTGGTGCTGATTTCTGAAGAATGGTCAGTTGATTATAACCTGGCAGGTCCGCTGGACGATTGCAGAATAACAGGCTCATCTAAATTTAGCTAGAAGGAAATCTATCCAATCTACGGGAAATCCGTTGTATATTCTTAGAAACTACAGATAATTACTTGTAATTGATTGAAGAAATTAAATGTACATAGTAGAAGATACTCTTTTTAGGGTATAAATAGGAGTGAGTTGACCATGAAAAAAGGTCGGCTCTTGGACGTTTACAAGCTTGATGTACATGTACTGGATTACAAGCAATAAAAGATTTCTTCTTCTAGCTTCCGAAACTTCTATGTGCAAGTGTATGTATCTGGTGTTTTAACTTTTATTCACTCTAAGTTTTATAATGTATCTGTTCTGAAATCTGGACTGTGCACGTATAAATCTTGTTTCTAGAGTTGAACATTAAAAGATAGTTACATGCTTTTAGACGAATATCTAAAAGTCGCACTCAAGAATTCGTGTTTTCTATAAGAAGATATAAAGAAAACTCTAAAAGTAGTAATCTGCATTATCAATGTTTGTTGTTGTCTAATCTGTACCATGAGAAAAGTTCTAGCTTAGGCTATATTTCCCTTATCTCTTGTTCCCCTTTTCTCTAAAAAACTCAAAGGAACCAACCTTCTCTCGGAGACTAGATAGATGATCTCAAGCAAGATCTCGTCTATTCAATGTTGGCAAAGTCTAAGGCGCAACACTATTAACCGAAGGCAGATTTTGTTCCAACAGTTTTTGGCATGCCCGGTGGGACCAACAATCCCACAGTATTGTATAAGTTTTGGTGTTTTACCTTAAGAGCCTTTTTGTTTGAAAATCTCAAGAAAAACCACCTTGCGACTCCGTTGCAATTTAGACCATAAAAGAAAGACCTTGTCTAAAAACCTTCCGGTTATATAGCCATATGATAACCAGATCCCGAGCTAGAAACTCTGAAGAACCTATCGAGTTCTTTGAACTACATCTCGAAAGCCTAAAAGCACACCCTGTGCTAGCCGCACGATCAAATCCTCCCGACACCATTAGCACCTCTTTAACACCCGTTGTAGGAGCATCTGCAAGCAATCCTATAGTAGTTGTAACTCCTTTAGCAATCATGGCAGCCACCCCTGCCCTAGCCCATCTTGTGTGGAATCAAACTGGCCCTTTGAACTTGGGAGCACACCACCAAATTCCACAAGCTGCACTAAAAGCATTACCGACCTTTGACGAAATAGGCAAAACAATAGATGAGCACTGTTTAGATGTATCATCACTAGCATCTATTTACAACATCACTCAGGAAGATGTAATGGTCAGATTGTTGGTTATATCTTTGAAAGGAAAGATGCTCTATTGGTACAGAGCGCTTCCCGCTGGATCCATTACTTCTTGGGTAGTACTTGCCGACCGTCTGGTCGATGAATTTAATATACATGCGGATCCTTTCACATTGCTGAATCAATTCACTGTCATTGAGAGGCATCCACAAGAAGAAATCCAAGATTTCAACATCAGATTTACCAGAACTCGTGGTAGAGTACCGCAGGGCCTAAAACCCACGGAAGAACAAGCTATATGCTATTACTTAAGGGCTTTTGATTCAGATCTCAGTATGATAATAAGGCAATCCCGTGTAACCACTTTTCTTGGGATCTATTTAGAGGAAGCAAAGGGCGAAGCTGATCTCATCGCTACAAAAAGATATCCATCAAAGAGTCTATTGCCAATTGTACCAGAGCTTTCCCAAGCGTCAATTTCTAAACTGCCTGTACTCCCATCAACACAGGCTCTCCCATCTATAGCCGCACCTCCTACATTCCTTGCATTACCAGCTACACCCCTTGCATCAGCTCCCCCCAATGATCAATACATGACCATAATTGATACAATGAAGACATTGTCAAATGAAATGGCATCCATGAAAAAGAGAGAGGCTAAACAGAATATCCAAGCAAGAATATTTCCACAGATACAAAAGGAAGGTGCTTCGACAAGTGGAAGGGTACAAGAGAGAAAAAATGTGGTGTATGCAAATGAGACAGGAGATAATGGAGAACCCGCTAATTCTGATTACTGGTGTACCACTTGCAACGATCCTCATGGAGAAGATTCATGCATGATTCATCAACATCATGTGCAAGCGGTTATTAATGAAAGAGCCAAAGAAACCGGCAAGGGACAGGTGAACATAATCAAAGAGGTGCACCACAATTTGGCAATGCCATCAGTGGAGCAAGTATCGGTCCTGACAAGATTGGGAAAAAATTCATTACAAGTTGACCCTAAGGAACTCCAACCACTAGGTTTTCCTCTTGCCCCCAGGGCAACTCCACAGAAGAACCAGTCCAGTGAGAAAAGACGTTCTGACCCTCCTCAAACTTCTGCGACTACACCAAGAAAAGAATTTCCTCCTAGAAAAGGGAGCGAGGCTCAAGAGCAAGCGAAGGAAAGACTCAGATTTCCTTCATTGACAAAAAGGCAAAGAACAGAAGCCACACAGGTCTATAGAGACAGATACGATGCATCTACTAGTGGAAGGGAAAAGAGTGCTGAGGTATCCCCAGCTGCAACCCTTTCGTTCAACATTGCAGAAGAAATGAAGAGGACTCCTTCCAAAATAAGCATGTATGATGCACTGCAAATTCCTGGTCAGATCGACCTCCTCCAAGAATCCCTAAATTTAAAGAATGATACCTCTTCCTCAAATGTTATGTCAACCTCTGGGAAAAACAGACCGCCCCCATTCTATCTATCCTTGCAAATGGAGGGATGGATAGTTCACAATTGTATGATTGATTCAGGGGCCGCAACTACGGTGATGCCGAAAGCCGTATGTGACATAATGGGGATGGAATATACTCGAAGTCATCCTGGTGTGTTGCAATTAGATGGTACTCCAATAAAAACTATCGGGGTGATCAAAGATATCCCTATTCAACTCCACAGAATGCCAGAAGTAGTCGTCATACAAGAAGTAGTCGTTGTAGACTTAGAACCATATTTCGGTATGTGTTTATCCAGAGAATTCATGGCCAAAATGGGCGGTTATCTGTCTCTAGATTATTCTCATTTGGAGGTACCTTTCAAAGGTAAAAGATTCAAGATCTACAATGAAAAACCATCTACTTTCCACGTAGAAAGACTGGAGGAAACAACTACCATCAACATGATGTCTGAAGAATTAGAAAATATCGATTTAATGGAAGAAACCCTGGAGGAACTACAATATGAGGATCAGTTTTCAATGAAAGACTTCAATGCTATGATAGAGACAGAAATGGGAAGCTATTCCATTGAGAAACCAAAAAAGCTCCCTATTCCTGTCCCTAAAACAGATGATTCGGCCAACCAGTTATGGAAATTGTACTTTGATGGGTCAAGGTGCAAAAATGGAGCAAGAGTTGGAATCGTTCTGATTTCACCCACTGGAAAAGAAAAAGTCTTTTCATATAGGTTGACATGGAGTTGCACCAATAACTCAGCTGAATACGAAGCCTTGTGTTTGGGACTCAGGAAAGCTGAAAAATTGGGTGCAAAACAGTTGCTGATCTATGGAGATTCAGAGCTGATTGTTAAACAGGTTACTGGCAAATGCGTTTGTAAGCAACATTACCTAAGAGCTTACAAAAACAAAGTGTTAGATCTATTGGAAAATTTTGAAGCACTAAACATGAAATCCATTTCCAGAGAGAAAAACACACATGCAGACCTGTTAGCATCAGTAGGATCAAATTTTTGCCCAGTCAGCAATGTTATTCAGAAGTCTAAAATAGTTAGACTTATATACAGGCCTTCTGTGCCCGACAAGGACATTTTCTAGTAGGTATTTGAAAACGACGAGCAGATCCTAGATTTTTTGATTCATGAGATGAATTGCTCTACAGAAAGAGCGTTACAAGAAGAGGACGAAGAGAGCCTTATTCAACTGAGAAATAATCATATCCCCAGGGGACTGATCACCCTGGAGAGCCTTTTCAACAATAGCGACAGAGTTGTAGGTCGAAGGATCAAGGTAGATGAACACCGGTATAAGGAAATAGAACTAGAACCGGGCAAAATGATCAAAGTGGGGACCGATTGTACAATGGTAGAACTAGAACAAATAAAATAGTTATGTAGAGAATATCCAGATATAATAGCCTGGACTTATAGTGATCTGAAAGTGTACAGGAAAGAGGTCATTCAACATACCATCGAACTAGAGGAAGGAGCTAAACCTTTTAGGTAGAGGCAAAGGCCTGTGAATCCTAAAATTGAAGCCTTAATGAAACATGAGTTGTTAAAACTCCTGCAGGCTAAGATAATATACCCAATCAAGCACTCACTCCTGAATCAAGCCCTGTGGGCCGACAAAATCTCAATCAAAAAATCAATCAATACATCGCCATATGCTTTGGTTTATGGCAAAGAAGTTGTTCTGCCGATTCATATGGAGATACCCGCATTGAGGATGCTAAACCAAGTTAACGAAGATGAAGGTCATCCAATGGATGCTCGACTGATGCAACTTCTGCAACTTGAAGAATCTAGGGAACAGGCCTACGATCATCATCAAAAGCATATGGTAAAAATAGCCGGGTGGTTCGATAAGAAAACCACTTTCAGGAAATTTAAAACAGGTGACCTGGTATTAAAATGGAATGTCAAGAAAGCAAAGCCAGGACACCATGACAAGTTTGATGCATTATGGGAGGGGCCATTCGAAATTGTTTCAGAAAAGCAATTCAATGCCTTCCAGTTAAAAGATCAAGATGGATGGGTTCTACCCATCACAGTGAATGCTTTTCACCTAAAATTATATTTCTAGTAAAAGCTACAGATCACCATTATATGTACAATATATTATAAGTTTGAAGTTTTGTAAATATTTCCCTTTTTACGGCCTAATATTTCCAGAGGATAATATGAAGAACTGACACTCACTCCTGGGGAGGAAGTTTCCCTGTTAGAATCCCTCCAAGCATAGGAAGTGGTCATTCTTCCGCTCCTGAAGTGTCCCACCACCCGAGAAATCCCAACGACCAGAGCCGGGACCAGCTCCCAGAATTGAATTTTTGTGTTCTTCAGACAAAGGTTAAATACCTAAGCGGTAAAAGAAAGGTTCTGATAAGGTAAAGATCACTTATATTCCAAAGTGCATTCTTTTTCTTTTATCTTTGTTTTTCCGCTCGAAATTTTACTTTTCGCAACTGTGTTGGTGACTCCGTTTCCCAATGGATGAAGGCCTGGTCTCTATTTTTGCGAGCAAAAATTCCCCCGAAAGGTGCCAAGAATGTTAGTCAAAAAGTGACTAACTACAGAAAAACAGCTGATGCACCTTTTTGCATATTTTCCAAGAAGACCGAAGTGGCCCATATGCTAAAGATCAAAGAAAAAGCAAAATACCGCAAGGAGATGCAACATGTCGCAATATCGCGACATGTTGCATTTTCGCGTGAAAAAGCAAAGAGAAAGAGCAAGGAGGTAAAAGTGTCGCGATATCGCGACATGTTGCATTTTTGCGGCTAAGAGCAAAAGAAGGGAGCAAGGAGGCAAAAGTGTCGCGATATCGTGACATGTATTTTCGTGGCTAGGAGCAAAAAAAGGGAGCAAGGAGGCAAAAGTGTCGCGATATCGCGACATGTTACATTTTCGTGGCTAAGAGCAACAAAAGGGAGCAAGGAGGCAAAAGTGTCGCGATATCGCGACATGTTGCATTTTCGTGGCCAAAAGTGACAAAAGAGAACAAAGAGGCAGAAGTGTCGCGATTTCGCGACATGTCGCATTTTCGCGATGCAAGAAGAAGAATCAAGCTGAAGACATGGAAATGTCGCGATTTCGTGACATGTTGCATTTTCGCAACTCAAAAAGGGCAGGAAGGCAGAGAAGCAAGAGTGTCGCAATTTCACGACATGTTCGGTTGTCGCCAAGGAAACAGAGTATATTTTTGGCAACTAGGACATTAACTAACATCTGGTGCTGATTTCTGAAGAACGGTCAATTGATTATAACCTGGCAGGTCCATTGGACGATTGCAGAATAACAGACTCATCTAAATTTAGCCAGAAGGAAATCTATCCAATCTGCGGGAAATCCGTTGTATATTCTTAGAAATTGCAGACAATTACTTGTAATTGATTGAAGAAATTAAATGTACATAGTAGAAGATACTCTTTTTAGGGTATAAATAGGAGTGAGTCGACCATGAAAAAAGGTCGGCTCTTGGACGTTTACAAGCTTGATGTACATGTACTGGATTACAAGCAATAAAAGATTTCTTCTTCTAGCTTCCGAAACTTCTATGTGCAAGTGTATGTATCTCGGTGTTTTAACTTTTATTCACTCTAAGTTTTATAATGTATCTGTTCTAAAATCTGGACTGTGCACGTATAAATCTTGTTTCTAGAGTTGAACATTAAAAGATAGTTACATGCTTTTAGACGAATATCTAAAAGTCGCACTCAGGAATTCGTGTTTTCTATAAGAAGATATAAAGAAAACTCTAAAAGTAGTAATATGCATTATCAATGTTTGTTGTTGTCTAATCTGTACCATGAGAAATTTTTTAGCTTAGGCTATATTTCCCTTATCTCTTGTTCCCCTTTTCTCTAAAAAACTCAAAGGAACCAGCCTTCTCTGGAGACTAGACAGATGATCTCAAGCAAGATCTGTCTATTCAATGTTGGCAAAGTCTAAGGCGCAAAACTATTAACCAAAGGCAGATTTTGTTCCAATAGGTTCACATCGATAGTATCTTCAATAGACATGTGGGAACCTTCCTCAAGTTGATGGGGAGTTGGGATTAGATGAATGTTGTCTATGATGCCATCAAACTCTTCTGACTTACCGTCATCTATGTCTGCCTGGAAAACCTCAGGATATGAAGTTGAAGTTGAAGTTGGGGGCGATGGAGGAATATAGTTGGCTGAAACCCTTAACAATTCCTTAGATAAAACGAATTCGAAAAAGGATGGGGGTGAGGAAATCTAGTCCATATCAATAAGGCTCATGTCAATATGAATTGGCTTTGACAAATCGTATGGATTACGGAGTGGGGCAAATAAGTCAACATGATTCATGTTGACTGAAGGGGGGAATGGATGGTTGGCGAAAGGTAAAGGGATGGGCAGATCCTATTGGCTAGAGCCAATGCTAGTACTCTGCTAAACCTGGACAATAGCAAACAACACAAATAAATGCAATGTACATAATTTTTTTTTTTTTTTTTAATTTGTTTTTGATTTTTTTTTTGAATTTGTGAAATTTGTTTTTGAATTTTTATACATATATTACAAGCAAAATGACCGGTGAGATGGATTAATGAGATGGAGGTGGTGGTTTACCAGTTGGGTCGGCTCGCTCTTGTGGAAGAAGTAAACGAAAGATGGGCTGATGGATAGAGAACGTTTTGAGGTAAAACTCATCCTGTTCAGTGTGTGGAATGATGGGGTTTGATTCCTCTTTAGATTTGTCAAAAATTATCGACATGAGGTCAAATTCTTCATAGATTTCATCATCAGAGTCATCTATGTGATGAATATCTCCTCCTGAATTTAAGTTTAAGCTTTGCAAAGGTTGTTCAAGAGAAGAGGTGGATGCAAGTGGATGATAACCTAAACTTGAACGGTCATGCGTTTCTCGATATGAAACATCGATAATCTCATGCATTCCATGTTCATACCGTCTGAGGCCATGTCCTTGCCAATTAACAATGTGGAAATACTAGGATGGAAAACCTGACATATGTTGTATATTGGTCGGTGTGGGTGATTTGGGTTCGTCTGGGGTAACTATATTGGACGATGAATCAAGTCCCTCATATACAAAATTAATGCTATTAGGCACTAAAACCATGTTGTATACCACTCCTATAGATGAGGGTGGGTCACGTGGGCGACCATAGTCCTTAGCACTTTAAATGTTGAGTGGCGTGACTATGATGTCTTGGACCACATATTCACCAATACCAAGATTAGTGAGGTGGACCTCGACTTGGGATGATGTGGATGGATTGGATGTAGATGAAATTGACTCATGGTTGGCTGATGGTATCTCACAATCCGTCATTTCGACTTGTGAGACATTGGCTGATGTGGATGAAGATGGATTTGGTTGAGTGGCTTGCTGGATGGGCAATGACGTGGAAGGAGTGGTGGATGATGTTGATGATGTGGCTAATGTGGATTGAGTTTGACCACTTGTGCATGTAGTCAATGATGATGATGATGATGATGAGGGTATGGAAGTGGATTCTTGATGAGAATCGGTGATAGGAAACTCCTCGAGAATAAGGGTTTTAGATGATGATATGGATGGGGTGGATGACGAAGTGGTTGATGAAGTGAGGAATAGATGAGTGGAAGGTAGCATGGACTCATATGGATTTGAGATAAAATTGCAATACTTAAACGGTTCAATATTCCGTTGGTATGCAATGTACTTGTCCCTCATGTACATATTTCAAGCATTGATGTAATATGGAAGGGACACATCTCATTTCCCTCATCCAAGGTCATCCAAGGAGTACATTGTATGCCATGGACCCTTCCAATATGTGGAACATAGTATGCAATGTTTTGACCCCCACTTCGATGGGCAAACCAACAGTGCCAACTGTGGAACAAAAAGCATCGTTAAATGCTTTCAATGTGAATGAGGATTTGGTGATGTGGTTTGGTGGAAGCTTGAGATGTTGAAGGGCATATGTGGTGATGATGTTTATGGAGGAGCCAATATCAATTAAAACTCTTTTGAAAGGATTTCTATCAATTTGAGCCATGATATGTAATGGAGGGTCCACTAATTTCGATGATATTGGTTCGATTTCAAAATCATAGAAAGTGATGGAAGGCTCCATACATGTTTGAATATTCCCCATAAAATTGTTAAATACATTAGCGTCTTGAGATTGAAGTCCAATGGATTTTAGAATATCCTTTAATGCTTCACGATGTGGAGAAGATTGTTGAATTAGCTCATATATGGATAGTTTGGTTGAAGCTATTTTTAAGCTTGTGATTAATCGGTTACTCAATGAGATGATTGACCTAGATGGATGATTGGAATGATGAATGGGTTGAGATGGATGGGTTGGAATATGGATTGGCTGAGGGATTGGCAAAAAATTGGATGGGAGATGATGATGTGGCAGGTTGAGACACACTTGCCTGTAGAGGTATGGGTGGCTGACTAGACTGTTGTTGAGCATTTTGTTGATTGGAGCGTTGTTGTTGACCTCGGGTTACTACATGAATAACACCCACAAAACCTTGGTACTTTTGGACATGATTAACCTGATTAGGAGTCTTGGTATTTGAC
The DNA here is from genome assembly GCA_028583015.1 of Wollemia nobilis. Taxonomy (NCBI): domain Eukaryota; kingdom Viridiplantae; phylum Streptophyta; class Pinopsida; order Araucariales; family Araucariaceae; genus Wollemia; species Wollemia nobilis. Next base: position 10,359,015 of record JAQPPZ010002969.1, on the reverse strand, counting down.
CCTCCTGTTGTTGATTGTGCTTCCTCATGATGAGGAAGTGGTGTTTGAAAAATCCCAAGATTTTGATTTTGTTGAGCTAGAGGACTGTCAAGCTTGATAGCTCCTAACTCAATAAGGTCTTGCACTCTATCTTTGAACTGATGATAGCTATTAATGTCATACCCATTCTGTCTATGATAAGGACAAAACATATGCTCCCTATAGTGTTTACCACGTTTAGTGGGATCATTATGTCTAACCTTAGGCAAGGGAATTTGATTCATGTCATATAACCTGTGAAAAATGGAGGCATAAGATTCAACCAATGGGTTATATTGACGGGGTTGACGAACAGATTATCGACATGGTCGGTTGTCCACAATTGACATTGTTTTGACTAGATTGAGTAGTTGAGGAGACCACATGATATTCAATATGTCACGATTGCTGTTGTATGGGTTGTTGTTGAGCCATTATGGGTTGGCTCATGACCACTTGATTTACTTGATTGATGCACTGGTGGAGGTGATGGGTGTGATGAAAATTCAACGTCAAAATTTGGTACATGTGATTCAGGGACTTCTTGTGAAAGAATGTCTTTACTCTTGAGAAAACGAGCATCCGATCCTCTGATTCATGGTGGACTCATGCAAGGTTAGGTGGAAAAATTTTGTAGATAAGTTAACCTAAAATTTCATATACACTTGCTATAGAATAGGGTATTACAATTGGTACTTCCCCGACAATGGTGCCAAAATGTTGGGCAAAACATTGGTTACAAATACAACTAATTTATTGCCTCCATTTAAATTGTCAAACCCGGGAAAGCTCGTAAACTTATGAAGTACCATGCACAGTTTATGCCTGTAAAACCAACGAGATGAGTCCACTATATCCTAAGGTTTGGGGGGTGATTTGTGGTGTAGTTCTATTTCTTGTCCAAACCATTAATCTAGCCTACATTATCAAAAACATTACTAAAAATAAACTATGGAAAGTAAAAACACACACTTGCTGGAAAATACAGAAAAAATAGGGAAATTACAGAAATTATATAAACTGTAGAAAAAAAGAAAACAAGAAAATAAACAGTGAATAAACTAATTATAGAAAAATAAGAAAAATAGGAGGAATATTGTTGAGAGTGGGCCCAAGCTCCAACAGACTTTGCCTAGATCAATTCACGCACACCGGACGCTAAAAAATATATATGATCAACGACGTAAAAGGTTTAAAATGATCGTGGCATGGTGGTTATAGGGTCAGACTGTGCGAAGATTTGTGTGGTGGCTTCCGAGGTGGACAACGCAGAATACTGTGACGACCATAAAAGCCAAACAACCTTCTCGGATTCGTGGCGGCTACCAATTCCACCATGTAAAATAAAAAAATACATATATATATATATATATATATATATATATATATATATATATGAACACTCGAATGAATTTTAATTGCAACTTCAGAAATGATTTACAAAAAATGTTCGGGATCCTTTCTTAGGGGTGGCCTATGTATTTATATAGTGTACAACCATCCCCTATTACAAATTTAGGCAAGTCTATTTCAGACTTGTTATAACAAATACATGAAAAACAATCATAGACATTTGATCAAAAATGAACACACGCTAAATTTATCCTTCGTAGGATAAATTAGGTGTGTTCTGTTTATTTGAACAGAATATGTCTAAAATTACACCTCAATCAATATCAATAGTTTTGTATAAGTGTTTGCTCAATTTACGTGTTTACTTAGCCATTGATGAGAAATGGATAATTTTTTGGTTCATTACGTTGTCCTTCGTCCGCATCTATCGCTGTAAAATGCTACACTATTTCATCTAAAAATAGGGTCTTTATTGTACTCTACTTCGACGGGAGTCAGGCACTGTCCATTCTGTCACTGGAATTTGGGCACCGTTGACCCTGAAGTCAAGAGTCAAGCATTGCACGACCTGTCGTTGGAAGTCAGACATCATTGACCCCAAATTTGGGAGTCAAACATCGCTCTTTCGAAAGACAGGAGTTAGGCGCCTTCCAGCCTTTAGTTGGAAGTTGGGTGCCTAACTTAGCGTACGTAACTCCTTGTTGCGGTCATATTTGTCTTTAGTCCTGCACCATAAAACATGAAGTTCCAGGTCCAAATGGAACCTTGACGTAAATAAGCAAAAAATTAGTAAAATCATCGAATCTTCACACAAATTACACTTAAAACACATATTAGAGAATATACACAATTTCCTATTGAATATATATAAAACATTCATAAAAAAGTACATTCTATCAAAATAATGTCGCACAATATATTATGAATCCATACAAAAATATGAGCATTTTTGGTGCTCATCAAGAGCTACTCTCCAGGCTCAGGTGGATACTGCTACAATGATGATAGACACTCTACGAGCACAACTAGTGGCCAAGACCACCGAGAGAGATGTTAGGACCATGGAGAGGGATGCTCTCATAGTACAGTTAGTGGCTATAACTATAGCTTAGGGTACACCATCTACTCCATCTACTCATGGGATGACAATATCATGTGGGGATTTAGATATTAGGATATTAAGGAGCCTCGTAGAGGAGGGTTTGAATCAGTGCACAACAGATGCAACATACATCATTGCCCTAGAGACTCAAGTCTACAGCAAGGGGTTCCCAATAGAGCAGGTTGAGTGAGTCTGGGTAGTCATCAGTGCGACCTAGTCATAGGTCAGGTTCACAATCAGAGAGATCGAAAGGTGGTGGCTCAAGGAAGCCTCGCAGAGATGGGGCCGAGGGTGGAGGTGACTTTGGGGGTGTACGTCCCGTTTGATATGACATGATGTTCTTCTTATTTTTAAGTGTAAGGTCGAAGGACCTACACAATTGTAGCTTGCGGGCATTTTTGTACCATTATGTACTCTAACATATTCACACACACACACACACACATATATATATATATGATATCTTATTTTATGACTCATTATGTGTTATGGTTTTATTTTATGTTCATGTTATGGATGCATTGATTTATGTAATGCTTATCTATTGATGTGATTATTCTATATATACGATGTATTGATGACATGCAATAGTAGATAATTAATGTATGATTAGATGCTATGATCTAGATGTATGGATGCATTGTTATGTAAGCTTAGATGGATGTAGTAGTGAATGTTTTTTTTTTTTGTATTTACATGGTGGAATCGGTAGCCGCCACGAATCCGGGCAGACTGTCCAGCTTTTATGGCCACCACAGTATTCTACGTTGTTCGCCCCGAAAACCGCCACACAGATCTTCGCGCAGTCCGCCCCTATAACCACCATGCCACAATCATTTTAAACCTTTTACGTCGCTGAAAGCACCAGGAAAGGGATAAGAGTCCAGTCCGACGAGGCCCGAGATTTGAACCTTGAACCTCCACCCGCCTTATGGGGTTAGGATGAACCAATTGGTCTACACCTCAGACCTTAGTAGTGAATGTTAAATGCATGTTTTGAATTTATTTAATTGATGATGCATTTAATCTATGTTACATGATATGCTGGATGTAATGCATTAATTTCATCAGGATGGTCTAATGAAAATTAACTTGTATGCTTTAATCACTTAAAATATAAGGAATGAATCTAATTTATTTTTAACAAACTAATGGCAAACACCATCTAATTTATGAAAATTATGAATGAAAATGTAAATCCTTATCATAAGAATAAAACATTTGTACATCTAGATGTGAAATGAAATGATGTGAGATGTAGGGACTTTCTCTATAAGCTTCTGTAAACTAAAAGATATGCATAAAATAGTCAGTGGCCATCTAAATATCATTATTGATATTCATCCGATATCTATCCTATTCTATGTACACCCCTTAATAAACAAAAGATCATAAGGAAAACTATGCTTTTTGATAAGATGATTTGTTGCTATAGGGGAATTTTTGAGGTTTTTCATGAGACTCAAACACCTTAGTTGATTGATCAAAAGTTGTATAATGACTACACAAGACTCTTGAAAGATATAAGCCTGTTAAGAGACCAAGATGTTCGCTATCCCTGTGTGTGTAAAGTGAATATATTAGATGCGGCATAAGACTACCTCATTGCCAAAAAGGTTTCATGCAACCCATTGATGTAATGAGGATCACCATATGGTCATCATGATCCTTAGTTTGAATGTAGTTAGACTAGACTACTAGGAAATACAAGCCACTTAAAGCTAGCTCATCCATAAGCTGAAATTGGTCTGTACAAAAGATGGTCGCTAATGTGACAAACATATCACCACGCATAAGGATACTCCATTGTCAGGCAGGTTTCATTCAATCCATTGCTGTAATGGAGATCACCCCATGGCATTTGAATACTAAATATTCCAAGGATTCAAGATCGTTAACCCCTTCTTTTCTTTTTAATTGCTTGGGATACTTGCTCATGCTTAGTGGTGAAAACCACTATTTATTTTACATTTTTTGTTTTTTTTTTTGAGCAAGGGATTTGCTTAGTGATGAAAACCACTATTTATTTTGTTCTACTTTGGGAATTTGCTTGTTTTGTGTAAGAGAAAGGGATTATTTGGGTAGGGAGGAGCTTGTCCTTTTGTCAATGCTCAACATTCTAGACCATGCGCATAATAAGATGAGCAAGGAAAGCCTTTCACTTAAGGTGACTAGGGTCACTTTGTAGTGTTATCCTTCCTTGTTCAGACTCGGATTGTTAGTGTATAATTATGTTGGGATTTTGATATATGCAATGTACTATCAAAACTAGATCTTACCTCCAAAAAGCCAAGATAGCTTTCTACAAAATCTGAAAAGATAACTAGGGATGGCTGAATGACCGGAAAAACTTAGTATACACCTTATAACAACTGATTAGATGTGTTAAAAAACACAGTTACTCACAATGAAAATGTGAACGATAAGGATATATGGATTCATGATTGACATATAAACATGGTGTTATTCATAAGAATGTAGACAACCTATCCTAATGCAAGTGTGGTAGATGAAGATGCCTAATGCAATGCAATTAATGAATGCATATAATGAAAATGCAGAATGTAAATATTTTTTGTATTTTAATGTTTTGAATTGTTTGTGTTTTCTGATTTGTTTGGATTTTTTAATGATTTTTGTTGTTTTTGTGATTTTGATTATTTTTTATGAATTTTTATGCCCATAAATGAAGAATATTGAGAGGTTCAAGCTATTCAACACCTTCTAGCAGGATTAGGCGATAAGTTTCAGGTCCTATATTCTCTATTATGATAAAGAGACCTAACCAATTGGTTGCAAATTTATCTCTCAGACGAGGCGATAGGTTTGAGTTATGTTGGTTCTATTTAAGCACAAGATCCTCAACCTTAAAGTCTATTGGATGGACTTTAGTATTATAAGCTCTTTTAAGATGATCCTAATAAACGCAGAGATGCTCAAGAGCATTCAGTCATCGTTCATCAAGAAGGGTCAATTGATCTAGGTAAGCTTGACGCGTTGTGTCATCATTGATGAACTCTTTCAGTGAGACTCGCAACAATGGAATTTTTAATTTCAAAGGGCATAATGGCCTTAGCACCATAGACTAGCGAAAACAGAGTTGTCCTAGTGGGTGTTCGAATGCTAGTGCGATAAGTCCATAAAACTAGAGGTAATTGAAGGTGACAATCCTTATGATTCTCCTTAACGATTTTCTTTAATATGGCAACTACAGTTTTGTTAGAGGCCCCTGCTTGCCCATTTGCTTGCAGATAATATGGTTTTGCAAAGCTATGTTGAATGTTATATTTGGATGTTAAAACCCACACATATTTATTCTTAAATGAGGTTCCATAACAGTTTGACTTTGTACACGCATTCTTCAAGGTTAGAAGACATCCTGGATTCAATTGGAGTAAGTCAAGAAATAGGGAAAAAACGGAAGATGAATTCTAATCAAAAGGTAGGTCACAAGACCAATCAACAATATATGGTAAAAGCAGGTGAAAATATTGTAGAGGAAGGTAATATTAATTCCCTTACCAACTATTTTAGCCCTAGTATTAATGAAGATCATCACTTGGAATATTAGAGGACTCAAAGAGAGTCCTTCAAAACAAAATGAAATTAGAAGAATGATTCAGATAAACCATCATCATCTTGTTTTCCTTCAAAAATGAAGATGTCAATAGGGGAAATGGATTCAATTGCTAGTAAAATATGGCCAGCTGTAAAAGTTGTTTCCTTCAGTTTCTAGGGGACTTCTGGTGGTATTGCTTACCTTTGGGACTCTAAAGAGGTAGTTATTCTCCATATGGTTGGCAACTGGGATATTTTGGCTATTGCTATTCAAATTAGACATTCCAACCAAATTATGCTTTGCATAACTGTTTATGCTCCGACTTATTTGGAGGAAAAGAGAAGACAGTGGAAGGATATAACTTATATTATCTCTCATTTTATTGAAGCTTGGATATTGATAGGAGGAGATTTCAATACCATCCTCTCTTTGGACGAGAAAATGGGGGAAATAGAAATTTGGATAGGAGCACTAACCTCATGAATGAATATATTGTAAACCTTCATCTTGTGGACATCTAGCCAGATAACGACCTTATGACTTGGTCTAACAGAAGGCATGGCTTAGCTTGTATCATGGAGATATTGGATAGGATCCTGCTCTATGATAATTTCTTAATATATGGTCACATTCCTAAAGTGAAGACTCTTAAATATGCTGGTTCAGATCACTGGCCAGTCATGGTGGAAATTTGGAAAACCAATGTGAGTTTCTCTCCTTTTCATTTTCAGTTAATGTGGCTTAGAGACAGTTCCTTCAGACCTTGAGTGCAACAATGGTGGAAGGAAGGTAAACCAAGATATGAGACTAAGATGTACTATTTTGCCAAAAGGTTGCAATATATTAAATCCAAAATCAAGACTTAGAATTGGAAGGATTTTGGGGATGTTTGACAAAAAAAGCATGAAGTTATTGCTCAACTTAAAAATTTAAATAAGAAAATCCATTTAGATGGCCTCACAAAGAGAAAAAGTACAAATGAAATTAGACTCACAGCTCAGTTAGAGAAATGGAAAAAAAGAGAACTCTTATGGAATAAAAAATCTAGAATTCAATGGCTCAAAGAAGGAGATCGAAACAATTTTTTTTTCCACAAATCTCTTCTAGCTCGAAGATCTCACAACTTTATTTCTTCCCTAAATTCATATTTTGGAGAGGTTGTCTACACTTGGGATGGCATGAACTCTATTGTTGTGAATTACTTTTCCAATATTTTTGTTGCTACTCTTGAATCGACTTCTCAACAAAATGTTCTTCAAGCGATCCCTTCTCTTATCACTTATGAGGAGAAATCTATTTTGACTGCTCCTATTACTATTAATGAGCTTCAACAAGTGATTTTTAAAATGCAAAAAGGAAAAACCCCAGGTCCTGATGGTTTTCCCATTGAGTTCTACCAAGAGTTCTAGGATATCCTTCATGCTTATTTATTAGAGGTGGTGGAAGAAGCCAGGAAATCCAAAGATATTTTGAAGGTTATCAATAAAAATTATACAAATCTTGTCCCAAAAGCTCAAGAGGCTTATCATATCTCAACTTTTAGACCTATTGCTTTATGTAATGTTCTTCTCAAAATCATTACTAAGATCATGCCAAAAAGGTTGAAGCCTATTTTGCATAAGATTATTTCCCCTGAATAAGGAGGTTATGTGAAAGGGCAAAAAAAAATGGATGAGATAGTTCTTGCTCAGGAAGCCATCCATTCCATAGAAATGTAAAAATCTCCTTCTATATTCATTCGTTTAGACTTATCCAAAGCTTATGATAGAGTGGATTGGCACTTATCAACGTTTTGAGGCAAATTGGTTTCTCTCAAGATTGGATGGACTGGATTGTATCTCTTTAGTATCCTACTTAGTTCTTATCAATGGTAGGCCTTCACATCTGTTCTCAACTTCTAGAGGTATTAGGCAATGTGACCCCCTCACCCCTTATTTATTCATCATTATTGCTGAATGCTTGGGTAGGACTATAATTAAAAATAGAGACAAGAAAACCCTTGAGTGAGTTACCATTGCTCATGGAGCTAGGTATATCTATCATATTCAATTTGTTGATGACTCTACTCTGTTAGGTAAAGCTACAATTAAGGAAACTTCTAAAATTAAGCAAATAATTAGCTATTTTTCTAAGGCTACCGAGTAATTGATCAATGAAGACAAGTCTAAAGTCATTTTCTTTCACTGCTCTACTATAAAAGAATCCACGATCTTGGATAAATTAAGATATAAGAAGACATCCCTTTTGATCACTTATTTAAGCATCCCTATCAATACTCAAAGACAAAAAAATAAAGATTGGAATTGGTTGTTGGATAAAGTTAAGAAGAAAATTGGAAAGTGGACCAATAGGTGGCTTTATTTTGGGGGTAAAATTACCTTGGTAAAGTTTTTCCTTCAAGCTATACCTATTTATGTTTCTACCGTGTTGAATATCCCAAAGGATGTTCTTCGAAAATTGGATCAAATTAATCATCGATTCCTCTGGAGTGTTACTAAGGAGAAAAGAAAATGGGCCTTGGTGAAATGGGAAACTTTATGTCTTCCTAAGAATGAATGGGGGGTTAGGATTCTGATCTTTAATTAATAACAACAAAGCTTTAGCTGCTAAATTATATTGGATGATTTTACATAACCTCAATTCCCTTTGGGCCAATAATATCCATGCTAAATATGCTGAAAACAAAAGTCCTGAAGACCTTGTTCGCTATCAATTTCCTACCAAAGGTTCTACCATTTTAGCGGTTCTTAATACTGGTGAGGGTTTGATTAATAAAAAGTTATTTTGGATCATTCATAATGGTCAACAGGCAAATTTTTGGATAGATTCTTGGGATGGTCACCAACCTTTGATAACTTAGTTTCTGATTGGAGGCCTTGGATAGAGGAGCTTCACCAAGCTAATTGTATAAAGGTGGCTAATTACTGTCGATACCATGCTAGTAATTCAAAGGTTGGTAGATATTGGATCTCTATTGAGGACTGGCCTATTCAACTTCCATAAATTCAAATACAAGACATCCAATGCATCTTGCATATGAGATCTCTCTCTTGGTCCCATGATAAAGATTGTTTTGGATGGAACAACACTACTAAGGGTGATTATTTAGTTGCTCAAGGTTATTTGGCCTTATGTCATAATAATCCCAACCAATTTTATTACATATTTTCTCAGTTGTGGGCTCAAAATATCTGGCCTAAGGTCAGGTTATTTATTTGGATTTTATTGCATCGTAGGGTGCTAACTGGTGAGAAACTTATGAAACGTGGTTTTCATGGCCCTTTTAGATCAACATGTGTTGAAAGAATATGAAAACTCAACCATATTTTTATTGAGTGTACCTTAGCCTCTGAGCTATGGAGGAGAATAGCCATATTACTTGGCTTACAGTGGTCCAATTTTTCTTCTTTTGAATAACTTTGGAGGGATTGGCCTAAACAGGAGGGTGTTGATAATTTCATTAGGTAGTTAGTTTGTATGGGATCTACCATTCAACCTTGGAATATCTGGAATGAAAGGAACAACCATATTTTCAATCAAGAAATAAAGGATGTTCACTATATTTGGAAAAATACCCTTGCCAAGTTAGTTGAATCAGTCCAAAAACTACTTAATCACCCCCAAAAATCCTACCAAAAATGGGATCAAGTGATGCAAATATTGAAGATTAAATATTCTAAGGGCAACCGACTTAAAGGAAATGTGAGTAATTACAAGATGGAAAGAACAAGGAATTGACAACCTCCTCCTAAGGATTATGGAAAAGTCAATACTGATGGAACCTCTAGGGGGAACCCTATAAAAGCTAGTGCAAGAGGAATTGGTAGACTTTATGATGGCTCCGTGGTTTTCAATTTTGCTAAGAATTTGGGTATCCTTTCCAATAACCTTGCTGAGGGGTATGGTATCCTCAAAGGCCTTCAAGAGGCTGCTAAGGTTGGATGGAAAAAGGTATTGGTTGAATATGACTCTCAAATCATGATTAATCTTCTGAAGACTCCTAAGAATCATAAGGTTGATTGGATAATAAGAAGAATTATTAAGAAGATTCAATTAATTGAGATGGGTTTTTTGAAAGTGGATTACAATCATGTGGTCAGAGAACAGAACATGAGTGCTGATGCTTTAGTTAATCGGGCATTGGACAAAGGTGATCTTACTTGCTACGACCACCCTCCCAGATGGTGGGCTTCACAAATAAGGGAAGCTCTAATTTTTATCCTTTATTTGGATGGCTCTAGTACTATAGTTGCCTAGTTCCTTTTTGATTTTATTTGGTTCGGTAGGGTATTTTAGTTCCATAGCTTAAACATATCTTTCCTGTGTTTCCTTTGTTGAATCTTACCTTAATAGTTTGTTGGCACAGGAATCCGCCTAGTCATATAAAATGTGCCCTAGACCCGACCAACATTGAAAGGCCGAGAGAAAGAGAAGTCTCCCGAGCCAATCTCCAGAGAGGGCTGGCTCCCAAACTAATCTAAACTTGTTTGAAGATAAGGGTGCGGGAAAGAAATGGAAAATGCAGAAAGAAAGGGAAATAACAGAAAGAGATGGAAATATGGCCGAAGTCGATAGTTGATAGGGAGAACAACCTCAGATAGCAAATAACCTCAACCAGATCCCTAAGATAAGTAGCAACTAATTCTTAGAATGCACATACAGAAATTGGATCAAACATTGACCATAAGTTCACCTTCAATTATACTTCAAATGTTCAAATGAAAATACAGCCAAATTCAGAACAGTAGAATTCAACTTATATTTTAACACTGGACTAAACAGAAGTGAATCACACAGAAAGCATCACATGAACAACAGTTTGGATCACCAACTCAAAAGACACTAAGAATAGAGCAAAATGCATCTAGGATTTCTGCTTCAATTTTTGCAAGAAGGTCCTCCTCTCTTTTGCTTGAGATTTACATTGGTATTTATAGAGGTCTTCCCTCTCCCTTTCACATCACAACATTTAAAACATAAAACAAATTTTGAAGAGGCGATCCACAAAATATGCACTTGAAAAGAGAAACAATCCCCCTTAATCTGCCTCGGAGAAATCACATTCCCTGTTTTTATGGATCAAAACTAAAAATCGAACAGAAACAAGGGACCATATTTCTTCATTAAATGATCGTTCTCGGGGCATGCTTGAAGTTGTTAGGAGATCATGAACAAGAGCTTTTAATACTAGAGGCATCTTTAATTTTGGTGGCTTCAAAAGCTGCATGATAAACTGTTCTCCCATCTTGCGCACATAGGTAAGCAACAAAACATTTAATTTGGGAGCCTCTTTGACCACGATCTCAAAATCAGTTGGAGAGATTTTAAAACATTACTTTGTTTGATCCTTATCTTCTCCTCACGTTCTCCTATGCAATTTTGAAGGAAAATGCGGACAGAACTTTATCGGGCCTTTGTTGTTGCTTCTATCGCAAAAATGTGACAGGTCGCGAAAATGCGACATGTCACGAAATCATGACATTTTCAACTTACTGCTTTCTCCTGTTGCCACCAGTCACGAAAATGCGACATGTCACGAAATCGTGACATCTTCTCTTTGTTTAGCTTTCTCTTCTTGCACTTCCGTGAAAACGCACCATGTCGTGAAATCACGACATCTGCCTTCATCTTGTTTTGTCCCCATGACATGTCGCAAAATCGCGACATTCTCCTCTTTGTTGGCTTTCATCTTCTTGCAAGTGGCAAAAATGTGACATGTCGCAAAATCATGACATTTCATACTTGGCACTGTCCTTCCTGCTTTTTCATCGTGAAAACGTGACATGTCGTGATATCGCGACAATTTCCTTCTGCCTTGTACTTTTCAGCATTTGTTCCGCGAAAACGCGACAGGTCGCGAAATCGCGACAATTTTCTTTGTTTTGTCTTTCATCTTTAGCAAGTCACGAAATTGCGACGTGTTTCTATCTTCTCCTTTGTTTCTGCCTTTGCCCCACGAAAATGCGACATGTGACGAAATCATGACGTCCTTCTCCGTTTGGCTTTGTCTCCACAATATGTCGTGAAATCGTGACAATTTTCTATCGTCTCCTTTGTTGCCGCTTTTCGACCTAGAAAATTTGATATGTCATGAAATCGCGACATTTCGTACTATCTGGCTGCTTTCGCACTTTCTCCTCGCGAAATCACGACATGTCACGAAATCGTGACAATTTTTTGTCATCTCCTTTGTTTCCGCTTCCTATCGCGATATCGCGACATGTTTCTCTTGCCTGGCTTCGTTTCCAAAAATGTCACGAAATTGCAACATCTTTCATCTGCCTTGTGTTTATCTTCAGCCCTTTCGCGAAAATGTGACATGTCGCGATATCGCGACATTTTTCCTTGGCGCTCCTCTTTGCTGCTGTATGTCGCAATATCATGACATTTTCGTATCACTTTGCTTTGTTGCCACTGCAAGTCGCGAAAATGCGACATGTCGCGATATCGTGACATTTTCTATACTTAGCTCTTTTTCGCATCGGATGCCGCAAAACTGCAACAGGTCACGATATCGCGACATGTCGCGATATCCCGACATCTTTCACTTACTTTGCTTTAGCACAAAACTTGTAGAGATTTTTGTATTTTACTTCTTATCCCTTTCGAGGTGCTTGGAGGGACAAAAGAGGAGTGAGTATCTCTACAATTTGTGCATTCTTTTGCATGAACAGCAACAACAAAAACAATGTGGCAAAAATGCCAACATTCTTGGCGGCTCTCGGGGTATACAGTTCTGCTATATGCACGAACCTCAAGCCTTTATCCATTGGGCAACAGAGTCAAAAAGTTAGAGGAGCTGAAAAAGTGAGTGCTGGTTGATGTTGGATGTTTTGACAGGTTGTTGCAACAAGCTCTTGTTGGCGCTCGACACTCAAAACAGGACCTTCAACAGAAATTTGTGGAATAGCAGAACTTCCCTTATTCCTTTAACTACTGCATTTTTCCTAGCTCGGTTGAGCTGGGTAATCACCAGGTGCTGTGCAAGGATCTCCATGGCGGTAGTGAGAAGCACTTGAGTTGCAAAAATGGAAATGAATGGAGTGATGACCACGGATGTGCAGGCCGTGGAACGGGAATGGTGAATGATGGAATGGTGGAAGATGGAGGAGTAGAAGCGGTAGATACAGCAACTGAAGAGGGTGCTACTGTGCTACCAGCTGCTGGGATTCTATGAAAATAGATAATGAAATGGAAGTGGATGGGATGGAGAAAGCGGTGGGAACTGTGGAGAAATGGTCAAAAGACAAAGGATTGGAAGAAAGGGGAAGTGAAGAAACGGGAACATCAGAGAGGGGAGTAGAAACAACAATAGTGGCTTGATTATTTACAGTGGAAGGAGTGGGAGAGGAAGAAAGAAGTAGAGGGAAGCCACTATCTGCTGGGAAGGAAAAGAAAAAGAGAGAGAAATAAACATACCTGCGGGCTCGTGTGCAAAAGGAGCCGAAGTTGACAATTTTTTTTTCCCTTTTTTCTTTTTTTTTAATTTATTTTATGTACAAGGTAACCCCCGAGTTTAGCCGTGAACTCTCGGGAGAGACACATACCAAAACATGGCTCTATGATCTCCTGGATCCCAGACCTTGTTGCGATAGTTCTTGAGATAGTGGTGCTTGGACACACACTTATTGGTCACCTGATTGACAATCAACTCGGAGTCACCAAAGATTTGCAACTGTCGTGCTCCAAGTTTCTCAGCCTTCTTGAGGCCTAGGCATAAAGCCTCATATTCTGTTGCATTATTTGTGCAGCTCCAGGTCAACCGATATGAATAGGATCATTGAATCCCAGAAGGTAATACTAGAACAATCCCAGCTCCAACGCCATTTCTACATCGTGCTCCATCAAAATAGAGCTTCCAGAGCTGGTCTTGACTTTCATCATTCTTTTCTTGAGCCTTTTCAGGCTTGAAAATGGAGTAACACCCCAAGTCAGTTTCCATCATGGCGTTGAAATTGGCCATGGAAAATTCATTTTCTGGGTGGAGCTCTTCCAAAACTTCTTCCATTAAGTCAAGCTCACCAAATTCTTCAGACATCATGTGCACTGAATTTGCTAATCTGTCCACTTCATCTATTCTCTCCACATGAAATGTGGAAGGCTTTTCATTGAAAATCTTCACCTTTTTACCTTTATGGATCACCTCCAAATGAGTAAAATCCAAAGAAAGGTAACCCCCGCATTTAGCCATGAACTCTCGGGAGAGACACATACCAAAACATGGCTCTAGGTCCACTACTATGATCTCCTGGATCACAGTAATCTGAGGCATGGTGCGTAGGGAGATAGGAACATCCTTAATTACACCCACCGTATTTACTGAGGTACCATCTAGCTGCAAAACTCCCATGCTAGTCCTTGTATATTCCATGCCTATGACATCACATACTGCCTTTGGCATGACAGTAGTAGTTGCTCCTGAGTCAATGAGGCAATTATGCACCACATGTCCCTCCATTCTTAATGAAAGATAAAAAGGTGGTGGTCTATTTTTTCCTGTGATTGAAGAGGTCAGAGTTTGAGACATAACTACCTGGGTTGGAGCCTTCCCCTTACTTTGTGTGGTCTTCAAGGATTCTTGTAAGAGATTCACCTATCCAGGCAGCTACAAGGTGTCATACAGACTTACTTTAGCTGGTATCCTTTTGAGTTCTTCGACGATGTTGTACTCCATCGAGATCGGCTCTTTCCCTCCACTAGCAGATTCAAATATGCTTCTATATTGTTGGGTGGCCTCCACTCGCTGCCGTTTAGTCAATGATGGATACCGCAACGTCTCTCTAGCTTGTTCCTTTATTTTTGCTTGTGGCTGGGAGGTAGAAGCCTTAGCTTGCAACCTCTCTTTTGCTTGTGGTGGAAGCGGATCCTTCGACAAAACAGGTGGGTCTTGTTGCGGAGCTGGAGGATCATGAGTCTTTGTAGGTATTTGTTGCTTTGTTGCTTGTGCAGGAGGCACTTTCAATGGCTCCATCTTAGCCGGATCTACCAACATTGGTTTCTTGCCGTTGCGTGTCAAGACTGCCATGTATTCCTTAGGAGACATCACGGAATTATGATCCACCTCTCGAATCATGTTTACACGGCTCCCCGCAAGAACTTGTAAATAATTTTGGTGGACCATGCAAGTGGACTCATCATGTGGGTCGTTGCATGAAGAACACCAGTAAGATGGCTCATGTGAAACTTCAGAAGGGCCAACCTCTTCACTTACCAGGATCGCTGAGTTCCTCTCAGGTACTTTCTCTATAGCCTTGCTAGGAGCAACTTGCTCTCTAGTTACCGTCGAAACAAATCTTCGTGGCTGATAGTTCCTTTCCACCTCTCTCCGCTCCATAGATGTCATCTTGTTAGTGAGAGCTCTCATGGCCGATTGAATTTCTTGCAAAACAGCCAATTGAGGATCTGGGCTTGAGGACACAGGCGGTGCCGGTAGAGGTAATGGAACTGGTGGAGAAGGTAATGCAGGAGTTGGAAGTGGAGAGGTTATCTGTGGAATGGGAATCATAGGTACCGAAGGTGTGGGAGGATTCCATGAAGATGAAGGGTACATGGATGGAGCAGTGTAAGATGTGGAGGCTGCACCTGTATGCTGGTATTGTGGAAGCTCGGGAAAAATAGGCATAGTCATTTTCGGAGGCAATTTCCCAATGGCAATCAGATCGGCCTCAACCTTCTGTGCTTGGGCATATAGTGCAAGAAAGGTTTGAACATTGGACATCCTAATGTTCATACCAATATCTGAATGGAAAGCCCTAAGAAAGTACAATGCCGCTTGGTCATTAGTAGGGCGAAGACCATCAGGAACTCTCTACCAAGTTCGGGCAAACCTAACATTGAAATCTACTATCTCCTCTTGAGGATGCCTCTTGATATTAGTAAATTGATGCAACAAAGAAAATGGGTCCGCTTGCTCATTGAACCCTTGGATTAGCATCTCTGCTAATTGATCCCATGAATTTATGGAGTTGGGAGACAAGGATCTATACCAGCACAATAACTTACCTCGGAGTGACAAGATGAGCAATTTGATCATGACATCTTCATCTATGATATTATGAATTGTAGCCAAGGATGCCACATCTGACACATGCTCGTACATGGTCTTTCCAGTCCCATCGTATGTAGGCAAAGCCTTTAATGCTGCAACAGGAACTAGATTTTGAAAAGGCAGGTCCAACGCTCCCGAATAGTTCCAAGCAGGAATTCAACGTGGAGGAGGTTGTTGACCAACCATTTGCACTGCAGGATTTGGATCTACTAGCAAGCTCGTAGCAGTACTGGGAGGAGTCAGAGATGGCACAAACTGACCCGCTACCTGCGAAGAAATAACAAATGACGGGTTCACAGGACTTACCAATCTTGAGCGCTCCCTCCAGTTTTGAACATCGATCTCAAAGAATTCGATTGGGTCTTCCGATTCTTTGGCACTTGATCTCGTGATCATGAAGCAAAGATGCAAAGATTTTCACCTGCTTCACGATTGGAGATTTCTAGGTACTATATAGTCACCTTCAGCAGAGTCACCAGATGAACTTACAATCTCCGCTTTGAGGTCAAGACAGTTCATCAAAATCTTGATTCCTCCAGGTGTCAAAATATGGGACTTGTGAGTCCCACCGAGTGTGCCAAAAATTGTTGGCACAAGTGGGTTTGTCAACTTGGAATAGTACTTGTCCCACCGATTATGGATCTTACTGAGACAAAAACAGTTTGTCCCACCGGGCGTGCCAAAAACTGTTGGTCACGAATCCGCCTAGTCATATAAAATGCGCCCTAGACCCGGCCAACATTGAAAGGCCGAGAGAAAGAGAAGTCTCCCGGGCCAATCTCCAGAGAGGGCTGGCTCCCAAACTAATCTAAACTTGTTTGAAGATAAGGGTGCGGGAAAGAAATGGAAAATGTAGAAAGAAAGGGAAATAACAGAAAGAGATGGAAATATGGCTGAAGCCGATAGTTGATAGGGAGAACAACCTCAGATAGCAAATAACCTCAACTAGATCCCTAAGATAAGCAACAACTAATTCTTAGAATGCACATACAGAAATTGGATCAAACATTGACCATAAGTTCGCCTTCAATTATACTTCAAATGTTCAAATGAAAATATAGCCAAATTCAGAACAACAGAATTCAACTTATATTTTAACACTGGACTAAACAGAAGTGAATCACACAGAAAGCATCACATGAACAACAGTTTGGATCACCAACTCAAAAGACACTAAGAATAGAGCAAAATGCATCTAGGATTTTTGCTTCAATTTTTGCAAGAAGGTCCTCCTCCTTTTCTTGAGATTTACATTGGTATTTATAGAGGTCTTCCCTCTCCCTTTCGCATCACAACATTTAAAACATAAAACATATTTTGAAGAGGCGATCCACAAAATATGCACTTGAAAAGAGAAACAATCCCCCTTGGAGAAATCACATTCCCTGTTTTTATGGATCAAAACTGAAAATCGAACAGAAACAAGGGACCATATTTCTTCATTAAATGACTATTCTCGGGGCAAGCTTGAAGTTGTTAGGAGATCACGAACAAGAGCTTTTAATACTAGAGGCATCTTTAATTTTGGTGGCTTCGAAAGCTGCATGATAAACCGTTCTCCCATCTTGCGCACATAGGTAAGCAACAAAACATTTAATTTGGGAGCCTCTTTGACCACGATCTCAAAATCAGTTGGAGAGCTTTTAAAACATTACTTTGTTCGATCCTTATCTTCTCCTCACATTCTCCTATGCAATTTTGAAGGAAAATGCGGACAAAACTTTATCGGGCCTTTGTTGTTGCTTCTGTCGTGAAAATGTGATAGGTCTCGAAAATGCGACATGTCGCGAAATCGTGACATTTCACCTTACTACTTTCTCTTGTTGCCACCAGTCGCGAAAATGCGACATGTCGTGAAATCACGACATCTTCTCTTCGTTTAGCTTTCTCTTCTTGCACTTCCGCGAAAACGCACCATGTCGCGAAATTGCGACATCCGCCTTCATCTTGTTTTGTCCCCATGACATGTCGCGAAATCGTGACATTCTCCTCTTTGTTGGATTTCATCTTCTTGCAAGTGGCAAAAATGTGACATGTCACAAAATCGTGACATTTCGTACTTGGCACTGTCCTTCCCGCTTTTTCATCGTGAAAATGCGACATGTCGCGATATCGCGACAATTTCCTTCTGCCTTGTACTTTTCAGCTTTCGTTCCGCGAAAATGCGACAGGTCACAAAATCGCGACAATTTTCTCTATTTTGTCTTTCATCTTCAACAAGTCATGAAATCGTGACGTGTTTCTATCTTCTCCTTTGTTTTCGCCTTTGCCCCGCGAAAACACGACATGTCGCGAAATCACGACGTCCTTCTCCGTTTGGCTTTGTCTCCACAATATGTCATGAAATCACGACAATTTTCTGTCATCTCCTTTGTTGTCGCTTTTCGGCCACGAAAATTTGATATGTCGTGAAATCATGACATTCCATACTATCTGGCTGCTTTCGCACTTTCTCCTCGCGAAATCACGACATGTCATGAAATCGCGACAATTTTCTATCGTCTCCTTCGTTGCCGCTTCCTGTCGCGATATCACGACATGTTTCTCTTGCCTGGCTTCGTTTCCAAAAATGTCGTGAAATCGTGACATCTTTCATCCGCCTTGTGTTTATCTTCAGCCCTTCCGCGAAAACGCGACATGTCGCGATATCGCGACATTTTTCCTTGGCGCTCCCCTTTGCTGCTGTATGTCGCGATATCGCGACATTTTCCTATCACTTTGCTTTGTTGCCACTGCAAGTCGCAAAAATGCGACATGTCGCGATATCGCGACAACTTTCACTTTAGTGCTCCCTCACCGCAACAAGTCGCGAAAATGCGACATGTCGCGATGTCGCGACAATTTTGTCGTTACTACTCCCTCTGTTGTTTCCTAGCATGAAAACGTGACAGGTCGTGAAAATGCGACATGTCGCGATATCGCGACATTTTCTATACTTAGCTCTTTTCTGCATCGGACGCCGTGAAACTGCAACAGGTCGCGATATCGCGACATCTTTCACTTACTTTGCTTTAGCACAAAACTTGTAGAGATTTTTGTATTTTACTTATTATCCCTTTCGAGGTGCTTGGAGGGACAAACAGAGGAGTGAGTATCTCTACAATTTGTGCATTCTTTTGCATGAACAACAACAACAAAAACAATGTGGCAAAAATGCCAACATAGTCTTTTGTCCTAGCAAGGTCGTAGTTGTGTTTTGTTTTTTTTTTAATTTTTTCGAGGGGTGTGTGTTTTTTTATATGGTTTTGTTTTTGTGTTGTTTTAGTTTTTTTTTTAATGTTTTTGTGTTTTGTTTTTTGTGTTTTTGTTGTTTTTCATGTTTTTGTTTTTTGAGTTGTGTTTTACGTTTTTTTTAAGTGTTTGTGTGTTGTTTTATTATTTTTATGGTTTTCTTATGTGTTTTTTTTGTTATTTTTTATTTTATTTTTATTTATTTATTTGTTTGTTTGTTTTTATGAGTTTTTTGTTGTTTTTATGCTTATATGTAGTTTTTGTTTGTTTTGTGGTTTTTATTTTTTTGTTTGATTGTATTTGTTTTTTAATGTTTTGTTTTTTGTGTTTGTTTGTGTTTTGTGTTTGTTTGTTATTGCTTTTATTGTTTTAGGCATGCTCGTTGAGTGTGCCGAAGGGGGCAGGCCAGGTGCGAGCCATGGGTATTTTTGGTAGAATAGATACCTCTACCTCCTTGGGACTTACTCAAAAGTGGCATCCCATTTGGGGTGTTTTCCACAAACAAAATAAATAAATGAGGTTCCATTATCCTATATGATTTTGGATGGAATACCAAAACGACATATAATATTATGGAGTATGAACTCTGCAATACGAGCTTTAGTCATAGTGGTCAAAGGGATTGCTTCCACCCATTTGGTAAAGTACTCAACGACCATTATAATGGACGTGTGGTAGCCCGAAGAAGGAGGAGAGATCTTTCTGATTAAATAGAATACCCACTAAGAAAAGGGTCAAGCTGATTGAATCGGTTGCAATGCCTGAGATGGCAGGTGCGTGAGATTAGTATGATGCTAACACTTAACTTATTTCCTGAAATATGTGCAATAATCCTTCTCCATTGTGGTCCAATAATAGCTCATTCTAAGGATGCACTTAACGATAGCCATACCACTAAAATGGTCACTGTAGGTACCATTGTGACTTTACAAGATTGCCCAAGCAAATTCTTGGAGCTCGAGATAATGAAGGAAAATTCCATCGTAGCTATGTCGATATAGAATATCTCCTAGCAATACATATCTAGTTGCTTTCTATTTAAATGCTCATTTTGCGATATGCGACAATCTATGAGGTATACTACCAAGTTTTAGGTAATCTCTTAATTGGGTGAGCCAATCCTTATAAGCTATAACTTCAAATATTTGAACGACTTATTCCTGTTGTGATTCATTATGCACAAATGCAGATTGGGAGACAACCTTATGATGAATGATAGTCTTGTTGGACATTTTGAGTAGATGAGTTGTCATTGATGTCAAGAGTGAGTGGTCATTGATGTCAAGCTTGTAGCACCAGTGAGTGGCAGTTTCAGTGGGCAACATCAGTTTTAGGTTCTCCAATCAATGCAAAAGGAGAGTCCATTTTCAGTTGGTCAAGACCCGGTTTCAGGTAGTCAGATGAGGTCCAAAGTGCAGAGAAGAAGCCCAAGCAAATAATATTATAATATTTCTTTATAATATTATACAAGGAATATTAAATTAATTAATATAATTTTATTATAAATTAATTTATTAATTAATTTACTTAACTTATAAGTTATTTAAATTAATTATTAATTAATTTTAATATTAATTATAAATTAATTTATGTTAATTTTAAATAACCCTAAGGTGGGTTATTAAGTCAAAATTTGAAATTTGAATTCGACCATCGAGCGTCGACGTGGGGAGAAAATTAATCAACGTGTATATAAAGGGGACTCCTCCACCTTAGCCAAAATAATTCATGCATTCGATTTAATCTCCAAGCAATTGTGAATCATGTGAATCGTTCAGTGAGACAGAGAAGGGTTTCATTGGTGTTTAAAGGACCAAGTGGCAGGTGAGGATTTATTACCCACCTTAGAAGGCACCTTGGTCACCAAGCGTAGGTAGCACAGTTGGCAACTTCGACGAAGGCAAGGCGTTGTGGCAGCACGTGGCGGAGGTTCGAATCCACGGTAGAGTGTTTTGTTTTGAAGGCATCGACGATGATCGAAGGCACCAAGAGGAAGGAAGCTTCCCTTCCTTCTCGTGGGTGCCTATAGCCCACGTGGTGGGCACCAAAGCGCTAAGGCGCTTGGCGCTTGGGGAGACGGTGGTTCGAATCACGCCGAAACCCTTTTTGGGTAAAAGACAAAGGTATGCAATTAGTTGGGCACCAAAATTTTCGGAAAGACTATAGTTGAGCCATTAAAATTAATTTTTGCATAATTTATTTGGTTTGTAAGGTTTTAAGGGGAGTTATAAGGTTGATGCAAAATAATTTTTGGTGATATTTGCTTTAGTGTTTGAAAAGGGTAATAAGGTGTTTAAGGAAGGTTGTTTGAGTTTTTGTGGTGTTGGATATTATTTTAAGTTGGAGATTATAAGGTGTATCTAAATAATTATTTTTCATGTATGATTTGATGGATGCTAATTTCAAGGAGGAGCAATAAGGTGTAGTTGAGCTTTGATTATTTTTGTGACTAAGGAATATTTTGAGAAAGTGTTAGAGTGATATTTTGTCATCTAACCATTGAAATTGGAAAGAAGGAAATTGTGATTGAGACAGGTTTTCTAAGGGCACTTCTACATCAAACAAAAGGTATGGGCACATCTTCCTAGTGAATTATTGTTGAATGTTGTGAATGCTAAGTTGGAGTGAAAAGGTTTTTTCTGGAATAAAGAGTTGTTGATAAAACCTTGTTTGATAAGCATTGTTGTTGAAGTGATTAGTTGAGTGAGGAACTTGAACTAGAGTTTGTCAAATATCATGAGTATCATTGTTATGTGAGATTAGCATTGTTGTTGAAGCAATTGGTTGAGTGAGGAACTTGAACTAGGGTTTGCAAAGATCATGAGTATCATTGTTATGTGAGATTGGTTGATAAGCATTGTTGGAAATATTTGAGTGAATGTTCATAAGTTTGGACTAGGGTTTGTGAGCAAGGATTATTTCATTGAGTGATTGGTTGAGTAGAGTTGGTTGAGCCTAGTCAAGTGGATGTGTTGATGTGATAGTTCAAGTTCTGTGAAACAAATTGTTCTATATTTTGAATTGATTTGAGAAAGAGGTTGAGTGTTGATGAATGTGAAACATATTGAGTCTCTAACAATTCTCTATATGTTTCTGTGATAAAAGAGAGATTGAAAGTGATTGAGAGTTTGTGAGTGTGAAGCATATTGAGTCTCTAACAATTCTCTATATGTTTCTATGGTAAAAAGAGAATTGAAAGTAATTGAGCATTGTGGTGAATGTGAAGCATATTGAGTCTCTAACAATTCTCTATATGTTTCTATGAGATTGGACAAGTTCTAGTGAGGACTTGTTGAGAATATTTGGACAAGTTCTAGTGAGGACTTGTTGAGCAGATTGGACAAGTTCTAGAGAGGACTTGTGGATAGATTAGTGTGAGATTTTGTGGAAGCTTACAAGGCATATTTGAGATAAGTCTTTGAGAAGACTTGTGAGCAGAGTTGATTGATTGATTTGTTCAAACCTTGAGTTAAGGTTTGGGGTAGATCTAGTAGAGTTGATTTGTGATTGAGTCAAGCTTTGTGTTAAGGCTTGAGGATATATTGAGCATATTTGTGCTAGATCGAAGGATTATGTTTAGTACAAATTTGAGGATAGATATTGAGGATAGAATTTGTGCTAGATCGAAGGACTATGTTTAGTGTAGATTTGAGGATAAATTTTGGTGTAGATTTGAGGATAGGTTTGTGCCAGACTAGAGATAGAGATTGAGTAGATTTGTGCTAAATCGAAGGACTATGTTTAGTGCAGATTTGAGATAGAGCAAAGAATAAGCTTTGGAGGTGATAGAGTATAGAGGATGATAGTCTCTAGTGGATAGAGATCCATTAGCTAGGGTAGTGAGGATAGGAGTCTTCAGTGGATAGAGATCCATTAGCCAGTGTAGTGGAGGCAGTAGTTCTTCTAGAAGATCACCATCCAGAGCTAAGGAGAAAGGAGTTCTCCTATGGATAGAGATCCATGAACTTGATTAGGGGATTGGTGTCTCCTTTGGATAGAGGTCCATAAACATTGTAATAGGGAAAGGATTCCCAAGAGATTGATTGAGAAAATTTTAGTGAAATATTTTCTCCATGGAGTAGCCCACATTGGGTGAACCATGTTAAATTGGTGTCTCTATTATGTGTGGTGATTTGTGCATTGCTTTGATTACTACTATTGATATTGCTATCTATACATTGCATAATATTGATTGGGAAAGAAAAGTAAAAAGTGGTCTTATACTTGTTCACCCCCCTCTCAGTATAAGCTTGTGTTCTTCAATTGGTATCAGAGCGG
The DNA here is from genome assembly GCA_028583015.1 of Wollemia nobilis. NCBI lineage: Eukaryota > Viridiplantae > Streptophyta > Pinopsida > Araucariales > Araucariaceae > Wollemia > Wollemia nobilis. The sequence continues at coordinate 10,335,426 of JAQPPZ010002969.1, read as the reverse complement.
GTTCCTTCGAAAGAGTTTAACAGCTTGAAGGAAAAGCTTTCAAGAACACAATGGATTCTAAGAATGGGTCCTCAGATAATTCAACACCAGTATTTGATGGAAGTGATTATATATTTTGGAGTATGAGAATGAAGATTCACCTGATGGCACTTGGCAATGAAATATGGGAAGCAGTTGAAAATGGATACACACCACCAGCTACTCCACCTACAGATAAATATGGTAAGCTTCTACATCATTACAATTCAAAATCAATGAATGCAATTTTGAGAGGTTTGCATAGAATAGAGTTCATAAAGGTTATGCATTGCAAATCAGCAAAAGCAATTTGGGATAAGTTACAAAGCATATATGAAGGAGATAAAAGTGTCAAAAAGGTAAAGATACAAAATCTCAAAGGATAATTTGAAGATTTAAAAATGAAGGATGAGGAAAATATTAGTACTTATCTACTTCGGGTAGATGAGGTTGTTAACGCCATGCAAGGACTTGGACTTGAGATTGAAGAATCTGATGTTTGTGATAAGATCTTAAGATCTCTTCCAAAAAGGTTTAGTGAAAAGATCTCTGCTATAGAGGAATCAAAAGATGGTGATATTTTGACAAGAGATATGTTACTTGGTATTCTTACAACTTTTGAGTTAAGAACAAAAGAGGAACCTAATATCCGGAAGGAAGCAACCTTCAAAGCTACTAAGAAGACAAAGGGCAAGAAGTCAGATTCAAGCAATGAGTCATCCAGTGATGAAGAAGCAAATTATGGCAGAAGGAATAAGGATTCAAGAAGATTTAAAGATGCAAAATCTATTAGATGTTTCAATTGTGGAAAGTATGGTCACTATGCAACTGATTGTCAAGAAGCCAAAAATAGCAATGATGAAGAAAAATAGGATCATAAGAACAAGGAATCAAAAAAATACAGGTACCAAAAGAAAGGCAAGGATGGACAAGGCAAACAAGGAAAGAAGTTCTTTCAAAGACAAAAGAGGAGCTACTATGCAGACAAGGCAAGTAAGTACTCAAGTGATAGTGATAATAGTTTCTCAGATAATGATAAATATGAAGTCCTATTTTTGATAGAAGAAAAATAAGAAGTTAAGAAAAGGTCACCAATAATTCTCAAGTGTTTTAGATGTGGTAATTTTGGACATCTTGAAGATAGTTGTACAAAGAATGGTTTCAGTTTCAGTGATGATGAATATGAGGATACACTTGAAGGACCAAAAGAGAATATTCTAATGGCACTAGAAGAAGAAGGAGGTGATCCTATAGAAGACAAGTCAAAAAAGAATGAAGATGTTCTCAAAGGCAAAAAAATAGAGGAAGAATCAAAAAAAGGAGAAGTTGATCTTGAGGGAGAGCTTATTTATGCTCTTAAAACTTTAAAGAAGGTAAGAAAGCAAAACTCCCAACTTGAGCTTCAGTTTCAAGAATGTGATGAAGAGAGAGGAAAGCTTATAGAGGATCTAAACAAGTCAATGGCTAAGACAAATAAGTTCAAGGATAAGTTAGAAGCAAAGGTCTTAGAATGTGAAAATTTAGAACAAGAAGTAGCCCTACTAAGGGAAGAAGTAGAGAAGTCTAAGGATAAGCTACACAAGTTTGGAAGAAGTTCAAAGAATTTGGATAAGATTATCAAGTCACAAAAGCCTACATCAAGCAAAATAGGTCTTGGTTTTGAATAGGCTCAAAAGAAACAAGAAGAAGAGTCAACCTCAAGTTTTGAAGAAGAAGAAACTTTAGAAGAAGATAGTGTAAGAGAAAGTGAGACTTCTGAGGATGAGTTGGACAATAGAAAGTTCAACAAGGAAAGGAACAATGCACAAAAGAGGAACAGATGGAACAGGAACCAACATAGGGTAAGAGAGACTAAGAGACCAATGAGGTCAAGGCAAGGAAACTTCAATGGATGATGTTTCTCATGTCACAGATTTGGGCACAAGGCTTCACAATGCAGGACACATGAAAGATAGGAATATGGGAACTTCAGAAGCAGGCAACCTTTTCATGGGTATTGCTACTCATGTAATCAGTTTGGTCACAAGGCAATGAATTGCAGGGTCCATGACAGGAATAGATATGGCTTCACTAGGAGAAATCCCAAGACATTTGCACCTCCAAAGAATAATAACATTAAGTGTTATAAGTGCAATAATGATGGACATACAACAAAGTGGTGTAGAGCAGATATTCTAGAACCAAGCATGAACAAGAACAAAAATAGGAATAAGAATATGGACATGAAAAAAATAGGAACATGGACATGAACAGGAATAGTCAGAGAAATCAGAAGAATCATATGAGAAGGAAAGAGGACAAAGGTAAAGATCAGTGCATGCTTGGAAGTAGAAATACTCCCACCCTAGAATTAACCACCTCAAGAGGAGGTGGGGGAGGGGCTAAGCTAAGAGACTCATTCTTAGCCTCGAGCCCCAAAGGTGACCCTTTGCCATTGATGTCAAAGGGGAGAGATTTGAGTAAGGGGGAGAGATTTGGTTTAAGGAGAGAGCATTGAGTCAGGGGGAGAAATTTTCTAGGGGGAGCAAAATAGGAAAAAGGTTAAGTATTTGGTAAAAGGAATTTGGGTTGCCATCAATGACAAAGGGGGAGATTGTTGGACATTTTGAGTAGATGAGTTGTCATTGATGTCAAGAGTGAGTGGTCATTGATGTCAAGCTTGTAGCACTAGTGAGTGGTAGTTTCAGTGGGTAGCATCAATTTTAGGTTCTCCAATCAGTGCAAAAGGAGAGTCCATTTTCAGTTGGTCAAGACCTGGTTTCAGGTAGTCAGATGAGGTCCAAAGTGCAAAGAAGAAGCCCAAGAAAATAATATTATAATATTTCTTTATAATATTATACAAGGAAGTTTAAATTAATTATAAATTAATTAATATAATTTTATTATAAATTAATTTATTAATTAATTTACTTAACTTATAAGTTATTTAAATTAATTATTAATTAATTTTAATATTAATTTATGTTAATTTTAAATAACCCTAAGGTGGGTTATTAAGTCAAAATTCAAATTTTGAATTCGACCATCGAGCATCGATGTGGGGAGTAAATTAATCAACGTGTATATAAAGGGGACTCCTCCACCTTAGCCAAGATAATTAATGCATTCGATTTAATCTCCAAGAAATTGCAAATCGTTCGGTGAGACAGAGAAGGGTTTCATTGGTGTTTAAAGGACCAAGTGGTAGGTGAGGATTTATTACCCACCTTAGAAGGCACCTTGGTCACCAAGCGTAGGTAGCGCAGTTGGCAACTTTGGTGAAGGCAAGGCGTTGTGGCAGTGCATGGCGGAGGTTCGAATCCATGGTAGAGTGTTTTTTTTGAAGGCATCGACGGTGATCGAAGGCACCAAGAGGAAGGAAGCTTCCCTTCCTTCTCGTGGGTGCCTATAGCCCACGTGGTGGGCACCAAAGCGCTAAGGCGCTTGGCGCTTGGGGAGACGGTGGTTCGAATCACGTCGAAACCCTTTTTGGGTAAAAGACAAAGGTATGCAATTAGTTGGGCACCAAAATTTTTGGAAAGACTATAGTTGAGCCATTAAAATTAATTTTTGCATAATTTATTTGGTTTGTAAGGTTTTAAGGGGAGTTATAAGGTTGATGCAAAATAATTTTTGGTGATATTTGCTTTAGTGTTTGAAAAGGGTAATAAGGTGTTTAAGGAAGGTTGTTTGAGTTTTTGTGGTGTTGGATATTATTTTAAGTTGGAGATTATAAGGTGTATCTAAATAATTATTTTTCATGTATGATTTGATGGATGCTAATTTCAAGGAGGAGCAATAAGGTGTAGTTGAGCTTTGATTATTTTTGTGACTAAGGAATATTTTGAGAAAGTGTTAGAGTGATATTTTGTCATCTAACCATTGAAATTGGAAAGAAGGAAATTGTGATTGAGACAGGTTTTCTAAGGGCACTTCTACATCAAACAAAATGGTATGGGCACATCTTCCTAGTGAATGATTGTTGAATGTTGTGAATGCTAAGTTGGAGTGAAAAGGGTTTTTCTGGAATAAAGAGTTGTTGATAAAACCTTGTTTGATAAGCATTGTTGTTGAAGTGATTAGTTGAGTGAGGAACTTGAACTAGGGTTTGCAAATATCATGAGTATCATTGTTATGTGAGATTAGCATTGTTGTTGAAGTAATTGGTTGAGTGAGGAACTTGAACTAGGGTTTGCAAAGATCATGAGTATCATTGTTATGTGAGATTGGTTGATAAGCATTGTTGGAAACATTTGAGTGAATGTTCATAAGTTTGGACTAGGGTTTGTGAGCAAGGATTATTTCATTGAGTGATTGGTTGAGTAGAGTTGGTTGAGCCTAGTCAAGTGGATGTGTTGATGTGATAGTTCAAGTTCTGTGAAAAAATTGTTCTATATTCTGAATTGATTTGAGAAAGAGGTTGAGTGTTGATGAATGTGAAACATATTGAGTCTCTAACAATTCTCTATATGTTTCTATGATAAAAGAGATATTGAAAGTGATTGAGAGTTTGTGAGTGTGAAGCATATTGAGTCTCTAACAATTCTCTATATGTTTCTATGAGATTGGACAAGTTCTAGTGAGGACTTGTTGAGCAGATTTGAGGTAAGTTCTAGTGAGGACTTGTTGAGAAGATTGGACAAGTTCTAGTGAGGACTTGTTGAGCATATTGGACAAGTTCTAGAGAGGACTTGTGGATAGATTAGTGTGAGATTTTGTGGAAGCTTACAAGGTAGATTTGAGATAAGTCTTTGGGAAGACTTGTGAGTAGAGTTGATTGATTGATTTGTTCAAACCTTGAGCTAAGGTTTGGGGCAGATCTAACAGAGTTGATTTGTGATTGAATCAAGCTTTGTGTTAAGGCTTGAGGATAGATATTGAGGATAGATTTGTGCTAGATCGAAGGACTGTGTTTAGTGTAGATTTGAGGATAGATATTGAGGATAGATTTGTGCTAGATCGAAGGACTGTGTTTAGTGTAGATTTGAGGATAGAGTTTGGTGCATATTTGAGGACAGGTTTGTGCTAGACTAGAGATATAGATTGAGCAGATTTGTGCTAAACCAAAGGACTATGTTTAGTGCAAATTTGAGATAGAGCAAAGAATAAGCTTTGGAGGTGATAGAGTATAGAGGATGATAGTCTCTAGTGGATAGAGATCCATTAGCCAGGGTAGTGAGGATAGGAGTCTTCAGTGGATAGAGATCCATTAGCTAGTGTAGTGGAGGCAATAGTTCTTCTAGAAGATCACCAACCAGAGCTAAGGAGAAAGGAGTTCTCCTATGGATAGAGATCCATGAACTTGATTAGGGGATTGGTGTCTCCTTTGGATAGAGGTCCATAAACATTGTAATAGGGAAAGGATTCCCAAGAGATTGATTGAGAAAATTTTAGTGAAATATTTTCTCCGTGGAGTAGCCCACATTGGGTGAACCACGTTAAATTGGTGTCTCTATTGTGTGTGGTGATTTGTGCATTGCTTTGATTACTACTATTGATATTGCTATCTATACATTGCATAATATTGATTGGGAAAGAAAAGTAAAAAGTGGTCTTATATTGTTCACCCCCCTCTCAGTATAAGCTTGTGTTCTTCAAGTAACATTCTCTGAAGGACCCTACGAGATCAAGGATCCCCAGGATACTTATGTCAAAAAATCTCATGCTTTGTAGAACCATTCATGGTTTGGTTCTTTCTAAATTATGTGGATTGATTCCTTGTTTGGAGCCTCATGCAACATCGATGATTGTAAGATCATCTTAACATGGATGGTAGTAAAATTAGTGGAAGGATTCATAAAGATGCCATAGTATCCATAAATCAATTAGACATACGAGGGATTGCCTTGATTTCATAACAATCTAGTTGGGCTACATGTGTCTACAAGCTCTTTATAATCTTTTAGGATGGGACATCTACACTGATAAATTCATTTCACTTGGTTTACTATGAGTAAGGAGTCACCAAAGATATTTATCTTTTTAATCTTCATGGTGATAGTTGTTTGGAGACCCAAGATTAGGGCCTCGTATTCAATGTTATTATTGGTGCAAGGTACCCAGGTGTTGTAGGTGAGTTGGAGATGAGAGGGCAATCCTCCAAGGGAGGTCCCAGGTTCAAATCTCCACCCTACCAAAAATTTGAATTGGGTATCCAAAATCCAATTGATAATATTGGTGCGGGCAGGGTCGGGTGCAACTCCCGGGTGACTTTGACGGTGTAGAACCCCCTGTTCGTGGTCTCTTAGACCAAGGAAGCCCCGCAAGGGGTTTTTCACTTAAAAAAAAATATTGGTGCAAGGGAAGTCGAGTTTAAAATACAAGGGCATTGGAGTTCCTTTTGTCATTAAAAACATGATCCCTACGCCACCCCTTGCTCGTAATTTAAACCATAAAAGAACAAAGTTATGTTGGCTTTGTTATCCAGTTCTTCAGATTCGAGTGACCCTGATAATGTAAAGACTACATCATTGGTAAGTTCAATGACAAGAGGCTTGTCATCCTAAAGAGGTGCCTCTACCAACTAATCTTCTATAACCTGAACTTTGATAGATTTTTGACTAATGAATTCAAGATCAAATTTCATCAATAGCATGATCCAATTTGCAATACGCTTATTATGATATGTTTGACTCATCATGTACTATAAAGGATTTTGTTTGGATATGACATACATAGTATGGCTTAGCATATATTGGCACAAGTTCTTAGTAGCAAAAACCACTTCTAAATAGATATTTTTTATATATGCATATTTTAGCTCATAGCTGACCAGGGTGTGACTAATATAATATATAGACTATTCTTTGTATTCTTTGTTCTTCTAGGCTAACATGATCCCCTGGGAAAAGTCCATGGTTGATATGTATAACAAAAATGGTACACCTGGTCAAGGTGGAGCTAACACTAGTAGCAATAATAGGTACCGTTTGATCTCAGCAAAGGCTTTCTGACAGTCTTCATCCCAATTGAATGGGACCTCCTTGTGTAGCACTCGATTCATGGGTCGATATTTATCTGATAACTACACTATGAAGTGCTTAATGGATGCTACTTTTATTGAGCAAGGTGCAGTGACAATATTGTCATTGTTGTCAACACAGTCGGATAGATCGGTTGATGCAGTGGACAGGAGTTCAGAGGTTAATCAGAGTATGTATAGTGATGTTAAATGCTTATGAGGATGTTTACCCACCTTTTTGCATATTTTCCAAGAATACCGAAGTGTCCCATATGCTAAAGATCAAAGAAAAAGCAAAACACCGCAAAGAAAAAAAGTGTCGCGATATCGCGACATGTTGCATTTTCGCGGTCCAAAGCAAAGAGAAAATGCAAGGAGAAAAAAAGTGTCGCGATATTACAACATGTTGCATTTTTGTGGCCGAAAGAGCAAAGAGAAAAAAGTGTCGCAATATCACGACATATCACATTTTCGTGACTCAAAAAGGGCAGGCAGGTAGAGAAACAAAAGTGTTGCGATATCACGACATGTCGCATTTTTGTGACTCAAAAAGGGCAGGCAGGAAGAGAAACAAAAGTGTCGCGATATCGCGACATGTCGCATTTTTACGACTCAAAAAGTGGCAGGACCCATAAGGAATATTTAATGATTTGAAATCATTTAAGATGGTCGTTACACATGGAAAGAAGCGGATGCATGCCCATGTGGAGAAAACGAACAGTTGTGGAAGGAGTTACAAGTGGAGTTACAAAGAGAAAGGATGGTTATAAAAGGAGTGTTGCTTGGAGAATTTAATGTGAGCGATATGCGAGCGAGAAGGGTGTGTGTTTTGTGAATTGTGTGCGAGAGGCGAGCGAGAAGGGGGTGTGTGTTTTGTGAATTGTGGGCGATGTTGGGTAAGCAATAGACCAGTCAGGGTCTTGTAAAAGTGAAGGTATTTTTATGTCAATCTTCTAGTTTCAAAATTCAAGTCCAAGTTGGTGCTTGGCATCAGGGGTTGGTGCTCCTTCCGGTTAGTGCTTGGTAAATCGGGGGTTGATGCTCCTTCTAGTGGGTGCTGGTAAATTGATTGTAAAGTTGGTGCTTTGCAAAGGCTGGATTTGGATGGGAGTCCAAACAATAATTTTTGAGGAGTAGCCAAATCGGTGAACCTCGGTACATCTTGTGTTGTGTGATGCTCTCTTGTTATACTTGCTTTATTTGGTTTTAAGTTTTCATTGTTTTGGCTTTAAGAGTTGAAGATTTAAGTTATAAAGAGCTACACTGATTCACCCCCCCCCTCAGTGTCATTGTGAGACTAACAACTTTTCCTTGTAGGTTTCAAAGTTATTTAATGTTTGTTGGGGGAAGCATTTATAATATAGCTTTTACTTTTACTGGATCAACTTAGATCCCTCGTTTAGAGATGATGAATTCCAAGATTTTTCTTGATGTAACACTGAAAACACATTTCTTGGGGTTCAACCAGACATTATGCTCTATTAGGTGATTGAAGACTCTTCACAAAACATCTGCATGCTCTTCACAAAATAATGACTTGGAAAAAAAATCATCAATGTAATATTCTAATATTTTATGTATATAATCATAAAAAATGTATGTCATGACCTGCTGATATGTGGCACCAATATTTTTGAGACCAAATAGCATAATTGTGTAGAAAAATGTACCCCATGGAGTGGTAAAGACTGATAAAGGTTTGACCTGAATCTGATTATAGCCAAAAAAATCATCCATGAGAGATAGCATCTCATGAACTATAGTTGCATCCACAAGAGCATCAATGTTTGGCAACATGAATGCATCCTTCGACATTGCCTTGTTTAGGTCTCTAAAATTTATACAACTATGGATCCTCTCATCAGGTTTTCCTATAGGTACCATGTTTGATACCCATTTTGGATAGTCGATGGGCTAAATGAACTCTACATACAACAATTTTTGTAATTCATATTTCTCCATCAAAGCGATGGTTAGATGCATCTTTCTAAGCTTTTTCTTGATTGGTTTCAAAGTGGGGTCTAATGAAAGGTTGTGTGTAACCAATTTTAGATCTAACCCTGACATGTATTTGTACGTCCAAGAAAAAAGGTTAGGTCTATCTGTCAATAGAGGTATGAAGAGAGCTTGTTCCTTAGAAGATAGAATTTATTCAAACTTGAATTTCTTAGTATGGTTAGGATATGAACTAATATCCACTTCGAAAGTCACCTCTATTGACATGTGGGATCCCTCATTAAGCTGGTGAAGCATAGGAATCAAATGGATATCGTCTGCTGGGTTCAAGTGATCTACCCTGTCAAGTTCAACCTCAAAATTATAGACATCATGAGCACAACTTGGAAAAAATGGAAAGGTTGTAACATTTCTTCATAGGGGAAGAAATCCTTAGGTGATGGGGGCAACACGACATGATCAAAGTCAATGGCCTCAGGGTTGAGGTACAATGAATTTGAAGGATCACTTGGGTTATAGAGTGGAGTAGTTAAATCAATTGATATCATATTGATGGATGGAAGGTAATCTCCATGATCGTAGGGGTAGCACCTATCCATTACTGTTTGTTTTAGATGCTCCAATTTTGGACTAGGAGGCATCAAGATTTTGAGATCCACTCTAGAAGGAGATAGGACAACTAGGTCCTCAGGCAGAAGTAACTGTGCTAAGTTAGGCATATGGGGAAATACCCAATGATAAATAGATCTATGTTAATAGGGGATATTTCAAGCTCAATGGATTCTATGTCAATATTGAGATGACAAAGATGAGTAGGACCTAAATATGCAATTTCAGTTGCATCCTTGTACTCATCATCTACATCAACCCAATCATTTTTAGAAATGTCTTATGACTCAGCTTCCTCTTCAAATATGGTCTCATGATAAAATGTAGGAGGTTCTATAGAAAACATGATGACTATATGATGATCCCTCCATAGATACGAAGGGTTGTGGTCAGTGTATGAATTCCAATAAACATCTACCTTGAAGCCTAATCTTAGGCATTCTAAAGAAATGGCTAGTAGCTCATCCAACATGCGAATAGAGTACTCTAATCCAAATTTATCTTTTGGAAATTGAGATTGTGGTTGATAGGGTGTTCTACAACCTTTCTCATATAAGCCTAATCCATTATCATGCCAATGACAATGGTCAAAATACCTAAGATCAAACTCAAGGTTTGACATGTTATAGACGTTTTCTGTAAAAGATTCATCATCATGATTGACGACAAGAGAACGATCTATGGCTTGGTTAAATCCCCCATAGATAAAATTGGTTTGGATAGGTAGTATCCCTAGAGGTACCACTATTCAAATGAATAATGGAGTAACATGAGGTCTCCCCATATCCTGTGTAGACTCGATTATTGACATAAAGGTTACATTTTGAACCAAATATTCCGCTAGCCTAGGATTAACTAAATGAACTGTCACCTGTGGTGCGGATAATGCAGTAGAAAAAGTAGGTGAATCATGTTGAGGTACATCATCCATTAGGTTAGGTAAATTTTCCTCCTCCATGGGAGTTATAATCTCCACTGTATCTACATTTGGGATGGCTTTAGGCTCTTCTACCATAGATGCTTTGAGCTTCTATTTATTTTTTAGATCTAATGATGATGAAGGCTTTTTAGAAGAAACAACTAGTTTGGAAGACTATGATGATGCTAAAGCAGATGCATCAGCCTGCATTGACTTAGACTTGCACTTTGGATACTTAATAGGAGACACGGGTCTAATATCTAGATGCATAGATGGAAGGACAAACTCCCTCGAATTACTAACCTGATTGACATATTTGAAAGGTTATTCATTTGATGGGACAACATAGACTTATCCCTCATAGACGTACTTAATGCATTGATGTAAGATGGACGGGACACATCTCATGTCTTGGATCCAAGGACGATCGAGCAAGATGTTATACTACATAGCACCTTCTAGGACATGGCATAAAATAGATATTATTTTAAGTCCCACCTAAATAGTTAAGGCTATGGTACCAACGGTTGAGCATAACGCATCGTTGAATGCTCACAATATGAAGGTTGATACCACTATGTGATTCTAGAAGACTCAAATATCCTAAATCTATCATCGTGATGATGTTAATCAATGATATCATATTGATTAACACTCACTTGAATGGAACCCATTTTATACAAGTGATGATATGCAACGAAGGATCTGCTACATTAGTTGGTACTGATTTAATCTCATGATCATAAAAGGCGATCATAGGCTCTTTGCATTTTTGAATGTGCCCCACAAAATTGGTGAAAGCATTTACATTATGGGGCTGGATCTCAATGGATTTAAGGATCTCCATAGGCATATCCCTATGCCTAGGGGATTTTTGAATGAGCTCATAGATTGATAGCTTGACTGAGGCCATATGTAGACTCTGAGTAAGCCTACATCTAATGATGATCACCGATTGCTTCAGTGGAACTGTCAACTAATTTTGGACCAGCCCTTGCTAGGGCACAATAGGTATCCAAATTGGAGCCATAGTTGGCTCAGGTTGGTTATACCTCTTATTGCGGGTTACTATGTTGATCATGCCAATGAACCCCTGCATGGGTGGATTAGTGTAAATTTCCTTGACATACACCTTTTAATATCCCTTAACCTCGTGGTTGGGCAAGGGGTCTAGGACTAGAGGACAAAAGATCACTCTTGTGGGTGCAACTGTAGGTCATGAAATGCTATCTCTCATGAATGGTTTTTTTGGTTCTTGCCAAGTCATTATTGCATGAAGAGCACGCAGATGTTATACAAAAATTATTCGATCACTTGATAGAGCATAAGTCAGGTTGAACCCCAAGAAATGTGTTTTTGGTGTTACATCAAGAAAACTCTTGGGATTCATCATCTCAAAATGAGGGATCGAAGTTGATCTAGCAAAAGTCAAAGCTATATTAGAAATACTTCCCCTAATAAATATCAAAGAACTTCAAAGCCTATGGGGCAAAGTAGCATCCATTAAGTTCTTCATAGTGTAGTTATCAGATAAATATCGATCCATGAATTGACTGCTACATAAGGGGGTCCCATTCAATTGGGATTAATATTGTTAGAAAGCCTTTGCTGAGATCAAACACTACCTAGCATCATCACCAGTGTTAGCTCCACCTCGAACAGGTGTACCATTTTTGTTATACATATCAACCATAGAATTTACCCTTGGGACCATGTTAGACCAGAAGAACAAAGAATATAAAGAACATGCTATATATTATATTAGTTACACCCTGGTCAGCTACTAGCTGAAATATGCATACGTAAAAAAGCTCTATTTAGTGATGGTTTTTTCTACTAAGAAGTTGTACCACTATATGCTAAGTCATACTACATATGTCATATCCAAAAAAAATCCTCTATAGTACATGATGAGTCAAACGTATCATAATACATGTACTGTAAAGTGGATCATGTTATTGAGGAAATTTGATCTTGAATTCATTAGTCAAAAATCTATCAAAGGTCAGGTCATAGCAGATCAGCTAGCAAAGGTACCTCTTTAGAGAAATAGGCCTCTTGTCATTGAAATTATCGATGATGTAGTATTTGCATTATTAGAGTCATCTAAACCTGAAGAATTGGATAACAAAACTAACATGATTTTGTTCTTCAATGGTTCAAAGTGTGAGTAAGGGGGTGGTGTAGGGATTGTTTTTTTCACACCACAAGAAGCTCCAATACCCTTGTATTTTAAACTTGAATTCCCTTGAACCAACAATAATTCTGAATATGAGGCCCTAATATTGTTAGAATAAATTTATTATTACATTATTTGCATATATAAAAATAGCGCTCATAGGCGCTCTCCAGTTTGATCAGTTTGGTTATTTAACCACCTAAGTGGTTAAACCAACTTGTAACCGCATGTAATCTCTATATATTTGAAATGAATGATAAGGAACGATCACTTCATGAAATTCTTCATGGCATCAGAGCTACGGACAGACAAGCCTGGCGGACCGGACGGACCCTAACACGGACGACAGACAAAGCCTGGCGGACCGAGGACGCAGGACCGAGGACGAACTGGACCGAGGGCCTGGCACAGATGAGACAAAATGACACGCAGACAAGATGCAAACTGACGATCAGACAGGACGCAGACCAAGGGCGACGTAGACAGACTTCCGAGCAGACAAGACGCATACTGAGGGAGCAGACAAGACGCAGACAGTGCGGCAGACGGGACGCAGACAGTGCGGCGGTTCGGGGAGACGGCTGAGGCAAAAGGGCGGACTGGACTGGGGGTGGTTGCCCGAAGGCAACCGAAAGGTTATGGAGCCTTCCAATTTTTTAAAGCCTCCCACAGTGGCCGCATAGGCCATGTGGGATAAAAGTTTTTTTTTTGCCTATCTCCGGCCCCGAGGATCTAAATAGATCCTGTTTTCAGCGTATTCTCGTCGGGCCTTCTGGCTCAAGTGGTCAGGGCGCTGAATGTTGGACAGTAGGTTTCGGTTTTGACTCCCTTCGGGGATGCTTTCTTGATGCCCTGCGTAGTTTGTTGAAGCCTTGCAAATATTTTTTGACGCTCTGCACAGTTTGATGATGCCCTGCCCAGTTTTTTGATGCCCAACGTAGTTTTTTGACGCCCTGAGCGCAGTTTTTTGACGCTATGCATAGTTTTTTGACGTCGAAACAGCGCCATTGACGCCCGTGACGCCTGCTTATGGCCATTTGATGCCTAAGCAGTCTACATGACGCCTTGCCATCTCCAATTTTGAGAGTTTCTCTAGGTATTTTTTCCCAATTCTTGTCTATTTTGCAATTTGAAGGGGGGAGTTCACCAATTTCACTTTTTTCACTTGCAAAATTGTCAGACAAAGGGGGGAAAGTGTAATAGGAGCTATAATTTGTGGGCATTTATGATTTTTATTTGCATTTAAATACTCTTTTTTCTTGCATTATCAATCATAAATTAAAAAAATATATATAAGACCCCAAATTTATACCCTATTTGTGCAATTTATTGCACAACGACATTCGGTATTTGAGATACCTCTGGTCCACACTTACAGGTAATGTTGTCGTGCTTTGGACTACTGTATTCGCCGCCTAATATAGCTGCAACAACGACGTCTGAGCTTGTTCTCTATAAATCGTCGGGGAGAAATAAGGCAAACCAGTTTTTTTGTTTGTTCTTCCATTTCATACCCACATCGTGATTGTTGTTAGGCGTAAATCCTGACGAAAGCTCTTTTTCCAAAGTGTTTAGGGGAAGTTACGCCCCACGCATGCGAAATAAAACTTTCTATGGTAGGTGTCATTAACAACACGATGCCCTTTCAATATCGCCTATGTTCAATATATTGTGCTTCTCATATGTACTTATAGTCTCCCTCTCGTAAGGGCGAGTACATATTGAGTGGTATATTGTTCCTATATACCTATAGTTTCCCTCAAGTAAGGGCGGGTGTATATTGAATGGTTACAATATAACGATCTGCAGGTATAAAGAAAGGGAGACCAATTGGTGATATAAGGAACTTTCATAATGGCCACAATTCATAAGTATCTCTCAGATTCTCAATTGCTGAAGGGTCCTAACTTTGTTCCATGGAAGACAAAGATGAAAGCCATACTTCAGTTGGAAGATTTATGGGATGTAGTGATTGGCACTGAAAAACGTCCTCAAACAACAGGAACAGATCAAGATGATTGGGATAAGAAAGACAAGAAGAGTCTTGTATTTATCTTACTTGCTACCACAGATGAGGTGCAACCTCATATTTGTGATGCAAAAACTAGTAAGATAGCCTGGGATGCTTTGCTCACAGTATATGAAGGGAAGAATCAATCCACTATTCTCCATCTTCAAACTCAACTACATAATCTCAGTATGAGTTCTGGAGAAACAGTTGACATATTCCTATGCAGAGTGGCAGATTTGAAAGCAAAATTGAATGCTATGGGAAAACCTGTGGATGATGATGTCTTGAATTCTGTTATCTTGAGAGCATTACCAAGTTCCTACAAGATGTTGATCACCTCTCTCAATGTTTCTGGTAGACAAGTCTCATTTGTGGAACTGGTAAACTTGCTTCATACTGAGGAGGCAACTCAAGTCCAGAAAGATGACATGCCAGATAATGCTCTCTCCACCCAAGCAAAGTGGTAAACAACAAGGCCAGTTTCAAAAAGGAGGTGCTTCTTCCAAAGGAAAAGGGAAGCAATCTCAGCAAAAAGATACAAAATATTGCAAAATTTGTGACATGAATAACCATGACACCAACAGATGTTGGTTCAAAAACAAGCAACCAAATGAAAGAGGTTCCCAAAAGAAGGGCAAGCATAAGAAAAAATACAATAAGCATAAACAATCTAAAGGCCATGTTGCTTATGCTGAATCCAACTCAGACTCACCTTCTCCTGATTCTGATTCAGATTCTGACTCTGAAAGAGCACACAAGGTGCTCATGACTCATACTTCGTCTTCTCAGATAGATGTTGTATGGTATATTGACTCAAGAGCTAGCAAACACATGACTGGGGATAAATCATGGTTTGATACTTTTGTGGAGAAAGAGGGTAAGCCAGTCACAATTGTTGACAATCAGGTATATCAAGTAAAAGGAGAAGGGGATATTTTTGTGTCTCTTCCTGATGGTAATTGTCAAATTGAAAAGGTTCTCTATGTTCCAGGCTTAGCCAATAATCTACTTTTAGTCACACAAATGTTGGATAGAAACATGGAAGTCGTGTTTCGAGTTGTCAATGGGAAGAAGAGATGTTTTATCACACATCATGGTAAACATGTTGCCACCGGGTCATACAAACATGGCTTGTTTATTCTTGATGCTATTTCCACTCCCCATGTTGCTTTGGCTGCAACTACGAAGGAGGCCACCTCTCTCTGGCATCGACGTTATGGGCATCTCAGTTCTGGATATTTGCTTGAATTACACAAATATGGGATGGTGAAAGGTCTTCCACCTCTCTCATCTACCTTACCAGTTTGCTCGGATTGCTTAGCAGGGAAGCAACATCGAGTGCCTTTTGAAACAAGCTCCTCTCGAGCTGCAAAACCTTTAGAGCTGGTACATACCGATCTGTGTGGTCCTATGCCAACCAGCTATGGTGGGAAAAAGTATTTTCAACTATTCGTTGATGATTACTCACGAAAGATGTGGGTTTTCTTTCTTCAGTTGAAATCAGAAGCACTTCTCTACTTTCAACAGTTCAAGAAACTTGTTGAGAAGGAGTCGGGATGTTTTATCAAGACCCTCCGCTCAGATCGAGGGGGGGAATACACCTCTGAAGAGTTTTTAGAGTTTCTTAAGAAACATGGAATCAAAAGACAACTGACTACAGCCTATACACCTCAGCAGAATGGAGTTGCGAGAAAGAAGAAATCGTTCCATTATAGAAATGGTTCGATGTATGCTAAAAGGAGCACATATTGAGGATCAATATTGGGCGAAGCAGTAAATACAACATCATATCTCCTAAATAGAGCACCCACTAGAGCTCTACAAGGGAAGACTCCACAAGGAGCATGGAGTGATAAGAAACCTTCCATTGCTCATCTGAAGGTGTTTGGATGTAAAGCATTCATGCACATTCCAAAACAGAAAAGGAGGAAGCTGGATGAGAAAACCCTGCAGTGTATCTTTCTTGGCTATGATGAGTACTCAAAAGGTTATCGATTGATTGATCCTAAGACCAAGAAGACACATGTAAGTAGAGATGTTATATTTGATGAAGCTCTCACATCAAAAGACACATCCACAACTGTATACCTTGATGAAGAAGAGCCTAAGAAGGAGGTTCAACTCCCACAACAAAAACAGAAAGTTCCAAAATGGTATACTAGCACTTTGAGAGATGCTAAGTTGAAATCCCTTCCAGATCTATCTCTTGATAGACCATGTACTCGCAGTATGACTCAACAGATGAGAACAGAAGAATCTACTTCAGAGGTTGATGAACTTTGTCAACACTTTGATGATTTGACAGTGGGTACAAAAAATGATAGAGAGGAAGATAAGGATGGAGAACAAGTTTATATGTCTACATTGAATACAAACGAGCCCACAACGGTTCAATCTGCACTTGATGAACCACAGTGGAAAGAGGCTATGGATGTAGAACATCAATCTCTCCTTAAAAATAATACTTGGAAGTTAGTCGATCTGCCCAAAGGGAAGAAGCCCATAGGCTACAAATGGGTGTTCAAAGTGAAGTATAAGGCAGATGGGTCTATTGATAAGCATAAAGCCCGGCTTGTTGCAAAGGGATATGCTCAGAAAGAAGGCATAGATTATGAAGAGACATTTTGCCCCTACTGCAAAAATGACTACCATTCGAGTACTTTGTGCCATGGGAGCTCAGTTTGGGTGGAAATTACATCAGATGGATGTTAAAAGTGCCTTCTTGAATGGTGACTTACAAGAAGAAGTATACATGACTCAACCAGAAGGATATGTGGTTGAGGGGCAAGAACAAAAAGTATGTAAATTGATCAAATCCTTGTATGGGCTAAAACAAGCTCCTCGAGCTTGGTATATCAAGATAGACAGTCACCTTGTGCAGCATGGTTTCATAAGAAGTCCTTCAGATGCAAATCTCTATATTAAGAAAAATGGTTCTGATATAGTGATTCTTGTACTTTATGTTGACGATCTGATCATCACAGGAAGCTCAAAAAAATGATTGACTTAGTGAAAGCTGACTTGAAGCAATCTTTTGATATGACAGATCTAGGACTTCTACACTATTGTCTTGGTTTAGAAGTTACTCAACAAAAGTTTCATATTCGAGTAACACAAAAGAAATATGCCAAGACTTTAGTAGAAAAAT
Source organism: Wollemia nobilis (assembly GCA_028583015.1). Lineage (NCBI taxonomy): Eukaryota > Viridiplantae > Streptophyta > Pinopsida > Araucariales > Araucariaceae > Wollemia > Wollemia nobilis. The sequence continues at coordinate 10,317,646 of JAQPPZ010002969.1, read as the reverse complement.
ATCGGATGACTAACTGTAAGTCAAAAGCAACTCCAATGGAGCAAGGACTTAAGTTATCTCGATATGATGAGTCACCTCAGGTAGATGGTACTCTCTATCGCCAATTGATTGGGAGTCTCATATATCCGACAAATACCAGACCAGATCTCAGTTTTGCTGTGGGGTATCTTTCAAGGTTCATGCAAGAGCCTAAAATGAGTCACTGGAAAGCAGCAAAAAGAGTTCTTCATTATGTTCACGGTACTACACATTATGGTCTGGAATATAGACAGAATAATAAATTTTTCTTACTGGGATACACAGACTCAGATTTTGCTGGATCCCTTGATGATCGTAAATCCACCTCTGGATATGTTTTTCATCTAGGATCTGGACCTATCTCATGGCACAGTAAGAAACAGCATGTGGTTGCTTTATCTTCTACAGAAGCAGAATATCGTGCAGCCAGTGAAGCAGTCTGCGAGATAATGTGGTTAAGTCGCATTCTTACCAACATGGGCCTTCCAAAGAATCTTCCTCTTCATTTGTTTTGCGACAACCAAGGTGTTTTGAATCTTGTAAAAAATCCAATTTTTCATGAACGTACCAAACATGTTGATACCAGATGTCATTTTATTCGAGATGAAGTTCCAAAGCACCATATACAACTTCACTACATTCCTACCGATGCGCAAGTTGCAGATATTTTTACCAAAGCCCTTGGACGTATCAAATATGAGAAGTTTCGAGATACAATTGGGATTTGCCAATAATGTAATAAGGGGGGATGTTAGAATAAATTTATTATTACATTATTTGCATATATAAAAATAGCGCTCATAGGCGCTCTCCAGTTTGATCAGTTTGGTTATTTAACCACCTAAGTGGTTAAACCAACTTGTAACCGCATGTAACCTCTATATATTTGAAATGAATGATAAGGAACAACTACTTCGTGAAATTCTTCAAATCTTGGGTCTCCAAATAGCTATCACCATGAATATTAAAAAGCCTTGCTCATAGTAAACCAGGTGAAAGAAATTTATCAGTGTAGATATCCCATCCTAAAAGCTAAAAAGATATTGTGGACATGTATCTAGCCCAAATGGATTGGTATGACATCGACGCAGTACCTCATACATCTAATTAATTTATGGACACTATGGTATCTTTGGGATCCTTAATCCCTTAGAACCCTTCCACTAATTTTACTACCATCCATGTCAAAACACTCTCACAATCAACGATGTTGTGTGAGGATATAAACAACAAGGAATTAGTCCACATGATTTAGATAGAACAAAACCATGAATGGTTCTACAAAGCATGAGAATTTATGACACAGGTATCTTGGGGGTCCTTGATCTCGTAGGATCCTTCAAATAATGGTACTACCATTCATCATAAGGTTATCTCTCAATCTGCATTTGTGCATAACTAATCACAACAGGAATAAATTGTTCAAATAGTTGAAGCTATAGCTTATCAAGATTGGCTCACCCAATTAAGAGATTACCTAAAACTTGGTAGCATCCCTCATGGATGATTGTATGCTACAAAACAAGCATTTAAATAGAAAGTGACTAGATATGTCTTGCTAGGAGATATTCTGTATCAACAAAACTATGATGGAATCCTCCTTTTTTGTCTTGATCCCTAAGAATTTGCTTGGGAAATCTTGTAAGCTCACGATGGTACCTACAGTGGCTATTTTAGTAGTATGGCTATCATTAAGTGCATACTCAAAATGGGCTATTATTGGCCCACGATGGAGAAGGATTATTGTACATATATCAAGAAATGCATTAAGTGTCATCATCATGTTAATCTCATGCACCTTCCATATCAAGCCTTGTAAATGATTCAATAAACTTTACCTTTTTCTTAGTGGGGATTCAATATAATCGGGAATATCTCTCCTCCTTCTTTTGGTTACCACACATCCATTATAATGACCATTTATTACTTTACCAAATGAGTGTGGGCTTTAACATCCAAATATAACATTCAACACAACTTTGCAACACCGTATTATCCTTAAGCAAATGGGAAAGCATAGGCTTCTAACAAAACTATAGTTGCCATAGTGAAAAAATTGTTAAGGAGAATCATAAGGATTGGCACCTTCAATTACATCTAGCTTCTTATTGCACTAGGATTTGAACACCCATTGGGACAACCCAATTTTTTCTAGTCTATGGTACTGAGGCCATTATACCCTTGGAATTAGAAATTTCATCATTGCAAGTTTCATTGAAAGAGTTCATTGATGACGATACTTTGTGACAAGCTTGCCTAGATTAATTGAACCTTCTTGATGAATGATGAGTGAATGCTCTTGAGCATATCCATGTTTATCAGGATCATCTTAAATGAGCTTATAATACTAAAGTCCATCTAAGATATTTTAAGGTTGGGGATCTTGTGCTTAAAGAGAACCAACAAAACTAAAACCTTTCGCCTCATCAGAGAGATAAATTTATGGCCAATTGGTTAGGTCCCTTCATCATAACAAAGAAAATATGACCTATAACTTATCACCTAACATCGCTAGAAGGTGTTAAAGAGCTTTAACCTCTCAAAATTCTTCATTTACATGCATTTTATACATAGATCATAAAACAATCAAAATCACAAAAACAACAAAAATCATGAAAAATTCCAAATAAATCAAAAAACACAAAAACATAAAAACAATTCAAAACATCAAAAACACAAAAATAATTCAAAACATAAAAAAACAAAAGAATTTGCATTATGCTTCATGAATTTTATTATATGCCCTCATTAGTTGCATTGCATTAGGCATCTTCATCCATTGCACTTGCATTAGGATAGGTTATGTCTATATTCTTATGAATGACACCATGTTTGTATACCAATCATGAATCCATATATCCTTATCAGTTTCTATAATGTGTATAATAGAGTTTTCTGATCATTCAACCATCCCTAGTTATATTTTTAGATTTGGTAGAAAGCTATCTTGGATTTTGGAGGTAATGTCTAGTTTTGATAGTTCCTTGTATATATTAAAATCCCAATACAATAACATACATTAACAATATGAATTTGAACAAGGAAATATGACACTACAAAGTGGTCCATGTCACCTTAAGTGAAAGGTTTTTCTTATTTTATTATGTTCATGGTCTAGAATGCTGAGCATTGACAAAAGGACAAGATCCTCCCTACCCAAAAAATACCTTGCTCTTACACAAAATGAGCAATTTTCTAAAATAATGCAAAATAAATAGTGATTTTCATCACTAAGAAAATACCTTGCTCAAAAACAAAAAAAAAATACAAAAATAAATAGTGGTTTTCACCACTAATCATGAGAAAGTATCCCAAGAAATTAAAAAAAAAGAAAGGAATAATGAGCTTGAATCCCTGGAATTTTTAGTATTCAAACACCATGGGGTGATCTCCATTACAATAGTAAGTTGAATGAAACCTGCATGGCAATGGAGTAGACTTATGCATGGTGATATGTCTGTCACATTAGCAACCTTATTTTGTATAGACCAATGTCAGCTTATGGATGATCTAGCTTTAAGTGGCTTGTATTTCCTAGTAGCCTAGTCTAACTGTGTTCAAACCCAAGATCATGATGACCATAGGGTGATCCTCATTACAATAATGGGTTGAATAAAATCCACTTGTCAATGAGGTAGTATTATACTTAATCTAATATATTCACTTAGCACACACAGGGATAGTGAATATTTGGGTCTTCTTAACAGGCTTATATCTTTCAGGAGTCTTGTGTAGTCATTATACAAATTTTTATCAATCAACTAAGGTGTTTGAGTCTCATGGAAAACCTCAAAAATTCCTCTATAGCAACAAATAATATCATAAAAGAATCACAATTTTCCTTATGAACTTTTATTTATTATGGGGTGTACATAGAATAGGATAGATGTTGGATGAATATCAACAATGATATTTAGATGGCCACTTACTATTTTATGCATATCTTTTAGTTTTCAGAAGCTTATAGGGAAAGCCCCTACATATCACATCATTTCATTTCACATCTGGATGTACAAATGTTTTATTCTTATGATAAGGATTTACATTTTCATTCATTATTTTCATATATTCAGTGGTGTCTACCGTTAGTTTGTTAAAAATAAATTAGATTCATTCCTTATGTTTTAAGTAATTAAAGCATACAGGTTCATTTGCATTAGACCATCCTCATGAAATTAATGCATTACATCCAACATATCATGAAACATAGATCATCAATTAAATAAAATCAAAATATGCATTGAACATTCACTACTGCATCCATCTAAGCATACATAGTAGTGCATCCATACATCTAGATCATAACATCTAATCATATATTAATCATCTACTATTGCATGTAATTGGTACATCATATATATAGATTAATCACATAATCATATAAGCATTACATACATCAATGAATCCATAACATGAAAATAAAGTAATACCATAACACATAATGAGTCATAAAAGAAGATATCATATATATATGTGTGAATATGTCAGAGTACATAGTGATACAAAAATGCTCATAGGCTACAACTATGTAGGTCCTCCGATATTACACTAAAAAATGATGAGGATGTCATGTTATGTCAAGTAGAGCCTGCACCCCCAAAGTCACCTCCACCCTCAACCCCATCTCTATGAGGCTACCTAGAGCCACCACCTACCGATATCTCTAATCATGAACCTGACCTATGATTGGGTTGCATTGATGACTACCCAGACTCACTCTGCCTACTTTTCTTAGAGGCCACTACTATAGACCTCTTTGGTAGAGTGCCATAACATAGCCTAAATCGAGTCTCTAGGGTAATGATGTATGTTGCATCTATATGCTGAGCCAAGCTCTCCTCTACGAGGCTTCTCAATCTCCTAATATTTGCATCCCCATATGATACAACCGACCCCTGAGTAGCTAGAGTAGATGGTATAGCCTGATCTATAGTCATATCTGCTAACTATACTCTGAGAAAATCCCTCTTTATGGTCTTGGATACCAGCTATACCAGTAGAGTGTCTATAATTATTTTAGTAGTATCCAATTGAACCTAGAGAGTAGCTCTCTCCTCAATGTACCCTCACCATAACTACTATCCAACACTCAACTAAATATGAGTAGTAGTAAGAGATGTAGATCATTTTATAAAATAACTTTGAGAAGTCTATAGCTACACCTATATAGCCTAAAACTATGTTTGTAATTGTGCTACCTCATCACTCGGGACATCCTTCTTGCCCTCCTCCTCCACCTAGGGCTCATCTGTCTATCCTACTACCTACCCCTACTCACCCTCCATCCTACAATGAACCTGTTGCTCCTCCTCATCTCCACCCTCCTCCATTGCTACTGCTACAGGTATACCCATAGGACCACCACCTTGCCATAGTCGAGAAATCCACTAGGTGTCATACTCAACAATGGTCCCTAGATCCTATAAACTTGTATCTACACCTGGATGGTCCACCTCCTCTGATAACTACTCTACCTAAGACAACTCAAACTATATATTTATGTGCCTACAACGATAGAGGACTGGATCCTCTAGCACATCTTGAGCTATGCCAAACTACATAGTCACCCAAGAGTAATAGATATACTCTCTCCTTTTTGTGGCACCCAGTGAGACATCTATTGCATATCATTTTTGCTAGGTAACTCCCTACACCAAGCCAATTAGGATAATATAAACAGGGTCTCCATGAAATATGACCAGGCTATAGTCCCTCTAGCAACTCTGAGTAATGTGCTAGGATGTATCTATGTGGTCAACTCTGGTTAATCTCCTGATCTTATGGCCACCATGTTGCGTAGCCAATTTCATCATCCCCCAAGTCAACTTGGGACACTGGTAATCCAATAGGTTGATCTACCTAGATGTGCTTCCATACCTAGATCTGGAGTAGAAGATTGCATCCCACTCCCATCCAACCCCTATGCTGAATCTCGTACAACTCATCATAAAGCTATGCCAACAATGTGCTCCCCTATGCTATAATTATTGGATCCTATAGGTCGTACTCCATTGGGTCTTGTACCATGTCTAGGAGGTTCTAAGGGAACTAAAGTACGTGAAAAACCATGTTTTAAATTCTCCTTTCATTCCTTAATGTAGATGGGCTTATTGCTCGTGTGCCATTGGTTTTGAGGTGTATATCCTGTAAACCTACACAAACTACAAAAATGATTAGAAATGCTGGGGGGCTTGCCTTGATCAAGCCCCATATTTAAAAAGATAAAAAAATCAAATCTAAGATAATATATAATTAAAGTATTATTGAAATTATGTATTTAAAAGGATACTTACCTATACAGAGGAGTTGATGTAGCCTACTGCTTGCTCTTGGAGCTCCTTTCCAAGTAGATATCAGATGTTGCATATTCTAGACCAATTCTAGTAGAATCTAGGTATGTAAGTGGAGGATCCTTTGAAATAGAGAAGAAGGCAATATATTTATAGATTTTTCCAAGGTTAGGGTATGGGATGAGGTGTCCCCTATAAGGTGTGTATTGTGAGGTGTCCAATGAGGTGTCCCCTGAGGAGTCACTATGAGGTGGCCCTTATGAGGTGTACCCTAAGTTGTCATGCCTCATAAATATGTTTGGGTGAGATAATATCTCACCCATCCACATGTGTGATGAATATAAATATTAGGATATATCAAGATGAGAGTGAAATGATCAAAAATATGCTAAGACATTCATTCAAAATCAAAGAATCTACTACATTTGTATTGATAATTATAAAAAGAGTTACAAGAATTGATATCCTTTTACAATTTTTCCTTGAAGGCTACAATGGGATATTTCCTAAGGAAGCCCTCTTAGGTGTGGTACAAAGATAGCACGATTCATATTTTTGGGTTCCTCTATGTAGGTGGGCTTCTTGCTCGTGAGCCACCACTTGTTGGATGTTTCCTTATGCTTTGTTGGACCTGTAAACCTGCAAAATACTATTAGTGCATTTGGGGTCTGCCTCAGTCAAACCCCATGATTATGAAGAAAAAAGACTCATAAAAAGTGCTCAAAACATGAAATTACTTGCTAAAAACAACATAAAACTATAAATTATGCTATTCTTACCTGTCCTGGTGATTCTGGTGCCTGTTGCAGAGGTTCACACACTAGGGGTGCGAACCTGTCATTTTTCAACCTGATTTCTCATATGGCTTCCCTGGATGTCTTGGAGTGGTTCTTGACTTGATTTTTGTCCGGTTCAGCTTCTAAAAGTGCACTTTCAATGGAATGATCGACCTATCTCACTCACAAAATTGTGTTATGAAAGTGACAAATTGATTATGATGCTTGTACAATGGTTGTGGGATGGATGTGTGATGGAGGTAATGTTAGTAGTGATTTTGGCAGAGTTTTGGTATATAAAAGTTGGTTCATTTTTGAATGGTGAAAATGGCCTTCAATTTATAGACTTGGCCAAGGTGAGAGAAAGGGGATGAGGTGTCCCCTGTGAGGTGGCAATGGTGAGGTGTCCACCAAAGAGGTTTCCCCTAAGGTATCCTAGCTCATAAATGGGGTTGGGTGAGAGAATCCCTCACCCATCCACAAATAATGATGAACTTTATAAAAACATCAATTTGGCATTAATGATCACCTTTATTGAAATATCTTAGGATTAAAAATTGCTTTTTAGGTGCAAAAGTCTCCATCTTTCATTTATGACCCAGGGATAAGTGAGGTGGAGAAATATCTAGGTGAGAGGTGGCAGGTCTAGGATAGGCTAGAATAGGTGAGGTGGAAGGCTAGTAAAATTAGACTAGGTGAGGTGGAGGGATCAAATAAAATCAAGATTAGATTTAATTAAGCATGTAATTAGCCATAAAGCATGTTTTGACCAAAATGTTGACTTTTTGACCATGGTAAAGGTTTCAACCTTAGTTGAGTTGGCATGAGGTCACATGAGGACCTATGGTTAAGCATAGGAAGGGGCTTAGCTAGCCCAAAGGGGCTAATGATGATGAATAATGATTTTGATTAATGAATAGTATTTTTAGTCAATTTATGCAATTTTTGAGGGTTTTGCAAATTGATTGACCATGAAAATAGGAAGAGGGACAATGTGCGACTTTTAGGTGTCTACATTTTACCCCTTTTGTACTGGATTGTGTGAAAACACGATTTAGTACAAAAATTGATGACATGGATTGATGGGATGATTTGGAAGGCAAAGAATTTACGATTGATGAATTATGGATGATTGCAAGAGAGACACATTGATAAAATGGTTTGTGATTGGGTACAACACTTTGTAGTATTGTAATGATTATTTTGGGGGAAGGTGTAAGATTGCCTTACATTATGATCAATTTAAGATGTTCTAATTGTGGAAGGAACAAATGCCTTTATCTATTTTTGCTTTTGATTGATTGATGAGATCTTTTGATAATATTTGACAAATCGTTGGAGCCATAGGGGTAGAAATTTTAGGATCTTCATTCACAAGTGGTCTTATGACTGCCACTATGAATATTGGAATCCATGAGGTATCTATAGTCAAAGGTGTTTTGATATTTTATCAAACATTGATTTATTTTGGATTGGAGTTTTGATTGAGAAGAGAAATTTCACTTGTGTATGTCCTAGCATGAGGACTTGAGATAATCTTCAACAAAAATTTTCTTAGGCATTTGTTGTATCCATGATTGGATTTTTGGTTGTTTGATCATATACAAAGTAGCTTTTTGATTATTTTGGATGACTACCCCCTCAAGAGATGAATTGGCGATGGAGGAGACAAAGATCGGTGATGAAATAGTTGATGAATATTGAGAAGGAAAATGCAAAAAATTATGTGAAAATTAGCAAAAATGGATGAATTGGAGGAAATTAGAAGGAAATGGAATGCAGATGAAGCAATTTTGAGTAGGAAATATAGGTTTGCATGGGTGGAGTGCGAACTAGTTGGTTCGCACAGGTGGGGTGTGAAATTTTTCTGGTTGATCCATGTGCAGTGTTTTGGCAGTTTGGAGGACCAAACAGTGTCAGAATTGGAAAAAATTTATACCGTTGGAAAGATATTTTTGAGACCAATAAAATGGTAGTAGTTTTGGAAAATTTGGAAGTTATTTGATAGGTGAAAATTTAGGTCAAATATAACACTTATTTTGAAGGTGGTGAATGCATAATTTCAAGCCTATTAAAAAGGAAATTTGGCATGAATGGTTAGAGGAAGTTCATGGACTATAGAACAATTAGCAATCAAAGTAGATCAGGTGAATTGATGGATGAAAGGATGGAGTGGGAGAGTTGGACCTCAGTATGGATGGTGGATTAGAGCTTCTCTACTAGAAGAGAGAGATGGTGGGAGAGCGAAGAGGTAAGGTGGGAGGAGAGGCTAGAGATAGCCTTAGAGGAAGTGAAGTGATTAGTAGATGAGATAAATGTACTAGAATTATATACTAGAATATATAAGATAGGTAAGCTCATAGGGAAGGCTTCTTGTTTGCATTAGGAGGTGGATGATGTGAGGGTTGTGGGGGATTAGGCCCCGATGGCTCGGAGGGGAGTGGAGAGACTCTCGATGAGTAGCATGATTGATTGATATTTTTTTGGTGGCCAAATGACCATAATTTTATGCATGAGTATATATACGCACTATGTACATGTGATGAGGTACCTAAAAGGGTACATAGTTTTTTTTATGATATTATGATTTTCCTTTTCTATATGTGTAGGAGAATGATGTGAATGTATGAATATAGCATGGACGCTGGAATTGAAAGAAGTAGATGTGTATGATATGAATGATAATATGTATGTAGATGAATATATGAGTATGAAAGAAATATGGTATCATTTAGATTAGAATAATTAGAAATGATGTAATGAGTATGAGAGTGAATTATTGAGTAACATGTAAGGCATGCAAGACAAGCAAACATGTAGTGGATGATATGAATAGGGAGTGTAAATGCTTATGCAATGTATGCATGTGTTGGGGTAGTATGCATCGGATGAGACATGATAATGTAAGTATGCAAAGGTGTAGAAGTATCACTTGGAGAAAGCATTTGCATCATTGCAGTAATCAGATGATGTGATCCATTCCGTTATTCCAAGGAAGTTGGATATGAAGGTTGTAGTGAGGAGATTCAAACACTATAGTTTGTAAGTAATCAAACCCATTGACTAACTGAACAAAAATTCTTGAACAAGTTCTAGGCTATCTTGGTAAACAAGACCTCAATCTTGGATTTGTGGTGTAAAGTGATGTTCATTTTACCATTCTAGAATAGGGTAGTTTATAACTGCATGCTAACTTAGCTTGTAAGCTAGCTCATCGACAAAGACCTGAGGACTGCAGGGATTCAAGATGATAGTACTCTTGAGGCTTTTGCTTTTGTTTTCTACCCCTGTATTATGATTCTCTCTTTTTTTCATTCTCTTTTCTCTTTGTTTTTTTTGTGGGCATTGGATTTTGTTTTTTGCCCTTTTTCTTTTTCTTTGTATCTTGTCCTTTTTTCAATTCTTCGATTCGAGAGAAATCATGTGAATGATGTGATGAGAAAAGTTATTTTTTCTAAGCATCAGTCGACATGCAGTGTAGCCAATCCTATTTCCAAAATGTTATTAGTGTGTAGGATGTGCAGGTAAATCCAGGAAGAAGAGCAAGGTAATCAAGGGAAACTTGGAAATATTTTTAAAATATGTCAACTTGGGATGGTGGTTTATTATATAACTGTTTATGGGTGAAGCATTCAAAACAATTCTCTAATCCTATCTCCTAAAAATAGGTTTGGGCATCAAACTGGTATGTTAGCATGTGTATTTTTAATTCCTCAAGTGTGGTATTCACAATGAGTATGTATGGATGTAATTTTGATTCATGTGGAGGATGCAATGGGGTATTTAGTGATAACAAGTATGCAAATGCAAGGTTACCCCAGTATTATAAACAATAGAGAGGGGTGATGGTGTAAATGAGAAAATTATGGAGAAAGAAAGAATAGAAAAGAATGAGGGAAGGAAGGAGAACAAAAAGAAGAGAAATATAAGAAGAAGCCTATCAAAGGTATGTAGCCACTCGAAGCATCAAACTGGTATGCTAGCATGTGTATTTTTAATTCCTCAAGTGTGGTATTCACAATGAGTATGTATGGATGTAATTTTGATTCATGTGGAGGATGCAATGGGGTATTTAGTGATAGCGAGTATGCAAATGTAAGGTTACCCCAGTATTATAAACAATAGAGAGGGGTGATGGTGTAAATCAAAAAATTATGGAGAAAGAAAGAACATAAAAGAACGAGGGAAGGAAGGAGAAGAAAAATAAGAGAAATATAAGAAGAAGCCTATCAAAGGTATGTAGCCACTCGAAGCATGACCATACAACATTGATAAGCTTCAAAAAAATAAGAGAGGAGAAGAAAAAGAGGGAAATGAAGAGAAGAGGGAAGATGAAAGGTATGTAGCCGCTCGAAGTGTGACCATACAACATTCACCATAGAAGAAGGGGGAGAAGAGAGATGAATGAAGGAAATAAAGGTAATCAAAGGTATGTAGCCGCTCAAAGTGTGACCATACAATATTGATCAAAGAGGAAGGAGACAAAGAATAGAAGAAGGAGAAATAAGTAGGATAAATATGAAGAATGCAATGTAGACATACGCCACGAATGGACGGTTTTGTTTTTGTTGTTTTTTATTATTATTGTTATTGTTTTGGAATTTTTGTATTTTCATAATAGTCATGATGGTATGTACAAAGAATGGTGAGCCATACTTGAAAATATGTAGGCATAAAATACTTGGAGATGAGTGATATTGATGGGTTCAAGGTCAGCAAGATGTTCAATATTGGCAAGATGATATGCCCCAAAATCGAATGTATGTGTAATAATGTAAGGGCCTAGCCAATTAGGTGCAAATTAATCATGAAGGTGACATGGTTGGCTAGTGATCTATTTGGTTATCTGTGAGGACTAGATCTCTAACTTAAAATTCTCATGGATGTACCATGTTGTGATAGGTACATCAAAGGTAATCTTGGTAAATGCGTGTGTTTAATGACATAAATGTGGCATTCATCCAAGAGTGTTAAGTGGTCTAATTTTTCTAGATGAGCAGTATCATCATTGATAAATTTTAGCATTGAGATACACAATGATGATAAGCTCAAGCTCTAGGAGCAGTAGATTTCAAATATGTTATTGCCCCAGTTGTAGCTTAAGTGTGATGAATATGTAACAATTTTGTATGAAGAATGGCTCATATGGTTTGAGAAGTAAATTTAGTTGAATTGCTCATATAGTATGCAAACATTCTTGGTCTAGAAAAGCATACCGTTTATTAGATATGACCATGGAAGAGATGTCAAAGAGATAGGTGATGTGTGAAGTAATGAATTTGTTGATTGTAAGACCTATCGTTTGAATGAGAATGATATCTTGAACCCAATTTGTAAAATTCTCTACAGTATTGCTGGGTGGGGTGGAGAGGATTTTATCAATAAAATGCAAATCCCATTTTAGAAAAGGACCACATAGGTTGAATCGACTAGATTTCTTGAGATGATAAAAAGTGTATGGTTAGCATGGTGTTGCCATGTGATGTATGGAAAAATGCATTCGTAACAACCATGCTCTAGTGTAGGCCAATACTAACGCATGTGTAAGATGATTATTAATGAAGAGTTGGGTTTGTATAGTTTGATATAATACCGAAGGATGCCATCGTGGTTGCATTGAGAAAGAATATCTTCCAGCGATGAAGAATGGATTTCCCTATGTTTGGATGTTCATTGAGAAGCATCGAGCAAATCCAAAAGAAAATGCCTAATGCTATAGAATTTTTAATTGTGAAAAAGCAAATATTGTGAGGCTCAACCATATATGCGAATGATATGAGGATGTGGTGAGATGTGTTGTGGAATAAGGATGAAATATCTTAGTCAATAATGTTATGAGATAGAAGGGGAACTCCCTCAGTCATTGAAGTGGATTGAAAAAAAGAGGACGAAATCCCCTAATGATGAAAGGAAGTAGATGAGGGGAGGAAAAACCCCCTAGTGATGAAGAATTGATGGATGAGCCATAATGATGGTATTGAAGAAGTATATGCAAGATTATATTGCGATTATGATCAATGTAAGATGCCCCAACTTTGAAAGGGACAAATGTCTTTGGAACTTTGCCTTGGATAAGCTTTGAGGCTTGGTTTGATTTTGTCAGTTAGTTAACCATAGATGGGTCCTACTCATGATAGTCAACATACATGAACCCTCAGCATCCAATGGTATGTAATTTACCACATTGTGATTATATTGGAATGATGTGGAAAAGAGACCTTTTGCTGCATGTATGCCCCAACAAATGAGGGTTAAAGATAGTCTTAGGCAAAGTTCTTGGACAAACACAGTTCCAATATTGAGTGTGTGGTGATTTATCATGTACAAGATAGCATATAAGTGTAAAATATCTATACCTGCAAGCAAGGAATAGGTTATAGGGAAGGTGATAAATGAGTATGAGATGATTTGAAAAAGGAATAAAATATCCCATGATAGGATATGAAGTGCAAGGAGGAGAATTCCCTCAATGTTAGAAGAAGGATGGCAAGGGGTAGAGGTCCACCAGTTGGAAGAAATGAGTGGTAAGGAGGAGAAAAATCCCCCAAATGGTATGCTAGGCTATGTCTATGCTAGCCTAGACTGTGTGAATTGGTATACATGTGCGTTAGAATATTTTAGGGCTTGCCTTGGTCAAGCCCCATATTTATAAAAACAAAGACTTAAAAATCTAAGCTAGAATGCATCCTCACAAAATCAAATCTATTCTAATGCATTGAAAGTAGGACTAAATAAAGGTACATTTTGAAATAAATCTAAGCTAGAATGCTTCCTCACAAAATCAAATCTATTCTAATGCATTTAAAGTAGGACTGAAGAACACAAGCTTATACTGAGAGGGGGGGTGAACAGTATAAGACCTCTTTTTACTTTTTCCTTTATACTTCAAAATAGTAAAGCAATATACCCAAAGCAATATCAAAGCAATGCACAATATCATCCACAAAGTGACACCAATTTTAACGTGGTTCACCCAGAATGGTTGGGCTACGTCCACAAAAATTTTCTCTAAAAGTTATCTCAAAGTTCTTTGGGAATCCTTCCCAATTACAATGTTTATGAGCCTCGGCCCAAAGGAGATACCTTCCCCCAATCAGAATTTATGAGCCTCTGCTCAAAGGAGATACCTTCCCCTCTGCTCTGGAAATGATCCCTCGGAAGATCAAGCTGCCTCTACCTCTTGCCGGCACGTGGAACTCCTTTCCACCGAAGACCTCCTATCCTCAATGCTTAGCCTAAGATACCTCTGTCTTCTATGATCACGTCCACAATAGCTCAGCAACCTTGTACCAAACACGGTCAGTCGGTCTAGTACAAGTCTTCCTCTGTCTGTCAGATCTGTCCAACTCTTGAACAAATCAATCCTCTACATACAAGCCTTCTCAAAGACTTGCCAATTGTCCTCAGGTTCTTCTCATAGAACCAATGCACCTCTGTCCTCAAGTTCTCTAATAGAACTATCAAACTCAGCTCACAAGTCCTCTGCTAGGACCTGTCCAAATATGCTCACAAGTCCCCACCGAAACTTGTCCAAAAATTGCTCACAAGTCCCCACCGGAACCTGTCCAAAAACTCAGCAAGCTCACCAAGAAAAACTTTCTTAGTAGGAAATCACAAAGTGAATTGTTAGAGACCCAATGTGATTTGTCAAACTCATAGAAGCATAAAGAGAATTGTTAGAGACTCAATATGTTCTATACTCAAATCCCAATCTCAAAACTCAACTCAAATCAACTCAGCTCAATCTCAATCTCAAATCTGAAAACTCAACTCAATATCTGAAATGGATAGGATAGAATGTTTTCTTTCAAGAACATGAAACCCCAACAATTGCCAACTATGCAAAGAATCACATAACAATGATACTCATGTTCTTTTCATCATCAATTAGGGTTTCAACAACAATGCTCATCAAACAAGGTTTAGTCAACCAACACCACTCAACTCAACATCAACCTTGAAGCATTCAACCAATCATCACAAGAAAAGGAAACAAGTAGAAATCCTTTTCCCTCCAAAGATATTTGAACAAAACAGCCACCAACACAATATCACCAAATGTAAAGAATAACTTGCTCAAATCAACTCAATGGAGTAAGCCCAATATCATGAATCAAGTAAAGCAATAACTTGATCAAACAACCTCTATGGAAGCAACTCAACCATCAAACTCAAAACAGCCAACCAAGGGTTCCACCAACTCAATGCAAGTAGCAAGACTCACAAACATAAACCCTAGTGCACAATGCTTCCACTACCTCAAACCAGAATTATGCATTCACCAAAACTCTCATCAAGGATAACAATGCATAAGAAGTCTTCAACAAACCAGAAAATAGGATTTACACCCAACCAAAGGAAACCTAGTTGAAAACCTTTTCACTCCAACCTTATTTCAGAAAACATACACCAATCATACTCATAAGGAAAATGTGCCCATACCTTTTTGGAGTAGAAGAAAATTGATCCTTAAAGTTGTCACCACACACAACCCTCAAACTTCCAACCAAGTTAGGGTTAGAACCAAGATAAATGAGCATATATAAAAACTTTCCTTAATACACCTTTTAGCTTCTCTTCTTTAAAAACAACCACCAAAGAAGCCAAAAACACAACAACCAAAACTTACACCTTATATCTCCATTTTTAAATTTAGCATAGCAAAAGACTAATCTCAAAAATACAACCAAAGAAATATCCCCTTATTTCTCCTATGTCTTTTAAACAATGCTAAACAATGCCAAAAATCATATCAAGAAAATAATCACACCTTATATTGGCTGCCCTTGAAGAATCCAAAATTCGCGGCACAAAACACGTTTTAATAAAAATGTGACTAATCCATGCACAGCTCCCTCTGCGGGGATCGAAATGCAGACCTCCACCTAGGCAAGGCCCAAACACAGCCTTCGCTGCCACTAGCCCACAAGGGGCTTACGAAGTCCAAGACGGACTTCCTTCCACATAAACGGTCAAGCTTTCCGAAAGCTTTTCAAACCACGAGCTCTCCTCTTTCGCGAGCATAAATAGAACATTCGATCGCAGCCAAACCAATTAATTGCCTTCGATTTTCCAAGAGGGTTTAACCTTAGGAACCTTCTCATATTTATAGTCCATACGTGGACTTTAGAACACGTCGGTTGCAAAGAAAAGTAATTTCGAATTTAATCGAAATTTGCTTTCTAAAGGGTTTAAAAACCCTTAAAGTATTTTTAATAAATTAAAAATAATTTCTCCCTTAATTAATTAAATAATTAATTAATTAAAACCTTGAAGGGTTTTAAATAATAATTAAATAAATAATAAAGAGAACCTCCATTGGTTTTAATAAAAACCATTGCCAATGGAATCTCTCCGGATTCTCTTAAAAAGATTCTCTTGGAATCTTCCACCTTTGAAGCCAACACATCCTCTTAACATTAATGTCATTTCCTTTTGACATCAATGACAACTCATAGACAAGAAGCTAGGATCTCAAACCCAAAATTGCCAACAATCTCCCCCTTTGTCATTGATGGCAAACCATGCTTCTCAACAACACAGAAACTCAACATAAACAACTCCCCCTGTCTTGAGGCTCTCCCCCTTTGAAGCTCTCCCCCTTACTCATATCTCTCCCCCTTTGTCATCAATGGCAAAGGGTCACCTTTGGGGCTTGGGACTAAGAATGAGCCTCTTAGCTTAGTCCCTCCCCCACCTCTTGTTGAGGTGTTTAATTTTGGGGTGGGAGTAAAACTCCCAACAGGCACTGATCATCATCAGTGTCTATAGCTGCCTTACCATGTCTTCTCTTGTTCTCCTTGTCCATATTCCTGTTCCTATTCCTGTCACTATTCCTGTTCTTGTTATCATTCCTGTTCTTATCCATGCCTTGATCCTTGGACCTGTTCATACCACTGTTCCTGTTCCTGTACCTTGGAAGTTCAGCTCTACATTGTCTAGTTGTGTGACCTTCATTGTTGCACTTATAACAAGTAACAATGTTATTTCTTTTAGGCATACCTGTTCTTTGAATCCACCTATTCTGACTAACCTTGTTCCTGTTATTAGCCTTGCAGAAAATTGCCTTATGCCCAAACTGTTTACAAGAGTAGCAATACCCTTGAAAGAAATTACCACCTCTGAAACTGTCATTTACCTTCCTTACTTGAGTCATGCAATGTGAAGCCATGTGACCAAACCTGTGACAAGCAAAACATCTGCCATTAAACTTTCTTGTAAATGACCTTCTAGGTCCTGTAAACTTTCTCCCCTTTTTTTGTTTCCTATTTTCTGTTTCTGTGCATCTATCACTCAAGGACTCCTTTTCTGAAATACTTTCCTCATCAGAACTCTCTTCCTTTTGGAGTCTCTTACTAGACTCTCCAACTTGTTCCTTGTGTGGCTTAACAAAACCAAGGCCTGTTTTATCTGTTGTCTTTCTTTGACCTTTGATGAGTGACTTAACCTTTTTGGAGCTATCTTGAAACTTGTAAAGCTTATCCTTGTACTCTTTAGTTTCCTCTTTCAAAGAAGCCATTTTCTGTTCTAACTCACTATACTCAAGAACCTTAGACTCTAACTCATCCTTGAGTTCTTGTGTCTTAGCTATAGAGAAGTCAAGACTTTCTATAAGATCATCTCTCTCCATACAACATTCATCTAACTTATCCTTGAGTCTAGCATTCTTCTTTCTTTCCTTTTCCAAAACACTAAGAGCACTAATAAGTTCACTTTCAAGATCCTTTATTTGATTTCCTTTTGAATCATCAAAGCCTTTTTCAGATTTCTTATCACTAGAGGTGCTACCCTTTTCAAAAACCATACATGCATCTTCCTTATAGTTTTCTGAAGCATCCTCATACATACTAGAAACCAAATCATTATTTGTGCAATCATCCTCAAGGTGACCAAAATTTCCACATCTAAGACATTTCATGATAATGAATCTATGTTTCGGTTCTTCCTCTTTTTTTGATATGAACAACATCTCATTTTCATTATCACTTGAAGAACTTTCACTATCACTACTAGAACACTTACTTGCTTTGTCTAGGTAGAAACTCTTCTTGTGCTTGTGAGAATACCTCTTTCCTTGATTGTTGTGCTCATATTTGTTTTTCTGTGATGCTTGTGCTTTTCAGAATCCTTGCTCTTAGAATCCTGTTTATCTTCATCACTTTCATTCTTGGGAATAGTACAATCGGTAGCATAATGACCAAACTTTCCACAATTGAAACATCTTATATTTTTCATACTTTTGTGCTTTCTAGAGAACTTGCCTTTCTTGCTGTAATATGCCTCTTCATCACTAGAAGACTCATCACGAATAGGTGTTGCATTGCCACTTGAATAATCCATTGTGTTCTTTACTAGATTTTCCTTCAAGCTGTTAAACTTTTCAAAGGCACCTGCTCTGATACCAATTGAAGAACACAAGCTTATACTGAGAGGGGGGGTGAACAGTATAAGACCTCTTTTTACTTTTTCCTTTATACTTCAAAACAATAAAGCAATATACCCAAAGCAATATCAAAGCAATGCACAATATCATCCACAAAGTGACACCAATTTTAACGTGGTTCACCCAGAATGGTTGGGCTACGTCCACAAAACTTTTCTCTAAAAGTTATCTCAAAGTTCTTTGGGAATCCTTCCCAATTACAATGTTTATGAGCCTCGGCCCAAAGGAGATACCTTCCCCTCTACTCTGGAAATGATCCCTCAGAAGATCAATTGCCTCTACCTCTTGCCAGAACGTGGAACTCCTTTCCACCGAAGACCTCTTGTCCTCAATGCTTAGCCTAAGAGACCTCTGCCTTCTATGATCACGTCCACAGCAGCTCAACAACCTATACCAAACACAGTCAGTCGGTCTAGTACAAGTCTTCCTCTGTCTGTCGAGATCTGTCCAACTCTTGAACAAATCAATCCTCTGCATACAAGCCTTCTCAAAGACTTGCCAACTATCCTCAGGTTCTTCTCATAGAACCAATGCACCTCTATCCTCAAGTTCTCTGATAGAACTATCAAACTCAGCTCACAAGTCCTCTGCTAGGACCTGTCCAAATCTGCTCACAAGTCCCCACCGAAACCTGTCCAAAAATTGCTCACAAGTCCCCATCGGAACCTGTCCAAAAACTCAGCAAGCTCACCAAGAAAAACTTTCTTAGTAGGAAATCACAAAGTGAATTGTTAGAGACCCAATGTGATTTGTCAAACTCATAGAAGCATAAAGAGAATTGTTAGAGACTCAATATGTTCTATACTCAAATCCCAATCTCAAAACTCAACTCAAATCAACTCAGCTCAATCTCAATCTCAAATCTGAAAACTCAACTCAATATCTGAAATGGATAGGATAGAATGTTTTCTTTCAAGAACATGAAACCCCAACAATTGCCAACTATGCAAAGAATCACATAACAATGATACTCATGTTCTTTTCATCATCAATTAGGGTTTCAACAACAATGCTCATCAAACAAGGTTTAGTCAACCAACACCACTCAACTCAACATCAACCTTGAAGCATTCAACCAATCATCACAAGAAAAGGAAACAAGTAGAAATCCTTTTCCCTCCAAAGATATTTGAACAAAACAGCCACCAACACAATATCACCAAATGTAAAGAATAACTTGCTCAAATCAACTCAATGGAGTAAGCCCAATATCATGAATCAAGTAAAGCAATAACTTGATCAAACAACCTCTATGGAAGCAACTCAACCATCAAACTCAAAACAGCCAACCAAGGGTTCCACCAACTCAATGCAAGTAGCTAGACTCACAAACATAAACCCTAGTGCACAATGCTTCCACTACCTCAAACCAAAATTATGCATTCACCAAAACTCTCATCAAGGATAACAATGCATAAGAAGTCTTCAACAAACCAGAAAATAGGATTTACACCCAACCAAAGGAAACCTAGTTGAAAACCTTTTCACTCCAACCTTATTTCAGAAAACATACACCAATCATACTCATAAGGAAAATGTGCCCATACCTTTTTGGAGTAGAAGAAAATTGATCCTTAAAGTTGTCACCACACACAACCCTCAAACTTCCAACCAAGTTAGGGTTAGAACCAAGATAAATGAGCATATATAAAAACTTTCCTTAATACACCTTTTAGCTTCTCTTCTTTAAAAACAACCACCAAAGAAGCCAAAAACACAACAACCAAAACTTACACCTTATATCTCCATTTTTAAATTTAGCATAGCAAAAGACTAATCTCAAAAATACAACCAAAGAAATATCCCCTTATTTCTCCTATGTCTTTTAAACAATGCTAAACAATGCCAAAAATCATATCAAGAAAATAATCACACCTTATATTGGCTGCCCTTGAAGAATCCAAAATTCGCGGCACAAAACACGTTTTAATAAAAACGTGACTAATCCATGCACGAGCTCCCTCCACGGGGATCGAAACGCAGACCTCCACCTACGCAAGGCCCAAACGCAGCCTTCGCTGCCACTAGCCCACAAGGGGCTTACGAAGTCCAAGACGGACTTCCTTCCACATAAACGGTCAAGCTTTTCGAAAGCTTTTCAAACCACGAGCTCTCCTCTTTCGCAGCGTAAACAGAACATTCGATCGCAGCCAAACCAATTAATTGCCTTCGATTTTCCAAGAGGGTTTAACCTTAGGAACCTTCTCATATTTATAGTCCATACGTGGACTTTAGAACACGTCGGCTACAAAGAAAAGTAATTTCGAATTTAATCGAAATTTGCTTTCTAAAGGGTTTAAAAACCCTTAAAGTATTTTTAATAAATTAAAAATAATTTCTCCCTTAATTAATTAAATAATTAATTAATTAAAACCTTGAAGGGTTTTAAATAATAATTAAATAAATAATAAAGAGAACCTCCATTGGTTTTAATAAAAACCATTGCCAATGGAATCTCTCCGGATTCTCTTAAAAATATTCTCTTGGAATCTTCCACCTTTGAAGCCAACACATCCTCTTAACATTAATGTCATTTCCTTTTGACATCAATGACAACTCATAGACAAGAAGCTAGGATCTCAAACCCAAAATTGCCAACAAGGACTAAATAAGGGTATGTTTTGAAATAAATCTAAGCGAGAATGCTTCCTCACAAAAATAAATGACCAGAATTGAAATGATCAGAATTGCAACTAGGTGAAGAAAATTCCTCACGAAATAAAATCTAACCTAGTGTTGTTTCTGGCAATTGGAAATGAATGGAATGAGTTACAGGTTGTGGAACCAGTACTTATGGTGGTAGTACTAGCACCTATGGTGGATGAATGGAATTGTAGTGGGGTGGGCATTGGTGGTTGATGCCCTAGTATTTTATGAGTGGAATGAGTGGTAGGTTGTGGAACCAGTGTGGGTGGTGATTGTATTGGTACCTACAGATGTTGGATGAGTGGGTGTTGGGGAACTAGCATTGGCTTTTTATGGCCCTAGTACCCGTTGATTGTGGAATGATTTGGTGGACCAGTACTTGTTCTTGTTGTACTGGTGCATGATGAATGGAATGAGTTGTAGGTTGTGGAACCAGTACTTGTGGTGGTAGTACTAGAACCTACTATGGATGAATGGAATTGTAGTGGGGTGGGCATTGGTGGTTGATACCCCAATATTTGATGAGTGGAATGAATGGTAGGTTGTGATACAAGTGCATGTTGTTGTTGCACTAGAACCTATCAAGGATGAATGTGATGTGAGTGGTAGGACCAGTGTGTATGGATGTCACACTAGAACTAGCTGAAGTGTAATGAGGAGTGGTGGGACCGACATTGGCGTGTGGATGTAGCGATACTTGATGCATGAAATGAGTGGCAGGTTGTGAGACCAGTACTTGTGGTGGTTGTACTGGAACCTACAAATGATGGGTGAATGGAAGTGTGGTGGGGTGAGTGGTGAAGGCAAGACAAAGGATACAACCTTGTGAAGTACCTAGTGATGGATGTGTTGATTGAAATGTGTTGGAAGAAGGTGATTCTCTAGGAGATGTGGAGAATGATGTGGGAAGGAGTGAAAAATCCCCCAATTTTGGAAGATGTGGTGGAAGGAGATGAACCTCCATAGGTGTGGAAAATTATGGGAAAAGGAGATGAACGGTGATACATGTAGATGTGTGGGAGGAGATGAACCCCCCTAAGTGTAAAAGATGTGGTAGGAGAAATGTGTATCTCCGCTACGTATGGAATAGGTATTGGAGGAAAAGAGAACCTCCTCCAATATGTGAATGAAATGCTAGGAGAAAGTGACTCTTCACTATGGATGGAAGTGGTGTGAGAGGAAGATGATAACTCCCTCTAAGTGTAGAAGAGGATTTTGAGGAAGAGAAAACTCCTCCTAAGTGTGAAAGATGGGTTGGAGAGAGATGAAACTCCTCCAGCTATGTAGATGAGAAAAAATATGAAAAATGAGAGGTGAAAATATGTAGAAGATGTGAAATGTGAGCATAAATAGCAAGATCCATACATAAAATGGTGAATTCCATGGGAAAATTAGGTTTGCATGGGTGGAGTGCAAATATTTTTTGGTTGACCCAGGTGTAGTATTTTAGTTGTTTGGAGGACCAAATGATGTTAGAATTGAACAAATATTATACCGTTGGAAAGCTCTTTTCAAGCCTGATCCAATGGTATTAGTTTTGAGAAATTTAGAAGTGATTTTATTAGTGAAAAGTTAGGTCAAATATGAACCTTATTCTAGAAGTGATGAATGCACAATTTCAAGCCTTTTGAAAGGGAAAAAGTGGCATTATTGATGAAAGGGATGGGATGATGATAATGGAGTAGAGTAAAATATGTTGAGGTGTTTAAAAGAAGGAAAATACCCCCAAATATAGAGGATTATTTGTAAGGATGAGAAGTATCTCAATTGTAGGAGACAGATTGGAAGGAGAGAAACTCTCCCAAGTATGAGAGATGAGGTGGAAGGAGGAGAATCTCCTTAATTGGAGAAATTGAGGTGGTAGGGGAGAGGCTCCCCTAATTGTAGCATATGGTTTATGAGGAGGAAAAGTCCCCCTAGTGGAAGAATATGGGTGATAAAAAAGGAAGGAAAGAAATAATTAAAGAAGGAAGTTAGAATATGTACAAGGAAAGAAGGGGTTCTTAGTGAAACCCAAAAGAAATGCTATGTTGTTGGAGGATAGAACCTCAGAGGATGAGAAATGCTAGTCACAATATGGGGATGACTAACACTTTGGATAAGAAGTACGGATGTGGGCACGATGAACTTGTCGAGGTGGGGGAATAGATGTGGGAATATGAACATGTGGTAGTGGTGGTACTATATAGGGTAATGGATTTGGAGTTGCACCCCCATTATTATGTGAGGAAGTAGTATGATTGGTTTGTTGTGTTGTATCCTCATTCCTCATGTTATGGACTAGACGTATGAAAATATGGCAAGTGTTGATATCATGCCCTTGTTGGAAATGATAAATACAAAATTGGTGCTCATTGTACCCTCTAGGTGTTGGATGATTTGGATCAAGAAATTTGACCTTAGGTAGAATTAAGCGACCTATGCGATGTAGCTGTTGGAAGGTTTGAGATAGAGTCTCATAAGGAGTGGTGGAAGAATGAGGAGAATGTGGAGGATGTTGTGTGCAAATGGGATTTGGACTAGGCAATGATGGATTGAATGCTTGCCTAGGTTGTGGAGAGCCTATTTGTTGAGGATGAGGGGTTGGTGGAGGAGGATTAGTGGGACCCACCATGATTGGATTATTGATAGATGTATGACATGGAAAATGGTTCATGTGCAACTTATCAAGATGTGTTGCATGCAAATGGGTGGAGGATATGGAGGTATAGAAATAGGATGAGAATGAATGTCAATGGTGGAGGGTGATGATAGAGATAAAGGAGAATATGGAGGTGGATGAGATGAAGAATGTGGGAATGGGGATCGATAAGGTTAGGAAATTCCAACCTATTGGGTGATGTGAAATGGAAGTTGAGGTGGAGAAAGAATAGGTGGAAGATGTGATCCTGAATGAGGAGGAGCATGGTAGGAAGAATGATGATGCATAGATGGGAAAGGGGAAGGATCATCCATGGGAGTATGATGTCTCATAGCATGATCATTGGATGAAATACAATAGGATGATGTAGGAGGTGGAGAGGAATTCTATGAGGAAGCAAAAGGAGTATGAGAATGGGTAGAGGTGGCTATATCTGAGTGCCCTAATGGAGTAGTTGGAGAAGAAGGGATAAGATGAGAATCATGCATGATGATGTGTACAACTATGTGGTAACAACCAAAATATGTGAAATATGGACTTAGGAAATGTCTATGACTGACTGGGACACTATATGGTCTAAAAAATATAGGTTCACACAAGTGGGGTGCGAATCAATTGGTTCACACTCTAGGGGTGCGAACCACCCAAAGTAAAAAATAGATGATAGGTATGTGCTGTGGGGTGTATCTATGTCCTATGTGTGTAATCTAGAACCTAGAAAATAGGTTCACACTCTAGGGGTGCGGACCACCCAAAACTGTGATAGAGAGTGAATTTTGTGCTATGTATACCCTCTATGTGCTTTGGAGACCTGTGTAATACGGTTTTGTAGCCTGAAAGCTAGATTTTCACATAGAATCATGCAAAATAAGTCTGAGTGTAGGGGAATCGCACTCGGGGGTGCAAATCACCTACAAATGACTATGCAGCATAAAGTGTGGAAGTGAAACTGTGGAACAACTGATAAGTGTGTTATTGCACATTTGATATGCTATTGTAATCACTTTTTTGAGACTCAAAAATAAGCAAATGTTCATTCTTTTTAGTTTTCATGTGTTTTGATGAAAGTATGTTTCCATCCTAGGAAAAAATCATGATAATGGGTGAACTTATACTTTGAATCAAGTATGTCATAGCATAGAACCTTTTGCAATACCCAAGAGCACATAAAATAGAACTATTTTTCCGATAGGAGAATGACAACCTAGATGGAATTAGGTACAGTAAAATGGTATCCAAAAGGGAGGAGACTCAAAATTCTCTAATGAGTTAAATAAAATCTCAAAAAGAGAGGTTGCACTGTCAATGTGGTGCTACCAGCATACCCATACTTTCAATTAACCCTCACATTTAAGGCATCCATAGTAACGATCAGTTGCGCCCACTAATTATTTGAAAAATCCTATGGTAAATGGGCTTTCTAAAACTACCCACTCTGAAGGTACCTTCTAGTGATGAATTTTGGATAACCAACACTCGAAGTGGGAAGGACAGATCGGGTATTAATGCTAAAACGATCCACCTGGGGGGATACTATGGTGACTAATCTGAAGGTGAGCCAGTGGAGGGTAAGACTCCGACCTCACTGGACTCTAGTGGTGAATTGGTGATGAAATCCAATTCAGGCTAGAGATGAAACTCAACTCTTTACACCATTTTAATAGAATGTGAGTGTGTGATGTTTGTTTGTGTGGTACTGTTTTAGAAGCAAATCTAGTCTAAATGTCTTTTCAAAATAAACTATGCTATGATACATTTTCAAAGCAAATCTATTTACTTGGTTTTGTACAAAAGCAAATTTAATCTATTGATTTTCGAAAGGGAAATCTACTTAGGTGGTTTTCACAAAAATAAATTTACGCTATTGATTTTCAAAAGGGAAATCTAATTAATTGGTTTTCACAAAAATAAATTTATTCTATTGATTTTCAAAAGGGAAATATAATTAATTGGTTTTCACAAAATAAATTTACTCTATTGATTTTCAAAACGAAAATCTAATTAATTTCTTTTGAAGGGAAATGACTTGAAGGGAAATTATTGGAATTAAAGTTAATATAGAAAGCAGATGCAAATTTAACTCCAACAAATAGGAAGATGTGATTTTGTGGAATTTTTATCCCAATAGGAAAGATTAGCTTCAAAATAGAGGAAAAACAAAAGTTCTCACACAATACCTATGTCTAGGTGAATGTAAAAGCCTCTGGTGTACCCTCTAGTCCAAAACTATGTTAATTCATAAATTTCACACATGTGGGGTGTGAACCTATCTTATGTAGGTGGTTCACACACTTAATGTGCAAATCGGGACCCAAAGACTGAGCTAACTAGTTTTGGGGTCTTGATGATAATTTTGAGATTTTTGAAGTATTTTGACCATAGGTACTTGCATAGAAAGTCCCAAAAAATCAAATTAAGCATGGCAAGACTACCAAAAACTTGAGAAGATTTTGCACATACATGAAATAAGTAAATAACAGGAAAATAAACTAACTACTAATTTGCTGCACAAAAATACAAGGATGCTTTAACCTTGCATACACCATGGCAAGAGATTATTTGTGGTATAGGTATGGGGGCACACAATCCTTGGGAACATGAGGATCTTAAGCTCCCATGAATTATCTTACAATTGGTTGTGGGTGTTTGAACCAATACCTGGGTATCAAGTATCAATTTTGAGGCATATTGGGGAATTTCACACGTCCAAGTGTGTACTCACTAATCTCTTTGAAGGCTCACTAGTGCACCAGCGAACCTATTTCTGTTTGGCCTGAGATGTCTTTCAGGGCATTTTTGATTTAGCTTGAGATAGATTTTAGGGCATTTTTTTGGTTTGGGGTTTCTTCAAAGATGACAACTACCTACTATACAAATATAGACCACAATTTTTGGTTAGAAGGTGATTAATCTAATCCTTGGTGGGGTCCCATCGGGCGTGCCAAAATGAAATTATCAAAAAGACACTAAGATATTCATTCAACATCAAAGAATCTACTGCATTTGTATTGATAATCATAAAAAGAGTTACAATAATTGATATCCTTTTATAATTTTATCCTAAAGGCTATAATGGGATCTTCCCTAAGGAAGCCCTCTAAGGTGTGGTACAAAGATAGCATGATTCATCTTTTTGGGTTCCTCGATGTAGGTGGGCTTCTTGCTCATGAGCCATTGCTTGTTGGATGTTTCCTTATGCTTTGCTAGACCTGTAAACCTGCAAAATCCTATTAGTGCATTGGGGGGTCTGCCTCAGTAAAACCCCATGATTATGAAGACAAAAGACTCATAAAAAGTGATCAAAACATAAAATTACTCGCTAAAAACAACATAAAACTATAAATTATACTATTATTACTTGTCCTGGTGATTCTGGTGCTTTTTGTAGAGGTTTGCACACTAGGGGTGTGAACCAATTGGTTCAGACACTAGGGGTGCGAACCTATCCTTTTTTGACCCAATTTCTCAGATGGCTTCCCTGGATGTCCTGGAGTGGTTCTTGACTTGATTTTTGTCCGGTTCAGCTTCTAAAAGTGCACTTTCTATGGAATGATCGACCTGTCTCACTCAAAAAACTATGTTATGAAAGTGATAAATTGATTGTGATGCTCGTACGATGGCAGTAGTGATTTTGACAGAGTTTTGATATATAAAAGTTGGTTTCTTTTTGAATGGTGAAAATGGCCTTCTATTTATAGACTTGGCCAAGGTGAAAGAAAGGGGATGAGGTGTCTCCTGTGAGGTGGCAATGGTGAGGTGTACACCAAAGAGGTGTCCGCTGAGGTGTCTTGGCTAATAAATGGGGTTGGGTGAGAGAATCCCTTACCCATCCACAAATAATGATGAACTTTATAAAAATATCAATTTGGCATTAATGATCACATTTATTGAAATATCTTAGGACTAAAAATTGCTTTTAAGGCGTAAAAGTCTCCATCTTTCATTTATGACCCAGGGAGATGTGAGGTGGAGAAATATTTGGGTGAGAGGTGGTAGGGCTAGGATAGGCTAGAATAGGTGAGGTGGAAGGCTAGGCTAGTCAAAGTAGACTAGGTGAGGTAGAGGGCTCAAATAAAATCAATATTAGATTTAATTAAGCATGTAATTAGCCATAAAGCATGTTTTGACCAAAATGTTGACTTTTGACCATAAAGTGCTTTTTGACCATGGTAAAGGTTTCAACCTTAGTTGAGTTGGCATGAGATCGCATGAGGACCTATAATTAAGCGTAGGAAGGGGCTTAGCTAGCCCAAGGGAGCTAATGATGATGAATAGTGATTTTGATTAATGAATAGTATTTTTAGCCAATTTATGTAATTTTTGAGGGTTTTGCAAATTGATTGACCACAAAAATAGGGAGAGGGAAAATGTGCGACTTTTAGGTGTCTACAAAGAGAGGTGGTAAGGCTAGTCTAGTCTAGGCTAGGCTAGTCAAAGTAGACTAGGTGAGGTGGAAGGCTTAGCTTAAATCAAGATTAGATCTAATTAAGCATGTGTTTAGCCATAAAGCATACTTTGACCAAAAATGTTGACTTTTGACCATAAAGTGCTTTTTGACCATGGTGGAGAATTAAACCTTAGTTGAGTTATGAATGAGGTCACATGAGGACCCATGGTTAAGCGTAGGAAGGGGCTTAACTAGCCCAAGGGGGCTAAGAATGATGAATAGTGATTTGGAGCCAATTTATGCAAATTTTGATGGTTTTGCAAATTGATTGGCCATGAAGATGTGAAAAGTGGAAATGTGCGACTTTTGGGTGTCTACATTTTACCCCTTTTTGTACTGGGTTGTGTGAAAACATGATTTAGTACAAAAATTGATGATATGAATTGATGGAATGATTTGGAAGGCAAATAATTTGTGATTGATGACTTGTGGATGATTGCGAGAGAGATGCATTGATAAAAAGAAAATGATTTGTGATTGAGTATGACACTTTGTAGCATCATAATGATTGCTTTTGAGGGAAGGCGTAAGATTGCCTTGTATTGTGATCAACTTGAGATGTTCCAATTGTGGAAGGAACAAATGCCTTTGCCAATTTTTGCTTTTGATTGATTGATGAGCTCTTTTGACAATATTTGACAAACCGTTGGAGCCGTAGGGTAGAACTTAGTCAGGTGCTTCATTCACAAGTGGTCTTACGACTACCACTATGAAGAAGGGAATCCATGAGCTATCTATAGTTAGAGGTATTTTGAGGTTTATCAAATATTTGTTTGTTTTGAATTGGAGTTTTGATTGAGAAGAGAAATTTCACTTTTGTTTGTCCTAGCAAATGAGGACTTGAGATAATCTTTAGCAAAAAAATTCTTAGGCATTTGTTGTATCCATGATTGGATGTTTGGTTGTTTGATCATGTGCAAGGTAGATTTTGATGTGTTGGATGACTACCCCCTCAAGCGATGAATTGGTGATGGAGGAGATGAATATCGATGATGAATCGATTGATGATGATGAAAATGATTGTAAGAGTGATGAGAATTGCAAATGGTGGATATACAAGGCCATAGCCAAGCATATTGTGAGAATTTGAATGCAAAATGGTAGGTTTGCACATGGGTGTGCGAATGAAAATATTCGCACATGGTTGTGCGAACGAAAAAGTTTGCACATGTCTGTGCAAACCCATCAAAAATGGCGTATGGAAGCATGAAAGTGTCATTGTGGGGTCAATTTGCATGATGTGGAGTGTGGAGAGAGTGGTGAAGAAGATTTGGAGGAGGGTTGAGAAGCCTCCTGGTAGATATGAGGGGAGTGGGGAGACTCCCAATGGAAAACAGAGCTGAAATGGCCTGCATTTTGTTGTTTGTGTTTTATTTTTATTTTTTTTGGTGTGGCGAATGTGCCACCATTTTTGTATATGATGATGGTTGTTGATGAGGTGATGTATAGCATGATGTATATACACTATAGTCGATGGATGATTTTGATAATGTACAGAGCATTTTATGCAATGATATGCATGATGAGCTCTTGTGATTATGTACAATGGTGTGATGTGTATGGATGCAAGAAGTGTGTTGTATGTACACTTGATATGTATGTATGTGGTGATAGGTTTGGAAACCCGTATTTGATTTTGATTATCTCAAATGGTTGAAATACTCAAAGACAATGGAATAGTCGTGTTGATTGTGCACCCTATTATGAAACAAGCAAACATGCAATATGTATGATGAATGCAATTGGAAATGTACCTATGGAGGTAATGTAATGGACTCTTTGAATATGCAATGAATGACAATGTATGGATATGATGAAGAGAACATGTTATGAGTAGAGCTAGCAATGATGCTATCCATTCCTTTTTCCCAAGATTATTGGATGTTTAGAAGAATTTCTAGAAGTTCAAACACCATAGTTTGAACAATCAAACTCATCTAGTAGACAATCAATATCCTACAGAAGTCTTGACTATCCTGACTGAGATTAAGCCTATCATGGACCAGTGTGTGCAAAGTGATGTTCATTTATCCATTTTGAGGGAGGTTGGACTAACCTATTGCAAACCTAGCTGATTAAGCTAGCTCATCCACAAGCACATAGTGGTCTATACAAAATAAGGTCGCTAATGTGATAGACATGTCACCACTTGTAAGGCATACTCCACTACCAGGCAGGTGTTGATAGCCTATTTCTAGTGATGGAGATCACCCCGTGATGTTATGATGGACCTGAGGACCTCAGGGATTCAAGATTTTTTGATGGTGCTCTTTTTCTTTGCTTTTCTTTTGATTTTCTTTTTTTGTATTGCTCTTGTGGGTGTTTGCTTTTGTTTTCTACCCTTTTTATTTTTCTTTTGAGCTTATCCTTTTGTCAATCCTCAGGTTTATTTTGATCATGCAAATGATAGGATGAGTAGGGGAAACCATTCACTTTATGGCAAGGCTTACACAAGGTGTTGTCCTCCCTACACTCAAAATTTTTTTAATGTGTGAGACATGTGATTGGTCCATGAAAGAACTCAAGTCAACCAGGGGAAGCTTTGAAATGCTTTAGGATTTTGATGGCTTTCAATGTTGGTTGATTGGACTGACTATGAATGGTTGAGCAATAGAAGAACTTCCTATTGCCATGCAACTTGAGAAGAGGATTGGACACCACTACAAGCATGCTAACAAATGTATGTTTAACCCTTCAATGGTGTGTTGTATGCAAAATGATGTATGCATATGTACAAGCAGAATTATATGGCAACATGATGATGAACAATGCAATAGCATGAAAAGCATGGGTGAATGACATGATGGAATGCTTATGTACAAGCAGAATGTATGACATGATACAATGCCTATGAATGCAAACTAAAGTGTGACCAACTTGTTCTCGAGTAGTAAAACCAAGTGGGATAGTTTTAATGCAAATTTGTGACTCCAAATGAGTGACTCAATTGATATGGATGAAGCGTGATGGCATGTATGGATGCATTTGGTGAGTGAATTGAATGTTAATGTTTGGTGGCATCAACATGATTGATGAGTGTGGATGATGATGGAAGAGGCTGAAAAGTGAGCCTATGAAATGGAGGAAGGGGAAGAGAAGAAAGAGATAAAGAAGAGAAGAAGAGAGGGAAAGAAGGAAGAAGAAAATGTAACCAATCAAAGGTATGTAGCCACTCGAAGCATGACCATACAACATTGATAAGTAACAAGAAGAAAGGGAAGGGAGAAATAAGAGAAGGAAAAATCAAAGGTATGTAGCCACTCAAAGTGTGACCATACAACATTGATCAAAGAGGAAGGAGACGAAGAATAGAAGAAGGAGAAAGAAGTAGAATAAAGTGATGCAATTGTTTTTGCATTTTTTGTATTTTTGTAATAGTCATGATGGTATGTACAAAGAATGGTGAGCTGTACTTGAAAATGCTTAGGCATAAAATGCTTGGAGATGAATGATGTTGATGGGTTCAAGGTCAGCAAGACCTTCAAGATTGGCAAGATGATATGCCCCAAAACCAAATTTATGTGTAACAATGTAAGGACCTAGCCAATTAGGTATAAATTTATCATGAAGGTGGCATGGTTGGCTAGTGATCTGTTGGTTCTCTTTGAGGACTAGATATCTAACTTGAAATTCTCATGGATGTACCTTGTTGTGATAGGCACGTCAAATACAATCTTGGTAAATGCGTGTGTGTTTAATGATGTAAATGCAACGTTCATCCAAGAGTGTTAACTGGTCTGATTTTGTTGGATGAGCAGTATCATCATTGATAAATTCTGATATTGATATGTGCAATTGATGAGAAGCTCAAGCTCTAGGGGTAGTAGATTTCAAAAATGTTATTGCCCTAGTTGTAGTTTAAATGTGATGACTCTGCAATGGTTTTGTATGAAGAATGGCGCATATGGTTTGATGGGTAAGTTCGGTTGAATTTCTCACATAGTGCACAAACATTCTTGGTCTAGAAAAGCATACCGTTATTAGAGATGACCATGGAAGAGATGTCAAAGTGATAGGTGATGTGTGAAGTAATGAATTTGATGATTGTAAGACCTATCGTTTGAATGAGAAGAATGTCTTGAACCCAATTTGTAAAATACTTCGTAGTATTGTTGGATGGGGTGGAGAGGATTTTATCAATAAAATGCAAACCCCATTGAGAAAAGGACCACATAGATTGAACCGATTGGAGTGCTTGAGATGATAAAAAGTGTAATATTAGCATGGTGTTGCCATGTGATGTATGGCTAAATGTATTCGCAACAACCATGCTCTAGTGTAGGCCAATACTAACCCATGTGTAAGATGATTCTTAATGAAGTGTTAGGTTTGTGTGTGGTTTGAGATAACTTTGAAGGATGCCATCATGGTTGCATTGAGAAAGAATATCTCCCAATAATGAATAATGGATTTCCCTTTGTTTGGATGCTCATTGAGAAGTGTGGGGCAAATCCAAAAGAAAATGCCTTATTTTATAGAATCTTTGACATGGGGAAAAAGCAAATATTGTGAGGCTCAACCATATATGTGATCGGTATGAGAATGTGGTGAAATGTGTTGTGGAAGAAGGATGAACTCTCTTAGTCAAGAATGTTATGAGATAGAAGGAGAACTCCCTCAGTCGTTGAAGTGGATTGAAG
Organism: Wollemia nobilis; assembly: GCA_028583015.1. Lineage (NCBI taxonomy): Eukaryota > Viridiplantae > Streptophyta > Pinopsida > Araucariales > Araucariaceae > Wollemia > Wollemia nobilis. Next base: position 10,284,745 of record JAQPPZ010002969.1, on the reverse strand, counting down.
TGGAAATGTAATCCCCTAATGATGAAAGTGAGTAGATGAGGGGAGGAAAATCCTCCCTAGTGATGAAGAATTGGTGGAAGTGGATGAGCCATGATGATGGTATTGAAGAAGTAGATGCCAGATGGTCTTGTGATCATGATCAATGTAAGATGCCCCAACTTTGAAAGGGATAAATATCTTTGGAACTTTGCCTTGGATAAGCTTTGAAGCTTGGTTTGATTTGGTCAGCTAGTCAACCATAGATGGGTCCTACTCATGATAGTGCACACACATGAGTCCCCTAGCATCCAATGGCATGTAACTTACCACATTGTGATTAGATTGGAATTTTGTGGAGAAGAGACATTTTGCTACATGTCTGCCCTAAAAAATGAGGGTTAAAGATAGTCTTAGGCAAAGTTCTTGGATAAATTTCAGTTCCAAGATTGAGTGTGTGATGATTGATCATGCACAAGATAGCATTTATGTGTGAAATATCTATCCCTTCAAGCAAGGAATAGGTGATGGAGAAGGTGAGAAATGAGGATGAGGTGATTTAAAAAGAGGAAAAATACCCCTAATGATAGGATATGGATTGCAAGGAGGAGAAATCCCCTAGTGTTAGAAGGATGGTAAGGAGGAGAAGTCCCCCAATTATAGTAAATGGATGGTGAGGAGGAGAGGTCCCCCAATTGAAAGAAATGAGTGGTAAGGAGGAGAAACTCCCCCAAATGTGATGCTAGGCTATGGCTATGCTAGCCTAGACTATGTGACTTGGTACACCTATGCTATGCTAGGCTATGTCTACACTAGACTAGACTAAGATGCATCCTCATGAAATAAAATCTATTCTAATGCTTTGAAAGGAATATTGAATGGAAATGTATTTTGAAATAAATCTAAGCTAGAATGCTTCCTCACAAAATCAAATCTAATCTAATGCTTTGAAATGAAGATTGAATGAAAATACATTTTGAAATAAATCTAAGCTAGAATGCTTTTGAAATGCATGTGATCGATGGTGAATTTGAATTGAGTGAGCTTGGAGGTGAAGATATGATGGTGGATTTATGATGGCAAGGTGTGGTGAGAAAGGAATGTAGAATGATATGATGGTGGATTTGTGATGGTGTGTTATGGTGAGAGTGGAGTGTAGAATGATATGATGATGGATTTGTGATGGTGTGTTGCGGTGAACATAAATGATCTCATCTTGCATACATGGTGGTGAGAGGTGGTTTGGGGTATAGGTATGGGGGCACACAATCCCTGGGAACATGAGACTTTTAACCTCCCCTAAATTACTTTAGCAATTGAGGTGGGTGTCTGCAACTGATACCTTATGCATTAGGAACCAATTTTAGAGGTAGATTACAAAGTTCACATGTCCAAGTGTGTACTCTCTAGACATAAAAAATCCACTGGTGCACAAATGAAATTTGTGATAGGGTGAGGCAAAGGATGCAACCTTTTGGAAACCTGATCATTGATTTATTGATTATATGCAAGGCAAAGGATGCAACCTTTTTCAACCTAGCAATTGAGTTGATGAATTGATTGTACATAAGGCAAAAGGTGCAACCTTTTGAAACTAGGTGATTGATTAAGAGGGCAAGATGAAGGGTACAATATTTTCAACCTGGATCATGTTGTTGTCACATGAGTGGTTATTGGGGAAGCTGTTGGCATTTTTGCCACATTGATTCTCATTGATTAATGCATTAATGTATTATTGAAAATCTGACCCCTATACAGGCTTTAATGCGGTTTATGGCGAAAAAAGGAGAAAAAATGAGCAAAAAATAACTAAGTCCAGAAACTACAGCGATGCGCTGACATGTCGCAGAATCGCGGTCAACGCAGTCAACGCAGGTAGGTTGGGCGGAACCGTCGCGATATCGCGACGTGTTCCAGAATCGCGGTCAACGCAGTCAACGCAGGCAGGTTGGGCGGAACCGTCGCGATATCGTGACGTGTTCCAGAATCGCGGGTCGGTCGGCTTCAAAGGCGCAAAGTCAAAAACTTGCAGCACGTCATTGACATGTTAGCAAATCGCGACGAAAAATGGCAAATGGTACGGAGAAAGAAATGCGTAGCGATATCGCTACCCGTAGCGAAATCGCGGGGTTTTGATCAGACCGTACAAGGTGCCCGAAACATGTAGCGAAATCGCTACATGTTTCGTTTTCGTGGGGCAAAGCACAGGGAAGGACCAAGAAGCCGAAGAGGTAGCGATATCGCTACGTGTGCCATTTTCGTGGGTCTTCAGCAGCGAAGCGTACGACATAAAAAGATGTCGCGATTTCGTGACCCGTCGCGTTTTCGCGACCTGCATAGTTTCCCGCCAAAACACAAGTATGAACGGTCGAGAAGGGTTTTTGGGTTTTCGATGATTAAATGCTGACCCGAATTTAATGGTTTACGGATTTTCGATGCGGTTAAGGTCGAAGAGTGCCCAGGCCACCAAAATTAAAGGGTTTATTGGTTCGAAGTTGCTGTTCGTGGATTGATTTAACAATTGCATGCACATGTTTGAAAAACGAATTTAATGAAGAACCGCGAACGTTTCATTGCCTTTAATTTTTGCTTCCTCGAGGCTGTAATCAAGGGATCGTGTGCATAATTTCCGTTGCATGGTTGTAGATCACGAGGAAGTTGGTTTTAAGTTTTTAATGCTGCAAAGAGGACGAACCTCTATAAAAACCAATGTAATTTTCATTTACAGAGGTTGGAAAAACTTGCTGCTAGAAACTGGAATTGTATCTGCGGAAATAAAAGGATCAATTTCTAATTTTTCAAGCGTTGCATGGATGAATTTCTTTTCTATTTTCTGCATTTCTAATAGCATTCATACTCCTGCATTGCTATTACATTTAAATTCTGCATACTGGATTTAAATATTGCGGTCAGGGTACGATTCTCGGAATGTGGGTTTGGAGGGATTTGCGGCATGTGATTGTGCGAAGATTAAGCTGATTTCTTATGTTACTTGCTGTTGTTGCATTTGTAGTTTCCTGCTGTTGTTTTTCTGATCCCATCACTTCGGCCTGTGGCCATATTTCCCATTTCTTTCTGCAACCTTTTAAATCTCTTTCCAGCAACCCTATCTTAAACCCATTTTTAGAGTAGTGAAGGGAACCAACCCACTCTGGATATTGGTCTAGGAGCCATTTCTTTCTTCCAGCTTTTCAATGTTGGCCGGGTCTAGGGCGCACTTGTAAAATCATTTCCTGTGGCAGATTCGTGACCAACAGTTTTTGGAACGCCCGGTGGGACAGACTGTTTTTTTCTCCAAGAATTCATAATCGATGGGATACGCATAATTTTCCAAAGTGATAAACCCATTGGTGCTAACAGTTTTGGCACGCTTTTAACACCCGGAGGTCTCAATATTTGATGAGCTGTCTTGGCCTCATAGCGGAGATTTGTAAGTTCATCTGGCGACTTTGCTGAGTTGAAGATCTGTTCGTGGACGCCTGTTTTTGTTTAAAAAAAAAAAAACAAAAAAAAAAATTTCAAAGAATGTTCATCTCAGCGACTCGACTTAATGGCGATGGCCGTGATCCCTGCGACCAACGCCACAAAGGCGAGGGTTTTTTCTAGATGGGATGATCCTGGCCCTCTGAATCTCCAAGTTCGACATGAAATTCCCGAAGGTGCCCTGAAGAACCTGGAAAAATATGATGGTATCGTAGGCATGGCTCTGACACATGTTGAAGACGTTGCTATTTTGTCCATGATCCATGTCATAGAATACGAAGATGTCATGATCCAACTTTGGTTCAGTCTTTGGAAGGAAGAGCGTTGCAGTGGTACAGTTGCTCAAATGTCAAAGCATCAGTTCATGGGATGATCTAGCGGGAGCACTGATCAAAAGATTTGACGAAGATCCTTTCTATAGTTCTTTGGATCTCTACCAATTTTTCATGTACATCAAGAGAGCACCTCAAGAAAGCATCACGGACTTCAATGTCCGATTCTTGATAAGTTGGAAGAGAATTCTAGAGAAGATCCGTCCATCACCCACCTAAGCCCACCTCTTTTATGTTCGAGCTTTTAATTCTGACATAAGTCTCTTTTTATTGCAGTCAGGTGAACAACGGTTCCTACAAATATTTGAGGAAGCAGTGCGAGCGAAACAACTCTTGCTCTTATCAAGAAAATTACCGTGGGGAGAAACTCCATTACCTTCTCCGGTGGTTGCTACTCCTGTCTACCCTGCACAGTACTTTTCATGCCAGATTCCTTATACTGAGCAGAAACCTGAGATGCAGTCATGTGAAGTTCAAGGGACAGATCTCGTCCAAAGTCAAGGATTGGAACATGCAAGCACTTTTCCAGCAATGAACAATATGATTTCTTGCAGTTTTCATCAAGAGATGGGCCAAGTAGAAGAACAAGTTCAAATTCCAGAGCCTGAGGAGATCCCAGAATTAGATTTCTCACTTGAAGAGCCCTGTGATCACATCAAGGAGTTAGAGGAGCCTGTACTCAACCCACAGCCAGTAAAGTCTGCAAAGTTTTGGTGTTGGTTCCAGCCACTACATCCAGCACCTGAAGAAGTCCTCCATGTGGGTACTAGTAAGAAGGATAATCTGCTGCATTGCATCCTATTCGCACCATGGAGAACTTCAGGAAGGAGCCAGCCCAATTTCAAGGACCGACTTAAGTATGATCAGATCTGGTCGGGACATTGTAGATTTATCGGATAACATTCTGAGATTGGGTGTCTGGTGGCGACATGCCAATCATGTTGTGAATTATTGTATATAGTATTTTGAAAAAAACAAAAAAAAAGAAAGAAGAGAAAAAAAAAAAAAAAAAAAAAGTGGTATTGTTTTTATTTGTTCATCTCGGCTCTTGTTGCCTGCGAGCCGTAGATGCTTGTTTTTCCTTTGTTTTTCTCCTCCCAACAGTTTGGTGGCTTTCTATCACTTTCTTCTTTTCTCTTCCCCATTTCCTCTCTTTCCTTTCTTCATCTTCTTTCTTCTTTTTCCTCTGCATTAAAAAAAAATAAGCCACAGCTGTTGTTTCTTTTCCCTTTTTCTGTTTTTCCCCTTCCCTTCTTATCCCTTTCCTCTAAGTTTAGTTTTTTACGCATTTGCTAACAGTCTAGTTCATTTCATTTCACAGCTTTCCTAGTTCCATTCCCACTCCATAACTTTGTTCATTTTCATATCACTCCATTGCAGTCACCGCTTGCGCAACCGCAAGAGCTCATTCCATTTCCATTCCATTTGTTTCATTTCACAACAAGTTGCAGGTCCTTCCAGTTTCAAATTTTCAGCAGAACATGTATTGCAGCAGCCCGCCTTCTGTTCGGATATGACTCTGTGCCCAATGGACTAAGGCCTGGATTCTTGCATACAGCGAGCTGTATACCCCGCGAGCCGCCAAGAATGTTGGCATTTTTGCCACATTGATTCTCATTGATTAATGCATTAATGTATTATTGAAAATCTGACCCCTATATAGGCTTTAATGTGGTTTATGGCAAAAAAAGGAGAAAAAATGAGCAAAAAATAACTAAGTCCAGAAACTGCAGCGATGCGCTGACATGTCGCAGAATCGCGGTCAACGCAGGCAGGTTGGGCGAAACCGTCGCGATATCGCGACGTGTTCCAGAATCGCGGTCAACGCAGTCAACGCAGGCAGGTTGGGCGAAACCGTCGCGATATCGCGACGTGTTCCAGAATCGCGGGTCGGTCGACTTCAAAGGCGCAAAGTCGAAAACTTGCAACACGTCGCTGACATGTTAGCGAATCGCGACAAAAAATGGCAAATGGTACGGAGAAAGAAATGCATAGCGATATCGCTACCCGTAGCGAAATCGTGGGGTTTTGATCAGACCATACAAGGTGCCCGAAACATGTAGCGAAATCGCTACATGTTCCGTTTTCGCGGGGCAAAGCGCAGGGAAGGACCAAGAAGCCGAAGATGTAGCGATATCGCTACATGTGCCATTTTCGCGGGTCTTCAGCAGCGAAGCGTACGACATAAAAATATGTCACGATTTCGCGACCCGTCGCGTTTTCGTGACCTGTCGCGTTTTCGTGACCTACGTAGTTTCCCGCCAAAACACAAGTATGAACGACCGAGAAGGGTTTTTGGGTTTCCGATGATTAAATGCTGACCCGAATTTAATGGTTTGCGGATTTTCGATGCGGTTAAGGTCGAAGAGTGCCCAGGCCACAAAAATTAAAGGGTTTATTGGTTCGAAGTTGTTGTTCGTGGATTGATTTAACAATTGCATGCACATGTTTGAAAAACGAATTTAATGAAGAACCGGGAATGTTTCATTGCCTTTAATTTTTGCTTCCTCGAGGCTGTAATCAAGGGATCGTGTGCATAATTTTCGTTGCATGGTTGTAGATCACGAGGAAGTTGGTTTTAAGTTTTTAATGCTGCAAAGAGGACGGACCTCTATAAAAACCAATGTAATTTTCATTTACGAGAGGTTGGAAAAACTTGCTGCTAGAAACTGGAATTGTATCTGCGGGAATAAAAGGATCAATTTCTAATTTTTCAAGCATTGCATGGATGAATTTCTTTTCTGTTTTCTGCATTTCTAATAGCATTCGTACTCCTGCATTGCTATTACATTTAAATTCTGCATACTGGATTTAAATATTGCGGTCAGGGTACGATTCCTGGAATGTGGGTTTGGAGGGATTTGCGGCATGTGATTGTGCGAAGATTAAGCTGATTTCTTATGTTACTTGTTGTTGTTGCGTTTGTAGTTTCCTGCTGTTGTTTTTCTGATCCCATAACTTCGGCCTATGTCCATATTTCCCATTTCTTTCTGCAACCTTTTAAATCTCTTTCCAGCAACCCTATCTTAAACCCATTTTTAGAGTAGTGAAGGGAACCAACCCACTCTGGAGATTGGTCTGGGAGCAATTTCTTGCTTCCAACCTTTCAATGTTGGCCGGGTCTAGGGCGCACTTGTAAAATCCTTTCCCGTGGCAGATTCGTGACCAACAGGAACCAACATTGGTTGTTTATGGCCCTGATACCTACTTATTATGGAGTGATTTGGTGGATGACGAGTACTTGTTCTTGCTACACTGGTTCTTGATGAATGGAATGAGTTGTAGGTTGTGGAATCGATACTTGTGGTGGTTGTAATGGAACCTATAGATGTTGAATAAGTTGGGGTTGGGGAACTAGCATTACCTTTTTATGGTCCTGGTACCCAATGAATGAAATGAGTGGTAGGTTGTGATACTAGTGGATGAATAGAATTATGGTGGGACCAACATTGGTAGTTGATTCCTTGATACTTGATGAATGGAATGAGTGGCAGGTTGTGAAACTATTGCTTGTTGTTGTTGCACTAGAAATTGCTATGGATGAATGGAATTATGGTGGGATTGGCATTTGCGATTGATGCCCCGATACCCGATGAATGAAATGAGTGGTAGGTTGTGAGACTAGTGCTTGTTGTTGTTGCACTAGAACCTACGGATGATGAGTGTGTTGTGGATGGGGTGAGAGGTGAATGTAAGGCAAAGGATGCAACCTTTAACAAAATGGTGCACCCTTTTGAGATCCTAGCGATGGAGTTGTTTATTGATAGGTTTTGGAATAAGGTGATACTTTGCTAGATATGGAAGATGAGTGGGAAAGAGAGAAAAATTCCCCTTAATTTTGGAAGATGTGGTGAAAGAAGATGAAAAATCCCCCTAGTTTTGAAGTTGTGGTGGAAGAAGATGGACCTCAATAAATGTGGAAGATGAGTGGAAAGGAGAGAAAATTCCCTCAATTTTGGAAGATGTGGTGGAAGAATATGAAGCTCCTCTAAGTGTGGAAGATGTGTTGGAAGGATATGAAACTCTCCCAAGTGTGAATGATGGATTGTGAAGGATGTGAAACTCCTCTAAATGTGGAAGAGGTGGTGGAAGGAGATGAAACTCTCCCTAGTTTTAAAATATGTGGTGGAAGAAGATGAAGTACCTCTAACTTTTGAAGTTATGGTGTAAGGATATGAACCTTGATAGAGGTTGAAGAAATGTTGGAGGGAGATGAAACTCCTTCAATTGTGAAAGAAGTGGTAGGAGAAGGTGAATATGTACTAAATATAGAAGAGGTGTTTGGAAGAAGAGAAAATTTCTCCCAAGTGTGAAATAAGTGGTAGGAGAAGGTGAATATTTGCTAAATATGGAAGAGGTGTTGGAGGAAGAGAAAACTCCCCCCAAGTGTGAAAGAAGTGGTAGGAGAAGGTGAATCTCCACTAAATATAGAAGAGGTGTTGGAGGAAGAGAAAACTCCCCCCAAGTGTGAAAGAAGTGGTAGGAGAAGGTGAATCTTTGCTAAATGTAGAAGAGGTGTTGGAGGGATATGAAACTCCTCCAATTGTGGAAGAAGTGGTAGAAGGTGAATATCTGCTAAAGGTAGAAGAGGTGTTGGAGGAAGAGAAAACTCCCTCCAATTTGCGAAAGAGGAGTTGTGAATAAGGTGAAACTTCGCTAAATGTAGAAGAAGAGTTAGAAGGAGGTAGAACTCTGCTAGATATAGAAGAAGTGTGGGAGGGAGAGAAAATCCACCCAAGTGTGAAAGAGGTGGTAGGAGAAGGTGAATATTCACTAAATGTAGAAGAGGTGTTGGAGGGAGATGAAACTCCTCCAATTGTGAAAGAAGTGGTAGGAGAAGGTGAATCTCCACTAAATGTGGAAGAGGAGTTAGAAGAATGTGGAACTCCACTAGATGTAGAGGAGGTGGTGGAAGGATATGGAACTCCACTAGATGTAGAAGAGGAGTTAGAAGGAGGTGGAACTCCACTAGATGTGGAAGATGTGTTGGAGAGAGATGAATATCCCTCCAAAATATGAGGTTGGGAAGAGATGAAACTCCCCCAAATGTAGAGGATGTGTTGGAGGGAGAGAAACTCCCACCAAATGTGGAAGATGTGTTGGAGGGAGAGTTCCCTCCAAATGTAGAGGATGTGTTGGAGGGAGAGAAACTCCCTTCAAATGTGAAATATGAGGTTGGGAAGAGATGAAACTCCCCCAAATGTGATAGAAGATGTGTTGGAAGGAGATGAAACTCCCCCTAGTTTTAGAATTTTGTAGAAAGCAACTGTTAAGAACCACCAAGTGTGTTTTGGAGTTGTGTTTGATGGTTTTATAATAGGTGTTGTGACCCAAAAGGCACATGGACATGACAAAAGTGAATGCAAAAAAGTAAGCAAATGTTTTTGTTGTTTTATGTGTTTTGATGATAGTATCTATCCTAATAACAAACAATAGGAATGGGTGGATGCTAAAACAAATAGGTATGTCATAGCATAGAACCTTCTACAACACCCAAAGGTGTGCAAAATAGAACTATGTGTCCAATGGGTGAGTGGTGACCTAAATTAAATAAGGTACAGTAAAATGGTATCCAAAAGGGGGAGACTCAAAATGCTCTAATGAGTCAAAATCCTCTTGCAAAGAGAGGTCGCACTATCAATGTGTTGCTACTGGTCCAACCAGGTGGTCACTTAACCCTCATGTTTAAGGTATGCAAAATAACGATCAGTTATGCCCACTAATTATTTGAAAAGCCTTGTGGTAAAGGGGCTTTCTAAAACTACCTACTCGAAAGGTACCTTCCAGTGATTACATCTAGAAAATCAATGCTCAAGAGTAGGGGATCTACCAGTGATGAAGGTCAGTCAACCACTCTTAGGGGCTACTATGGTGACTACAAGGGGTGATTTGGTGGAAGGAGGTGAATTCCAACATCACCAGACTCAAGTGGGGATTGGTGATAAAGTCCAATCTTACCACTGTGAATGCCACGTGAGTGTGTGGGTGTGAGTTTTACTATGTATAGTTTTGAAAGTAAACTATACTAAATGCCTTTTCAAAACAAATCTAACCTAGAATAATTTTGGAAACGAAATGTATGCTAGAACTTGTGAAAAAAAATCTAGATTAAATGCTTTTGAAATATTTTTGATTTTTTTTGTGCTAAGTTTTTTATTTTTGTGCATATTTTTAATTTTTCCAATGTTTTTGATTTTTACAATTTTTTTATTTTTTTGAAATTTTTCCTAAGTTTATTTTTTTTATTTTTGTTTTTTTTCTTAGTTTGATTATTTTGGTTTTTTTCCTAAGTTTGATTTTTTTGCTCGAAGGCCTTGTGGCAGTAGGCCTGCCACATGGTAAGCCTAACACATGCTTTTTTTTTTGTGATGTTTTTAATTATTTTTATTTTTATTTTTTAAGGGCCTATGCAGCCCTATCCACATGGCAGGCCTGGCGTAGGCCTCTTTTTTTTAATTTTATAGACTATGAGGGCCTGTCAACATGCCAGACCTGCATGATAGGTTTATCAATGATAGGCCTGATGTAGTCCTGTCATTGATAGGCCTGCATGATAGGCCTGACATAGGCCTAAAAAAGGCCTGTGTGATAGGCCTATTAGGCTATGTTGGGAGGAGGTATGCCACGCACTAATCTTGAACATGGTGGCACATCACGCATAGCATACAGTGAGAGGAAAATTTTGGGGCCATGCACCAAATGAAGTTATGGGGCATGCTACGCTTTGTGTGCAACGGAGAGGTGGGAGGTTGAGGGTGGTGCAATCAGTGTTGGGCCACACATGGGGTAGGGGAGGAGGAGCAAGATGGACCACAACCCAAAAATCAATAGAGAGTGGGGATTTGTGCATGAAGAGGGGTAAATAGGTGAGAGGTGAGGCCAAGATAGGATATGTGGGGAGACCAAGTCGTGCAAAAGTGCTTCTGAAAAACATCATTCTTCGCTAAAGTAATGGCAGGCTATCAAGATTTCTTTTTATGTGAAAGACTACAAGGCAAGCATGTGGTATTTAGGAGGCAAAAGAGGTTTTAGTTCAAGATGCATGGAATTTTTTCTCCATCCGCATCTAGGGCTAAGGCCTTCGATGATAATTATCTAGGGGAAGAGGAAGAGATTTTGGGGTATGATTTTGACTGTTGCTGATGAGATGAATGACATGCTAAATGGTCCTCACTTTGCTGCTAAAACTCACACTACCACCTAAGGAGGAAGATGGATAGGGAAGAATGGCAAGATTTTTGTCGTATAGATTGAAAATATTTGCTATAGCAGAGTGCTCGCTAGGAGATTTATTTTTATGTTTTTCTTTCTCCCTTTCTCTTGAGAAACACCCCATATTCTATACCCAAGGATTAAAAATTTGAGTGCCCAATATGGTTGATCTCTTTGAATTCTAAGGGGGGCTGCTAGATTGAGGGGGCATGAGGGGTAGGGCCAGAGTAGCCCACGCTCTATGCACAGTCACTCGGTCGAGGTGGGGCGGTAAAGGTAGGGCCTGAGTAGCCCACAATTTGTGTGTGATTGCTCTATGGGGGGGTGATGAGAGGCAAGGATAAAGCAGCCCATGCTTAGTGCACGATCACTCAGTTAGGGGGGTGATGAGAGGCAGGGGCGAAGTGGCCCATGCTCTATGCACGATCGATCGATGGGGGGGTGATGAGAGGCAGGGTTAGAGCAGCCCGTCCTCTATGCATAACTGCTTGGTTAGGGGGTGGGATGAGAGGTAGGGGGCATGATGTCCCATAGGAATATGGCCAATTTTTTTCAAGTACAACAATAACTAAAAAAAGAAAAGCATTTTTTTTTTGTTTAATAAATCTATAGCAACTTTGATTTAAAAATAAAATAATTGCAGTGATTTAAAAAAACAAAACAAAAAAAAAAAAAAAATTTACAAATAAAATTTTATACAACAAGAAGTAAAAAATATTTACAATAGCAAGTAATGTTTTTTGTTGAAATTAACTAGGTAGGGTTTTAATGGTACCTACCAAGAAGACTTCAATTTTTGTGGGGATCCCACCGAGCGTGCCAAAATGAAGCACATGGAAAACCACATACAAAATTCTCCTTACGTTCCTCTATCTAGCTAGGATTCTTGCCTATGTGCCATCAGTTTTGAGGTGTAGATCCTGTAAACCTACACAACCTACAAAAATTATTAGAAACATTTGGAGGCTTGCCTTGTTCAAGCTTCATATTTATAAAGACAAAAAGACTCAAATATAAGCTAATGCATAATTAAAGTATTATTGAAATGATGTATTTACAAGGATACTTACCTGTACAGAGGAGTTGATGTAGCCCGTTGCTTGCTTTTGGAGCTCATTTCCAAGTGGATGTCAGATGTTGCATATTCTAGACCAATTCCAGTAGAGTTTGGGTATGTAAGTGGAGGATCCTTCAAAATGGAGAAGAATGCATTCTATTTATAGAGTTTTCCAAGGTTAGGGGAGGGGTTGAGGTATCCCATGAGGTGTCCCCTATGAGGTGTGCATTGTGAGCTATCCACTGAGGTGTCCCCTAAGGTGTCATACCTCATAAATGTGTTTGGGTGAGATAATATCTCACCCATCCACATGTGTGATGAAGATAAATTTTAGGGTATATTGTAGGCAACAAATACACCTCCTAGAAGAAGAAGTGATCAAGGGATTTGCTCAATTTTGATAGTTTTGACACAAGTGAAAGTCTACTCGAGTTTTGTAAATCATACAGTAAGGGGGAAAACCATACAATTTGAATGGAAAATCATATAGGGCAATGGAAAATCATACAGTGCACACCGAAATTCACCCAAATACAAGGGAAATGTAATTTTAGAGTGAAATGAGGCATATATTTGCTAACTAAGGTGTTAAAATTAGTAAAAAGCCAAATTAATGTATTCAGTTGTATATTGGCAGTTGTAAATAATGAATTTCCTCAGGAACTACTTTGGAATGGCCTAGGCAATGTTATATAAGGTCTCATTTTAAAATTTGTAGGTCTGGTTGCTAGAGTGAATAATTAGTACTTATTTTTTTTTTTTGAATTTACATGGTGGAATCAGTAGCCGCCACGAATCCGGGCAGGCTGTCCAGATTTTTATGGCCACCATAGTATTCTGCAGTGTTCACCCTAGAAGTCACCACACAGATATTCATGCAGTCTGCCCCTATAAACACCATGCCATAATCATTTTAAACCTTTTACGCCACTTAAAGCACCAAGAAAAATAATTAGTACTTGTTAGTTGTTATTCTCTGAGTTATTGCAATTACATTGATAGATTGTCTATACTATAATCGAATCCATATACATAAATGAGCATAATTATAATTATGGATGACTGTGTACGATTTTGATAATGATGGATGGTGATTTATGGATGAATGCTGATGTGTGTGTGTTTCTATGGAATGTTATAGGTTAGTTTTGTGCATTGTTGCAACCCTGTGGTAGGATATGATGCTGGTGAAACCTGGAGAATGATATAGGAGCATGGAAATATCAAGGAACATGTATTCAAAGGCATTGTATGATTTTTGGTCGTACTCATGCACATGGAATCTCTCAACAATCATGTTAGGATGTTTTGCTTATTGTGGAGATTGTATTGATTAGTCTATCAAACCCTTACAAAAAATCCAGGAGAGATATTGGAGCAATGGAACATCTAAAATAGCATCTAAATGTATCGTTGGTTTTTACAAATCGTACGTCATCACCCTTAAAAATCATACAAAGTAATTTTACCTGATTTGTTAAAACCAGCGATTGAGAGAAACTTACCCGATTTGGAAGTTTTGGGGAATTGATTTGAGCGATTACAAAACTGTGTACGACAGCCTACAAAACTGAATTTGTCAATTTTTATGAGTGTAAGATAATACCATCTATTACACTATATGATTTGATATCATACAGTGTAGGCATTTGATGTCCGTACAACGTGATTATAATTCATACAAGGGTAGTTTGAATGGTCTTAAGACTGTACAATTTGGTAATTGAGTTGGGCTTAGCATATTGATCATTCTAAGCCTTGGAAAATACCTCCCTATTGGGAATAATCCATCCGTATGCTACATTTTGTGTTGTTGCCTTATCGAATCTAGCATTTTTTGTTAAACGAGTCAAAATTGATGAAGTTGAATACTAAGACTAGATGTGAATGACGGACACTAGTACATGAAGCCATGGGAGATGGGAACTAAGAGAAAATATTCTAGTAAGAAGGAGCACAAGGATTTATCAAAAAGAAAACACAAATAACTCGGACCGTAGTACTCAAGAACTAGAGATAGAGCAAGTTTGGACATCCGAAGAAGGAGACTTTGAGGTATTGTTGATAGAGACAAAAGACGAAGAAATATAACCGCCAAGTGTAGAGGCAAGGGTTGAAAAAGGACAAGTGAAAGAATATGGAGAGTGGATGGTGACACCTAAGAAAGTGGTAGAAGGGTTGCAAGAGAGTGTAGAGGATGAGAGTCAGGCACCAGGGCAACAAGACGTGAGGTCTTAGGAGGATGGACCAAGACCATATCCCTCACATCAGTGAAGGAGGTTGTGAAGTGAAGACACATGATAATTTGGTCACTGAGTGGTGGGAAAAAACAAGATACCTCAAATTAACACTTTTTACGACAACGGGAGTAAGACACCCTAAGGCAGAATTAGATAGAGATTCCACGGGATACCTCAAGTGATAATGATGACTCTCCTAATATGGCTAATAAGGTGGCCAAAAAAAGATGTCCACCATTTTCATGTGAGGGTAAGGAAGACCCCACATGGCATATAGGGACTTGCATAACCATTTGGAGAGAAAATTGTGTAGATAGACCTGAGGATTGGGTAATCTTATTTCCTGATACCTTGAGAGGATTAGAAATTGATTGGTATTTGAAGAGAGAAAATACCATAGATTTTCAAACTTGGAACCAGATAAAGGAGAAGTTCATTGAATAATTTCAACCTTTAAAGGATGATGGAGACATTGTTAAAGAACTTTGCATGACAAATCAAAAAATCGATGAGGATGTTAAATCCTACAACCGTAGACTAAAGTAATTAGTCGATAAGATACAAAATCCATTGGTAGATGTTCTAGTAAAATGGTGGTTCATAGATGGATTACTTCCAAAATATAAGAAAAATATGAAGGCAGTACCATCAAAAACATATGAAGAAGTGCTTAAGCACGCAAAATTTTTTGAGAGTGAATAAAAAAAAATGTATATGGGAATCCTGTCTCATCCCAAGTCAAAGGATTTAGATAGTGAATAAGATAACACTATACATAGGATGGTAGCATAATTTTACAAGGAGTTTGATAAGTTGGTAAAATAACAAAATATCAAACCTAATAGAAATGACATGTGGTGCATGGAATGCAAAATGGAGGGACATACAAATATGAAATATCCGAGGAATGACTATTGCCATATTTGTAATGTGATGGGGCATGAGGTAATGCTATGTCCGTATAATGCAAGAATACATCCACAAGTATTGTCAATCCAGGAGTAGGAAGAGAAATTGAAGGCCCAAGTAAGTGGGCAACAAGTGACAAGTGGCGGTTACAAAAATAGCAAACGAGGTGGAAGTTCGAACCAAGGTAATCGACAAGGAGGACAAAGTCATTTACAGTATGACTCGGATGTATACCGATCATATAATGTCACAATTTCCAAGAATGGGGGCATTTTGCAAAAAAATGTCTTGCACCTCTGAGGCAAGAGATACCATAAACAAGCACTACACATGTGTAGATGGTGTGGTTTGGGGAACCACAAAGAAGATAATTTTCCAAAATAGGCGAGTTCGAGTAACCCATAGAACATTAGTTATTTGGACATCGAAGTTCCTCAAGTTAAGGAGGAAACTCAGGAAGTTTTAATCATGACGAGAAATCATGCTAAGAAGGATAAGTATCCAAAAATAAAAGCAACACTGGCAAGTAGCAAAGAAAATATTGCAATAGGAAGCTGAGAAGACTAAACAAGCAGAGTCGAGAGCGGGTAAGGAATTAAGAAAACCATTAGATCAACAGATAGTTGTACAAAATTTGGCAGCACAGGTTTTGGATACCACAGTGGAAATTAAAGTATCCAACCTGTTAGAAGCTATTCCAACATTACATAAGGTAATGGTGGAAGAATTGCAACCACAGAAGGTGATGGAAGTGCAGAGCCAACCAATTTAGGAGGAGGAACGGAAAGATCAATTCATGGATCCAACCGTATTAATGATTGATGTGGGAAAGAAACATGCATTAGTGCATATGGATATATTAGGGTATAAATTGATAAAAGTTATCATGGATGAAGGATCCAACATCAATGTGCTACCTGAGATAGCTTAGCTAGAACTAGGCGATCCATATCTATGGGCATCGAGCTTCCAATTATGAGACAAATGGAGTCTTAACGACATAATAAGTAATGATAGGTAAACAAGAATTTGTCTTTGATTTCATTGTGATTACAATGCAGAAACCTCCATACGATGCTCTCTTGGGGAGAGGCTAGCTACAAGTAGCCAAATTTAATCACAATTGGGGAAATAACCAAATCACTTTTAAGAAGGGACAATACAAATACATGATTAGTCTAGCCAATAAAAGAGTTAGTGAAGATGTAGTTACAACAGATGAATCAAAAAATTCCTTAGAGGATGAAGGGCATGAACTTGATGGGGAAGGAATGTTGTACCTAGATGAATATAGCGAAGATGAAGCTATCTAATAGCAGACTTCTTCATTGGAAAATGGAGAAGTACAAAATGTTTCATCCCAACTGCCTCTGTATTGAGTCAGAGGAGATCAAGGAAAAAAAATATAAACCAAAAGTTAGCAAAGAACCTAAGAAGGAAGCAAAAGAGAAATGGACATTTTTGAAAAGATTTGCAGAGTATATAGTAGGAGATGCAAAAATTGATACAAGACTGACAAACCCTAAGAATGTAGAGAAAGCTATGAGTGAACTAGAAAATATCAAATATGAAGGACATCAGATAGTGGACATCAATCTAGGAACAGAGGAGGAACCTAGGATGATCCATTGCGATGATGATTGGAATCCGGTATTGAAGGCAACAACTTTTAAGATATTCTTGGAATACAAGGATGTATTCGCATGGACATATAAGGACCTGAAAGGAATCCCACCAGAACTACGTGTCCATAATATTACACTAATGCTTGGTGCTCAACCGGTACGAAGGAGACCATATAGAATGAACCCAAAGTATGCTGCATTAGTGAATATGGAGATAGAAAAGATGCTATAAGTAGAAATCATATTAAGGGTGACAAACAATGAATGGGGTTCACCTATATTGATCACCTTGACGAAGGAAGTAGATAAGATCAGAATATGCATGGACTTTAGGAGTCTAAACACTATAACCATTAAGGATCCCTTCCTCATTCCCTTCACATATTCTATCTTGGAAGAAGTTGCAGGACATGAGATCTATTCATTTTTGGATGGGTTCTCGGGATATAATCAAATCAACATTGCCGAGGAGGATAAGCTAAATACCCCATTTATTATGGAGAATGACATCTATGCATATAACCGAATGCCATTTGGGCTCTATAATGCCCCAGCTACATTTCAACGTATCATACTATATATATTTGATAAACAAGCAATGGGGAACTTCAAAGTATTTTTGGATGATTGGTCCATCTATGGGAAGATCAAGGAGAACCTTCCTACCGTTAGCAAATGTATGAGTAGGTGCAAAAATGCATAGATATCATTAAACCCAGGGAAATATTTTTTGATGGTACCATATGGGAAATTATTAGGACACATTATGTGCAATGAAGGATTGAAGACAGATCCTGATAAGATTTGTATGATATTACACATGGAAGAACCATTTGATGTGAGTTCACTCAAAATTTTTCTTGGTTCGATAGGATACTACCGAAGGTTTATTAGGAATTATGCAAATGTATCCTACTTGTTAGATTCTTTGATGAAAAAGAATATTACTTTCATATGGAAAGAGGAGCACCAAGGAGCCTTCGAGGAGTTAAAGGCTAAACTTGTGAGTAGTCCGATTTTGGTGTTTCCTATTTGGGATAAGGAATTCCATGTCCATGTTTATGCTTCAAATTTTGCAATTGGATGTGCTCTAGCACAAGAAGGACATTTTAGGCTAGATCAACCTATTTTCTTTGCTAGTCACCTTTTGTCAAGGCCAAAGAGAAACTATAGTACAACAAAAGGGAAGCTTTGGGAATGGTATATGCGGTTCAAAAGTTTAGGCATTACCTATTTGTGAATCCCTTTACTTTCTATGTTGATCACCAAGCCTTGTTGTACTTGATAAAAAAACCAGTTCTCCAAGGACAAGCCAAAAGGTGGCTCATCACCATCTTGGAGTTCGTATTCTGAGTAGTGGTGAGACCTGGTAAGAAGCATGTGATTGTAGACCAGTTGTATCAGATACGATTAAGGGAGCCTGCAAGAACAAGAGTTCTTGATGAATTTTTGGATGCATAATTATTTGCCATCAACGTTATTCCATCATGGTACAAGTTGTTTGGCCAATATCTATCCACATGTGAGTTGCCATAAGAGATGACGACTGTAAAATTTGGAACATCGTTTATTATGCATCTGCGGAATAAATACATGTTACAGTGCCGTGAATAGCACACAGGCAACTGAACTCTGTTACGTAGTTGTAACAGTACAACAAATAACGTAATATAGCCAAAATACATAACAGTATGTTAACAGTACGCTAACATCCCCCTTTATTACATTATTTGGGTAATGTAATAACTAATAGCTATGCTAGACTACTAACATCCCCTTACATTATTTTGCAATACAAAGTGAGCTGCGAAACAATTCAAATTTGACACGTCCAAGTGCCTTAGTGAAAATGTCTGCAACTTGAGCATCGGTGGGAATGTGCTGAAGCTGAATTCGGTGCTTTGGAACTTCATCTCGAATGAAATGACATTGTGTGTCAATGTGCTTTGTTTTTTCATGATGGACTGGATTCTTGACGAGGTTCAGAACACCTTGATTGTCGCAGAACAAGTGTATTGGAGATTTTGATGGATGGCCCATACTTGTCAGAATGCGACGTAACCATATCACTTCGCACACAGCTTCACGTGCGGCGTGATATTCTACCTCTGTTGATGAAATAGCAACCACCTATTGCTTCTTGCTATGCCAAGAGACAGGACCGAATCCCAGATGAAAAATGTATCCAGAAGTTGACTTGCGATCATCAAATGATCCGGCATAGTCGGAGTCCGTGTATCCTTGCAAGAAGAATTTGTTGTTCCTCTTGTATTCTAGGCCATATTCTATAGTACCACGGACATAGTGAAGAACATGTTTTGCTGCTTTCCAATGAGTAGTCTTAGGCTCCTGCATGAACCTCGAAAGATAATTGACAGCAAATACGAGATCTGGCCTAGTATTGGTCAGATATATGAGACTCCCAATCAACTGTAGATAGAGAGTACCATCTACCTGAGGTGATTTATCATATCACAATAACTGAAGTCCATTCTCCATAGGAGTTGTCATTGGCTTGCAGTCAGTCATGCGATATTTATCCAACAATGTCTTGGCATACTTTTTCTGAGACACTTTGATGGAGTGCTCCTTCTGGCTGAATTCCAGACCAAGACAGTAATGGAGAAGTTCGAGATCTGTCATCTCAAAAGATTTGCACAAGTTTCTTTTGACAGTAGAGATCATAGTTTCTGAACTCCCTGTAATGAGCAGATCATCCACATAGAGTACAAGCAACGCTATCTCAGAACCCTGTTTCTTGAAATAGAGGTTTGCATCTGATGGACATCTCTTAAATCCATGCTGCATTAGGTGATTGTCCATTTTTATATACCAAGCATGAGGAGCTTGTTTCAGACCATACAAGGATTTGACCAATTTGCAAACTTTCTGCTGTTGGCCTTCCACTTCAAATCCTTCAGGCTGAGTCATATAGACTTCTTCTTGGAGATCACCATTTAGAAAGGTACTTTTGACATCCATTTGGTGAACTTTCCACCCATATTGTGCTGCCATAGCACACATAACCCGAATTGTGGTCATCCGAGCAGTAGGTGCAAAAGTTTCCTCATAGTCGATGCCTTCCTTTTGAGCATAGCCCTTTGCAACAAGCCGGGCCTTATGCTTATCAATTGTTCCATCTGCCTTGTACTTGACTTTGTATACCCATTTGCAGCCAATAGGTTTCTTTCCATGCGGCAGATCAACAAGCTTCCAAGTTTTATTCTTCATCAGAGACTCATACTCTGTATCCATAGCGGCCTTCCATTGAGGCTCACTGAGAGCATCTTGCACTGATGCAGGTTCAAGACTATCTATGGTAGACATGAATGCCCTGTCATCATCAATATCCATATCCTCTACTTTTGCACTTGGAGTCATAGAAAGTTCCTCAAAATATTGACAAAGATCATCAACCTCACCAGTTTCTCTGCTTATCTTTCCTTTTGAGCCATACCGCGTGTACGAGGTCTATCCAAATTCAAATTGGGAGGAGTGGATAAATTTGCATCTCTGATTGTATTTGTACACAATTTAGGATTCTTCTTCGGTGATGGTGAAGAAGATGTAGAAGGACCTCCTGTCTGTGTTGACGAAGGAATCTCCTCTTCCTTAGTTTCCACAATATCCTGGTGTACTATAGATGTGCTCTGTGATGTGAAAGCTTCATCAAAGACAACATCTCTGCTGATATGAATTTTCTTGGTCAAAGGATCTATCAACCAATATCCTTTAGAGTGCTCAGAATATCCAAGAAAAATACGTCTCAGTGTTTTCTCATCTAGTTTCTTCCTTTTCTCTTTCGGTATGTGCATGAAAGCTTGACACTCGAAAATACGTAGATGAGATATGGAGGGTTTTCGACCACTCCATGCTTCCTGTGGAGTCATTCCTTTTAGGGCCTTTGTGGGTGCCCTATTCAACAGATACAATGCAGTGGTGACAGCTTCTGCCCAATATTGTTGCCCAAGAGTAGCTCCTGTGAGCATACAACGAACCATTTCCATGATAGAACGGTTCCTTCTCTCAGCAACTCCATTTTGCTGAGGAGTATAGGCAGTTGTTAACTGTCTCTTGATCCCATGCTTATCTAGGAATGCAGAAAATTCATTAGAGGTAAACACTCCCCCTCGATCTGAGCGGAGGGTTTTGATAGAAGCCCCTGACTCCTTCTCAACGGATTTCTTGAACCGCTGGAAGAATGCAAAAGCTTCGATTTCAGTTTGAGAAAGAAAACCCACATATTTCGTGAGTAGTCATCTACGAATAACTGAAAGTACCTCTTCCCTCCAACACTGTTGGGTGTGAAAGGACTGCATAGATCGGTGTGAATTAGCTCCAGAGGTTTTCATGCTCTTGTAGAGCTCTTCTCAAATGGTACTCTATGCTGCTTTCCTGCCAGCGATCAGAGCACACTGGCAATGTGGCAGAAAGGGAAGGAAGACCCTTTACCATATCATACTTGCTGAGCTCAAGTAAGTAGCTAGAACTAAGATGCCCATATCTCTTGTGCCATAGGGAAGTTGCCTCCTTGGTAGAGACAATCATGGCAACATGTGGAGTAGAGATAGCATCTAGGGCAAATAAGCCATGCTTATATGAAGCTGTTGCAATCTGCTTACCCTTCTCGGTAATTGTACAACACTTCTTTCCATTCTCAACACAAAAGTTGACAACCATATTTCTATCCAGGATTTGTGTCACTGACAACAAATTGTTGGCCAATACCGAAACATAGAGGACCTTGTCAATCTGACACTTGCCATCAGGAAGAGTGACTGAAACTGTACCCTCTCCCTGAACCCTGTAGGTTTTATCATCAGCAATGGTGACAGGTTTGCCCTCTTTGGCCTCAAATGATTCAAACCATGATCTATCGCCAGTCATATGTTTGCTAGCTCCAGAATCGACATACCAAATAGGATCCCTCTGAGTGGAATCTGTGGTAGTCATGAGCACCTTGTGTGCCCATTCAGAATCTGAGTCAGATTCTTCAACATCAACATTCACCTGGGGTTTCTTGTTCTTATTTTGTGGTTTGTTTTGGCCTTTCTGCTTGTTCTTATGCCAACACTTGTTGGTGTCATGGTTGTCTTTCTCATAGATCTTGCACCACCTCTTCTTCTGTTGAGGTTGTTTGCCTTTTCCTTTCGTATCCTATTGAGAATTTCCTCCTTTCTGAAAGTTGCCTCCTTTTTGCCCATTACCTTTCTTCCTAGAACCCTGCCTGTTGGTGTATAGGGCTGTATTGGAAGAGTCATCCTTGTGAAGTTGGCGTGCCTCCTATTGTTGAAGCAGATTGACCAACTCGATGTAGGTAATTTGTCGTTGAGATACCTGGATGGAGGTTATCAACATATCAAATGAAGAAGGTAAAGCTCTCATCACAAGTGAAATGAGAAGCTTTTCATCCACGATATCTCCCAGAGAACTCAATTTCTCTTTCAACTCAGACACTCTGCACAGAAAGAGTTCAACTGTTTCACCTTGCCTCAGACTTAGGTTATGAAGTTGTTGTTGAAGATGAAGAATGGTGGATTCATTCTTCCCCTCATAGATGGTTCTAAGGGCATCCCATGCCTCTTTACCACTTGCTTTGTCAGCTATATGAGGTTGCACTTCATCTGAAACAACAAACAAAATGAGCACCTTTGCTCTACTGTCTTTCTTGTCAAAAGCAATCTGATCTGCTGAAGGACCTGTGGATCCTGCTGTTGGTGAAGGCCTGGTTGCTACTCTAGTAACAATATCCCACAAATATTCCATTTGGAGAATTGCCTTCATCTTATGTTTCCATGGTGTATAATTTGGACCTTTCAATAACTGATGCGGATCAGTCATCAATTTTGCAACAACGGCCATAGTGAAGGTTCCTTATATCACCAAATTGGTCCCCCTTTCGATATACCTTTTGCTAAGCCAATATACCGTACAAAATACCCGCCCTTACGTGAGGGAAACTATAGGTATTTAGAAATATCAACAAAAAATCACCCGCCCTTACGTGAGGGAGACGTGAAATTTAGAGATCATACGATACGTGGAACATAAGCGGTACTGAAAGGGAATTGCCTTGTTGATGGCACCTACCATAGAAGATTCTTCTCATGCGTGGGGCATAACTTCCCCTAAACACTTTGAAGAATCTTCGTCAGGATTTACGCCTAAACACAAGTGCGATAAAGGGTAGTGGATGGAGTAAAAAATGCAAAAATGGCGTACTTATTCCTCCCCGAGGATTTATAGAGAACAAGCTCAGACGTCATTATAGAAGCTATATTAGGCGGCGGATAAAGTAGCCAAATCACGACAGCTTTACCTGTAAGTGCTGGCCAGAGGTATCACAAATACCGAACGCTACAGTGCAATAAAATTGCACAGATGGGTTTTATATTCCGGGGACTTAGGGAGTGTTTTGATTTTAATTTTTAATGTTATAGTGCAAAAATGAAAAATGCAACATACAACAAAAAAAATTGCCCACAAGAATAACCCACAAGGTGTCGGTCACTGCCGAAAATGCACCTTTTACAATTTGCCAAATTGCTATTTTTCGAAAAATTACTCACTATCCCCCTTTGATTTTTGAAAAATATATCCCCCCTTAAAAGGCTTTCTTTAACAAAGCATTTTTATAATCATTATTTATTTAAAATTAAAATAAATAATTTCAATTTATATAGTTTTAAAAAATTTAGAAAAAATAAATTAAAATTAAATTTTAATTTATAAAGTTTAAAACTATATTAAAAAAAATTAAAATTAAAAATTTTAATTAAAAATAATAATAATTAAAAATGACTTTGAAAAAAAAATATACCTTGGGGGGAGTCGGCGGGATTTGAACCCCCGACCTGCAGGCTCCCTGAGCCTTACCGCACAGCTCACTGCCAAGTGAGCTTGCGGGCTGATCCGAAAGGAACAGTGGACCTGCTCCTCTTTCAACCCCTCCTTCTGTCTCCTCCTCTGTAACGGCCTCGGCTTGCGACCGCAGCACTGCTTTCGGTCCGCCGCTGCCTTCTCCGTCCTCCCACACTGCGACTTCTTTCCACGCAGACGGTTTTCACAAAACAAAATTTCGCCTGATGGGCTGTCTCCGTTCGTCCCCGTTGTTTTATTTATTTTTTATTTTTTAAATAAACCGGGGGGGGAGGCGCAGCGGCAGCTACGCACAAATTGCCGATGGCCGCGGGGGGGGGGTTTATACTCCCCCCGTGGGAGCACGAGCGGGAATTTTAAAATTCTCGCTCAGCGTCGCCCGCAGGTTGGGGGGGCACCTCGGGCAGATCCAGCGTCGCGCGGGGGGGGGGGGCGGAAGACCGTTGGGCCCGGTGGCGCTGTCGTGTCCGCTCCCTCCAATGGGGAGGGGGGGTTGGCGTTCGCAGACGTCAATCCCCTGCAGACGCTCTGCGCCCTGCGCACAGGACGGGACGTCTGCGTCCCTGGGCGTCCGGTGACGCCGCGCGTCGAGCTCGGGCTCGCGCGCACTGGCTGGACCGGTGACGCAGCGCGCCGACCTCGGGCTCGCGTCTTCGCGGTCTGGCCTGGGCACGATGTTCCATGTCCTGCGCCGGGCTGCGCAATTTTTTTTTTTTTTTTATCTCGTGACAGGGAATAACACGTCGCGGAAAAAAAATAAAAAAAAATTTCCTTTGCTCGTCCGCCTCCAGCCTCCTCTCGTTGCTTCCTTTCACTGCAAAAAGATCCCGTACCAGTCTGGCTCGATGCCATGTAAAATTCGGAACATCGTTTATTATGCATCTGCGGAATAAATACATGTTACAGTGTCGTGAATAGCACACAGGCAACTGAACTCTGTTACGTAGTTGTAACAGTACAACAAATAACGTAATATAGCCAAAATACATAACAGTATGTTAACAGTACGCTAACAACGACAACCAAAAAGAAGAAAGTAATCATGAAGTCAGCACTTTTCTAGATAATAGCAGGATTACTATATAAAATAGGAAGTGATGGTATCTTGCGAAGATGTGTAATGGATGGAGAAGTCAAGGTAGCATTGAAGGAATCCCACACAAGCTTAGCAGGAGGACATATGGGACCAGATATGATCGCTAGAAAATTATTACTAGCAGGGCTATGGTGGACCACACTATATAATGATGCAAAGGAGCATGTGACACTTGCCAAAGAGTAGGGAAGCTGGTCAAGAGGGAATTTATGCCCTTACATCCATCACAACCACAAGAGTTGTTTGAATGATGGGTATTGGACTTCGTAGGACCATTGAAGACATCTTGAAGATGGAAGTGTAGATACATTGTAGTAGCAATAGAATACCTGACAAAGTGGGTTGAAGCGAGAGCATTACCTGATAATTCGACCAAAAGCACATCAATATTTTTGTATGAGAAGGTAATCACAAGATTTGATATTTCGCTACAAATAATAAGTGATCATGGAGGACACTTTGTTAATGATATTATCAAGACTCTAACAACAGAGTTCAAGATTTTACACTCATTGTCTAGTTTGTACTACCCCAGAGCGAATGGGCAGGCGAAAGCAACAAATAAAGTCTTAGTATCTACTATGTATAAAACCTGTAGAATAGAGGGAGCATATTGAGAGGAAATACTACCATCCATTTTGTGGGCATAAAAAATGACTTTTAAACCAACAACATAACATACACCTTTCCAACTAATGTATGGACATGAAGCAATGGTGCCAGTCAAATTATTGATACCAAGTTTGAGAGTCACGATAGAGCATCCCTTGGGTTATCAAGAAAGTTTGAAGGAACGACTAATGACACTGACCAAGTTAGAAGAAATAAGAGTCATGGCACAATGGGTGATTGAGATAGCTCAAAAAATATGGAAGGCATGGCATGACAAGTATTTGAGGAAGTTGGAACTTAGTCCTAGTGACTTAGTTCTAAAGTTTAACAGGAAATGGGAAATCAATCCAGGTAATCTGAAGACTCTATGGCTTGGACCTTATAAAGTACTTGAAGTAATGAGTAATGGAGCACTTAAGCTACAAAACTTGAATGGGACAGAGGTACCCAATACTATAAATGGCTCAAATTTTAAGCCTTATAAGGTACAATGTTTATTCATTTCTTAAAAAAAATTGAATGACAAAGACAAGTGGAAGCTCAATACGAGGCTCACCGTGAGCTAGGTACATCACAAGAAGAACCTAATATGGGACTCACATGCTTATTTGTAGAAGGGGAGGAGACACAACTAATAGTTGAACAACAAGAGTTGGCACCTCGACCCGATGAAAGAAGGGTGCGAGTACACATTAGAAGGATTGATGGGACCATACGAGGAGAGAAGTTGGTTTCTCTAGAACCAAGAGGTTATCAGGAGATAGCGTTGTTACCTAGAATTTCAAACACAAGGTACCCACAAGTAGAACATAGGGAACTACCTCTATAGATGGAAGTACAAAGAAGGATAAGGTTAACAGTGTGCAATGAAGATAGAGTGAACACATTCAAAATGGAAATCCCAAAGGACAATAGGGATGAAACTATAGATGAGGAATTATTTGGAATTTCTCCATTGGCTCAGATAGGGCTATTATAGTAGAGGATGAGAATGCAAACTCAATAATTACAAGAAGAGTATAAAAAATTATAGAGTCACAATGCGAGGTTGAGGAAACAACTCATCTAGGAGTTGGATGGTACCATACGAAGACTAGATGAACAGAGGGTAGTTAGAATGCAAGAAGTTGAAAGTGAACCTGAGGAGGTTGAAGGATTAACTCCAAGAAATGGTGGAGGAAATTAAGGTACAAGCACAAGTTCACCACCCCCAGCAAGTGAGTAGCCAATGATAAATGAAGATGCATAAGTACTTTGGCAAGACATAGAGGAGGCCACCACATCACCTGAATTACAAGGCAAAATATTATTGGATATGATGGATTCCAGTAATGAAGGAATATCATGGTTGGTAGGAGAGCCTAGTGCAGATAGTAGTGATGATGATGAGCCAAAGAATCCTCATAATCCTTAGAGAGATCATGACCCTCCAACTAGTGCATCGAGACAAAGACAATCAGGGAGAGCTCAAAGGGGTAGATCCAGTATTGATACACAAGATTACACAATAGCTCATCAACAAATGAGAAGACAAAGAAGGGGAGTACAAATATTGGAGAGAGTGATGAATTTTCCAACCAATTGGGTGGAACAGAGGGAAGAGGGTTAGAGTGACTCTAGCTCTGAGACAAACTTCTCTGATGCATATAGAGAAGTATTGGCATATTCATCCATCCAGATATCCTTTGAGGAAAGAATATGGAGACATCGCTTGGTACGTGCTGATAGGAGAATCTGAACCTTATGATAGTTTTAACCTAACCAGAGTCCACTAGCCAATATTGAGTTGGTAGAAATTACTTCTAATAATCGAGGAACAAGAGGAATAATTGGATAAAGACCTCCAAGTCTCCAAAAATGAAGGGGAGGAGATAGGTGACCAAGGAATAACTGAGATCATGATGATGTTACAAATAGAGGAGGTAGAGGATGAGGAAGGTTCTGACCCCCTACTCCTATATGGCTAGGAGATAATCCTTTAGCATGCATGAACTGGAAAAGGAACCGGTGAGGTATACCTAGAATGGGAGGCATGTTACCAAAATCTGTAAGACAACACACATGGGGGAAACCACCCATAATCAGATAAGGACCTCAATGAGTGATGGGTAATAGGCGATTACTCCAAGAGAGGGAGGAATCACCAATAGTACATAGAAGTTTGATGCCAAGGGAAAATGGATAGGGTAGACACCCACATGGTAGAAAACTTTCTAGAAGAGGAAGGATACACTTTGCAGAGGAAAGAAAATTAGGCCAATAACAAGTTTAATCACCAATTTTAGAGCAAGAATTTATCCATGGAGATATGTGAAGAAGTCACTCAAATGATAGCATAGTGGTAAGGACACCACTACCATGAGATCAATCACCTGTACGGCAAGAAGAAGGACCACTAGGTTAGGAGACTCCAACTTGCCATTGTACAATTCCAAATTATACACATTATAGGAGAAGATCTGAACATGCAGTAACATCACAGGCAAAGACAAGCCAACCAAGGGAACAAGGGGTACAAGAGGACACCATTACTCAAAATATTATGGTCGAACCTCCAGGTCAAGATTCATATGGGATCGTACAAGTGAATGTCACTATACGATTACCAAGACGGTAAGTGTAAATAGACTAGGATTGAAAAGAAAAAGAAAAAGAAAAATAAAAATGGGAAAAAAAATTGGGTTCCTTAGTTGTGAAAATCCCTCGGGATGCAATTAAGAAGGAAGTGGTTGAAAATTGGAAATGACGAACTCTTCAGAAAGGGAGAAATTGAAAAATCGTATAAATTATAGATTGTACAAAGTAAAAGTGACATAGAGTAAGGGAAATCATACAAAATGACATGCTATATGATTTAGATCATACAATGTACAATTTCAAGTAGTATGTACAATTTCCAACTACCCAATTAATGTGGCATGCATGAGAGAAAGCAACGGTTGGAGGAAAAAGCAGGGGAAAAAGAATTTCAAAAACCTACTGAGTTATCAATCATCCATGCAAGATGGAGGGAAAATGTGCAAAGTAGCGCAATTTAAGTTGATCAAATTAGGGAGGATGAAGGTGGAAACTATGCAATTGGAAGAAGAAGACCATATGGGCAACCAATTTCATTAATACTTTAAATTTTAAGGACCCATTTTTAATTAGCACTAAGGAGTTCTTTTCATTTTCTAAAAGATTCAACCCAGGAAAGGAAGAAGAAGAAAACTAGGGTTTACTCCATGAAAAAGAGAAATTTGAATTCTAACCAAGAATAGCAACAAAATACAGTAGAATACATCAGAGTACAAATGCAGAAGTGAAGAATTATTGTTGGGAGTCTAGAGAAGTGGAGAAATTGAAGAAGTATGGTGGAAATTGCAAGTTGTTAAATATTTAAACCCTAAAAATTAGTATAATATGGCAAAAAGTGAGCTAAGGAACATCGGAGGAGATAAGAGAAGTCCGTACATCCATAAAACTACCACCATAATTTCATCAGTTTGAAATAAAATCACGCTAGAGATGAAGGATTGGAAGATTGTTCTGAAAAACACAGAGATGATAGATCGGGTAATCTAGAAAATGGGTCGATGAAGGATTCAACAAAAGAGATCAGGATTTGGAATTTTTCACAACCTAGGGTTTGAGAAGTCGTGTTGTATGATTTTGGGGACAACATGTATGATTTCCAAGGAAATTAGCAAGAGTTTGGGTGATTTTTAGGCCATTTCAGGTAGCTTTAAACAAATCGTACGAAATCATACAAAAGCATACGGATTCCAAAGGAGAAAGTGGTAAAAAGCAACATCATACATAGTACTGTTGTACTGTACAGTCTCAGGTTGCAAATGTACAATTTGATGAAGATAGATGGTTTGAAGACTGACGGGTAGAAATTGAATTATGGGAAAAAATTGATAGTGTACGGTCCAGAAGTGGCTGGCAAGGGTAAAACCGTCCAAGAGAACAAAGAACTATACATTGTACGATTTTATAGTAAGTTGTACGATTTATGGTACGATTATGATTGTGGAAAGTGGTTATGTGGATGTTAAAATAATCGGTGAGATGTTGATGGAATGATCTCAATAGAAGAGTTTGGACGTTGGTTAAGGTGGATTGCAACCAATAGGGTGGAGAAATCACCAGGTCCATTACACGAGAGAGAGGTATACCCACGACAACACCAAGGGTGACAATATCAACCCCGTGATTGGCATGGTAATCATCCTTGGAGGAGAAGAGGATATAGGCCATGGAGGGGACAAAGACATTGGTAGGTGAACCTAAGAAGAACACCACCAAGGCACCAGGAGGAAATAATGGCACAAGAAAGAACCTCACGGAGGGAATTAAGAAGTGAAATTCATCTACCAAAGCAGGAGGAGCATATGAGCAGTGGACAGGAAGAATGTCAGGTGGAGGTGACAAATATTGCATTTGTGCAACATGGAGCGGATGCATGCAATAAGTGGTGGGATGATGAGAAGAATAGGAATCATCCTTGGAGGAAGATGTTCGAGGATGCTCATGTGGTAGTCATTGCACAAATTCTACCATTCCACAAAATATTCTTCCAAAACTATCTATTACAGATAGTCTAGGCGTATAACCCTGCGACCCGAACTGCCTATGTCAATGTGGGCAAGAGGTCAGTGAAGGTGGATATTTTAGCAGATACATTTAAAAAAAAAATTGGCTTACCGAAAGATGGTATGGAGGTAGTAAAAATATTGGTAGATCCAATAGAGGCATATCGCCTCGTCACTACCATGACCACTATCAAATCACTAACTGAGGTGAAGATCTCAGGTGCAGGAACATGCATACTAAAATAGAGCTAGTTGAAAGGAGAACATTGGAAATGTATAATGAATACAGTCATGGCTCGATTGTTAGGAGATATAAGGTCCATATAAATGCCAATGTGGATAGTATAATACGTAGAAGGTATCACCAAGGGTATTCAATATGATTGGGTTACCTTGCTAGAAAGGAGAATGCATGAGGCACTGACAAAGAGGCCAAAGAATTTTAGAATGACCTTCCATGCTATTGGATTGTTATTGAATGTGGTCATAGAAGCAGGAATGTAATTTCCAGGATTGACACCACCTTGAGAGATCATACGAGGACAGTCGATGATATTGAAGTGGGTGAAGTCAGTGCCATTATCAAAAGTAACTCTAGAGAAACCTCGAACAAGAAGTGAGTGACATATCAGTGAAGCTCAAGAAGACACTACTCCAGAGAAGGATGTTGATGTGCATCATAGGTGAAAAAGGCCTAGACGGTTGGAACAAGAGCTAGAATAGTAAGCACTAATACAATGACAATAGGAGTAGCCACTCATTCAAGAAAGGAAGAAGAGGTAGGGAAGCCCCATTAAAAATAATGACAAGAATGTAGTAGGAAATAATAATGAGCAAACCAGTTCCAGAGGTAAAAGAAAAAGAACAGCCGAACTCAGAAGTGATGGAACTGGATGACTTGTATTGGATAGAGATGAAGAGAATACTACAATCCCCACAAATATTCCAACATTTTGAGAAGATGAATGCTTCTAATTTTTGTAAAGGATTTGAGGTAGGGCAATATGGAGTAGCCACTAATCAGGAATAAGTGGAATTAGGAAGAAATACTATGAAGGAAGAGCCCAAGAAGAAGCCTTGTTACAAATTTGTAATAAGAAGCTCAAGTAATATAGATGCATCGATGAATATGGAAGCATCACAAGAGAAAGAAGAACTTGTTACTGAATAGGTCATAGCAATGGATACACAACAAGTTCAAGAGCAAGAAGTATCCCAGAAGAATACTGAAGAGCATTAGGTGGGCTCGGTCAAATCAAAAAATGTCCAAGAATAGGTTGAGTAGCAGCAATCTTAGGAAGGGATTGTGAATATCAAAGATAGTGAGGAGGAGAAAATTGTAAAACAATCTCCACCTCGGGAGAATATAGATATAGTGAGAGCACTTCAGGAGCTTGGGGGAAGCTCTAGCCACCATATGGATGAAGAAGATATACAAACTCCTACAAAGTAAGAACTGCGAGGAATGCAATCCAATTATCTTCTGGAAATACCACGGTTTTGTAGAATTACAATTGAAGAGGAGGTACATGGAGTAGAATATACGGTGGAACACTTCTTTTCTTAGTTAGACCATGTGATTAATAGTGCCAGACTAGAATTTTACATTGGCCATGTGGTAGAATTGAAGTTGTGGTAAAAACAAGTGTCTTTCGAATTAGAGAGGATAACATAATGGGTGAGTAGTGTGGAGCATACAAGGAGAATAGCAAAAATTCATGTACATCATCCATGGAGGTTGCCTAGGGAAGAGGTAACAACAATGTTGGGAAGGGAAGACTTACCAGAAGAGGTGGTAACAAACTACAGGAAATATCCAAGGATGTACTTAGATAGAGTCAATCATCCAACCTGTCCCACAAATATGATAGAGTTCGAGTACAAGAGGGTCGCTATGAGATTGGCTATCACCCTGAGAAATTTTAACTTCCTAACATATTGGATAGAGTGGCTAAGCATTGTACTGGAAAAAATCCATCATCTCAAGGAGGAAAAAAAGGAGGAAACTACAAACACTCAAAAGAAATTAGTCGCAATGGAAGAAGAACTACAGAAAAATAGAATTGCAGTAAAAGAGAAAATAAAGAAGTTGGAGGATGATCTGTTAGTCCTTAGAAATAAGTATGAAGCTAGAATTAGCATTCTTGAAGAGGAAAAGCGATAGATATCATAGACAATAGAGAATAGAATTAAGGAGTTGGAGGCACAACTCAAAGCAAAAGATGAGCTGATGACAGCTCAATTGGCCGAAAAGAGTGAGCAAATGTCAACACAAGCCAAGCGGATAGAATAGCTGATGAAGGACAATAAAAATTTGAATGAAATGGTCTTGGAAAATAAAGCTCAATTGAAGATTAAAGAAGACCAAACTTGAGCTATGGAGGCTAATATCAACCACCACCTATAGACCATTACTGAAAAGAATGAAGAACTTCAAGCGATAGCTCGAGTAGAAGCTCACTAGAAGGTGAAGCTGAAAAAGAGTGCCTCAAAATGGGAACAACAGATGATGGATTTCCTAAAAACTACCGAGGAAAAGGCTAACTTCCATGGGGAAAAAGTAGTACAAATGGGAAGCTACGTGGCCAAGCTGAAGAATGAGCGAGAAATGTATAAGTCACAAGTCAAGGACTTACAAGTTGTAGTGGCAAATTATGAAGCATAGTGGAAGAAGTAGAATGATTCGGTGAGGACATCGACCAAAGTAAATGGGAGGGTAGATGTAGGCAGCAAATCCACATCCTAGAAGAAGAAGAAGTGATCAAGGGATTTGCTCAATTTTGACAGTTTTGACACAAGTGACAGTTTTCCCAAGTTTTGTAAATTGTATAGTAAGGAGAAAAAATATACAACTGGAATTACAAATCATATAGGGTAGTGTCAAATCATATAGGGCACATTGAAATTCACCCAGATTCACCCAAATTCAAGGGAAATTTAATTTCAGAGTGAAATGCCGCATAGATTTTCTAACTAAGGTGTTAAACTTAGTAAAAACCTAAATTAATATATTCAGTTGTATCTTGGTAGTTGTAAATAATGAATTGCCTTAGGAACCACTTTGGAACGGCTTGGGCAATGTTATATAAGGCCTCATTTTCAAATTTGTAGGTCTGGTTGCTAGAGTGAATAACTAGTACTTGTTAGTTGTTATTCTCTGAGTTATTACAATTACATTGATAGATTATCTATACTGTAATCAAATCCATATACATCAATGAGCATAATGATGATTGTGGATGACTATGTAAAATTTTGATAATTATGGATGGTGATTTATGGATGAATGCTGATGTTTGTATGTTTCTATAGAATGTTATAGGTTAGTTTTGTGCATTTTTACAACCCTGTGGTAGGATCTGATGCTGGTGAAACTTGGAGAATGATCGAGGAGCATGGTAATATCAAGGAATACGTATTGAAAGGTGTTGTACAATTTTTGGCTATACTCATGAACATGGAATCTCTTAACAGTCCTGTTAGGATGTTTTGCTTATTATGGAGATTGTATTGATTAGTCTATCAAACACTTACAAAATATCTAGGAGAGAGACCAAAGCAATGGAACATCTAAACTAGCATTTGACTATGCCTTTGGTTCATACAAATCGTACATCGTCACCCTTACAAATCGTACAAAGCACTTTTACCCGATTTGGTAAAATAGATGATTGAGAGAAACTTACCCGATTTTGAAGTTTTGGGGAATCGACTTGAGTGATTACAAAACTGTGTACAATAACATCCAAAACTAAATCTGTTAGTTTTGTTGAGTGTAATATCATACCATCTATGATATTGTATTATTTGAGATCGTACAGTGTAGGCATTTGATGTTCGTACAACGTGATTATAATTTGTACAAGGGTAGTTTGAATGGTCTTGAGACTGTACGATTTGGTAATTGAGTTTGGCTTAGCATATTGATCATTCTCAAACTTGGAAAATACCTCCCTACTAGGAATACTCCACCCATGTGCTACATATATCAGGATGAGAGAGGTGGCAAGGCTAGTCTAGTCTAGGCTAGGCTAGTCAAAGTAGACTAGGTGAGGTGTTAGGCTTAGCTTAAATTAGGATTAGATATACTTAAGGATGTGTTTAGCCATAAAGCAAAATTAGACCAAAAATGTTGAATTTTGACCATAAATTGCTTTTTGACCATGGTGGAGAATTCAACATTGGTTGAGTTATGATGGAGATCACATGAGGATCCATGATTAAGCGTAGGAAGGAGCTTAGCTAGCCCAAGGGGCCTAAGAATGATGAATAGTGTTTTAGAGCCAATTTATGCAAAATTTGATGGTTTTGCAAATTGATTGGTAATTAAGATGAGAAAAGGGACAATGTGCAAATTTTGGGTGTCTACAGGAACCTCACTCCTAAGGAGTTGGACAATAGTACATTAGAGATAATGTACATGGCTACCGCCTATCATCAAGAGAAGATGCATCACTCATACCATCTACTGACTAAAACCCCTCTATGGTCTATATCACCCAGTGCCTCAATAGCTCTAGTGCCAAACACCCATTCTAGAATCCTCTCTTGATCCCATATTTAAGAAGAAGTGATAGCCAATCCATTGATGGGAATCTTGAAAATTTGGTATATGTCCTCCAACATCACTATCATCTCACTAGTGGGGAGATGAATGTGTTGGTACTTTTGTCCCAATGATGAGCTAAGGCCATAAGGTACGACTGATCCAATATTACATTTAATAAGTACACAACTTGTTTAATACCAATCACCTCAAACCACTCATAGTTATCATCATCAAGCATCGACCGTAGCTCTAAGAAAAGATTCGGCTCCCTAGCCCAAGCTGTCAGAGTTTGAAGCCCAAAAGATCATCAAAATAAAAATCCAAAAAAAATAAAAAATAAAAAAATCATCTCAAAATACCAAAAACATCATAAAAATCATCCAAAACTTTAAAAACATCAAAAAGCACACTCCAAAAAGCATTAAAATTAAAAAATTGATCAAAAATAAAAAATTAACCCTAAGGTTGGTCATTGCTTAGGGCCTCGATGACTACCATCGCTGCCACCAAGCCCCGTGATGGCCATCGCCAATGATCATTTTTTGATCGTTGGAATTCAAACATGGTTGCCAACCCCCCTAATGAGCCCCTTTTGGCTAGAAATGCGCCATTCATGCCTAGGAAGGCCCTATAGTGGCACCCAAAAAGGGTCATTTTCCAACCCAAAAATGCAACAAAAATTAAAATCCAACCTACCCTTAAGCTAACCTAAGATAAAATTCTAAACTCAGGTGAGGTTCATTACTTGTAGTTTAATGTGGTTCATTTAACCCATTAATTAGTGAATTTTATTTTAAATTTCACAAATGTATGAGGGTCATATGGAGAGTCTACCTCAGGAGCTTTGGCTCCATTGCTCGTCGATGCATAAGGTTGATCCACCATCAAGGTCTATATCGATCTTGATAGAATTTCACATCAAATTATATCTCTCCTCCCTTAGAGCTCACTTTTCTCTCATTACCAAATTTCTTTTATATTTTTCATATTTGGCAGTCGTTCACCTAGAGGACGATTGTATTTTGGTGTGATCCTTGTACCCCATGATGACCCTAGAATTTGAACATCACCACCATTGTACCCTAGGATGGCCTCCAACTAGGAATAAATGCATTCATTTTATCAGCAGCATGAGCTTCATATTGGACATTTAAGCACATCTATCGGTCCATATTCATCAAAATTGTAAAATTAACAAAAAACAAAATGAAAAAATCTCGAATGCACCTCGTACCTAGTTATTTACCCTATACACTTAGCAGTTGCAACT
This sequence comes from Wollemia nobilis, assembly GCA_028583015.1. NCBI lineage: Eukaryota > Viridiplantae > Streptophyta > Pinopsida > Araucariales > Araucariaceae > Wollemia > Wollemia nobilis. The sequence goes on along the minus strand of JAQPPZ010002969.1, from coordinate 10,248,928 downwards.
ACTTGCTCTCCATGCAATCTGATAAGATGAGTAAATTACCATAAGGCCATTTGAACCAAATTTTGCATCAAAAAATCAAAATATCTTCACTTCAATCCCTAAGAAGGCCATTGCGACCAGACTACTCCATGAAAATGAGGCATTAATTTTATTCTTCTATGAAATTTTAATTAAATAATTGAACATAGTGATTCATCACATACTTTAATTAAATTACTATCATCTTGATTCCTTAAGAAAGCCATTGTGGCTGGACTACTCCACATGATAGAGATGTACAATTAATCGTATGATAGAGGAAGTACTGTATGGAAGGCCCCTACTTCAGCAACCCTCTTTTTCGAAGATATTATCGGAGCTATTTTCGGAGGCATTGGTGGGATTCCCGTGATTAGTGGGTATGGGTGGTTTTAGCCCATGGTATTGTACCCATGGTATTCTAATACCACATTGTGGTTTAGGGTTGTAAGATTTTCCTTTATATTGATTGTAATGTCCCATTATGAGCAAGGTGAATAATAATAGAAAAGGAGATGTGACTATTGTTTGCTGAACGTATCCCATATTGGGTAAACCATGATAAATCTCTTGTGTTCTATGTGCATGTATTGTGTGATTTATTATTTTCTTTTGAGTTATTAATTTTTGCATTATTATTCTGGAATAAGTCTGGTTATAACTCTTCATATGGTATCAGAGCTAGATTGTTAGCCATATAGGGATGCCTTTATTGCTAGGGTTTTAGTTCATTGAAGAGGATATAGGGTTTCTAGGAGTTATAGAAAACCTATTTTGGAGTGGGAGTTTTACGCATGATGAGTTTGAAGTAAAATTGTTAGGGTAAAATAGGTAGTATATTGCATTATACTACATAGGTTATTACATCTACTTTTCTGCCATAGGAGATATTTACTATTCTATGAATTACCTTCTAGTTAACTAAGGTTAATAACTATGTTAGAATAAATCTATTATTAATCACCATTAGCGCTATTTTGTAACCTACTTAAGATTCTAAATTGAATGCAATTTCTAATGTTCGATTGATAATTATTTTGCTTAATCTTTCATGCATTTTGCTTCATTGGCATAAAAGCCAATCCCTATTTTTCTTGCCCAGAGGACTGGTGGTGGTCAGAGTTCCCGTAGGCCCATAACTGGCTAGGCCAACTCGACCTGCTAGTGCCTAGGCATACATCCATAGGATCCATATTGACCAAGTTAGATCGACCTACCAGTAGCGAGGCATCCTTGGCGATCAACCAAGGCTAGCCGATCCACCTAAGCCTGATCGGGCTAGGTGATCGACCATCCTCATGATCAACCAAGCCCCTAGAGTCGATAGTGATTCACTATCGATGGGCTCCACGGTCGAAGCCTGAGGTGGTTGGAGCCTCGACTCCCACTAACGCAACTAGGGCCCACAGAGCCATGTGGGCCCAGGAGCCACATGGCTTCATCATCGCTCGAGAGAGCCGAGAGGGGAGGAGCGCCCTCCCCCTCCCAGCTGGAAACATGTGGGACCCAACATAGGGATTCGAGAGGGTAGGAGTGCCCTTCAATCCTTGATAACCTTGGGATCCACAAGGGCAGGAGGCCCTTTGATCCCTAAATTTGACCTATCACATCGGGACACGTGGGATAGACTCATATTAGACACGTGGTGGATAACAACTGGACTGGACCCGACATCGATCGAACATGTGGTAGACAACCACTGGATGGGACCTGACGCAATGACACAACTGGCCCCACACCCTGGTAGGACGTGGCGACGTCCAAAAGGGTGGGTATGACACATCAATTTCCCACAGGCAATCAACATTTGAGGGGAGGACTCAGGCTTATAAATCCTTATACATCCCAAATCGGGATGCATGTGGGATAAATCACACAGAACAAATTAAGGGGCCATGACCACCTTAAATACCAGCCCCACCACCTTCGTATCAAACTGGTCGGTGGCTTGGTTGGCCAAGGCGGCCACCTAACATCCACGAGGGCACGCGATCGAGTCTTGGCACCTCCAAAAATAGGTTTTTTAAAAAGCTTTGGTGTTTTTCGATCAAATTTTTCATTTTTCTAAAGTTTTTAGCTATATAAAATATTTTTTTGATTTTTTTTTATAATTTAGTTAAAATTGGTTTTAAAAATTCAATTTTTAGCCAAATTGAATTTTTATTTTGCCAATTTTTTTCTTAAATTATAGGAATTTGATCTTAAATTAATATTTTTGCTTTATAAAACTTAGAAAACTTGAAACAAAACACCAAATCATTTTGCCTTAAAAGTTTCATAGTCAAAATTGTGTTTTCTCTTAATTGGAGACAAAGGAGACATAGGAACCTTTTTTTTGCAAAATTTAAAACCTTCTTCAACATTTTTTTTTGCAATAAACTCCTCAGAAGTTCTATAGTTTTCTTCATTCATTTTTGGAGATATAAGACATAGAATCTCAATAATTCTATTGCAAAAAAAATAGAAAGCCATGATTAAGGAAGCATAAAGGTATCCCATTTGCAACAAAACAAAAAAAAACTTTGCTTTTGTTTTCTCCTTCAAGAAAGGAGACATAAGACATAAAATAGCAATTTTTTTGTTGTAAAATTGAGATCTCTTAAACCAATTTTTTTTGCTCGTCATGCTAAATTTTTGATGAAAAAAAAAAAAAACCAAAGTTGTGTGTCGACTGGTCTGGAAGCCTTTCAAACGCGGGTCATGTGTTGACTTGTCTTGAAAGGAGTGCTCAAATTTTTTCAATTTTGTAAAAACTAAGGGGGGATAGAAGTCATATTTTTGTGATTCTATTTTTTTTGCAAATTTGTAAAGAAAAAGGGGGGATATTTCAAAAGCAAGAAAGGTGCATTCTCGATTGTACTCGACACCTTTTCTTAAAAATTGACTATACTAGGTGCATTTTCGGTTGTATCCGATACCTATAGTGATAATAATTTGGGTTGCTCTCTTGTTTTGATTATTGCACTAACAATAATGTTTTTTTTGTGTGTGCAATTAAACAATCATATAAAAAATTGAAGAAGCATTTCACAAAACCCAAATTTCACTACGATTGTGCTACACCTTGCACAGGTTAAACAAAGTAATTTTTTTTTTACTCCTCACCAAAGGTCAAAATCCAAACACCTTGATTCACTCTCTTTGTTTGGCTTAATTTCATCAATCTTTCCATCCTTCTTGAAGGGTGTTAAGGCAGGTGCCATTAAATATCCTAGAGAGCAAAATCAGAAGTCTTTCAAAACCTACCCCTTTAATTTACTCTATTTTGTTTGGCTTAATTTCCTCAAACTTTTCATCCCTTGTTAAGGGTGTTAAGGCAGGTGTCATTAAATATATTATAGAGCAAATTAAAATCTTCCATATACTCTTTTCGAGGATATATTGCAAGATAAAGTCATCTTAGTCATATCAATTTGAAACCTTCACCATGGCCATGATCAACAAGTATCTCAATGAGAGCCAACTGCTCAAAGGTTAAAATTATTCTACCTGGAAAACTAAGATGAAAGCCATTTTAACTATAGAGGAGACGTGGGGAATAGTGGATGGCACTGATTCTAAACCCACATTAGATAACTTATGATAAAAAGGATAAAGGACTTTCCTTATTGATCTTGCTAGATATTACTGATGACATACAACCTCATATAAGTGAAGCTAAAAATGGTAATGAGGCATGGAATGCCTTAGCAACCATTTTTGAAGGAAATAATCAATCAAAAATTCTTAACCTTCAAACACAACTTCATACTCTTCATATGAAATCTGGAGAGACAATAGAGCTATTCCTCTGCAGAGTCATAGATATAAAAACAAAATTGCAAGCCTTAGGAGAAAAAGTGGAAGACAATGTCCTGACCTCAATCATTTTAAGGGCTCTTACAGACTCCTATAGAATTTTGATAACTTCACTACAAGTCTCTGGGAGGATAGTGACTTTTGTAGAGTTTGTAAATTTACTTCAAACTAAAGAAGCTAATAAACTCCAAAGAGATGAGGCATCCAACAATGCAATTCTCTCAAACAAGCAAAGTGGAAAGAAAAAGTGGAATCAATAGAAATGATCTTCTTCTAACAAAGACAAGGGTAAATGCAAAGAGATTAAGAAGAAGAATTATTGTAAAATTTTTGATAAAGACACTCATGAAACCAAAATATGTTGGTTTAAGAACAAACCGCCCAATGAACAAGGTCAAAAGAAGGGCAAAGGTAAACCAAAGAACAAGAATAAACATCAACAGGGACACATTGTCGCTGAAGATTTTAGTTTAGACTTTGAACGAGCACATAAAGTGCTCATGACACATACATAATCCTCTCACAAGGATATTGTTTGGTACATAGATTTAGGTGCTAGTAAACATATGACTGGCGATAAGTCCTAGTTTGAGAAATTTGAGGCTCAAGAAGGTAGACCGATAACCATATCTGATGATCAGAAGGAAATGTTTCTATCTCCATTCTAGATGGAGAATGTAAGATTCAAAAGTTCCTTATGTACCAATATTGAAAAATAATATCTTGTCAGTTTCACAAATCCTGGACAATAACATGAATGTCAATTTCAAAGCGGACAAAGAAAAAAAATGTTGCTTTATCACTCATAAAGGAAAACAAATAGCAAAAGGTTCATACAAACATGGTTTGTTTATCTTAGATGTAATTACCTCTACACATACTGCAATGGCAGTAACCACAAAAGAGGTCACTTCTCTATGGCATAAGATATTTGGGCATCTAAGTTTAGGGTATTTACTAGAACTCAGTAAATATCAAATGGTGAAAGGACTACCTACTCTTTCATCTAATTTTCTAGTGTGCTCAGATTGCTTGTCAGGAAAGCAACATAGAGTACCTTTTGAACCTAGCTCCTTTCGAGCTAAGGTACCTTTGGAGTTAGTTCACACAGATTTGTGTGGTCCTATGTATACTAGTTATGGAGGAAAAATGTATTTTCAATTGTTTATAGATGATCACTCACAAAAAATGTGGGTCTTCTTCTTGCAGTTGAAGTCCGAAGCATTTGACTATTTTCAATAGTTCAAGAAGCTAGTTGAGAAAGAATCGGGATGTTTCATAAAGACCCTCCATTCATATCGAGGGGGGGAATACACATCAAAAGAATTTTTCTCATTTTTATAGAAATATGAGATAAAAAGATAGTTAACAACAACCTATTCTCCTTAGTCAAATGGAATTTTTGAGAGAAGAAATTGTTTCATTATGGAAATGGTTTGACGTATGCTTAAGGGAGCCAGTCTTGAGCATATTTACTGGGCTAAAGCTGTAACAACTGCAATATATCTTCTAAATAGGGCACCCACATGGGCTCTTGAAGGTATGACTCCTTAGGAAGAATGGAGTGGAAGGAAACCCTCCATATCTCATATACGAGTATTTGGGTGTAAGGATTTTATGCATATACCTAAGGATAAAAGAAAGAAGTTAGATGAGAAGACCCTATAGTGTGTTTTTCTTAGATATGATGAATTCTAAAAAGGCTATTAGTTGATATATCCATTCACAAAAAAAATACATGTTAGTAGAGATGTGTTTGATGAAGCTTTCACATCTAACACTACATCATTATACCTGGAAGATGAGGAGCAACAGCCACAGACTCCTCCATAATAGAAAAAGCCTCCAAAATGGTATACAAGTACTATGAGAGATTCCAAACTCACTTCACCACTAGATCTCACTCTCAATCATCCAAAGGCATGAAGCATGTCTTGACAGATAATGACAGAAGCATCTACTTCAGTTGATGATCTTTGTGCAGATTTTTAAGAGCTTTCTATTGATAGAGATTTAGAAAGTGAAAATGATATGGAAATTGATGAGGAGAGGGTTTACATGTCTTCATATGATGAAAATGAACCTTCTACAATTTATGAAGCACTTAGTTAGCCTCAATTGAAGGCAACTACGAATGCTGAACATAAATCCCTCATTAAAAACAAAACATGGAAGATGGTCGATTTGCCTAAAGGAAATAAGCCCATAGGATGCAAATGGGTTTACAAAGTTAAATATAAGGCAAATGGTACCATATACAAGCATAAGGACCATCTTGTGGCAAAGGGCTATGCTCAAAAGGAAGGCCTTGATTATGAGGAAACCTTTGCACCCACTGCAAGGATGACCACCATTTGAGTTCTTTGTGCTATGGCAGCACAGTTCGATGGAAATTACATTAGATGGATGTAAAAAGTGCCTTTCTAAATGGTGACTTAAAAGAAGAGGTATACATGACTCAACCTCCAAGATTTTTTGAGGAAGGCCATGAGAAATAGGTTTGCAAGTTGGTCAAATCATTACACAGGCTAAAACAAGCCCCAAGAGCATAGTACATCAAAATGGATAGTCACATCCTATAGTATGGTTTCAAGAGAAGTCCATATGATGCAAATATCTATATCAAGAACACAGGTTTTGAAATAGTGATTCTTGTATTATATATAGATGATTTGATCATCACTGGCAATTCAAAAAAATTGATCAACGTCGTGAAAGATGATTTGAAAGAGTCATTTGATATGGCAGATCTAGGACTTCTCCACTACTGTCTTGGTCTTGAGATAGAACATAAAAAGAGTAATCGTAGGGTGACTTAGAAAAAGTATGCCAAGAATTTAGTAGAAAAATATAGTATGACTGATTGTAAACCCAAAGCAACATCGATGGAATCAGGGCTTCAGTTATCACGGTATGATGACTCACTACAGGTAGATGGCACGCTATATAGACAGATGATTGGAAGCCTCATCTATCTAACCAATACTAGACCAGACATTACTTTTGCTGTAAACTATCTTTCTCGGTTCATGCAGGAACCAAAGGTCTCTCAATGGAAAGCATCTAAGTGTATTCTTCACTACATTCAGGGTAGTGTAGAATATGGTCTAGAGCATAAGAAGAATAACTCATTATTCTTATAGAGTTATACTAAATCTGACTACGTTGGATCCTTAGATGATAGAAAATCAACTTCAGGATATGTATTTCATCTTGGATCTGGTCCTGTCTCATGGCATAGTAAAAAGCAATAGGTGGTTGCTTTATCTTCAACAGAGGTAGAGTATCGCATTGCACGTGGAGCTGTGTGTGAAGCGATATAGTTAAGTCACATCTTGGCTACCATGGGCCTACCAAAGAAACTTACTATTAACATGTTTTGTGACAACTCAGGTGTTTTGAACTTGGTCAATAATCCAATCCATAATGAATGCACAAAGCATATTGACACGAATTGCCATTTCATTCGTGATGAAGTTCCTAAACATAGGATCAAGCTCCAATACATTCCCATCGACAAATAGGTTGCTGACATCTTCACAAAGGCTCTTGGATGTGTCAAATTTGAACTGTTTCAAAGTAGATTTTGTATATAAAAGTAATGTAATAAAGGAGGATGTTAGGGTAAAATAGGTAGTATATTGCATTATACTACATAGGTTATTACATCTACTTTTCTACCATAGGATATATTTACTATTCTATGAATTACCTTCTAGTTAACTACGGTTAATAACTAAATATCTTATGATATTTAGTTAGGTTGTTAGAATAAATCTATTATTAATCACGTTAGCGCTTCTAATACTTAAGATTCTAAATTGAATGTAATTTCTAATGTTTGATTGATAATTATTTTGCTTAATATTTCATGCATTTTCTTAAAAAATGATGTCAAATCATTCAAGGATAGAGATAGAGAAATGTTATGGAAATTTTTTTGAGCTATGGAAATTAAATATGGAGGATATGCTCGTGGATAGAGATCAGTGGTTTGTTATTTCTAAATATAAACCTACTAGTACATCCTATGACTATTGGGAAAAGGTGAATCAGAATGCGAGGAGTCTAATTCTACTGTGCCTTGCATATTTAGTCTTAATCAATGCTTCTAGATAAGCTAATGTAAAGAATATTTGAGAGAAGTTAGAGGCTCTGTATCAATCTAAGTCCCTGGTGAACAAATTATTTCTTCAAAAGAAATTGTATAATCCAAGGATGAATGAAGGTGATTCAGTAGTAGATCATATTAATGCATTCAATACAATGGTAAGTCAACTTACATCTATTGAAATTAAGTTGAGTGAGGAAGATAAATGTATTACTTTTCTATGCTCTTTACCAGATTCGTGGGATAACCTAGCTATAGAAATTGGTAGTACAACTTCATCCACATTGAAGTTTGAAGATGTTGTGGCATGTCTATTATCAGAGGATATGAGGAGAAAAGCAATGGAGGGCACATCAAGGGATGCCCTAATAGTGAGAGGGCATGCCAAGGAAAAATATAAAATGAGATATGGTGATAGATCTAAGTTGAGAGGGATATCCAAGTCTTGAGGAAGGTTTGAGAGAAAATTTTGGAAATGTGGTAAGCTTGGACACATGAAGAAGGATTGTAGATCAAAGAATGTTGATTCTGGAAAGAGATATGATGAATCCACTTCCATAGATATAAATAAATCCACTGATGAAGGAGGGGATGTATATTTGGCATCTTGCTCCACACGTTCATATAGTAAATATTGGTTGATTGATACTAGTGTCTCTTTTCATATGACTCCTCATAGGGGGTGGTTCAGTGAATATGAAAGATATGATGGAGGGGAGGTATGTTTGGGAGATGATTCACCACTTAGAATAATTGGTCATAGAAGAGTGAAAATACTATTGCAGGATGGTAGGGTTAAAACCCTCCCAGGTGTGATGCATATTCCTGGCCTTGCTAGAAATTTAATTTTTGTAAGCAAAATGGCTGATGTAGTAGTGAACATCAATTTTAGTAAGGATTCATGCAAAATGGTTCATGGATCTATGGTGTTAGCAAGAGGAGTTTAGATTGGAACCTTGTATAAGCTATTGGGAAGCACTATAACAAATGAGTGCAATAGATTGACAATTCATGAGGCCGAATAAGATAAAATTTCAACACTCTAGCATCAAAGAATGGGACATATTGGAGAAAAGGGATTGTGTACCCTACACATGAAAGTTATGGTTCAAGGTATCTATAATTGCTCAATGGTTTTTAATTTTTGTGAACATTGTATTTATGGCAAGGAGAATCGTGTGAGTTTCCCATTTGGTATTGCAAGATCAAAAGGGATATTAGATTTGATTCATAGTGATATCTTTGGTCCTGTACCTATTCTATCCCTTGGACAATCATGGTACTATGCTTCTTTCATTGATGATTTTTCAAGATATACATGGATTTATTTTCTTAAAAATAAAGCTGAAGTGTTTGATAAGTTTAGAGAATTTAAAGTATTTGTTGAAAATCAAGCTGGGAAAAATATTAAGGTGTTGAGGTTTGATAATGGAGAAGAGTATTGTTCAAATAAATTTGAGGATTTTTGTAAGTAATATGGTATTGCAAGACATAAGACTACTCCATATACACCTCAACAAAATGGAATTGCTAAGAGGTTGAATAGATCATTGATGGAAAATACTAGAAGTATGCTCAGTGGTGATGGTATAGCATAGGAATTTTGGGCAGAGGTAGTGAATGCGGTATGCTACATGTAAAATTGATCTCCTACATATGCATTACCGGATCAAACTCCATTTTAAGTATGGTTTGGTAAGAAAAGAAATAAGCTTGATAATAAGGCTGTTATGCACATTTTAGAGTTTTTGGCTATGATGTATACATGCATATTCCAAAGGAGAAAAGAAGTAAGCTTGATAATAAGGTTGTTAAATGTATCTTTATTGGTTATAAAGATGGTGTTAAAGGATATAAACTTTAGAATCTAGAAACTAAGAGTACAGTTTACAATAGAGATGTGATGTTTAGAGAAATGAAAAGTGATCACAGGAATGAAGTAATAAAAGAACCTAAAAAGGTGCAATTTGATCTGATGGAAGAAGAATCCTACTCATCAAGAGAGGATGAACCAGAGGTTCATACACTTGTGGTAAGAAGATCAACATGAGAAATAAGGCAACCTGAAAGGTATATTCCATTTGATTTTCCTTCTTCATTTTTTTTATCTATTACTGATGAATATCCTAGAATAGTTAGAGAAGCTATTAATTATGAAGAGGTAAACCTTTGGGAAGGAGCCATGAATGAGGAAATGATGGCCCTGAAAAGAACCAGACATGGGATCTAGTAAAATTACCTGGTGGAAGAAAAGCAATAGGTTGCAAAGAATAAGCAGAATGTTGAAGGTAAAGTGGAGAAGTATAAAGCTTGCCTAGTTGCTAAAGGCTATTATTAGGTAGAGGGAATTGATTATGGTGAAGTATTTTCCCCTATTACAAAGCTTACCTCAATAAGATTTCTTTTATCTGTGGCTGCTACATTTGATCTTGAAATAGAGCAAATGGATGTAAAAACTGCATTTCTTCATGGAGATTTGGAGGAAGAAATATATATGAGATAGCCTGAAGGATTCATTGTCGAAGGAAAGGAGGATTTTGTATGTAAGTTAAAGTAATATTTGTACGAACTGAAATAGTCACCTAGAATGTGGTATTAGAAATTTGATACTTATGTTTTAGGAATTGATTTTGTTCGTAGCAATGCTGATCATTGTGTATACTCAAAGCAAATTGGTAATGAACTTGTAATTATAGTTTTGTATGTTGATGATATGTTACTAATTGGAAACAATAAGGAAATGATCAGGGAAGTGAAGTCTCAGTTAGCATCATAGTTTGACATGAAATATCTTGGTCCTGTAAATTTTATTTTGGACATGCAAATTAATAGAGATCGTTCAAACGAAAAGCTGTGGCTGAATCAGAAAAAGTATGTTGAGGTAGTATTGAAGAGATTCAATATGCAGAATTGCAAACCAGTGAAGGTACCTATTTCGTTGGGTGAAATTTTTTTTTCTGAATAATGTCTAAAAATAGAAGAGGTAGAAGAGATGTCCCATGTTCCTTATGTAAATGTTGTAGGGAGTTTAATGTATGCCATGGTGTGTACTAGACTAGATATTGTCCATGCAGTGGGAGTTTTGAGTAGATATATGTCTAAGAATGGTAAAGAGCATTAGAGTGCTGTAAAAAGGGTTTTCAGATATTTGTGTGGTACATCTAATTTTTCAATCTATTATGAAGGTGCATGAAACAAAAATAGATCCTTGGATATGGAAGGTTTTGTTGATGCAAATTGGGCTAGAGATCTTGACAACAAAAGATCTACTAGTGCATATGTATACAAATTGTTTGGAGGGGTTATTAGTTGGATGAGCAAAAGGTAAACTATTTTTGCTCTTTCAACCACTGAATCTAAGTACATGGCAGCCACTGATGCAAGTAAGGAAGCAGTATGGCTACAAAGACTATGTGCTGAAATTAGGTTATTTCAAGGAGCTATGAAGATAAATTGTGATATCCAAAGTGCTATATTTCTGGAAAAGAACCCTGCTTACCATTCAAGAACAAAGAACATTGATACAAAGTACCACTTTAGTAGGGACATGATTGAACAGAAGAAAGTGTTTCTGGAAAAAGTGGATACCAAGGAAAATGTTGCAAATGCTTTAACCAAGGCAGTTAGCACAAAAAAGTTCATGTTTTGTACAGTTGAAATGGGTCTGGCAAGACTAGATGTTGGAAATAACATTGATTACAACCTTTGTGCAAAGTATTCAATAAGTGGGAGAATTTTGGATATGTATCATCCTCTGTAGAGGAAGTACTGTATGGCAGGCCCCTGCTTTGGCAACCCTACAAAATTTTTGGAACCTCTTTTTTTGGAGATATTATCGAAGCTATTTTTAGAGGTGTTGGTGGGATTCCCGTGATTAGTGGGTATGGGTGGTTTTAGCCCATGGTATTATAACCACAATATTCTAATACCACATATTTTAGGGTTGTAAGAGTTTACTTTATATTGATTGTAATGTCCCATTATGGGCAAGGTGAATAATAATAGAAAATGAGGTGTGGCTTTTGTTTGATGGACGTAGCCCATATCATGTGAACCAGGATAAATATTTTGTGTTCTATGTGTATGTATTGTGTGATTTGTTATTTTATTCTGAGTTATTAATTTTTGCATTATTATTATGGAATAAGTCTGGTTATAACTCTTCAAGAAAGCCATTGTGGCTGGACTGCTCCACATGATAGAGATCTACAATTACTCGTAATAGTTGAAATAAAATTTATAATAGGACTTTCCCTTTACAAAGTTTTATCATTTTGCAACATCCAAATCAATCATCTTGATCAAGTAACTTGTCACTTTTATTACTTACCTTTTCCTCATCGACTCGTCGCTTGAGGGGGTAGTCATAATAATAACAATTTGTAATAAAAAAAATAAACACTTAATCATGCAAATTGTATTCATAAATGAATGATTTCTAAAAATTATCACAAGCTTCCCTATTTGCTGGGGTAAAAAGCAAAAATATTGAACTAAACCTTTGTCAGTCTAGACTAACAGTTCATGTAGCTTGACAATGCTACCCGATTGCCTTTAGATTCATCAAATTTTTACTCAAATTAATCCTACCCATTTTTTTGGAAGTAATAATTTAGAGGTTCATGCTCTTTCCATGATTAGAGCATCTAAATTTGACTATATTAATGAACATAAATCAACCTACAATGTGATGTTAGATTATCTATTTTTTCTTAGTGTTGTGCATTCACACAACACATCTCAAAAAGGAATATCTATAGATACCTAAAATACATCATGTTAATGAGGCTACTCATGTGGACACCTTTTCAATTCATATGACTCATCTTAGACCTTCACAAGACCTAATAGTGGTTCTAACCACTCAAATAGGGCAAACTAGTCCTTTTTAGTTTGGGTCACTATCCCTCCTAGTGGCTACGTGGCGACCATTGGAGTCGATGAAGGCCCTAGAGTAGCCTATGCCTATCAAGGATGACCTCATTTGTAACAAAATTAGGCTTCCAAAACCAAGTAAAATTAGTTACAGAGCAACTGTTCTTGGACGGTTACATGCCAGAACCTTCCAGAAGTGATGCCTCACCTCCTTGAGCCTAATTAAATCTTGGTCTTGGCTTCTTCAGCAAGCTAAGTGTTGGAAATTGGAGCATGTTTTATTTTCATTGATGTCAAGAGGTTTGATATCCATTTTTATCGTAATTGATATCAAAAGGTTGATTCTCCAAAGGCAAGGAAGTTGTTAAAAGAAGAAAAGGATATAATATTTATTTTAAATATTATATGCCTAAAGAGGCTAAAAATGTTGAAGACCCAAGAAAAGAGAAGCAAGTTTAAAAAGAAATAATAATATTATAATATTTGGAAAAAAGGAAGAGGTGAAAAATAACAAGGTCCAAGAAATCATTTAAAAAGGATATCCCCAAAAAAGTCCATTGAGCAGGTTATAAAGGATGGCAAAAGTTTTAATTTATTTAAATTAAAATATTTTAACCTAAGGTTAATATTTTAATTTAAATCTCCTCCTAAGGATTTTGGAAAAGTCAATACTGATGGAGCCTCTAGAGGGAACCCTGGAAAAGCCAGTGTGGGAGGAATTGGTAGACTTTCAGATGGCTCCCTGGTTTTTACTTTTGCTTGAGAATTTGGGTATTCTTTCCAATAACCTTGCTGAGGGGTATGGTATCCTTAGAGGCCTTCAGGAGGCTACTAAGGTTGGATGGGAAAAGATGTTAGTTGAGTCTAACTCTCAACTTATGATTAATCTCTTGAAGACTCCTAAGAATCATAAGGTGGATTGGAGAATAAAAAGAATTATTGAGAAGATTCAGTTAATCCAGATGGGATTTTTGAAAGTTGATTACAATAATGTGGTCGGAGATCAAAACAAGAGTGCTGATGCTTTAGCTAATTGGGCTTTGGACAAAGGTGATCTTACTTGTTATGGCCACCCTCCTATATGGTGGGCTTCTCAAATTAGGGAAGCTCTTCTTTCTATCATTTCTTTGGATGGCTCCAGCTTCGAAGGTACCTAGTTTCTTGTTTTTTTTTTTGTTTCTCTTTGGTTCATTCAGTTTTTTTAGTTCCCTAGCTCATTCTATTCTTTATTTTGTTTCCTCTGTTGATTCTTGCATTAATAGTCTTCTGGTCTAGATAGGTCATTGTTTTGTTCTTTTTTTTTTCTTTTGTCTTCTTTGTTTTTTTGTTTAGTTTTTTAAGGTGGGTGGGTTCTTTTGTTTTGTTTTGTTTTTGTGTTCTTTGTGTTGTTTTTTTTTGTTCTTGTGTTTTTGTTGTTTTTTTTTTTTTATGTTTTTTGTTATTGTTCTTGTGTTTTTTTCGTTCTTGTTCTTGGGTTTCTCTTTGTTTGTGTTATTTCATTTTTTTTATGTGTGAGTGTTTTCTATGTTTTTTGTTTTTGTTTATTGTCTCGTTGTTGGTTGTTTTTATTTTTATTTTATTTATTTTATTTTTTAGGTTTTGGTTGTGTTTATTTTTCATGTTTTTTTGGGTTATGTCTTTGTAGTGTTCTGTTGTTTTTGTCTTGTTTGTGTTTTGTTATGTGGTTCTTGTGTTTTTCTATGTGGTTTGTGTTGTGGTTTCTTTTATCTTATTGTGCATATTTTGTTGTGCTTTTGGTTTTGACACACTCAAGGAGCATGTTTTTTATTTTATTTTATTATTTTTGTTATTATTTACTTTTTTTAATTTGGTTTGTGTGTTTGTTTGCTCCTTGAGTATGTCAAAGGTGGTAGGCCAGGTCCGAGTCCTGGGCATTTTTGGCGGAATGGATACCCCTGCCTCCTTGGGTCTTACCCGAAAGTGGCATCCCTTTTGGGATGTTTTCCACAAATAATATATATATATATATATATATATTTTAATTTAAATAATTAATGGAACCAAAGTTCAAGGTTTTAATTCGAATTTAATTTCGAATTTGAAGGAGGGCTGATGTATTTTAATAAAAAGGAAAAGGTATTTATAGGAAATGTTTTTCATTTCCTAAGTTATTACAATATTCGAATACCCAAGTGATAGTAAATCGAGTGCTATATTTTCGAGAGGGAAAAATATTTTTGTGAGATTTTTGAATAGAAGGAGGCAGACGTGTATTTAATTTTTATTGGTGTGATCGGATTATCCCATAGCATTGGGTAGCATAGACGATGACCGAAGGTGTGGCTAAGGCTTTGTGAAGGGAAGGTCGTGGTTTCGAATCCCACGTCATTCATTTTGTTGGAGGAAAAAGTTTCATTTTTGCAAAAACTTGTGAGAGGTAGCTTTAATATGAAAGCGTGGATCTTTGGTTCACGTGTGGATGTGTAGCCCAGGTGGTAGCCTAGCATTGGGCTAAAGCACATCAGTGACTTAGGTTACGGGTTCAATTTTGGGCGCTGGTCATTGAGATGTGTGCAATATTTTTAGTGACGTGGGCCAACATTAAGGTATGCACTTATGATTTAAATTTTTCCAAAGGTTTTATAATGTGGAAGTTTTTTTAAGGCCATGTGGTATTAAAAGGGCATGTGTGAAAATTTTAGGGATTCATAAGGGTTGTTGAATAAATATTTTATTTTTGGTGCTTAGAAAATAAATAAAGGATTGGATATTATAAGGTGTTAACAAAGGAACTTTATTTTATGTGTTAAATATTATTTTGAGAGTATTGGAGTTTATAAGGTGTTAACCAAGGAACTTTATTTTTGTATGTGTTGAATAAAAAGAAGTAATAAGGTGTATTTGTGACTTGAAATTTTGATTGTATTTCTTGTATGGTGAAATAATATTTGAAGTGGATTTTCATGTGGAAATTTTGAGATAGATTGTTGCTATTTAACCTAGAATTGGCATAACAATTTGGTTGTGAGTAAAATGGGTTTTGAAGATATATCTCCACCAAAACAAAAAGGTATGGGCACACTATCTTTTTTTTAGAGTGATTAAAATGAATGTATGAAATATAAGGTGGAGTGAAAAGGATTGATGAGTATTTTTGGAAATGTATGAGGAAGTTTAAGTGCATATTTTTGATGGATGATTTGATTTGAGATAGAGATTAAAAGTTGTTTGAATTAGGGTGTGAGACCCACATGGTGATATTTATTTTAAAAATATGAAAAATACTTGTTTAGGGTTTATGAGCAAGTTGTGTTTCATTGGTTGAATAATTAAATGAAACTTTTGAATGTTGGTTTGAGTATGTTTATGATTGAGCAAGTCTTGGTGAAGACTTATAGGCAGATTTGAGCAAGTCTTGGTGAAGACTTGAGACAACATTGAGAGAAGAGTTGATTGATTGATTTGTTCAAGCTTTGTGTTAAGGC
Source organism: Wollemia nobilis (assembly GCA_028583015.1). Classification (NCBI taxonomy): domain Eukaryota; kingdom Viridiplantae; phylum Streptophyta; class Pinopsida; order Araucariales; family Araucariaceae; genus Wollemia; species Wollemia nobilis. The sequence goes on along the minus strand of JAQPPZ010002969.1, from coordinate 10,232,680 downwards.
TTGGGGTAGATATATGCAAAGTTTATTTGTGATTTGATCAAAATTTTTGTCTTGAGGAAATATTTGAGGGTAAATTTATGTCAGACCAAAGACAAAATTGTGAGTAGATTTGTGCTAGATCAAGGATAATATTTAATGTAGATTTGAGACATATATTGAGAAGAGTTGAGAGTAATATTTAGAGTTGATAGAGTAGAGGACAATAGTCTCTAGCGGATAGAGATCCATTAGCCAAGTCAATGAGGACAAAGGTATTTTGTGGAGAGAGATCCACAAGCCAGTGTAGTGGGGGCAGAAATATTTTAAAAGAGCACTAGCCAGAGCAGAGGAGAAAAAGTTCTCCTACGAATAGAGTTCCACGAAATAGAGCAAGGGGATTGTTATCTCCTTTGGATAAAGGTCCATAAAAATTGTAATAGGGAATTTATTTCCAAAAGAAATTATTGAGAAAATTTATAAGGAATATTTTCTCCGTGGAGTATCCCACATTGGGTGAACCACATTAAATCATATCTCTCATGTGTGTGATGTTATGTGGAATGCTTACTGATTTAATTTTACTAATATTATCATATGGATTGAAAAGTAAAAAGTTTTATCTTAAACTATTCACCCCCCTATCAGTATAAGCTCATGTTCTTCAATTGGTATCAAAGCGGGTCTTTCCATGAAAAAATTAACAACTTGGAGGAAGATCCGATAGGAACACACATGAATTCAAAAAATGAAGAAGAGACCATGATCGACATAAAAGAAGAATTATTTGCTACTCTCAGGAACTTGGAAAATGCTAGAAATAAGAACTCAAGTTTGAAGGATCAAATTTAGGAGGATGAAGAATCAAATATGGAACTTCTCCAGAATCTCATAGAACTCAAGATAAATGTGGAAGAGGGAAAGAAAATTGAACAAGATATGATTGATATATTAAGGGCAAGAGAAGCAGAGTGTGAAAGAATGAAATCAGAAATTGTCTCTCTAAGAAATGAAGTTGAAAATACTAAGTTACGACAAGATATAAAGTTAGGGAAACAAAAAGAGGAGTCAAGATATCAAGAAATAGAGACACCAAACAAATATAAGCTCATGAATCATACTAATACTTTGGAAGGAAAAGGCATCAGGAAAGTGTTGCACATTTTGAGTCCCTAAGTCAAAGTTGTCATTGATGTCACTAGATGAAGTCATCATTAATACCAAATATTTCAGCAGGAAACAAAGGGGATATAATGGTTATTTGATATCCAGGAAGAAGGCCAAAGATCAAGTGAAACAATGCAAAATATAGAAGTTAAAAAGGAGTTATAATATTTATTTTATAAATTATTTAAATTCAGTGATAATTTAAATTTTATAAATAAATATTAAAGGTACTTTATCAAAGGTATAATATTATAATAATGGTTATTATAATATTAAATGTGCCATGGTGAAAACCCAAATAAAATATTTATAATTTTTATTATAATATTTTATAATGCAAAGAGTGGGTTTTATAAAGTCTAAAGGTATTTTAATAAACCCAAAGGTTGGGTTTAAGACCAAAGGCATTCGAAGCCTTTATGATCTCCGTCGACATCATAGAAAACAACAAGGAAAGCGTCAACATTTTCAAAGTAATGGAGGAAGCATATAAATACTATGCCTAAAGTTTAAATTTATTATCCTTTCTCTAAAGTAAAAATATTGGCCTATGAAAGTAAGAGCTCGTGAGTGTATGCAAAAAATGTGACAACAAAGTGTTGAAGGGAGGAAGCTTTGATTTTCGAAGTTGCATAAGACAACGTGGTCTAGTGGGATTTTGGAAAGCGCAAAAGCATTGGCTTGCAAGGGAGTTCATGTTCGAATCATGGTGGGTGCATCGTGAGGTGTGTTGAGTGAAGTGCCTACGACGCATGTTATTTTGACAAGGTGGAAGGAGAGAGTGGAGATTAAGAAGCATGTGGTGCTTTGTTAATATCAATGAGTGCTTGGCTCGTGTGATGAATTTGGCCACGGTTAAGGCGCTCATAGGGGGCAATGTCGAGGGTTCGATTCCCTCCAAAGGTAAAGGTAATATTTTGATTTTAATTTTAATTAAATGCCTAAGTTGGAGGTATAAGGTTGTTTAGTGGTTGAGTTTGGAAATGTTGCTTTGTAATAAATTTGTGGTAGTTGAGAATTACCTTTAGGAGTTATAAGGAGAATTTTGTTTTTATTTTTAAAAGTCTTAAATTGCTATTGTGGAATATTAGAAGATTAAGACTTTGTGGGTAGTATGTTATTTTGAATTAAGGTTTTTTGTGATTATTGTGAAGATATTGATTACTAATCAAGTTGGAGTGATAAGGTATAATTTTGATATTATTTTTGTGATATGTTTTGTTGAAGAAAATTATCCTCTAACCCTTATTGAGATTGGCAAAGAAGTAATTGTGAGTGTGGAATATTTGAGAGATCAACTCCTTGTCAAGCAAAAAGGTATGGGCAAATTATTTATTGGTTGAGATGATTGATTGCTTACTTGAAAATTAAGTTTGGAGTGAAAAGGATTTGATCAGGGTTTCATTTTCAAAAGTGTATGAGTTAAATGCTTCAAGGTTTTCTGAAATCAAGTGTTGTGATTAAAACCTTGTTTTATTAGAATTGTTGTTGAAGTCATTGGATTGTGGAAAGAAATTGAAGTTGAGTTAGGAAAGAACATGAGTATCATTGTTATGTGAAAATTGATTTATTAGCATTGTTGTTTAAGCCATTGGATTGTGCAAAGAACTTGAACTAGAGTTTGAAAATATCATGAGTATCATTGTTATGTGAGATTTTTTGTTGAGCATTTTTGGAAATATTTTGAGTTGGATGATACATGCTTGGACTAGGGTTTGTGAGTGAGAGTTGGTTCTTGAGTGATTGGTTGAGTAGAGTTGATTGAACCTAGTCAAGTGAATGTGTGAAGTGATTGATCAAGTTCCATAAAACAAACTATTCTACATTTTGATTTGAGTTGAGAAAGAAATTGAGTTGTGATAATAGAACATATTGAGTCTATAACAATTCTCTTTATGCTTATATGAGATTTGAGTTGAGAAAGAAATTGAGTTGTGAGAATAGAACATATTGAGTCTCTAACAATTCTCTTTATGCTTCTATGATATTGAGTTGTGAAATAAATTGAGTTGTGAGAATAGAACATATTGAGTCTCTAACAATTCTCTTTATGCTTCTATGAGATTGAGTTGAGAAAGTGATTGAGTTGTGAGAATAGAACATATTGAGTCTCTAAAAATTCTCTTTATGTTTCTATGAGATTGAGTTGAGAAAGTGATTGAGTTTTGAGTGTAGAACATATTGAGTCTCTAACAATTCTTTTTATGCTTCTATGAGATTGATTTGAGTTGATAAAGTGATTGAGCAGGTTTTAAGTGAGCCTATTGAGCAGATTTGGACAGGTTCTAAGTGGACCTATTGAGAAGATTTGAGTAGGTTATGAGTGGACCTATTGAGTAGATTTGAGCAGGTTCTAAGTGAGCCTGCTGAGTAGATTTGGACAGGTTCTGAGTGGACATGTTGAGAATATTTGAGCAGGATATGAGTGGACCTATTGAGTAGGTTCTGAGTGATCCTGTTGAGAAAATTTAGATAGGTTATGAGTGGACCTATTGAGAATATTTGAGCAGGTTTTGAGTGGAACTATTGAGAATATTTGAGTAGGTTCTAAGTGGAACTATTGAGAAGATTTGAGCAGGTTTTGAGTGGACCTATTGACCATATTTGAGCAGGTTCTGAGTGGACCTATTGAGCAGATTTGTGCTAGACTAATTAGATTGTGTTTAGTGCAAGAGTTGAGTAGAGTTGTGCTAGACCGACTGGACTATGTTTAGTATAGCATTGAGATAGAGCTTTGGATGTGACAAAGTAGATAGGATAGAGTCTCTAGTGGATAGAGATCCATCATCTAGGATATTAAGGATAGGTCTTCTGAGTGAGGACAAGAGTCTTCAAGTGGAGAGAGATCCACCAGTCAGTGCAGTGGAGGTAGTGTCTTTTAGAGGATCACCAACCAGAGCAGAGGAGAAAGAGTTATCCTTTGGATAGAGATCCACAAACCAGATTTAGGGGATCAACATATCCTTTGGATAGAGGTCCATAAACATTGTAATTGGGAAGGATTCCCAAGAGATCATTTGAGAAATATTTAGAAGAAATATTTTCTTCGTGGAGGTAGCCATATTTGGGTGAACCATGTTAAATATGTGTCTCTATTGTGTATGGTGTTTTGTGCATTGATTTGATTACTGCTATTGATACTGCTATCTATACATTGCATAATATTGATTTGAAAAAAAAAGTAAAAAGTGCTCTTATACTATTCACCCTCCCTCTCAGTATAAGCTTGTGTTCTTCAATTGGTATCAGAGCGGGTTCCTTCAGAAGAGTTTGAAAACTTGAAGGAAAAGCGGTCAAAAACACAATGGGTCAAAATGATCAAAGGGATGGGTCCATCAATAATACAATACCAGTATTTTATGGAAGTGACTTCTTGTATTGGTGTATGCTGATGAGGTTTCACTTGATGGCACTTGGCAATGAAGTTTGGGATGCAATGGAACTTGGATATGATTCAGTAATCAATCATCCTATAGATAAGTAAGGTAAGATTCTAATGTATGCAAATTCAAGAGCTATGAATACAATTATAAAAGGGTTGCGTAGATCAAAATCTATAAATTTTATGTATTGTAAAACAACAAAAGAAATGTGGGAACTATTGCATGACATATATGAAGGAGATAAAGGTGTCAGGAAAGCTAATATCAAAAATATCAAAGGAGAATTTGAAATTCTAAGAATGCAAGATGATGAAAATATTCATGACTATCTCAGTAAAATTGATGAACTTGTACATGAGATGAGAGGTCTTGGAATGAAGGTCGATGAATATGATGTTTGTGATAAGATCTTGAGAACTCTTCCAAAAAGGTATAGTGAAAAGGTCTTTGATATAGAAACATCAATTGATAGTGATAGTCTGACAAAAAATTCTTTACTTGGCATGCTTACAACTTTTGAGATAAGAACAAAAGATCATATCCCTCTAAAAGAGGCTGCTTTCAAAGCGAACAAGAAGATAAAGGGTAAGAAGTCAGAATCAAGCAGTGAGTCATCCAATGATGAAGAAGCAAATTATGGTAGAAGAGATAAAGTTTCTAGAAGACCCATAGATCTAAGATATGTTAAGTATTTCAATTATGGAAAGTATGGACATTTTGCAATAGATTTTAAAGAGCCAAAGAACAACAATGGTGAAGAAAAATAGGATCACAAGTACAGGGAATCAGAAATACACAGACACCAAAAGAAAATCAAGGATGGATAAAATAGACAAGGAAGGAAGTTCTTCCAAATACAAAAGAGGAGCTACTATGCGGACAATGCAAGTAAGTACTCAAATGATAGTGATGCTAGTTTTTTAGATAATGATAGAGATGAAGTCCTATTTATTATTGAAGAAAAAGAACCAGTTAAGAAAAATACTCTAGTTATTCTCAAATATTTTAGATGTGGTAACTTTGGATATATTGAATATGATTGTACAAGGGATGGTTATAGTTTTAGTGATGATGAATATTAGAATGCACTTGAAGGACCAGATGAAAATATTTTAATGGATTTAGAATAATAATTAAGTGATCCTATAGAAGACAAGCCAAAAGAAATTAATGATGTGGACAAAGGCAAACAAATAGAAGAATATTCAAAAGAGAATGGATATGATCTCAAGGGAGAACTTATCTATGCCCTTGACACGATAAAGAAGGTAATAAAGCAACACTCTAAACTTGAAATTCAGTTTCAAGAATGTGATGAAGAGATAAGATTGCTCATAGAGGATTTAGAAAAATCAAAGGCTAAGGAAAAAAGGTTCAAAGATAAGTTAGAAGAAAAGATCTTGGAATGTGAGAAGTTAGCACAAGAAGTGGCACTACTTAAAGGATATTTATAGGACTCCAAAATCAAGATGAAAGAATTCAATAATAGCTCAAATATTATTGATAATATAATCAAGGTAAAAATAAGGTCAACAAAAAAAATAGGTATTGGTTTTAAAAAAAATCAAAAGAAAAAGGAAGGATAGTCAACTTCAAGTTCTGAAGAGGAAAATTCAGATGAAGATACTTCAGAAGAAGACAATGTAAAATAAATTTAGACATCAGAGGAAGAGTTGGACAATAGAGAGTTCAACAAAGATAGGAACAATGCACAGAGAAGATACAGATGGAACAACAATAAAAAAAGGATACCAATGAGGTCACAATAGGGAAGCTTCAATGGAAGATATTTTTCATGTCATAGGTTTGGGCACATGGATTCACAATGCAGGACACATGAAAGACAAGAATATGGGAATGGACAACTTTTCCATATGTATTGCTACTCGTGTAATCAGTTTGGTCATAAGGCAATTAATTGCAGGGTTCATGAAAGAAGAGGATATGAATTCACTAGGAAAAATCCTAAGACATTTGCACCTCCAAGGAATAATATAATTAATTGTTATAAGTGCAATAATAATGGTCACACATCAAAGTGGTGTAGAGAAGATATTCCAAAAATAGGTATGAACAAGAACAGGAAGATGATCAGGAACATGAACAAGAATAGGAACAGGAACATGAACAGGAACAGGAACATGAATAGGAACAGGAACAGGAACATGGATGAGAACAAGAAAAAGAACAGGAATAGGAATAAGAATATGAACAGGAACAAGAACCTAGATGTGAACAAGAACAAGAAAAAGAACATGACTGATGATAGTAACAGGGATGATGACTTGGATAGAAACAATCAGAGGATTTAGGAAACTCAGAAAAGAAAGGAAAATAATAAAGGTAAAGAACAATGCTTTCGGGGAGTAGAAATACTCCCATACCAAAATTAACCACCTCATGAGGAGGTGGGGGAGGGGCTAAACTAAGAGGCTCATTCTTAGCCCCGAGCCCCAAAGGTGACCCTTTGCAATTGATTTCAAAGGGAGAGATATTTGTGTAATAGGGAGAGATTTGATATTTGAGAGAGAATTGAGCCACGGGGAGCTATGTCCCAGGGGGAGTAGAATAAAGAGAAAGGCAAGATTTTGGTAAGAAGAGTATGGGTTGCCATCAATGAAAAAGGGGGAGATTGTTGGACATTTTGAGTCCCTAAGTCAAGGTTGTCATTGATGTCACCAGATGAAGATACAATGGTTATTTGATATCTAGGAAGAAGACCAACGTAGGCAGCAAATCCACCTCCCAAAAGAAGAAGTGATTTTCTCAATTTTGATAGTTTTGTGACAATTTGCTCAAGTTTTGTAAATTGTATAGGGGGGAGCAAATCAAATAGTCAAGGGAAAAATCATACATCTGGATTGGTAAATTGTACAGGGCACTAGAAAATCGTACAGGGTGCACTGGAATTCACTCAAATGCAAAGATAATGTAATTTCAAGATGAAATGGCGCATGGGTTTGCTAACTAAGGTGTTAAACTTAGGAAAAATGCTAAAATAATGAATTCAGTTGTACATGGATAGTTTTGAATAATGGATTGTCTTAGGAACCACTTTGGAATAGCCTGGACAATGTTATATAAGGCTCCATTTTCAATTTTGTAGGTCTGGCTACTAGTTTACTGGTTATTGGTTGCTAGAATAGAGAGTTACGTACTTATAGTTGTAATTACTGAGTTATTGCAATTACATTGAGATAGTTTTCCACATTGTAATAAAATATACAGACATTAATGAGCATAAGTACATTGTGGATTACTATGTACGATCCTGATAATGATGGATAATGAATTGTGGATTGATATTGTGTAATTATATTTTCTATCTTACTGTCATATATTAGTTTTATGCATTGTTGTAACTTGTTTAGGAAGATTGGTACTGGCGAATCATGGAGAATGATTCATGAGCATGAGGGAAGTTATAAATATGTATTCAAGAGCATTGTATGATTTCTGAGCGTAGACAAGCGTATGGAATCTCTCACCAGTCTGGTTAGGATGTTTTGCCTATGAAGTAGATTACATTTTTTGGGCTATTAAACCCTTATAAAACATCCTAGAGAGAGATTGGAGCAGTAAAGCATCTCAAATAACACCATGTTGTACCATTAGTTCATACAGATCATACATAAACTTCTGTACAAATCGTACAAATCACCCATTCTCGATTTGGTACATCAGGCGATCGATTGAAACTTTCTCGATTTGGTGGGGAATCGACTTGATCGATTACAAAACTGTGTACGACAGCATCCAAAATAGAAATTGTCATTTTTTGAGTACAAGATCATACCATCTTGACACTATATGATTTGTGATTATACAGTGTAGGTAATTAGGGGTCATACAAGGAGATCACAATTTGTACAAGGGTAGTTTGAGTGAACATGAGACCATACGATTTGGTAAGTGAGTTGGGTTTAGCATAAAAATAACTCTGACCTCTAGAAAACACCTTCCTACCAGGAATAATCCACCACTGTACTACATTTGGCACTGTTGCCTTATCAAATATGACAATTTTTGTTAAAAATGGGTCAAATTTGGACAAAATTGAATACTAAGACTGGATGTGATTTTTTTATGATAGACACCTATACACAAAGTCATGGGAGACAAGAACCATGAGATAAAATTCTAGTAAGAAGAAGCATAAGGAATTCTTAAAGAGGAAACACGAGTAACTCATACAAGAGTACGCATGAACCAGAGATAGAGCAAGTTTGGACATTTGAAGAAGGAGACTTTGAGGTATTTTTGGTTGAAACAGAATACGAGGATATAGAACCACCAAGCATAGAGGAAAAGGTTGAAAAATAAAAATTTCAAGATGATGAAGAGTGGATGGTAAGGCCTGAGGAAGTGACAAAAGGGTTGCAAGAGGGTGCAGAGGATGTGAGTCATATACTAGAGCAATAGGACACGAGGAATCAGGAGGACAGACCAAGACCATCTCCATCATGGCAGTGAAGGAGGTCACAAAGTGAAGACACACAATAATTTGGTCATCGAGTGGTGGGACAAAACAAGATACCTCGAATTGACAATTTTGACAACAACGGGAGTAAGACACCTCCAAGGAGGAATTCGATAGAGATTCCATGAGATACCTCAAGTTAGAGTGACGACTCACCTAAAATGGCTAACAAAGCAGCCAAAAAAATATGTCCACCATTCTCAGGTGAGGGTAAGGAAGACCCCACATGACATATAGGGACTTGCATAACCATTTGAAGAGCAAATGGTGTAGACATACCAGAGGATTGGGTAATTCTACTTCCTACTATCTTGCGAGGATTGGCAATAGATTGGTACCTGAAGAGAGAAAATAATTTTGATTTTCAGACTTGGAATTAGATAAAAGAGAAGTTCATCGAATAATTTTGACCTTTAAAAGATGATGGAGACATTTTTACTGAGCTTTCCATGACAAAACATAAAATTGATGAGGATGTGAAATCCTACGACCGTCGACTAAAGTAATTAGTCGATAAGATGCAGATGCCATTGGTAGATGTTCTAGTAAAACAGTGGTTTGTATATGGGTTACTATCAAAATATAAGAAAAATATGAAGGCAGTACCATATGAAACATATGAGGAAGCACTTAAAAATGCAAAGAACTTTGAGAGCAAATAAAAACAAATGTATACGGGAATCTTATCTCATCCCAAGTCGAGGGATTTAGATAGTGAAGAATATGACACTATATAGAGGATGGTAGCATCATTCCGCAAAGAATTTTATAAGATGGTAAAAAAACAAAAGATCAATTTGGATAGGAATGAGCTGTGGTGCACAAAATCCAAAATAGAGGGACATACAAATATGAAATATCTGAAGGACTATTACCATATTTGTAACGTGATGGGCCATGAGGTAACAATATGTACCTATAATGCAAGGGTATGCCCACAGGTACTGTCAATCCAAGAGCAAGAAGAGAAACCAAAGGCCCAAGGAGGATGGCAACAAGCAACAAGTGGTGGTTACAAAAATAGCAAATGAGGTGGGAGACAAAACCAAGGTAATCAACAAGGAAGACAAAGTCACTTACAGTATGAATCAGAAGGTATACCGATCATACAATATCGCAATTTCCAAGAGTGGGGGCATTTTATGAAAAATTATCCTACACCTCCAATGTAAGGGGCATCACAAACAAGCATTACACACATGTGTAGATGGTGTGGTTTGGGGAACCACAAAGAAGAGAATTTTCCAAAGTAGGCGAGTTCGAGTAACCCGTAGAATGTTAGTTATTTGGACATCGAATTTCCTCAATTTAAGGAGGAAACTTAGGAAGTTTTAGCCATGACAATGAAACAGGCTAAACAGGATAAATATCTAGAGCCAACAAAAGAAAAGCAACACTGGAAAGCAACAAAGAAAATATTACAAGAAGAAGATAAGAAAACTAAACCAGCAAAATCAAAAATAGGAAAGGAATTGAGAAAACCATCAGATCAAGAGAAAGTTGTGTAAAATCTAGCAGCACAAGTTTTGGATACCATAGTGGAACTTAAAGTATTTTAATTTCTAGAAGCTATCACATAATTGTAGAAGGCAATTATGGAAGAATTACAACCATAGAAGGTGATGAAGGTACTAAGCCAACCAATACAGGAAGAAGAGCGCAAAGATCAATTTATGGATCCTACGGTATTGATGATTGATGTGGGAAAGAAACCCACATTACTGCATATGGAGATATTAGGACATAAATTGACACAAGTTATTATGGATGGAGGATCCAACGTCAATATGTTACCTGAGAGAACTTGGCTAGAACTAGACACTCCATCGCTATGGGCATCGAGCTTCCAATTATACAGGGATGACTAGAATGGTATTGACATAAATGGAGTCTTAATAACACAACAAGTAATGATAGCTGAACAAGAATTTGTCTTGGATTTTGTTGTGATTACAATACAAAAACCTACATACGATGCTCTACTAGGGAGAGGCTGGCTACGAGTAGCCAAAGTTAATCACAATTTGGGAAAGAATCAAATCACTTTTAAGAAAGGATAGCATAAATACATGATTAATCTAGCAAATCAAAGAGTTAGTGAAGACATAGCTACAACCGATGAATCAGAAAACTCCTTAGGGGATGAAGGGCATGAACCTGATGGAGAGGGAATGTTGTAACTAGATGAATTTAGTGAAGATGAAGCTCGATCTGATAGCAGACTACTTCATTGGAAAATGGAGAAGTAGGAAATATTTCAGCCCGACTGCCTCTGTATTGAGTCAGAGGAGATCAAAGAAAAATAATATAAACCAAAATTTAGTAAAGAAACTAAGAGGGAAACAAAAGAGAAGTGGACATTTCCAAAAAGCTTTACGAAGTATACAGTAGGAGATGCAGAGATTGATACAAGACTGACATACCCTGAGAATTTAATGAAAGTTATGAGTATGCTAGAAAATATCAAGTATGAAGGACCTAAGATAGTGGACATCAATCTAGGAATGGAGGAGGAACCTAGGATGGTCCATTGTGGCGATGATTGGAATATGGTATTGAAGGCAACAACTTTCAAGATATTCTTGGAGTACAAGGATGTCTTCGCATGGACATATAAGGATATAAAAGGAATCCCACCAGAATTTTGTGTTCATAAGATCACACTAATGCCTGGTGCTCAACCTATAAGGAGAAGGCCATATAGAATGAACCCAAAGTATATGGTATTAGTAAACACGAAGCTAGAAAATATGTTGGAAGTAGGAATCATATTCAGGGTGACAAATAGTGAATGGGTTTCACCTATAGTAATCACCTTGAAGAAGTAGATAAGATCAGGATATGCGTAAACTTTAGGAGTCTAAATGCAGTGACCATTAAGGATCCCTTCCCCATTCCCTTCACATATTCTATCTTGGAAGAAGTTGCAGGACATGAAATCTATTTGTTTCTGGATGGATTCTCAGGATACAATCAAATCAGTATCATCGAGGAGGATAAACTGAAGACCACATTTATTATGGAGAATGACATCTATGCATATAATTGAGTGCCATTTGGGCTCTGTAATACCCCAACTACATTTTAGCATATCATATTGTATATATTTTATCAGCTAGCAATGGGGAACTTCAAAGCATTTTTGGATGATTGGTCCATCTATGGGAAGATCAAGGAGCATCTTCCTGCTCTTAGTGAATGTATGAGTAGGTGCAAAAATGCACAAATATCATTAAACCTAGCAAAATGTTTTTTTATGGTACCATATGGGAAATTATTAGGACACATTGTGTGTAGTGAAGGATTGAAAATAGATCCTAATAAAATTTGGGTGATATTGCACATGGAAGAATCCTTTGATGTGAGTTCACTCAAAACATTCCTTGGTTCGATAGGATATTACTGAATATTTATCAGAAATTATGCCCATGTATCCTACCCATTAGATTCTTCGATGAAAAGGAATCTTCCTTTAATATGGACAGAGGAGCACCAAGGAGCCTTCGAGGAGTTAAAGGCTAAATTGGTGAGTAGTCCAATTTTGGTGTTTCCTAGTTGGGATAAGGAATTCCATGTCCATTTTGATACCTCGAATTTTGCAATTGGATGTGCATTAGCATAGGAAGGACAGTTTAAGCTGGATCAGACAATTTTCTTTGCTAGTTGCATTTTGTCAAGGCCAAAAAAAAACTATAGTACAACATAAAGGGAAGCCTTGGGGATGGTATATGTAGTCCAAAAGTTTAGGTATTACCTACTAGCAAACCCCTTTGAGTTCTACGTTGATCATCAAGCTCTGTTGTACTTAATAAACAAACCAATAATACAAGGATGAGTTAGTAGGTGGCTCGTCACCCTCCAAGAGTTCGTATTCCAAGTAGTGGTAAGATCTAGTAAGAAGCACGTGATTGCAGACCAATTTTCATGGATACAATCAGGGGAGTTGATAGGAATAGGATTTCCTGATGAATTTCCAGATGTGAAACTATTTTCCATCAACATTGTTCCATCATGGTAAAAGTTGGTTGGCCAATATCTATCCACAGGCAAGTTGCCACAAGAGATGACGACAACCAAAAAGAAAAAAATAATTATGAAGTCAGCACCCTTCTAGATAATAGCAGGATTACTATACAAGATGGGAAGTGATGGTATCTTGCGTAGATGTGTAATGGAGGAAGAAGTCAAAGCGATATTGAAAGAAGACCATGTAGGCTTAGCAGGGGGACATATGGGACCAGATGCGACTACGCATAAAATATTGTTAGTAGGTCTATGGTGGCCCACATTGTATAATGATGCAAAAGGACATATGAAAGCTTATGATACTTGCCAAAGAGCAGGTAAACCGGTCAAGAGGGACTTTATGCCCTTACACCCATCGCAACCATAGGAGTTGTTCAAACATTAGGGCTTGGACTTTGTAGGACCATTAAAGACATATCAGATATGGAAGTGTAGATATATCAAAGTGGCAATGAAATACCTAACAAAATGGGTATAAGCAAGAGCATTACCTAATAGTTCGGCCAAAAGTATAGTGAGATTTTTGTATGAGTAGGTAATCACAAGATTCAGTATTCCGCTACGAATAACAAGTGACCATGGAGGACACTTTGTTAATGATATTATCAAGACGCTGATGACAAAGTTTAAGATTTTACACTCGCTGTCTAGTTCGTACTACCCTAGAGAAAATGGGCAGGCGAAAGCAACCAATAAAGTCTTAGTAGCTATTCTATATAAAACCTATGGAATAGAAGGAGCAAACTAGGAGGAAAGGTTACCTTCCATTTTGTGGGCATAAAGAACAAATTTTAAACCAACAATGGAACATACACCTTTCCAATTGATGTATGGTCAAGAAGCAATGGTGCCAGTTGAGTTCTTGATACCAAGTTTGAGAGTCACAGTAGAGCATTTATTGGGGGATCAATAAAGTTTGGAGGAATGACTACTAACACTGAGCAAGTTATATGAAAGAAAAGTCATGGCATAATGGGTAATTGAGATAGCTCAAAAAATATGAAAGGCGTGGTATGACAAGCATTTGAGAAATTTGAAACTTAGTCTGGGGGACATGGTTTTAAAGTTTAATGGGAAGAGGGAAATCAAGCTAGGTAAGCTTAAGACATTATGGCTTGGTCCTTATAAAGTTATTGAAGTAATGATTAATGGAGCAGTTAGGTTGTAGAACTTGAATGGCACATAGGTACCTGACACTGTAAATGGCTCAAAGTTGAAGCCTTATAAAGTACAATGTTTATTCATTTATTCAGAAGATATTGAACGAAGAAGACGAGCGAAAGCTCAAGATGAGGCTCATCGTGAGCCAGGTCCATCGTAGGAGGATCCTAATTTGGGACTCGCACAATTATTTGTAGACGGGGAGGAAACGTAACCAATAATTGAACAACAAGAGTTGACACCTCGACCCGAAAAGAAGAAGGTTGCAAGTACACATCAAAAGGGCTTATGGGACCATATGAGAAGGAGAGGAGTGGATTTATCTAGCATCAAGAGGCTATCAAGATATGGTGCTATTACCAAGAGCTTCGAATATGAGCTACCCACAAATAGAACATAGGGAACTACCTCGATAGTCAGAAGGACAAAGAAGGATAAGGTTAACAATGTGCAATGAAGATAGAGTGGACACGTTTGAGATGGAAATTTTGTAGGATTCTAGGGAGGAGATGATAGATGAGGAACTAAAAAAAATTTCCCCATTGGATTATATAGGTCTATTACAATAGAGGATGAGGATGCAAACTCAACAATTACAGGAAGAGTATCAAACATTACGGAGTCACAATTGGAGGTTGAGAGCACAAGTCATCCAAGAGTTGGATGGTACCATACATAAACTGGATGAACAGAGGGCAGCTAGACTGCAAGATATTGGAAGTGAACTTGAGGAGGTTGAAGGCTTAACTACAAGAAATGGTGGAGGAAATGAAGGCGCAAGCACAAGTTCACCATTTACACCAAGCAAGCAGCCAACGATAAATGAGGGCATAGAAGTACTTTGGTGAGACATAGAGGAGACCACCACATCACCTGAATCTCAATGCAACATATTATATATGATGAATTATAGTAATGAAGGAATGTCATGGTTAGTAGGAGATTCTAGTACAGATGATGATGAATCAAAGAATCCCCATAATCCTAAGAGAGATCGTAATATTCTGATACGAGCATTGAGACCAATGCAAGCCAAAAGAATACAAGAGGACAGACCCGATAGTGATATGTAAGCATATATAATAGCTCACCAAAAGCTGAGAAGACAAAGAAGGGAAGTTCAATGATTGGAGAGAGTGATAAATTTGCCAATCAATTGGGTAGAATAGAGGGAAGAGGGTCGGACCGATTCTATCTCTGAGATAAACTTTTTTGATGAATATAGAGAAGTATTGGCATATTCATACTCCCAGAGATCCTTTGAGGAAAGAAGATGAAGGCGTCGCTTGATACGATATGAAAAAATAATCAGAACCTTGCGGTAGCTGTCACCTAACCGAAGTCCGCTAGCTAATATTGATCTGGTATAAATTACCCCTGATAACCAAGGAACAAGAGGGATAATTGGACAAGGGCCTCTAAGACTCCAATGAGGAAGAGGAAGAGGTAGACTACCAAAGAACAATCGAGACCTTGGTGATGTTGCAATTAGATGAGGTAGAGGATGAGGAAGATTTTGACTTCCTACTCCTATATGGCCAGGAGATAGTCTGTTAGCATGTATGAATTGTGTATGGAACCATAGAGATATACCCAAAATAAGAGATATGTTACGAAACTTGGTAAGAAGATGCATAAGGGGGCAATCACCCCTAATCAGAAAAGGACCCCAACGAGAGGAGGGTAATTGGTGATTACCCAAAGTAAGATAGGAATCACCAATAGTGTGGAGAAGTTTCATGCCAAGAGTAAATGGAAGGGGAAGATACCCACGTGGTCAAAATATTGCTGGAAGAGGAAGGGTACACTTCATAGAAGATAGAAACCTAGGCCAGCAACGAACCCGATCACCAAGTTTGGAGCCAAAAATGATCCATGGAGATAGGCAAAGAAGTCACTAAAATAGTAGTAGAGTGGTGAGGACACCACGACCATGGGATCAACTACCTGCATAGAGAGAAGAAGGCCTACCAGGAGAAGAGACTCCAACTTGTCATTGTACAATTCCAAACTATACACATTGTAGGAGAGGAGTTGAATAGGAAACAACAACATAGGAAGAGACAAGTCAAGCAAGGGAACGAGAGGTATAGGAGGATACCACTAACAAAAATTTGATGGTCAAACCTCGAGGTCAAGATTTATATGGGATCGTACAAGTGAATGTCACTGTATGGTTACCAAGATGGTAAGTGTAAATAGACAAGGTGAAAAAAAAAGAGAAAAGAAAAAGAAAAAAAAAGAAGAAGAAAATTGAAAAAAAGTGTGCCTTAGTTGTGAAAATTCCTCAAGACGCAATTAAGAAGGGCAAGGTTGAAAACTAGAAATGGTGGCCTCTCTAGAGAAAAATAAAGCCAAATTTTTCTAAGTATAAGGATCATACAAGTGGAAAAATTATGATTGGAAATTGGAAAAATTGGAAAATCGTACAATTAATATAGACACAATGACATGGGAAATCGTATAAGAAGCCACATTGTACTATTTGTATCGTACATTGTATGATTTGACCCATGTCGTACGATTTTCAACTACCCATTTAATGTGGCATGCACGAGAGAAAATAACATTTGGAGGAAAAAGCAGGGGAAAAGATAAATACAGAGGGAGCACTTTGAGAGTTGGGAGGAAGCTCTAGCCACATTAGGAAGGAAGAAGATTTAAAAACTCCTACATAAGAAGAATTGCGAGGCATGCAATCTAGTTACCTTATGGAAATACCACGGTTCCAGAGAGTTACAATATATATATATAGAATTTAGCATCGGCCATGTGGGAGAACTGATATTGTGGGAAGAACAAGTGTCTCTCAAATTGGAGAAGATAAATGAATGGGTGAATAGTGCAGAGCGCATAAGGAATATAGTGGACATTCACGCATGGCATCCATAGAGGTTACCCAAAGAAGAGGTACCAACAATGTTGGGAAGAGAAGACTTGCTAGAAGGAGTGGTCACAAATTACAGGAAGGACCTGAGGATATATTTGGATAGAATTAGTTATCCAACCTGCTCCACCAATACGACAGAAGTTGAGTATAGGATGGTCGCTACCAGAGTGAACATAACCCTGAGGAAGTTGAACTTCCTAACACATTGGATGGAGTGGCTGAGAATTGGATTAGAACAAATTCATCAGCTTAAGGAGGAGTAGAAGGAAGAGACTGCAGCCACTCAAAAGGAATTTGTTGCAATGGAAGAAGAAATGCAGAAGAGCCAAACTACGGTGGAAGAGAGAATAAAGAAGTTGGATGAGGATCTATCAAGCCTCAAAAATGAGTCTGAAGCCTGGATTAGCACACTTGAAGAGGAGAAACAATGGATCTTACAAATGGCAAAGGATAGAATCAAGAAGTTAGAGGCACAACTCAAATCAAGGGATGAGCAGATGACAACTCAGTTGGCCGAAAGGAATGAGTAGATAGCTGCACAAACTAAGCATATAGAGGAGCTGACAAGGGATAGTAAGAAGCAAAATGAGATGGTCTTATAGAAGCAAGCTCAGATGAAGATCAAAGATGACCAGGTTTAAGATTTGGAAGCAGATATTAAACACCACCTGGAGACCATTGGTAGAAAGAATGAATAACTCTAGGCGGCTTCCCGAGCAGAAGCTTATTGGAAGAAGAATTTGAAGAAGAGTGCCTCCAAATGAGAAAAGTAGATGATGGACTTCGTGAAAGCTACCAAGGAGAAGGCTAACCTTCACGGATTCAAATCCATCAAAATGGGAAGCTATGAAGCCAAGATGAGGAATGAACGAGAGATGTACAAGTCACAGGTTAAGGACTTAATGGCTGTAGTAGCAGAATATGAAGTAGAGAGGAAAAATCAAAATGAGTCAGCGAGGACACCAACCAAAGTAAAGGGGAGGGCAAATGTAGGTAGAAAATACACCTCCTAGAAGAAGAAGTGATTTGCTCAATTTTGACAGTTTTATGACAATTTGCTCAAGTTTTGTAAACTATACAAGAGGGATAAAATCATACAGTCAAGGGAAAAATCATACAGCTGGATTGGCAAATCATACAGGGAACTAGCAAATCATACAGGGTGCACTGGAATTCACTCAAATGCAAAGGAAATGTAATTTCAAGATGAAATGACGCATGGATTTGCTAACTAAGGTGTTAAACTTAGGAACATGTCAAAATAATGCATTTAGTTGTACATGGGCAGTTGTGAATAACAAATTGTCTTAGGAACCACTTTGGAATGGCCTAGACAATGTTATATAAGGTCCCATTTTCAATTTTGTAGGTTTGGCTACAAGTTTGCTGGTTATTGGTTGCTGGAATAGAGAGTTAAGTACTTATAGTTGTAATTCCTGAGTTATTGCAATTATATTGAGATAGTTTTCTACATTGTAATCAAATCTACAGACATGAATGAAAATACGTACGTTGTGGATGATTGTGTACGAACCTGATAATGATGGAAAATGAATTGTGGATTGATATTGTGTAATTGTGTAATTGTGTTTTCTATCTTACTGTTAAATGTTAGTTTTATGCATTGTTGCAACTTGTATAGGAATATTGGTACTGGTGAATCATGGAGAATGATTCAGGAGCATGAGGTTAGTGATAAAGACGTATTCAAGAACATTGTATGATTTAAGCATAGACAAGCATATGGAATCTCTTATCAGTCTGGTTAGGATGTTTTGCATATGAAGGAGATTACATTGTTTGGGCTATTAAACCCTTACAAAACATCCCAGAGAGAGATTGGAGCAATAAAGAATCTCAAATAACACCATGATATACCATTAGTTTGTAGAGATCATACATCGACTTTCGTACAAATCGTACAAAGCACCCCGATTGATAGAAACTTACCCGATTTGGCAGTTTTGGGGAATCGACTTAATCGATTAAAAAACTATGTACGATAGCCTCAAAAATAGCAATTGTCAATTTTGCTGAGCACAATATCATACCATATTGACACTGTATGATTTGTGATCATACAATATAGGTAATTAATGGTCGTACAAGGAGATCATAGTTTGTACAAGGGTAGTTTGAGTGAGCATGAGACCGTACGATTTGGTAAGTGAGTTGGATTTAGCTTACTAATCATTATAAACTTTGGAAAACACCTCCCTAATGGGAATACTCCACCATTGTGGTACAACCAAAGATCAAATGAAGCAGTGCAAAAGACAGAAGTTAAAAAGGAGTTATAATATTTATTTTATAAATTATTTAAATTCAGTGAGAATTTAAATTTTATAAATAAATATTAAAGGTACTTTATAAAAGGTATAATATTATAATAATGGTTATTATAATATTAAATTTTCCATGGTGAAAACCCAAATAAAATATTTATAATTTTTATTATAATATTTTATAATGCAAAGAGTGGGTTTTATAAAGTCTAAAGGTATTTTAATAAACCCAAAGGTTGGGTTTAAGACCAAAGGCATTCGAAGCCTTTATGATCTCCACCAACGTCATAGAAAACAACAAGGAAAGCACTAATATTTTCAAAGTAATGGAGGAAGCATATAAATACTATGCCTAAAGTTTAAATTTATTATCCTTGCTCTAAAGTAAAAAGATTGGCCTGTGAAAGTAAGAGCTCGTGAGTGTATGCAAAAAACATGACAGCAAAGTGTTGAAGGGAGGAAGCTTCGATTTTTGAAGTTGCATAAGACAACGTGGTCTAGTGGTATTTTGGAAATTACAAAAGTGCTTGCTTGCAAGGGAGTTTGTGTTCAAATCACGACAGGTGCATTGTGAGGTGTGTTGAGTGAAGCACCTACGACACACATTATTTTGCCAAGGTAGGAGAGAGTGGATATTAAGAAGCACGTGGTGCTTTGTTAATCTCAACGAGCACTTGGATCATGCGGTAACTTTGGAAACAGTTAAGGAACTCATCGGGGGCAACGTCGAGGGTTCGATTCCCTCCAAAGGCAAAGGTAATATTGTAATTTTTATTTTAATTAAATGCCTAAGTTGGAGGTATAAGGTTGTTTAGTGGTTGAGTTTGGAAAGGTTGCTTTGTAATAAAGTTGTGGTAGTTGAGAATTACCTTTAGGAGTTATAAGGAGAATTCTATTTTTATTTTTAAAAGTCTTAAATTGCTATTGTGGAATATTAGAAGATTAAGACTTTGTGGGTAGTATGTTATTTTGAATTAAGGGTTTTTGTGATTATTGTGAAGATATTGATTACTAATCAAGTTGGAGTGATAAGGTATAATTTTGATATTATTTTTGTGATATATTTTGTTGAAGAAAATTATCCTCTAACCGTTATTAAGATTGGCAAAGAAGTAATTGTGAGTGTGGAAGATTTGAGAGATCAACTCCTTGTCAAGCAAAAAGGTATGGGCAAATTATTTCTTGGTTGAGATGATTGATTGCTTACTTGAAAATTAAGTTTGGAGTGAAAAGGATTTGATTAGGGTTTCATTTTCAAAAGTGTATGAGTTAAATGCTTCAAGGTTTTCTGAAATCAAGTGTTGTGATTAAAACCTTGTTTTATTAGCATTGTTGTTGAAGCCATTGGATTGTGCAAAGAACTTGAACTTGAGTTAGAAAAGAACATGAGTATCATTGTTATGTGAAGATTGATTTATTAGCATTGTTGTTGAAGCCATTGGATTGTGTAAAGAACTTGAAATAGAGTTTGAAAAGATCATGAGTATCATTTTTATGTGAGATTTATTGTTGAGCATTGTTGGAAACATTTTGAGTTGGATGATACATGCTTGGACTAGGGTTTGTGAGTGAGAGTTGGTTCTTGAGTGATTGGTTGAGTAGAGTTGAGTGAATCTAGTCAAGCGGATGTGTGAAGTGATTGATCAAGTTCAATAAAAAAAACTATTCTACATTATTATTTGAGTTGAGAAATAAATTGAGTTGTGATAATAGAACATATTGAGTCTTTAAAAATTCTCTTTATGCTTCTATGAGATTTGAGTTGAGAATTAAATTGAGTTATGAGAATAGAACATATTGAGTCTAACAATTCTATTTATGCTTCTATGAGATTGAGTTGTGAAATAAATTGAGTTGTGAGAATAGAACATATTAAGTCTCTAACAATTCTCTTTATGCTTCTATGAGATTGAGTTGAGAAAGTGATTGAGTTTTGAGAATAGAACATATTGAGTCTCTAACAATTCTCTTTATGTGTCTATGATATTGAGTTGAGAAAGTGATTGAGTTTTGAGTGTAGAACATATTGAGTCTCTAACAATTCTTTTTATACTTCTATGATATTGATTTTAGTTGAGAAAGTTATTGAGTAGGTTCTAAGTGATCCTGTTGAGAAGATTTAGATAGGTTTTGAGTGGACTTGTTGAGCAGATTTGAGCAGGTTTTGAGTGGACCTATTGAGCAGATTTAAGCAGGTTCTGAGTGAGCCTGTTGAGCATATTTGGATAGGTTCTAAGTGGATCTGTTGAGCATATTTGAGCAGGTTCTGAGTGGACCTATTGATAATGTTTGAGCAGGTTCTGAGTGAGCCTATTGAGAAGATTTGGACAGGTTTTGAGTGGACCTATTGAGTAGATTTGAGTAGGTTCTGAGTGGACCTATTGAGAAGATTTGAGCAGGTTCTGAGTGGACCTATTGAGAAGATTTGAGTAGGTTTTGAGTGGACATTTTGAGCATATTTGATTAGGTTCTAGGTGGACCTATTGAGAATATTTATGCTAGACTGACTGGACTGTGTTTAGTGCAACATTGAGATAGAGCTTTGGAGGTGACAGAGTAGAGAATACAGAGTCTCCAGTGGATATAGATCCATCAACCAGGACATTGAGGATAGGTATTCCGAGTGAGGACAAGAGTCTTCAAGTGGATAGAGATCCACCAGCTAGTGTAGTGGAGGCAGTGTCTTCTAGAGGATCACCAACCAGAGCAGAGGAGAAAGAGTTCTCCTATGGATAGAGATCCACAAACCAGATTTAGGAGATCAACATCTCCTTTGGATAGAGGTCCATAAACATTGTAATTGGGAAGGATTCCCAAGAGATCATTTGCAAAATATTTAGAAGAAATATTTTCTCCATGGAGGTATCCATCTTTGGGTGAACCACGTTAAATTTGTGTCTCTATTGTGTATGGTGTTTTATGCATTGCTTTGATTACTACTATTGATACTGCTATCTATACACTGCATAATATTGATTTGAAAAGAAAAGCAAAAAATGCTCTTATATTGTTCACCCCCCTCTCAGTATAAGCTTGTTTTCTTTAGAAAGAAGAGGGAAAATAAGAACCATGGACAAGAGTCAATCACAAGAACAACAAAATAAGAAGCACTCGACCATATTTTACAAGGCACTCAAATAGGTTACACAATATCTTCCATGGCTATTGCTTTTCATGTAACAAATATGGTCATAGAGCTGCACATTACACTAGTTATGTGAAAAATAATGTTGATACAAATTTCAATTCTTTTGCACCTCTTATGAATGATGATTTCATATGTTATAAATGCAATAATTTTGGGCACAAGGCTAAATGGTGCAAAATGGTATTTCTTGAGTCAAGTAAAAAGAATACAACTTCAACAATTAGGAGAGAGAGAGAAAAGAGCATGAGAAAGTTAGATCAATGTTAGTACAAACAACTCTTTATATTCAAGATAAGGGAAAATAGTGGTTCCTTGATAGTGTTTATTCTAATCATATGATAGGAGATAAGAGTAAATTTCTTATACTCAAAGAAATTTATGGAGGATCAGTAAAATTTGGTGATAATTGATCAACAAAAATCTATGGAAAAGGAACTTTGAGTTTAGATAATGAAAAAAAAGACGAAGAATTTATTGTATGTCAAGGGGTTGAGGCACAATATACTAAGTGTAAGCCAAATTTGTGATAATGGGCACATAGTTACATTTCATCCAAATAGGTGTGAGATCATAAATTTTAAAACTGGAAAGCTTATTGCAAATGCAAATAGAACTACAAACAACCTCTACATGCTAAGTGATATTAAAGGAGAAAAGTATTTTCTATCACAAGAAGATGAGAGTTGGTTGTGGCATAGAAGAATGGGTTATTTGAACTTTTACAACATAGTGAAAATAAGCAAAAATCAGGTTGTTAGAGATTTACCTAAGCTAAAAAGGCCATAAAACACAATCTGTGCACAATGGTAGCATGGGAAACAAACTAGAACAAGTTTCAAATCAAAAGGATTTTTTTCATCTGAGCCATTGAAACTAGTGCACACTGACCTATGTGGTCCTACAAGGACAAAGAGTCTACAAGGTGAAAGTTACTTTATATTATTTATAGACGATTATTTCAGAATAATTTGGGCAGCCTTCCTGAAATAAAAGTTAGAAGCTCTTGAGAAGTTTAAAGCTTTTAAAGAATTAGTGGAAAATGAAACAAGTAGAAGGATTAAGGGTTTAAGATCAGATAGAGGAGGATAATTTACCTCAAATGAATTAATATACTTTTGTGAGCAACATGGGATCAAAAGAGAATATTAATTAGCAATAAATCCTCAAAAAATAGGGTAGTTGAAAAGAAAAATAGGACTGTTGAAAATATGGCCAGAGACATGTTAAATGAGTCTAAAATTTTAGATGGTTTATTGAAAGAGGTAGTACATACAACAATGTATATCATAAATAGAGCTCAAGTAAGAGTAAATCATCACAAAACTCCATATGAGCTCTAATAGTAAAATATTGCAAAATATTTGGAAGCAACTGTTACATAATATGAGAAGAGAAATATTTGGGTAAGTTTGACTCAAGATGTGATGAAGGAATTTTTCTTGGCTATTCCACTAAGAGCAAAGCCTATATATGCTATAACAAAAGGACACATACTATTAAAGAAAGTATAAATGTGACGGTTGATGAGATGATAGCATCAAGAGAACCAACTCAAGAAATTGTGTATCAAGAAGAATAAAGTTTTCAAGAAGAGTTAGGTGAAGAATCATAAGAAGAAACACAAAGACTTTTACCTAAGACTCCATCCAGGTATGTACAAAAAAATCATCCAAGAGATAGACGAGGCAATGAATGAGGAACTAGATCAAATAGAGAAAAGTGAGACTTGGTAACTTGTCCCATGATCAAATGGCAATAATGTGATTGACACTAAATGGGTATTCAGAAACAATTTAAATGAATATGGTTAGGTAGTAAAAAAAAAAACAATATTAGTATGCAAAGGTTATGCACAAGTTTAGAGAATTTATTTTGATGAGATGCTTGCTTTAGTTGCATGAATCGAAGCTATAAGAATGTTCTTAGCTTTCTCAAGTTTCAAAAACTTCAAAGCATATCAAAAGGATGTTAAATCAACCTTTCTAAATGATGTTCTGGAAGAAGAGGTTTACATTGAGCAACCTGAGAGTTTTAGCTTAATTGATAAACTAGACTATGTATACATATTAAATAAGGTACTTTATGGACTAAAACAAGCACCTAGAGCTTGGTATTCAAGATTGGATAAGTAATTTTAGGAATAGGGTTTCAAGAAAGGAATAGTGGACAATAACTTATACATGAAAAATGAAGGAGATGACTTACTAATTATGGTTGTTTATGTGGATGCTATCTTTTTTGGAGGCAATAATTATAAGATGTGTCAAAAATTTACAAAGAGCATGCAGAATGAATTTTAAATGTCAATGCTTGATGAGTTGTCCTTCTTACTTAGACTTCAAATTTCATAATCAAAGAAAGGTGTATTTATCTTACAAACCAAGTATATAAAAGAGATGCTAAAGAAATTCAAGTTAGAAGATTGCAAACCAGTAAGTACCCCCATGGTTACAAAATACAAGTTAAGTAAATATGATGAATATCCAAAGGTAAATTAGAAATTGTACATATCTATGATTGGCATCTTATTATATGTCACAACTAAAAGACCAAATATAATGCAGGCAGTGGAACTAGTGGCAAGGTTTCAAGCAACACCAAAGGAAACACATGTAGTAGCAGTAAAAAGGATTCTCAAATATTTAAAGGGGAATATGGATTTTGGGCTCTAGTACCGCAAAAGCAAAAATTTCACTCTCATAGCATATACAAATGCATATTGGACTGGCAACATTGATGACAGAAAAAACACAAGTGGAAGAGCATTCTTTCTTGGAGATTGTTTAGTCTCTTGGCTAAGTAAGAAACAAGCTTTAGTATCATAATCCATAGCAAAGGCATAGTATATTGCAGTAGTTTCTTTTTGTACACAGATATTATGGATGAAGTGAACTTTAATGGACTTCAAGATAGAGCATGATCATCCTATCCCCATACTATGTGATAATACAAGTGCTATAAACATCTCAAAAAATACAGTGATGCACTTCAAGACCAAGCACATTTCGATCAAATACCATGTTTTTAGAGAGAAGGTGATGGATAAGCAAGTCATATTGGAATATGTTACTACAAATGAACATATTATAGACATCTTCACTAAGACACTTCCAAAAGAGACTTTTGAGTATCTTAGAGGAAAATTGGGAGTAGTTGTACTCCCACCCCAAAATTAATCACCTCAAGGAGAGGAGGTGGAGAGGGGGCTAAGCTAAGAGTCTTATCTTTAGCCCCAAAGGAGTCCCTTTGCCATTTATGTCAAAGGAGGAGAGATTTGCGTTAGGGGGAGAGCATTCAGTTAGGGGGAGTAGTTTCTAAAGGGGAGAAAAATTGAAAAAGGTAAAAAGAATGCTTAAAGCAAAAAGGGGTTGCCATCAATGACAAAGAGAGATATTGTTGGAAATTTGAGCATGTTTTGTTGTCATTGATGTCAAGAGGTTTGATGTCCAGTTTTGTCATCATTGATAAAAAAATATTGGTTCTCCAAAAGGCAAGGAAGTTGTTAAAAGAAGAAAATGGTATAATATTTATTTTAAATATTATATGTCTAAAGAGGCTATTGAGAAGCAACACACCCCCACTGAAAAAATCAATTTCACCCTCTGAAAATTTTGAACTTTCATTTTTGCAGTAGGGACCCTCTAGATGTTTTTCAGTCTTAATCCAGTTTTGCTTGTTTCCTTTTTAGGTTGTGCTTTTCCTGTCTTTCTAGCTTGTGTTTTCTTGGACTTAGCTTTTACATGCTAGAAATCATTCATGCTTAAGCCAAATCCTGCACCGGCACCAAGAAAATCCAGAAAACAGTCAGATAAATACATGAAAAATCAAATCTTTCCTTTTTTAGTAATGTCACGAAATCGCGACACTTCCATTTATGGAAATGTCGCGAAATCGCGACAGAAAATAGAAAATCGGCTAAGTCGCAAATGTGTAGCGAAATCGCGACACTTTCCATTTTTGGAAGTGTCGCGATATCGCGACATTTCCATTTTTGGAAAGTGTCGCAAAATCGTTGCCGACGGAGGAGAGAGAAGAAAGTTGTACGGAGGGGCGCGATTTGGCGACAATTTTCATTGAGTGCAAGAGAAAAATCAACTAAGTAAGAGCTTAAGTGCTAAAAGCTGCAGCGATGCGCTGCACGTTTTGGAGAAGGGAGTTCAAGTAGAAACTTGCAGCGATGCGCTGACATGTTCCAAAATCGCGGGGCATTTGTCGAAGAAGGCTCTAAACCAAAAGTGTAGCGATGCGCTACACGTTTTCGTTGTGAAAATGTGTTTAAGGTTGAGATGATTTCAAAATGAATAAGGGAGTTAAAGTGAATGGAGAGTGTGTAGCGATGCGCTGCACCTTTTTAAGAAAGTCTTGCAAAACAAGTATGCATCTGGATAAAGCGGCATGGTGAGAAGAATTTGAGAAGGTAGCGAAATCGCTACAAAATCGGATTGATTTGACAAAGACATAAAGTGCGATGGCTTTCAATGATGGAACCAGCCAAGAAGTGTCGCGATTTCGCGACATGTCGCAGAATCACGGCTGAAAATAAAAAAGTTGTACGGAGGCCAGGGAAGGTCACGATTTCGTGACATGTCGCATTTTTGTGACCTAGGAGGAAGAAGTTGCCGATGAGCCGGGGACGTCGCGATTTCGCGACATGTCGCGAAATCGTGACATGTCGCGAAATCGCGATAGGAGAGAGAAAGTTCCCCAAAGGGCCTGAAGTGCATTCCAGTTGTAAACAGAAGGTTTCCTGGGATAGCGACACGTGTCAAAGCACGAATGGGACAAATTAGGCCGACATGCAAGCTTATTTTGCGGTTTTTAATCTGATTTTAATGTTTAAAGCTTTGTTTTAATAAATTTTAAAGTACTAATTAATCTTTTCTCTTTCATGCAGGAATCCACCTGTCACTTCGGGACAACTGAAAAAGACCATAAAGGCAAAGTTAAAGTGCAGATTTAGTCAAGGACCGCCATGCTAGAAGAGAAGATGCCGGTGAGGGCATTCAATGACAAATTTATGGCAGAATTAATAGCATGAAGACAATTTCAACTCAGGGATGGCTTTACGGAGATCAGATCTGAGAGAGGTGGTGACTCATCCGGCTCACCAACGGAAATTAATGAGAGCATTCATTTGCAGTTGCGGATGAATGCAAGTGGCATTCAACTCTATCTTCTCCATTTATGGCAACTGACTGCACAGATTTGCAGAATGGTTAAGTTCTATCCACAGCTTTGTTTTAATGGCTTTATATTGTAAAACCCGGGTCCTAGGGTTTAAAAAAAGATAAGATTTGCAGTTTGGGGAAGAAGATATTTCTGAAAAGATCAGGGTCTGTCCTGAGTCTATAAATACTTCTTCTCAATGTAATCGCGGGAGGCGGAGACTTAGAAATAAAAGGCTTATAAGCAATTTCTTGCAAATTTTGTGAAATCCTTTGTTTTCTGGACTGGGAGTTGATGTGCTTTTGCTATTTTCTGTGGTAGCATGGCCAGGAGCCTAATATTTTACAGATCTGTGATAAGTGTATCTTCTTTCGTTATCCGTTCCATTAAAGTTTGTTAGATATATGCTT
This sequence comes from Wollemia nobilis, assembly GCA_028583015.1. Classification (NCBI taxonomy): domain Eukaryota; kingdom Viridiplantae; phylum Streptophyta; class Pinopsida; order Araucariales; family Araucariaceae; genus Wollemia; species Wollemia nobilis. The sequence continues at coordinate 10,204,588 of JAQPPZ010002969.1, read as the reverse complement.
GTAAATCTGCCATTATCAAGTTTAAATATGTTGTTAGGCTTCAGTTGTTCTATTGTCTGCTAGGGGAAATTACAGATTTGAGGTTAAGTTTGTTCTAATTGCTCTGTCTTCATTGTGTGAGCTAGGCTGCCGGTGAAAGATACCAGTTTTAACCAGCTGCCCTTGGATTTATAATTTTTTGCTAGATCTGTTCCACTTTGCCTTGTGCTCCTAGTTGAAAGTGATCTTAGAAATCTGGACACTTTCTTCTTGGATTTGTTCTGTTGTGAAGCTAGTAGCATAGATAAAATTGATAGTTTAAGTTTTACAGTTTAAAGTTTGATAAACTTCCCTTTCTGCCTTACCCTACCCTCTCTTTGCTTATCGTGAATGATCCATTTTTATTTTCTTTATTTGTCTTTTATTTGAATCTGCTGACCCATGAGAGCTAGATCAAGAATCAATTTCAAAACCTGATTGTTAACAAGTAACAACTTCTGCAACTACTGAACAAGTTCAAGAACCCCCTGTAAGGTAACAGACAGTCCATATTGAAATCTATTCCAGAAGCGGAAAAGAGTGAATAGACATTCGACCCGACTCTGTAACTCGCACCTTGGATAACCAGCTAGATCCTAAAGTGAGTGGGATTCGTCCCGTGGGTGTCTCCGGAGCTTCCTGCTCATCCTTCGTAGGGTGCGTATGAAAGTCGGACCAACATCTAATTGGCGCTAGAAGGAGGGCATTGAACATCTGTTCTTAGTGCACTTGAGTTGGGAAATCCGACTGTATGTGGTGCTTGACAAATACTGTATTTTATCCAGAGTCTGGCATTTTAACATTTAAAAGTGGCTCAGTTTTATAAATTGTCAGTACAGTTTTTGTAAGTTGTCAGTGCAGTGTTTTAAATTGCCAAATACAGAACCTGTTGAGAACTGCAAAGTTATAAGTGCTTGTGAAAGCTGGATTCTACATACAGGGTAACAAGGTCCCACCCCAGAGCTGGAGAGCTCCTTGTTCCTGAATTAGAAACTCCGAGAAGAAGTAGCCACAGAAGGGCCACATCTCTATCACAGACAGTTTTATCACCATTGATAGTCACTCCAACCAGAGCTCAGAATATTCTTGTCAATCCATTAGCTATGGCAAATTGGTTGGGCTCCACGACTTTGAACATTCCGGGTATAGCCCATGACTTGCCCGAAATCCGAGAAAGATATCTCCCCAGGTACAAACATGATGGGACAAGAACTGCAGAAGAACACTTGGTTGCATTCAAGAATGCACTGAAGTTATTAAATGTACAGCATGAGGATGTTGCCTGCAGACTCTTCCCGTTCACTCTCCAGGAGGGAGCTTATGATTGGTTTTTAAACCTCACCAATGATTCTATCACCAGTTGGAATGATTTAGAGAAAGTTTTTGTGTCACAGTTCGGGGAAGTGATAGACCCCAGTATTTTATATCAGCAGTTTTCTAGCATCAAAAGGGAATTAAGTGAATCTATCAGATCCTATAATGTCAGATTCCGGAAAGCCTATGGTAGACTTACTGGGTATTATGTACCTAATGCTGACTTGGCATTAGAGATTTTTAGAAATTCCCTGGATCCCATGACCTCTGTCTTCTTGAAGAGAGATGCCACCATTACCAATTTGACGAAGCCTACAAAGAAGCTTTGATTCTGGAAAGACAGTTGGGACCCCAGCCTTTAAATGCTCAGCAAGTTCCTCTGATCACACAAGCTGCTCCTGTGTTTAATCCCATTCCACATCAGATGATGCTGCCAGTCTGTCAGACTCTACCATCAGCAAGTCCATCAACTGCTGCACCTGTTGAGAATGTACAGAACCCAGTGAAAGAGGCTGACAATGCAAGGATTGAAGAAGTCTCAAAGATTGTTCAGAAGCTGGCCAATGATTTTCTGAGTTTTAAAAGGCAAACTTCTACTGGTGACAATCCCAACAGATACTCATATCAGCCAAACAGATTTAACGGGCCCCCATATGAACCTAATAAAGATTACAAGGGTAAAACTCATGATGTGAACATCTGTGATTTAGCCCTGCCCAACTGGTGCAGAATACATGCCACTTCTCAGCATGGGGAGTTGGACTATCTGGAATTTTGCAATGCATTTGAAGCCTTGTCTGGTGATCTGATCTCCCCTGAAAATCAAAGAACTGTTGATGGCCCAAGTTCATCTGGCCACAGTGCAGCCATGGTCCTGGATTCCTTTTCTTTCCCGGATGAATCTGAGAATGTAGTTGAAATGCCTATAGATGAAGTACAGGCTTTCCAGCAGTACAGAAGAGATAACTACAACCTGAGGAACAGGAATCCTGAGCCAAATACCACATCAACTCCTCCTGACAACTCTCACAATATTCCTCCGGACCCCTCTCCAAGCAATAATCCACCTCCACCAAAGGGAGGAGCTCAGAGAGTACCAGATGTTGTTGTTCCTCCACTTAACAAAGGATATAACATAGTGGAGGATATGAAAAAGATTAAGGCCAACATTACTCTGCATGAGCTGGCACAGATTTCAGAGCAGAGAGACAACCTGATAAAGACATACTGCGGCCTGCTGCTAAACCTGTAGACAAGGGAAAGAAAATAGCAAATGCCAATCTAGCCATGTACAAAGAAAAAACTGAAGTTCCCCCCTTTTTATTGACTGTCAGAATTTTTGGGAAGAACTTACATAATTGTTTGGTAGATTCAGGTGCATCTGCTAATGTTATGCCGTTGGCCATTTGTCAGCAATTGGGGTTGACCCCAATGAAGTCTGAAAGGAGAGTCGTCCAATTGGACAAGTCAGAAGTTAAAGTTGTTGGAGAGCTTCAAAATATTCACATCCAATTAGCCTCTGAGCCTAGGGCTCAGCATAAGATTGAAATCCAAGTTGTGGATATCCCAGTGGGGTATGGGATGCTGTTGAGTAGGGATTGGTCTAGGTCCTTGAATGGATATCTGGCAACAGATTTTTCACACATGTGGTTGCCATGGAAAGGAGTGGCAAATCAGTTGCGGGTTGACAGAGAACCCAGGTACAAGCACACCATTACAGAGTACAATGCGGCTAATGAAACTGTCAATATTGCGAGAGGTAGATATTGGTGTCTACAATTTGACAGCTAGGCGAGTAACCAGTTTAACAAAGCTCATCCTGTACATACTAATGAAGTCTGGACACTTCATGTGGATGGAGCCAGATGTAAGCAGGGTTCTGGAACAGGGGCAGTCCTCAAAGGGCCTCAAAGTCAGACATTTTTTATGTCTTACCGCCTGCAGTTCCCATGTACTAATAATTTAGCAGAGTATGAAGCTCTGATTTTAGGTTTAAAGTTTGCTTTGGATAGAAATGTGAAAAACATTCAAGTTTTCACTGATTCAGAATTAGTGGCAAGCCAAGTCAGGGGTAAGTTTCAGTGCAAAGCCTCTTATCTGAAAGGATACAAGCACGGGGCCTGGGATCTTGTAGAAGGCTTTGATGCATTCAACTCGACACACATACCCAGGGAACAAAATTCACATGCTGATGTCCTGGCATCTTCAGCTGCAAGTTTAAAGCCATTGGAAGATTTTAAGTGGGATAAGTTCTCAATTGAGTTAGTCCCCTGTCCTTCAGTTCCAAACAATATAGACAACTTTCAAGTTTTCTCAGATGATCAACAGATTGTAAACTTTTTGCAGAGTACTAACACCTTTGAGAATGCTATAATTGATGAAGGCCAAAGGGACACCCTGATGGAACAGTTGGATGATGACAGGGGAATCATGAGGTTGAAGGACAACAGGATCCCAAAGGGAATGGTGGAGCTAGAGAGGCTATTTGATGTTGACAAGATCAAGCAAAGGGTGAATTCTGAGGATTTTGTGGCTGCCACAGACAATGGGACTGAAGACTTGAATGTAGGCACTGAGGAGGATCCAAAGAACATCAAGTTGGCAAAGGATTGTGACCCGAAAATAAAGAGAAATATGATTGATTTCCTGCACAAGTCCAAGGATGTAATGGCCTGGTCATACAAGGATTTAAAGGTATTTGACCCAAAAGTTTACACTCACATCATACCTTTGAAAGAATCTTGCAAGCCTTTCAGACAAAAACAGAGGCATGTTAATGCTCTGTTAGAACCCCTTATCCTGAAAGAAGTGGAGAAGCTCTTGAGTGCAGCAATTATTTTTCCCATCAGGCACTCTACCTGGGTGGCCAATCTGGTGCCAGTCAGGAAGAAAAATGGGGAGATCCGCCTGTGTGTGGATTTCAGGAATTTAAATAAGGCTTCTGAAAAGGACAACTATCCCCTGCCTTCTATGGATGAAGTCCTGCAAATTGTCAATGGATCAGAGATGATGTCTTTCTTGGATGGCTTCTCAGGGTACAACCAGATATTGGTTGAGAAAGAAGATAGAATGAAGACTGCTTTTACAACTAAGTGGGGTACTTTTGCTTACAAGAGAATGCCATTTGGTTTAATAAATGCAGGAGCAACATTTCAGAGAGCAATGGATCATGCCTTCAAGGGGCTTATGGGCAAATGTATTGTTGTGTACATGGATGATTTAACAGTCTTCTCCAAATCCAGATTTGACCATGTCAAGCACTTAGAGTCTGTGTTTAACAAGTGTAGGGAGTTTGGCATTTCTCTGAATCCAAAGAAATGCATTTTTGGTGTAACAGAAGGGAAGCTCCTAGGGCATTTAGTCACAAAGGATGGCATTTCTATGGATCCAGGCAGAGTTGAGGCCATATCTGGCATACCATTTCCCAACTCCAAGAAAGAGTTGAGGTCATTCTTTGGAAAGATAAACTTTGTCAGGAAGTTTATCTCTGGCTTTGCAGAGATAGTTAAGCCAATGAATGACATGTTAAAGCAATCTGCCCAGATTGTCTGGACCCCAGAGGCTAAGGCAGCCTTCCAAGAGATTAAGACAGCTATTAAACAAGCTCCAGTTCTGGTAAGCCCAGACTTCAGTGCAGATTTTTATCTGTACACTTTCTCTTCTGAACATACACTTGCTGCAGTTCTGACCCAACGGAGGGAAACCGGAGAACATCCAATTGCTTTTAAGAGCACTAATTTGAAGGGAGCTGAACTAAAATATTCCAGATTAGACAAACAAGCTTATGCTTTAGTAAGAGCAGTGAAGCAGTTCAGACACTATATACTCAGAAGCAAAACTCATGCCATAGTGCCAGACCCAGCTGTGAAGTACCTTCTAAGTCAAAATGAGTTGGGTGAACTGAGAGGCAATTGGGTTACTAGGTTGCAAGAGTATGACTTGGAGATTAGGCCTGCTAAACTGATCAGAGGACTTGGCTTGTCCAGACACATTGCTGAAGTGCCTCCACAGCAAGAAGTTAATCAGTTGAATTTTGAATCTGATGATTGGTATGGAGATATCATTCATCTGCTACAGTTTGGAATTTGCCCATCCCATTTGAACAGAACTCAAAGGAGAGCATTAAAGTTAAAAGCTGCTCATTATCTCCTCAAGGCAGGTACTCTGTACAGGGAGAATTATGCTGGCATCTTTCTAAGGTGCATTTCTCCCAGTGAAGTCAGTGAAGTCATGGCTAGTTTTCATGAAAAACTAGGGGCAGGGCATTCATCAGGATCTGCTACAACACATAAAATATTAAGAGCAGGCTATTACTGGCCTACACTTTTTAAGGATGCACATCAGCATGTCAGAACCTGCCATCAATGCCAGACTTTTGCAGCCAAAGAGGCTAACCGGGCTCTGCCATTGCAACCAGTTGTGATAAACAAACCTTTCATGCAGTGGGGACTTGATTTTGTGGGGGTGATCAATCCAAATTCCTCAGCAGGACATAAATATGTGCTGACAGCTACTGACTATTGCACAAGGTGGGTTGAAGCAGCAGCCACTACAAGAAGTACAGCCCAGGAAGTCATTGAATTTCTTGAATCAAATGTCATAACTAGATTTGGGGTTCCCCTGAATTTGGTATGTGATAATGGACCAGCCTTCCAATCATTGGAATTTGCAGATTGGGCATACCAGATGGGGATAGTTATCAGATTCTCATCCAACTACTATCCCCAAGGCAATGGATTGGCTGAGTCCACCAACAAGAACTTAATGAATGCCATCAAAAAGTCTGCAGCAGATAAACCCAGGCGATGGCATACATTGTTGAAATATGCACTTGTGGGCTGACCGGATAAAACACAAAGTTGCTCTTAAGACCTCTCCCTTTGCTTTGCTGTATGGTACCCAGCCAATTGTTCCCATCTCCTTGAAGTTGCCCACCTACCAATTTGCCTTAGATTATTTTGAGGATCATGATGATGCTGAAGCCCGTGTTTTAGATCTCACTAACTTGCAGGATGAAAGACTCCAAGCCCTGGAGCACTTCAGTAGGCATCAAGAAACTGTCAAAAGGTGGTTTGACAAGAGGGCCAAAGTGAAGGCTTTCGGATCGGCTGACTTGGTGCTCTTGTGGGACAAGGCTCATGAGAAGAAGGGTAAGCATACAAAGTTGCAACCACTGTGGATAGGCCCCTACCAAATTGCTGAGATATTGGGTAACAATGCATTCCGTTTACAAGATCTGGATGGTAATTTTTTGGACCTCCCTGTTAATGGTCAATACTTGAAACATTATTTCTCGGCTGTTCCATCCAATCTATCATTTGAATGAAGTCATAAAGAAGTTGTAATATGTGTACATATTGTAAATAGCTCTGCAAGTTTATTTTGCTTTAGTTTAGTTCTAGTTTTCTTGTGCAATTGCTTCAATAGTTTTTAGTTTTATGTTTCTTCTTGGTTGCCTGTACAGTTTTTAGTTGCTGTGTTTTTAGTTAATCCTTGCTTTTATTTAAGTCTGGTCTTTTGTTTCAATTTTAGTTGCTTTGCTTCTTTTTCTTTCTTTGCTGTACAGTTCAGTGTTTTAGTTTGTACAGTTTTATTTTGTTTTGCTTTAAGGCCTGTGTCTGTCCTTGGAAGTCTGTGCAAAGTCCTTTAGCTTCTGAAATCTGTTCTTTGCCTTTGTCTGAGCATCAATGAAAAGTCAGCCTGCTAAAAATTGTTTTATTCTGAGCTGATCAATCCGAGTCTCCACTCTTGTTCATTATTCTAATTGAGATAGTCTGCTTACTCTGAACTGTGGAACTATTTTGCTATTCAGGATGAAGGTAGAGAGATGATTGGATCTTGTGTCTTGCTTGCCACAGTTGTTTTAATTATAGAGAAGCTGCTATGCTGTTTAGTTGGAGGAACTCCCAGGGAATCCAAGAAAAGCTGGTTATAAGAGGGGACTATGGTTCATGCAATTATTTGGGTATCCACAGAGGCTATCAGTGCCTAGACTGAAACAGTTCCGGATTGATCAAATGATAAAAGAAAATTGTGATTTCTTTAAGGCCTTTCAGATATTGATATATTTCAAAAAAAAGAGAGATATAAAAAAAAAAAAAAGAGTATATGAAAGAAAAGAGTTGTTCAATCAGAGAGATCTTTTACCAAGGTACTTCCAGATTCTTCCTTACAGTTGTAAATTTGGGTCGTGTAAATCTAAAGGGTAACTCTGTCTAGGCTGTAAAAGGCTAAACTAGTAAACAGAGCTCTACTCGGTTTCCCCTTTTTATGATCTAGAGAAGTTGATCAGTCCAGAGTTCAACATTCGATTCAGTCATCCTTGAAGAAAGTTTATACCCTTTGAAATTGCACATCAAAAATCTTCCTTGAAGTAATTCAGCCTAGTATGTCCTTGGGAAATTTTAACAGCTAGCAGTTAGCAGTCAATTTATTGTGAAGAATGTCTGTGGCAAGGCATGATGCATGGTCTTTTTGTTTTGAAACCAGAGTCTTGGGTTCTAAAATAGTGCTACTATTTTACCCGTAGATATCGCCATTTGTTGAGAAGCAACACACCCCCACTGAAAAATGAATTTCACCCTCTGAAAATTTTGAACTTCCATTTTTGCAGTAGGGACCCTCTTGATCCTTTCCAGTCTTAATCCAGTTTTGCTTGTTTCCTTTTTAAGTTGTGCTTTTCCTGTCTTTCTAGCCTGTGTTTTCTTGGACTTAACTTTTACATGCTAGAAATCATTCATGCTTAAGCCAAATCCTGCACCGGCACCAAGAAAATCCAGAAAATAGTCAGATAAATACATGAAAAATCAAAACTTTCCTTTTTTGGTAATGTCACGAAATCGCGACACTTCCATTTATGGAAATGTCGCGAAATCGAAAATAGAAAATCGGCTAAGTCGCAAATGTGTAGCGAAATCGCGACACTTTCCATTTTGGAAGTGTCGCGATATCGCGACATTTCCATTTTGGAAAGTGTCGCAATTTCGTGAGGAGGAGAGAGAAGAAGGTTGTACGGAGGAGCGCGATTTGGCGACAATCCATAACATGTCGCATTTCAGAGTGCAAGAGAAAAATCAACTAAAAGAGCTTAAGTGCTAAAGCTGCAGCGATGCTGCACGTTTTGGAGAAGGTAGTCAAAGTAGAAATTGCGACGACGCTGACATGTTTCAAAATCGCGGGGCCTTTGTCAAAGAATTTTCTAAATCAAAAAGTGCAGCGATGCGAGTTAAATTAAGAGCGATGCGTGCACCTTTTGAAGGAAGTCTTGCAAAACAAGTATGGAAATAATGATGAGAAGAAGAATATGGGCGAGAGGCACGATTTTGTGACATGTCGCGAAATCGTGACATGTCGCATTTTCGCGGTTGGAAATAAAAAAGCGATGGGTAGGGAAGGGTGTCACGATTTCGCGACATGTCACGAAATCGTGACATGTCACATTTTTGCGACCTGTTGAGAAGAAGAGCCGCTAGAGCCAGGGACGTCGCGATTTCGCGACATGTCGCAGAATCGCGATAGGAGAGAGAAAGTTCCCCAAAGGGCCAGAAGTGCATTCCAGCTGTAAACAGAAGGCATCCTAGGATAGCGACACGTGTCAAAGCGCATATGGGACAAATGAGGCCGACATGCAAGTTTACATTGCGGTTTTAATCTGATTTTAATGTTTAAAGCTATGATTTAATGTTTTATTAAAGTACTAATTAATCTTTTGTCTTTCATGCAGGAATCCATTTGTCACTTGCGGGACAACCGAAAAAGACCATAAAGGCAAAGTTAAAGTGCGGATTTAGTCAAGGACCGCCATGCTAGAAGAGAAGATGCCGGTGAGGGCATTCAATGACAAATTTATGGCAGAATTAATAGCATGAAGACAATTTCAACTCAGGGATGGCTTTACGGAGATCAGATCTGAGAGAGGTGGTGACTCATCTGGCTCACCAACGAAAATTAATGAGAGCATTCATTTGCAGTTGCGGATGAATGCAAGTGGCATTCAACTCTATCTTCTCCATTTATGGCAGCTGACTGCACAGATTTGCAGAGTGGTTAAGTTCTATCCACAACTTTGTTTTAATGGCTTTATATTGTAAAACCCGGGTCCTAGGGTTTAAGAGAAGATAAGATTTGCAGTTTGGGGAAGAAGATATTTTTGAAAAGATCAGGGTCTGTCTCGAGTCTATAAATACTTCTTCTCAATGTAATCGCGGGAGGCGGAGACTTAGAAATAAAAGGCTTATAAGCAATTTCTTGCAAATTTTGTGAAATCCTTTGTTTTCTGGACTGGGAGTTGATGTGCTTTTGCTGTTTTCTGTGGTAGCATGGCCAGGAGCCTAATATTTTATAGATCTGTGATAAGTGTATTTTCTTCCGTTATCCGTTCCATTAAAGTTTGTTAGATATATGCTTGTAAATCTGCCATTATCAAGTTTAAATATCTTGTTAGGCTTCAGTTGTTCCATTGTCTGCTAGGGGAAATTACAGATTTGAGGTTCAAGTTTGTTCTAATTGCTCTGTCTTCACTGTGTGAGCTAGGCTGCCGGTGAAAGATACCAGTTTTAACCAGCTGCCCTTGGATTTATAATTTTCTGCTAGATCTGTTCCACTTTGCCTTGTGCTCCTAGTTGAAAGTGATCTTAGAAATCTGGACACTTTCTTCTTGGATTTGTTCTGTTGTGAAGCTAGTAGCATAGATAAAATTGACAGTTTAAGTTTTACAGTTTAAAGTTTGATAAACTTCCCTTTCTGCCTTACCCTACCCTCTCTTTGCTTACCGTGAAATGATCCATTTTTATTTTCTTTATTTGCCTTTTATTTAAATCTGCTGACCCATGAGAGCTAGATCAAGAATCAAGTTAAAAACCTGATTGTTAACAAGTAACAACTTCTGCAACTACTGAACAAGTTCAGGAACCCCCTGTAAGGTAACAGACAGTCCATATTGAAATCTATTCCAGAAGCGAAAAAGAGTGAATAGACATTCGACCCGACTACGTAACTCGCACCTTGGATAACCGGCTAGATCCTAAAGTGAGTGGGATTCGTCCCGTGGGTGTCTCCGGAGCTTCCTGCTCATCCTTCGCAGGGTGCGTATGAAAGCCGGACCAACAGAGGCTAAAAAGGTTGAAGAGCCAAGAAAAGAGAAGCAAGTTTAAAAAGAAATAATAATATTATAATAATTAATATTATAATATTTGGGCAAAAGGAAGAGGTAAAAAATAACAAGGTCCAAGAAATCATTTAAAAAGGATATCCCTGACAAAGTCCATTGAGCAGGTTATAAAGGTTGGGAAATTTTTTAATTTATTTAAATTAAAATATTTTAACCTAAGGTTAAAATTTTAATTTAAATAATTAATGGCGCCAAAGTTCAAAGTTTTAATTCAAATTTAATTTTGAATTCGAAGGAGGGCCGACATGTTTTAATGCAAAGGAAAAGGTATTTATAGGAAATGTTTTTCATTTCCTAAGTTATTGCAATATTTGAATGCCCAAGTGATAGTAAATCGAGCGCTGCATTTTCGAGAGGGAAAAATATTTTTGTGAGGTTTTTGAACAGAAGGAGGTAGACATGTATTTAATTTTGATTGGCATGATTGGATTATCCCATAGAATTGGGTAGCACATATGGTGATCAAAGGTGTGCCTAAGGCGTTGTGATAGGAAGGTCATGGTTTTGAATCCCATGCCGTTCATTTTGCTAAAGGAGGAAAAAGTTTCATTTTCAATGAAACTTGTGAGAGGCGACTTTAATATAGAAGAGTGTATATTTGGTTCACGTGTGGACATGTAGCTTAGATGGTAGCCTAGCCTTGGTCTAAGTTGCAACAATGGATTAGGTTGTGGGTTCGAGTTTGGATGTTGGTCATTGAGACGTGCGCAATATTTTTGGTGATGTGGGCCAATATTAAGGTATATAATTTTGATTTAAATTTTGCCAAAGATTTTAGAATGCGGAAGTTGTTTTAAGGCCACGTGATATTAAAAGGGCATGTGTGAAATGTTTAGGGAGTCATAAGGGTTGTTGAATAAATATTTTATTTTTGGTGCTTAGAAAATAAATAAAGGATTCGAGATTATAAGGTGTTAACAAAGGAACTTTATTTTTATGTGTTGATTATTATTTTGAGAGTATTGGATTTTATAAGGTGTTAACCAAGGAACTTTATTTTTGTATGTGTTGAATAAAAAGGAGTAATAAAGTGTATTTGTGACTTGACATTTTGATTGTATTTCTTGTATGGTGAAATAATATTTGAAGTGGATTTTCATGTGGAAAGTTTGAGATAGATTGTTTCTATATAACCTAGAATTGGCATAAGGATTTGATTGTGAGTAAAATAGGTTTTTGAAGATATATCTCCATCAAAGCAAAAAGGTATGGGCACACTATCTTTTATTTAGAGTGATTGAAATGAATGTATGAAATATAAGGTGGAGTGAAAAGGATTGATGAGTATTGATAGAAATGTATGAGCAAGTTTAAGTGCATCTTGTTTATGGATGATTTGATTTGAGATAGAGATTAAAAGTTGTTTGAATTAGGGTGTGAGACCCACATGGTGATATTTATTTGAAAAATATGAAAACACTTGTTTAGGGTTTATGAGAAAGTTGTGTTTCATTGGTTGAATAATTAAATGAAACTTTTTGAATGTTGGTTTGAGTATGTTTATGATTGAGCAAGTCTTGGTGAAGGCTTGTAGGTATATTTGAGCAAGTATTGGTGAAGACTTGAGACAACATTGAGAGAAGAGTTGATTGATTGATTTGTTCAAGCTTTGTGTTAAGGATTGGGGTAGATCTATGTAGATTTTATTTGTGATTTGATCAAGCTTTGTGTTAAGGATTGAGAAAATATTTTAGGATATATTTTGGTGCATATTTAAGTGTAAATTTGTGTTAGACCAAAGAAAAACTTGTGAGCATATTTGTGCTAGACCAATGACAATGTTTAGTATAGATTTGAGACAGATATTAAGCAGAGTTGAGAGCAATATTTAGAGGTGATAGAGTAGAGGATAGTAGTCTCCAGTGGATAGAGATCCATTAGCCAAGGCAGTGATGACAAATATCTTTTGTGGGGAGAGATCCATAAGCCAATGTAGTGGGGGTAGAAGTCTTTTAAAAGAGCACCAACCAAAGCAAAGGAGAAAGGGTTCTCCTATGGATAGAGTTACATGAACCAGAGCAAGGGGATTGGTATCTCCTTTGGATAAAGGTCTATAAACATTGTAATAGGGAATTGATTTCCAAAAGAATTTATTGAGAAAATTTATAAGGAAAATTTTCTCCGTGGAGTAGCCCATATTGGGTGAACCATGTTAAATCGTATCTCTCATGTGTGTGATGTTATGTGGAATGCTTACTGATTTAATATTGTTGATGTTATCATATGGATTGAAAAGTAAAAAGTTTTATCTTATACTTGTTCACCCCCTCTTAGTATAAGCTCATGTTCTTCACTAAGATACCAATTTGGGAGGTCTATATAAGACACCAAAAAACTTCATAAAAAAGAGAGAATTGATACCTAATTGATGTAATGAAGTGCTTCCCTTATGTTATTAGAGAGCTCAATCTCATATAATCATTAAGGTGCTGCAAAAATTGTGTCATAAAGTTTGCATTCACATACATGGAGCTTTGGAGAGCTTGAGGAGTAATTTCCATCATTGTTCATCATTAATTCACCATGAATTTGAGCCAATTCCCATGATATAACTATTTTTTAGAACACAAAAAACCTTGAACATCAATTCAACAATCAAATTGAATGTCACCAAGCATTGAGCACAGAGAACGGGGTTTCTATTTGATGGTCATTGTAATTGATAGTGGCTCATAAGTAGAGCCATCAGAACTAATGACAGATAATAGAGCCTATCGATATGATCAATAATGACCTTGCTGTGATGTTCAATTTTCTCTATTTTAGTAAATAGATCATTTTTAGCAGTTTTTAATTTTATTTCTAACATAGTTTAATAGCATTTTAATTTGGTATTTCATGTATTTATTCATCATTTTATGAATTTTCCTTTCCATTTTGCATTATCATGAAGCATACCTCATCTTGATAGGTTTTACATTTGCTATTAATGCTTTGTAGGTGCTTATGTATGCAGGTTAAATGCCTAATTAGGAGCAAGTTGATGAGTGGTAAAATGTGCATGTTTTATGAAGTATTTTATATACCTTTTATTTGTAAATGTATGTAAATAACTGTATTATGATGGTTTAATATATCTTATTTCTATGATTTATGAGTAAATTTGATTTATGATGATAAAGTGATAAATATTCATATTTTATGCAAAATGTGCAAGTTTATGTGTGTTTTAGATAGATGAACATTGTAGAGGCTTTGCAAGGATAGACATGGCAAGATAGACTAGATAATAGGTATGGGAAAACCAACCGTGTGAATGATGTACTTAGAAGACTTGAGGATGAACACTAAATAAAGATGCTATGAAAACCTGGAAAATATCTACGAAAAACCTGTTTGTATAATAAACATGCCACATATGCTACAACTTGGTCAAATACCACATGGGTAGTGGGAGAATCAAACATGGACGAGTTCAAATGCCACATGGGATGACTCATAATTATTTATTTGGGCATATAAATTTGTTATGAGATTTTTTATAAAGCTACATGTATGCTTATAATAAATATGTCATTTCCTAAAGAAAAGGATAAAGTTGTTGGAATAAGTCTAAATTAGTGGTTATGTTGTATTAAGTCTAAATCAGAGGTTATGTTGTTACGTAGTTATTGGAACAAGTCTAAGTTAGTAGTTATGTTGTTATGTAGTTGTTAGAATAAGTCCAAATTAAGTGATTATGTTATGTATTTTTAGAAGTTCAACTTGGATTCATTCAATGTGTAACAAAGAGAAGTTGTAGCTTCTCTCGTAAAGAGCATAATTTAAAGTTATAAATTAAAGATATCTTTATGTTAGAAAGGCCTAGATACACATGGAAGAACATAAGTATATTTCTATAACCATTTTACATTGTATGAGTCATGCATATTGGAATAAAAGATTATAGTAAGCATCATTTTATTTCTTCTATGAGCATGGTAAAATCGTTCTTCGTCTTATTTATGTTCTGCTTTCTACTCTAAGATTTATTTTATTTTCCTACAACCATGAAATAATTAGCATTAGATTAATTAAATTAAATATATTACTAAAGTTAAAATAGACTAGAAAAAGGAGAAGGGGTTAATACTAGCCTTTCGGAGGCAGGGTCCACTTCAAAAGCCCCTAAATCTCTTCCTCCACTAACACGGTAGATAAAATTAGAATATAGATTAATTTGCATTAAAACATAATTATAAAATATATTAAATAAATAATGCATTAAGTAAATCATTACGTGGATCCACATTAGACTAAGTCATAAATTGTATTTCTTTACATTAAGCACAATTTCATTTCATTTCATTTTCTTGCAAACCTTTATTTTTTGTAACCTAATCTTAAGAAATTGAATTAAATAAATTGGTTAATGTAATGAAATATCTATACTATATATCTATTTTTTTAAATCAATTAAGAGCTAGTTTGATAAATTAAATTATTAGATGTTCAAGCTAGACATTTTTGGTGCCTTTGTCAGGGAGAACATTGCCATTGCATTAATCTGAAGACTGTTGGACCACGTAAGGAAGGAATCATACCTACATGTGGAGGGTGGTGCAAGTAGTGATCAACACATGTGTAGGCCTATATGCGGAGGGTGGTAAAAGTAGTGATCAACGCACGTATAGAGTTGCATGTGGAGGGTGGCACAAGTAGTGATCAATGCACATGCACACCAAGCATCCTCCACATTAGGTGGACCAGTTTCTATTTTATTAAATCAACTTTTATTGCTTTCCTAGAGTTAGGTTTTATTTTCCAGACATTTATTTTCCAATATTTACTTTTCAGCAATTTCCCTTTTCAACAATTTCCTTTTTCTACAATTTATTTTTCCAATAATTTATTTTCTTACATAGTGTGGTTGTTGGTAGTTTAAATCTAAGACTCTTTGGTCTATATAAACATAAGGTAGTAAAGGAAGTAGGTGTGATTAAGTGACAACCATAATGAAAACATCCCTTAGAAGTAAAACGGTAACAACAACACTTTATTTTCTTATTATGCTAAAATCAACTGGCCAATCCATCTTGGTTTCAGTACAGTCAGAACTATTTTTAGAAAAAACGAAACAACAAAAACAAAAGAAAAAATATATAAATATATATAAATTGTAAAAAAAAAGATAAAAGAGAAGTAAAAGTTGCTAATGGTGGATAGTTGCATTTATAAACCTCAGGAAATTACAGCTAGAACAAGAATTTACTCTACTAGGAAAGAGTAGTTAGGTAAAAAGAGTTGGGTATTTAAAAAATATATATATAAACAAATAAATAATAATAATTATATATATAATAATAATAAACTATATATATAAAAGAAATAAATTAATAAATAAATGGGATTAGAGGCATTACATAAACCATCTTAAGCAATAGGTTGATGCAATCAACTACTATTAAATAAAACTTCTATTTTCTATCTTAAAGCAACAAAATACTATTTACTAAATAAATTGTTGCTCTATAATCTAATATATTTAGTAAATAAGTAAAATCATTAAAAGGAATGTAGTATAATTAGTCCTCTTATCTTGAAGAGTAAAGCACCAGTCAAAAATATGGATGAAAAAAATATTTATGCTACTTGGCCAATGAAAGAATATCATCATGAAACTAAACTAAAGATCACTCTATGTTCCTTATTTGTTTCATCATGGAGTTCTAATATATATAATGTTTTCATATTATTTTTCATCAATATTCAGTCTCAATATTATTGTAGAAAGGTTCCAAAGAAGACATCTCTTCTAGTTAAATCACTTTAAAAACTTGTAGGGAAATTACTACCACACTTTGCATAACACTTTGTTTGCTAAAATAAAATCTAGGTGTTTTTAATCACTCAACCACCCCTAGTGTTTTAAGCAAATTTCCATTGAAAATCAAACAATCCTTAAAATGCCATAGGTTGTTTCTAGTCAATCAAGTTTTCTCTTGGACTATGCATGTTATAACATATAAAAACATTGTGAAGTTGGGAAATAATAACTCATGAAGTTACTACTACCATAGAGTGAACGGTTTCCCTTGCTTATCCAATTATGCACATGGTCTAGAAAGCTAATGAATTGGAAAAAGGACAAGCTCTCCCTTCATCCTTAAAAAAAAATCCCTTGCTCTCTCTCTAAATGAGCAAGTATCCAAAAATAATAATCTCCTTGCTTTCCTTTAAAATGAGCAAGAATCTAGAATCCCTCCCTACGGTGAAAGTTTAGGGCACGTGCAATTTTTGTGATGATGATCCCCCTTGATCATTTCCCTGCACCATCGCTAGACTCCCCCACATCGCTGGTCTTCTGGCCGTTAGGGACTAGCACGACGTGTGAATGTGGAATGCAAAGGTTCCCCATGACGCCACCAAGCATTCCTGAGTTCGGGGACTACGATGCCCCGAACCCTAGCGGGACTGAGTCCATGGCCTACGATCGAATCAGTCCACTCTTAGGAGGAGACGGGAATCTCCATGCGGCCCTCCAACTCTCCGAGGGTGGAATCCTTAGTGGGAAAGCATCCTTCATCGATATTTTGCAAAAAAAGTGGTTCCCTCCCTCATCCACGACAAACGAATTCATCACCCATGGAAGCGATGTTTTGTGCCCTAAAAGCCTTATGGAGGGCTATGAGTCCCGGGACACCCACTCCCTGGTGGGAAAATTTATCGGAGGCCACCCCGATATGGACGTCATCCGTAGATGGGCTGCGTCCAAGTGGAAAACCCTAGGGAATATGGAGATCTCAGCAATGACCCGAGGGTTTTTCATGATCCAGCTCAACACCCAGGAAGACACCGAGCGCATCTTATCCGGAGGCCCATGGTTCTTCGGAAGGTGAAGTCTATTTCTAAAAAAGTGGCAAGCAAAATTTGATCCCAATTCCTAGAATATCAACTTCACCCCCATCTAGGTTAGGCTCCTAAATCTCCTAGCCCACTTCTTCTATGAAGATGCCCTCCAGGGTCTTTCCAAGGCCATTGGTGAACTCGTGGCCATTGACCCGACCACTCGTGCAAGGACCCATCTAACCCAGGCGCGTGTGTGTGTAAATGTGAATCTAGAGAGCCAGCTTCCAGATCACCTAAACCTAATTTATGGGGACTTCAAGTGGAAATAGATGCTCATCTATGAAAACAAACTGAATTTTTGCCCCGAATGTCAATCCTAGGGTCATCTCCAGTCGTAGTGTCCTAAGCTTCGATTCTTGCCCCAAAGGGCCTGCTCTAAGGATCAGCCAAGAATGATGCACCATCGCGAAGTCTTCCATTCCTACAGTAAATAATAGAACCACCACTAGACCCCCATCGGGACAGCTCTCTCATAAGGCAAGTACCTATGTTCCCATGGCCAATAAATTCAGTGCTTTGCAAAATTCTATTTCTATCGAGGACATTGAGGAAGGGGAGATCCCGGGGAGCTCTGAGTCGATGCCCATCCCCTCGATCCTCCAAACCCCTTCTATCATCCCTCCCCACCCTTCCCAGACCATTCCCCTGGCCAAGCAAACTCCCATCCCCCCTCCCTCCTCAAGCCCTAGCTCCCCTAGGAACCCTTCAAAGCCTCCCTCCAACCCACCCCATATTTATCCCCGCCTGATCCATGAAACCCCAGCCTCACCAGCCCCCTCCGACCCCATCACCTCTGACTGTGAGGATGAGGATTTGTCGTCCCCTGAGCAAAGGAGCCCCAAACAGACCCGAAGCTACAAAAAATCCTAGATGGATGTGGGGAAAGAAAAAAAAAATGCAGATCGACGGATTCAGACAGAAGGAACAAAGACACAATAGAAGACATAGCCAATGGGACCCAAAGAATGCTCTTTCAGGAAGGGGCAAGCAGCTCAAAGGATGAAGGCCAAAGAACCAAACCCCCTGCTCAGCAAGGAAAAGGGGGCAGGAAAACCTCCAAGAGTTCTAAATGAAAGTCCTCTCCTAGAATGCGAGAGGACTAAATGGGGCAGCCAAACAAATACTGGTTGTAGCCATGAGAAGAGAGCATAACCCAACTATCTTTCTAATTCAGGAAACAAAACTAGGCGATCAGTGGTCCCCCAGCATTGCCAAAAATATCTGGTGAAACTGCGACTTCGTGCACTCCCCAACGTCCGGGACATCAGGAGGGCTCCTTTGCCTGTGGAACCCTACCAAAGTCCAGGGAAACCTCATTTCAGGATAGGACAGGATAAGCAATATTTTGTTCCACGATCCTGAGTCCCAGCTTTCTTGGGTAATGTCAAATGTGTATGCCCCTAATTCCCCCCTAGGAAGGGAAGCTCTGTGGAACACGCTCACATCCATGAGGTAAGCCTTTGAAGGAACCCCATGGATCCTGGTCGGGGATTTCAATTCCCCCCTGCACTTCAGTGACAAGAAGGGCGGAGCTAGAATCACTCACAGGGATACTGAAGCTTTTAGGCACTTCATTGATTCCAATGCCCTCATGGATATCCACCTCCAAGGATCCCTCTTCACCTGGAGCAACAGAAGGAAAGGTGGCAGTCTCATCCAAGAGTGCCTAGACAGATTCCTCCTTTCCCAGGAAGCCCTCCCCTGGTTTGGAGATGCTAGTCTATGAGCCCTCTCGAAGATCGGTTCTGACCATAGCCTATTGTTGTTAGAATCAGATACCAAGCCGTAGTTCAAGACTCCCTTCAAATTTGAATCAATGTGGACCCACCACCCTGACCTCAAGGGGCTGATTGAGTCATGGTGGAAGCAAAAATTCCCAGGGTCTGCCACTAACCAGGTCACCCAGAAACTCAGATTCATCAAAGGAAACCTGAAGAAGTGGAACAGGGAAACCTTCGGGAATATATTTGAATCTAAGCAGCAGGTCAAATCCCAAATCAGCCAGATCGAGGACACCTTTCAGAGAGGGGAAGGCAGTGACAACCTCAGGGATGAGGAGCGTAACCTGTTGGCTGAGTACCACAATATCCTCTCTAAAGAAGAAACCTTTTGGCGCCAGAAGTCAAGGTAGTTGTGGCTCAAGGAAGGGGATTCCAACACCAAGTTCTTCCACATTTCAACCCTTAGGCACAGAGGAGCCAACAAGATCAAGAGACTAGTCACTCAATATGGGGCAGCCACTTTGGACATCCATCTGATCAGGGATGAAGCTGTTAGCCACTTCAAAGCCCTCCTAGGCCCCTCTTCTTCCCAGTCCCCTTTGGCCATGGAATCCCTCCTTGCCAATATCCCCACCCTCATTTCCTAGGATTCCAATGAGTTCCTCCTCAGCCCTCTGTCCCACAAAGAAATCCACCAGGCCCTCCTTTCCATGAAGCTTGACAAAGCTCCCGACCCGGATGGATTCCCGCCTAAGTTTTTCTAGACCTTCTGGGATGTTGTGGGCCCAGACCTCTGTGCTGCAGTCAGGGAAATGCAATATTCCAAAACCATTCCCAGAGACGTTAACTCCATGTTCTTGGCTCTTATCCCCAAAGGAGCTAATCCTCTATCCCTCTCAGACTATCGCCCCATCAGCCTTTGCAACATCATCTACAAAATCCTTACCAAAGCCATAGCCACCCGGTTGTCCAACATCCTCCCTGCCATCATTGATCCATGCCAGGGGAGTACAGTCAAAGGCTGCAACATTATGGATGGGGTCATCACCATCCATGAGTTGATTCACTCTGCCCAGATGTCCAAGACCGCTACTTTTTTCCTCAAATTGGACATGAATAAAGCCTTCGACAGGGTCAACAGGGAATTTCTCAGCCAAGTCCTCCTCAAGTTTGGGTTCCACGAGGCCTGGGTGAATCTGGTCTACAATTGCATCTCCTCTTCCTAGTTCTTGGTTATGGTGAATGGTTTCGCTACAGGCTACTTCTCGAGTTCCAAGGGCCTGAGACAAGGAGACCCCTTGTCTCCTATCTTGTTCATCATTCTTGCTAAAAGTTTGGGAAGAACTATCAAAGAAGCCTATTCTAGCAATAAACTCTCTGGCATCAAAGCAACTTCAGGGCTCCCCCCTCAACCCACCAATAGTTCATGGATGACACCCTGCTCGCAACCAAAGCCTCCATTGCAGATGCCATCGTGATCAAGGATATCCTTAACCTCTTTGAAGAGGCTACTGGGTAGAAGATCAACTACACCAAAAGCAAGCTATTTTTCATCCACACCCCGATCAGAAGGTAGCGCAAGATTGCCAAAATTCTAGGATGCTCCATAGCAGACTTCCCGACCACCTACCTTGGCCTTCCCATGTTCCAGGGAAGGGCCCACCCTGGCATGTGGGAGAACATGGTGGACAAGATCCGCAATAGGCTAGCAGGGTGGAAGGACGTTCTCCTCTCTAGCGCAGGGAGGGCAACCCTGGTAAAATCGGTCTTGCAGAGTATTCCCATGTATTTTTTGTCAGTTTTTAAAATCTCGACGACCATGGGTGAAGCCATTGAAAAAATTCAAAAATAGTTCTTGTGGTCGGGGTCCAAAACCTAGAAGAAGTTCCACCTTATGGCCTAGGATAAAGTCTGCACCCCCAAAGATCAGGGAGGCCTAGGTCTGCACCGCATCAATATCACCAACCTAGCACTCCTGGCCAAGCAATCTTGGAGAGTGGTTACCAACACTAGCACTGAGTGGGTGAACATTGTGAAAAGAAAGTACCTCTAGCATCAGCCCTTTCTCCAAGCCACCATACCCCACAATTGCTCCCATTTTTGGAAATCCATTTTGCTCTCCCAAAGCATCATCCATGAAGGGTCTGGGTGGATTTTGGGTGATGGCTCTAACATCAACTTCTAGGAGGACATCTGGGCTGGGAAAGAAGCCCTCAATAGCAATCCCAAGCTGGCTGTAGTTAGGCATCTGACCGACAACAAGTTTGGGCCCAGAGTTGTCGACTTCATTTCCTCTAACCAAGGGATCCAGGATTGGAAGTCGATCAAGTTTAGGATTACTAATGATACCATCGCCATGGTAGTAGAAGGGATCCAAGAGGTCCTAAGGTCGGTTTTTCTCCCCTAGTCCAGGAAGGAGGATGAACAATGCTGGAATGGCACCATTGACGAGAATTTCTCAGTCAAGACTATGTCTCACCTCTATGAAAGGAAGGCCATTGGGGAAGGCTCCAACAGTGGGAAACTGGTTGCCCAAAGGATATGGCTCAGGTCCCTCATCCCCAAAATAGCCCACTTCTACTAGACCGCTGTTCATAATAAAATCCTCACCATGGACAACCTAATTTGCAGAGGGGTCATGGTCCCTAACAGGTGCTACCTTTGCATGCAGGATTGGGAATCAACCCAACACATCTTAATGGATTGTTCCTTTGCTAGGAAAGTATTTTCTGTAGCCACTGATAGATTCCAGGTCTTCTGGGCATGGCCCAACTCAGTAAAAGGGTTGATCAGTCAATGGCCAAGACCCTTCAGGCATCCCAAACTTAGTTTCCTATGGAGTTCCATCATCCACCATATTTTTTGGTAGATCTGGCTAGAATATAATAGGTAAGTTTTTAGCAAAGAACCCAGAACCCAAGATGCAGTGGCTGTTAAAGCCTTGGCCTTCACCACGAAAAATAATAGTCTCATCCCCTGCCAATTCTTGCCTCCACCTGGGATTGAAGAGCAGCTCTGTTCTTCCCTTAAGATCCCTCAAGACTACTATAAAACCAAGAACCCCCCGAAGGACAGAGCCTTGGTCAAGTGGAATCCCCCCTCAAGGTTGGCTAAAGGCCAACTTCGATGGAGCATCCAAAGGGAACCCAGGCAAAATCTAGGGTAGGTGGAGTCATCAGAGATCATAAAGGCAACATCATCAAGGCCTTTGCTGAAAACCTGGGCACCCAAACCAACAACTTTGCCGAGGCTAGAGCGGTTTGGAGGTGCATGGATTTATGCAAAAACCTGGCGAGCCCAATTATCTTCGAAGGGGACTCTGAAATCATAGTGAACCTCATTCAGAGCAGTAATAGGGGAGTGAAAAATATCCAAAATATCATCTTGGATTGCCAACGATGGATCCGCGATAGGGAGAGAAACCAGATCAAGCACATCTACAGAGAAGCCAACCAAGTGGCTGACATCCTCACCAATAGAGCTATCAAAGGAAGCTCCCTCATCATTTGGGAAAGCAATTTTCCCACCAAAGTTATCGAAAAGGTTAACCATGATATGGGCAAAATACCCACCAGTTAGCTTCATCCTGTCAAGGTCTAGTCTCAGGCCAGGCCCACAAAGGGACCATTCAGAGTCCTCGTCCAACCTCAGTTTTAGAAGCAACGGTGGTTGTAGCCACCACAACGGTGTCTCCTCGATGCCATGGTGCAATTTTTTTTTCAACGGTGGCTCTAGCCACCACACCTGGGATTCAACACCTAGACCGGTGTTTTTCAACACCTCGGAAAGACCCTCCAGGATTTCTACCACCCCTTTTCGCCCTAGCAAAAGCCCAGACTTCCACGTTGCGCTTTCTATTCATTCCCATCACATGTCTTTTTCTTGTTTTTTTCTTGGGTGCTCGTGTTTCTGGCCTCCGGCCACGTCACCTCTGACCCTCGGCACGCCTCGCTCCATCTCTACCTATCTCGCCCTTTCCACCACTCCGCTCTTCACCTCCTTCTCTCTACTGAATCAACCCCATGCCGATTTTCATGCCCTTCCCATGTCATGGTGGATAAGTTACTTCACCGCCTTCCCGTGCATCTCTTTGCTAAGGTCTTTTTGGCTATTCATTGACTATGCAAAAGTCCCTCTCCACGTTCGTCTTTGCCCTTCTAAGCCCCGTCTCTGTGCCTCTGTCCTGAGGCTTCACTGCATCATGGCCATCCTCGAGCCATCGACCCTCCACATTGACCCATCCATTGTGGGCATCCTTGCCCCCAAGAAATTCTTGAATTTATTTAAGATGTTCAAGGGTGCCGAGGATGAAGTGACAAAGGATTTCATCGATTCTTGGGACAAGGGCGATGTGCGTGTCTGAGGCCTATGGTTCGTGGTTAGCCCCTAGTCGATTGCCCAAGTTACAGGCCTAAACTTCTCTGGCAGAGTCGTTCGTAGGGATGGCCACAATTTCAAAGAGGAGCTCGACCAGTTCCTTGAGAAAGGGGCGGATCTAAAGTGGGAGGGCAAAGGTATCGTTCGAACTTCCCTGCCAGGGCCTTGGGACGTAGCAATCATCCCGGTGCTCCAATATATCACTATGGATAATCCGGACAAGCCCCTCAGGGCTTATAACTTGGTGTTCATGAATCATCTACGAGACGTCCGGCCTATCAATGTTCTCGACTTCTTGTTCCGCTCGATTTCCATCTCTGTCACTAATTTTAGGAAGAGCCAAACCCCCAACCCTCCTTGGCACTAGGGCCTGTTTCTCATTTTGTACAAGCATGCCCTTGGGCATAGGCCAGCTGGGAGCCTCAGCTCCTCAAACCCTCTCCACCAGTCTGAGCATGCCCAGGAAGGGGGTTCATCGTTGGCTCCCTCGTAGGACAACTCCCAGTAAGGCCACCAGTAATGTGGCTCAAAAGAATGAGCTTAAAACCCCAAATGAAAATACAAAATCCAACTATTGAATATTGCAACTACTAAGGTTTTAAATAGGCCCTTAGTGCCAAAAAATACAACCATAATCCGTAATTGCGTAACAACACGCCTAAGCGCGTAGGAGCAAGAATAGGGAGGAAACAATCCCTAAGTATATGCTAACTAACCCTAATAAGCAGCTAACAATATGCCAACTATTGTCATAAGATATTATTAGCAAATAACAACTATCCTAGGAATAATAGAAACATACGAAAGCCTAAGTAGAAATAGATGCCCTCATCATACCTCCCCACTCAAGAAGCATTGGACTCCAATGCTTTTACAATAGGAGTGGAAATAGAACTCATCATGAATGTGATGACAAGGAGTAAGGAACGGCTGCTGGATCTATGGAAGCTGGTGTACATCTGAAACCTGAGAAAATGACATCAAAAGAGGCCATTGCAGTACTTGATGTGAAACAACTGAAAGAGCAGTAGGAACAACAGGAGGAGGCACTGAGGCTGGAGATGAATTAACCTCTTTAAGAACAGAAGGGCAAGTGTCTTTTGGCCATGACACTAAAGACATTCTTGGTAAAGATGCCAAGAAATGTGTATGAGGAAGATTACGTATAAGAAAGCTCTTATTCTGATGATGCAAAGAATAGGTTTTATGATAAGCATCATAGGAAGCTCTCTTATCATATTGATAAGGCTGGCCGAGAATCATTCCACATAAGTCCATGGGAGTCACATCACAGGTGACTCGATCCACATAGTGTGGACCAAAGGCAAATGACAAAGTACAACGTTTAGTGATTGCAGAAGTAGTTCCCTCATCCTTCCATCCAAGTGAATAGGGAGAAGGATGGGGTTCGACTGGAAATTTGAGGCGATCAACCACATCTTGAGAAATGAGATTGGTCGTGGAGCCATTGTCGAAGATGCAACTCACAGAAAAGTTGGGAAGAAGATGGGCTCGTGTGAAGAACAAACTCTCCCTATGTTTTTGTTGATGCAGGAGGGTCACTTGGTTTAGTTTCCCTTGAAGTTCTGGATACTCAATATCTTCTCCTATATACTCAATGGGCCCATCTTGTGGTGCCTCCTGTTGAGGTTGTGCCAGCAAATTTTTCTTCTTCTTGAAGCATTCAGCTTCATTGTGTCCTCGTATCTTACAATAATTACAAAACTTTTTCCAATTATAAGAAGAGGGGGAAGAAGAAGAAGGAGAAGTAGAAGAAGAAGAATTTGTTGAAGCCTTGTCGGACTGCTGCTGTGGTGGTCCTTGTTTGGGTAACTTGGATGAGGCCCCTGACTTCATAGCAATTTTCTCTTCTTCCAGTTGTGCTTTATTATAGACCTCATTCAAAGTGGCACAAGGTGCGTATTTCAACTCTCTAAAGAGTTGATCTTGCAATCCACTCTTAAACTTGTTGATAAGTTTAGGAGTGGGATCAAGGATGCTATTGAGAATCCTTAATTTGTTGAACTTCCCAATGTAATCTTGAACACTCATGTTGTGTCCTTGCCTCAGACGAAGCCATTGGAAATCCAAATCCTCAGCAAAATTGGAAGGATAGAATGTATCCTTCAATGCTGTGACCAGGTCATCCCAAGTGTCTATGGGATCCTGGGTGCTTTGACGATCCTGTACCAAAACTTTAGCAATGCCAGAAAGTTTCAATTTTGCAAACGCAACTTGGTCATATTTTTTAATTTTGCTGTAGTCAAACCAGGTATCCATGTCGAGAATCCAACTATTGAGGACATCTGGATCTCGAGAGCCATTATAAATGGTAACTTCACATTTGATTTGATGTCGAGGTTCAGGAGCGAAACTAGGTGGACTAGGTCCAGTCATGTATTGAACCTTGTCAGCCAAGAGGCTAACAATGTCAGCGATGGCGGCCACTTGTTCTGCCAAACTAGCAGCCATCTGACCTCTAGTGTAAGCCAGGAGGCTACAAAATTCGTAAAAAGAGTTACAAAATTTTACCTCACAGGGCAATTACAATAGTGCTATGATTTCCAAGCACAGTAAGCCTCATAGACTTATAAGTACAATTTGTTGCCTCGTAGGCAATTTTACAAGTAAACTTAGGATGCAATTTAAGGTAATTAAATTGAAATAAATCAATTTAATTAATTTAAATTTATTTAACTTAAATTAAGTAAACTTAATTTAAATAAATAAAAATTAAAAATTAAGCAGATTAAATGTATTTTGCCCAAAAGTTAATATATGAAGCCAATCTACAGGTGGCTGCTCGTCAGATTGGAATGACATCAAATCATTCATCGGTCTGGCAAATTCGTCCTTCAAATCTCAGCACTGCGATCTCTCACAGCTTGTATTCCAGCAGATTGCCAAGTACAAGGCCGGCATTGTCCCTGTTCTCTACCAAAGGGTACCCTGTGACAGAAAAGGTAGAATCCGATTTACCATCAATGGGCATTCCTACTTCAATTTGGTGCTGCTCACAAACGTTGGCGGAGCAGGGGACGTGCAGGCAGTGTGGATAAAGGGGTCAAGGACTGGGTGGCAGCCAATGTCGCGGAACTGGGGCCAGAATTGGCAGAGCAACAGCTACCTCAACGGGCAGAGCCTCTCATTCAAGGTTACCACCAGTGACGGCAAGACAGTCACGTCCTACGAGGTCGCTCCCAACGGCTGGCAATTTGGCCTTCAAACAACCCAAACGTGGGTGTATTATTCTAGTGAATAAGTGTTTCCATGCTGTAGACAGGCACCGCGAGAGCAATATCCATGCAATAACTCTGATGACGGCTTGCAGAAAGGTCAGAGAGTAATATGTCACTCATTCCTGAGTGCAAATTGTCCCACATTCAGGACACAGGGAGGCAAATAGCTAAATATAAGGAAAATGTTACCTATGGTAAGTATGACCACCAACTGGTGGTCATGTTTCCCTTTGCCACCTAGAATCCATCTAGGAGTTCGTCTACCTCTGACCTAGTCCATCTACCTGACCTCGTGATCCACAAATATCTCGTGTCCCTTTGCCACGTAGAGTCCCTAGATAGGTTTTCGGTAGCGATGTTGTGGCCCCTTAGAGCCTATGTTGTAGCCATCCCGTCAGTCTCAAATCTGAGAAGTATTCGTCCTCAAACGGTCCGATGTCCCCTACATCAGACTTAGTCGGGCATTCATATAGGCTTGCCGCTCGGTTGTAGAACCGAGGGGGGAAAAAGTGGATTGATGAGTCACCCAATGAGAACCCCCCACTAGAAGTTCACACCTTAAATAACAAAGATTGTAAACAACCAGTCGAAGTCCACCATATGAGCCCGATCGGATCGATCGGCTCTGATACCAGTAATGTGGCTCAAAAGAATGAGCTTAAAACCCCAAATGAAAATACAAATCAAGCTATTCAATATTGCAACTACTAAGGTTTTAAATAGGCCCTTAGTGCCAAAAAATACAACCATAATCCGTAATTGCGTAACAACACGCCTAAGCGCGTAGGAGCAAGAATAGGGAGGAAACAATCCCTAAGTATATGCTAACTAACCCTAATAAGCAGCTAACAATATGCCAACTATTGTCATAAGATATTATTAGCAAATAACAACTATCCTAGGAATAATAGAAACTTACGAAAGCCTAAGTAGAAATAGATGCCCTCATCAACCAGTCACCTTCGCAACCTTTGTCCCCTACCCACCCATTAGAAGTTGTGTCCCCTGGACTAAATCCCCCTATGAAGGATGTCAAGGCAAGCAACCATATCCTAAAATAGGATTAGAAGCCCAGAATGGGTAAACGAGCTCGACCCAAGAAAAAATTAGTTAGGCCCAAAAGAAGGGTATCCAAGCGGTTGGTGATGCCTAATCTTGAGGACACCTAAACCATCCAGGACCTATCTAGTGGCAATGAAGGCTCTCTCAGAGTAGGAAGAGCACAAGGAGAAAATTTTGGATGAGACCAAGCCAATTGATAAAAAGACCCAAAGCCCAGACCTCGGTCCGCACAGTATGCTTTTCACGATTGTGATCATTCGAATCATGGGAGTAGTAGACAACTATCTAATGACATCCAACATTCTCCACGAAGGGACCAACCTCATGATGAGGGCCACTGAGGAGCTCAAGAGGCTCCCAGCAATCCTGGAGGCTCTCCTTCCCAATGGTGACAAGTCCCAAGAGACTGGGAAATGACGGTGGTAGTTCCAATGGTTTTAGAGGGGGGTTTCCTTTATTTTTCTATGTTGCTCGGTTACATATGTTTCTAAATTTGGGGTGCAGTTTAGAGGGCTTGTTTCTTTTTGGATTTTTGCTAGCCTTGTGGTCTGACCTGTTTGTGTTTGTATTATCTACAACTTTTGTGCAGCTATTCCATATGTAAATAGGGTCGGGCCCCTTCAACCCGTAAAGTAAATAAAATTTAATTTTACCTACCAAAAAAAAAAGTGCAAGAATCCAAAAAAGCAATACAAATCCCTTTCTCACTCTCAAATGAGAAAGTATCCCAAATAAAATTCAATAAAATAAAGGAGAACAACTTGAATCCCTGAAATTCTTAGTATTTCAAAAACCATGGGGTGATCCTCATTACAACAATGGATTGAATAAAACCCGCCTGACAATAAGGTATCCTTACACAGTAGTACTAAGTTTGGACAAGACCTATGGATGCTCACAGATAAGCTAACTTGTTGGCATAAGTGACCATTGGTTTACTCAATCCTTACTCATGATGAGAAATGAATATTCACTGCACACATAGTTGGTCCTTGAGAGGCTTGAAAACACTAGGACAACCTTAGCATCATATTGATTTGTGATATGAATAGATGAATTTGTTTAAGGTCACTAGGATGTTTGAGTCTTTGTGAAACAACTCTAGAATATCATAAGCAAGCAAAATTCATGAGAAAATTTCTATTCCATATGTAGGAATTATAGTTCATCTCGTCCTACAAAAAAATGTGGTTTTTATTTCCAAGAACTTTAATATTTACTTATTTATAGGTACAAAGCAATAATGATAGGGTTACAATTCCCATCAAGACTCTAATAGATTGGTTGAGAATCCAATTTCCCAAAGCTTTGCACCCCTATAAGAATAACAAAAACATGTATACTCGCAAAGGAAAGAAAGACCATCAAGATGACATCAAAACAACTATCATATTCTTCTGTTCAAAATAAATGTTAAAATCATCCAAGCCTTTGATAAATATCTAGTTTATATATATTGATTATTGATATCAGATTTACATCCATTATTCTTCTCACACGGAACTCCTTATGAAATCAAAAGAAAAAAATCATTCAAAAAAAAAAAATTACCCCCATACCATTAAAATAAATAAAATAATATATGTTAAAAATCCCCTATAAATTATTTGGTGTTTTTGTGTTTTGGTGTGTGAGTGTTTTCTATGTTTTTTTTTCTTTGATGTCTGTTGTTGGTTGTTTTTTAATTTTTTAGATTTTGGTTGTTTTTGTTGGTTGTGTATTTGTAGCGTTCTGGTGTTTTTTGTTATGTTGTTCTTGTGTTTTTTTATATTATTGTGTGTGTTTGGTTGTGCTTTATCTTTTTGACACACTCAAGGACCATTTTTTTAATATTTTTGTGTGTTTGTGTTTGTGTGTTCTTATTTTTTGTTGTTTCAGGTTTGCTCCTTGAGTATGTCAAAGGTGGTAGGCCAGGTGTGAGCCCTGGGTAATTTTGGTAGAAGAGATATCCCTACCTCCTTGGGTCTTACCCGAAAGTGGTATCCCTTCTAGGATGTTTTCCACAAAAAAAAAATCCCCTATAAATATAAGCATTTATAAATAAAAATACTTCTCTCTATTTTGTTTTGGCTGTATAACCAAAAATATAGTTTTGGGGGAGGTATAGGCTTAATACAATAAAGTTTTATAATACAGTTTGGGGGAGTAGTACAGGAATATAATATTTTATAATTATAGAATAATAAATATAATAATAAAAAAAATAAATTAAATATATTTATATAATAAAATAAATAAATATATATTATAATAATAATAAATATAATATATATGAATATAATTAATAAAATATATGAAGATTTCCCATAATATAACACTTATAAATAAGAATTTTTATGTTTAATATTATATATATTCAATATGATATTATACAAATTTTAAATAAATATGATAGTGAAATATATATTTATGAATTTTATTGAAATATATATATATATATATATATATATATATATATATATATATATTATATATATTCTATTAATAAAATTTAAAAACCCTCTTTTATCTTGTTCATCTTCATCACACGGACATATTATTTTCTACGATTATACACAACAAGTATTCATTGGAATGTTAGCATTACTGAGATTGATGAACATGTTTTATTTATTTATTTATTTTAAATTAAACATCATATAATTTTTTTTTTTAATTAAGGTTAAATTTAATTTGAAAATACATATGGTCTCTAATATTTCACCATTATCATTTATGAGTTTGGTCTTCTCACCAATTAAAATTCAATGCCACATGTAACAAATTGGAGTTATACCGAAACATTTCATCTATAGTTTAAATATTTAAATAATTTAATTCGCAAATATTATTTGAACCTAAAATTAAAAACTGTATTATCATGTCTAAATTAATTCAAAAATTAAATTATTGTTAATTGTATAAATTTTAAATAAATAAGCAAAATGTGCATTTACGAGTTCTTTTGAACATAAATATATTTATAAATTCATTATAATAATTTTTAATAATTAAAATTAAATAATATATATATATATATATATATATATATATATATTATAATTTAATATTTTAACATTCTTTTAATATATATTATATATAATAAAAAAATATATAATTTAAAAAAAATAATAATAATAATATATATATATAAATAAAAATTCTAAATTTTTAATTGTTTATATTTTTTAAATTAAATTTACATGCATCAATATAATAATTGTAAAAGGGGACTAATGAAAAATTTATCTATTTTTACATCGAGAGACTTGGGGCAGAAATCAAGTCACGAATCTGACCTCAAAAGAAAAAAATTGAAGCACAGTGGATTCAAATGCTCGCTATTTGTCTCTTGGGGCATGTGTCAACAAATTGCAGGATGTTTTAGTTCATGTATGAAACCATGGAAGATTGTTTATCCACATTTGTATGCACAAAGTCAATATGGCAATCATGGAAGGGCATAACATAAAAATTACAGATGTCATCACATATGAGCATAAAACTCAAAGTAGATCCCCTATTTTTTCTAATGGTTATCCAAGATTGAAAAAAGTGGTAGAAGAAAAAAAAAAAAACTCAAACCATTCATGCTCAGTTTAACACATATTTGGGTGAGCGTGCATGTAAAAAAAAAAAAAAATAAAATAAAAGAAAAAAATATATAAAAATAAATAAATTATTAAATAAATTATGAACAAAAGTTGCATTAACAAATCCAATCATTGTTTATGTATTAATTTATTTGATGTGATGAGTTCTTCACCCCCAATAGCCACTGCACCACTATAGCTCATCGAAACCGTCGTCCTGCTCCTCTGTAAACTGTTGTATTGATTTGATTTGTTTGAGTTAAGTATTCCACCCTAAGTCATCCTCCAATAGACAACTTCGAAGATAACTCCGAACATGGACAACCTGTCATCATGAATCATGGAGAGGTGACGGGTTGTTGGCAAGCATTGATGGCATGCTATATTTAGCATGAAGGGAGATAAACTCATAATATGATAAAACATAATATAAACTCACATATCATTCTCATGACCATTTAATAGTAGTCCATAATATTATATTACTATTATTAGTTTATAATATTATTATATTATAATATTAATATTATTTTAGTAGTTTATAGTATTATCACAATAGTATTTATATTTTATATTATAATGTATTTACTATAATTAATATAATAATATAATAATGTGGTTGATAGGCTCCTCAAAAAGCTTGCAGGATGGAAAGGGGCCTCCTTAGCCAAGCTGCTAAAGCCACCCTTTTAAGTGCATGTCTCCAAAGCGTCTTAGTTTACTTCCTATCCATATTCAAAGTCCCATCATCAATCTACTCTAAGATTGAGAAAATTCAAAAAATGTTTCTTTGGATAGGACCAAAAAAAAAGATATCACCTTGTTGCCTATGATAGAGTATGTAGGCCCAAATCTCAAGGGGAGCTCAGCCTGATAAGAATCAACAAGATGAATCTCACCCTCATCGCCAAATAGGTGTGGAAAATTATGACTAATGCAGACTTGGAGTGGGTATCTATTGTCAAAATAAAATACATGCAACATTTCAATCTCATTAAGGATGATCCCCCCTATTGGCTTTACCTTCTAGAACTCAATCATCAAAACTAAAGATATTATCTCTAAAGGCATTAGATGGTAGTTCTCCAATGGGTAGACTATTGAATTTTGGCTTGACCCATGGATCCTTGACCAACCCCTCATTGTTGACCCCACCCTTGCCCCCCTCAAACCCTTCACTAACACTCTCTTCGGGTGCAAGGTTGCCAACTTCATATCTTTATCCTCTAGAAGATCCACTTGGAAATCCTTCCCCATATCCTCCTTGCCTCCCAACCTCCACATCTCTGCCTCTACCCTAACCTTCATTCTCCATACCTTCATCATACCCATACCTGATATAACCCCTGATACTCCGATTTGGAAAGCTTGCAATGATGGTGAATTCACGATCAAATATGCCTACCTTATGATCGATCTTCCCATCGATAACATCGTCCTTGTTAAGGCCATATGGATAAAGAAACTCATCCCAAAAATTGGGATTCTTTTCCTGGTTAGCTACCCAAAATAAAATCCTAAGTTTGGATAACCTCATACACCATGGGCTTCAACTCCCCAATCGATGCTATATTTGTATGTCCAAATGGGAATCAGTAAGTCATCTCTTTCTCGATTATTCCTTTACTGAATCGATCATGAGCTCAATCCTCACCATCTTCTATATTATATGGACTTGTCCCTACACCCTGATTGACATTTTTAACCAATGGCCAAACCCCTTCAAAAACCCCAAAATTAAATCCCTGTGGTCATTGTACCTCCATAATGTTTTGTGGTAAATTTTGCCAAAACGTAACAATCATGCTTTCTCAATATTCCCTAGGGACCTCTCCATGATTGCCAATAGGATCCTAAGTTTCACCACTAAAAATGCTTCCTTGTGCCTATGTTGTAGACCCCAAGCCCCAGGATTGAAGCTTCCATTACCTTCATTCTCCACCTTTCCATGAACCCCATCACTTCTTCCACGCACCCCAACTCTAGAGCTAACTCAAAATGGATCCCTCCCTTGCTAGGTTGGATTAAGCTAAATTTTTATGGCTCCTCTAGAGGTAACCCTGGGCCAACTAGTGGAGGAAGAATCATTAGAAATCATGAAGAAAACATAATCCTCACATATGCTGAGAATCTTGGCTCCCTCACCAATCATGCTACGAAAGCCAAAGCTCTTTATCAAGGATTAGTGCTCACAAACAATCTTCAATGCAAGTTAGTGGTCGAAGGAGACTCATTAAACATTATCAACTATTCTAAAACCAATAATAACCCTAGCTGGAGAGTTAGGAACATCATCTCTAAAGTTAGACTTCTCCTTAGTCATTCTAAGACTATTGTGTAGCATGTGTTCAGAGAAGCCAATGGAGCTGTAGACTTGCTGGCCAATCTAGGCCACTTTGTAAGGTGCATTAATATTTGGTATAGTAATTTTATTGTAGAACTCATTGAAATTATATCAAGGGACCACCTTGGTCATCCTTGATCCCCAACCCTCTCCCCAGGTATCTGGCACTTGGGTTGATGTCACTAGCCACATGTCACCGCCTCCTCTTCCCATGTGTCATCCTTTCTAGTTCACCTTATGTCACCTCTCTGACCCCTCATTTCTGACTTATGTGCACCCTACCCAACCATACCCCTACCCCCCTAGAGCATCACTAATTGTCCACCATCAACATTTTTTGTTGCTTACATTGAGTCCCAATGTTCACATCATCTTAGGTGCCAGATACATGATATCTTGTATCACCTCAATCACATAATTGTTTCCTCATGATATTAATCCTTGGGGCCTATCCAATCACCAACTTGCAAAGTTTAGAACTAGGTATTGTCACATGTGCCTACCTATTATTGAGTATGATTCCAAGTGCATCCATATCTGAACCACTTTGGAAATCACTACAAAAAAATGAATCTAGATGCTTCAACTCCTCATTCCATGTTTATCCACCATGCCAATTATTATCACCACTTCACCATTGTCCCTCCCCTACGTAGTGCTCAGGTGATGCCTATAGACACACATTTCATGAATCACCATCCTCCGCACCCTGCATTACTTCATCGCACCTTAAGTCATGATATTTTTGGCATGTGTGATGGTTGGAGTGTTAAACTAAAGTTGTGTTCAAGCACTTTTAATTTCACTCAGTCTCACTCTCATCCTCTACATCCTAAGTATAGAATCACCTATATTATCCCCCCATGGCAATCCTTGAAATAACAACCCTAAACCTCGACCCTGTGATCAAGGATATCCTCCACACTTGTCTCCCCTTTCGTAGAAAGTTCACCAGTAATGAGGAGGACATCACTAATGTCATTGTTAATTCCTAGGAGGATGGTCACATATATGTTTATGGCTTGGAGTTTACTATCGATGTGCAATTACTTGTGAAGGTGACGAGGCTTCCAATGGAAGGGAGAAGTGTTCACAGAGATAAATATTCTATGGCAGTCGAGCTAGAGTTCTTAAAAAAATGTAAGGATCTCCTCACCACTTATGGGGGTATTGAAAGAACTAAGCTCCCCGGTCCTGGTACCGTGTTATGATTCCCATACTTCAAATTTTCACTGTGGATAAAATTGATTGCACCCTAAGAATATTCCATATTGCTTTCCTAAACCATTTTAGAGGTAACAAAATAATTAACATCCCTGAATACCTATATAGATCAATAAAAATATTTGTTACAAATGTTCACATTGGGAAAACCCACTATTCCATTCATCAAGGCCTGCACTATATCCTCTATAAGAATTCTCTCAAAGCATTTTCTCATCATTCTTATATCGTCGTTGCCCCCACGATGAGGCCTGGAAATGCCTCAATCATAGCATGTTTTGAACATTAAAATTGCCTAAAAACTCTTATGTTTAATCTGATATGCTAGTTAAGTTGATTCAATATGTTGTGTATTA
Organism: Wollemia nobilis; assembly: GCA_028583015.1. Classification (NCBI taxonomy): domain Eukaryota; kingdom Viridiplantae; phylum Streptophyta; class Pinopsida; order Araucariales; family Araucariaceae; genus Wollemia; species Wollemia nobilis. The sequence goes on along the minus strand of JAQPPZ010002969.1, from coordinate 10,169,364 downwards.
ACTATTTGCATGATCAATGTATTTGAAATACTATATTCTGATTTTTATAGCTTTTTGCATAGTTTTATGTTATTTTGTTATGACTTGCTAAATGAGAAATATGCTTAGGTTGATAGCAACATTTCACTAATTATGTTTTGATATGTCTCAAGCATTTATTTTACCTAAGTTTAGCAAACAGTGCAAGCAAACTATTATTGTGCAACAAAAACTGGTTTTCCAATGTAAATTCCAGCCAGCTGCCAATGAATGGCAAGGCATGGAATTCACACATGGAAAGAGATGAAGACCATTGAAATCTGATCCTGAGAGATAACCCACCTGAGAAATGCAGAGGAAATCATTTAAAGAGCACACATTTGTTCATTCCGAAGTCTCTTCGGAATGAACAGACATCTTCGAAATGAGAAAACACAGTCTCTTCAGAATGAGCGGATCTTCAGAATGAGAATTGCAGTCTCTTCGGAATGAGCCACTTATCTTCAGAATGAAAACAGAATGTGCTTTTTGACTTGTTGACCGATTTTTGATGCTGGAAAAAGGGAAAGAAATATTGAAAAGGGTAAGGGAAAATATCTCCCATCTGACTTTGCCGTCCTTGCCGACCAAAGCCACCATTTATGGAAAGATCAAGTTTGATCCTCTTCTAGGATAAAACCAGGAAAAGCTGCAGCATAATAGGATTAGATCTTTAGGATAGAAATGAGATATTCTCAGTTTGTAAGTAGATCTTAGGACATCTATAAATATGGCTCCCATCCAGGTTGAGCTAGAGAGATGGAGAGAGAGGAGAATAGGAGAAAATAGGCAAGTAGTGTAATAGTAAGAAAAGTGACTGTTACAGTCCTGTAATAGGTTTTTAGCAGCAATACTGTAATCATGTTCTGAATCAATAAAAGTGCACTATTTTTATTCATGTTGTTGTGAATGAGTGTGAGTAAGATCTAGAGAAAGAAAGACTCATACCTTCTTCTGGACAAGGAGGCTGGCCACTTCCAGACCTAGGAGGAGGACTAACAACAAGTTTTTATTCTGATTTTGCTACAGCAGAATGAGTTGTAGAACTTGTCATTTCATTTCCTTGTAAACAGCTAACAATATTTGTAATATTAGCTTATTTTATGATTGGGATGATCTTGTGATTAATGGTTTGGTTGTAATCTCCACTTTCAGCAAGCTTTCAAAATACTATAGATTATCATTTCTAGAATTTACTATTTTTTGCAATTTTTTGCATTTTGTGTTTTGTTGTCAACCCCTGCATAGAAGATTGACAACCTTCTATTACAGAGCATTGACAGGGCTTAATTTCCATGCTATAATTAGGTTTCCATTACTGCAAAAGTAAATAGATTTCCTTTCTACAATTATAATCAGATTTCTAATTCTACAACTGTTATTTCTGCAACATAATTAGGTCTCATTCTGCAATTGTAATTAGGATTTCATTTCTGTAGTTAATGATTAGTTTCCATTTTTACAACTATATTAAGGTTTAATTTATGCAATTTAGAGATAGAAATGTCCTAAATCCCCCACACAATCGGTTTCACCAATAAGACCTGTTGCTCCCAGATGACCTAAGTTATAGCCCTGTTCACTCCTTCCACAAATAGCCTTGTACACTGCCCTGGATTGACAAATTCATTGAGAATTAATGATGTGCATAATGACAATGCATCATTTTGGCACCGTTGTCGAGGAATAGTGTTGTTGGAAGGTGACAACAGTCCAATAGCTATTAATTAGACTGAGCTATGAAATTCAGGATAAAATCTGAATATAACAGTTGGTTAAAGTAACAACTATTGACCTATAATTTATGTCATTCAAGAGTAAACATGAATGAGTAAGCCTAGGGATGAAAAAGGTAGAATTACCCAAAAGGATCCCTGGCTTGTTCCATTAAGAAGATCTTCATGCCTAAGGGGTGAATCACCTGTGTTTGAACTACCAGAAATATTGAAAGAAAAATCACCAGTCTCATCATCATTAGAACATTATGAGAAAGAAAAATCAGCTTCATATCATTAGAACATCCTAAGAAAGAAAAATCATCAGACTCATCATCAACAGAGGATCTTGGACCTCTTGAGAGTGAAATTTGGATAGGTTTAACTGTTCCCAAGGAACAGGAAACTATGGCAGAGGGAGGCAATCTAGATAGGGATGGCCAACATGGCTATGTCCATAATGAAGGAGATGATCAGGATATGCCCCAACCTTCCAGAACATTTGAATATCCTATCCGTTTGAATCCAACACAAAACTCTCCCATGAAAACCATTTCACCTTTAGTACTTCCAACCTTTCGAGGTGTTGTATCTGAAGATCCTGATCAGTTTTTGTTTGAATTCAAAGTAGTGTGTCAAACCTATGACTATGTAAATGACAATCAAAAACTTAAGGTTTTTCCCTCAACACTCAAGGACTCAGCATTACGCTGGTTCATGAGCTTAGAGCCAAATTCCATCCGAACCTGGGATCAAATGGAAACTATGTTTTTAGACAAATATCAGGAGTATTGCCGTGTAAGGAACAGGAAAGATGAGTTATTCAGGATTAAACAGGAAGATGATGAAACATTAGAAGACTATCTTGATAGGTTCTCCTTTGTTCAAAGGAGATGTGGACTTGTAGAACCAGAGTTATGCAAAACCATATTTTTGAGAGGATTACAAGATGAATCCAGAGAGGTATTGGATTTGATGGGAAAAGGGGATGTAAATACTCTCAGTAATGAGGAAATTGTGGGTCTCTATAGGAATTACTCTCGCACTAAGCAGGGAAGAAGAAAAAAAATACAAATGGCACTAATGTGAAGGACCTAATAGAGGAACTTGCAAATTTTAAAACTGATATTTTGGTGCAATTGAACACAACTTTAGGAGAAATGTCTGCAAAAGCAAAAACCATAGAACCTTTGGCAATTTATTGCCCAAGATGTAGAAATAAACATGCTTTGCAGGAGTGTCCTTTGAATAAAACATCTATCTCAGCCATTTGTAGTATCTGTTCAAAGAAGCATTTGACTGATAAATGCCACCTGCTACCACAACTCAAAACTATGTTAGAGAGTCAGACTGAGGAACTCAACTATGTTGGACCAAAACAAGGGGGAAATTTCTCTCAGAACCAAAATCCCCCTCATTTTCCTACAAATTGGGGGCATAATCCTTGGACTATGCCTTGGGGACAATCAGAGCCACCCCAACGTCCTTGGAATTATTCTCAATGGACAAATTCCCAAGAATGGCCACAAACAAGTTGGAGTAATCCAACCTGGAATCAAAATCAGAATAATCCATCATGGAATCAAAACAACCCACCCTGGAATCAGAATAATCCACATTGGATGCAAAATCAACCATAGTGGAGTCAGCAATACCAGTCCTATCCAAGGCAACAAAGAAATCAAGGTCAAACTCAGCATTTGTTGCCTGCACCTAATCAAAATTTTCAAGAAAAATAGAACCAACCACAACAAACACAATAGGTGAAACAACCTCAACTTCCAGCTCAATCAGTCACTAATCCAAACAACATGAGACAGGCATCCCCTGTCTATGTGGCTGAAGCTAAAGAAAATGCTGAAATAAATGTTCTTGATTGTAGTAACATCCAACTTCGTTCAGGAAAAGTTGTACCTGAACCTGTTTCAACTAAAATCAAGGAAAATGAAAAGCAAGAACCTTTGGAACCAGTTAGAGTTAAACCAACAATAGAGAAAGAAGAAGAAAAAATAGAACCACAGGCAGAACAATTACCTTCATCAAGGATAATTCCATATCCTGAAAGATTTAATACCACAACAGAAAATTCTGAGTCAGACCTGGTCAAGGAACTTAGAAAGTTAACTATATCATTGCCCTTATTGCAAGCCATTAAGGATATACCAATGATTAAAAGTACTATCCGAGATTTGTGCATTAGAAGAGCAGGAAGAAAAAAGAAAGCATTTCCTAAGACTGTTCAGGTTGAAGGAAAGATAGTTGATCTCTTGTCTGGAAAACTAGTACCTCCAAAGTATAGTGACCCAGGGAGTCCAGTTATCACAGTTACCATAGGCTTAGTACCAATATCAAATGTCTTAGTAGATCTAGGAGCTACAATAAATGTCATGACCAAGGATATAATGGAACAATTATAGCTCAAACATCTCAGTCCCACATTTATAGTTTTAGAAATGGCTGATAGGTCAGTTGCAAAACCTGAAGGTATCATTGAAGATGTCCCTATAGAAGTCTCTTCTTGGGAATTCCCTATAGATTTTTTGGTTTTACAACCAAGAAATTCAGCACATGGATATCCCATCATTCTGGGAAGACCTTGGCTTGCAACTGCAGCAGCCTTCATAGACTAGATCTAGAAAAATGACTATTTCAAATGGTATTGATCTAAAACAGATCTCTCTGTATCCTCCTGCAAGACCCTCCAACAATTTTTTAGGTCAGTTATGGTTTCCTGATTCAGATGAAGAACCAGAAGAGGTTATTTCCACACTAGCCACCTTGGTAGTAAGGGAACACATAGAAGACCTCCATGACATAGAAACTTTAGAGAATGAAACTATCCTAATAAATGTTCTGCATGAACAAGGGTTAGAAGAGGAAGCAATAAATATCCATAAGTTGTTAGGGAATGAGGAGAACCAAAATTCTGAAGGTGAGCCATCTGCACTATCATAGGAAACATCAGTTTCACTACCACATGGGTGGCATCATCACCTAATTTTCCCTTCTCACTATTCCATACAGGATATGCTTCCATTAGAAATCAATGAAATAGAAACTTCTTATTGCCCTCTTAACTCCCTAATCACCAGGTATGAAGAAGTGAGTTCAGTCCTTCCAAATACAAAACAAATAGAAGTCCAACCAGGCAAATTACTGAACATTAATAGCTGGCTCACTAGGGAAGAGGAAGAAAAGTTGATAACAGTTTTGTAGAAGCATGTTCATGCTTTTGCGTGGGACTACAAGGATATGTCAGGAATTCACCCTGATATATGCACCCACAGGATTTATACTGAAGAAGTCAAGCCAGTAAGACAACCCCAGAGAAGACTGAATCCTGCCTTGAGGGATATTGTAAAGGAAGAAATTGAAAAACTTCTGGAGGTAGGATTCATTTACCCAATTTTTGATAGCCAGTGGGTCTCTCCATTGGTTATAGTTCCTAAGAAAAATGGAAAAATGAGAGTATGTGTAGACTATAGAGAGCTGAACAAAGTGACATACAAAGACCATTTTCCATTACCTTTCATAGATCAGGTGTTAGATACCCTTGCTGGAAAGAAATACTTTTGTTTTCTTGATGGATTTAGTGGGTATAATCAAATTCAGGTTGCACCTGAAGATCAAGAGAAAACAACCTTTACCTGTCCATGGGGAACATTTGCCTATAGGGTTTTACCTTTTGGTTTGTGTAATGCCCCAACAACATTTCAGCGAGCGGTCTTAGCAATTTTTTTGATCTGACTACCAACAGTGTTGAGATATACATGGATGATTTCACAGTATGTGGACAGACTTTTGACTTTACATTAGAAAACCTTGACAGAGTTTTAACTCATTGTGAAACATACCAGTTATCTTTGAATCCAGACAAATGTTTTATGATGATGGAGGAAGGAATAGTTCTTGGTCATCACATCTCTCCTCAAGGAATCCAGGTTGATCCAAAGAAGGTGGAAATTATCAAGAATCTTCTTCCTCCTAAAACTCAGACTAATGTCAGAAGCTTCCTAGGACACATTGGTTTTTACCATAGGTTTATTCCTAGCTTTAGCACAATAGCCAATCCCATGTTTGCCCTATTGACTAAAGATTCTGAATTCTCCTGGACTGCAAGGTGTCAGGAATCATTTGAAGCTCTGAAAGAGAAATTAGTAACTCCACCTGTGTTAAGAGGACCTAATTGGACATTACCATTTCACATACAGGTTGATGCTTCCAATACTGCAATTGGAGCAACATTAGGACAAATTGACAATGGTGAACACTATGCCATCTACTACATTAGCAAGAATTTGACAAGAGCTGAGAAAAATTATACCACAACTGAGAAAGAGTTCTTGGCAGTAATTTATGCCATCAACAAATTCAGGCATTACATCACAGGTTATCAAATATTTATTCACACAGATCACACAACCATTAAGTATTTGATGAATAAGCCTATGGTAAGTGCAAGAATTATTCGTTGGTTACTATTGCTGCAAGAATTTGATATCACAATAATCAACAAACCAGGAAAAGCTAATGTTGTAGCAGATTTCTTGTCCAGGTTGCAGAACACAGATAAAGGGGAATTAGTTGAGGACACTTTTCTTGATGAAAAATTATTTGCTATATCAGTCCAATCACCTTGGTTTGTAGATATAGCCAATTATTTGGTCACAGGAAAGGTTCCTCCACATTTCACTTCAAAACAGAAAAAACAATTGATCAAACAGAGTTCTTCCTTTGAGTGGATTAAGGGTATACTTTTTAAGTGCAGTCCTGACCATGTGTTACGCAGGTGTATCCGAAAGGATGAGGTATATGATATCCTTAGGGCTTGTCATGATGAACCCTCAGGTGGACACTATTCTGTAAAAAGCACAATTAGAAAAATTTTAGGGACAGGATATTATTGGCCATCTCTTCACAAGGATGTGAAAAAGTACATCAGGCATTGTGATGCATGCCAAAGAATGGGGAAACCCACTCATACAAATGAAATGCCACTACAGCCTCAATTGGTTTTAGAGCCATTTGAGAGGTGGGGGCTTGATTTTGTAGGACCTATTGATCCACCTTCTCAAGGAAAGGTGCATATTCTAGTATGCACTGATTACCTGACAAAGTGGGTAGAGGTGCGTGCTTTCAAACATGCTCATGAAGAGAAGGTCATCGATTTCTTGTATACTCAGATTTTTTAGAGATTTGGAGCTCCACGGTCTATCACCACAGACCAAGGACCCCAATTTGCATCTAAAGTCATTGAGGCTTTTACAGAATTATATGAAATCAAACATAGGAAATCATCACCTTACCACCCACAAGAAAATGGCCAGGTTGAGGTAACAAATAGAGAACTGGAATGAATCTTGACAAAAATAGTAGCTTTTCATAGGAAAAATTGGCTAGATAAATTACCTGAAGCAGTTTGGGCTTACAATACTACTTGGAAATCCACTACTGGATTCACACCTTATGAACTAGTTTTTGGTAAAAATCCCCTCCTACCTATTGAATTTGAGCTACTAACATTGCGCACAACATTGGAAATTGGAATTGAATTGTCACAGGCACAGATAGATAGGATTCTATAGCTGAATGCATTGGATGAACTTAGGTTGGATGCTCTGCACCAAACTGAAGTAATTCAGGAGCAGAGGAAGCTGTGGCATGACAATCACATTCAATAGAGGAAACTTCAACAAGGAGATTGGGCTTTGCTGTTTGATTCTCGCTATGAGGACTTCCCTGGAAAGTTGAGAACTAGATGGCTTGGACCTTACCAGATTGAAGAGGTATTTGACAATGGAGCAGCTCATCTATCTCCTATTGATGGATCTCAAAGAAAATTGGTAGTGAATGGACATCGCCTCAGGGTGTATCATACACCTCTAACTAAAGAGGAATTCTTGCAGTAGCTTGACAGTTTGGATACACAATAGGTGGAAGAGATTTCCTCTTCCACTTCAAAACAATCAACATGATCATGGATTTCAAGAAAAAGCAAAAAAAAAATAAAAAAAGCAGAAAACAAAAAGATGAATAAATTCTGATTGTGAATTCCTTCATGGGCATGATTTCAGGGAAATCATGAATTCCTTCACGGGCATAATCAGAATCAAGAAAAAAGAGAGAAAAGGAGAGGTAAAAAAAAAAACCAAGAAAAAAAAAGAGAGAAAAATGAATAGCTCAGTAGTGAAAACCTTTCCTAAGGCACTACTGGGTTGGTATGCATGAAAACCAGTTTTCTGGCATGCATAACCTTGAAAATTTTTGAATCATCATTGTACAAATTCACCAACTGCACTTGTTTTGAAATATTGCAGAAAATCTCAGTAGAACATCAACAAAAGCAGTCATTCTTCAAAACTTGCATTAACTTGTTTTAATCAGGTATATATTTCTTACATTTCTTCATTGTAAATGATTGGTATATAGTATATAACAATTAACCATTAGCATAAAAGGTATCCATAAGAGTTGGCATACTTAAAACATGTTTTGAGAATGAGAATATTGGTTTCTACCTAATCTTCGAAACAAGAATGCCAAAAATAGTGCCTGCTATCTTCTTCAGATTAATTGTTGTATTGTCTTCGGATTGAAATTGTCTTCGGAATGACAGTAGAATGAATGTTGCACTTTGTCTTCGAAATGAAGCTTTGTCTTGAAATGACGATTTGTCTTCGAAATGAAGCTTTGTCTTGAATGACGATTTGCCTTCGCAATGAAGCATGATCTTTGGAATGAGGATTTGTCTTCAATGAAGCATGACCTTCGAAAGAGGATTTGTCTTTGGAATGAAGCTTTGTCTTGAATGAGGATTTGTCTTGAATGAGGATTTATCTTCGAAATAAGGATTTGCCTTCGCAATGAAGCATGATCTTCGGAATGAAGACTTGTCTTTGGAATGAAATCATAATCTTCGAAATGAGGTATTGTTTTTGCAATAAATCATAATCTTCGGAATGAGCATTCAATATAACATTTCCACGTGGCATCCAAGGAAAGGAAAATATACGATCAAGTAAAAATTCTTTGACTGCATACGATAAATAAACACGTGTCAGTTGAGATGTGGTTTGTTTTATCTTGCACCCATTAATAAAGTGCCAGAATCACGGGGACGTGACCAACAATATGCCACCATTTTTTGATGCTAATAATCATGCACGTGAAAATCTATGGGTGAAACAAAAGAACTAAAAATGAGTAAGGTGGATCTGATGGCAAGGACATCTATGCAACCATTAATAGACATGTGTTCGAAGAAAAAATAGAAATGCGTGCCACCCTTCCTTCCGAAGACATATTTGCTAACGCAAAATGATTACGAGGAACAGTGCAGAGATTACAGTTCATTCCGAAGAAGAAAAATAGGGCAATTGAAAACCTGGAAACAAACCCTGCAAGTCTGCAAACACCAAAAACCAGTGATCCAACAGAGGAATAGCAGCAGAAGTGAGCGGTTTTTAACGTACCAAAATAGGAAAATGGGGCGAAAGACAAAAATGGAACCAACAGATACCACCCACCTCCGAGAAAATCTAGAAGTGCTACAGATTTTTGAAGATGGAGGACTTATGCCATTCTTGGACAAATTTAATGGGTCCTCTGAAGATTTGGCCGGCATGTTCACCCACACATTCAGAAATAATCGGGCACACATTAACGACATGACAATTGAGGTAACCCCTAAAGTTTTAAGTCAAATTACTGAGCTTCCATTAGAAGGTCTTCCAATTTCTAGATCTGGCAAAAATACATTGGTGAATATAGTTAATCAATTTCTGGAAGAAAATGATAGGGAGCCAGAATATTTAACACATAACAACACATGCAAGGGGGTAAAAAGGGCCAGCCTACAGGAACCCTGGGATGAAGTGGCCACATGGGTAATCAAATTTCTAACCTGTGAAGGGCAGTATGTACTATTATCAGGGCATCATCTCAAAATTTTAAACCATCTAAGACATGGGAGGCAACAACCAGAAGTTAGGGTAAATCTTCCCCTGTACCTGCACCAGGAGTTGAAAAACATGGCAAAAAGATATCAGGAAGGAAAAGGAAGCCCTCGCCACCATGGTCTTATTAAACTAGTCTACCAACACCATTTTAGAGGAAACCCTAGGAGCTTTGATAGGTTTTACTCTACCCTAAATGATGTAATTTTTGGAGATGAGGATGAGGAGGAAGAAGAAATAGATGCTATTGATGTTGTTGTAGAAGAAGAAACAACTATGTAGATGTTGTTGCAGAAGAAGAAATAGATACTATCATAGAGGCTATTGCAGAGAAAGAAACACACCCAATAGAGCACCTTGCTCTAGAACCTTCAACCTCATGAACTAAGAAACAAAAGAAGAGAGGGTCTAGAACTGGCAACAAAACAAAAAAAAGAAGGTCCATTTTTTTGAAGTTGTTACTGATCTATCAGAATAGGGGAGTGAAGTACCTAGCCAAAAAGGGGAAGGAACAACAAAGGAAATAGAAGCATCTGAAACTGTCCCCACAACCCCTACTGTCACCAGAAAACAAAGCAAAAAGAAGAAATTTGCATCAGGAACTAGGAGGTCTACAAGACTCCACTTGAGGGAAATGGCAGAATAGGTGATAGAAGAAGAAGGTGGACAAAGCAGTCCAGATGTCACAGAAATACAACCAGCCCCTGAAGACTTTCCAGAATTCCTTGAATAGATAATTGAGGAAGAGATTGGGCAGGATAGTTTTGAAGTGGCTACAGTTCAACAGGCCACAAAAATTGTAGATGCAATCATAGACAGTTTCATGGAGCCTCCTGAACAAGAGCAGACAACTGAAGTAGAAGAAGAGATAGTTGTTGAGCAGCCAACTATAGCTGATTTGTCTGCATCAGATTCTGAACCAAAAATAGAGGAGGTAGACATCACAGAATAGCTGAGAGCAGCAAGAAGTGTTGTCAAAACACAAACCAGATGGATTGAAGAGAGAGAAAGTATCATTGAAATGTAGGAAAGGAGGATTGCAGAATTATAGTAGGAAGTGGCAGAATTGAGAAAAAGGTTGTCATAGTCTAAAAAATAGCCAACTGTATCCATTGATGAGGATGATTTGGCTCAATTACTTATGGATTTATCTAGGGCAGATGACTCTATTGAGACAGACATAGGTGCTCATTCTGAAGTAGCACCCTTTCATTCTGAAGAAGTGCCTTCTCATTCTGAAGCATTGCCTTCTCATTCTGAAGATGCTCCAGAATTGGTAAAGAGCATAGAAAAATATACTGGAGATGAGTCACAACAAGAAACACCAGCACAGGAATAGTCCAAGCAGTAGCATGAAATTGTTCAAGTAAGTACTCCTTCAATTGAGGTCTCTGTATTTCAAACTGTTGCACCTTCAGTAGAAATAGCAGATAAGGGGGTACAAGTGGAATTATTGTCTGATGACAAACCAGTAGAAATAGCAGAAAAGGGGGTATAGGTAGAATTGTTGATAGATGATCAACCAGTAGAAGTGGCAGAAAAAGGGGTTCAGGTAGATCTGCTACCTAGAGTTCCACCTGTAGTTAGACCACCTAATACTGTATCCCTAGAACAATATAATGCAGACATAGCCAGTTGGGTGATCAGATATGAGAAGCTTGCCACTAAGATTGAAAAATTCAAATTGGAAGGAAAATAGTTAGAGGCAAAGGAAACAGAGATCAAGGCATTAAAAGAAAAAGTGACTGATTTATGTCAGATTGCTGAGTTTTTGGTCCAATTCAGATGACCAGCCAGATTTTACAGTCTTATTCTGAAAGAGAAATATCTCAGATGGCAGGTCATGAGGATTAGCTCAGGTCTCCCATATAAATTGGACACAACTACAGATTTCCTGGAAGCATATTTTGACAGCCCTATAGAGCAGAAAAATCTCCTATGTGAACTATTTTTACACAACTTCTTTATTCCAGAAGAAGTAGAATTTCACCCTCAAATTTACATAGGAGATGTTCAATTGAGGGCATTCATGTCCACTTTGCAAAATCACTTTTATTGGGACCAGGAGAAAAGGCAGAATAAAGAAATTGAATCAAGAGCTGAATTGTTAGTCATAGCAGTTCAGCCAAATCACCCAATTATCACTAGACAACACTTCACCATGATGAACAGGGATGATGTAAAGAGGATGTACTTGAACAATTTGAGGGACTGTGTGACCAGATTTCAGAATTTTTGTAATGACAATTTTGTTCCAGCATTATCAATCTACAGAAATAGATGGGTTGAACTTTCCATGTCTTTACAGAAAAGAGAACCCATCTCCCCCATTAACTTAGAATGGTCTAGAAGAAGGGCAGAAGGAGTGATACAACTGATTGAAATCATGCAACATCATTGGATAGGTCTCAGATTTAGGCCTCCAACCATCATTACTCCAGTTCCCTTCTACTTTGAAGAAGATGCTCAACCTGATGATCAGTTTGAAGAATGGCTCAGAAACCTTCAGGAGAATAGGGGATATTATATAGGCACCAAATTGTTCTACAGATCATGGAATTTGAATATGGACATATGTGATTCCATAGCCCAACAGAATGCATGAGGACATGCATTTATATAAGTTGGGGGGAAAATGATGAGGCCTAGAAATGCCTCAATCATAGCATGTTTTGAACATTAAAATTGCCTAAAAACTCTTATGTTTAATCTGATATGCTAGTTAAGTTGATTCAATATGTTGTGTATTAACTATTTGCATGATCAATGTATTTGAAATACTATATTCTGATTTTTACAACTTTTTGCATAGTTTTATGTTATTTTGTTATGACTTGCTAAATGAGAAATATGCTTAGGTTGATAGCAGCATTTCACTAATTATGTTTTAATATGTCTCAAGCATTTATTTTATCTAAGTTTAGCAAACAGTGCAAGCAAACTATTATTGTGCAGCAAAAACTGGTTTTCCAATGTAAATTCCAGCCAGTTGCCAATGAATGGCAAGGCATGGAATTCACACATGGAAAGAGATGAAGACCATTGAAATCTGATCCTGAGAGATAACCCACCTGAGAAATGCAGAGGAAATCATTTAAAGAGCACACATTTGTTCATTCCAAAGTCTCTTCGAAATGAACAGACATCTTCGAAATGAGAAAACACAGTCTCTTCGAAATGAGCGGATCTTCGAAATGAGAATTGCAGTCTCTTCGAAATGAGCCACTTATCTTCGGAATGAAAACAGAATGTGCTTTTTGACTTGTTGACCGATTTTTGACGCTGGAAAAAGGGAAAGAAATATTGAAAAGGGTAAGGGAAAATATCTCCCATCTGACTTTGTCGTCCTTGCCGACCAAAGCCACCATTTATGGAAAGATCAAGTTTGATCCTCTTCTAGGATAAAACCAGGAAAAGTTGCAGCATAATAGGATTAGATCTTTAGGATAGAAATGAGATATTCTCAGTTTGTAAGTAGATCTTAGGACATCTATAAATATGGCTCCCATCCAGGTTGAGCTAGAGAGATGGAGAGAGAGGAGAATAGGAGAAAATAGGCAAGTAGTGTAATAGTAAGAAAAGTGACTGTTATAGTCTTGTAACAAGTTTTTAGCAGCAATACTGTAATCATGTTCTGAATCAATAAAAGTGCACTATTTTTATTCATGTTGTTGTGAATGAGTGTGAGTAAGATCTAGAGAAAGAAAGACTCATACCTTCTTCTGGACAAGGAGGCTGGCCACTTCCAGACCTAGGAGGAGGACTAACAACAGGTTTTTATTCTGATTTTGCTGCAGCAGAATGAGTTGTAGAACTTGTCATTTCATTTCCTTGTAAACAACTAATAGTATTTGTAATATTAGCTTATTTTATGATTGGGATGATCTTGTGATTAATGGTTTGGTTGTAATCTCCACTTTCAGCAAGCTTTCAAAATACTACAGATTATCATTTCCAGAATTTACTATTTTTTGCAATTTGTTGCATTTTGTGTTTTGTTGTCAACCCCTGCATAGAATATTGACAACCTTCTATTACAGAGCATTGACAGGGCTTAATTTCCATGCTATAATTAGGTTTCCATTGCTGCAAAAGTAAATAGATTTCCTTTCTGCAATTATAATCAGATTTCTAATTCTGCAACTGTTATTTCTGCAACATAATTAGGTCTCATTCTGCAATTGTAATTAGGATTTCATTTCTGTAGTTAATGATTAGTTTCCATTTTTGCAACTAGATTAAGGTTTAATTTATGCAATTTAGAGATAGAAATGTCCTAAATCCCCCACACAATCGGTTTCACCAATAAGACCTGTTGCTCCCAGATGACCTAAGTTATAGCCCTGTTCACTCCTTCCGCAAATAGCCTTGTACACTGCCCTGGATTGACAAATTCATTGAGAATTAATGATGTGCATAATGACAATGCATCACCCCCTTCCTCCCTTACCCCATAAAACTCCCTCCCCCTGATGCTCCCCTTGCCCCTCTTAGCCCCTCCCACCGCACCTCTCCTGGCCCTTCCTAGTACACCCCTAGCCCCTCTCAGCCCACCCCCCAAACCCCCTTCGTATACCCCTTTGCCCACCCCTTCCCGTACACCAAAAATAATATCTAGTAGATCCATAGCGATTATTTGAACCCTAACTTACCCCTCCATGCTACTCCTTCGGTCAAAATCGAAGGTCCAAAAGTTCTTGAACACAAGCTAAGAGCTATGAAACCTCATCAAAATTCCTCTAAAATCTCAACTCTCCCTGTACGTGTGCCTCCCCACAACTTAAAAAACTCAAAACTAATATGGATTCCCCTACAAAAACTAGTGAGTTGAATAATAATTATGATTCTTCTCCAGCGAATTCAACTGATGCAGTTAGAACTTCTACCCGAGTGGCAAAAAACATAGCTTCGAGACTGTTGAATGCTTTCAGAGATAAGAAAACTCTTTGTAATGCTATCCTTTATTATCTAGCCAGATCTGTAACCACCCTATCCATGGTTTCTAAAACTGTTAAGTCCCAAGGGACCATATTATTGTAGGTTTTTGAAACTCTAAAGCCTCAAGGGAATTTTCTCCAGTAGGTTGCAAATGACCTTGGTACCACCCACACGCAACTCAGTGTTATCTTCATGGATGTAGAGGAGGCCCACACCACCCTTGATGGAAACTTATGGTACTGCCCTATTTGTGGTGTCCCACCCTGGGTTGGGATTGACCCTCGGGATGGGATCATCCCTACTATTCCATAAATCATTTATTTTTTTTTCTATGGGTTTTATCATTATTTTTGACAAAATTTTATGTGCTGGTTGGTAAGCCTGATGTAATCAATATTCATTTTGAATTTACTAAGGGTTTGGTGTCCCTTCCAAAACCCTTACATTAATGCAATATCTCCTTTTTACTGACCAAAAATAAATATAATAATATAATAGTGATTATTTATGTAATTATATTAATATTACTAATATGTGAGAATAATATAATATAATATAATTATAAGTGATTTTTTTCTATACTATTAATAGTACTATTAGCTATTATATTAGTTTATAATATTATTTCCATAATCATATAATTAAGTTTATAATATTAATATTATATTATTTTCATAACTATAATATTATAATTATAATTATTATTAATTTATAATACTAATAATTATATTATTATTATAATCAAAATAAATATGGTGGACCTATCGCTCTGGGTGGAGGTCACCTTTTTTCTCTCTCACTCCCTCCTCGGCTCCTCCTAGGGCTCTTAGGTGGATCTCCTATTGTGCTATAGAATTCTAGGTAGATCTCCTTGTTTTCTAGGGTTTTTGACCCTTCCTATTACTGCCTGGTGCTTGGAGGGTCTCCATGGTCATTTTTGCTTCTTCCTATGGTGTTCTAGGATAGAGGAGGCATATATCATTTTATTCTGGTATATCCATAGTGTGATCAAGATATGCCCCGGTGCAGGAGAAAGAGACCTCCTACGATGGGTAAGAGGTCACCTCTTCATCTTCTTGCTCCCTCTTTGGCTCTTCCTTGGGCTCTCTGGTGGATATCTTGCCTTGCTATGATTTTCTAGGTAGATCTCCTAGTTCTCCTAGGGTTTTTAGCCCTTCCTATCACTGCTTGGTGCCTAGAGGGTCTCCATGGTCATTTCTACTTCTTCTTGTGGTGTTTCAAGAAAGAGGAGGAAGATATCCTTTTCTTTTGGTGGATTCGTAGCACGTTCAAGAGATGCCCCAATGTGGGAGCAATATACCTCCTGCTATGGGTGAGAGATCACCTCTTCATATTCTTGCTCCCTCTTTGGATATTCCTTGGGCTCTCTAGTGGATCTCTTACTTTAATATGAATTTCCAAGAAGATCTCCTAGTTCTCCTAAGGTTTCTGGACCTTCCTACCACTGCTTGGTGCCTATAGGGTTTCCAAACCCTTTTTTGCTTCTTCCTATGGTGTTCCAGGTAAGAGAAGGAATATATTCTTTTCTTTTGGTAGATCCAGAGCATTATTAGGAGATGCCTCAGTGTGAGAGCAAGATACCTCCTATTGTGGGTGAGATGTCACCTCTTCATCTTCTTGCTCCTCCTTGGCTCTTCCTAGGGTTCTCTTATGGATCTATTGTTGTGTTGTGGTTTCTAGGTAGATCTCCTAGTTTTCCTAGGTTTTCTTGCCCTTTCTATTGTTGTTTGGTGCCTGGAGGGTCTCCAAGGCCTTATTTGTTTCTTCCTAAGGTATCCCAAGAAGTCTTCTTGGGTGGTTCTACATGATCGGACAAATATGATTGGTGGTTTCAGTGTGGGGGTTGCTTTTGATTTGGAGTGAGATCCAATTTATTTTGTTTTGCTTCATGGGAGGGTCATTCATTGGTTTCTAGGCTTGGGGGAGATCCTGATTATTATTAGTTGAGTATTTCCTATGGCTTGTGTTTCATGGCTGGTGGCTTAGGATTTCTGGTGGCTTTGTTTTTCTTGATATATTTAGCAGGATGGCCTTTCACTAGGTTCTGGGCTTTGGGGAGGCCCATTTTATTCCCAGTTGAGAGTTTCCCATATTTCATGGTTTATGGCTAGCATTTTAGGGTTTCCTGTGGATGCGTTTATTTCTTCTACTTGCTAGGGTGGTCATTCATTACCTTATATAGGCTTGGGTAGGCCTTAGATATATAGTTGAGTGTTTTTCGTGGCTGACATTTTGGGGCTCATGTCCAGGGATTTTTGTTGGATTTCTTCTCTTTATTTTGTCTTGTAAGGACCATGTATGGTATAAGGATTTCATAGTTTCTCCATTGATGGTAGGGTTAGGGTTTCTTATTGATCTAGGCATCCTCCTCCCATGGGTTGTCTTCGTTTGTGCTTCACCTTCTCCTTTAGGAGTTCACATGGGGGATTTTGTGGGTGGTCCAGTTTGGTATTGTGGATGGACCTGAACTATTTTGTGGATGGCCCTTTACTGGTTTTTAGATGGTCCCTATTTCTTTGTGGATAGTCCTATTTTATTCGTAGATGGTTCTATGTGGTTTTTAGTTGCTCATGATTCCTTTGTAGATGGTCCTATTTCAGTTGGTGGATGGTCCTATTTCGTATTTGTGGATGGTCATGTTTCGTTTGCGGGAAGTCCTGATTCAGTTGTGGATGACCTTCTAAGTTTGTGGTTTTCTCCTGTGTGGGAAAACCCTTTTATTTTGGGTGCGAGGTTTTTTTCCTTTACAAAAAAACCCTTGAGGTTTTCCCTGCTACCCCTGCGAGGGCTTCTCTTCTTAGCTGGTGTGGCTTTCTCTCTTGCTCTTACGTGGGCTTCTCTTTCTTTGTTTCAGCTATTTTTTCCAATAGCCCACAAAGAGTCTATTTCTTCAGCTATTTTGTGGTTGGGATCTCTTCTCCCAACCTTATCCTCTTGTAAAAGGTTACGAGATCCTTTCAAAACCCCTATTTAGCAATAAAAAATTATTATTATTATAATAAGTTTATTATTATATTATAATATTATTAGTCTAATATTATTAATAAATATTTTATTATTATTATAATAATAGTTATTTATTATGATAATAATCTTATTATATTTGTACTAGTTTATTATTATATTATTTATTGATTTTTATATTTTAGTTATTTATTTATTTAATATGCTCTTGGTTATAATACTTCAACTGCTAGCAATAGGGAGCAAATAGATAAAGATATAGAAACCATCGAGCAAATCATGATCAAAGGCGCATGGAGAAACATAAAAGAAATCCCTAATTTTGAAACCCATATTTTCCATAAAATGTCTAGGGCAAAACCTTGGTTGTTCAAAAATGATTTCACATGAAATTTAACTTAATTGCACTTGAACATGCTATACAAAGGATAGAAATGAGTATGTAGATTTCATACATTTACACTATTTTCTCCATAAAAAATTACAATGTTTTATTTTATACATCTGCAGAGTTATTTCTATAAAATCGTAATATTTTTACAATGTTTCAATTATAAAATTTGTTGTATCTGATCTGTAATATTTACAATGTTTTACGTTGTGATATTTAAAACTTGTATGCATGAGGACATGCATTTCCTTCAGTTTGGGGGAATGATGAGTGGTAAAATGTGCATGTTTTATGAAGTATTTTATATACCTTTTATCTGTAAATGTGTGCAAATGAATGTATTATGATGGTTGATTATATCTTATTTCTATGATTTATGAGTAAATTTGATTTATGATGATAAAGTGATAAATATTCATATTTTATGCAAAATATGCAAGTTTATGTGTGTTTTAGACAAATGAACGTTGCAGAGGCTTTCCAAGGACAGATGTGGCAAGATAGACTAGATAATAGGCATGGGAAAACTAGTTGTGTGAATGATGTACTCAGAATACTTGAGGATGAATGCTAAAGAAACCTGAATTTTTTTTAAGAAAAACCTGTTCATATAATAAACATGCCACATATGCTACATCTTGGTCAAATGCCATATGGGCAATGGGAGAATCAAACAAATATAAGTTCAAATACCACATGGGATGACTCATAATTATTTATTTGGACATATAAAGTTGTTATGAGATTTGTTATAAAGCTACGTGTATGCTTATAATAAATATGTCATTTCCTAAAGAAAAGGATAAAGTTGTTGGAATAAGTCTAAATTAGTGGTTATGTTGTATTAAGTCTAAATTAGAGGTTATGTTGTTACGTAGTTGTTGGAATAAGTCTAAGTTAGTAGTTATGTTGTTATGTAGTTGTTGGAATAAGTCCAAATTAAGTGATTATGTTGTTACATATTTTTAGAAGTCCAACTTGGATTCATTCAATGTGTAACAAAGAGAAGTTGTAGCTTCTCTCGTAAAGAGCATAATGTAAAGCTATAAATTAAAAATCTCTTT
The DNA here is from genome assembly GCA_028583015.1 of Wollemia nobilis. Classification (NCBI taxonomy): domain Eukaryota; kingdom Viridiplantae; phylum Streptophyta; class Pinopsida; order Araucariales; family Araucariaceae; genus Wollemia; species Wollemia nobilis. The sequence continues at coordinate 10,150,298 of JAQPPZ010002969.1, read as the reverse complement.
ATGTTAGAAAGGGCTATATACACAGGGAAGAATAGAAGAATATTTCTACAGCTATTTTACATTGTATGAGTCATGCGGATTGAAATAAAAGAATACAGTTAGCATCATTTTCATTCTCCTATGAGTATGGTAAAATCGTTCTGTATTTTTTGTCTTATTTATGTTCTGATTTCTGTTGTAAGCTTTATTTTATTTTTTTACAACCATGAAATAATTAGCATTAGATTAGTTAAATGAAAATAGATTACTAAAATTAAAATAGAGTAGAAAAATGGGAAGGGATTAATACTAACCTTCTGAAGGCAAGGCCCACTCTGAAAGGGTAGTCACTAAATATCTTCTACCACTAACATGATAGATAGAATTAGAATATAGATTAATTTACATAAACATAATTAGAAAATATATTAGATAAATAATGCATTAAGTAAATTATTACATGGATCCACATTAGACTAAGTCATAAATTGTATTTCTTTACATTAATCACAATTTCATTTTCTTGCAAATATTTATATTTTGTAACCCGATCTTAAGAAATTGAATTAAGTAAGTTGGTTAATGTTATGGAATATATAGACTAGATATTTATTCTTTAAATCAATTAATACTTGGATTGATAAATTAAATGATTAGTTGTTCAAGCTAGACATAAGTCATCATCAAGATCATCCTTCTTGGAATCATCAAGAGGAGGTCACTTGAATATTCCCAATTGTTGATTGATTGTAGAATTGACAAAAGATCTAACATCTACATAATGTAAAATGAAATCAACTTGATAATATAAAATTTATGTAACCATCATGACAAGAAATAGAAAATTGAAATTGCCCTTCTCATTAATATTCAAGAAATGTCTTTACAATGGGTTACAATAGATCCCTCTTAGGGATTCACCAAATTGATACAAATTACATCATAATTCAAAGTGGTTATGCCACCTTAACAACTTCATAACATAGTTAAAACTATAAATAACTTTCAACATCAACAATCTATCCGACAAGACCACACCTACACACCCTTGCTCGAATCATACGCCTTCCTCTTTCGCATATTGTATGACACTAATTCTATTAACTTACCCAAAATCATACTAGAAGATCAAGTAAAAAATGGTAAGAACTATAAGGAGCACTTATTTTGTCATTTCCATAATCATAAAGGGTATGGTATTAACACCTAATTTACATTTATGGTGCAATATTTGATAGACCTAGGGGCCAATAAGTTTGATAGTCCCTTGGATCACCAAAACCAAAACCTTGATATATACCAAATGTCACTTCCTCATCATGAAGAACAACAAAAAAATCTAGTGGGACCAAATACCATGACTTCTAACCAAGTTAATCATGTGCAACAATATCAAGGTTTTATGGGCACTATCCATGTAGTCACCCAAGGTGAAAGAAGCACCAATCAACAAATTGAATAATAATAGGCAGTTCAACCTCCTATGTAATCACAAGAAAGTGTGTCTCCACAACCTACTAATTCATCATCACCCATCCATTTTTTTCCAATTCACCCCAATCCATCCAAATTCCAAGTCATCCATCCCATCCCATTCATCTTTCAAGCCATCCATAAAGACCCATCATATCACTAAGTAGCTAGCTAACAACCAGCCTTAAAATGAATTCAACAAAACTATCCATGTATAAGCTCATACAATAATCTCCCCCACATTGTGAGGTATTAATGGAAATTCTAAAGTTCATTGAACTTCAATCCCAAGACACTATTGCCTTTAACAATTTTATGGGGGGTATTCAAATGTGTATGGAATCTTCAATCACATTCTATGATTTTGAAATTAAATCAATATCATCAAAATCATCAGACCCTCCATTACAAATTATGTATTGAGTTGATAGGAATCCATTTAAATGAGTGCTAATTGATACCGACTCATCCATAAACATCATCACCACCTCTATCCTTCAACATCTCAATCTTCCACCCTCACACATAACTAAATCCACATTCACCTTGAGAGCATTCAATGGTGCTCTTTATTCTACATTTGGCACTGTCATATTACCTATAAAAGTGGGGGTTAAGACATTGCATACCATATTATATATCTTGGAGGGATCCATGGCTTACAATGTACTCCTTGGACATCCCTAGATAAAGGAGATGAAATGTGTCTCTTAAATATTGCATCAATACTTAAAATATCTATATGAGGGATAGGTTCATTGCATACCAATGGACATAAAATTATTTAAGTACTGTAACTTCATTTCCAATCCATATGAATCCACACTTCCATCCATACACCTATTCTTAACTCCATTAACCACATCATCCATCTCAAATCACAACACTTCTTCATCCAAAGCTCCTATTCTTGAGGAGATCCCCATCACTACCCCACATCAAGATTTCATTTCCACACCCCCACCTTCATCACAGTTGACTACATGTACATGTGGTGAAACCCTATCCATACTTTCTACATACATATTAGTAGGACAATTGTCCACATCATCAACATCAACATCACCCATTATCACCACTCATTCATCATCATATATCCAACAAACTTCACAACCACCCATTATCATTCCATCAACATCAATATAATTAGTCATTGATCAAATACATCAACCAAATTTATCCTCATCTCCACTAATTGATGTATCACAAGTCAATTTGAAAGATCATGAGATACCATTTCATCATACATCTCTTCCATTATTGGAGCCGTAAGCTACACATGAGCCCCATACTTCCACATCCACTCCATCCACCTCATCCACATCCATTCAAGTTGTATTCCATCTCAAAAATCCTAGTATTGGTGAATATGTGGTCCAAGATGTCACAATTACACCACTAAGCATCCAAATTTTTAAGGATTATAGTCACCCACATGACCCATCCTTATCCATAGGAGTAGTGTATAATATGGGTTCAACACCTAACATGATCAATTTCATATATGGGAGGATTGATTCATCATCCGATCCACCTCCCCTAGACAAACCCAAGCAACCATCCTCTAGCAACCCTGAAAGCATGATCATTTCTAATTTTCCATCATGATACTTTCACTAGGCTAATTGAAAAGGATATGGTCTAGGATGATATGAATAGGGCATGCACAAAATCATCAAGCCTCAATATCTAGAAATGCATGATTGTTTAGGACTGGGATACCACTCATAATCTATCCATTCCTCTTTTGAGTGAGCCTTTCAATGACTCCATATAGATCATGAAGAGGATAACAATCACAATGATGACTTTGAGGAGGAGTTCTATGAAGAATATGATATCATGTTGATAGCTTCTGATGAATTCAAATAGGAATTAGCCCTAATCACTCCATTCACTGAACATGGTGAGAATTATCTTATAATATTCCCTATCCATTAGCTCATATTTCATTTACTTCTCCCAAGAGAGTAATATGAACCAACCGATGAACCACCACCTCCATCTCATCCACTTCACTAGAACACCATGTAACATATGTACATAAAAAAAATCAAAATGATAAAAAAAAGAAAAAAATCAAAAACACAAAAAAATATTTGCATGGCCTTGTCATTTGTGTTTACACATGTTCCTTGTTTCTATTCAAGTTTCTAAGGTTCCTTAATCGATTCTAGGAGATAAGACCAAACCCCCCTTCACATTGCAAATCACCATTTCCCACTAAGTCACCATGAATTCAGTTAACTTATTCACCCCACTCCATAACCCATATGATTTGGTGAAATTAATTCCAATTAGCATAAGTCTCATTGATATGGAATATATTTCATCACCACCATCCTTATTTGAGTTCATAATTTTAAAGGAATTTCTAAGAGCTTCTGCCATCTACATTCCTCTACAACCTTCACCTTCACTGTCGCCTTCACCTATAGCTCTGACTATTTTCTAGGTAGAAATGGAAGATACTATGTCAAAGGAGTTTTATAACATCATTGATGATATTCATCTGATCCAAACACCTCATTAGCATGAGTAAGGTTCACATATGGCCATTGAAATTACTATGGATGTGAACCTTAGTACATATGCAAACAATCCACAAATCATTAAACTTGGAAAAAGTTTATCTATAGAAGAACAAGAGCAATTGATAGCTCTCCTCAAAAATAAGAAGGATATATTTACATGGTCTTATAAAGACATGCTTGGTCTTGACCCTAACCTGGTCATCCATAATTTAACCTTGCATCCTGATGCTAAGCTAGTTAAACAAAAATTGAGAAAGTTACATCCTACCATTGCCCTCATGGTCAAAGAAGAGCTTTAAAAGATATTAGATGTGGGTTTCATTCAACTCATTGACTATCCAGAGAGGCTTTCAAATATGGTACCTATTCACAAGCCTAACGAGGCGATACACATTTGCATTAATTTTTGATATTTCAACAAAGTGTTTTCCAAGGATGACTTTCCTCTATCAAACATTGATACTCTTGTCAACACTTGCACTGGCTATGAAATACTTTATTTGATGGATGGTTTTTTAGGATACAATCAAATTTGAATCAATCATGATGAGCAACACAAAATAACATTCACACCTTGGAGGACTTTTTGTTACAAGGTAATTTCCTTTGGTATTAAAAATTTAGGTGCCACTTATCAACGTGCCATGACATACATCTTCCATTATTACATGCACAAGATAATCAAATACTATGTGGATGATCTATTGGCAAAATCCAAAACACCACAAGAACACATTGATATCTTAGAAAAAAAAATTTATTGACTTCTATAACATAATGTAAGGTTGAATCCCAAGAAGTGTGTCTTCGGTGTCACATTAGGCAAACTACTAGGATTAATTATCTTCAAGAGAGGCATTGAAGTGGACTCAAACAATGTCAAGGTCATCATGGATATGCCTCCCCAAACAAACTTGAAAGAGTTGCGTAGTTTACAAGAAAAGATCCAATCGATCTATCATTTCATTGCACAACTCTCAAACAAATACAGACCATTAAATAACCTGCTACAAAAGGGGGTGAGATTTTCATCGATAAATCAATGTCAAAAAGCTTTTGATGATATCAAGAAATACCTAGATTCTCCACCAATATTAGATTCACCTTATTCAAGTATGCCCTTTCATATTTATATTTTAGCAATAAAATTTTCTTTAGGGATAATGCTTACACAAAAAAATGAAAACAACCAAGGGCAAGCAATCTATTACATTAGTCAAACATTGGTAAGTTATGAAACTAGATACACTTATGTCTTATGTGGAAAAACTATTCTTAGTAGCGTCTTTTACCACTAAGAAACTTGGATAGTGTTGGCAATTTTGGGTACCTTGAGTACATTGCCTTTGCTCAAGAGTAGTTGTTGTCATTGATGTCAAGGAGTTCTTGGTAGTTGTTGTCATTGATATCAAGGAGTTCTTGAAGCAATTTGTTTCTATGTCAAAGAATGTGTTTTGATGAAGGTTTCAGCTGGTCAGTAAGTTGCCAAGAAGATGAGGGTAGCCCAGTTGCAAAAGATCAAGAAAAAGACAAGTAAGAAAAAGTATGCAGGCGGCTGGAAAAACTATCGTGATTTCGCGACATGTTTTAGGAGAGAGAAAGTGTTGGCAAAAATGTCACGATTTCGTGACATGTTTTAGGAGAGAGAAAGTTCTAGCAAAACTGTTGTGATTTCGTGACATGCTGGAAGGCAGAGACGAAGCAGGCAAAAGTGTCACGATTTCGTGACATGTTTGAGGAGAGAGAAAGTTCTGGCAAAATTGTCGCGATTTCGTGACATGTTGGAAGAAGAGTCGAAGCGAGCATGGAAAGTGTCACGATTTCGTGACATGTCGCATTTTTGTGACTCGAAAAGTGCAGAAAGGCAGAGAAGGAAAAGTGTCACGATTTCACGACATTCTGCAAAGGAGGCTGTATGGACAAGAAAATGTCGCAATTTCGCGACATGCTGCAAAAGACAAAGTGAGGACTGTTGCGACTTCGTGACAAGCTGCAAAAATCAAAGGAAGGACTGTCACGATTTTGTGACATGCTGAAAAGCTTGAAGAAAGAACTGTCATGATTTTGTGACATGCAGCAAAGGGAAGAGTCTGAAACAAGAAGCGTCATGATTTCGTGACAGGCTACAAAGAAGTTGTACGGATGAAGAAAGTGTCATGATTTCATGATAGGTTGAGAGAAAGCTTGCGATTGCAGGAAGTGTCACGATTTCATGATAGGTTGAGTTGGCGGCTTCGGTTGGAGAAAGTGTCATGATTTCATGACAGAAAGATGATAGCAGGTCTTCATAGGTGAAGGTGTCACGATTTTGCGAAAAGTAGAAGAAGGCCATGAAGATAAAGCGTCATGATTTAGTGACGAGTGAAGATGACGTCAACAAAAGGCAAAAGTGTCACGATTTCATGACAAAAGCGGAGAGGAAGGCCTTGAAGTCTAGAAGTGTCACGATTTCATGACAAAAGTGAAGATGATGTCAGCAAAAGTTAGGAAGTGTCATGATTTCGTGACATAAGCAGTAAGGAGGTCGACAAAGGTAGAAGTGTCATGATTTTGCGACAGCAGCAATAGAAGGTGTACGGTAGGCAAAGATGTCACGATATCGTGACATGTTGAAGTTTCACGCCGAAGCTATAAGGAGGCGATGAAGTCGACAGAGTTAAATCTAGGCCGACGTAGCACAGGGTTTGCAGTCGACGTGGTTGAAGGGTAAAACAGCCGACTAAGACCAAGGTTTTAATCTTGAGATTGTGAGTATAAAAGGAGGGATGTTTGAGTAGTTTGGGCATCGATCGAAGTGTGCGTTCAAAGAGTGAGTTCATAGATTTAGTGCGAGTGAAGTTCGATAGTCAAAAAAGAGAGTGCGAAGATCTATGGGTGAGGTAAAAGTGATTATTTGTTGTGGATGCGAAAAGGAGCAGAAGTGGTTGGTGTTGTGACATTCGCAAAAGAGCGCATGCAAGAAGGAGGGTTCGAGGTGTCGAGAGTTAAAGTGTTGTTGTGCGTAGTCTGTGCGAAAGTTGGTTTCGTCTAATACAGTTGTGACAGAACAGTGAAGACTTGGGGATAGCATTGAGCAAGCATTTGAAAGCTTGTGAACCATTTTTCTTTAACCAATTTTTGAGGACCAGATTGAGGACAGAGATTGAGGCAGAAGAGGACATTTGTGCTAGATCGAAGGACTACATTTAGTGCAAATTCGAGGACCAGCTTTGCGATGACAGAGTTGAGGATAGAGATCTCCAGCCAGAGCAGGGAAGACAGGTGTCTTCTGTGGATAGAGTTCCACTTGCTAAGGGCAGAGGAGGTAGAGGTCTTCTAGAGGATCACCAGCCAAAGCAGAATTAGGGGAAGGTGTCTCCTTTGAGCCGAGGCTCATAAACATTGTAATCGGGAAGGATTCCCAGAGGACTTTGATATAACTTTTAGAAGAAAAGTTTTATCCATGGAGTAGCCCACCTTGGGTGAACCACGTAAATTGTTGTGTCACTTTGTGGATTATATTTTGTGCATTGTTTTGATTATTGTTGTTATTACTGCTATCTTTATTCTGCATGTTATTGATTTGAAAGCTGCTTTGAAAGAAAAAGTTAAAAGTGGTCTTATACTTGTTCACCCCCCTCTCAGTATAAGCTTGTGTTCTTCAATTGGTATCAGAGCTAGTACCTTCGAAAAGTTTAACAACTTGAAGGAAAAGCTTGCAAAGAACACAATGGATTATTCAAGTGGCAATGCAGCACCTATTCTTGATGGATCAGATTTCGGTCTGTGGAGTGCAAGAATGAAAGTCTATCTAATGGCACTTGGTAATGAGGTATGGGAAGTTATTGAAGATGGGTACACCATTCCTGCAAATGGTCCTTATACTAAAGAAGACAGACTCCTACATCACAACAACTCAAAAGCCATGAATGCAATCCTGAAGGGTTTATAGAAGGCTGATCTTACCAAAGTTATTCACTGCAAGACAGCTAGTGAAATGTGGAAACAATTGCAGGTTGTTCATACAGGTGATGCAAATGTCCGAAAGGCCAAGTTGAGACACTTCAAAGGTATGTTTGAACAACTCAAGATGAATGATGATGAAAATATTAGTGACTACATGCTCCGTATGGATGAAGTTGTTAATTCTATGAAAGACTTAGGTCTTGAACTTGCTGAAAATGATGTGTGTGATAAGATTTTAAGATCTCTTCCTAATAGATTTAGTGAAAATATTTCTGCTATTGAGGAAGCTAAAGATTTAGATAAGTTGAAAAAGGATGAGCTCCATAGTATTCTTGTAGCATTTGAGCTGAGAACTCAAGTGAAAGTTGATGTAAAGAAAGAGGCAGCTTTCAAAGCTACCAAGAAATCAAAAGGCAAACAGATTCAAGAGAGTGATGAGTCTTCTAGTGAGGAAGAGGCATATTACAGCAAGAAAGGCAAGTTCTCTAGAAAGCACAAAAGCAAGAAAAATATAAGATGTTTCAACTGTGGAAAATTTGGTCATTATGCTACTGATCGTACTGTTTCCAAGAATGAAAGTGATGAAGATATACAGGATGTTAAGAGCAAGGATTCTAAAAGCACAGGTATTACAAAAAGAACAAAGATGAGCACAACAATCAAGGAAAGAGGTATTCACACAAGAACAAGAAGAGCTTCTATCTGGACAAAGCAAGTAAGTGTTCTAGCAGTGATAGTGAAAGCTCTTCCAGTGATAATGAAAATGAGATGTTGTTCATTTCAGAAAAGGAGGAAGAATCGAAACATAAATTCATTGTCATGAAATGTTTTAGATGTGGAAATTTTGGGCACCTTGAGGATGATTGCACAAATAATGAATTGGTTGCTAGTATGTATGAGGATGCTTCAGAAAATGATAAGGAAGATGCATGTATGGTTTTTGAAAAGGGTAGCACCTCTAGTGATAAGAAATCTGAAAAAGGCCTTGATAATTCAAAGTGCAATCAAATAGAGGATCTTGAATGTGAACTCAATAATGCTCTCAGTGTTTTGAAAAAGGAAAGAAAGAAGAATGATAGACTCAAGATTAAGTTAGATGAATGTTGTATGGAGAGAGACGATCTTATAGAAAGTCTTGACTTCTCTATAGCTAAAACACAGGAACTCAAGGATGAGTTAGAGTCTAAGATTCTTGAGTATAATGAGTTAGAGCAGAAAATGGCTTCTTTGAAAGAAGAAAATAAATATTACAAGGATAAGCTCTACAGATTTCAGGATAGCTCCAAGAAGGTTAAGTCTCTCATCAAAAATCAAAGAAATCCAACAGATAAAACAGGTCTCGGTTTTGTTGAGCCGCACAAGAAACAGGTTGGGGAATCTAGCAAGAGATTTCAAAAGGAAGAAAGTTCTGATGAAGAAAGTACTTCAGATCATGAGTCCGTGAGTGATGAATGCACAAAAACAGAAAACAGATTTCTGAATGTGAAACAGAAGTTTTCGGGACCCAAGAGATCGATTAAAAGAATATTTCACGGTAGATGTTTTGCATGTTACAGGTTTGGACACATGGCTGCACATTGCATGTCTCAAATGAAGAAGGTTAACAATAATTTCAGAAGTGGTATTTTCTTCCAAGGGTATTGTTACTCTTGCAATCAATTTGGGCATAAAGCAATTTTTTGCAAAGCAAATATCAGGAACTGGGTTAGTCAGAACAGGCGGATTCAAAGAATAGCTATGCCTGAAAGAAATAATATTGTTACTTGCTATAAGTGCAATAATGCAGGTCACACAGCCAGTCAATGCAGAGCTGATCTTCCAAGGTACAGGAACAGGAACAGTGGTATAAACAGGTCCAAGGATCAAGGTGTGGACAAGAAAAGAGATGAGAACAAGAACAAGAAAAGTGCCAAGAACAGAAACATTGACAAAGAGCTCAAGAGCAGGCCCGACAAAGAAATTGTAGACACTGATGATGATGAGTGTCTAATGGGAGTTTCACTCCCAACCCTATTTTAAAACACCTTAATAGGAGGTGGGGGAGGGACTAAGCTAAGAGATTCATTCTTAGTCCCAAGCCCCAAAGGTGACCCTTTGCCATTGATGACAAAGGGGGAGAGATTTGAGTAAGGGGGAGAGATATGAGTAAGGGGGAGAGCTTCAAGTGAAGAGGAAAGCTTCAAGTCAGGGGGAGCAAAACTTCAAAGAGATTGATTTCAGTTTTGGCTCTTGAAGATGTGTTTTTAGTAAAGGTTTGCCATCAATGACAAAGGGGGAGATTGTTGGCAATTTTGGGTACCTTGAGTACATTGCCTTTGCTCAAGAGTAGTTGTTGTCATTGATGTCAAGGAGTTCTTGGTAGTTGTTGTCATTGATATCAAGGAGTTCTTGAAGCAATTTGTTTCTATGTCAAAGAATGTGTTTTGATGAAGGTTTCAGCTGGTCAGTAAGTCTCCAAGAAAATCAGAGTAGCCCAGTTGCAAAAAGATCAAGAAAAAGACAAGTAAGAAAAAGTATGCAGGCGGCTGGAAAAACTGTCGTGATTTCGCGACATGTTTGAGGAGAGAGAAAGTGCTGGCAAAAATGTCACGATTTCGTGACATGTTTTAGGAGAGAGAAAGTTCTAGCAAAACTGTCATGATTTCACGACATGCTGGAAGGCAGAGACGAAGCAGGCAAAACTGTCGTGATTTCACGACATGTTTGAGGAGAGAGAAAGTTCTGGCAAAACTATCACGATTTCGTGACATGTTGGAAGGGAGGAAGAGAAGGAAAACTGTCGTGATTTCATGACATGTCGCATTTTCGCGACTTGAAAAGTGTAGGAAGGCAGAGAAGGAAAAGTGTCACGATTTCGCGACATTCTGCCAGGAAAGTTGTTCGGACAAGAAAATGTCACGATTTTGTGACATGCTGCAAAAGACAAAGTGAGGACTGTTGCGACTTTGTGACAAGCTGCAAAAATCAAAGGAAGGACTGTCACGATTTTGCGACATGCTGAAAAGCTTGAAGAAAGAACTATCGTGATTTCGTGACATGCAGCAAAGGGAAGAGTCCGAAAGCCAAAAGTGTCACGATTTCGTGATAGGCTACAAAGAAGTTGTACGGATGCAGAAAGTGTCATGATTTCATGATAGGTTGGAGAGAAAGCTTGCGATTGCAGGAAGTGTCATGATTTTGTGACAGGTTGAGTTGGCAGCGTTCAGTTGGAGAAAGTGTCACGATTTTGTGACAAAAATTGAAAGCAGGTCTTCTACAAGGTGAAGTGTCACGATTTCGTGACAAAAGCATAGAATAAGGCTTTGCAGACTAAAGTGTCATGATTTCGCAATAAAGTGAAGATGACGTCAGCAAAAAGAAAGAAGTGTCATGATTTCATGACAGAAGTTGAGAAGAAGGCCATGAAGATGAAAGAATCATGATTTCATGATAGAAGAGAAGATGACATCGGCAAAGAGTAGAAGTGTCATGATTTCATGACATAAGCATGTAAGGAGGTGACAAAGGCGAAGAGTGTCACGATTTCATGACAAAGGAAAGAAGGGAGAAGTAGTGTCAGATTTCGTGATAGCAAGCAATAGAAGGTGTACGGTAGGCAAAGATGTCGCGATATCGTGACATGTTGAAGTTTCGTGCCAGAAGCTACAGGGAGGTAGTGAAGCCGACAGAGTTAAATCTGGGCCGACGTAGCACAGGGTTTTACAGCCGACGTGGTTGAAGGGTAAAACAGTCGACTAAGACCAAGATTTCAATCTTGAGATTGTGAGTATAAAAGGAGGGTTGTTTGAGTAGTTTGGGCATCGATCGAAGTGTGCGTTCGAAGAGTGACCTTCGCATGTAAAGTGCGAGGGAGAAGTTTGATCATCAAAAAGGAGAGTGCTAAGTATGCTATAGTGGGGAGGGAGAGAGTGTGTGGGGGTGGATGCGCAAAGGAGCAGAAGCGGTTGGTGTTGCGATATTCAAGACAGAGCACATTCAAGAAGAGGTTATGTGTTCGAGAGTCTAAAGTGCTAGCTGTGTTGCGCAGTCTGTGCAAAAGTTGGTTTCGTCTAATACAACTATGACAGAACAGTGAAGACTTGGGGATAGCATTGAGCAAGCATTTGAAAGCTTGTGAACCATTTTTCTTTAACCAATTTTTGAGGACCAGATTGAGGACAGAGATTGAGGCAGAAGAGGACATTTGTGCTAGACCGAAGGACTGCGTTTAGTGCAAATTCGAGGACCAGCTTTGCGGTGACAGAGTTGAGGACAGATATCTCCAACCAGAGCAGGGAAGACAGGTGTCTTCTATGGATAGAGTTCCACTTGCTAAGGGCAGAGGAGGTAGAGGTCTTCTAGAGGATCACCAGCCAAAGCAGAATTAGGGGAAGGTGTCTCCTTTGAGTTGAGGCTCATAAACATTGTAATCGGGAAGGATTCCCAGAGGACTTTGATATAACTTTTAGAAGAAAAGTTTTATCCGTGGAGTAGCCCACCTTGGGTGAACCACGTAAATTGCTGTGTCACTTTGTGGATTATATTTTGTGCATTGTTTTGATTACTGTTGTTATTACTGCTATCTTTATTCTGCATGTTATTGATTTGAAAGCTGCTTTGAAAGAAAAAGTTAAAAGTGGTCTTATACTGTTCACCCCCCCCTCTCAGTATAAGCTTGTGTTCTTCAGATATTACATGCTAAGTCACACTAACTATGTCATAGCTAAAGAAAATCCTCTGTGTTACATGATGTCTCGCACTTACAACACCCACAATTTAAAATGGATAATGCTTCTAACAAAATTTGATCTTGAGTTCATCAGCCAAAATCCATTAAAGATCAGGTAATAGCTAATCAATTTGCCTAAGCTCCACTTCTGAATGATCAATATTTTATTAATGAGCTTCCAGATGACTTGGTATTTACCGTCATTGAACATGAGGAAGATGTCATTCCTGAGGAAGATATCGATATCACACTATTATTTGACCATTCTAAGTACAAAAAAGGATAAGGTGTAGGACTTGTATTTAATATACCACAAGGGATACCTATTACCTTATTATTCATGTTAGAGTTAGATTATATTTCATCATTTGGGTCATGTAAATGTACCTTTCTAGGCACATGTAGGCCCAAAATGGCCACATGCTTAGAAAATTTTTGTAAAATTTTTGAAGTGTTGAAGGAGCTGGTTCTATCTCGCGACAGTGGTAAAACACACATTGTTCTATCCCATGATAAAAGCAATCAAAGTTCACACTTTACAATTTCAAGATCATGGGCTACAACAAAAATAAAATACTATGATTCACAACATGCTCCACCTTGCACGACATAGAATATTGTTCTAGCCCTCGATCAACAATAGTCAAATATGACATCGCCACTATCCAAATAATGGATTACAACACATTGCTCTATCCCGTAAAAGTTAAAGTGTGTTCCATATGTGTGATACTGAACATTGTTCTAGATAACGATCAAAGCAGTCAAAATTTATGGACTATTCCAAGGAGTAAGCCAGTGCAAGGTTATGTATCACGTAGTTCAATGTTATAACCCGCATGGGCTAAAGTAAGGTTCTACCCCCTGGTTAGCATTGGTCAACCTTGTAAATGTAAATTTTGAGGCACAAGCTACAACATGGTTTAGAATTTATTCTATGTTATGGATGTAAAGTAAAGGAAGATAACTTGAAGTCTATAAGGCAACATCACAATGCAATGCTCTACCCTGCGTAGCTCAAAGCATATTTATACAATGAGCAATCCTATGCTCAAGCTTGTAGTTAAAGTGGTCAAAAGGTATGAATGGTATTCTCGATGAGTGGGCAACAACATGTCTCTACAGCATAGAGCTTATGATAATATTGAAGCATTAATATCAGCCATCTGTGAGTGGATCAATGGTCAGTTTGTTTTATTGTAAATTTGAGCATGTTGGTTGTCATTGATGTCAAAGGTGCATAGTCATTGATGTCAAAAGTTAATGTGCTATGAAAGCAAGGCAAGGTTCTCTCCAAAGCACTTGGGACCATGAGTTCTAAGTAAATGAATAAAATATTTGAAGAAGAGTTGAAGGTCCAAGTTTAAGACTTTGGTTCAAAAGAAAGCAAATGGCTAAGGTTCAAGAGAGACAATATTATAATATTTTAATATTATAATGTTTAGGTCAAAAGGATTTTAAAAGGAGGATTTAAAGTACATTGGACAAAAGGTATCTAAAGAAAATACTCAAAGGTGTTACTAATTTAAAAGATTTAGATTATTTAATATTTAAATTAAATAATTTAAAATTTAATATTTAAATATTTTAATTTGTCAAAGGTTTATTAAGCTTACCTCTCCCGTCGACATGTCAACATCCTTATATAAAAAAAAGAGGAAAATCTTATATAAAAAGGTGTAACCAAAGTTTTGTGTTATGATGAAGTGATTAGTGTTCTAAACAAAGGAGTAGTGAAGATTATTGTGCATGTGATTTGGATACTCGACAACACGACAACGAATGAAAGGTTGCACAATTTTTGAAAGGTTAAATAAAGGAGAAATAAACTTGCTATTGGCCCCTTTCGATCTCATCTGACAAGATAGTGGAGTCGGTTGCTAGTCTAAGTGAAAGCACTACGAACAGGAAGGTTTGAAGTTCAAATCACTATGGTACCAATATTTTATTGTTTTGAAGAGAATGAAGGAGTCAAAGTTATTATTGTGTAGACACCAAAATCCAGCCACTTGCAAGTCATCTATACCTTCCTGTCAGCCACATGTCGGTCATCCACCTTCCCGCCATTATTTGGCCCAATTTCACCTTTTCCCGCCATCATTTGGCCCAATTTCACCTTTCCCGCCATTTTTCATCCCCAAATTTATTTAAATTAATATTTATATATATATATTTTAATATTTTAATATATATATTTAAATAATAGTTTAAGTGATTTGATCTGAGCCATCCATCCTTCATTTAATCTCATCCGTCCATCCATCTTAATCCATTCCACAACCAAGATTTATTCTCTACCCTTGGATCCGCTTTAATCTTAGCCACACGTTCAAAGTGTCGTTAAAACCCTAAAGTGTGCCCTAAGAGTGGATTATAAATCGAGTCACTTTAATGGCTCAAACCCGATGTGTCTTTTCCTATCTTCTTCGCCTATGTCTTTTGCTACTTCTATCTCTGATTCTAATTCTTCTACGGTTATCTCCTCTCTTCCGCTACCCTTTTGCCGCATCCATCGCCGCTTCCGTCGTCGCTTTCACCGCCATTCCTTCTACAGCATTCTGCAGAATCTCCCATTCCTTTCGTAAGTGCCCGCGGGCGTTTACTCCTTCACCAAGTGCCCACGGGAATTTACCAAGTGCCCACGGGCGTTTAACAAGTGCCCACGGGCATTTACCTTCAGCCATAGACTCAGACCGGCGTCTGTAATCCAGATCCAGAAGCACGCGGGCATTCGGCGAGTGCACCAGGGCGCCTTCCGTAGCCTATTCTGACAACAACATTACTTCCAGGTGTCGCCTGGTCTAGCTGCATTAACAGAGAACAGTGTTAATGTGTGCAGGTTTTTGATGACAGATCCAGTTTATTGATGGCAGCTGATTAAGCTAGAGTGGTCCAAGCAAGGGATACGACAAAGCCCACTCACTCTGTTGGGATTGAAGATACGTTCTTCGGAAGCGCCACCATTCGTGTCAGCTAGGGTTTTGGAGAACCCTAGCATAATTTGTAACTGTGTATCACAAATAAAGGGTTACAGGCCCAGTTGTATTCAAAAAGGAGTTTTTAAACTCCATCGATTAATATAAATCGTTTGTTTTGTGCAACTATTCTGTACTCTGTTATTGTGGTTTTATCTTTTGTTTGGCATGGTATTTTTAATCTACATATTGCACAACTTAGTTCCCATCTACTGGATAGCCTAGCTGACTGCCTAGCAGTCACTAGGGCGCTACGTGGGCAGAGGTCACTTTTTCAAATCTTGTGCACTCACGTGGTTTGGTTGCTAAGTTATGCATGCAAAATATTTTGATAAAATGAGCATAATGTATAGTTGAAAAATAATTTTAGCTTACACAATATGGTAAAGGTTGGAAATAATATTCGCTGCCCTGATTATTAAAGTGCACATAAGGACAATTTTTTTAAGGATAAAGAATACATTGTAGAGTATTTTTGAAGTAGATTTTTGAGTGAAAATAGGAGAAATAAGGTGTAACATATTTACTTAATTTTGTAATGTGTGCATGTGAAAAATGAGATTGTGAATATGTTTTTCTTGAAAAGAAAGGAGTTAAAAGGGTGTAATGTGGTCTATGATAATTGTATTATTTTGCATTGTGAAAAGGTCTTTTGAAGGGTTTGAAAGTTTATTTTTGAATATTGGAAAGGAGAGATAAAGCTTTTCTTATGCACATCTTTTTGAGAAGGAAAATCATGTGGATGTTTTGAGAAAGTATCTTGCAAACTAACCCTTGAAGTGGCACTACAAAAATTAGTTTTTTATGAGATAGGTTTTTGAAGACATATTTATATAAGAGAAAATTAAGAGGTATGGGCACATCATCCCCTATTTAAAGTGTTTTGTTGAATGAATGTTTTTGAACATAAGGTGGAGTGAAAAGGATTGTTTGATAAGCATTATTGGAAATATTTGAGTTAGGATTTGTGCTTCATGGTTGAATGGTTTGGAAATATTTGGGATAGAATTTGAGAATAATCTATGCTTCTATTATTGAAATAGGTTAAGACATTTGTGCTAGAGATTGTGAACAACTTATGTTAAGTTTTAAGACAAGTTTGTGAATCATTGTGAAACCTTTTGAGTATTGGTTGAGAGATACTGAAAGAAACTGTAAGAGTGTTTGATATTAATCTTGTGAGGGAAATTTGTGCATTTGAGGTTGATGTTTGAGATAAAATTTGCAAGAAAGATGCATCAGTTTTATAAAGCAAGATATATACTATGTTGATTTGTTTTGAAAAGGATTTTGCAAGAGATAAATAATGGATTAGTTGAGTACAAGATTTGTGAGTGTGAAACATATTGAGTTTTTGATAGAGCATATCATTCTCTATATGTTCCAGAGGTTAAAATAATTCTAATTAGAATTTGTTTGTGTGAAGAAAGTTTTTTGAAAGAGATTTAAGTTGTGTTTGTATGCAAGTTTTGGAAATATTTAAGCAGGTTTTGTGAGCAGCTTGAGGATATATTTGAGCAAGTCTTTGAGAAGGCTTGAGGATAGATTTGAGCAAGTCTTTGAGAAGGCTTGAGGACATATTTGAGCAAGTCTTTGAGAAGGCTTGAGGACATATTTGAGCAAGTCGTTGAGAAGGCTTGAGGATAGAATTGAGTAAGTCTATGTCAAGGCTTGGGGTAGATTTGAGATAGATTTTGGTGCAAATTTATGAGCAAAGTTAGAGCATATTTGTGCTAGACTTGGGATAGATTTTGGTGCAGATTTCTAAGTAGAGTTAGAGTAGATTTGTGCTAGATTTGGGATAGATTTTGGTGCAGATTTAAGACATAGTTGATAGCAAGATTTTGAGGTGACTAAGAAAAGAGGATAGTAGTCTCTAGTAGATAGAGATCTAGTAGCCAGTGTAGTGGGGATAGAGGTCTCCTATGGAGAGAGATCCACAAGCCAGAGCAGTAGGGGTAAAAGTCTTCTATAAGATAACCAACCAGAGTAAAGGGGATAGATTTATCCTATGGAGAGAGACCCACTAACCAAAGTAGAGGGGATAAAGTTCTCTTATGGAGAGAGATCCACGAACCAAAGCAAGGGGAAATATTTCTCCTGTGGAGAGATATCCATAAACTAGAGTAAGGGGAAAGAGTTCTCCTATGGAGTGAGATCCATGAACCAACTAGAGAGATAGAGTTCTTCTGTGGAAAGAGATCCATGAACCAGTTGAGGAGATAGATTTCTCTTGGATCAAGTTCCATAAACTAGAGAAAAGGGGAAAGAATTATACCATGGAAAGAGATCTATAAATCAGAGCATAGGGGATTGGTGTCTCCTTTGGATAGAGGTCTTGTTGGAAATTTTGAGTCCCTAAGCTAAAAATTTGTAATTGATATCAAAAGGACCTATGCAAGTAAGCACTATGATTTTATTCACAAAGAGCTTCATGAGAAGCAAAGGTTTTGATCAAAAGGATGCATGGCATTTGGTTCCAAAAATGAGATTCAAGGGAATCTTAGTAAAGGGTTTTTATTTAAAACCATGGATGGCAGATTTGAAATGGGTTTTTCTTAAAACCCAATTTGGCTTTTCGTTTCATCGAAAAAGGTGCCCCGATGATGAAGATATTTAATTTTAAAGGTTTTATTTAAAACCATGGATAGCAGATTTGAAATGGGTTTTTCTTAAAACCCAATTTGGATTTTCATTTCATCGAAAAATGTGCCCCGGTGATGGAGATATTTAATTTTAAATATTTAGTTTAAATTATTTAAAATTTAAATTAAAATTTTAAAATTAAAATTAAAAGTTTATCCACCGATGTCATGAGGAAGTGTCGATGTTTCTGAGCAAATGGAAGGCATATATATATGCCATTAAATTATTCAATTTAAATTATCCTTGCTCTTGTTGTTGATGCGATTGTTGGAAAGTGAATAGAGTTCGTGCAAAAAAGGTTTTAGTGGTGGAAGCAACTAATAAATTGGACGGTGTGCAAAACCCAAGTCACCTTGGGTAGTGTGGCTTGTTGGCAACTCAAGCAGCACAAAGGCATTTGGTAGCACGAGGGTGTGCGTTCAATTTTTGGTAAGGTTCATTCGTTGTGCTTTGTGGTGGAAGTGCCTAGGGCGTGCAAAGTTTTTGATGCATGTGGGCCTACAACATATAAAGGGAAGTCGTGTCCCTTTTACATTATGAACGAGTAGGTAGCTCGTTTGGCTACCTTAGCCATGGCTAAGGT
The DNA here is from genome assembly GCA_028583015.1 of Wollemia nobilis. Lineage (NCBI taxonomy): Eukaryota > Viridiplantae > Streptophyta > Pinopsida > Araucariales > Araucariaceae > Wollemia > Wollemia nobilis. Next base: position 10,131,455 of record JAQPPZ010002969.1, on the reverse strand, counting down.
GCTCGCAGTGAGGGCAGGTCGAGGGATCGAAACCCATTAAGGAGGTATGCGAATTTTTTGATTAAAATTTAATTAATGCTCTAAAGTTTGGAGTGATAAGGGTTAGGAAATATTTTATTTTTGTAAACCTTTGTTGTGTTATTAAAAGGTTAATTAATTATTTTGTTGGTGAAAACCATAGATGATTAATTAAGCCTTATGATAGTGATTTAAATTTTTGAGAGCATTATATTAGGAGAAATAAGGGTTTTGAATAAAGTGGAAATTGAATAGTGACTTATTGATTATTATTTTTAGAGGGTTTTTCTATAAAGGGACTTTGGTGGATGTGATTATTGAGTTGGAGTAAAAAGGTGTAAATTGAGTTATACTTTATCTTGTGATTATTATTTGAAGTCCACTAACCCTTGTTGAGATTGGAAAAAGAAAGTGTGTTGAGTGTGGCAGATTTTATGGACAACTTCTTGGCATCAATAAGGTATGGGTAATATTCTCCATTGATTTATTTGGGTGGTTGATTTTTGAAAATATCATTGGAGTGAAAAGGATTGATTGTGGTTTCCTTTTGAGAGTTGTTGGTTGAATGCTTCAAGGATTTTTGGTTTGAGAGTTATGGTTAAAACATTGTTTTATAAGCATTGTTTTTGAAGCCATTAGTTGTGTGAAAAACCTCAGTAAGGGTTTGAGAAGAAAATGAGTATCATTGTTATGTGAAGAATGTTTTATAAGCATTGTTTTTAAAACCCATTGGTTGTGCAAAGAACTTGAACTTGAGTTAGGGAAGAACATGAGTACCATTGTTATGTGAGATTTGTTGTTGAACATTGTTAGAAACATTTTGAGTTGGCTTATACATGCTTGGACTAGGGTTTGTGATAAAGGGTTGTTCATTAAGGTGATTGGTTGAGTAGAGTTTATTGAGCCTAGTCAAGTGATTGTGTGAAGTGGTTGTTCAAGTTCCATAAAACAAACTATTCTATATTTTGATTTGAGTTGAGTTGAGAAAGAAATTGGATTCAAGTATAGAACATATTGAGTATCTAACAATTCTCTTTATGCTTCTATGATATTGCTAAGTTGAGATTTATTTGAGTTGAGATTGGGATTTGAGTATAGAATATATTGAGTCTCTAAAAATTCTCTTTATGCTTCTATGATATTGCTGAGTTGAGATTGATTTGAGTTGAGATTGGGATTTGAGTATAGAACATATTGAGTCTCTAACAATTCTATTTATGCTTCTCCGAGATTGAGTTGAGATTTTGTTGATATGATTTGAGGCAAGTCTTTGAGAAGGCTTGTGGACTGATTTTGAGTAAGCTTTTGTGAAGGCTTGCTATGCAGATTTGAGCAAGTCCTAGAGAGGACTTATTGAGCAGATTTGAACAAGTTTTGAGTGAGCTTGTTGAGCATATTTGAACAAGTTCTGAGTGATCTTGTTGTGCAAATTTGAGCAAGTCCTAGAGAGGAATTATTGAGAATATTTGAACAATTTCTGAGTGAGCTTGTTGAACAGATTTGGACAAGTTATGAGTGATCTTGTTGTGCAAATTTAAGAAAGTCCTAGAGAGGACTTATTGAGTAGATTGTTAGTCTTACAATGACACTGAGAGGGGGGGTGAATCAGTGTAGTTCTTTAAACTTGAATTTACAACTCTTAATACCGCAACAATTAAAACTTTATTACTAAATACAAGTATAAAAAAATGTCATCACACAACACAAGATTTAACGAGGTTCACCAATGTGGCTACTCCTAAAAAATTACTGCTTGGACTACCATCCAAATCTAGCCTTTGCAAAGCAACAACTTTACAATCAATTTACCAGCACCCACTGGAAGGAGTACCAACCCCTGATTTATCTCGCACCAACGAAAAGGAGCACCAACCCCTAATTTACCAAGCACCAACCGGAAGGAGCACCAACCCCTCGATGCCAAGCACCAACTTGGACATCAATTTTGAAACTAGAAGATTGATAGTAAGATACCTTTGTTTTTGCTAGACCCTGACTGGTCTTCTTCACCTTTGCTTTCTCTATGCACTCTGCTTTCTCTGCGTAATCACTTTGCACACTCTGCTTCGCTATAGTTGAACTTCACGATCGTCTTCTCCCTTTTGCACACTCTACTCTATGCACTCTGCTTTCTTTGCATAATCACTTTGCACACTCTGCTTCGCTATAATCGAACTTCACGATCGTCTTCTCCCTTTTGCAAATTTTGCACTTAGCATGATTCGACACGACTTTCTCTCTACGCACAGTGACCGTATTTCACACTCATTCATCATAATTCACAAATATCCAAACATCCCTCCTTTTATAACAGAATTTTTGTGATGAAAACCCTAATCTTAGTCAGCTGTAAATCCTAATCGTAGTCAGTTGTAAATCCTAATCTTAGTCGACTTTCATGACAACTATAAACCCTAATTTTAGTCGATTGTCATCGGTCTTCATCGGCTTCAACTCAACCATGAAAATACATGTCGTGATATCACGACACTTTCGCTTTCTCTCTATTTCTCCTTGCTTTGGCCCCCAAAAATACATGTCGTGATATCGTGACACTTTTTCTTTCTCTCTCTTTCTCCTTGCATCGGACCACAAAAATACATGTCGTGATATCGCAACACTTTTTCTCCTTGCTCTTTCTATTAGCTTTGGCCCGCAAAAATACATGTCGCGATATCGCAACACTTTCGCCTCCGTACGCTTTCTCTATTCCTTTGTCATGAAAATGCGACATTGCGTGATATCGTGACACTTTTGTTATTCTGCTTGCCTACCCTTCTTGAGTCACAAAAATGTGACATGTCACAAAATTGTGACACTTCTGCTTCTGAAGTCTTGTCTGTATCGCTCCAAATTTTTCACACCCTTACCTTCAGGCTATAGGATCCGTGCCCGAAAGGGGGATGTGAAAAGGATGTCACGGTACCTCGAACCGAGAGGACTTGCGAAGGTCCCGCCTCTCAAGGGAGGTGTATATTGGTGATTTTTCGATGGATGGTGGGTTCACCAGGAAACATTTAATGGCAGTTTCCACGCCTAGGTTGGGAATGTGTTTTATGTGTTCATTTTTAGCCTTAAGCATTCAAATCCTAGGTTTGGCCAAAATGCGTCTAAGCTATTCTATATGCAGATGCAAATTAAATGAATACAGAAAAATAGAATAGGACAAAAAAATAGAGAAATTACAGAAGATAAAAAGAAGAATACCTGATCCGGATGTCTGATGAAGATTCTGATCTTGAAGTAGTCAGGATCGCCTCTGATTTGACAGGATCGTCTGAGATCAGACAAGATCGTCTGAGATCTGACGAATTCGTCAGAGACCTGCAAACAGAGAAATAGGTGCAAAATACAGAAAATACAACAATGATAACAGAGGGAAATAGTATAAAATGACAGTAGCACTATCAAACTGAAACATAAACACAGAAACATGAATGAATTATGCTAATTTAATCACAATCATGGCTTAATTATGCATTTAATCTAGATGGGTGAACTCCAAAATGCAAAATAGTATAAAATACTGAATAAAATAAGCTAATTGCAGAATAAAACAACAGAGAAAAGATAGAGAAATGCAAACTTCAGGCACTGATTGCCTCAATATTGACTGCAGTCGAAATCGTCTCGCATTGGTACGAAATCGTCTCTGATTCGACAGGTTCGCCTCCGATCTGAACAGGTTCATCGACGACGATGTAAGCTTGCTCCGGCTGAAAAACAGTAATGTACCTACAACAAAATTGATATAGAACTGATGCAAATGGAAACTTAGGATGTTTTATCGTATGAGAAGTCAAGTTACATAGAATTTCAGCCAGGGGGGTGCTAAGGGGAAGGCTTAGGATTAAATAGGTTTAGGAGGGAGGTTAGGAGGTTGGAGATCATCCCTATTTGGGAGATCTCCAACGGGGAAGGGTCTCTAACGGCGTAGACACGCTTCTGCCCGGATTAGAGGCCCGTTGGAACAGAAGCTAATTGTGCAAAATCAGTTTTGCGACAAGATCGTCTGGACGTCCTAGTCCAGACGAAATCGTCAGATCTGGGGCGATATCGTCTGATCGACGACGATATCGTCAAACGGTCAAAACAACCTCTAAAAATGGCGTAGAAAAGGGGGAAACGGATTACCCGACGGTTAACGGGCGGTTTGGGAGGTTAAAATTTGAATTTAAATTATTTACTAGGATGAATGTAATTATTACAATTTCATCGCGCCAATTTTAGGGTGCTACATTTTGCCCCCTCTTTAGCGAATTTTTCGAAGAAAATGCGTTAAAGATGAGTTCTTCTCGATCTACGAGAAAGCAAAAAATTATTCCCATTTTTAGGCGACGATTCTTGGTCGAATCGTACGACATCTTACTATGGTGCCCCCTCCGTGTTTTTACCCAAATCGAACGTTTGAGGTAAAAACGCGAAAAAGCAAAATTAATTTTGAATTATTTTTGAATAAAATTAAGAAAAATAGGGTAAAACCCTAATTCATTTTTACTGGTTTTAGAGCTCTGGAAGCAAAAATGGTGGAGACGACGCACAGATCAACAGAGGTCCGACGCGGGCTACGGGTAAGAGTCTAGACTTAACTTAGAATGATTTAATTTGAATTTACATGCTTTTTAGATGAATTTAGATGAATTTTTGAGCATCGCGGCCGTTTTTGGGCCGTCGACGTCGTTAAGACGAAATCGTCCCGATTTCGACAAAATCGTCTCAAGTTCGCCGATTTCGTCCAAGGGCGAAATCGACGAAAGGGGGACGATTTCGTCAAATTAAGGACGATTTCGGCTAGCAAAATCGGAGACGAACATGCTCAAATTTGGGACGATATCGTCCAATAGTGGACGATATCATCAATGGATTAAATTGAACTTGTTTTTAACTTGCATTATTGATCACTTGAGTTTGTTATTAATGATTGTTTTTTGTTTTGTTGTTTATGTTGCAGAGAGGATTGCTAAAGAGCAGGGAATGGAAGTATGGAGGTTTGAGAGATGACTTGGCCGCTCTTACACAGGCAGAGTGGGATCGACGCGGCACAGGCCGGCTTACCGCATGTGGCGAGAAATGCCACAAGTGTCTACGGACATGGGGCTACTGACAGCCCTAGCGAGAGAGGTGGTATCCGGGTTCTTCCTATTTTTGGCTACCGACAGGGAGATGACTCCCACTCTAGAGGATGTATGGAGGATTCTGAGAATCCCCATACAAGGACGGTTGATCACTCCTACGGCCAATCAGGGCCATGCTATGGGACGGTTGTGCGGTGACCCGAGCTTCACCCTGGAGAAGGGCGAAGTTAACATCGAGGCACTGCGCCAGATGCCTGGGGCATCTAGACTCACATAGGTTCTAGCTGGAGTAGTTGGTGGACTTTTGCTGTGCCACCAGAGCGGGTGCAGGGTGCCATGGATGCTCGCAGATGTGATCTGCGATATGCGAGACCATGGCTACATGTTTGCTTGGGGCAGCTATGTGCTATGCCGATTGTACAGGATCCTGCATGGGGTCGTGTACAAGGGCGACCGATGTCTGGTGATGACATCGCTCCTACAGGTTTGGTGCTGGGAGCACATTGCAGTGCGGAGGCCGATAGGGCTTCCTCTGATAGGGATTGATGGGGAGAGGCCCCGAGTTTTCTATTGGTGGCTCCGAAGAGGGTCACAGCGGCGGATCGACCTTTCGATGTCCCGGAGACTGCTAGATGACCTAGTCCCAGACCAGATTACCTGGAGGCCATGGCGAGAGCACCCAGGGTGGGCCGAGGATGGACAGGAGCTAGCTCGCGTTAGGCGAGTGTGTGGCTATGGATGGAGAGGGGAGAGGTGGAGCTCCACCGCTATGACCGAGTTTTGCGTCGTTCGGTCTACAGCAGGGGATCCCATCTCTAGGGGATTATGAGTTTTCTCGGACTGTCCGGGATAACACTACAGTGAGCGGGGCTCCAGACATGCAGCGCTTCTGGAGTCAGGACTCAGACGATGCCCCCATTCAGCCAGTGGATGGGGACGACGTAGGGGTAGCCGACGGCTATGATGCCTGGTACGTAGGCATCCGCCCTCCTCGGATGACGAGGGCTCAGGGTCCGATACACACAGTTGTGCGTCGGATAGGGAGGCGATGCCGGCGGCTATGGAGGCAGCCCAGGGTCACGGTGGGAGAGAGCCGAGGAGGCCACAGGCACAGGAGAGGCTGCGGCAGAGGGAGAGGAGGGTGGAGAGACCCCCTTCTCCACATAGAGAGAGGCCACCATCGCCCGATAAGGGCAAGGGTGTGGACACTGGGGAGAGTAGCGAGATAGCTACTCTCCGAACGGAGATGATCCATCTCCAGGCATAGGTGCAGACCCTACAGGAGGAGGCTGCACGACACCGAGCTGAGGTTACACAGCTTAGGGATGAGATTGCACGCCTCAGGGCACGAGGCGGAGGGGCGAGCACTGGGGAGCTGACACGGGCTATTGCCCAAATTACTTTCTATCAGACATTGTACTATCAGCTGGTGCCAGAGGAGGATAGACTACCCCTGCCAGCCAACATCGCAGAGCCGATCAGGATTGGGTCGTCTAGGACTTCATCCCGATCGAGGACTAGGACTCACAGTACTACACAGACTGCGATGGGGCCACCTCGTCCACCTCAGGGCGGGGGAGGAGATGAGGCCGAGAGCTCGAGGGGCTCTCGAGGCTAGAGTACTGCACGACATTAGACATAGAGCATTTATTATTATTATTTTTTTTGTTGATAGAGGATTGAGTATGCCGAGGTCCAGATTGTGGCATACCAATCTAATTTTGATGATGTATATATACTGTTGATATATATATGAGATGAGATAGTTTTGATCATATGACTTGTGTTATGTGTATGTTTATGATGCTTTTATGTTTGATTGATTGATTTGATAATTGGATTGAGGATTCATGAAATTATGTCGTTTTGAAAATTTATAATTTTGATGTCATGCGGTAATATTTTAAATGAAATAATCTGATGTAACAAATTGGTTGTTTGTAATGTGATGTGGTAAAAAAATAAAAAGAGACTTCTAACAATAATTTCAAAGGACATTGTCGCTATTATAGACCATTTCATGGAGTCGTTGCTCACTCGGTCGTCAAGCTAATCCCAAGATAGAAATATTGTTAAAAGTAAAAGAATGCTTAAGAGACTGTCTTAAGACTTTGGTGCAATGGTGAAAATGATGGTTTGTTTTTCAGATTTTCATAAAAAAATAGTATGCATGAAATAATGTTAAAATGATTTTTGCTAGGCATAAATTCCTAAGTGTGATAAATTTTTTGGATAATTCCTTAGGAATTATATCATCTTTGCAAAATTGAAGGTTGACATAATGACATGAAATAGTGATAATGTGCATGCTTTGTGTTTAAAAAACATAACTGTGTAATAGTATGATTTAAGTCATATGGTTTTCATGATTTTTAAATAAATGGGGAATAAAAATTGTTACAATGGTTTGCGCTAGGCATAGAATATGTAGGTATAAACTTATACCATCATCGCGAAAATCAAAGAAAAATAGATAGTTTTATTGCATGGTTGATTTTTTTTAATAAACAAAAAATATGAAGATGAGGACTTGCGCTAGGCATAAAATTCCAATTTTGGTTTTGGAACTATACCATCGTCGCGAAAGTCGACAAAAGTTATATATATATATATGTTTTGATTGTATGGTTTTGAAAGAAATTTTTTATTTTTCTATTATATAGTTGTCTTTATGGTAAACAACTGTAGTTGAATTATTCCAAACAAGTTGCAAAAATAATATTTCAAAGTATTTTGAAGACAAAAGTTAGATTTATAAGGAATCCCATGTGCATATGTGAATTCATTTCCGATCTTGATTTATCATAATGATACACAAAATCTCTCAAATACAAATGTGTGTGCAATTGCTTTGTGCATTTACCAGTTTTGAGCAAGATAATATGATACAAGTGATTTGAAGAAACCAAATAAGTGTTCATTAACCATGATGTAGATGCATATAACCATACCAGACTACTATGTAGATCGGATTATCAAGAGCTAGCTAATCCATAAGCAGACATAGGTCTGTACAAAAGAAGGTCGCTAATGTGACAGACATATCACCACGCTAGGAGTTACCCAAGGCCAAGCAGGTTGGGCACAAACCACTTGTTATGGGGCTTACCTCACAGTTTTCGAATAATTGAGAATTCCAGGGATTCAAGCTCATCAACCCTTCTTTTCTTTTCAAAGGGTAGGGAAAGGGATTTTATTGCTTTCTTGCTTTCTGCTTTCTTTTGCTTTTCTTTTGAACTTTGCTTCTTTTTCTTTTTGTATTTTTTTTTTCTTTGCTTGATTTTTGAGATAGTGCTTGAAATATTGTTGTAATGATATAAAATAACATTTTTCTTTTCTCTTTTTTCTTGAACTTTTCTTTTCTTTTTCTTTGCTAGGGATACTTGCTCGGATTAGCTGTAGAGCAAGGGATTTTTATCCCGGGTAGGGGTGAGCTTGTCCTTTTGCCAATTCTCAAAGATTCTAGACCATGTGCATGATAGGATAGCAGGGGAAACTTTTCGCTCAAGAAATCACGTCTACTATGTAGCAAAACATGGAAATTACAAATATAATCATTTTATTGTGAAAAGATGTGCTTGGTTTAAGTAAATAACAAGATCAATTCTCTATGCTCAAACTTTATTTAATTGAATTTTGTGAACTTTGATATAAGAGAGATTAGTAATCATGCCAGATAAAATCAAGATATTTATTTTTGTGAGTGTGCAAGTGAGGGATTCCAAATAAATGCTAATTTATCCAAAATAATTTGAAACATATAACTGCAATAATTGTAAGAAAATATATATAAATACTTTTTGAGAAGTTTTGAGAATATTGACTCTCTCTTTCTTCTTTATATTGTTTTGGTTTCGAAAGAGTCAAGCATATTGCTGTTTTTATATTTTTATCATTATTTTGTTTTTTTTGGTTTTATTTTTGTTTTTGAACAAAAAATTTAACAAGTGCCATAAATAAATGCAACAAATAGTTTTGAAGATTTTGATGATTATGAATGTTTTTGGTGTTTTTGAATTTATAAATTTGAAAGAAATACAAGATAGTGATTTTGAAACAAATATATACATGGATGAAATGACCAAATTTATACATAGTAACGTTTAAGATGCAAAATATTCATGGGTTCTTTAAGTTCTTTACCATCTAAGGTAGACAATTTGTATGCTCCTGATTCGAATTTAGCAGTAATAATGTATGGTCCAAGCCAGTTGGGCTCAAATTTACCTTTAAGGTCCTTAGTTGCATTAGTATTTTTTTTGAAGATTTTGAGGATTTTGATTTTTTTGTATTTTGATTTTAATTTATGAATTGAAATTGGTGGTATATACAAGATGATCTATATACACTATACAAGGTTATTTGAGTATAGCATGTCTAAGGTTGCTTCAAAATCAAAGGAGGTTTTGAAGGATAATCTCAGTTGAGGTGAAGGTAAGGACAAAAGGTGATGAATAAAAGGTAGTGATAACAAAAGCTTTGTTATAATGTAGAATAATGTAGCAAAAGATTTGACTTTTATATGTGTAAAATTGATCATGTTACAAAATAAAATGTAAGAAGGATAAGAAGGTTCTTCATTCTTATCACTATATTCCAAGTCTTGATAAGATGGAGGGAGCATATGTGAAAGATATGCATGGATGTTATTTGGTAAACAAGGATGATCATATATGGATGAAGAAAAGTGATGGATAGAAGATAATTGTGATAATAGAGAATGTATAGAACTTGATGTTCCAACCATTAAATATTCTTCAAATGGTGTTGGGTCACTATGTATGGTAACAATTTTATTTGCAAGTTCAAACTTCAAACATTGGTGAAGAGTGGAAGGGACAACCCTCATCGTATGAATCCAAGGACTTCTGAGAAGTAGGTTGTAAGGTGAAGGGCAATATGCTACATAAAACAAAGTATCCAGGATCTTGGATCCAATATTAAGGGGAAGAATTATAGTACCTTGAGCTTCTTGAATTTCATTGTTAAAATATTTTATAATAACATTTGATTCATTAAGATCTTCTTCCTTTGATTTGAGTTTTTGGAATAATTGATGAGTGCATAAATTAAGAGAGGAGCCATTATCTACCATGATAGTTTTAACAAGTGTTTCTTTACTAGATCTTGTAATGTAAAGATAGTAGTCTTCTTGTGGAGTAGAGGAAGGAATCTCCTCATCATAGAATGAAATATGGTTAACCTCAAGAGGGTTTACACCATTAATTATGTTCTTAGAGAAAATATGATGAGGAACAAATTGTTGGCTAGGTATTTTGAACAAAGTTTCCTTGTGATAAATTTGTAATACTTCTAAAAGGGATATCTTTGCTTGAGGATTAATCACTTGTTGTTGGCTATCAAAGTGGATTTCAGATTGAGATTTTGATTCTAAATATGAGCTTTCTATGCTTACATTCCATTTTGGATCATTCTCTAGAGCCAAAGATAGTTTTGAAGGTTGGTCAAATGAGGAATCCATATCTTGAATATCGGATTGAGTTGATTGAACTTGAGGTTGCTCATTTGTAGTTTTTGTTACAATATTAATAATATCATCATGATGGGACACATTAACATGCAATATTTGATTGGTTTCTTGTTGTTGATAATTGAATAGGGGTTCTTGGGAGATCCCCATGTCTTGATTGATTATTGGTATTTGTTGTGTAGGAGTTTGATTGTTTAATGGAAGATTTATAATCAGTTGTAGATTGTAATTCCTTTATATTAAAAAGACCATCATCAATCAAATCTTGAATTGCACATCTTAAATCTTTACAATTTTGTGTCATATGTCCATCTACTCTATGATATTCACAATGTAGCTCAGGTTTAAACCAATCTGTTGTGGTATCAGGTTGTCTTATGGAAGGGAGTTCAATCTTATTTGTATCAAGTAAATGCTTGAGAATTATATCCATTGGTTGATTGAGCTTAGTAAATTTGCGTGATGAAGGTTTTTGAGAGGTTTTTGATATATGCCTTAGGAATTCAGTCATAAAAGGGCCTAATGGTTTCTCACCTCTACTTTCTTTATTATGGGTAGAATGATGACAGGAAGATTGCAAAGTAGGAGGTGAGTGCATGGTAGAATTGGAAGAATAAGTATTTTCTTGTTGAAATGGATGTGTTGTATTGAAAGAAGAATATTGAAAGGGTGGCGGAGGATTGTATGTGGATTGATGGACATAATATGGATATATGGGAGAATAGATAATATCGTTATGAAGAGGATTGGCAAAGGGATTGTCTTGTTGGGGTAAGGATGAAAAATGAGAAAAGTGTGATGGAGGTGATGTTGAATAGGGATGAGGTTGGTCATAATCAACAAATGTATTTGGTTGAATTCTTCCAACATTACCGATGGGCTCATATTGATTTGAGTAAAAACTCATGGTTTCTTTAGTACTTCTAAAAGTAATATTTAGCATCTACTATTTAGAATTGAATCTAAAACATACAAACTTGAAATGATGATTTTGTTTTTTTTTTTCTTGTATACATATATATATATATATTTTTTTTTGTTTTTGTTTTTTTTTCAAAAGGTTTAAAATGCATTCACGTCGGGTTCACCAAAATGTATCGCTCCAAATTTTTCACACCCTTACCTTCAGGCTATAGGATCCGTGCCCGGAAGGGGGATGGGAAAAGGATGTCGCGATACCTCGGACTGAGAGGACTTGCGAAGGTCCCGCCTCTCAAGGGAGGTGTATATTGGTGATTTTTCGATGGATGGTGGGTTCACCAGGAAACATTTAATGGCAGTTTCCATGCCTAGGTTGGGAATGTGTTTTATGTGTTCGTTTTTAGCCTTAAGCATTCAAATCCTAGGTTTGGCCAAAATGCGTCTAAGCTATTCTATATGCAGATGCAAATTAAATGAATACAGAAAAATAGAATAGGACAGAAAAATAGAGAAATTACAGAAGATAAAAAGAAGAATACCTGATCCGGATGTCTGATGAAGATTCTGATCTTGAAGCAGTCAGGATCGCCTCTGATTTGATAGGATCATCTGAGATCAGACAAGATCGTCTGAGATCTGACGAATTTGTCAGAGACCTACAAATAGAGAAATAGGTGCAAAATACAAAAAATACAACAATGATAACAGAGGGAAATAGTATAAAATGATAGTAGCACTATCAAACTGAAACATAAACATAGAAACATGAATGAATTATGCTAATTTAATCACAATCATGGCTTAATTATGCATTTAATCTAGATGGGTGAACTCCAAAATGCAAAATAGTATAAAATACTGAATAAAATAAGCTAATTGCAGAATAAAACAACAGAGAAAAGATAGAGAAATGCAAACTTCAGGCACTGATTGCCTCAATATTGACTGCAGTCGAAATCATCTCGCATTGGTACGAAATCGTCTCTGATTCGACAGGTTCGCCTCCGATCTGAACAGGTTCATCGACGACGATGTAAGCTTGCTCCGGCTGAAAAATAGTAATGTACCTGCAACAAAATTGATATAGAACTGATGCAAATGGAAACTTAGGATGTTTTATCGTATGAGAAGTCAAGTTACATAGAATTTCAGCCAGGGGGGTGCTAAGGGGAAGGCTTAGGATTAAATAGGTTTAGGAGGGAGGTTAGGAGGTTGGAGATCATCCCTATTTGGGAGATCTCCAATGGGGAAGGGTCTCTAATGGCGCAGACACGCTTCTGCCCGGATTAGAGGCCCGTTGGAACAGAAGCTAATTGTGCAAAATCAGTTTTGTGACAAGATCGTCTGGACGTCCTAGTCCAGACGAAATCGTCAGATCTGGGGCGATATCGTCTGATCGGCGATGATATCGTCAAACGATCAAAACAACCTCTAAAAATGGCGCGGAAAAGGGGGAAACGGATTACCCGACGGTTAACGGGGTTTGGGAGGTTAAAATTTGAATTTAAATTATTTACTAGGATGAATGTAATTATTACAATTTCACTGCACCAATTTTAGGGTGCTACACTTGCTTTCTACTTTTATCGCGAAATCGTGACACTTTTGCCTTCGAAGTCTTCTTTGCTTTTGTCACGAAATCGTAACACTTCTGCTTTCGTACTTCACTTCTTTGCTTTTGTCATGAAATCGTGACACTTCTGCCTTCGAAGTCTTCTTCTTTGCTTTTTTCATGAAATCGTGACACTTCTGCTTTTGGACTTTACTTCTTTGCTTTTGTCACGAAATCGTGACACTTCTGCTTTCGAAGTCTTGCTTTCTGCTTTTGTTGTGAAATCATGATAGTTCTGCTTTCGTACGCTTCCTCTCTTTATTTTGTCGCGAAAATGTGACATGTCGTGAAATCGTGACACTTTTCAAACTTGCTTTCTCTCTCCTATTTTAGTCGCAAAAATGCGACATGTCGTGAAATCGTGACACTTTTCTTACTTGTTCTCTTTCTTCGAACTTGTCACGAAATCGCGACACTTCTTCCTGCTTTCTCTTTTTCTTCCAACATGTCGTGAAATCGCAACAGTTTTTCCACTTGCATTTTTCTCTTCCAAAATGTCACGAAATCGTGACAGTTTTTCCACTTGCATTTTTCTCTTCCAACATGTTGCGAAATCGTGATAGTTTTTCCACTTGCCTTTTTCTCTTCCAACATGTCGTGAAATCGTGATAGTTTTTCCACTTTCTCTTTCTCTTCCAACATGTCGCGAAATCGTGATAGTTTTTCCACTTGCTTTTCTCTCTTCCAACATGTCACGAAATCGCGATAATTTTTCCTACTTTTTCTCTCTCTTCCAACATGTCATGAAATCATGACAATTTTTCCTGCCTACTGTATATGTCGCGATATCGCGACACTTTTCTTACTTGTCTTTTTCTTTGATCTTTTGCATATGGGCCACTTTGGTCTTCTTGGAAAATCACTGTACATACTCTGAGTAACCTTTGAACTCTTGTCTTCTGCATCTGAATAGCTTTTGAACTTCCTTTCCACTACATCAATAGATCTATCTAACTGTGTTGACAACAATGACAATACTGTTGCTGCACCTTGCTCAACAATCTCCCCCTTTGGAATTGTTGGAAACACATGTGCAATTTCCTGTAACTCTTCTCCCCCTTTGACAATAATACCAAAGGGCTATTGCAGACTCCCCCTGAGTCCATGCACAACATTCTCAGGCAAAATTTATTACACTTAGCAAAAATCATGAACATGAGCAAAAATATAATCAAATACTTAAATTCTCCCCCCGAGAATGTGATCCCTGTAGCTAGTCAATTCTTGGGAAGTGTGACCACTCCCAATTTATTGCGAAGGTACTCAAAAAATTCCTTGGGCAATGGTTTTGTGAAGATATCTGCTACTTGCTCTGTAGTTGGAACAAAATCCAACTTAACCTCACCTTTTACAACTTTCTCCTTCAAAAAGTGATACCTGATAGCAATGTGTTTTGTGCATGAATGCATAACCAGATTCTTGGAGATGTTAATGGCACTGGTGTTATCACACTTAACTGATATTAGCTCACTGAAGCTAATACGAAGATCTTTCAAGGTTTGTTTCATCCACAATACCTACGTACATGTTGTCGCTACAATATATTCTGCCTCTACTATCGATAAAGAAACTGATTCTTGTTTCTTACTGTGCCACATGACCAATCTGTCTCCAAGATAGAATGCACCTCCACTGGTACTCTTTCTGTCATCTACACATCCTGCCCAATTTGCATCCAAATACAAAATAAGGGTGAAGTATTTACCTTTTGGATACCATAACCCATACTCCATAGTACCCTTGAGGTACCAAAGAATCCTCTTCACTACTGTCACATGAGTCTCCTTGGGATTAGCCTGAAATCATGCTACCATGAATACCGCCTACAAAATATCCGGTCCGGTAGTTGTCGAGTACAGTAAGCTTCCAATCATAGATCTGTACATGGTTTTATCAATAGGTGGAGATTTGTCATCCTTGCTCAACTTGCAACCTGTCGTCATGGGAGTGCTAACTGGCTTACAATCCTCCATTGTGAACTTTTTTAACATCTCTTTTACATATTTAACTTGAGAAATAAATATGCCCTTCTTACTTTGATTAACTTGCAACCCGAGGAAATACGATAGTTCACCAATCATTGACATTTCAAATTCTTTCTCGCATCTTATTTGCTAAATCTTTACATGACTCATCTTTGTTGTTGCCAAATATGATATCATCTACATATACAAAAAGAACAATAAGATGCCCATTTTCTGTTTTGACATACAAATTACTATCCACCATACCTTTCTTAAACCTTTGTTGGGTGAGATAGTTGTCTAGCCTTGCATACCATGCTCGGGGTGCCTATTTTAAGCCATATAATGCTTTCTTCAACTTGCAAACAAATTTGGGATCATCACCAAGTTGGAAACCATCTGGTTGCTCAATATAAACCTCTTCTTCAAGTTTCCCATTCAAAAACATTGATTTCACATCCATTTGATAAACTTTGAAATTCTTGTAGACTGCTAAAGCCAGAAACATTCTAATTGCCTCTAGTCTAGCTATTGGTGCAAAAGTTTTCTCAAAGTCAATGCCTTCAACTTGTGCATAACCCTTACATACCAATATTGCTTTATTTTTGACTACCTGTATGTCTTCATTCAATTTGTTTCAAAAAATCCATTTAGTCCCGATTATATTTTTATTTGCAGGTCTAGGTACTAACTCCCAAGTTTCATTTTTCTTGATCTAATCTAATTCTTCATTTATTTCCTTCATCCAAATTTCATATTTGCTTGCATCATCAACACTTTTGGGCTCAATGCTGGATAATAGAGAGTAGTTACTTACTACTCTTCTTCTTGTCTGAATACCAACTTTGGGGTCTCCAATTATTTGCTCTCTAGGATGATTTTTCCGCGCATGTTCTGTTTTGAATTTCTTATTTTCTTCCACTTCGAATCAAAACTTAAATCATCTGAGTCAATTTTCTGTATCTTTTCCATTTTGTTTTCCTCATCTCCTTCAATAACCTCTTCATAAATTGGGTAGTTCGTTTCATAGCTAATTACTCGTTCTCTACCTTCATCAAATTTAACATTGGCACTATCCACAATTTTCTTTAGCCTCTTGTTGTAGCATTTGTAAGCTTTGCTTTTTGATGAATAACCAACAAAAATACCTTCATCCGCTCTATCTTCAAACTTACCAAGATTATCTTCAGTTCTTTTGATGTAGCACTTGCTGCCAAAAACTTTGAGGTATTTTGTTGTTGCCCTTTTACTAAACCACAACTCATAAGGAGTTTTGCTTTCATGTGTTCTCAGCATATACCTATTTTGGATATACACCGCAGTATGGATTGCTTCTTTCCAAAATCTATCTGCTACTCTACTTTTAGCCAACATAGTCCGTGCCATTTCCTGCACTGTCATGTTCTTTCTTTCTACCACTCCATTCTACTGAGGTGTCCTGGCTATTGAAAATTGTCTCCTAATATCGTATTTTTCATAGTACTCTATAAACTCCTCTGAAATGAATTCTCCTCCTCTATCACATTTGATCCTCTTTCCTATTTCATTCTCAACATGGTTTTTGAAGATCTTGAACATATCAAAAGCTTCTGATTTATGCTTCAAGAAAAATATCCATGTCATTCTAGAATAGTCATCAATGCACAACATAAAATATTTGTCACCATTTATGCTTTGTGTTCTCATGGGTCCACATAAATCAGTGTGTAATAGTTCCAAAGGTTTGCTTGTGTAGTACTCTTTTGTTTTGAATGTGACTCTAGTTTGCTTCCCCTATTGGCATGAAGCACAAATGTTGTTTTGCGGGTTTGTCGATGGTGGGAATATCTCACTGCCCTTTTTGAGGTGATTTTTACTAGATTATCAAAACTGATATGACCGAGTCTCTTGTGCCACAACCAATTTTTTTCTTCCTGTCCAATAAAACAAGCTCCTTTTGAAGTCTATGAGAGCGTGTACAGGTTGCCAGATGTCCTTGATCCAGCTTGCTATCAATTTTCCACTCGTTTGTTTTTTTGACTTCACAACCATGCTTCATAAAAACTACTTCATGACCTTTATCACAAATCTACTTACGCTCAACAAGTTATGTTTCAAACCATCCACAAACAAGACTTCTTCTGACTTAATTTTTCCATCACTAATTTTAACTAAACCTTTGCCAACTATCTTAGCTCCATCATTATTTCCAAACTTTACTGAACCACCTTCATATTTTTGTAACTTCTCAAATTTCTATTTGTCACCTGTCATATGACTGGAGCATCCACTATCAAGTATCCATGGTACATATTTATTTTGTGCTTTAAATGTTGTTTGTACGATTAAGGATTCCTTTTCTTCCTTAAGTCGCTCTTTTCCTTTCCACTCCATTTTGATAGTAGTTTTGGGTTCTTGTTTTGCCTTTCCCTTATCAATAGCTTGTGCATTTTTTTCGAGAAGTTTTCTATTTTGTCTCATCCTATTTGGTTGAAATTTTCTTCCTTGAAACTGATTTGATGCAAATGTACTTCTATAGTTTCTTGCAATGTGCCCAAAATTATGATAGTTATAACATTCTACTGTATAATTCATCAGAGGAGAAAAAGCATTTCTACTAGTGAAATTCCTTGGTCTTACATTATATTTGTAGTTTGAGATTTTATGTCCATAGCCATTGCATTTAAAATAGAAACCAGAAAAGGGATAATTGAACCTGGGTGATGGTCTTTGCCATGTTTCCGTAGGAGCCATAGGTCTTCTTCTTCTTTGATGTGTGACATTGGTGAATCCATCATTGTTAATTCTCCTTTCGAGCCTGGCATTATTGCTTTCTTTTGCATGAGATGTTTTTCCTTGATCAACTTGTTTCTTATCTTCATTCTTTATGGATTCTACATTTCTAGCCTTTGATCCATTTGATGGTTCTCCTTCGATGAAACCCAAACCAAATTTGATGCCTGCAGGCATTTGGTCATTTATGATATTATCCAGCTTCATAGAACTTTCTTCACATTTGTGATAACAACTAATTTTCTTATTCATCTCTTCTAGTTGCATTCTTAAACCAACAATCTCTTCTTCTAGCTTGCTTGCAATAATCTATTTTCATGGTTATTTGCACTTCGAGATCTTCGGAGATTTTCTTGGATTCTTCTATCTGTACTTTAAAATAGGTTATGATTTCATTTGCATCCTCAAGATTTCTTGAAATTTTCTTATTCTTTTTCCTTTCTATCTTCCACTCTTCAAGTGTAGAGATCAACTCACCTTCTAGATCTACTTCAACCTCAAGGTTTTCACCACATACTTCAGAGTTCACTCCTTCTTCCTTTTTTTATTTTACTTCTTCAAATGCCATGAAAAGAGCTTCACCTTTTTCCTCTTTAGAATCCTCATCGGAGTTGTCTTCTAATGAACTGGCATTCCTGGAGATGAAACTTTTCTTCTTAAAGTTGCCTTTTCTAAAATTCATTTTCTTCTTCCAGTAATTTCTTTCTTGGTGCGATCCTTCATCCTTTTTGTTCTTCTCATTAAGTGGACATTTATTCGCAAAATGCCCAATGCCTCCACAGTTGAAACATTTAAGCGGTAACTTTCCTCTATATTTTCTTTTTCCCCTTTTTAGTTTTTTAACAAATTTTGCTTCCATTTCATCTGATGTCTCTTCTTCCTCGGACTCTTGTTTTGCATTTTTATTCTTAATGGATTTAAAAGCCGCTTCTCTGTCTGTGGGTTTAGATCTTCCTATCCTCATCTTATATGTAGTTAAAGAAACATACATCTCATCTATACTAAAATAGTTTAGATTTTTAGCTTCTTCTATCGCTGAGACTTTAGAATCAAACCTTTGAGGAAGAGATCTTAATACCTTTTTCACGATGGCATAGTCTTCGATATCCTCATTGATTCCTTTGATCGCATTAATGATTCCATTAACTCTCAGCATATATACCTCAATGTTTTCATCGTCATTCATATTCAATGCTTCGAACTGAGCTCGATGTGTCTGTAACTTGGCCTCCTTGATCTTCTCGTCTCCTTCATGAATACTCCTTAGTTTGTCCCATATTTCTTTTGCCATTTTATAGCCCATGATCTTTACTAGTTCACTATCTGCTAATCCGCACATGATAACATTCTTTGCTTTTGAGTTACTTTCAAACAATTTCTTTTCATCAGCCTCTTTTGGAGGAGTGATGGGTATTGTGTATCCACTAACTACTGAGTCCTAGATGTCGTATCCCAAAGCATAGAGATATGTCTGCATCCTGATTCTCTATAACATGTAATTAGATCCGTCAAACAATGGTGCTTTGTTTGATGAGAAGCCTTCACCACCTGCCATTGTGTTACTTCCAAGATCACCCTGGCCGGTTAAGCTTGTACAGGAACTTAGCTCTAATACCAATTGTTAGTCTTACAATGACACTGAGAGGGGGGGTGAATCAGTGTAGCTCTTTAAACTTGAATTTATAACTCTTAATACCGCAATAATTAAAACTTTATTACTAAATACAACAAGTATAACAAAAGAGCATCACACAACACAAGATTTAACGAGGTTCACCAATGTGGCTACTCCTAAAAAATGATTGCTTGGACTACCATCCAAATCCAGCCTTTGCAAAGCAATAAATTTACAATCAATTTACCAGCACCCACTGGAAGGAGCACCAACCCCTGATTTATCTGCACCAACCCCTAATTTACCAGCACCAACTGGAAGGAGCACCAACCCCTGATGCCAAGCACCAACTTGGACTTCAATTTTGAAACTAGAAGATTGATAGTAAGATACCTTTGCTTTTTCTAGACCATGAATGGTCTTCTTCACCTTTGCTTTCTCTGTGTACTCTGCTTTCTCTGTGCAATCACTTTGCACACTCTGCTTCGCTACAGTCAAAATTCATGATCATCTTCTTCCTTTTGCGCACTCTACTCTCTTTGCGAATTTCACACTTAGCATGATTCAACATGACTTGCTCTCTGCGCACAATGACCGTATTTCACACTCATTCATCATGCTTCACAAATCTCCAAACAACCCTCCTTTTATAATAGAATTTTTGTGATGAAAACCCTAATCTTAGTCGGTTGTAAATCCTAATCTTAGTCGGCTTTCATGACAACTATAAACCCTAATTTTAGTCGGTTGTCATCGGTCTTCGTCAACTTCAACTCAATCGCAAAAATACAACATGTCGCGATATCGTGACACTTTTGCTTTCTCTCTCTTTCTCCTTGCTTTGGCCCCCGAAAATACATGTCGCGATATCGCGACACTTTTTATTTCTCTCTTTCTCCTTGCATCGGACCACGAAAATACATGTCACGATATCATGACACTTTTTCTCCTTGCTCTTTCTCTTAGCTTTGGCCCATGAAAATACAACATGTCATGATATCACGACACTTTCACCTTCGTACACTTTCTCTATTCCTTTGTCGTGAAAATGTGACATTGCGCGATATCACGACACTTTTGTTATTCTGCCTGCCTGCCCTTCTTGAGTCACAAAAATGTGACATGTCACGAAATTGTGACACTTCTGCTTTCGAAGTCTTGCTTTTTTCTTTTATCATGAAATCGTGACACTTCTGCCTTTGAAGTCTTCTTCTCTGCTTTTGTCATGAAATCACAACACTTCTGCTTTCGTACTTCACTTCTTTGCTTTTGTCATGAAATCGTGACACTTCTACCTTCGAAGTCTTCTTCTCTACTTTTGTCACAAAATCATGACACTTCTGCTTCCATAATTTACTTCTTTGCTTTTGTCGTGAAATTGTGACACTTCTGCTTCTGAAGTCTTGCTTTCTACTTTTGTAGCGAAATCATGACAGTTCTACTTTCGTACGCTTCCTCTCTTTCTTTTGTCATGAAAATGCGACATGTCACGAAATCGTGACACTTTTCAAACTTGCTTTCTCTCTCCTATTTTAGTCACGAAAATGCAACATGTCACGAAATCATGACACTTTTCTTGTTCTCTTTCTTCGAACTTGTCGTGAAATCGTGACACTTCTTCTTGCTTTCTCTTTTTCTTCCAACATGTCGTGAAATCACGATAGTTTTTCCACTTGCCTTTTTCTCTTCCAACATGTCACAAAATCATGATAGTTTTTCCTGCTTTCTCTTTCTCTTCCAACATGTCGCGAAATCGCGACAGTTTTTCCACTTGCCTTTTTCTCTTCCAACATGTCGCGAAATCGCAATAGTTTTTCCTGCTTTCTCTTTCTCTTCCAACATGTCATGAAATCACGACAGTTTTTCCACTTGCATTTTTCTCTTCCAACATGTCGTGAAATCGTGACAGTTTGTTTTTGCTTTTTCTCTCTCTTCCAACATGTCGCAAAATCGTGACAGTTTTTCCTGCCTGTTGTATATGTTGCTGCATATGGGCCACTTCGGTCTTCTTGTAAAATCATTGTACATACTCTGAGTAACCTTTGAACTCCTGTCTTCTGCATCTGAATAGCTTTTGAACTTCCTGTCCACTATTTCAATAGATCTATCTGACTGTGTTGACAATATTGTTGCTGCACCTTGCTCAACACAGATTTAAACAAGTTTTGAGTGAGATTGTTGAGTATATTTGGACAAGTTCTAAGTGAGCGTGTTGTGTAGATTTGAGCAAGACCTAGAGAGGACTTATTGAGTAAATTTGGACAAGTTCTAAGTGAGCTTGTTGATCAGTTTTGGACAAGTTCTAAGTGAGCTTGTTGAAAAAATTTGAGTAGGTTCTGAGTGAGCTTGTTGAGCATATTTGAGCAGGTTCTGAGTAAGCCTATTGAGCATATTTAAGCAAGTTTTGAGTGAGCCTATTGAGAATATTTGAGCAGGTTCTGAGTGAGCCTATTGAGTAGATTTGAAGAGGTTTTGAGTGAACCTATTGACAGAGCTTTGGAGGTGACATAGTATAGAGGATAGAGTCTTAGTGGATAGAGATCTAGCAACCATGACAATTGAAGATAGATCTAAGTGAGGAGTCTTCAAGTGGAGAGAGATCCATAAGTCAGTGTAGTAGAGAGATAGATTCTTCTAGAAGATAAGTAGCCAGAGCAGAAGGGGAAAGAGTTCTCCTATGGAAGAGATCCACGAACATGAGATTTAGGGGATCAACATCTCCTTTGGACAGAGGTCCATAAAAATTATAATTGGGAAGGATTCCTAAGAGATTATTTGAGAAATATTTAGAAGAAATATTTTATGTGGAGGTAGCCCACATTGGGTGAACCACGTTAAAAATGATGTCTCTCCTGTGTGTGATGCTTTATGTGATGTTTACCAACTTTATTAATGTTGATGCTACTATTTTGGGAAAAGTTTTATATTATAATTTTCACCCCCCTCTGAGTATAAGCACATGTTCTTCAGGTCTATAAACATTGTAATAGGGAATTGATTCCCAAGAGATTTGTTGAGAAAATTTAGAAGAAATATTTTCTTCGTGGAGTAGCCCATATTGGGTGAACCACATTAAATTTGTGTCTCTCTTGTGTGTGATGATTTGTGCATTGCCTTGATTATTTCTATTGATATTGTCATTGCTAATATTGGATAATATTGTTTGGAAAAGAAAAGTAAAAGTTGATCTTATACTATTCACCCCCTCTTAGGAGAAGCTTATGTTCTTCATGTTTTGATGATCTCCAAGGCACATAAAAGCAAGAATTCTATAACATGAATTGGTTGATCGAAGTAAACCAAAAGGTGAAGCATCGAAGAGATCAAGAACCAAGAAATAAAGGCAGTTGCAGATCTATGGTTGGATAGCATCTACAAGAATAATGAACGGTCTAGATGATAGTTTTGTGTAGCCTAGAGCCAAACACCATGAAATAGCAAGTTGTAGAGGTCGAGTTGCAAAGGATGTGCAAGATCACATGTTTTCTTCTTTCATCCAAGATAAATAAGAGGCTACCACCTCAACACTTGGCTAAGATCTGCATTTCATTTTCCTTGTAATGTTTCATTTTTTTCTTAATTTTTCAAACATGTAAAACTATAAATAGAGGTCAAACCCTCATTTTTTAGGGTCGACTCTAGAGTGTTTGCTTGCCCTACTATGTAAATACTTTTTGCAAATCAATAGAAGGAACATTACTTGGATGTTTGCCTCAGGATGGTGTCTTCTATAATATTTTGAGAGATTCAAGTTGTGAATGCATTTTTGCTACTATTGCTATGGTTAGTCTATTCTGTTGATATTGGATTGCTAGCTTAGAGCACTTTGAAATATTTCATGATTGAATCTATACTTGCAAGAGGTTCTTTTCTATTAGTCTAGGTATTGATCTTATTCTACTATATTGGATTATTAGTATCTTAGATGTTTGAAATGACTTCTTGAAGTATGTCTCTGTTTGTCTAATTGATGAAGATTACCTATTTTGAGTGTTGTTAATCGCAAGTGTGGGACACTGGAAATTGATTGGCAATAGTTTTCCTGTAGATGCCTATGTTGTTAGCTTTATCCGACCACTATTTAATCATCACCTTTTCTAACCCTAAACCCATTTCTATCCCTATATTTTAAACATTTAACTGAGCTTAAATGAGTCAACACCTTATCAGTTGACAAGGAATACCAGCCTACTCTAGAGGTTGGATTAGAGTAGTCTTTAATCCATCCAATATTGGTGTTTGGACTATGACCAATGGGTGCATGCCTAATCAAAATACTGGAAGATAAGAGTCATAGTTTCAAGCTCTACTTGATGTCAATTCGGATACCAATAGTTTTGGCATACCCGATGGGACCCTATTTACAAGAACATTAGCTAACCCACCGAATTTTCATTTTTACCTTTTCCTAGAGGAATCAAGATTTAGTGGATTGTCTTGACCTCATTAAACGATGAACATTAAATTCACTTGGTGACTCCCTGAATGCAAGAAACCAGAAAGCCATTCCAATAGCTCATAATTTTTCATGAATACTAGGTCATCTGCAAAGAACAATCCAGATTCTTTTATCTATTATGAGCTCCCTTTGAGAGGATCCACTATCATAAGAAATTTGAACCTATATTTTCAATCAGATGAGACTCCTCTAGAACCACCCCCTAAAGTACCTCCAAGGCCACCTCTAGCAAGAACAATACCTAGAAATATGGCTCATAATGCGAATGTGGCTCCAAACCAGCCCCTATAGAAATACCCTAATTGGAATATAATCGGTCCCCTGAGACTTGCCCACATGCATGATATCCCTCAAGTTGTATCCAAAGCCATACCTACTTATGATGGATCAAGAAAAATTGCTTACGAGCATTGCCAAGATATCCTAAATCTAGCAGTAATTCATAACATAAAAAATGAAGATGTGATTATCAGAATTCTAGCCCTATCTTTTAGAGGGAAAATCCTACATTGGTTCAGAACCTTAGAGGACAATAGCATTACTTCATGGGCCAAATTAGCAGAGCCCTTTGTAGAAGAGTTCAATGAGTCTTTGATCCCTTTTCTCTCCTAAATCAGTTTACATCCATGCAAAAGCATCAACAAGAGTCAGTTTCAGACTTCAATCTAAGATTTAGTAGAACCTAGAAGAGGATTCCACCTAAAGCTAGGCTAGCTACACCCCTTGATTTTATGTACTATATCAGAGCCCTTGGGTCAGATCTAGGTTTACAAACTCAATAGTCAAGAATATACACCTTCCCTCAAGTCTACAATGCAATTGTGCAAGCTAAAAATATCCTCATCAATGTAGGAAGGTTACCTCCAAAAATTGTGATGCCCTACTGCTCTAAAATTCCTAATATCCAAATTCAGGTAGCTACATATTCTTACATGGACCCCCCTCATTTGTCATCCCCACTTCCTCATATGGCTCCAATTCCTCTCCCTAAAATACCATCTACTTCAGTTCCTTTTCCACCACTTCCATCTCAAACACCTCAGGAATCCACTGTGCTTCTTGATATTCATAGTACTTTGAAAACACTCAATAACAAGATGAATTCAATGGAGAAAAGAGAGATAGAGAGATCTCAACAAAGGAGATTCCCCTATGTCAATAGAGATCAAAATCTTGGTACCAACAATAGTGCAGGGATCAGAGTTAATACAAATCAAGAAGATCAAGAATATTCTTCTGAAACCAATCTTGTGAATGTGTGGTGCCTTGTATGTAATGATCCTCATGATTCAGAGTCATGCATTATGTACCAATATCATGTGCAACAAGCCATGGAAAAGGTAGAGAGGAACCAGAAAGGTAGAGTTAATATGCTTTGGCAACCAGATCAGATCATGGTTGGGCAAGATCTTGATGAAGAAGAACCTATTTCTATCATGACAAGATCAGGAAAGAAGATATTGCAAGTTGATCCATAGAATATGGGTCAGTTTTAGGTCCCTTCTCAAAAGAAGAAATATCCCCCCCTGCAAAGTAGTGATCAATTTCCTATTCCCCAAGCAACTAAAAAGAGGGACATACTCCCTAAGAGCCAAGAGAGAGAAGTCAATTTCCCTAAGAGATATGACAAAGAGAATGACAAATAAAGGATGAGATCCAAAAGTGAAGCACAAGAAAAGCTAAGATTTCCTTCCATAACTAAAAGATAAAGGATCGAAGCCACACAACAATATAAGAGGAAATATGGTGAACCAGAAAAGAAGTCTGAGAATTTCCCTTCAGGAAAATCAGAGTATAACATTATGGAAGAGATGAAAAGAATCCCCTCCAAGGCTAGCCTCTATGATACTCTCTTCATTCTTGGTCAAATAGATCTGCTTAAAGCTTCTTTGAGTAAAAATCCCCAAGAAAAGTAGACTACTACCATCCTTAGCATGCCTTCTGGGAAAGATAAGATGTCTCCTGCTACTTTAAAGAAAAAACCCCCTCCCTTTTACATATCTTTGAGGATGGAGGGTTGGATAGTCTACAACTGTATGATTGATTCAGGGGCCTCTACCATAGTTATGCCCAAAGTAGTCTATGAAGATATGGGTATGGAGTATACTAGATCTTGTCCTAGAGTTTTATAGTTGGATGGGACACTAGTTAAGATAGTTGGAGTAATAAAATATGTACTAATGAGACTGCATAGAGCCCTAGAAGTGACCATTGTGCAAGAAATTATAGTGGTAGATCTAGAGCCTTATTTTGGCCTATGCCTTTCTAGAGAATTCACTACCAAGTTGGGAGGTTGTATGTACTTGGATTACTCTAGCATGGTAATCCCTTTCAAAGGAAAGAGGATAAGGATAACACTTAAAAATCTTGTGTCCTATCACATTGAGAATATTGAAGAAGATATGTGTAACCTCACACCCCTAGATGAGTTTGAACTAGTAGAAAGTTTTGAAGAGTTAGAGGTTGAGGATGAATTACCATTCAGAGAATATTATAGTCAGTTTGGGATAGGAATGGGCACATACAACATTTCTTCAGAAGTAGAGAAAAAGATCCCTACTATATCCAATCAATCCTTAAGGGAGATAGAGACTTGGACTATGCATTTTGATGGTGCAAGATGCAAAAATGGAGTTAGTGTCGATGTAGTTTTGCAATTCTCCCTTAGAAGGTGTAAAGATTTTTATATACATATTGACATGGTCTTGTACTAACAATGTTATAGAATATGAAGCTCTATGCTTAGGTCTAATGCAAGCTGAGAGCATGGGTATCAAAATACTGAATATATATGGTGACTCTGAGTTGATAGTCAATCAGGTAAGGGAGAGATGTAGTAGTAAGCACCATTACCTGAGAGCATACAAAAATAGGGTATGGGATTTGATGGAATCCTTTGATGCCCTAAACATTCATTTTATTCCTAGAAAATAGAACATATTAGCTGACTCCTTGGTAGTTAAAGGTTCCAATTTCAGCCCTTCCTTAGATATGGGATCATCTAAAGATAGGAAGATCAAACTGGTTTTCAAGCTTGCAGTACCAGACAAATAATTTTCTAGAAGTTTTTGAAAGTGATGATCAGATCATTGATTTCTTGGTAAGAGAAGCTTGCTTATCTACTATTCAAGAGGAAATTCCTAATGAGATAGATCAACAAGATGTTATCCAATTGAAGAACAATCATATCCCTAGAGGTTTGGTCACCCTAGAAAGCCTCTTTGATAATGAAGATAGGAGAAAAGCTAGAGCTATGGAGATCAATGAAAATATCTATAAAGAGATTGAGATTGAGAAAGAAAAGAAGCTCAAAGTTGGTATCCGTTGTTCTCTAGAAGAGGTAGAGGAGATCAAAACCCTGTGCTTTAAATACCAAGACATTGTGGCCTGGTCATATGAAGATCTAAAGGTATATGATAAAAAGGTGATCCAACATACTATTGAGCTAGAGCCTGATGCAAAGCCTTTCAGATAGAAGCAGAGGCCTATAAATCCTAGGATTGAATCCATAATGAGAGAGGAGCTACTCAAATTGTTGAAGGCTAAAATTATATACCCAATTAAGCACTCCACATGGGTGGCTAACTTGGTTCCTATCAAGAAAGAATAATGGAGACATCCATCTATGTGTAGATTTTAGGAATCTCAACCAGGCATCATTGAAGGATCACTACCCTCTCCCTCAGATTGACCAGATTCTACAGATTGTTGTAAGAGCAAAAAAGGTTCTCATTGTTAGATGGTTTCTCTGGATATAATCAGATCTAGGTAAAATATGAAGATCAATTCAAGATAACATTTACCACCAAATGGGGAACTTTTGCTTACCAAATGATGTTCTTCAAACTATCCAATGTAGGAACCACCTTCTAGAGGGCTATGGATTATGCTTTTGGAGAGCTAATCAATAAGGTCATTCTCATCTACTTAGATGATATGACTATGTTCTCTAATGAGAAATAAAACCATCTGGAACACTTGGAGCAAGTATTTGAGAAATGTAGAGAATTTGGCATCTCTCTTAACCCAAAGAAGTCATTTTTTGTAGTTCATGAAGGGAAGCTATTGGGGCATGTGGTCTCTAAGGAAGGAATGTCTATTGACCTAGATAGAGTGAAGTCAATTCTTGCTCTCCCCTTGCCTATGAACAAGAAAGCTTTGCAATATTTCTTTGGGTAGATCAACTTTGTTAGGAAGTTCATCTCAGACTTTTCTCAAAAGGTAAAACCTATCTTAGAGTTGCTAAAGAAAAATGCAGATTTCAAGTGGACAAAAGCAAGGAAATAGGCTTTTGAAATCATTAAAAAATCTATTGCCACTACTCCAGTTCTGGTAAATCCTAACTTTAGTAAGAATTTCATTTTGTATGCTTATGGAGCTGAAGAGAGCTATGCATCTATGCTTACTTAGAAGAATGATGATGGAGAAGAACACCCCATATTTTTTTGGAGTCAAACTCTCCATGAATACCAGATCAAATACAACTTTATTGAGAGACAAGTGTTTGTAGTGATGAAGTCATTGAAGAAGTTTAGGTAATACTTGGCTCAAAGTAAAACTCTTGTGTATGTGGTTCACCCAGATGTAAGAAGTTTTATTTTACAAGGTGAACTGGGAGATAAAAGAGTTGGTTGGATTACTAAAATCTAGGAGTATGATATGGAAATCCATCCTACCAAGTTGGTCAGAGGTAGAGCATTGTGCCAAGGGTTGATAGAAAAGATAGTTGCAGAACAAATGTCAGCTTTCCAACCACCAATAGAAGATCATACTGAA
Source organism: Wollemia nobilis (assembly GCA_028583015.1). NCBI lineage: Eukaryota > Viridiplantae > Streptophyta > Pinopsida > Araucariales > Araucariaceae > Wollemia > Wollemia nobilis. Next base: position 10,102,752 of record JAQPPZ010002969.1, on the reverse strand, counting down.
GAGTTTCCATCAGAAGGTTTAGACTAGGTTGATCAGATGACCAGATATTTTCAAATAGGAATTTGCCCTCAAGGTCTTAACCCATCACAAAGGAGGAGATATAGGCTTCAAGCCTTGAAGTATGTCCTACTACCAGAAGGATTATATAGAAGAAATCTTGATGGAGTCCTCCTAAGATGCTTGAAAGATGATCAGAAGCAAAAAGTCATTAAAGAGTTCCATGGAGGGTTATCTAGAGGACATTTTTTAGGAAGGGTCACAACTATGAAAATCATTAGGGCAGGCTATTATTGGCCTACTATTTTTTCTGACACCTTCAAGATAACAAGAGCATGTGATGAATGCCATAGGTATGTGGGAAGGACTAGAAATGCATCATTCCCCCTCAAACCCATCCAAGTAGAAGAGCCTTTTCAACAGTGGGGACTGGACTTCATTGGAACAATAAATCCCAATTCCTCAGTAGGACATAAGTATATCTTGACTACCATAGATTATCTTACCAGATGGGTTGAAGCCATTCCCATGAAGAAATCATATCAGGAAGTGGTAATTGAATTCATGGAGAGCTTGATCACAAGGTTTGGTATCCCTGAAGCTATAGTAAGTGACAATGGTCCAACTTTTATAGGAGCTAAATATATTGAGTTTTCTAGTAAATATGGTATAAATTTAAAAAACTCCTCTAACTACTATCCTCAAGGGAATGGATTAGCTGAATCAACTAACAAAAATCTACTTAGAATTTTGAAGAGATCACTAGAGGATAACAAAAGGAGTTGGCATCTACTTTTAGAACAAGCTCTATGGGTAGACATGATTACCATCAAGAAATCTATTAAGACTACTCCTTATGCGTTGGTGTATGGTAAAGAAGTAGTCCTACCTATTCACTTGGAGATACTAGCTCTCAAGTTGGTAAACATAGAAGAAGAGTCTAATCAGAATCTAACTGAAACTAGATTGACCCATCTACTTCAGTTAGAAGAGAAAAGGACTCAAGCATATGAATATTTCTAGAAGCACTCAATTGACACTAAGGGATGGTTTGACAAGAAGGCTAAATTCAAAAATTTCAAAGTAGGTGACTCTGTTCTAAGGTGGAATGTAGAGAGAGCTAAACCAGGTCATCACCAAAAATTTGACTCTTTTTGGGATGGTCCTTTCAAAGTGGTTGAGGTTAAAGAAAGCAATTCTTTCTAGCTCCAAGATCTAGAGGGAAACATTCAACCGATTTCGGTTAATGGATTCCATCTGAAACTCTACTTTGAGTAAGAGTTCATTTCATGTAACATATGTATATATTTGTATTATACTTTTGTTTTCTTTTCTAAAGTTTTTGTACATAAAAAAAAAAGGTAGTTCAATGGTTCAGAACATGTCGTTAACTAAGAGGTAAGATTACCAAATATTAAAATGTGCTCTATCCCGTGATGTGCTCCATGCCATGCTCAAATGAGTGAATATGACCATGGGCTATAACATGTGCTCCATGTCACTCTTAAAAGGAATAATATAGAAAAATATCATGAGTTCTAATGTGTGCTACATCATGACCAATCAACAAATAGCATGATGTTTTCTGCTACAAAGTCACCCATATTTTGAATTGAGAAGTGTGCAATGGGTAGTTGTCTATCGACCACATTAATGGTAGAAGGTATGCATGCGAGAGATATTTAAACTCAAAATTCAATTGCCATTCATTTCACAAGTAGCATCTAGTTACCATAAAGAGCTAAAGAAGTAGTGAGATGAAGCTAACAAGTATAGAGAAGAGCAAATATCCAATGATTTTTCTCAAAAATGGCATCAAAAGTAGCTCAGGAAGTTGTATAGTAGGTGACTATTGAGCTAGAATGCTATATTGATCAAACAAGAGTAGTAGTAGACACTAAGATGACATGGATAAGAAGGACTAAGCTCAGAAGAGATATTGACTATAAGTACTTTGAAGGGCTACCAATTTCTTTCCAAGAAAAATATTATGATCCTAAAGAAAAGTAGTAAAGATGGCTAAGGGTAAAACCCTGTTCAACATAACCGCTAAAGCCTACCTAGATTTGTTTGCCATAGGTGTAGACCCTCCTACAAGACCTAAACCCTTCGACATATTAGAGCAAGCCAAGTATTACTCACTACAAGGATGTTCTCATGAAGGAGAGCCTTTTAGGAAGTGGGTTTATAACCAATTTAAAACTATCAAGTCTAGGAAAGCTTTGCCAAAAACCCTAATCACCATTGAACATTTTGCTTACCCAGAGCTTTTCACTATGTTGGCCTGCCTAGAGGGTCTAGATTCTGATCGATATGTAAGATATTGGAAAATAGCCACTATTTATTGCATTTCCAATGAAAAAATATATAAACCTAAAGTAGAAGAAGAGGGCATCAAGCTAATTTATTTTGATTGGCTAACCTATCTCTCTAAAAGAATGCATGAACAACTGGTTAGTATGAAAAGAGGATTATAGAACCCCTCCTTCCGGCATTGTTCAAATTTGATATGGATGTTCTATAGCATCGTAAGACACATGATGCCCTGGATTCCAACTAGGGATAAGAATGATAATGGAGACCCTATTCTAGTTTATCATTGGACCAATCATTTGAGGAATATAGAGTCATACTACAGATTCAACTTGGAATTTTTAGGGCTAACTCTGAAAGTCATGTATGGACAATGCCCTAGGCTTCCATCTCTTGCTAAGGAGTTGTTGTGAGTAGAGAATGCTAAAGAGGGATATTGGTATATCCTTATAGAGGGAACTATCATTAGACTCTATGGCTTCACTGGTAAACCCTTTCTGCTACCTCATTTTGTTACTAATAGGTTGTTGGCTCTAGAATATTTAAGGTAAGCTAACTTTATCAATGTCAACTTTGGCATTAGTAAGGGAAGGAAGGGGACTATGATTTATTCTCGCAATGTAGATGATATAACCATAACCAAAAGGGGTCAATATGAGCAAATTACTCAATATTTGGAGAGACTAGGTCTGTTATACATTCCACAAAGATGGAGATATGACCCTGATGACAAGTTCTTGCAAAGGAATATTGCCCTAAATGCAGAAAGGGCCCTCAAATTTGAAAAAAATTTGAGGTCTCATTTTGAAAAGGGTAGAAATAACAAGGAAAATGCTCCATTAGAATGGAATATTAGTAAAATGGAACAACTACCCCCATGGAGAGATTTTTATGAGCAGATAGTTGATTATGATCCTGAGAAGAACAAAGACCACCGATTGAAAGAGTCTAAGATTAAAGAAATGGAGAAGAAACATGGTTGGGATAATGGTAAAATTATGGAATGGTGGTAGATGAGAGTTGAAATAGGTGCAAAAAAAGGCTAGATTTGGTCATCAAGCAGACACTAATTTCTTTGAGCTATATGAGAAGCATATCAAAACTTGGAAGGCTAAAAATACTAGGAGTTTGGTGTTGAGTTACAAGAAAATAGGAGTACAAGGAAAAGGAAAAAATCAAGTATCATCAGATTCCCCTTCTCCACCTTCACAAGAAGAAGTGCAAGAAGTAGAGATAAATGCTCCATCAACAACTGAGGAAGCCCAAAAGGCATTTGAGCCTTCACAAGAGCAATTATAGAAATATTCTATGGGTGCTCAAATTATGAGCAAAATGCATTACTCTAGTGGAGGCCTGGATAAGGATGAAGTAGGAAATATAGAAAATATTCAAGCAATGAAAAGGTTAAAATATCTAGCCTTGGGTGGAGAACCTCCTCTAACAGACATAGAGGAAAAGGAAAAGGATGATAATTTTGTATTCACCCCTATAAAATTCACCATTACAGCTATAGTAAAGTCAACCCCTATTTCTAAAGTTGCATCATAAGAAGCACAACATGAAGGGAATACAAAGAAATATAAGCCTATAGTTCCTATTGTTTTTAAGAGAAAGGCTAAGGATTCAGTAGGGGAGTCTCAGAAGGAGGTCTACAAGAAATAAAGAATGGATCAAGAATAAACTATTGAACAAACCCCTATATCAGTTGTAGAGCAACAAGTGCAACAGACACAACATCAAAGTGCAGATGATATTTTCCAATAAACTACTTTGGTAGGTGAAGGTATGATTTCTATCCCTTCTTCTCCTTCTCCTTCCCCAAAATAATCCCCTTCCCATTCTCAAGAGAAATTGGAATAGAAGGTACCTTCTCCCCCTCATAGTTCACCACCTACTTCACCATTTATCATAGAGTCTCAAATTAATCCATCTCCTCCACCTTCAATAAAAGTTCTAGTGACATCATCACCCATTCATTCATCTCCACTCCCAAATTCATTACCATTAGTAACATCATAAGGGCAATCTCTTTCATCTCCCCTAGCTCATTCCATGATTCTAACATCTACCATCATGTCCTTCCTAGTTGCAACTTCTACAATAAGTACAGACTCCACTATCCTCACAACCACTCCCCTTTCATCAGCATCTGAGTCTTTCCTCCCTTCCCTTATGGCTACTCCCACCTCTACAAATTATCCCATAGTAGCCTCTTTGCATAAAGGAAAGGAGGTTTCACAAAAAATTCAAGATTTTTGGGTTGAGAAATTGTCTAAGCCTTCAAAGCAGATGGCTAGATGGAGAAAAACCATGATCATTGATCCAATGACAAGGCAAAGGATAGCTAGGTCCATCACTCCTCTTGTAAGCAAACCAGAAGAGGATATGACTATAGAATATTATCATCTAGAGGAGCATATAGAGGATATTGATCAATTTCCAGTGGAGGATGAGTTGGTTATAGCAAAGGCTCATCTTGAAACTTTCTATGTCAAGATTGACATTTATAAGGAGCAATGTGGAAAATTGGAGGAAAATATTGAGAAGCTGGAGAAGACAATCAGTAATCAAAAGAAGGTGGAGAAGGCTGTGAGAAATGAGGTCAAAATCTAGAAGAATAAATATCAGGATGCCATGAAATTCAAGGACCAAGTTGAGGAGCAGAAGAAAAATAATGAAGCTCAAGCCAAAGAAATACAAGATTTGAAGCATCAACTTCAGATTGAAAAGGCCAAAGCTATAGGCTTTTCAAAAGATGGAGTCAAAAAGGTTAGGAAGGAGATATGGTCTAAAATCCTTGAGAAATATTTAGAAATCCAACCTATAATTGACTATATGGATGATGCCAGCCATTTACTACAAGCTACCAAAGAAGATCTGGATAAATTCACTAAGGAGCTACAACCCATGGTGATACTAGTAGAACAAATATATAAACTATCTGAGAGTAGATTCAGTGAAGTTACCAAGCCTATTCCTAATAAGGCATGGAACACTTCTAGATTGGCCACTAGAATTGTGATTGATAAGAATAAGTTGCTCCAGAAGGGTTGGTTACTATCAGATAAGATTGAGGGTAAACTCCAAGATATTGTAGATATTCATCAAGAGATGATGTAGTATGGTTTTGGAGGACTTTGGGTTTAAAACAAGACCTTGTTAATAGAAGAAGATATCCAAAATAATGTAGCCTCAATCATCTAGGATGAGTCTAAGATAGATGCTTGGGAAGATCCGATTGATCAAGAGCAGGTCTCTCAGATGATCAAAGACTTGACTAGGCTCAAAGATCTAATGGAGGACTTGGTGAATAGAGGTAATTCTATGACTTATGAAGAGACCTCTAAGTTGGAGTATATTCATAAGTGACTCAAAGAAATAACCAATCCTACTGAGTCAACTTGGAGCCAAGCACTATAGACCCTAAAATAGATGATCTAGTTGTTTGGAACAGATCTAGAGCCTGAAGATAAGTAAGAGACTTCACAAGAAGAAGAAGAGGTTGAAGAGGACCAAGAAGATGATAATGAAGAAGAGAAACAAGAAATAAATGAGGAGGAAACTCACCAAGAGGAGAAGGGTCAATCAAATAAGGTTATTGAAGATACCCAAGAGGTATAGGATGAACAACTCAAAGTGCAAGATCAACAAGAGAATGAATAAAAGTAAATAGTCTTGTGGTAGAAGTGGACTTAAACATTTTTGTATTCATGTTTATATTTTTGTAAATTGTTTTGACTCTGACATTATCAGAGAATAGTCATAAAGCATGAAGCTGTGACAAGGAACATGAAAATGTCATGAAGATATTTTTGCAAGGAAAGGTCTGGTCTGGTTGAGGTTATAAAAGGAAACAGAGTTTTATATAGCTAGACTGAGACTATGCTCATGAAAGGAGTTACAAAATTTATTGTTTCTTACATGATTTCCATGTGAACCATTACTCTCTGAGTATCTTCACAAATGTTCTAGAGAGTGATGGTCACATAGAAGCTATTCTATGAAACATAGTTCACTAAATATTGAAGTCTATCCCTTTTCCTCCATCTCCTCTACTTTCCCATTGCATACACTTTCTTTTTCACTCCATACATATCCTCTTTTTTGATAAATTTTCCTTCATTTCATCTAGCTACTCTAATGTTATTCCTTTTCATCATTTTTTGACTCCTGATGCCCAATGGATAAGACTCTGAGTTCTCAAGCTTTGCGAGAAAAACCCCCTAGGAGGTACTATAATGTAGGCCCAAAATGGCCACATCCTTAGAAAAATTTTACAAAATTTTCTAAGTGTTGAAGGAGCTGGTTCTACCCCATAATAGTGGTACAATGCAAATTGTTCTACCCCATGATCAAAGTAGTCAAAGTTCATACTTAGCAATTTCAAGATCATGGGCTACAACATAAATGAAGTACAATGGTTCATAATATGTTCTACCCTATACGACATAGAATATTGTTCTAGCCCATGGTCAACATTGGTCAAATATGATATCATCGCTCTCTAAATCATGGATTACAACACATTGCTCTATCCCATGGAAGTTAAAGTGTGTTCCATACCGTGTGATATAAAACATTGTTCTAGCCCATGGTCAAATTAGTCAAAATTCATGAAGGAGTATTCCAAGGAGCGGGCTAGTGCAAGGTTCCATATCATATAGTTCAATGTTATATCCCATGTGGGCTAGAGTAAGGTTCTACCCTATGGTCAACATTGGTCAACCTTGTACATGTAAATTTTGAGGTGTGAGCTACAACATGGTTCAGACTTTGTTCTACATTATGGATGTAAAGTAAAGTAAGATCACTCAAAGACTACAAGGTTGTAGTATAGAAAAATGCTCTACCCTACATGGGTTAAAGCATATTTTTACAATGAAGGATCCTATGCTCCAACCTATGGTCAAAGTGGTCAAAATGTGTGAATGGTATTTTCAATGAGTGGGCTATGACATGTCTCTATGTTATGGAGCTAATGATAATATTGAAGCTTTGATCTCAGCCATCCATGAGTGGATCAATGATCTATTTGTTTTGATGCTCTCCAAGGTACATAAAAGTAAGAATTCTATAACATGAATTGGTCGATCGAAGTAAACCAAAAGGTGAAGCATCGAAGAGATCAAGAACCAAGAAATAAAGGTAGTTGTAGATCTATGGCTGGATAGCATCTACAAGAACAATGAATGGTCTGGATGATAGTTTTGTGTAGCCTAGAGCCAAACACCATGAAATACCAGCAAGTTGTAGAGGCTAAGTTGCAGAGAAGTGCAAGATCCACATTTTCTTCTTTCATCCAAGACAAATAAGAGGCTGCCACCTCAGCACCTGGCTGATCTGGCATTTCATTTTCCTTGTAATGTTCCATTTTATTTTAATCTTTCAAACATGTAAAACTATAAATAGAGGTCGAACCCTCATTTTTTAGGGTCATCTCTAGAGTGTTTTCTTGCCCTACTATGTAAATACTTTCTGCAAATCAATAGAAGGAACATTACTTGGATGTTTGCCTCAAGTTGGTGTCTTCTGTAATATTTTGAGAGATTCAAGTTGTGAAATGCATTTCTACTATTGTTGCTATGGTTAGTCTATTCTACTGATATTGGATTGCTAGCTTAGAGCACTTTGAAATATTTCATGATTGAATCTATACTTGCAAGAGGTTCTTTTCTATTAGTCTAGGTACTGATCTTATTCTGCTATATTGGATTATTAGTATCTTAGATGTTTGAAATGATTTCTTGAAGTATGTCTCTATTTTTCTAATTGATGAAGATTACCTATTTTGAGTGTTGTTAATTGCAAGTGTGGGACACTAGAAATTGATTGGCAATAGTTTTCCTATAGATGCCTATGTTGTTAGCTTTATCCGACCACTATTTAATCATCACCTTTTCTAACCCTAAACCCATTTCTATCCCTATATTTTAAACATTTAACTGAGCTTAAATGAGTCAACACCCTATCAGTTGACAAGGAATACCAGCCTACTCTGGAGGTTGGATTAGAGCAGTCTTTAATCCATCCAATGTTGGTGTTTGGACTATGACTAGCAGGTGCACGCCTAATCAGAATACTAGAAGATAAGAGTCATAGTTTCAAGCTCTGCTTGATGTCAATTTGGATACCAATAGTACATACTTAGGATATTAGATTACTTTAGGGAAAAGTTATCTAGTTACTTTATGCAATGTAATAAATGCACAAGTTTTAATGTGTAAGTTATAAATGTGCACGATGTACCTTGTACAACTAGGTAGAGTGTTGGCCAAGGAATCTCTCTTCCATAATAAAAGGGCCTCATTGTAAGAGATTGATGAGACAATAGGTAGTATTAGAATAGTTGTGTAACTCCATGAGTGATGGAGTAAAATGTAGTCCTATAGCTTTTTGCATGGAGTGTCCATTTCCTCCATAATAACATTGTATTCATTTCTATCATTTCTATTTATAGCATATTTCTAAAATCTTGTAAATTTACTTTCTCTCATATTTTTTCATCTTATGATTGCCATATCCCATTGTGATCTACCTCAAAATATAATAGTGGTATCAGAGCTATGATAGATATAGCCACAATAGATCTAGCTGCTGTAGAATGAGAGGAGAACCACCATTATTATTGAGCCTAAATTTTTGTGAAGTTGATTTGCCATAGTGCACAAGCTCTTGCAAAAATCCTAAAAATAATCAAGGTGGTAGGAAGAGATTCAATAAAGTACTATTGTTAAGAATTGGGCCATTCACCATAGCTTTTATTTTTACAAAATGGATGTACCTTTGGTGTTATGACCCTCCCAGATGGACTTTTGAAAATAAAACAATGTTTTCAAGAGTGATGCTTCAATACTCAGTTTTTGTGCAATAAAATAGTTATGCAATATTAATATATAATAAAGAATATGTTACTGCTAACAAATTTCCAATGTGTAGGGTCCAGTGCACTTGTAAGTGGAATAAGTTGAGTCCTCCACCGAAGATGAGGGTACTTGAGGTTGGGGGAAATGATGATATGATAACTCGAAGGCAACAAGGATAGATACCTTCATATAGGTATGTATTTGGTTAGGGATAATCATAAATAAATAGCCACCTTGAGCCCCATACTGATGGCCTACTAGCTATCATAAGTTCTTGAGGCAGAGACATGTGACTAAATTGATGGAAATATCTCCCTCTTTGTTTGTGCTCATATTTAATTATATTTTACTTCAACACTTCACCTCAGCAATGTGGAAATTTGGAATGAACAAACTGTCTTCATAACTTCTTGGATAAAAATAATATCTTATTTTAGATAGCTATTCATTTAAATAAATGGTAGATTTATTTTAAATGATAAATAGATTTATTCTTGGATAAAAAATAATGTCTTATTTTATATAGCTATTCATTTAAATAAATGGTAGATTTATTTTAAATGATAAATAGATTTATTCTTGGATAAAAATAATGTCTTATTTTAGATAGCTATTCATTTAAATAAATGGTATATTTATTTTAAATGATAAATAGATTTATTCTTGGATAAAAATAATGCCTTATTGTAGGTAGCTATTCATTTAAATAAATGGTAAATTTAAGTTAAATGATAAATAGATGTATTCTTAAATAAAAAATAATGTCCCACTTTAAATAGTCTTTCCTTTGGATAGATGGTGGATTATCCTTAATATATTAGTGGTCGGATTTTATATAAAAGAGGTAATAAAATCTATCTTGCTTACCTCAAAAATGGGTGGGCCACCCGGAGCAAAGTCTAGCTAGCAAGGAGGTATGGCTTCATTAAAGCAATAATGGCTTTTCTAGAGTGAGGGGATGATTTCCTTTATGTAAGAAAGAAAAGACTTCAATGCTGGTTGTGCCATGGGAAGGTAGAAGGAAGGGATGTCTCCTCTACCACCTGATGAAGAGGTGTAGAAGCAATGTAGTGGTTGGTGGATGAAAGTCAAGGAGAAATGGAGAGGGGTGCTAAGGAAAAGGGAGAAGAGAGGTAGAGTGAGATGAGAGAGTAGAATAGAGAAAAAGAAGGCACTGAAATAATGAGAAGTGGTGCTCAGAATCAGCTCGAATGAACATAAAAAACCAAGAAATAGGCAACCATATTGGTATTACTTTCTTGGTCCCCTTTGTGGAAGTTGAGCATAGTTTACCTTGTTATCTTAAAGTTGATCATAGCTCACTATTACCAGTGGTAGCTAAGCATAGTTTATCATGTTGCTTATAGTTGAGCATAGCTCATCATGTTGCTTTGTAGTTGAGCATATCTCATCGTGTTGATTTTTAGTTGAGTGTAGCTCATTGTGTTGTTTGTAGCCGAGTGTAGATCATCGTGTTTCTTTGGAGTTGAGCATTGCTCATCTTGTTGCTTTATAATTGAGTGTAGCTCATCATGTTGCTTGTAGCTGAGAATAGCTCATCGTATTGCCTTACAGCTAAGCATAGCTTATCATGTTGCCTTGTAGCTAAGAGTAACTCATCATGTTGCCATGTAGATGAGTGTAGCTCATTGTGCTAGTTTGTAGCACCAAAGCACTATGTGTTAGCTAAATCACTATGTGTTAGCCGAAGTGTTGTGTGTTACTTGAAGCACTGTGTGTCAGCCGAGGTGTTGTGTGAAGTACTATGTGTTATCAAAAGAATTATGTGTTAGCTGAAGTGTTGTGTGTTAGTTTAAGAATTATGTGTAATCCAAGACACTATGTTAGCCAAAGCATTGTGTGTTAGTCGAAGCACTGTGTGTTAGCTGAAGCCAAGGTGTTGTGTTTTAGTTTAAATCGAGGTGTTGTGTGTTAGTTGAAGATGAGGTGTTGTGTGTTAGCCAAAGTGCTATGTGTTAGATGAAGTACTATGTGTTAGTTAAAGTACTGTGTGTTAGCCAAAGCTAAAGTGTTGTGTGTTAGCCTAAGTGTGTGTGTAGCTCAAATCCAAGGTGTTGTGTGTAGCACTGAAGCTGAGGTATTGTGTGTAGTGTTGAAGCTGAGGTGCTCTGTTAGCTGAAGTCGTAGAGCTATGTGTTGCACCAAAATTTAAAGGGTTGTGTCCATAGCATAGTAGGTTAGAAGTGCCACCTTGGGATATCATAGGGTGATAGGTAGGAAATACCTTGTTCAGTTCTAGTCAAGTAGGAATCTCATCTTGAGGGAGAAGGTTCCCTTAGTGGTAGACTTCTAATTTAAATTAATATGTTTATGATTCATTTTGTAAAATGAGGGTATGGGACCTTGCTTTATGAAATGGAATGGATTTTATATTATGTTTATGGTTCATTTTGTAAAATGAGGGTATGGGACCTTGCTTTATGAAATGGAATGGATTTTATATTATGTTTATGATTCATTTTGTAAAATGAGGGTATGGGACCTTGCTTTATGAAATGGAATGGATTTTATATTATGTTTATGATTCATTTTGTAAAATTAGGGTATGGGACCTTTCTTTATGAAATGGAATGAATTTTGAAGAAGCAAAATTTACGACATCGCCTTAAGAGCTCTTTGTTGCAACGTGAAACAGATTAAAACAAGCATTCAAATGGAAAGTGCACAATAAATAATCTATGAAAGGAAGAGTAAATATGCAATAAAAGAGGTGGATTTCTATTTGTATTCATTCACTCATATATTCCAATAATATTACAATACATACCCCTTTGAGGGCTTCATGATTTGATACATTTCAAAATTACAATGAACAAGGGATCTGATCCCTTGAAAGGTTCTTTAATGGTGATGCTCTAGTGTTCATATCGCATCCCACACTCGAGAGATAGTCTTGGGCCTGTCCTTCTATGCCTCTTAGCTCCTCCCTCATATCCAGATACCTACACCTACACAAAAGGGATTGAAAGGGGGTTAATAGCATATGCGTTTATATATAAAACTTTGAAAACATAGAAAAGCATGAATCTAGCAATAACAAAACTTATCTATAATAAATCAAAACTACTCTAATTGATCTATAATTCAAGCATGATGTAATATAGATGATTTTGGAATGATATAAGCATGAAATAGCATGATTTTTACCAAAAACTGTGACCATCCCTGATAGGGACAACTAAACTTGCAACAATGAAACCTTCAAATGGAACATCAAAACTACTCCAAATATCACCAAAATTGACCACAAATATAATCTAGACATTCCTAAGAGGTCTACAGTGGAATTTACTCAAAATTCCCTACTATTTTCTAACCTTCCCTAACAGGTTCATCCACCTACTTCTAACCATCCCCAGGTGGGATGGTTACAAATTTGCTTGGAATTTATCACCAATTCCAATGATATCTGGTCTGAAACTGTCCCAAAGGTGTTGTCAACAAGTGGGGTCAAATTGATCTCCAATATGACCAGTTTTGGAATGGATTTAGTGGATTTGGGATGCCCCTAAAATCACCTTCAAATGAAGAGGGTTTCAAGGAAATGTGAGGGCAAAAAGCAATGGCAAAAGCGAGGGTAGAATTGGGTAGCACTTCATTGTCAAAATGCTTCAACTTTTTTCTCTCAAATTGGGTGAACACACCTCATTTTATAGCCCAAATAGGGCATCTAGGGCAACGGGACAACTCTTTGCATGTAAGGCAAGTTTTGCCACTTGTCAAAACCCTTGCCACAATTGGGTAGAAGAGGTTTCCCATTTGGGGCCTCTAATTGGGAGATTCTAGTTTCCATGATAGGCTCCTAATCAATTTTTGGTGATTGGGTGGAGAATATGGTAGTAATTGATTGCAATTTCTCTACCCCTTTGACTTTTGGAATGTATTTTTAGGGACCATACCACCCAAGGATGGTTTTGGATGGTCATCCCTAGGTCGGACGGTCACCATATGTGACCATCCCTTGGTGGGACGGTCATAAGGATATGCCTCAAAACCTCCTAAAACTACTAGGGACCTTCCAAAAAGTGCTATGGATATCTATATTACCATATAGGTCTGCCAAATGGGGCCATATGATGTTGATAAGAGTGACGCATGTGATGCATTAGCAGTCTTATCTGATTTACGCGATTCTGGTGTCTATAGATACCCCTTTTTGGGACGCGCTATGTGCAACAAAGCGCTGAGAAAAAATAGATGACTAATCATTAAATTATTAAGGTTGTTCATTAACCTAACCAAATTTAGATGTCTCCATTGTGGAAATAACATACATTCTTGGAATCCTTTCTTTTGACATAGTCGAAGGATTCATTTGGGTATACCTTTCAGCCACGCTGTAATGACAGTTGTAGGGGCTTAGGGTATACTAGGTCTTGGTGCCTTGTGTTATTATAAGCATTTACATGGGTGGATTCCTAAGGCTTCAAGGAGGTCAAGCCTATTTGTTGCTTATGCTGATTATTTGGCCCAACATGGGCTTGAAAATTTATCTTTAGCAAAGATTTTTTTGAATGCATGGAAATTACACTTTTGAGTGTTTTAGTGTTGATTTAATTTATAAAATAATTATTATGATTACCCCCTCAAGTGATGATTCAATGAGGGAATTACCAGTAATAAATTTATGAGTTGCTTGACACATATGACTGAAGTGGGTTAACGCTATGTTTTTCCCATGGTACTATATACCTGTTTGGAGGGGATTTTTGATCATTTTGATGAGCATTTATGGAAGCAAAAGGCTAAAAAATTCATTCTTGTGGAGTGGTCCAGCCATGAAGGCCTTATTGGGGAATAAAATAAATACTTTTAAGACATCCATAAATACTATTTGTTTAATCTTGATCCCTGCAAATTTTTAGACCATTTTGCCTTATTTTTGGTGGGTTTTTGACCCTATTTTTGGGGTTTTTGAGTTGTTTTTGTCAAATTTTTTGGTGACCATCCTAGGGGGATGGTTACATATTTTATAATTATCCCAAGGTGGGATGACCAGCCAATTTTGTACTTATCCCACCTTGAGGCGATCGGCTTATTTTGGAGCTATATAAGCCCAAAATGGGGCAAAAGGCTCATTTGTGCTTTGTGCTTGGAAAATTTTGGAGAGGAGAGAGGTAGGAGAGTGATTTTCTAAAGTGGAATGCTAAAAAAATATATACCCAACAACATGATCCAGCCAGCGGATGCAACGGGCGGTGGAGCCGATGCAAAACGGGTATGGAACACATTTCCTTCTCTTCCCTAGTTTATTGTGAAATTGGAAATTCTGCTGCAATTTTCATACTACACATTAAATAAAGGTTAAGGAACCCTAATAATAGTGTAATATATTATATTTAATTTTTATTAGACTTTTACATGCTTTAAATTTTTCTTTTTATGTTATTTTTTTATGATTTTTAGGCTTTTTAGGGTTGTTTTAGGGGTCAAAATGACCCTGTTTTAGCCATTTTTGGGGACCATCCCTATAAGGGACGGTCACTGGTGGCCATCCCTGGGTGGGATGGTTACCAAATTGGGGCCGTACCTGGGTGGGATGGCCAAAAAATGGGCCAAAAAAGGCCCTTTATTATGCATTTTTTGGTATTTTTAGAGCATTTTTCTATATTTTATGGCATTTTTAGTGCATTATTGACAAGTTAGTTTACTTTATAAGATAGTGAGGAGTCGATATAGGGTTTTGAATATATTTCATGTCACTAGAGACCTATTGAATATTGTGTACTGGTGATGGCTTGATGTCATTGACTTAAGCATGTTACGCGGTTAGATATTGTAGTGAGCGACCGCACCTATCTGACTGCACTGATAGATTTATGGGACCCTTGTACTAATACTTTCCATATAGCTACGAGGGAGATGAAAGTGAAATTAGAGGATTTCTATAAGATATTGCATATTTTTATAGATGGGAATTCCATAGTATCTACTCCTACAGAGCGACGAGAGGTCATACTACAGATGTACTTTGGGGTGTGCTGGGAGGATGCAGTGGTTGATCTTCTCAGTAGAGGGATATTAGTGGTCTCATGGTTTCAAGTTGATGTGCTTAATATTAAACATGCTTTATTGATGATATTGATAAGCAACATGCTACTGCTTGACTCTTTAGGTGCCTAGTTCCCATGGAACCTTATAGAGCTAGTGTTCACTCTCGTGGAGTGTACAGAGGATGACCCTATAGTGATGGCTTGGGGTCCTACTTTGTTAGCATAGCTATATGAGGAGTTGTATAATATCCACTCTCATGGGTGGAAGGGATTAGGTTGTAGCTTCCTGCTACGTAATTGGGGTTGGTATCATATTATTGTAGAGCAACCACAGGGACTACCATGGACTACTTGAGAAGAGCTACCAGATAAGGAGATTGGTTATGGGGTGTTATGGCAGAGGTCACGTGAGTTAGATTGTAGTCGTTGACACACTAGGGAGTTTGAGCACTATGTAGAGGCTTTTGCATGGCTTAGAGTGGTAGACATCATATGGAGACCTTATAGGGATTGTCCTACATGGAGGGAGGCTAATATATAGCTACACTAAGTTCGATGAGGTAGGTGGTTGGTAGGGCGACATGGGATGAAGCGAGAGTACTTCACTTATGATCACATATTACAACAGTTTGGGCTACCCTAGGGGTTGCCTAGGGATCTAATGATCTATCATCATCATGGGGTTGAGAGGACTCTAGCATGGCCTATTATAGAGGCATTAGGAGAGGATTCAGATCCTATGGTGGTAGTTTTTGAGTTGGATGATGTAGGTACGAAAGAGGAGTATGATGCTTGGTGGGTCATATGATAGTGGTGAGGAGAGGAATCACTAGGAGGGGATGTAGATAATAGAGTAGTGGATGTAGCTAGGGTTGATCCAGATGAGGAGGGTTAGGATGAGTCTCCAGATGATGGGGAGGTATACATAGGCGAGTGGGTTGTGCATCGTTGTGTGGCCACAGATAGGGTGGATCTGAATGATGTACAAGATCCACTATAATTTGATGGGAAGGACCTTGGATATTAGGGTATGTAGGTACAGTTAGCAACATGATATGCTACAATTGTAGATCTATGGGGTGATCTCAGTAGGGTGTGATAGGATTTTTTAGAGGAGAGAGCTCTTCTATAGGAATAGGTATAGAGTGCTCATACTAATATGGAGAGGTAGGTAGCTTTGATAGCTACTCTTTAGGCATAGGTTGATGTACAAGGCCCTAGCCATGGGGAATCTAGCAGTGGTGAGATAGCCATGATGTGGGAGGAGATGGTACATCTCTAGGGTTTGGTGGTGATCTACTAGACTCTATGCTGAGAGGATTAGACATATATGAATATTATAGAGTATGAGATACTACACTTTAAGGGGTGCATACCAGATCGGGTATTGGCTATTAGATCATAGTGTATCCAAAGAAGCAAGATAGGGTAGTCATCTGCTTGGATGAGGGCTCTAAATTTTGCACAGAGGATGGACACATCTAGGGGTAGTAGGTCTAGGGGTAGCAAGTCAAGTGGTAGCAGGTCTGGAAGCTCACGATGGACTCTGATTGAGGGCAGAGGAGAGAGTCAAGGTGTCGGTCCTACATGACCATGGCTAGGAGACTCTGATGGTTCTTTTTGGACTTTTTGTTTTTTTAGTGTGAAGTCTGATGACTCACTTTTATTGTAGCCTACGTACAGCTTATGGACTATGATGTAGATTTTGGATTTTACATATATATATATATATATATATATATAGTATGACTTTGCTTTGATCATTATATCATCTTTTACTACTTTATGATATGTATGCTACACTATGCTTTATGATGTTATGATGGATGTCTAACATGGATGCATGTATTTATCCTATGATGTGATTTGATGATATGTAGAATGCAAATGTGAATGCATAATAAAAATGGATGATGTGATTTAATTTTGTATGATGGATCTATGATGGTTATTTGATGCATTATATGCTAGCACCATAGACTATACAAAATGTATCTTTATTATTTTCATGTTATTATAACATTATATAATGGACTTTGTAACTTGAAAAATATGTGACAACATGATATAAAATAGAATGGATAATGTAATGTGATATGATATGTTTAGGAATTTTTAGGAGACTCAAACAGTCTAGTTACCTAATAAAAAGTTGTATAATAACTATGCAAAACTTTTTGACAAAGTATGCACCTACTAAGATAACCAAGATAATCAACATCCTTGTGTGTGCATGTGAGTTTATTACCATGATAACGCATAAGGTTGCCCTAGTGCAAACAAGATTCACTCAGCCCATCTATACTAGAGATAATTATCTTGAGTTTTGTACTTAGTTATATTAGACTACTAGGTAATATAGGTTACAACAATCTAGCTCATCCACATTCAAACATTGGTCTATACCTAAGGAAGTTGTTTATGTGATAGATATATCATCATGCGGGAGGATACCACCATTGACAAGTAGGCTATCCACCAAACCTGTAATGAGGATCATCTTATGGTTCTCTAATGCTGAGAATTCTAGGGATTCAAGTTCAAGACTCCATTCTTTTCTTTTAATTTTGAAATATTCAAGGGAGTTGTTCATTTTTGTTTGTTGAGCAAGGTATTTTAGTAGTGGTGAGAACCATTATTTCTTTTGCTTTTTCTTAAGTGATAATAATCACTGTTTCTTTTTGCATATTTTGAAATGATAATAATAACTGTTTGACTTTTATTTTTTGGATACTTGCCCCAGTGTAGGGCAAGGGATTTTTGGTAAGAAGTAACTTGTAATTTTGTCAATTCTAAGCATCTTTGAACCATTCACATGGGGGGATGAGCAAGATAAACTTTTTTGCTTAAAGTAACTGATAAGCATTAGAAATGATCATATTTTGTATACATTTTCTTGATTATTATGCGGCTGTATAATAAGGATTACATATGTTTATGAATGATTATATAATTATTTGATGAAATTATGCATGTTATCTAATTTGTGTGTTTTTAGTGTGTTTTTGTGGAATTGTAGTTGATTTAGTCATATTTGGATCAGTCAAGGTCTTTTCATGGACCTGGCACTTTGTTTCTTTCAGAATCAACACAGAGAAGGTAGGCGCCTTCCTCTTCCAGTAAGGCACCAAGCATAAGTAGGCACCTTCCTCTTCCAAGAATGTGCCAAGCGTAAGTAGGCACCTTCCTCTTCTAGGAAGGCACCAAGCGTAAGTAGGCACCTTCCTCTTATAGGAAGATGCCAAGGAAATACAAGCGCCTTCCTCTCCTAGGAATGCACCAATAGAAGGCTAGCACCTTCCTCTTCCAAGAAGGCACCAAAGGAAAATAAGTGCCTTCCTCTCATAGGAAGGTGTCGACAGGAAGGTGCCACTAGAAGGCAAGCGCCTTCCTCTCATAAGGAAGGCACCGACAGGAAGGCACCACTAGAAGGCAAGTGCCTTCCTCTCACAAGAAGGTGCCAATAGAAGATAAGCACCTTCATCTTCTAGGAAGGCACCAATGACAGTAAGGCACCTTCCAAATAGAGAAGGCACCCAACATACGTAGGCACATTCCTCATAGGTAAGGCACCCATGTTCTTCGCTCGTTGACCAGACAAGCACGACGTGGACAACAGATATTGGTGCAGTTTTAACTCTACGTCATGTAGAGTTAAATTGAGGATTGCACCGATGTATGAGAACATCCTACCAATGCCAGGTGAAGCACAAACCAATCAGTGAACACACCACCATTAGAAATGAATGCCAATTTTAGCAGACATCGATCAGACTATCTTAGTTTAGTCTGGAATGAATCGATTGTTATAACTTCTTTATAATAGATCTGCAGGTGTGCTATATAAACACACACAGACCTCTCTAAGGATATATAGAATATTTTGATAGTAAATGTAGAGAGATATACAAAATAAGCATTGTAATACTTTGATAATTATAATATAGTTCTAAGAGTTTATAAGTGCGTGTTCAGCTGGGAGGAAGCTACTAGAGCCTGGGCCCACTCCAAACCAGTATTTCTTCCCCTATTTTTCCTGTGTTTTTCTAGATTAGTTTACCACTTTTATAAGATTATTTATCGCATTGTTATTTCTAGTATTGCAATAGGTTTATTTCCAGGAATGCATGAATATTTCCTTTCTATAGATTTAATTATTTTTACGTAAATTATTGAGGAGTGTATGAATGATTGATGACCGTTGAAATGCCCCCCAATATTATAACTAGCAAACTCATCTCAAGTGGTATTGTAAGCAACATTGTTCAAGACCCTTCGCAAGTTTACGAAGCTCCCTGGGTTGATAAATTAAATGCACGGGCATGTGACAAAAGTAGGAAAGAAGTTAACCTTGTTTGACTCGTAATATTTTGGAACCATTGCTGGGGAAGCATACCAACTAGATTATTTACAATACTTGGAAACCTTCCATATGACCTTGTATGAGTTCTTCGAGAAGAAGAGGACCTAATGGTAGGTTTATAAAAACCAATCCACCAGAACCTGATTCAACCAAACATTCTGAATTTGAATTAGACTCGCCCGACCCACCTCCAACAATCCATTGGAGTGAGGATCCACACTTTGTGCAAAGTGCCTCCTCATCCCATCAACTTGGGGAAGAACGAATCATCATAAATCCCTTGTTTAATAGGACACCCTTAGAGGAAGCCCTATTGTGGAAAGCTATAGAAGATCGGATGATAACACCAGACAACCTTAGAGCCTTGACTCAGAAAGTCTTAAACAGTTGTAAGGCTATAAATACTACATTAGAGACTGCATTTCCTGAAAAAATGGCTAACAATGAAGAAGTCTCATCTAACTTTAGTTTCTTGATTGATGGAGTAGGAGATAGCAAAATGAAAAACATATCTCCTACTCACCTTTCGACCTTCAGAGGATACCCAACTGAGGACCCTAACCTATTTTTATTTAAGTTTGATGTCTTATGCATGTCTGTGGACTACAAATAGATACACAAAAGCTGAAACTTTTTCCTTCCACATTGGATGATGTAGCTCTATGGTGGTTCATCGATCTGGGAGACAAACACATTGCCACTTGGGATCAAATGAAGAATCTCTTTTTAGAGAAATACCAAGATTTTAGGAGAGCAAGAGACTCCATAGAAGAGGTCCTGAGCATGACACAGAAAGAAGATGAGTCTCTAAAGGAATACTGGGAGAGATTCAACTTCAATATTCAATGATCTCCTCACATAAAATTATCTGATAAGTCCCTCAAAAACATATTTTTGATAGGACTTACCAATGAATCACTAGAGGCTCTTAACATGATTTCTAGAGGTGATGTCTACCAGCATGCTATGGAAGACATCCAACAACTATGCTAAAACTACTCAAGAAGGAGAGGTAAGACCACTTCTAGAGCCATGAAAGTGACTGCTTGATCACGAAGATAGAAATAGGTAATATGCTAGAAGATTTAAAGAGTGAAATGCTCTCATCTCTAGCATTGCAGATGGATACATTACTGTTAGAGAAAAATAAGCAAGAAAATGAAGCAACATTGGCTTATTTCTATCCAAAATGTAGATGGAAGCATGCAAAGAATGCATGCTCGAAGAACAAAGTTAGAGTATGCATAGTTTGCAGGCTGAACCATAAAACTAGATTGTGCCCACAACTACCCAGTAATCAGGAGGATGCTGAAAACATGGATGCCTATTTCATAGGCAATCAGAAGAGCTGGCCACAAACCCTTACAAGGAATATGCCAACCGGAATGCCCTCATATGGGGGAGGACCATACATGCCCCAAGGCCCACCTCAACCATCTAACATGGGGTGGTGGGGGCCATCACCTTGGTCCAACGCACCCCTAGTAGCATTCCCGAACCAGTAGCCATGGATGCCATATCCATATCCTGGGCAGTAGTGGAGAGGCCAAACTACATGGAATCAGACTCCATATAATGTAGCACCAACTCATCCCCAACAAAATTTACTAGTGTTACCAGTAGTGAGACCTACGCAGCTATCCACATAATCGACAATGAATCCTAATAATAGGGTGAACCAGCCAACATACAATGTGGAGGGTGAGATGTATCTAATGTACCACATTCATCTTAGGTCTGGTAGACATCTAGGAGTAGGAATACCTCCACTAGTAGAAGATGAGGAAGAGGTAGGAAAAACACCTCTTGTAGAAGAGGTGATAGAAGAAACGCCTGAGAGAGCAAAGACTCCATTTCCCAATCGGCTACAAGAACAGAGGAAAGTAACACAGCCAAAGTTTGATATCTTATCTAGCTTGAAGAACCTCACCATGACAATTCCATTATTTCATGCCATCCGAGATGTTACGATATATACCAAGGCGATAAGAGAGATGTGTCTAAGGAAGCTAGGACGAAGAGCAACCCAGACTATCAATGTCATGGGTAAACTAGCAGATTTGATGATGGGCAAAATGTGCCATCCTAAGTATGTAGACTCGGGCAACCTATTTCTGACTATAAAAATCAAGGGACATTCCCTATCCAATACGTTGGTCTATCTCGGAGCAGCCATCAACATAATGCCTCAGGAGACCATGCAGAGGCTATAGCTCATGAACCTGAAACCCACTACGACAGTGCTACAGCTAGCTGATCGATCAACCATGGCACCGAAAGGAATGTTGGAAGATGTAATAGTGACAGTTAACGCATGGGAATACCCAGTCGATGTTTTAGTCTTATAATCTAAAACTAGGATAGGCGGTTACCCACTCATCTTGGGAAGGCCATGGCTAGCAATAACTAACACTTAAATCAGTTGTCGAGATGGGATGATGACCATATCTGATGGATGAAATGTTAAGAGGTTGACTATTTCACCCCAGCACAGTCCGTCAACTCATTAGAACTCAAGTTAATCGAGAATGAAAATCCTAAGCTATCCATGATCCAACCGATGATGACATTGGATGAGTTGATAGAAGAAGATGAAGATGGTGCTATTGTGGAGTTCCTCCATAGGGAGTCCTCCATCTCCGTACCTGAATTGTCGTTGGATGGTGCCCAAGATCACCATGTTCAACAGATACACGTTGGGCCAGGAAGAATGTTGAATGTCAACAGTGGGTTGACTCCCACACAATTGATGAAAGTAGAAGAGCTCCTAGTTAGACACCAACATGCATTTGCATGGGATTACTCAGATATGAAGGGTATTGTTGATAAGCAACACACCCCCACTGAAAAATGAGATTCCATCCTTAGAAAATTATGAACTTCCATTTTTGCAGTAGGGACCCTCTTGATCTTTTCAGGTTTTAAATCCAAATTTTGCTTGCCTCCTTTTTAAAGTTGTGCTTTTTCTTGCATTCTAGCCGTGTTATCCAAGAATTCACTTTTTACATGCTAGAATCATTCATGCACAAGCAAAATCTTGCACCGGTACCGAGAAAATCCAGAAAACAGTTGCATAATTCACTGAAAAATCAAACTTTCCATTTTTGGTAGTGTCGCGATATCGCGACACTTCCATTTTTCGGAAATGTCGCGATATCGCGACGGTAAGTCAAAATGCGGCTAAGTGCCGTAAAGGTCGCGATTTCGCGACATGTCGCGAAATCGCGACAGTTTTTGGGAGAGAGAAGCAAGTCGTACGGAGGTCGCGATTTTGCGACATGTCGCGAAATCGCGACATGTCGTATTTTCGCGGCAGGAGAGAGAAAATGGGCTGCAGGATGAAAAATCGGTTAAGTCATAAACATGTTCCAAAATCGCGGTCAACGCGGTCAACGCATGCGTAGAGGAACTGTCGCGATATCGCGACGTGTTCTAAAATCGCGGCTGAAAATCAAGAAGCGTACGGAGGCCAGGAAGGGTCGCGATTTCGCGACATGTCGCGAAATCGCGACATGTCGCGTTTTCGCGGCGGACGAGGGAGGAAGTTGCCGATGCTGCGCAGTGGTCGCGATTTCGCGACATGTCGCGAAATCGCGACATGTCGCAGAATCGCGGCAGGAGAGAGAAAGTCATAGTTGACCTGAAAGTGCATTCCGGCGGGAAACAGAAGGCATCCCGGGGTAGCGACACGTGTCAAAGCGTGAATGGGACAAACCGAAGCCGACATGCAAGCTTATTTTGCGGATTTAATCTGTTTTTAATGTTTTAAGCTTCTGATTTAATTAAAATGCTAATCTAATGCATCTTTTTGTCTTTCATGCAGGATTCCACCTGGCACTTACGGGACAACCGGGAAAGACCATAAAGGCGAAGATAAAGTGCGGATTTAGTCAAGGACCGCCATGCTAGGAGAGAAGCTGCCGGTAAATGCATTTAATGGAGATTTATTGCAGTAATTGATAGCATGGAGACCATTTCAACTCGTAGATGGATTTACGGAGATCAAATTGATGGAGAAGTGGTGACTCATCCGGCTCACCAGCAGAATTAACGGAAGCATTTATTTGCAGCTGCGGATGAATGCAAGTTGCATTTGATTTTATCTTCTCCATTTATGGCAGCTAACTGCACTGATTTGCATAAGGGTTAAGTTCTATCCGGACTTTGATTTTTAAATGGATTTTTATTGTAAAACCCGGGTCCTAGGGTTTAAGTGCGATAAGATTTAGGGTTTGAGCAAGATATTTTGGAAAAGATCAGTGGTCTGTCCCGAGTCTATAAATACAAATTCTAAATGTAATCGCAGGAGGCTGAGACTTAGAAATAAAGGCTTATAAGCAATTTCTTGCAAATTTTGTGAAATCCTTTGTTTTCGGACTTGGAGTTGATGTGCTTTAGCTTTTCTCGTGATAGCATGGCCAGGAGCCTAATCTTTTGCAGAGTGTGATAAGTGTATTTTCTTTTGTTATCCGTTCCATTTAAAGTTTGTTAGATATATGTCGTAAATCGCCATTGTCAAGATTAAATATGTCGTTAGGCTTCAGCTTGTTCTATTGTCTCGCTAGGGGAAATTACAGATTTCAGGTGTAAGTTTGTTCTAATTGCTCTGTCTTCACCGTGCGAGCTAGGGTCGCCGGTGAAAGATACCGCTTTAACCAACTGCCCTTGGATTTATGATTTTCTCGCTAGATCTCGTTTCACTCGCCTTGTGCTCTTAGTTGAAAGTGATCTTAGACCGATCGGACACTTTCTTCTCGGGATTTGTTCTTGTTGTGAAGCTGATAGCATAGATAAGATTGACAGTTTGGGTTTACAATTGATGTTTGATAAACTTCTCTTTTCTGCCCTACCCTACCCTCTCTTTGCTTACCGTGAATGATCCATTTTTATTTTCTTTGTTTGCCTTTTATTTAAATCACTGACCCATGAGAGCTAGATCAAGAATTCAAGTTAAATCTGATTGTCAACAACTTTTGCAACTACTGAACAAGTTCAGGAACCCCCTGTAAGGTAACAGAGCAGTCCATATCGAAATCTATTCCAGAAGTGGAAAAGAGTGAATTGCCATTCGACCCAACTCTGTAACTCGCACCTTGGATAACCAGCTAGATCCTAAAGATGAGTGGGATCAGTCCCGTGGGTGTCTCCGGAGCTTTCCTTGCCTTCATCCTTTTTCCCGGGGTGTGCATGAAAGCCGGGCCAACACCTAATTGGCGCTAGAAGGAGGGCCACGTAACATCTGTTCTTAGTGCACTTGAGTTGAGAAATCCGACCGTATGTGGAACTCGTAAAACCGTATTTTATCCAAAGTCTGGTAGCCAATTTTCCCTCCTCCTCACCCAACACCTAATTGGCGCTAGAAGGAGGGCATGAACTCAGTTCAAGTATTGTAAGGGCATAACAGCAACATTTGAAGGACCCACAATGAACTCCGGACAGCTTTATAAATTGTCGATACAGCTTTATAAATTGTCGAGATAGTTGTTTTAAATTTCCAAATGCGTAACCCGTTAAGAACCGAAAGTTGTATGTACCGTATTTTATCCAGTAGTCCGGCATTTTAACATTTAAAAGTGGCTCGCTTTCATAAATTGTCGTGCAGTTTTTGAAAGTTGTCGATACAGCTTTTGAAATTGCCGGAGAAGGCCTTAAGTTCGGTGGTTTGTTAAGAACAGCTTCTATCATCACTTGCGCTTATCCAATTACAAATCGTAACATCACCGTCACCCAAGTATTAATGGCAAATTGGTTGGGCCCCACCGCTTTGAACATTCCGGGTATAGCCCATGACCCCGCCCGTAAGTCCGTAAAGGTATCTCCCTAGGTACAAACATGATGGGACAAGAACCGCAGAAGAACATCTCGCTAGCTTTTAAAAATGCTTTAAGATTATTGAATATACAAAGATGAAGATGTTGCCTCGCAGATTGTTCCCGCTTCACTCTCCAGGAGGGAGCTTATGACCGGTTTTTAAACCTCACCAAGGAATTCCATTACTAGCTGGGATGATCTAGAGAAAGCTTTTATATCACAGCTCGGTGAAGTGATAGATCCCAAAGATTTTATATCAAGCAATTTTCCAAAGATCAAGAAAGAGTCGGGAGAAACCGTCAGTGTCTTTCAATATGAGGTTCCAAAGAGCTTACGGTAGAATGACCGGCCATTACATCCCAAATGCAAATCTGGCCTTAGAAATCTACAAGAATGCATTGGATTCGGTGACCTCTATTTTCCTCAAGAGAGACATTAATATCACAACCCTGGCAGGGGCTTATAAAGAAGCCTTAATTCTTGAAAGACAGCTAGGACCTCAAATTTTGAGCAGTCCTTTGATATCCTATGTTACACAAAACATGCCTGTTCCAAACCCCATTCCACATCATGAGTTAGTGCCAACATGTCATGCTCTACCCAAGGAGACTCCGTTAACTGTGACATCCACTCAACATGTGCAAAATACAGAGAAAAGTTTTGACAAATTCAAAGTGCAGGTGCTTGAACTGAACAGTTGTGATCTGGCACCACCCAAATCTGAAGTTTTTCCTGGTGAGTTAAATTTTCCTGGAAATCAAAGAAATATTGATATTTCTAGTTCACCCAAAAATAGTACAACCAGGGTTTCAGATTCTTTCACTTTTCTTGAAGAGTCAAAAAGTCTTGTACAGACTCTTGTGGATGAAATGCAAGATTTTCAACAGTTCAAAATGGACAGTTATGACTTGAAATGTGAGAGTCCATAACTTAATAATGATCCTTCCTCATCAGAGGATGATGAAAGTGAGATTCAATCTCACTATGCATAAGTAACTGAGGAGGATAGCATCATTGAGGATATGAGGGAACTTAAAGCTGACATCACCCTCTATGAACTGCCTCAGATTGTTGGACAAAACATTAACTTGATTGAGGCTTACTTTGGACCACCTGTTGAATTTCAAGAAAAGGAGGAAAAGATGGTAAATATGAATGTGGTCAGCCAACTTGGAATTGATGAACTGTCTCAACATAAGCCTGCAACTTCTGAACATAATGTCAAAGAGGAGGCTATAAACTGTGTTGATGCAGATATTGGAGTTTATGATTTGGCAACTGAAAAGGTGAGAACAGTTACAGCTCTAATCAATCACAACAATGATGTTTGGACATTGCACATTGATGAGGTTAAGTCTAAGCAAGGCTCAGTGAAAAGGAAAATTGTAAGCATTCTGCTAGAGGGATAAAAATTGAAGTCCTGGATATTGAAGTAGTGCAGCAACCACAAAATGTTCAAGTTGTTAAGAACCAGGGCATACAGATAAAACATGATTTCTTTCAGTTGTCACATCAATTTGAAAATGTGGTGGTCTGGGTCTGTCAAGGTTTTAAAGTATTTGATCCTGGGGTTTTTTTACATTCAGATTCTTTTGAAAGAACTCGCAAACCCTTTAATTAGAAGCATAAACATGTTATCATATGATTTGTTATTATATGATTTGTTTAATTTGAAGGAGTTGCAGATTTGTTTTTCAAATGGGACAGGGAAGACAGTAAACCCAAGTCTTTCCCAGATAGCAAATTTTTGAAGCACAGTCTTGAGTGCATTTCGTCAACAGGACCTGAAAGGTAATTTTTTTTAAATTACTTGCATGGTCAAAATATTTTTAAAGCACCATTTCTCTGCTTTCCCAACTGCTGCATTTTTTGAGTATGAAGGGAAGTTGTAACATATGTATGCATTGTAAATAAGCTTTGAAGTTTTTCAGCTTTTATTTCTTTGTCACTGCAGCTTTTATTTCAATGTCTATGCGCTTTAACTGCTTCGTTTAATTTTAATGCTCGCAGCTTTAATTTATTTGTTTTTCGCTTTATTTCTTTGTCGGCTTTTTTATTGTCGTGCGCTTTATTTTTAAATGTCTCGTACGATTGTGCTTTTTCGCTTTTCTTTAGTTGTTTTTCGCTTTTAGCTTGTGCGCTTTATTTCTTTTGTCGTTGCTTTTTATTTCCTTTCTTTGTCTTTTTTATTTTAGCTTGCTTTTATTTTAGTCTGTAAAGTCTTTTCTTTATTGCATTTCTTTTTCTTTGCTGTCTGTACAGTTGCAGTTGCAGTTTATTTTATTTCAATTGCAGTTTAGCTTATGTCATAGCTTGATGACTTTTATTTGCTTCAGCTTCTTTTAGTTTATTTCTTTTATTGCCTGTACAGTTTTTATTTTCTTCCCTGCTTTTCCTTTTCTTTGTTGTCTGTACAGTCTTTTGTTTTAGTTTTAGTCTTAGTTGCTTGTGCAGTTTTATTTGCAGTCTGTGCAGTTTTGATTCTGTTTTGCTTTAAGCCTGTGCCTGTCCTTGGAAGCCTGTACAAAGTCCTTTGGCTTCTAAAATTCTATTTTTTAACCTCTCGCTCGAGCAATCAATGAAAAGTCACCTCGCTGAAAATTGTTTTATTCCTAGTCGATAAATCCTCAATCCAAGTGCCTCCCCATTCTCGCTCATTATTCTAATTGAGATAGTCTCGCTTGCACTAAACTCGTGGAACTATTTTGTTATCCAGGATGAAGGTAGAGAGATGATTGGATCTTGTGTCTTACTTGCCACGCTTGTTTTAATGATAGAAAAACTGCTATGTCTGTTTAGTTGGAGGAACTCCTGGGAATCCAAGAAAAGTCAGGTTATAAGAGGGGACTATGGTTCATGCAATTATTTGGGTGTCACTAGAGGCTATCAATGCCTAGACTCGAAACAGCCTCCGCATTGATCAAATATTAAAAGAAAATTGTAATTTCTCTAAGGTCTTCCCGTATAGTGATATATTTCAAAAAGAAGAGAGATAAAAAAAAGAGAGATAAGAAAAGAAAAAAAAAAAAAGAGAGTTATATGATCAAAAGAGGCAGCCAATATTAGATTCTGCCCTACAGTTGTAAATTGGGTCGTGTAAATCTAAAGGGTAACTCTGTCTAGGCTGTAAAAGGCTAAACTAGTAAACAGAGCTCTACTCGGTTTCCCCATTTACAATCTAGAAAAGTTGATTAATCCAAGTTTATCATTCAATTCAGTCATCCTTGAAGAAAGTTCTATACCTTTGTAATTGCACATCAAAAATCTTCCTTGAAGTAATCCAGCTCAAGATGTCCTTGGGAAATTTTAACAACTGGCAGTTAGCAATCAATTTATTGTGAAGAATGTCCGTGGCAAGGCATGATGCATGGTCTTTTTGTTTTGAAACCGTAGTCTTGGGTTCTAAAATAGTGCTACTATTTTACCCGCAGATATCGCCATTTGTTGATAAGCAACACACCCCCACTGAAAAATGAGATTCCATCCTTAGAAAATTATGAACTTCCATTTTTGCAGCAGGGACCCTCTTGATCTTTTCAGGTTTTAAATCCATATTTTGCTTGCCTCCTTTTTAAAGTTGTGCTTTTTCTTGCATTCTAGCATTGTTATCCAAGAATTCACTTTTTACATGCTAGAATCATTCATGCACAAGCAAAATCTTGCACCGGTACCGAGAAAATCCATAAAACAGCTTGCATAATTCACTAAAAATCAAACTTTCCATTTTTGGTAGTGTCGCGATATCGCGACACTTCCATTTTCGGAAATGTCGCGATATCGCGACAGTAAGTCAAAATGCGGCTAAGTGCCGTAAAGGTCGCGATTTCGCGACATGTCGCGAAATCGCGACAGTTTTTGGGAGAGAGAAGCAAGTCGTACGGAGGTCGCGATTTTGCGACATGTCGCGAAATCGCGACATGTCGTATTTTCGCGGCAGGAGAGAGAAAATGGGCTGCAGGATGAAAAATCGGTTAAGTCAGAAACATGTTCCAAAATCGCGGTCAACGCGGTCAACGCATGCAGGTAAGGGAACCGTCGCGATATCGCGACGTGTTCTAAAATCGCGGCTGAAAATCAAGAAGCGTACGGAGGCCATGAAGGGTCGCGATTTCGCGACATGTCGCGAAATCGCGACATGTCGCGTTTCGCGCGGACGAGGGAGGAAGTTGCCGATGCTGCGCAGTGGTCGCGATTTCGCGACATGTCGCGAAATCGCGACATGTCGCAGAATCGCGCAGGAGAGAGAAAGTCATAGTTGACCTGAAAGTGCATTTCGACGGGAAACAGAAGGCTTCCTGGGGTAGCGACACGTGTCAAAGCGTGAATGAGACAAACAGAGGCCGACATGCAAGCTTATTTTGCGGATTTAATCTGTTTTTAATGTTTTAAGCTTCCGATTTAATTAAAATGCTAATCTAATGCATCTTTTTGTCTTTCATGCAGGATTCCACCTGGCACTTACGGGACAACCGGGAAAGACCATAAAGGCGAAGATAAAGTGCGGATTTAGTCAAGGACCGCCATGCTAGGAGAGAAGTCGCCGGTAAATGCATTTAATGGAGATTTATTGCAGAATTGATAGCATGGAGACCATTTCAACTCAGAGATGGATTTACGGAGATCAAATTGATGGAGAAGTGGTGACTCATCCGGCTCACCAGCAGAATTAACGGAAGCATTTATTTGCAGCTGCGGATGAATGCAAGTTGCATTTGATTTTATCTTCTCCATTTATGGCAGCTAATCGCACCGATTTGCGTAAGGGTTAAGTTCTATCCGGACTTTGATTTTTAAATGGATTTTTATTGTAAAACCCGGGTCCTAGGGTTTAAGTGCGATAAGATTTAGGGTTTGAGCAAGATATTTTGGAAAAGATCGTGGTCCGTCCCGAGTCTATAAATACAAATTCTAAATGTAATCGCAGGAGGCGGAGACTTAGAAATAAAGGCTTATAAGCAATTTCTTGCAAATTTTGTGAAATCCTTTGTTTCCGGACTTGGAGTTGATGTGCTTTAGCTTTTCCGTGATAGCATGGCCGGGAGCCTAATCTTTTGCAGAGTGTGATAAGTGTATTTTCTTTTGTTATCTGTTCCATTTAAAGTTTGTTAGATATATGTCGTAAATCCGCCATTGTCAAGATTAAATATGCTCGTTAGGGCTTCAGCTTGTTCTATTGTCCCGCTAGGGGAAATTACAGATTTCAGGTGTAAGTTTTTTCTAATTGCTCTGTCTTCACCGTGCGAGCTAGGTCGCCGGTGAAAGATACCGCTTTAACCAACTGCCCTTGGATTTATGATTTTCTCGCTAGATCCGTTTCACTCGCCTTGTGCTCTTAGTTGAAAGTGATCTTAGACCGACCGGACACTTTCTTCTCGGGATTTGTTCTGTTGTGAAGCCGATAGCATAGATAAGATTGACAGTTTGGGTTTACAATTGATGTTTGATAAACTTCTCTTTCTCGCCTCTACCCTACCCTCTCTTTGCTTTCCGTGAATGATCCATTTTTATTTTCTTTGTTTGCCTTTTATTTAAATCACTGACCCATGAGAGCTAGATTAAGAATTCAAGTTAAATCTGATTGTCAACAACTTTTGCAACTACCGAACAAGTTCAGAACCCCCCGTAAGGTAACAGAGCGAGTCCATATCGAAATCTATTCCGTAAGTGGAAAAGAGTGAATTGCCATTTGACCCAACTTGTAACTCGCACCTTGGATAACCAGCTAGATCCTAAAGATGAGTGGGATCAGTCCCGTGGGTGTCTCCGGAGCTTTCCTTGCCTTCATCCTTTTTCCCGGGGTGTGCATGAAAGCCGGACCAACAGGTATCATCCCAAAGATCCGTACCCATCGTATATACCTAGATGATCAACCAAATCCAAGCAGGCAACCATAGAGAAGAATGAATCCAGCAATGAAAGACATTGTCAAGGAATAATTGCAAAAACTCTTTACTGCTAAATTCATCTATCTAATTTTTGAAACGATTGGGTATCACTGTTAGTGGTAGTCCCTAAAAATAATGGGAAATGGTGAATCTATGTGGACTACAAAGCATTAAATAAAGTGACCAAGAAGGACCACTTCCTGCTCCCGTTCATTGATCAAGTCTTGGATACACTCTTAGGGAGGAAGTATTTCTCCTTCCTGGATGGATTCAATGGATACAACCAGATCCAAATATGAGAAGAGGATCAGGATAAGACAACATTCACCTGCACATGGGGAACATTTGCCTATCGAATATTACCTTTCGGATTATGCAACACACCTGCAACATTTCAAAGGGTGGTGATTAGAATATTTTTAGACATGATGGGAGACACAGTCAAAGTATATATGGATGACTTCTTCATCTATGGAGAAAATTTTGACTAAACAATGACAAACTTGGAAAGAGTGCTCGAAATAAGCAAGGAAAACAATTTTTCCCTGAGCAACGAGAAATGCTTTATGATGATGCAATAAGGCATCGTACTGGGACACCACCTCTTTACAGAAGGAATAAAGGTTGATAAAACGAAAATTGAGGTCATCAAAGACCTATCCAGCCCTAGAATGTAGAGAGAGGTGAGGAGTTTTCTTAGATCAGCTGGGTACTATCTATGATTTATTGTTGAATTCAACAAAATTGCAAAACCATTGCACACTCTATTATCTAAGGATGTGGAGTTCAATTGGACGGAAGACTGTGAAGAAGCATTTCAGTTGCTTAAAGAGAAATTGATATTCACACCAGTTTTAAGAGGACCAAATTGGGCCATACCTTTCCATATCTACTATGATGCATCCAACAATGCGATTGGAGTAGTCCTCAGACAGAAGGATGGCAAAGAATTTTATGCCATCTACTATGTCAGCAAGAACTTGGCAGGAGCCGAGCTCAACTACACGATGACAGAGAAGGAGTTCCTTGCAGTTGTGCATGCCATAAAAAAATTCTACCATTATATCACCGGGTATAAGGTATTTGTCCACACGGACCATGCGACCATTAGATACTTGATGAGCAAGTAGGCCATTGGTGGAAGAATTATCAGGTGGCTCTTGTTACTACAAGAATTTGACATCACAATAGTCGACAAACTAGGCAAAGACAACATTGTAACAGATTTTCTATCCAGATTGATATCGACAAACCATACAGTTGTGGAAGACCAATTTCCAGATGAACATTTATTCACCATTAGTGAAAAAATCTCATGGTACGTAGATATAGCCAATTGCTTGGCCACCGAAAGAACCTCACCTGCTCTCTCTTTTTGATAAAAAGTAGGCGGTCATAGAGAAAAACACATCGTTCCTATGGATTGATGGCCTCCTATTCAAAATAGGACATGACCAGATTATAAGGAGATGTGTAGCAGGATAGGAGTTCTCAGAAGTACTCAAAGCATGTCACGATGAACCATGTGGAGGACACTTTGTAGGGAAATGAACTGCCTACAAAATCCTACAGGTTGGGTACTTTTGGCCCACTCTATTCAAGGATGCAGTTGTGTATGCCAACAAGTGCAATGAATGCCAAAGAATGGGTAGACCAACCCATCGAGACAAAATGCCCCTCCAGCCTCATGTACACCTAGAACCCTTCGATAAGTGGAGCATGGACTTCGTGGGACCAATTAATCCACCTTCAATAGGGAGGAGGTCTATTTTGGTCTGTATAGATTACATCACCAAATGGTTTGAAGTTCAAGCGTTGAGAGATTCAAAAGAAATAACAGTCATTGATTTTTTATTTGACCATACTTTTACATGATTTTGGGTCCCTAGAGAGATAACAACAGACCAAGGGCCTCAATTAACCTCCAACTTGATCAAGGAGCTGATGGAGCAATACAAATTTTGGCATAATAAAACTACACCCTACCATCCATAGACAAATGGGCAAGTGGAAGTGATGAACAGAGAAATAGAGAACATCATGACGAAGACCATGTAGCAACACAAAAAATATTGGGCTACATGGTTACCGGAGGCAGTCTGGGCATATAATACCACATGGAAATCCACCACATGCTTCACACCCTTCCAACTGGTCTATGGGAAGAGTGTGATGATGCCCATTGAATTTGAAATCAAGACATTAAGGACGGATTCAGAATTGAACTTGAGCTTGGATGACTAAAAAAGAAAGGATTCGGTAGCTAGATCAGATAGACAAAATCCGAATGGATGCTTTATAGATAATGGAAATCATACAAAAGCAAAGAAAGTAGTGGCATGATCGCCACATTAAACTAAAGCAGTTACAAGAAGGAGAATGAGTGCTGTTGTATGATTCCCGTTTCCAGGAAAGAAAAGGTAAATTAATGCAAATATGGATGGGACAGTATGAGGTGGTAGAGCTCATCAAGAATAAGGTAGTGCATGTTAAAATAATTGACGATAGCAATATTGTGTTAACGGTCAATGGCCACCGACTGCGCCCCTATAACACATCCAAAACCTTATAGGTGGAATCCAGAATAGACATGGAGGAGACCCCATCTTGTTAGATCCGGACCAAAATCTTAACAAGAAAAATAGTGGGCATGGAGGTGCTCACCAAAATTAGTTAATTTAGTTTTTTTCTTACAGTGTGTTTTACAGGGACGATGCCCGCATGCAAGCTACAGACATCCTAATCCAGGGCCTAACAGGCACGAAATGTGTCTATCTGCATTTATTTTTCTTTCTTTTAGTTTGATTTTTATAGATGGAGGACCTAACAGCATGAGGAATAGGTATCTGGGAAACTAGACTTGATTTGGCTCAGCATTCTGACATCGACACTCATAGGTAGAAGTTGAGGCAGTGTGAAGCGAGACTAAGAAGGCTTGATCACCCTTTCCTAATCAATCACAACATGATTGCCAAGAATAAAGCACCTTCCATATCAAGAAGGCATATAAGAAGGCACATTCCTTATAAAGAAGGTGCCCAGCTAGAAGAAGGCACCTTCCTTAGAAAGAAGGCACCCAACCAGAAGAAGGCGCCTTTCGTATAAATAATGTGCCCCGCCAAAAGAAGGTGCCTTCCTTATGAAGAAGGCTCCCTTCTAGAAGAATGCACCTTCCGATGAGGCCTGGAAATGCCTCAATCATAACATGTTTTGAACACTAAAATTTCCTAAAAACTCTTATGTTTAATCTTATATGCTAGTTAAGTTGATTCAATATGTTGTGTATTAACTATTTGCATGATAAATGTATCTGAAATACTATATTCTAATTTTTACAGCTTTTTGCATAAGTTTTATGTTATT
This sequence comes from Wollemia nobilis, assembly GCA_028583015.1. Lineage (NCBI taxonomy): Eukaryota > Viridiplantae > Streptophyta > Pinopsida > Araucariales > Araucariaceae > Wollemia > Wollemia nobilis. The sequence goes on along the minus strand of JAQPPZ010002969.1, from coordinate 10,068,143 downwards.
TTGTTATGAATTGATAAATGAGATATGCTTAGGTTGATAGTAGCATTTCACTAATCATGTTTTGATATGTCTCAAACATTTATTTTACCTAAATCCAGCAACAATGTAAGCAAACTATTACTATGTAGCAAAAACTGGTTTTTCCCATGTAAATTCCAGCCCGCTGTCAATGAATGGCAAGGCATGGAATTCACATATGAAAAGAGATGAAGACCATTGGAATCTAATCCTGAGAGATAACCCTCCTAAGAAATGTAGAGGAAATCATTTAAAGAGCACACATTTGTTCATTCCTAAGTCTCTTCGGAATGAACAGATATCTTCAAAATGAGAAAACACAATGTCTTCGGAATGAGCGGATCTTCGGAATGAGAATTGCAGTCTCTTCGAAATGAGCCACTTATCTTCGAAATGAAAACAAAATGTGCTTTTTGACTTGTTGATCGATTTTTGATGCTGGAAAAATGGAAATAAATATTGAAAAGGGTAAGGGAAAATATCTCCCATCTAACTTTGCCGTCGTTGCCGATCAAAGCCACCATTTATGGAAAGATCAAGTTTGATCTTATTCTAGGATAAAACCAGGAATTGTTGTAGCATAATAGAATTAGATCTTTTGAGATATTCTTAGTTTGTCAGTAGATCTGAGGACATCTATAAATATGGCTACCATTCAGGTTGAGCTAGTAGAAGATAGAGAAAGGAGAGAGTAGAGAAATATAGGAGAAAATAGTCAATAATCAAAAAAGTTATTGTTACAGTCCTGTAACAGGTTTTCAACAGAATTATTGTAATCATGTTCTTGAATCAATAAAGTGTACTATTTCTATTTCATATTGCTTGTAAATGAGTGTGAGTAAGATCTAGAGAGAGAGAGACTCATACCTTCTTCTAGACAAGGAGGCTAGCCACTTCCATACCTAGGAGGAGGACTAACAGTAGGTTTTTATTCTGATTTTGCTGTAGCAGAATGAGTTGTAGAACTTGTCATTTCATTTCTTTGTAAACAACTAATAGTATTTGAAATATTATCTTATTTTATGTTTATATTAATTTTGTGATTAATGGTTTGGTTGTAATCTCCACTTTCAGCAAAGCTTTCAATTTATTGCAGACTGTCATTTCCAGAATTTACTATTTTCTATAATTTATTGCATTTTGTGTTTTTTTGTCAACCCCTGCACAGAATATTGACAACCTTCTATTATAGATCCTTGACAGGGTTTTATTTTTATGCTATAATTAGGTTTCCATTGCTACAAAAGTAAATATATTTCCTTTCTACAATTATAATCAGACTTCTAATTCTACAACTATTATTTCTGCAACATAATTAGGTCTCATTCTGCAATTGTAATTAGGATTTCATTTTTGTAGTTAATGATTAGTTTCTATTTTTGCAACTATATTAAGGTTTAATTTATGCAATTTAGAGATAGAAATGTCCTAAATCCCCCACACAATCGGTTTCACCAATAAGACCTATTGCTCCAGATTGACTTAAGTTATAACCTTGTTCACTCCTTCTGTAGATAGCCTTGTACACTACCCTGGATTAAAAAATTCATTGAGAATTAATGATGTGTATAATGACTACGCATCATTTTGGTGTTTTTGCCAAGGAATTGTGTTGATAGAAGGTGACAACAGTCCAATAGCTATTAATTAGACTGAGCTATGCAGATTCAGGATAAAATCTGAATAGAATAGCTGGTTAAAGTAACAACTATTGACCTATAATTTATGTCATTTAAGAGTAAACATGAATGAGTAAGTCTAGGGATGAAAAATGTAGAATTACCCAAAAGGATCCCTAGCTTGTTCCATTAAGAAGATCTTCATGCCTAAGGTGTGAATCACCTATGTTTGAATTACTAAAAATATTGAAAGAAAAATCACCAGTCTCACCATTATTAGAACATTCTGAGAAAGAAAAATCACCAGTCTCACCATCATTAGAACATCCTAAGAAAGAAAAATCATCATACTCATCATCAACAGAGGATCTTGGACATCTTGAGAGTGAAATTTGGATAGGTTTAACTGTTCCCAAGGAATAGGAAACTATGGCAGAGGGAGGCAATCTAGATAGAGATGGCCAACATGGCTATGTTCATAATGAAGGAGATGATCAGGATATGCCCCAACCTTCCAGAAAATTTGAATATCCTATCTGTTTGAATCCAACACAAAACTCTCCCATGAAAACCATTTCACCTTCAGTACTTCCAACCTTTCAAGGTATTGTATCTGAATATCCTGATTAGTTTTTGTTTAAATTCAAAGTAGTGTGTCAAACCTATGACTATGTAAATGATAATGAGAAACTTAAGGTTTTTCCCTCAACACTCAAGGACTCAACATTACGCTGGTTCATGAGCTTAGAGCAAAATTCCATCTGAACCTGGGATTAAATGGAAACTATGTTTTTAGACAAATATTAGGAGTATTGTCCTGTAAGGAACATAAAAGATAAGTTATTTAGGATTAAACAGGAAGATGATGAAACATTAGAAGACTATCTTGATAGTTTCTCTTTTGTTCAAAGAAGATGTGGACTTGTAGAACTAGAGTTATGCAAAACCATCTTTTTGAGAGGATTACAAGATGAATCCAGAGAAGTATTGGATTTGATAGGAAAAGGGGATGTAAATACTCTTAGTAATGAGGAAACTATGGATCTCTGCAGGAATTACTCTCGCACTAAGTAGGAAAGAAGAAAAAAGAGTACAAATGGCACTGATGTGAAGGACCTAATAGAGGAACTTGCAAATTTTAAAACTGATATTCTAGTGCAATTAAACACAACTTTTGGGGAAATGTCTACAAAAGCAAAAACCACAGAACCTTTGGCAATTTATTGCCCAAGATGTAAAAATAAACATGCTTTGCAGGAATGTCCTTTGAATAAAACATCTATCTCAACCATTTGTAGTATCTGTTCAAAGAAGCATTCAATTGATAAATGCCACCTGCTACCACAACTCAAAACTGTGTTAGAGAATCAGACTAAGGAACTCAACTATGTTGGACCAAAACAAGGGGGAAATTTCTCTCAATACCAAAATACCCCTCATTTTCCTACAAATTGGGGGCATAATCCCTGGACTATGCCTTGGGGACAATCAAAACCACCCCAACGTCCTTGGAATTATCCTCAATGGACAAATTCCCAAGAATGGCCACAAACAAATTGGAGTAATTCAGCCTAGAATCAGAATCAGAATAACCCATCATGGAATCAAAACAACCCATCTTGGAATAAAAATTATAATAATCCACATTGGATGTAAAATCAACCACAGTGGAGTTAGCAATACCGGTCCTATCCAAAGAAGCAAAGAAATCAAGGTCAAACTCAGCATTTGTTGCCTGCACCTAATCAAAATTTTCAAGAAAAACAGAACCAACCACAACAAACACAACAAGTGAAACAACCTCAAATTCTAGCTCAATCAGTCACTAATCCAAACAACATGAAATAGGCATCCCATGTCTATGTGGTTGAAGCTGAAGAAAATATTGAAATAAATGTTCTTGATTGTAGTAACATCCAACTTCGTTTAGGAAAAGTTGTACCTAAACCTGTTTCAAATAAAATAAAGGAAAATGAAGAGCAAGAACCTTTGGAACTAGTTAGAGTTAAACCAACAATGGAGAAAGAAGAGGAAGAAACACACCCAGCAGCAACAACAAAACACCTTGCTCCAGAACCTTCAACCTCACGAGCTAAGAAAAAAAAGAAAAGAGGGTCTGGAACTGGAAACAGAATAGAAAAATAGAAGAAGGTTTGTTTTTTTGAAGTTGTTACTGATTTGTCAGAACAAGGAAGTGAAGCACCTAGCCCAACAGGGGAAGAAACAACAAGGGAAATAGAAGCATCTGAAACTGTCTCCACAACCCTTGCTATCACTAGAAAACAAAGAAAAAATAAGAAGTTTGCATTTGGAACTAGGAGGTCTACAAGACTCCACTTGAGGGAAATGGTAGAATAGGTCATAGAAGAAGAAGGTGGACAAAGTAGTCCAGATGTCACAAAAATACAACTAGCCCTTGAAAACTTTCCAGAATTCCTTGAACAGATAATTGGGGAAGAGGCTGGGCAGGATAGCTTGGAGGTGGCTACAATTCAACAGGCGACAGAAATGGTAGATACAATTATAGACAGTTTCATAGAGCCTCCTCGAACAAGAGTAGACAGTTGTTGTAGAGGAAGAGATAGGCATTGAGCAGCCAAGCGTAGCTAACTTGTCTCGCATCGGATTCTAAAGCGAAACGAGAGGAGGAAGACATCACGGAGCGGTCGAGAGCAGCAAGAAGTGTTGTGAAAAAACAAACCGAGATGGATTGAAGAGAGAGAAAACATCATTGAGATGCAGGAAAGGAAAATTGTAGAATTACAGTAGGAAGTGGCAGAATTGAGAAAAAGGCTGTCACAATCTAAAAAACAGCCAACTGTATCCATTGATGAGGATTATTTGGCTCAATTTCTTATGGATTTATCTAGGGCAGATGACTCTATTGAGGCAGACATATGTGCTCATTTTGAAGCAGCACCCTTTCATTATGAAGAAATACCTTCTCATTCTGAAGCATTACCTTCTCATTATGAAGATGCTTCAGAATTGGCAAAGAGCATAGAAAAAGATACTGGAGATGAGTCACCAGCGCAGGAACAGTCTAATAGCATCATAAAATTGTTCAAGTAAGTATTCCTTCTATTAATATCCCTGTATTTCAAATTGTTACACCTTCAGTAGAAATAGCAGATAAGGGGGTGCAAGTGGAATTACTGTATGATGACCAACCAATAGAAATAGTAGATAAGGGGGTACAGGTAGAATTTTTGATAGATGATCAACCAGTAGAAGTGGCAGAAAAAGGGGTTCAGGTAGATCTGCTACCTAGAGTTCCACCTATAGTTAGACCACCTAATACTGTTTCCCTAGAAAAATACAATGCAGACATAGCCATTTGGGTGATTAGATATGATAATATTGCCACGAAGACTAAAAAATTCAAATTAGAAGAAAAAAACTAGAAGCAAAGGAAACAGAGATTCAGGCATTAAAAAAAAAGTGTCTGATTTATGTCAAATTGCTGAATTTTTAGTCCAATTCAGACGACCAGCCAGATTTTACAGTCTTATTCTGAATGAGAAATACCTCAGATGGCAGGTCATGAGGATTAGCTCAGGTCTCCCATATAAATTGGACACAACTGCAGATTTCTTGGAAGCATATTTTGACAGCCCTATAGAGCAAAAAAATCTTCTATGTGAACTATTTTTACACAGCTTCTTTATTCCAGAAGAAGTAGAATTTCACCCTCAAATTTACATTGGAGATGTTCAATTGAGGGCATTCATGTCCACTTTGCAGAATCAATTTTATTGGGACCAAGAGAAAAGGTAGAATAAAAAAATTGAAATAAGAGCTAAATTGTTAGTCAAAGCAATTAAACAAAATCACCCAATTATCACCAGACAACACTTCACAATGATGAACAGGGATGATGTAAAGAGGATGTACTTGACAAACTTGAGGGACTGTGTGACCAGATTCCAAAATTTCTATAATGATAATTTTGTGTCAGCATTATCAGTCTATAGAAACAGATGGACTTAACTTTCCATGTCTTTACAGAAAAGAGAACCCATCTCACCCATAAATTTAGAATGGTCCAAAAGAAGGGTAAAAGGAGTGATACAGTTTATTGAAATCATGCAACATCATTGGATAGGTCTCAGATTTAGGCCTCCAAACATCATCACTCTAGTTCCATTCTACTTTGAAGAAGATGCCCAACCTGATGAACAGTTTGAAGAATGGCTCAGGAACCTTCAGGAGAATAGGGGATATTATATAGGCAAGAAGTTGTTCTACAGGTCATGGAATTTGACCATGGACATATGTGATTTCACAGCCCAATAGAATGCATGAGGATATGCATTAATATAAGTTGGGGGAAAATGATGAGGCTTGGAAATACCTCAATCATAACATGTTTTAAACACAGAAATTACCTACAAACTTTTATGTTTAATCTGATATGCTAGTTAATTTGATTCAATATGTCATGTATTAACTAATTGCATGATAAATGTATCTGAAATACTATATTATGATTTTTATAACTTTTTGCATAAGTTTTATGTTATTTTGTTATGACTTACTAAATGAGATATTCTTTGGTTGATAGCAACATTTCACTAATCATGTTTTGATATATCTCAAACATTTATTTTACCTAAATCTGGCAACAGTGCAAGCAAACTGTTACTGTGCAGCAAAAATTGGTTTTTCCCATGTAAATTCCAACCAGTTGCCAATGAATGGCAAGGCATGGAATTCACATATGGAAAGAGATGAAGACCATTGGAATCTGATCCTGAGATATAACCCACTTGAGAAATGTAGAGGAAATCATTTAAAGAGCACACATTTGTTCATTCCAAAGTCTCTTCGAAATGAACAGATATCTTTGGAATGAGAAAACATAGTGTCTTCGAAATGAGCAGATCTTCGAAATGAGAATTGCAATCTCTTCGGAATGAGCCACTTATATTCGGAATGAAAACATAATGTGCTTTTTGACTTTTTGACCAATTTATGATGCTGGAAAAATGGAAATAAATATTGAAAAGGGTAAGGGAAAATATCTCCCATCTGACTTTGCCATCCTTGTCGACCAAAGCCACCATTTATGGAAAGATCAAGTTTGATCTTCTTCTAGGATAAAACCAGGAATTGTTGTAGCATAATAGGATTAGATATTTTGAGATATTCTCAGTTTGTTAGTAGATATTAGGACATCTATAAATATGGCTCCCATTCAGGTTGATCTAGTAGAAGATAGAGAAAGCAGAGAGTAGGGAAATATAAGAGGAAATAGGCAATAATCAGAAAAGTGACTGTTACAGTCCTGTAACAGGTTTTCAATAGAATTATTGTAATCATGTTCTTAAATCAATGAAGTGTACTATTTCTATTTTATATTTCTTGTAAATGAGTGTGAGTAAGATCTAGAGAGAGAGAGACTCATACCTTCTTCTAGGAGGCTGGCCACTTCCAGACCTAGGAGGAGGACTAACAACAGGTTTTTATTCTGATTTTGCTGCAACATAATGAGTTGTAGAACTTGTCATTTCATTTCTTTGTAAAAAACTAATAGTATTTGAAATCTTAGCTTATTTTATGTTTATATTAATTTTGTGATTAATGGTTTGGTTGTAATCTCCACTTTTAGCAAAGCTTTCAATTTATTGTAGACTGTCATTTCCAGAATTTACTATTTTTTGTAATTTCTTGCATTTTGTGTTTTACTGTCAACCCCTGCACAGAAGATTGACAACCTTCTGTTACAGAGCCTTGATAGGGTTTCATTTCCATGCTATAATTAGGTTTCCATTACTACAAAAGTAAATAGATTTCCTTTCTGTAATTATAATCAGACTTCTAATTCTGCAACTGTTATTTCTATAACATAATTAGGTCTCATTCTACAATTGTAATTAGGATTTCATTTATGTAGTTAATGATTAGTTTCCATTTTTGCAACTAGATTAAGGTTTAATTTATGCAATTTAGAGATAGGAATGTCCTAAATCCCCCACATAATCAATTTCACCAATAAGACCTGTTGCTCCAAATTGACCTAAATTATAACCCTGTTCACCCCTTCTTCCGTAGATAGCCTTGTAAACTACCTTGGATTGACAAATTCATTGAGAATTAATGATGTGTATAACGACTACGCATCACCTTCCTTATAAATAAGGCACAAAAAAAAAATAGAAAAAATATAGGTGCCTTCCACATCGGGAAGGTGCCACACAAAAAAAAAATAAGAGCTTGAGGCGCCTTCCACATCAGGAAGGCGCATACAGACCAAGGCGCCTTCCACCCTAGGAAGGCATAGGTATACAATGATGCCTTCCACCCCAGGAAGGCACAGGTATTTAGTAACGCCTTCCACATTAGGAAGGTGCACCCATTCAGAAGCACCTTCCGTAGTAGGAAGGCACCATCATCAAAAGGGCACCTTCCACCATCAGAAGGCACATCCAATCAGAGACGCCTTCCACCACCGGAAGGTGCATCCATTCAAAGAGCACCGACAACATCGATAAGGCACCATATAAGTGCATTCCACATTGGGAAGGCACCACATAAGCACCTTCCACATTAGGAAGGTACCAAAGAGCATCTTTCATGTACAGCCAGCACTTAAGTCTCACGGATGCCTCAATTGAAATGAAATCACCACATGAACGAGCAACATCAGATTACCATACCCCTCCCCTGTGTCACAAATCAGTGAATCTATTCTCTTCATGATGCATGAAACACAAAATAAGGTACGTGCATACTAACTCAAATATTTATATAATTATTCATAAATTATGCAGTACCAAAAAAATATTGTTGTCATAAAAATCATATACCCCCATGGCCGGAACCATGTGCCAATGATATGGCTCGAAAGGTGTACCCTAGAATTAAATGCTAAGGTTAGGCACCTTCCCTATAAGAAGGCACCTTCCTAAAGAAGTAAGGACAAAAAAAATAAGAAGTGCAGCAGTAAGGGAAGGCGCCATGGGAGGAAGTTCGAAGAATCATGCGATGAAAAATAATGAGCCGAGTGATACAAAAGGAATCAGGGGAACGGTAAAAACATAGTTTGAGACCAAGGAATGGTTCAAATACTATACCCTGGTTAGTCAGGGCTAGGATAGGGAGGTAGCCAAGGAATTCCTTGCCTCCTTGAGGGGCAACGTAGCTCAGGTGTGAGGGGTAGAAATTATGGTCACCCCGAATACATCTCATAGGTGACTGGATTGCCCCTCATAGGTGAATGCATATACAAAGGCGGACTATTGAAGTCGTATGTCGAAGTGCTATTGCTAGGAGAAAATGTGCAGATAGATAAGGAAGGGCTACCCAAAAGTAGCCTTCCCATGAATCTGTGAAAGATATTCGAGCAGGTTACTCAATTATTTACATGCATCAGGAAGTACACCCATTTGCACACTAACCATGTGCAAATTCTAAATCACCTAGTGCATGGAAGGAAGTTGAACATGCCCTTCTACCTAGAAAATGTCCTGAAGGAAGAAGGGGCTAGGTACTATAAGGAAGCACCATCCACCTTAGCCCACCATGGGCTGATATCAACACTGGTCCACCATGCAAAAGCATAGAGGTAGAACCCTGATGTAGAGGGAGATGGCGGCCAAGAAAGGCAACAGGATGTTGTTGCTAAAACAAGGCAAGAAGAGGGAATCCCTATAGAGTAGATGGCAAGTATTAGGCAATTGGCATTGCCCAATTTCATAGAAGAAAGAGGGCATTCACCAGTGCCCAAATGCACAGAGGAAAGAGGGCATTCCCTAGTGCCCAAGTATGAAGAGGAAGGAGCATCACTTATTAGCAACAAGGCCGAGTTCCGACCACCAGAACCAGTTCCCAGGAGGAAATACCTGCAACGACTCCTCCTCTTGGTAGAAGAAGAAGAGAACGACCTGGAAGTCGATGTGGCAGCCCAAAACCTCTAAGAATTGACAAACTAGAGCCCAAAATATACAGGGAATTTTGGGAGCAATGATTAGGTCAACATAGCCTTAGAGCAAGTGCTGGAGTGGTAGACCAATTTCTGGATGGCCCAACAAATTTTTGAGGATTACCAGAATGAGCATAGAGGGGAATTGGAAGAACAAGAAATATGAATCACCTAGCTCGAGCAGCTGGTTCAGTAATTGCGGGAGGAGAACCAGCAACTTCAGGACAGGGGAACATAAAGAAGGGATGCATCAACCCAAATTAATTGGGCAAGAGATGTCCCAATGAATTCTCTCACATTTATAGAATGAGTACTCTCTTTGGGAGAATTTCGATTGAACGCTCGATAAAGTAGCCTAGAAGTAGGGGAGAATTCCTCTATTTTTGGGAGTGAAAGGGAAAGAAGTCCCACAACACCCCTTGTCATCGACCTGAGTGATACAGAGAAGTACAAGGGCCAACAACAGTAGACAAGACCAGGGGATAAGAAAGAACTCCTCAGACCTAAGGAAGAAAGAGAAGAACCTGAGGGGTCGGCACAGTACAGACAAGGGGGCAAAGAATCACCCCCAGAGATGGCAGCACAGGTCCCCCAGAGTGAAGAAAATGTGCTAGGGACCGTAGATCAGGCCCCTCAGAGCGAGAAGATGTCTGTTAGGGAGAAAGGTAAAACCCCTATTTGAGTCGCCACATTTTCTAGAGAGGCCAAAGGAAAAGGGCCTAGGATGGCTCGAAATAAGGCAAAGGTGACCTTCATCAAGCCAGAAGAAGATGAGTGGGATATGCAGCCATCCGTAGAGAAGCGAAAATAGTTCGAACGACTGCTTAAAGAGACGATAGTAGCTAAGAAGACCAGGAAGGCAATCTCGAGGATGTAGGGGGACTCTGGTATCTACATCAATACGACAGAGGACAACTAGTTTTAGGAGATTTATGGGTCATCTCGGGGATGACCCTCCAAGATAAGAAGGTATTTTGAATGATGGGGTATATGGCCCAGAATTGGAAGTCGTTGTCATTGCAAAGGAGAATGTAGGGCTTACTCTTGAAGCATCTTGATTGTACAAAGCCCAAGTAGTTCATCTCAAGAGGGATAATTCAGATATCCCTCTTGCAGCGGTCAGACCTCTAGATGCTAACCTATGGCAAGCTATAGAAGCTGCATTTCAGGTAGCAGAGACGACGTTGGCTAGATCACCTTTGATATCGGCCAGGACGAGGAAACAAAGCCGACAGTAGCACCTGTAGCCCTATGTAGAAAAATAGGAGCCACACCTCTAGATGCCAGTGTGCAGAAGAGGTAGACACGGGCCGCATGTACAGTAGGATCCACCAAGAAATGACAACGATGAGGAGTCAACAGGGCTACCTACAATTTTGATGCCATGAGGGTGTGACATATGTTAGGCGTGGGGGGATGATGAGCATAAAAAATGCTCATATTTTGTATACATTTTCTTGATTATTATGCGACTGTATAATAAGGATTGCATATGTTTATGAATGATTATATAATTATTTGATGAAATTATACGTGTTATCTAATTCATGTGTTTTCAATGTGTTTTTATGGAATTGTAGTTGATTTAGTCATATTTGGATTAGTCGAGGTCTTTTCATGGACCTGGCACTTTTTTTCTTTCAAAATCAACATAGATAATGTAGGCACCTTCCTCTTCCAAGAAGGTGCCAAGCGTAAGTAGGCGCCTTCCTCTTCCAGGAAGGCACCAAGCATAAGTAGATGCCTTCCTCTTTTAGGAAGGCACTAAGGAAAGACAAGTGTCTTCCTCTCCCAAGAAGGCACCAATAGAAGGCCAACACCTTATGATGCGTAGTCATTATACACATCATTAATTCTCAATGAATTTGTCAATCCAGGGCGGTGTACAAGGCTATCTACGAAAGAAGGGGTGAACAGGGTTATAACTTAGGTCAATCTGGAGCAACAGGTCTTATTGGTGAAACCGATTGTGTGGGGGATTTAGGACATTCCTATCTCTAAATTGCATAAATTAAACCTTAATCTAAGTTGCAGAAATGGAAACTAATCATTAACTACAGAAATGAAATCCTAATTACAATTGGAGAATGAGACCTAATTATGTTGCAGAAATAACAGTTGCAGAATTAGAAGTCTGATTATAATTGCAGAAAGGAAATCTATTTACTTTTGCAGCAATGGAAACCTACTTATAGCATGGAAATGAAACCCTGTCAAGGCTCTGTAATAGAAGGTTGTCAATCTTCTATGCAGGGGTTGACAACAAACACAAAATGCAAGAAATTACAGAAAATAGTAAATTCTGGAAATGACGATCTGCAATAAATTGAAAGCTTTGCTGAAAGTGGAGATTACAACCAAACCATTAATCACAAAACATAAAATAAGCTAAGATTGCAAATATTATTAGTTGTTTACAAAGAAATGAAATGACAAGTTCTACAACTCATTCTACTACAGCAAAATCAGAATAAAAACCTGTTGTTAGTCCTCCTCCTAGGTCTGGAAGTGGCCAGCCTCCTTGTCCAGAAGAAGGTATGAGTCTCTCTCTCTCTCTAGATCTTACTCACACTCATTTACAAGCAATATGAAATAGAAATAGTACACTTTATTGATTCAAGAACATGATTACAATAATTCTGTTGAAAACCTATTACAGGACTGTAACAGTCACTTTTCTGATTATTGCCTATTTTCTCCTATATTTCTCTACTCTCTACTTTCTCTATCCTCCTACTAGCTCAACCTGAATGGGAGCCATATTTATAGATGTCCTAAGATCTACTGACAACTGAGAATATCTCAAAATATCTAATCCTATTATGCTGCAACAATTCCTGGTTTTATCCTAGAAGAAGATCAAACTTGATCTTTCCATAAATGGTGGCTTTGGTCGGCAAGGACGACAAAGTCAGATCTGAGATATTTTCCCTTACCCTTTTCAATATTTATTTCCCTTTTTCCAGCATCAAAAATCGGTCAACAAGTCAAAAAGCACATTCTATTTTCATTTCGAAGATAAGTGGCTCATTTCGAAGATACTGCAATTCTCATTTCGAAGATCCGCTCATTTCGAAGACACTATGTTTTCTCATTCCGAAGATATCTGTTCATTCTGAAGAGACTTCGGAATGAACAAATGTGTGCTCTTTAAATGATTTCCTCTGCATTTCTCATGTGGGTTATTTCTCAGGATCAGATTCCAATGGTCTTCATCTCTTTCCATATGTGAATTCCATGCCTTGCCATTCATTGGCAGTGGCTGGAATTTACATGGGAAAAACTAGTTTTGCTTTGCACAATAATAGTTTGCTTGCATTGTTGCTAGATTTAGGTAAAATAAATGCTTGAGACATATCAAAACATGATTAGTGAAATTTTGCTATCAACCTAAGCATATCTCATTTAGCAAGTCATAACAAAATAACATAAAACTTATGCAAAAAGCTGTAAAAATCAGAATATAGTATTTCGGATACATTTATCATGCAAATAGTTAATACACAACATATTGAATTAACTTAACTAGCATATTAGATTAAACATAAGAGTTTGTAGGCAATTTCAGTGTTCAAAACATGTTATGATTGAGGCATTTCCAGGCCTCATCATTTTCCCCCAACTTATATTGATGCATGTCCTCATGCATTCTGTTGGGCTATGGAATCACATATGTCCATGGTCAAATTCCATGACCTGTAGAACAACTTCTTGCCTATATAATATCCCCTGTTCTCCTGAAGGTTCTTGAGCCATTCTTCAAACTGTTCATCAGGTTGGGCATCTTCTTCAAAGTAGAATGGAACTGGAGTGATGATGGTTGGAGGCCTAAATCTGAGACCTATCCAATTATGTTGCATGATTTCAATCAACTGTATCACTCCTTCTGCCCTTCTTCTAGACCATTCTAAGTTGATGGGGGAGATGGGTTCTCTTTTCTGTAAAGACATGGAAAGTTCAGCCCATCTGTTTCTATAGACTGATAATGCTGGCACAAAATTGTCATTACAAAAATTTTGGAATCTGGTCACACAGTCCCTCAAGTTTGTCAAGTACATTCTCTTTACATCATCCCTGTTCATCATGGTGAAGTGTTGTCTTGTGATAATTGGATGATTTGGCTGAATTGCTCTGACTAACAATTCAGCTCTTGTTTCAATTTCTTTATTCTACCTTTTCTCCTGGTCCCAATAAAACTGATTCTGCAAGGTGGACATGAATGCCCTCAATTGAACATCTCCAATGTAGATTTGAGGATGAAATTCTACTTCTTCTGGAATAAAGAAGCTATGTAAAAATAGTTCACATAGGAGATTTTTCTGCTCAATAGGGCTGTCAAAGTATGCTTCCAGGAAATCTATAGTTGTGTCCAATTTATATGGGAGACCTGAGCTAATCCTCATGACCTACCATCTGAGGTATTTCTCCTTCAGAATAAGACTGTAAAATCTGGCTGGCCGTCTGAATTGGACTAAAAATTCAGCAATTTGACATAAATCAGACACTTTTTCTTTTAATGCCTGAATCTCTGTTTCCTTTGCCTCTAGTTGTTTTCCTTCCAATTTGAATTTTTTAGTCTTAGTGGCAAGCTTCTCATATCTAATCACCCAACTGGCTATGTCTGCATTGTATTGTTCTAGGGACACAGTATTAGGTGGTCTAACTATAGGTGGAACTCTAGGTAGCAGATCTACCTGAACCCCTTTTTCTGCCACTTCTATTGGTTGATCATCTGATAATAATTCTACCTGTACCCCCTTATCTGCTATTTCTATTGGGTTGTCATCAGATAGTAATTCCACTTGCACCCCCTTATCTGCTATTTCTACTGAAGGTGTAACAGTTTGAAATACAGGGACATTAATAGGAGTACTTACTTGAACAGTTTCATGTTGCTGCTTGGACTATTCCTTTGGTGACTCATCTCCAATATTTTTTGCTATGCTCTTTGCCAATTCTGAAGCATCTTCAGAATGAGAAGGTAATGCTTCAGAATGAGAAGGCACTTCTTCAGAATGAAAGGGTGCTTCTTCAGAATGAGCACCTATGTCTGCCTCAACAGAGTCATCTGCCCTAGATAAATCCATAAGCAATTGAGCCAAATCATCCTCATCAATGGATACAATTGGCTATTTTTTAGACTGTGACAACCTTTCTCTCAATTCTGCCACTTCCTGCTGTAACTCTACAATTTTTCTTTCTTGCATCTCAATGATGTTTTCTCTCTCTTCAATCCATCTGGTTTGTGTTTTGACAACACTCCTTGCTGCTCTCAGCTGCTCTGTGATGTCTTCCTCCTCTGTTTCTACTTCAGAATCTGATGCAGACAAGTCAACTATGTTGGTTGCTCAACAACTATCTCTTCCTCTACAACATCTATCTGCTCTTGTTCAGGAGGCTCTATGAAACTGTCTATAATTGCATCTACCATTTCTGTGGCCTGTTGAACTGTAGCCACCTCCAAGCTATCCTGCCCGACCTCTTCCTCAATTATCTGTTCAGGTAATTCTGGAAAGTTTTCAAGGGCTGGTTGTATTTCTGTGACATCTGGACTGCTTTGTCCACCTTCTTCTTCTATGACCTATTCTGCCATTTCCCTCAAGTGGAGTCTTGTAGACCTCCTAGTTCTAGATGCAAACTTCTTCTTTTTGCTTTGTTTTTTGGTGACAACAGGGGTTGTGGGGTCAGTTTCAGATGCTTCTATTTCCCTTGTTGTTTCTTCCTTTGTTGGGCTAGGTGCTTCACTTCCCTGTTCTGACAAATCAGTTACAACTTCAGAAAAATGGACCTTCTTCTATTTTTTTGTTCTGCTGCTAGTTCCAGACCCTCTTTTCTTTTGCTTCTTGGCTCATGAAGTTGAAGGTTCTGGAGCAAGGTGTTATGTTGCTGCTGTTGGGTGTGTTTCTTTTTCTGCAATAGCTTCTACAGTAGTTTCTATTTCATCTTCTACAATAGCCTCTACAGTAGCTATTTCTTCTTCTGCAATAGCATCAGTAGTATCTGTTTCTTCCTCCTCATCCTCATCTCCAAAAATTACATCATTTAAGGTAGAGTAAAACCTATCAAAGCTCCTAGGGTTTCCTCTAAAATGGTGCTGGCAAACTAGTTTGATGAGACCATGGTGGCGAAGGCTCCCTTTTCCTTCTTGATATCTTTTTGCCATGTTTTTCAATTCTTGGTGCAGGTATAGGGGAAGATTTACCCTAACTTCTGGCTGTTGCCTACCATGTCTGAGATGGTTTAAAATTTTTATATGATGCCCTGATAACAGTACATACTACCCTTCACAGGTTAGAAATTTGATTACCCATGTGGCTACTTCATCCCAGGGTTCCTGTAGGCTGGCCCTTTTTACCCCCTTGCATGTGTTATTATGTGTTAAATATTCTGGTTCCTTATCATTTTCTTCCAGAAATTGATTAACTATATTTACCAATGTATTTTTGCTAGACCTAGAAATTGGAAGACCTTCTAATGGCAGCTCAGTGATTTGACTCAAAACTTCAGGGGTTACCTCAATGGTCATGTCGTTAATGTGTGCCCGGTTGTTTCTGAATGTGTGGGCGAACATGCCGGCCAAATATTCAGAGGACCCATTAAACTTATCCAAAAATGGCATAAGCCCTCCATCTTCAAAAATCTGTAGCACTTCTGGATTCTCCCGGAGGTGGGTGGTATCCGTTGGTTCCATTTTCATTTTTTACCCCATTTTCCTGTCTTGGTATGTTAAAAAACTGCTCACTTCTGTTGCTATTCCTTTGTTGGATCTCTGGTTTCTGGTGTTTGCAGATTTGCAGGGTTTGGTTCTAAATTTTCAATTGCCCTATTTTTCTTCTTTGGAATGAACCGTAATCTGAGCACTGTACCTCGTAATCATTTTGCGTTAGCAAATATGTCTTCAGAAAGAAGGGTGGCACTCATTTCTATTTTTTCTTCGAACACATGTCCATCAATGGTTGCGTAGATGTCCTTGCCATCAGATCCACCTTACTCATTTTTTAGTTTTTCTGTTTTGCCTATGGACTTTCACGTGCATGTTTATTAGCATCAAAAAAATGGTGGCATATTGTTGGTCACGTCCCCCATGATTCTGGTACTTTCTAAATGGGTGCAAAAACAAACCATATCCTAACTGACACGTGTTCATTTATCGTATGCAGCCAAAAGAATTTTTATTTGATCGTATTTCTTTTCTTCCTTGGATGCCACGTGGAGATGTTATATTGAATGCTCTTTCCAAAGATTATGATCTATTGCAAAAACAAAACCTCATTCCGAAGATTATGATTTCATTCTGAAGACAAGTCTTCATTTCAAAGATCATGCTTCTTTGTGAAGTCAAATCTTCATTCCGAAGATAAATCCTCTTTTCGAAGATAAATCCTCTTTCCAAAGATAAATCCTCATTTCGAAGATAAATCCTCATTCCGAAGATAAATCCTCATTTGAAGATCAGGCTGCATTGCGAAGGTAAATCGTCATTCCGAAGATAAAACTTCATTTCGAAGACAAATCCTGCTGCATTTCGAAGACAAATCTTGCTTCATTCTAAAGATAAAGCTTCATTCCGAAGATGATGCTTCATTGTGAAGGCAAATCGTCATTTCGAAGACAAAGCTTCATTTCGAAGACAAATCGTCATTCCGAAGACAAAGCTTCATTTCGAAGACAAAGTGCAACATTCATTCTACTATCATTCCGAAGACAATTTCAATCCGAAGACAATACAACAATTAATCTGAAGAAGATAGCAGGCACTATTTTTGGCATTCTTGTTCCGAAGATTAGGCAGAAATCAATATTCTCATTCTCAAAACATGTTTTAAGTATGCCAACTCTTATGGATACCCTTTTATGCTAATGGTTAATTGTTATATACTATATACCAATCATTTACAATGAAGAAATGTAAGAAATATATACCTGATTAAAACAAGTTAATGCAAGTTTTTGAAGAATGACTGCCTTTGTTGATGTTCTACTGAGATTTTCTGCAATATTTCAAAACAAGTGTAGTTGGTGAATTTGTACAATGATGGTTCAAAAATTTTCAAGGTTATGCATGCCAAAAAACTGGTTTTCATGCATACCAACCTAGTAGTGCCTTGGAAAAGGTTTTCACTATTGAGTTATTCATTTTTCTCTTTTTTTTTCTCTTTTTTTTTTTACCTCTCCTTTTCTCTCTTTTTCTTGATTCTTTTTTTCTTGATTCTGACTATGCCCATGAAGGAATTCATGATTTCCCTGAAATCATGCCCATGAAGGAATTCATAATCAGAATTTATTCATCTTTTTGTTTTCTACTTTTTTTATTTTTTTGTATTTTTCTATTTTTTTCTTGAAATCCATGATCATGCTGATTGTTTTGAAGTGGAAGAGGAAATTTCTTCCACCTATTGTGTATCCAAACTGTCAAGTCTACTGCAAGAATTCCTCTTTAGTCAGAGGTGTATGGTACACCCTGAGGCGATGTCCATTCACTACCAACTTTCTCTGTGACCCATCAATAGGAGATAAACGAGCTGCACCATTGTCAAATACCTCTTCAATCCGGTAAGGTCCAAGCCATCTAGTTCTCAACTTTCCAGGGAAGTCCTCATAGCGAGAATCAAATAGTAAAGCCCAATCTCCTTGTTGAAGTTTCCTCTACTGAATGTGACTATCATGCCACATCTTCCTCTGCTCTTGAATTACTTCAGTTTGGTGTAGAGCATCCAACCTAAGTTCATCCAATGCATTCAATTGTAGAATCCTGTCTGTCTATGCTTGTGACAATTCAATTCCAATTTCCAATGTTGTGCGTAGTGTTAGTAGCTCAAATTCAATAGGTAAGAGGGGATTTTTACCAAAGACTAGTTCATAAGGTGTGAATCCAGTAGTGGATTTCCAAGTAGTATTGTAAGCCCACACTTGCTTAGGTAATTTATCTAGCTAGTTTCTCCTATGAAAAGCTACTATTTTTGTTAAGATTCGTTCTAGTTCCCTGTTTGTTACCTCAACCTGGCCATTTGCTTGTGGGTGATAAGGTGATGATTTTCTATGTTTGATTTCATATAATTCTGTAAATGCCTCAATGACTTTAGATGCAAATTGGGGTCCTTGGTCTGTGGTGATAGACCAGGGAGCTCCAAATCTCTAAAAAATCTGAGTATACAAGAAATCAGCGACCTTCTCTTCATGAGCATGTTTGAAAGCACGCACCTCTACCCACTTTGTCAAGTAATCAGTGCATACTAGAATATGCACCTTTCCTTGAGAAGGTGGATCAATAGGTCCTACAAAATCAAGCCCCCACCTCTCAAATGGCTCTAAAACCAATTGAGGCTACAGTGGCATTTCATTTGTATGAGTGGGTTTCCCCATTCTTTGGCATGCATCACAATGCCTGATGTACTTTTTCACATCCTTGTGAAGAGATGGCCAATAATATCCTGTCCCTAAGATTTTCCTAATTGTGCTTTTTACAGAGTAGTGTCCACCCGAGGGTTCATCATGACAAGCCCTAAGGATATCATACACCTCATCCTTTCGGATGCATCTACGTAACACATGGTCAGGACTGCACTTAAAAAGTATACCCTTAATCCATTCAAAAGAAGAACTCTGTTTGATCAATTGTTTTTTCTGTTTTGAAGTGAAATGTGGAGGAACTTTCCCTGTGACCAAATAATTGGCTATATCTGCAAACCAAGGTGATTGGACTGATATAGCAAATAATTTTTCATCAAGAAAGGTGTCTTCAACTAATTCCCCTTCATCTGTGTTCTGTAATCTGGACAAGAAATCTGCTACAACATTAGCTTTTCCTGGTTTGTTGATTATAGTGATATCAAATTCTTGCAGCAATAGTAACCAATGAATAATTCTTGCACTTACCATAGGCTTATTCATCAAATACTTAATGGTTGTGTGATCTGTGTGAATAAATATTTGATAACCTGTGATGTAATGCCTGAATTTGTTGATGGCATAAATTACTACCAAGAATTCTTTCTCAGTTGTGGTATAATTTTTCTCAGCTCCTGTCAAATTCTTGCTAATGTAGTAGATGGCATAATGTTCACCATTGTCAATTTGTCCTAATGCTGCTCCAATTGCGGTATTGGAAGCATCAGCCTGTATGTGAAATGGTAATGTCCAATTAGGTCCTCTTAACACAGGTGGAGTTACTAATTTCTCTTTCAGAGCTTCAAATGATTCTTGACACCTTGCAGTCCAGGAAAATTTAGAATCTTTAGTCAATAAGGCAAACATGGGATTGGCTATTGTGCTAAAGCTAGGAATAAACCTGCGGTAAAAACCAATGTGTCCTAGGAAGCTTCTGACATCAGTCTGAGTTTTAGGAGGAAGAAGGTTCTTGATAATTTCCACCTTCTTTGGATCAACTTGGATCCCTTGAAGAGAGATGTGATGACCAAGAACTATTCCTTCCTTCATCATCATAAAACATTTTTCTGGATTCAAGGATAACTGGTATGTTTCATAGTGAGTTAAAACTTTGTCAAGGTTTTCTAATGTAAAGTCAAAAGTCTGTCCACATATTGTGAAATCATCCATGTATATCTCAACATTGTTGGTAGTCAGATCAGAAAAAATTGCTAAAACTGCTCGTTGAAATGTTGTTGGGGCATTACACAAACCAAAAGGTAAAACCCTATAGGCAAATGTTCCCCATGGATAGGTAAAGGTTGTTTTCTCTTGATCTTCAGGTGCAATCTGAATTTGATTATATCCACTAAATCCATCAAGAAAACAAAAGTATTTCTTTCCAGCAAGGGTATCTAACACTGATCTATGAAAGGTAATGGAAAATGGTCTTTGTATGTCACTTTATTCAGCTCTCTATAGTCTACACATACTCTCATTTTTCCATTTTTCTTAGGAACTATAACCAATGGAGAGACCCACTGGCTATCAAAAATTGGGTAAATGAATCCTACCTCCAGAAGTTTTTCAATTTCTTCCTTTACAATATCCCTTAGGGCAGGATTCGAGTCTTCTCTGGGGTTGTCTTACTGGCTTGACTTCTTCGAGTATAAATTCTGTGGGTGCATATATCGGGGTGAACTCCTGACATATCTTTATAGTCCCAAGCAAAAGCATGAACATGCTTCTGCAAGACAACTATCAATTTTTCTTCCTCTTCCCTAGTAAGCCAGTTGTAAATGTTCAAAAATTTGCCTGGCTGGACTTCTATTTGTTTTGTATTTGGAAGGACTGAATTCACTTCTTCATACCTGGTGATTAGGGAGTTAAGAGGACACCTTCGAGATGGAAGGAAATAAGAAGTTTCTGTTTCATTACTTCCTGATGGAAGCATATCCTGTATGGAACGGTGAGAAGGAAAAATCAGGTGATGGTGCCACCCATGTGGTAGTGAAACAGAGTTTTCCTGTGATAGTACAGATGGTTCACCTTCAGAATTTTGGTTCTCCTCATTCCTTAACAATTGATGGATATTTACTGCTTCCTCTTCTAACCCTTGTTCATGCAGAACATTCATTAGGATAGTTTCATTTTCTGAATTTTCTGTGTCATGGAGGTCTTCTGTGTGTTCCCTTACTACCAAGGTGGCTAGTGTGGAAATAACCTCCTCTGATTCTTCATCTGAATCAGGAAACCATAACTGACCTAAAAATTTGCTAGATGGTTTTGCAGGAGGATATAGAGAGATCTGTTTTAGATCAATACCATTTGAAATAGTCATTTTTCCAGACCTACAATCTATGAAGGCTATTGCAGTTGCAAGCCAAGGTCTTCCCAAAATGATGGGATATCCATGTGCTGAATTTCTTGGCTGTAAAACCAAAAAATCTATAGGGAATTCCCAAGAAGAAACTTCTATAGGAACATCTTCAATGATACCTTCAGGTTTTGCAACTGACCTATCGACCATTTCTAAAACTGTAAATGTGGGGCTGAGATGTTTGAGCTGTAATTGTTTCATTATATCCTTGGTCATGACATTTATTGCAGCTCCTAGATCTACTAAGACATTTGATATTGGTACTGAATCTATGGTAACTATGATAACTGGACTTCTTGGGTCACTATACTTTGGAGGTACTAGTTTTCCAGACAAGAGATCAACTATCTTTCCTTCAACCTGAATAGTCTTGGGAAATGCTTTCTTTTTTCTTCCTGCTCTTTTAATGCACAAATATCGGATAGTACTTTTAATCATTGGTATATCCTTAATGGCTTGCAATAAGGGTAATGATATAGTTAACTTTTTAAGTTCCTTGACCAAGTCTGACTCAGAATTTTCTGTTGTGGTATTGAATCTTTCAGGATATGGAATTATCCTTGATGAAGGTAATTGTTCTTCATGTGGTTCTATTTTTTCTTCTTCTTTCTCTATTGTTGGTTTAACTCTAACTGGTTCCAAAGGTTCTTGCTCTTCATTTTCCTTGATTTTATTTGAAACAGGTTTAGGTACAACTTTTCCTGAACGAAGTTGGATGTTACTACAATCAATAACATTTATTTCAACATTTTCTTTAGCTTCAACCACATAGATAGGGGATGCCTGTCTCATGTTGTTTGGATTAGTGACTGATTGAGCTGGAAGTTGAGGTTGTTTCACCTGTTGTGTTTGTTGTGGTTGGTTCTATTTTTCTTGAAAATTTTGATTAGGTGCAGGCAACAAATGCTGATTTTGACCTTGATTTCTTTGCTGCCTTGGATAGGATTGGTATTGCTGACTCCACTGTGGTTGATTTTGCATCCAATGTGGATTAGTCTGATTCTGATTCTAGGATGGGTTGTTTTGATTCCATGATGGGTTATTCTGATTCTGATTCCAGGCTGAATTACTCCAATTTGTTTGTGGCCATTCTTGGGAATTTGTCCATTGAGGATAATTCCAAGGACGTTGGGGTGGTTATGATTGTCCCCAAGGCATAGTCCAAGGATTATGCCCCCAATTTGTAGGAAAATGAGGGGGATTTTGGTATTGAGAGAAATTTCCCCCTTGTTTTGGTCCAACATAGTTGAGTTCCTCGGTCTGATTTTCTAACACAGTTTTGAGTTGTGGTAGCGGTGGCATTTATCAGTTGAATGCTTCTTTGAACAGATACTACAAATGGCTGAGATAGATGTTTTATTCAAAGGACATTCCTGCAAAGCATGTTTATTTCTACATCTTGGGCAATAAATTGCCAAAGGTTCTATGGTTTTTGCTTTTGCAGACATTTCCCCCAAAGTTGTGTTTAATTGCACTAGGATATCAGTTTTAAAATTTGCAAGTTCCTCTATTAGGTCCTTTACATCAGTGCCATTTGTACTCTTTTTTCTTCTTCCTTGCTTATTGCGAGAGTAATTTCTATAGAGACCCATAATTTCCTCATTACTGAGAGTATTTACATCCCCTTTTCCCATCAAATCCAATACTTCTCTGGATTCATCTTGTAATCCTCTCAAAAATATGGTTTTACATAACTCTGGTTCTACAAGTCCACATCTCCTTTGAACAAAGGAGAACCTATCAAGATAGTCTTCTAATGTTTCATCATCTTCTTGTTTAATCCTGAATAACTCATCTTTCCTGTTCCTTACATGGCAATACTCTTGATATTTGTCTAAAAACATAGTTTCCATTTGATCCCAGGTTCGGATGGAATTTGGCTCTAAGCTCATGAACCAGCGTAATGCTGAGTCCTTAAGTGTTGAGGGAAAGACCTTAAGTTTTTGATTGTCATTTACATAATCATAGGTTTGACACACTACCTTGAATTCAAACAAAAACTGATCAGGATCTTCAGATACAACACCTCGAAAGGTTGGAAGTACTGAAGGTGAAATAGTTTTCATGGGAGAGTTTTGTGTTGGATTCAAACGGATAGGATATTCAAATGTTCTGGAAGGTTGGGGCATATCTTGATCATCTCCTTCATTATGGACATAGCCATGTTGGCCATCTCTATCTAGATTGCCTCCCTCTGCCATAGTTTCCTGTTCCTTGGGAATAGTTAAACCTATCCAAATTTCACTCTCAAGAGGTCCAAGATCCTCTGTTGATGATGAGTCTGATGATTCTTCTTTCTTAGGATGTTCTAATGATGGTGAGACTGGTGATTTTCCTTTCTCAGAATGTTCTAATGATGGTGAGACTGGTGATTTTTCTTTCAATATTTTTGGTAATTCAAACATAGGTGATTCACCCCTTAGGCATGAAGATCTTCTTAATGGAACAAGCCAGGGATCCTTTTGGGTAATTCTACCTTTTTCATCCCTAGACTTACTCATTCATGTTTACTCTTAAATGACATAAATTATAGGTCAATAGTTGTTACTTTAACCAGTTGTTCTATTCAGATTTTATCCTGAATCTTCATAGCTCAGTCTAATTAATAACTATTGGACTATTGTCACCTTCTAGCAACACAATTCCCTAGAAATGGTGCCAAAATGATGCGTAGTCATTATACACATCATTAATTCTCAATGAATTTGTCAATCCAGGGCAGTGTACAAGGCTATCTGTGGAAGAAGGGGTGAACAGGGTTATAACTTAGGTCAATCTAGAGCAACAGGTCTTATTGGTGAAACCGATTGTGTGGGGGATTTAGGACATTCCTATCTCTAAATTGCATAAATTAAACCTTAATATAAGTTGCAAAAATGGAAACTAATCATTAACTATAGAAATGAAATCCTAATTACAATTGCAGAATGAGACCTAATTATGTTGCAGAAATAACAGTTGCAGAATTAGAAGTCTGATTATAATTGCAGAAAGGAAATCTATTTACTTTTGCAGCAATGGAAACCTACTTATAGCATGGAAATGAAACCCTGTCAAGGCTCTGTAATAGAAGGTTGTCAATCTTCTATGCAAGGGTTGACAACAAACACAAAATGCAAGAAATTACAGAAAATAGTAAATTCTGGAAATGACAGTCTGCAATAAATTGAAAGCTTTGCTGAAAGTGGAGATTACAACCAAACCATTAATCACAAAACATAAAATAAGCTAAGATTGCAAATATTATTAGTTGTTTACAAAGAAATGAAATGACAAGTTCTACAACTCATTCTCCTGCAACAAAATCAGAATAAAAACACTGTTGTTAGTCCTCCTCCTAGGTCTGGAAGTGGCCGACCTCCTTGTCCAGAAGAAGGTATGAGTCTCTCTCTCTCTCTAGATCTTACTCACACTCATTTACAAGCAATATGAAATAGAAATAGTACACTTTATTGATTCAAGAACATGATTACAATAATTCTACTGAAAACCTGTTACAGACTGTAAGTAAGTCACTTTTCTGATTATTGCCTATTTTCTCCTATATTTCTCTACTCTCTACTTTCTCTATCTCCTACTAGCTCAACCTGAATGGGAGCCATATTTATAGATGTCCTAAGATCTACTGACAACTGAGAATATCTCAAAATATCTAATCCTATTATGCTGCAACAATTCCTGGTTTTATCCTAGAAGAAGATCAAACTTGATCTTTCCATAAATGGTGGCTTTGGTCGGCAAGGACGACAAAGTCAGATGGGAGATATTTTCCCTTACCCTTTTCAATATTTATTTCCCTTTTTCCAGCATCAAAAATCGGTCAACAAGTCAAAAAGCACATTCTATTTTCATTTCGAAGATAAGTGGCTCATTCCGAAGATACTGCAATTCTCATTCCGAAGATCCGCTCATTTCGAAGACACTGTGTTTTCTCATTTCGAAGATATCTGTTCATTCCGAAGAGACTTCGGAATGAACAAATGTGTGCTCTTTAAATGATTTCCTCTACATTTCTCATGTGGGTTATTTCTCAGGATCAGATTCCAATGGTCTTCATCTCTTTCCATATGTGAATTCCATGCCTTGCCATTCATTGGCAGCTGGCTGGAATTTACATGGGAAAAACCAATTTTTGTTGCACAGTAACGAGTTTGCTTGCCTTGTTGCCAGATTTAGGTAAAATAAATGCTTGAGACATATCAAAACATGATTAGTGAAATGCTGCTATCAACCTAAGCATATCTCATTTAGCAAGTCATAACAAAATAACATAAAACTTATGCAAAAAGCTGTAAAAATCAGAATATAGTATTTCAAGATACATTTATCATGCAAATAGTTAATACACAACATATTGAATTAACTTAACTAGCATATTAGATTAAACATAAGAGTTTGTAGGCAATTTCGGTGTTCAAAACATGTTATGATTGAGGCATTTCCAGGCCTCATCACCTTCCTCTTCCAGGAAGGCACCAATGGAAAATAAGCTCCTTCCTCTCATAGGAAGGCACCGATAGGAAGGTGCCACTAGAATGCAAGCACCTTCCTCTCATAAGGAAGGCACCGATAGGAAGGCACCACTAGAATGCAAGTGTCTTCCTCTCACAGGAAGGTGCTGACAGAAGATAAGCACCTTCCTCTTCCAAGAAGGTGCCAATGGTAGTAAGGCACATTTTGCATAGAGAAGGCACCCGACATACTTAGGCACCTTCCTCATAGGGAAGGCATCCCTATTCTTCGCTTGTTGACCAGACAAGCACAATGTGGACAATAGAGACTGGTGCAGTTCTAACTCTATGTCATGTAGAGTTAAATTAGGGATTGCATCGATGTATGAGAATGTCCTACCAATGCCAGGCAAAGCACAAACAAATCAGTGAACACACCACCATTAGAAATGAATACTAGTTTTAGCATACGTCGATCACATTTACTAGACTATCTTAGTTTAGTCTGGAATGAATCAACTGTTATAACTTCTTTGTAAGAAAAGATCTGCGGGTGTGCTATATAAACACACGCAAACCTCTCTGAGGATATATAGAATATTTTGATAGTAAATGTAGAGAGATATATAGAAGAAGCATTCTAATACTTTGATAATTATAATACAGTTCTAAGAGTTTCTAAGTGCGTGTTCAGCTGGTAGGAAGCTACTGGAGCCTGGGCCCACTCCAAGCTAGTATTTCTTCCCCTATTTTTCTTGTGTTTTTCTAGATTAGTTTACCACTTTTATAAGATTTTTTATCACATTTTTATTTCTAGTATTGCAATAGGTTTATTTCCAGGAATGCGTGAATATTTCCTTTCTGTAGATTTAATTGTTTTTATGTAAATTATTAAGGATTGTATGAATGATTGACGACCGTTGAAACACCCCCAATAGTAGAACTAGCAAACTCATCTCAAGTGGTATTGTAATCAATCTTATTCAAGACCCTTCGCAAGTTTATGAAGCTCCCTGGGTTGATAAATTAAAAGCACGGGCATGTGACAAAAGTAGGAAAGAAGTTAACCTTTTTTGGCCCGCAATAGTAACCTAGACCACTTTGTAATTTCATCTTTCCTTGTGCTAGACTTAGATTTATTAATGTGAAAATGTGTTGGTATTATGATGTATACAAGGCATAATCTAAGAAGAATTCTACCTTATAAAAAATCATGATAGCTTTCTACAAAATCTGAAAAGAAAACTAGATATGGCTAAGTGACTGAAAAACCTTAACTATGTTTTACTAACAATGGCTAAGTGATGGGGAGCAGACATATAATATGAGGTGTAAATGTAAATGGTATATGTAATGTAAACAAGTGGTAATATTGACATATAATAACAATGATTTTAATAGATGCCTAGTGTATAGACCTAGTGCTAGACATGTATGATCAATTTTGAATGATGCATAATGTAATGATGAGTATGCCTAATGCAATTTATATGAAGTGCAATGAAGCAATATTTTTGTATTTTGATGATTTTAATGATGTTTTTGAAATTTTTGATATATGTATATACAGGTTGACCAATGGACTTAATGAATGCCATTGGGGCTTTTGGATGACCAAAGGGCTTATAGATGCCTTTGGGGCATTTTGGAATGACCCAGGCAATCGTAGATAGTCTAGGAACATTTTTCTTTTGACCTAGATAGTCATGGACTTCTTAGGATCATTTTAGGTTTACCTAGATGGTCATAGACCACCTAGGGGCATTTTATGGTGACCAAAGGGCTTATAGATGCCTTTGGAGATTTTTGGATTGACCTAGACAATAATAGAATACCTAGAAGCATTGTGGTTTGAACTAGATGATCATAGACCACCTAGGGACATTTTAGATTGACCTAGATGGTCATGGACCACCTAGGGGTGTTTGAGGTTGACCTAGATGATCATGGATTGCTTAAGAGTATTTTAGGGTGACCAAAGGGCTTATAGACACCTTTGGAGCTTTTTGGATTGACCTAGATGATTGTAGATAGTATAGAAATATTTTCTTTTGACCTAGACGATCATAGATCACCTAAGGGTATTTTTGGTTGACCTAGATGGTCATGGAATGCCTAGGAGTATTTTTGGATGACCAAAGGGATTATAGATGCCTTTGGGGCCTTTTGGATTGACCTAGATGATCATAGATAATCTAGGAATGTTTTCTTTTGACCTAGATGGTCATAGACCACCTAGGGGTATTTTGGGTTGACCTAGAAAATCATATAATACCTAGGAGTGTTTAAGGTTTACCAAAGGGTTTATAGACACCTTTGGAGCTTTTTGGATTGACCTAGATGGTCATAGACCACCTAGGGGCATTTTGGGTTGACCTAGATGGTCATGGACAACCTAGGAGTATTTTTGGGTGACAAAAGGGCTTATATATGCCTTTGGGGATTTTTGGATTGACCTAGACAATCATAGATAATCTAGGAACATTTTATTTTGACCTAGATGGTCATAGACTGCCTAGGGGCATTTTGGGTTTACCTAGACGGTCATGGATCATCTAGGAGCATTTAATAGTGCTCCAAGCATAAAAAGGCCACATATGACTAACATTCATTGGTTTAGGCTCTTCACTTCCTTCAATGGATGCTAAGCGATAATTTCTAGATCTAATATGACTGGTAATGATGAATGGACCTAACCAGTTTGCTGCAAATTTGTCCCACAAATTGGATGGAAAATTTGAGTTTTGTTGGTTCTCCTTTAGAACTAAATCACCAACTTGAAAGTCTCTTTGGTGTAATTTCAAGTTATAATATTTATTAAGAAATTATTGATAAACATGTAGATGCTCAAGGGCATTGAAACGTCGTTCATCAAGCAATGTTAGTTGATCTAAACGAGCTTGCCTAGAGAAATAATTGTCATTGAATTCCTGCATGGAAATGCACAGTGATAAAATATCTAATTCTAGAGGTATGATAGCTTCAGAACCATACACTAGTGAAAATGGAGTTGCCCCAGTGGGCATCCGAATGCTAGTGCGATAGGCCCAAAGGGTAAGAGGTAATTGATTATGCCAATCTTTATGATTTTCCTTAACGGTTTTCTTCAAGATGACTACTACTATCTTATTTGATGCCTCTGCTTGCCTATTGGCTTACGAATAATAGGGCATGGAAAAGTTGTGCTTTATGTTATACTTTGTTGTTAATGCATGCACATACTTATTTTTAAAGGGTGTTCCATTATCCAATATTATTTTAGATGGAATACTAAAACGTCATATGATGTTATGTAGCATGAACTCCATGATGCGAGGTCTAGTCGTAGTGGTAAGGGGAATTGCTTCCACCCATTTTATGAAGTATTTGGTTGTCATTATGATAAATGTGTGATGGCCCAAAGAGGTAGGTGAGATTTTCCCAATTAAATCAAACCCCCATTATGCAAATGGCTAGAATTATTGAATCGGTTGTAAGGCTTGTGAAGGTATGTGTGTCAAATTTGCATGATGTTGAAACTTCACACACCTCTTTACATAAGCGCAGTAATCTTGCTCTAAATTTTTCCAGTAATAGCCCATGCGAAGAATGCGCTTAGTGATGGCCATGCCGCTAAAATGACCACCACATGTACCATCGTGGGCTTAGGCAATGGCCCAAGCTGACTCCTGTGAGTCTAAGCAATAAAGGAAGATACCTTCATAGCTCCGATGATACATTATTTCTCCTAATAAGACATATTTTGTCACTTTTTTCTTAAATACTCGCTTTGTGGCATGCAACAATCCAGGAAGAATATTACCCAGTTTTAAGTAATCTTTGATCTGTATGGCCCAATATTGCTTTGAAGAAGCCTCAATATTATGAATTGTGTAATCCTTTTGATGTTCATCTCATGAGAATGCTGATTGAGAATGAACTTGAAGATATAGTGTTGTGCTAATATCAAAAGAATTATGAGGGAAAAGAGTCCCCCATCGGGCGTTATCCAAATAATTGTGTAGTTGAGAAAACCTTTCATGTGAAGGCTCATGTGAACAGCTGGTATGGCATTATGCTCATCATTATCAGTCATAGAATGTACTAGCATTTTTAATTGAATAGTAGTAATATCATTTGAAGGGTTTTGTGGGATTAGTGACCCTAAGGAAGCCATTGTATTCGCAAAACTATTATATGACCGAGGGAGTGCCTCAATATCACACCATTCAAATTGTACTATAATTTTATCCATTAGGGCTTTGTAGGCTTGCAAGATGGGACACACACTAAAATATCCCTTTAACCTAATTAATTATGAGCAAGGAATCATCAAAAATGTTTAGCTTGGTTATTTTCATGGTGATTACTGTCTGAAGGCCTATGATGAGGGCTTCATACCCAAAATTGTTTTTGGTACACGAGAAATTGAGTTTAAATGAAAGAGGTATTGGAGCCCCTTACGATGTGAAAAGCATGATACTTGTTCCACACCCTTGCTCGCATTTATAACCATCAAATAATAGAGTTATGTCCACCTATGACTCAGGTTCTACAGAATCAAGAAATTTTGAGATATGAAACACTCCATCATTGGGAAGATCACATTCAGAGGCTAGTCATCCTGGATAGGAGCCTCTGCTAGTTGATAAGCTATGACCTATCCTTTGATTAATTTTTATCCAATGAACTCTAGGTCAAATTCTGTCAACAACATTATCTATTTCGTCGTGCGACTATTGTGATATGTTTGACTCATCATATATCACAATGGATTTTTCTTAGATATGACATACATGAAATGATTGAGCATGTAATGGCATATATTTTTAGTAGAAAATACCATTGCTAAGCTTAGCTTCTTAACGTATGCATACTTGATTTCATAGTTGACCAGTGTGTGACTGATATAATATGTAGTTTATGAAAATCATTCTTTTGGGACAACATGGTGCCCAATGCCAACTCAATAGTTGATATGTATAAATAGAATGACACTCCTGGTTGCAGAGGAGCCAATATGGGTGGCAAAGCCAAGTATTGTTTAATTTTATCAAAAGCATTTTGACATTCTTCATACCAATGAAATGAGACCCCCTTATGTAGCAACCTATTCATGGGTCGACACTTATCCGATAATTGTGCTATGAAGCATTTTATGGATGTGACCTTTCCTTACAAGTTGCATAGCTACTTAATGGTTGTGGGGGGAGGCATTTCTAATATTTCCTTGAACTTATTTGAATCTACCTCTATGCCTTGCTTAGAGACTATGAATCCCAAAAGTTTACCAGATGTGACATCGAAGACACACTTCTTGGGATTAAGCCTAACATTGTGTTCAATGAGACGATCTAGAACCTTACATAATATATCGATATGCTCATGGTGTAATAAAAATTTCACCAATAATTCATCCATGTAATATTACAAAATATTATGCATGTAGTCATTGAAGATATACGTCATGGCTCGTTGATAGGTTGCACTAGTGTTCTTAAGGCCAAAAGGCATGACCTTATAATAGAATGTCCCCCAAGGCATTATGAACGTCATTTTGATCTGGTATTCTAGATTAATATGAATTTGATTATATCCATAGAAACTATCCATAAGGGATAACATTTCATGTCCTACTATAGCGTCTACCAACGCATCAATGTTTGGTAAGGGAAATTCATTCTTAGAACTCACTTTTTTTAGATCTCTAAAGTTAGTGCAAATGTGAATCCTCCCATCAAGCTTTTTGATGGGAACCATGTTTGAAACCCATGGCAGATAGTCTACTAATATGATGAAATCTATGTCCAACACCTTTTACAATTCATATTTCACCATTAAGGCTACTGTTGGGTGCATCTTACGCAACTTTTGCTTGACTGGTTTGATATTTGGGTCCAATGTAAGATTATGTGTGACTAGATTTAGGTTTAGTCCTGGCATGTCTTTATAATACCAAGATAAAGCATTCATCCTTTATTTCAATGCTCTTGTGAAATCATCTTTTTCAATTGGGGATAGACCTTTCCCTAGTTTTATAGTGTGGGGATTATCGAGATCTATATCGATATCCTTATCAATTATTGACTCAATTGACATATGAGACTCATATTCCAATTTATGTGGAGTGGGAATCAAGTGAATGTCATCAGTTGGGTTTGCTTCATCCATAGGAAATTCAGGATCAAACTCAGCTTGAAAAATATCTTGAGTAGTTATTGGAGAAAATTGAAACGGTTGTAACATTTCCTCGCAAGACCAATACTCTGATGGTGATGGGGTAGAATCTCTCCGATCAAAGTCAATTGCCTTGATATTGAGATACAATGGCTTTAATGGGTTATTCGGATCTATCAATGGTGTGGTTAAATCTATGGAAATCATGTTGATGGATACATGATCTACCATTCTAGGGTGAGTGGGTCTAGAGACCTGATATTGTCTCATAACTCGTGGGGGTGGCTCTGGTGGAAGTGGAATAACTGGTGCTAGCCTATGTAGAATAGGATGAGTTTGCTTTTCTTATGGCAATAGTTGGCATCAGATAGGGCCTTTTAAGGGGAATAACATCCAAAGATAATATTCATGCTTATCATCCAAGGTGAACACTCACTTGTTTTCATCATCTGAGCTAGGATAGTTTATGGGTGTGATGCCATAGTCATCTTCATCATCACTCATCCATTCATAAGGAGGACCTTGATCCTCTTCCTCACTATCATATTTCAAGGTATGTGAACTTTCCCCCACTTCATGGGATTGGGAAACATCATTGGATAGTTCTTGATCTGTCATCTCTATGGGGAAATAATCCCCCAAGGAATGAATGTGATATAGATTGGCATACAGATCACGTGCAAGCTTATCTTGATAACCTAGACATAGGTGTTCTAGAATCTCTATGAGGACATCTAATAGTACTGGCTTATTGTGTTCTAACCTAGATTTATCATAAGGTAATTGATATTGGGGCTAACATGGAACATGATTACCCTGCTCATAAAATATTAAATCAAAACCATGCCAATTGCAGCGATCTAAGTATCACAATGCACTCTAAACCCCCATATACAAAATTAGTTTGATTGGGAGGTAGACCAAGAGGTACAATTCTATGTATGGGAAGACTAGTTTGCCCCATATATTACATTATATCTATATATGGAACCGTTGTGACATTTCTTACCAGATATTCTCCTATCCTTGTACTAGACATCTACACTATGACCTGGGATGGTGAAGGTGGGTGATATGGAAGTGAGGTTTGAGGTGACTCAATGTGAACCTCTAGAAGTGATTCTTTGTCTACTACATAAGGAATATCCTCCATGGATATGGTGGAAACTAGAGGTGGGCTCTCATCAATGGGCCTTTTCGACATGTTCCTCGATGGAGGATCTGATGATGTTGAAGGCATCTCTGAAGCTGTCGATGATGAGGATGGGATGGATGAATATGTATATGGTGAAATGGAAGGTTATTGTGGAATGTGTAGACCCTAAATAGGTGTATTCAGTCAAAATTCTACATGATTCGAAGGTAATTTTGACTTTGGTATTTGTTGCACCATATTGCAGTATTTGAAGAACTCTAGATTTGTAGAGACTACATGCACTTGCCCTTTATGAGTGTATTTGAGACATTGATGCATGATGGATGGGGCACACTTCATATCCCGTATCCAAGGTCTACCTAGAAAACTATTATAGGCCATATAACCTTCCAACACATGACACAATGTTGGTATAGTCTTGCGCCCCACCTGGATGGGTAAGACTATGGTGCCAATGGTAGAGCATATTGCATCATTGAATGCATGAAGATTGTAAGTTGATGCGACAACATGAGATGCTAGAAATTTTAGGTGTTTTAATGTTTTTGTTGTGATGATATTAGTCTAGGAACTAGTGTCTATGAGCACTCTCTTGTATGGTACCTCATTTATACATGCAATGATGTGCAAATGAGGATATACCACGTCATTGGTTATTTCCTTAAGCTCATACTGATGAAATGTTATTACTGGTTCCTTGCACTGTTGCACATGACCCACAAAATAAATGAAGGAGTTATAATCATGTGGTTGCAATTCTATTGACTTTAGAATATCCATAAAATCATCCTGATGTGGAGGTGATTGTTGGATTAGCTCATAGATGGACAATCGTGTTGATGTTGTCCTCAAGCTTTGTGCAAGATTGTTCTTTATTGTTAATGTTGGCCTAGATGGAAGTCCTTGTACTACAATAGCTGGAACATAACTTGAAGCTATAGCTGGTGCAACTTGGCTTGGATATCTTTGGTTCCTAGTCACAATACTCACCATACCAACACCCCCTTGGATAGGGGGTGTTGTATTCACCTTATTCATCGGTTTAGCAGGCACTACCTGTACCTCATGAGTTGGTAATAGGTATTTGTATACACCCATCTACTGATTGGTAAGATCTAGCAGAGCATCTACTTGAAGCTCATTCCTCTCAATAATGTCTTGTACTAGGTTTTTAAAACCATAGCACATTGGTAGATCATGGCCACTTTGCTAATGAAATTTGCAATATTGATCCTCTCGACATCCCATAGGCTTGGGTTTGCCTATTTCCGGATCGATGGGTTTGATATCTAGCATATTAATCATTTTTGTAATCCATAATCGATCAAATAGAGAATCCTTGGATTTAGTGAAGGGAGTAAATTTTCACTTAGGGTGACGTTGTTGGTTCTATCCTTGATTTGCTTGACCATTACTATTATAACTCATAGGAGGAGGTTGGGCCTGATAGTTCACCTTTTGAGAAGGTGTTACTTGTGTAGGCCCAGGGACATTTATGGCTACTTGATTGACCATTACTGGCTTTGCAGATGTCGAGCAACTTTTAGGATTCTTTGTAAAATCCTTGTGAGGTTTGGTTATTTCACCCTCTTGGATTTTATTTATTCTATATTTCTAGCTTGTGCTAGAGCTTCTTCCAAGGTAGGGTATTGTTGTAATTGCAATATTAAAGAGATGGTTTTTTTTTTAAATCTTTGAAAATAATTGAGTTAACTCAGTCACTGGAAATAGATAAGGTAGCTAAGCCAAAAGCATTCACCACCTATTTCCATAATCAAAAATTGACTTGTCATCAGTTTTTTTAACCCTGTGAAGTTTTTTAGTGTCACCTTCATTTTGGTGTTAAAGGTGAAACGTTCCAAAAATGCATCAGCAAGTTGTTCAAATGTATAGACATTATGTTTTGGAAGTCTTTTGAACCACTCAATGGCAGGACCAGAGTGGGTACTTAGAAAATTTTTGAGGAGCAATGCATCATTGTCCTGTATGTTAAAGCACATATTTTAAAAATCTAGTCATGAGCATCTTCTTCCCCCCTTGAATCTATCCAATTTTAGCATTTTGAAATGCTTAGGGTATATCGAGGAAGGAATGGATGGATGTAATGGTTGATTCTTTAGCTGATGCAAAGTGGGTTTTTGAAGCCCATTGTCAGCTGTCTTACCTTCTACAATTTCTAAGTGTGTAAGAAAAGCTTGGTACGCATCTAAGGATTTGATTTCCTCTCCCTTATTTTGAACTTGTATATGTGGATGAGGAATGTTAAACATAGTTTGGGGTGGTTGATTGGCATCATCCATGCCTCCATAAGGTGCTTCTACATAATCCTCATTTTTTTCCAAGTCATCATAAGCCCCATAGGATGTATCAGGTATGGGCCTACAATAAGGAACGAATGCTTCTTAAAGGTGATATATGTTTGGCATATCATATACATTCTATTTATGCCTAGGAGGTCTAGGAGGTAACATTGGATTAGGTCTAGGAGACCTATCTTGTTGGAGGTTTGGTTTCCTCGGGCAAGCCTCATGTCTATGCATATTTGGAGTAGAAGCTCCATTACACAAAGTTTCTTGAATTTGGTGTTCAAGTATTTCTTTCTCTAATTGCTACCACTGCTCTAAGAGATCTAGACGATGTTTGTCAGACCTAAGTTGATTAAACTTGGCCTAGTGGTCAGCATACTTCTTTACCAATTGATTGATTTGATCAGTTGTATTAGGTATAAGTTCCTTAGAAATGTTTCTATGATATCTATATTGTTCAAGGGGGTTTGTGAGATCTATTATAGTTTTCTCTCAATTGAAGAAGGCTACGTTGACTTGAGGCTCATCCCTAAATAGATATTCTTGATAATCTACTAGTGCAGAGGCACAACGTGCTCGCATCGACACATTTGAATGAGGATAATCAGGATTTTCCTTTGGTATTCCCTTGTAAATAAGGAAATGTAAGGTGGAATGAGGTCACCTATGACGACGAGTATCATACTCATCGTGATTGGGGCACCTTGGGAAAGGGTGGTTTGAAATCATAATATGATAATTCAACTCTACCTTAGGTGATAAGTCATACTACTCCACAGTAGTGCAAGGAGTAGATCAAGTAGGTACATGAATGCACGGGATTGCTTTATTGGGAAGTGCTCCATTATGCGATGATTCTTCTCAAAATAAGGCATTAGACACATCTATATTAGGGAAATAATTTATTAAAAGGGGACTGTTACCTATGGGGGTACCCTGTGTAGGATTCCCTTATTGGCTAGATCCCCTTCTTGCTACTCTAGGAGTAACCATCCATTCATCTGCCACTCGACGATTAGGGATATGACTTCCTAAGTTTAGACCGTCACTTGTGGGGGTGCCTCGTGTAGGGGTCCCTTGTTTTCTAGGTCTTCTATCAGCCCCTCTAGGGTTAGGAAGAGTATGTGGTCTCCAAGGAGGTATGACCATGTCCTTGGGATCTAGGCAAAGATGTTGTATGTTCTCTTCCCTAATCCCCACAAATTCCACCATTAAATGGGCTTGGATATGGGTATGTACCATAGATATGTACTCTAGACTACTATATGATTATCTCCTTTACAATTTTATGAATTTGAAACAAACAAATAATAAAAACACACAAGCATAGAAGTGATTATCTCTTTTAAATTTTTTAGATATGAATCCCTAGACTATTTGTTGTTGTTTCAAGATGTGTTGCTTTGTAAAGAAAATACTTGGCATGTTTTAAATGTTCATGTAATACTCAAAATTTTAAGTGGATTTCACCTACACACTCACAACTCGACAACTAGAAATGAAATTTCGGTCACGTAAACCAACCAAAGTATGGTTATGAAGTTCATATTCGATCAGGGAGCATAGGTCCTATTGATCCTCACCCAACACGTTATGCATAGTTATACACCCCTCCGAAGAGAGATGTGTGCTATTTTGCATGATTAGGATAGACCTTGGAGTCGCTATTGGCCAATAGAATAGGGTACATGGGATTTTGAGTCAATAGATGGAGATGAAACCCACTGTCATTAAACTCTATCAGTGGTTGGGAATGAAGTCCAACTCACCAACATTTAAGTAGATCATGGTGTGTGTGTGTGTTCCTTTTAAAGATTAAAATAAAATAATACAACCTTCAATGATGATTCACTAAATGCATGAAAGTACATTTTAATTTCAAAATCATGAATATGTATAAAAAGGAAACTACAAAATTTGACATCCTATATGAACTTAACCCTTTTTTGGTCAGTTTCAAGCATGCAATCTAGACAAAAAGCATATAGAATACTATTATTTTTCCTATTTTCTCTGATTTTATTAATTCAAAATTAGGAAAGATGAAATATATCCTTCATATGCATAAATAAGACAAGAAAAATTGAAATTTAAGCTAATTTGAATAGTATAATTGCAAATTGAAGGTTCAGAGGGGTGTATTTTATGACCTGTAACTCTCTGTTTCTACAATTTTTGCAGAAAACCTCTAGTTTTGTAACCGTCCCTAGCAGTGTCACCTAGCTGGCCATCCTACCCTGTGTCACCTAGCAGAAAAGGGATCGCTTCTACTCAGAATGGTCAAAAA
Organism: Wollemia nobilis; assembly: GCA_028583015.1. NCBI lineage: Eukaryota > Viridiplantae > Streptophyta > Pinopsida > Araucariales > Araucariaceae > Wollemia > Wollemia nobilis. The sequence continues at coordinate 10,030,480 of JAQPPZ010002969.1, read as the reverse complement.
CTGCAACCTACAAAACAAAAAATGGAGGTCAAAATTGACACATTCAAAGGGAAGAGATAAATAATCTCAAATACCATGATCACCATTGAAGAAGTGAAATTTACGACATCGCCTTAAGGGTTATTTATTACAATGTGAAACATATTAAAACAAACATTCAAATGGAAAGTGCACAATAAATAATCTATGAAACGAAGAGTAAATATGCAATAAAAGAGGTGGATTTCTCCTTGTATTCATTCAATCATGGATTCCAATCAGATTACAATACATCCCCCTTTGAGGGCTTCATGATTTGATACATTTTAACATTACAATGAACAAGGGATTTAATCCCTTGAAAGGTTCTTTAATGGCAATGCTCTAGTGTTCATCTTGCATCCCACACTCAAGAGCTAGTCTTGGGCCTATCCTTCTATGTCTCTTAGCTCCTCCCTCCTATACAGATACCTACACCTACATACATGGAATTAAAAGGGGGTTAATAGCATATGTGTTTATATATATAACCTTGAAAACATATAAAAACATGAATCTAGCAATAACAAATTTTATCTATAATAAATCAAAACTACTCTAAATGATATAGAATTCAAGCATGATGTAATATAGATGATTTTAGAATTATATAAGCATGAAATGAAGGGAAAATGTTAGCAAAAACTGTGACCATCCTTGACAGGGACAACTAAACCTACAAGAATAAAACCTTCAAATGGACCATCAAAACTGTTCCAAATCTCACCAAAATTGACCACAAAGATAATTTAGACATTCCTAAGAGGTCTACGTTGGAATCTGATCAAAATTCCCTACTATTTTCTAACCATACCTAACAGGTGCAACCACCTACTACTAACCATAACCAGGTGGGACGGTTACAAATTTGCTTGGAATTTATCACCAATTCCAATGAGATCTGATCTAAAATTTTCCTAAAAGTTTTGTCGATAAATGGGGTCAAATTGCTCTCCAATATGACCAGTTTTGGAATGGATTTAGTGGATTTAGGATGCCCTTAAAATCATCTTTGAATGAAGAGGGTTTCAAGGGAATGTGAGGGAAAAAAATGGCAAAAGCAAGGGTAGAATTGGGTAGCACTTTGTTGTCAAAATGCTTCAACTATTTTCTCTCAAATTGGGTGAACACACCTCATTTTATAGCCCAAATAGGGCATCTAGGGAAAAGGGGTAAGTCTTGGCATGCAAGGTAAGTGCCACCACTTGTAAAAATCCTTGCCACGATTGGGAAGAAGAGGTTGCCCATTTGAGGCCTCTAATTGGGAGTTTTTGGTCTCCATGATAGGCTCCCAATCAATTTTTGGTGATTGGATGGAGAATATGGCAGTAATTGATTTCCATTTCTCCATCCCTTTGACTTTTGGGGTGTCTATTTAGGGATTGTACCACCTAGGGATGGTTTTGGATGGCCATCCCTAGGTGGGAGCTCACGAGTGCGAAAAATCCCTGAAGGATTGAAGAGCACAACAACCATTATTTCAACATCGGATACAAGCTTTGGTCCATAGCTTTGGAGCAAATAGGATGAGGTTTACCTTAGAGGCCGCTATCTTGGATAGTGGCCCAATGGCCCATAGGCTTAGCTTAGGGTTTTAGACATTAGATTCATTATTTTATTTAGCATATCATTAGCATAACATCATTTAATTTGTTCGTATTCATAGCATTAGCCTAATTTGCATTTGCTTTCATTTTTTATATTCAGTACTAACAACCTCATCCGAGGAGGTATTCTTGGACATCTAAGCATGTGTTGTTGTTTCATTGCTTATAGGGCCATAGGTTCATCGGACAAAATCTACAACATACAAGAGCAAAAGGGATCCCTCTAGGAAACATACCTGGAGAAGGAGGCATCTATAAACCCTCATACATTTCCATGTGTAGAACCGGGAAGCCTTTATAAGCGCACCACCTCTTCATGAAAGGGACACTCTTTGCCTATTTGTAACCTTATTGTATCGAAATGGGTATCCCTAAGAGGGACCGACATGTAACCAAGTTTCAATACGAATAAATATATCCATATTTTTTATTTCTGTATTATATGCTTTTTACTTTTCTTCCATTTCATATTGGGTTTTTAATAACATTGCAAGTAGAGTAAAAGAACAGTGCATTCATCCTGGGGTTGCTACAGATGGCAATCATGGTGGGACCTCCACTAATTTTTTATTTTTTGCTGGAATACTAACTTATTTTTGTGTGTAGGTCTAGCCGCTCTGAGCTATAGTAGCCAATAGAGCTTTAGCCACTCTGAGATACAACGGCCAAGAACCAGCCACTCTAGTCAATAGTGGCCAGAACTGGAGTGTAGCACAGGTCAAAACACCAACTCTCTAAGCTAGATCAAAGGTTGGTATAGCTTATCTGATATTTTACAGTTTTCTATCTACTTATGTGTGTCTAAAATAGAGAACTTAAAACACATTTATGTTTAGAAATTGAAATAATAAAAGGAGAAAGAATTAAGCATTTCACATATCTTAGATCTTCTTTTAAATTTTCCATTAGGTGTTTCTAGGAACAGTGGATTATGCCTAAAAATTTCACCCTAGAATCCAATGTTCTAGACATTGCATGTTGTTTGCTTGCTTTGAGGCCTTGCTAGAGGCCATAACTGCACGAAATAAAGTGTGTTCATACAAATCATAGTAGTTCATGCATCTTTCTTAATATTGAAATGTATTTTTGCACTTAGGTATATAGGAAAGATTCATTTCTACTATATGATTCACTTTGTATTACACAATCTTAAAATGAACACCATACACGCACATCTCATTTAAACATTGGGGAGTTGGATTTCATCACCAACCTTCGATTCAGTCCAGTGACATTGGAATTCATCTCCTTCCACTCGTTTACCCCCTAGAGCTTCCTAGAAATGGATTGGGAAACTTATTGATAGTGATACTAAGTTACTTGTGATCAAACTATCTCCCACTGTTGGAACAATCATTGGTTCAGAGTGGAAGAGCTAGGTGAACCCCCCACTAGGTCTTCAGTGGTGTACCCTAGCTTCTTTTGATAAAATCATGTTTGGCACGGGTGTACTTGATTGTCACTATGGATGAGTCTTCTCATTCTTAATCCAAGAACAAGAGCAAGAAATCAAAATAACAACACATCAAAATACATCAAACAGTTTAGGGCACACTTAAATCGGTAATCAAGATAAACATTTATTTGGTATTGTTTGGCTATTCCTAAATTGCAAATATAAATTCATAGACAACATAGTCAAAACAAGAAGTAAGCACCATCAATCTGATATCGAGGGAGAGACAAAAGCAACTCATACCCATAGGTGAAGTCATAGTAACATTAAATGACCTATCCGTAAGACAGTGAGACGTAGCTCCGTGAGTCTAAGGGTTGATAAATCAACCCTTGGACGATCTCCTCGAGAAACCCCAAGCAAGGAACCACATCATGGAACAAAGTCACATAAATAAAAAGAGGCTTCACAACCATCCTCATCAAGGATACATGAGGAGACCTCAAGGGCCTCCTCTAAACACACAAAAACATCTCAAAGACGTGAGGAAGCTTCAAGGGCTTCCTCCTCATATGGACATAAAGAAGGTTCTAAAACTCACTCTTCACATAGGGATGATGAGACTGCTACATCTCCATCCACATGGAGAAAACATGCTACTACAAAGCCCTCTTCATCAAGAAGGCAAACAAGAATTACAACACCTCAAGACTCACAAGAAACATATGAAACAAGTTTGCCCACTGAAGGGCAGGAACCTAGAGCTACATCTATCCAAGAGAATCAAATAGAAAAAATCCTTCACACAAAAGGAAATATTCTTGTATATTATGACCTCATAGGAGTAAATGGCATCCCACGGGACTAGCCATGGAAAACAAGACAACTAGACGGGTTGGATAAGTTTCCTATAAGGCCAACTCAAAGAACTATAGCTACTGAGAACTCTGCATTTGGAAGCTCATGAACTATGACTTCTAAACACATCTATTAGTCTAGGGTACCTTAGAGTGACCCTACAGTAGATGCATGGATTATGATCATAGGGATACTCAACAATATACTGAACAAGTCACATTAGCTAGCAAGAGTACAGATACAACAAAAACCTCCTCAAGGAATCTGTGAGTCAAGACAACAAGAATAGAGTTAGATAAACATGAGTCTTCTGTAACAGCGCAAACTGACCGAATGCGATAGTTATAAAATGCATTACATAAGGATTGAGAGCTAGTGGAAGCTCTCAAATAGGATAAAAAAGAGAAACTCTTGTGCCAGCATGAGCAACGTTTGAGATAGTAGGCTAAGCAGTTAACTCTTAACAATTTACAGACAAACAACATTTGAGATAGCAAGCTGAGCAGTTAGATCTTAACAATTTATAGACAAATGGTGGTGACCACCAAATAACTAGACGCACCGACTCACCTAAGGAGAGGCGCACTAGACAAGATAGCCCATAATGAAATCCCCCACCAAATCATGAACAAAATCAAACTAATGGGGAAAGGGCAAACACAACAAACCAGGATCACAATCCTGAGTCCCCTCGTAAGAGTAAGGAAAATAGAACAAATAAAAATTGATAGAGAGTTACCTCCATTGCCACTGTGAATAGGCTTACAAGAGGAGGAAATCCATGCATCAAAGGCATTTCAAGAGCTTGCTAAAAAGATGAAAACCTTTGAGAAATAAGAGGTGGCTAGGAACTCGCCAACATTAAGCAAAATACACAACCAACCATTGTGCCCATTAATCCCTAGCCCTCCATATCCTAAGCACTTTGAGATGCCTAGGTTAGAAAATTTGAAGGGTGAAGAGTATGCATAAGAGCATGTCACTAATTTTATCAATGTCTATTTTCATATTGAAGATAATGTTGCTCTCATGCTAAGAACATTCATAATGACATTTTTAGGTGCTACCACTCAATGGTTCAATCAACTACCTAAGCATAGCATAACCAACTTTGAGCAACTAGTAAACGCATTCTTAAAGTGTTTCTCCTTTGGTGCTAAGAAAAAGGTAAACCTGTTAGACCTATCCAAATTGAAACATTATGATGATGAGCCAGTAATGGATTATGGGAACAGATGGAGAAAAGTCATGGTAAAATTATCATTCTCCGTTCCTACAGAAGAGATCATTTGCATGTTCACCAAAAGTTACTCTAAACACATCTCCCTCTTACTACAACTTCAGTAGTATCCTTCATTTGAGGAAGATTTGGCATAGGCCAAGCTCATCAAAGAAATAAAATTAGATGAGGGAACCATTAAACTCTAAAACAAAAAGGAGTGGAACAAGAATGGTAAGAATGACAAGTACAAGCAGAAGCAGTCCAAACATACTCTATTCAATCAAGTCGTACTGGATACACCCAAGGATGGGGTGCATAACAACCCTAGAACTATCAAGCACATCCCCTGCCATCTAATTACGACCAAAAGAACAATCAAGGAAGAAACTGAGAATGTAAGCCACCTCGTTATTTCATGCCTCTGACATAATCGATGCAATCAATATTTAATCAGTTGAGCGAGGCCAGGAGGATCAAATTTCTTGATATACCTCTTATAGATACCAACCATCCTAAACCAAAATAATATAGGGAAGATCAATTTTACCCTTATCATAGGATACCGGGGCATGAAATTAAGGCTTGTGTTGGTTTTAAGCATCAAGTGCAAAACATGATTGAGGCAGAACTCAAAGTTGACAACCCACTAGATCCCGATAATAGAGACATGGGCATATAAAGAAATCCATTGCCCAATCATGAGGCCCTTGGAGATCAAGGAGCCCAAGTCAATCAGGTTTGAGATAACATACTGACCCACGGATGCATTGGGATGGTTGAGATTGTTAACATATCAACAAGGACTAGGTGGTATGGTCAACCACAACTACCTACAGCTCCCATGAATATCCCAATAGCTCCTAGGCAAAGGCAAGACAACCTTCCAAGTCCACCAACGTGACATGTGGTAACTATTCAGAGTAGATTGGAGCAAAACCTACAAATGACTCCAGCTAAGTTATCCATCTATAAGCTCATACAATAGTCCCCAAAGCATAGGTATAACCTAATGGAGATATTAAGGACAATTGAGCTCCAACCATAAGATGCAAATGCATTCACTCACTTTGTGGGACAAGTACAAGAATGCTAGGAGCCTGTAATTCAATTCTATGATCATGAGATTAAGACAGTTCCTACTGCCTTACCAGACCATCTGCTAAACATTGTAGCGAAAATCAACAACTTACCTTTACAGAGGGTCTTGGTCAATATTGGTTCATCGATAAACATCATTACAATAACTGTAATAGAGCACCTCAAGATCCCCAAGTCCAATATCGTTCTAGGAGCTTACACATTGAGAGCTTTTAATGATGCTTTATGCAATACTATGGGAACGATAGTCCTAACCATCAAGGTGGGGCACAAGACCATCCTTGTGATGTGTCATATCTTGGAAGGATCTATGTAGTACAACATCCTCTTAGGGCATCCTTGGATAAGGGCCATGAAGTGTGTGCCTTCGATCTTGCACTAGTGTGTCAAGTACATGCATGAGAACAAAGTCTATGTGCTTTTGGTTGATGAAGAGTATTTTTAATATGTCAATCAGGTGGATATTCTAAGAGAATTTGTAATCCCTTCTACCCACCTGTATATAGCACCTTCATCCCCAACCACACAAGTGGATAATGAAGACAAAGTGATAAGAAAAGACCCATGCACTTCAACACTTCTTGGTGCACTTAAAGTACTTAATGCTTCTAAAGTATTATCAACATCAAAACCAAAATACAATTAGAAGCTAAAGGTACCCCTAGTCAAGGAGGAAATGCCCAAGGAAGTGCCAACAGTAGCCATTGCTAAAATGCCAAGTCCTATGGAAGAAGAAGATCTTCAAGATCAATATGAATATAGTGATTATCACCCTGCTTCGCCAGTGTCATTCGTAGGGTCATCCACTTTGCATGCATAAATACACTTGGCAATCATAGGTATAGGGCATTACCTTATTTAAAACATCACCTTTATGCCTATCATTGAGTCTGCACAAGACATGGGAAGGCCTAAGTACTTGACACCGCCAGTGGGAATAGTGGTTCCACTTGGAATCCCTCCCAACCAAACCAATTTTGTCTATGTCGACCTAGAATGTGCTCATAAGTCTTCAGATATAGAAGAGGATAGTGACGAATTATTCATGGTCAATGTTCGTTACCTCTATAACCCCGAGTTTTCTCTAAGATACTTTGAGTGTTGCGACTAACATGGCTATGACCTTGGCATATACGAGAAGGGGTGCAGGCAGCCATATGAGCCACAATATCATATTCCATCTGATATATTTGGCTTAGGCTATTATATCGGAGGTCGATATGAATCTCTTGTAGTAGCATTGTAAATATTAAGCTTAGGGTTAGGATAAGACATTGTTTTTATTGCTTATCACCCCCTAAGAATAGGAAATTTGAGCAACAGATAAGTGGCCATGATAAACATATCGCCACCAAAAATTTATCATCCAAACATCTCAATTGATTCCACCCCAATAGGGTACAACTCATGAGATGAAGCAAGTGATGATGAGGGACAACTTGGCTTAGCCTATTATGGGCCTCGCTATTTACAAATATTCACATGGTCCATCCAATATGAGAGTGGGTATGCATCAAATGAAAGTGACTATGAATTAGAAGACTCAACAGAAAGAGCCTACTTAGGCCTAAGCCATCAACCCCTAACTTTGGGGCAAGAAAAAAATGCAAATGGATTCTTCTTAAGTGACAAATAATATGAATATGAAATAAAGATGGCCTACTTAGGGCCAAGACATGAGCCCCTTGTCTTAGGGCTGCATACCATGCTAAGGTTTCTAGATAAGTGATGATGACTTTGAGGATGAGATCGAGATGGCTTATCTTGGACCTAACCAAATGCAGCAAGTCAATGAGCTAGTAGGGAGAGAGGTGGCACTCCGTGCCATATACCCTCATCTAATATTTTTGGGGAGACCTGTTGACCTAGCTACTATTCACCGGATGGTCAATCTCCCTTTGTCTATATCCAGAGAGTGATTAGAGCCCAATGATCCTATTTTTTGCCCTGCTCATGGGCCAGATCCAAAAATTCACATTCCTCCAAAACATCATCACGAGCATGGAAGGGAAACCCCTGAGATAAGATTGCACCCATGTGGTCCTGGAGACTTCATTCTATCCATCAACATGATCTCCATTTATTTGACCACTCCACTTCATAATCTAGTAGATCCTACCAAATCATTGCATCTTGATGTACAGGCTATTGATTGGGATCATGCTAATTCATCCATAGAGCCTAAATATCTCTTCCCCAATGAAGATATTTTATAGCCATTCCATTTTGTATTAGGTTGTGTGTATGACGTCTTCCATGTTGGTTTGGAACCTGAGTCAATAGGTCCTGTAAATCCTGTTGATGACATTAATTTGATACCCATGCCTCATTAGCTGGAGGATGGGTCACATATGGCTATAGAAGCAACTTTTGAGGTGGACATCAGCGATGATCCTACCCAACCAATAAAAGTTAATTTTGGAGAAAGTCTATCTCCAGAGGAACAAGCCATCCTAATTCCTCTCCTCAAAGAGAGGACAAATATTTTTTCTTGGACTTACAAATACATGCCAGTGATAGATCCAAAGTTAGTCATTCACAACCTTTCATTGGATCCCATGAAGAAGCCAATAAAGCAAAAATTGAGGAAAATGCATCCAACCATCGCTTTGATTGTGAAGAATGAATTACAAAAACTACTAGATGTAGTATTCATAGTTCCCATCGACTACCCTGAATGGGTGTCGAACATGGTACCCATGGGGAAACCCGATGGAAGAGTCTATATCTATACAAAATTCAGAGATTTAAATAGGGAAACATCAAAGGATTCATTCCTGATGCCAAATATAGATGCTCTTGTAGATGCAACCACAGGTCATGAGATGCTTTTCCTAATGGATGGTTTTTCCAGATACAACCAGATCCAGATTAACCGCTAAGATCAATATAAAATTGCTTTCATTACTCCATGAGGAATATTCTATTACAAAGTGATACCATTCGGTCTCAAAAAATTTTGTGCCACATATCAGAGGGCCATGACATACATATTCCATGACTATATGCCTAAGATATTAGAATATTATATGGATGACTTACTAGCCAAGCCCCTATTATGGCAAGAGCACGATGAAGTCAGACAAGTCTTTGATCACCTCATAGAGCACAATGTTTGATTGAATCCTTAGAAGTGTGTATTTGGCGTAACTTATGGAAAGCTTTTGGGATGCATCCTATCCAAGAGAGGCATTGAATTTGATCCTGTAAAGTTAAAGGCTATACTAGAAATGGTCACCCCTACCAACATTAGGGAGTTGTGGAGCCTACAAGGCAAGATAGAATCCATCAAAAGATTTATTGTGTAATTATTAGACAAATTCCTACCTATGAATCGGTTGCTCCACAAGGAGGTCCCCTTTCATTAGGACGAAGAATGCCATCAAGCCTTTGCAGAGATCAAAACTTATCTAGCAAAACCACCAGTATTGGCTCCACCAAGGCCAGACATACCATTTTTACTATATATATCAGCTATTGATTTCGCATTGGGCACCATGTTAGCCCAATAGAATGCACAAGATAAAGAGCAAGTCATATATTACATTAGTTGCACCTTGGTGAGTTATGAGCTAGGATATGCGTATGTTGAGAAGTTGTGTTTAGCAGCGGTCTTTGCAACTCAAAAGTTGCGACACTACATGTTGAGCCATACAACCTATGTCATATCAAAACAAAATCCTTTGCAGTACATGATGAGCAAGACATATCACAATACACGTACCACAAAGTGGATCATTCTATTGAAAAAATTTGATCTAGAGTTCATAAGAAAAAATTCCATCAAGGGACAATTCATAGCAAATCAATTAGCAGAGGTGCCTCTTCAGGATAACAAGCCTCTCACCATAGAATTTCTTGATTATTCGGTCTTTGCATTATCAGATCCATAAAAACTCAAAGAACCTAAGAAAGAAAGAGACATGTCATTGTTCTTCGATAGTTTGAAGTGCGAACAAGGGGGCAGAGTAGGGATTGTATTTATCACACCATAGGGTGCTCTATTGCCCTTATCATTCAAACTAGACTTTTCATGCACAAACAACAATACAAAATATGAAGCATTGATCCTGGGATTCCAAACAGCCATAGCAATCGGTATTAAAATACTGAATATATTTGGTTACTCCTTGCTCATAGTAAACTAGGTCAAAGGACTATTCCAATGTAGGTGCCCACTCCTGAAAACTTACAAGAAAATTGTTGACACTTACCTAGCCCGGTTGGAATGGTACGACATCGAGGCAATCCCTCATATGTCGCATAGATTTTTAGATACTATGAACTCTTTGGGATCCTTAATACCTCAAAATTCATCTGCTAATTTTACAACCATTCATGTGAAAGTTCTTTCGCACTCAGCAATACATCGTGAAGCTTTTGACAATCAAGAATCAGTAAACATGATCAACATTGAGCCAAATCAGGATTGGTCCTTCACAACCAAAGATTTCTTACAAATGGCACCTTGGGGTTCTTTGATATCCCAAGGACCTATGGAGTGTGGTGCAACCATACACCATAGATTTGTTCCTCAATCCATGTTCACCAGCTCGAAAATACAAGAAAAGGAAGCCATATTTTCTATAGAAGTTGTGGCTTATCAGGATTGGCTTTCCCAACTATGAGACTTCCTAAAGCTTGGAATATTACCTCAAGATTTATCACATACTAAAAGGTGAACGTTCAAATAGAAATCAATAAGATACTTCTTTCTAGGAGAAATCTTCTACAGACGAGGATATGATGGAGTATTACTCTGTTATCTTTAGCCCCAGGAATCATCCTGGGTAATTTTGCAAGCTCATAATGGCACATGTGGAGGGCATTTTAGTGGCATTGCCATCGTTAAGCACATATTGAGAATGGATTACTATTGGCCCACCATGGAAAGATACTACTACAAGTATGTCAATAAATGCAGTAAGTGCCAGCATCATGCAAATCTAACGCACTTGCCATCGTAAGCCTTATAAACCATTCAGGAAGCATGGCCATTCTTGCAATGGGTACTAGACTTTATTGGGAAGATCTCACCCCTGTCCTCATGCCAACACACATTCATCATAATGGCCACATAATACTTCACTAAATGGGTAGAAGCGATACCCTTAACATCAACAATTGGACCAAGGATTGCGAAGTTTATACTCCACAATATCATAAGTCATTTTGGGGTCCCTTCTAAGATAATATCAAAAATGGGCTATATTTCAAGAACAAAAATGTGTGTGCTTTAATGAAAAAATACCATATTTAGCACAGTTTTTCAATTCCTTATTATCCACAAGAAAACAGGTAAGCAAAAGCCTCAAACAAAATAATAGTCTCCATTTTGAGGAAGATGGTGTAAGACAATCACAAGGATTGGCACATGCAATTGCCTCTTACACTATGGGTATACAGGACTAGTATACGGATGCCCATTGGGGCAACACCATTTTCACTAGTATATGGCACGGAGGCCATCATGCCACTAGAGTTGGAAATTTTGACTCTACGCATAGCATTAAAGGACTTCATAGATGATGATGTTGCACGACAAGGCCGCCTTGATCAGTCGATGCTTCTTGATGAACATCGAGTAAATGCTTTAGAGCATCTTCACATTTACCAGAATCGCCTTGCGCAAGCTTACAATAGTAAAGTCCACCTAAGGAAATTCAATGTTGGAGATCTAGTGCTCAAAGAAAACTAGCAAAATTTGAATGTCGCCGCACCTGCAAGATAAGTTTGTGGTAAATTGGATAGGTCCATACATGATTTCATAGAGAGTTAGGCTGGGAGCATATCACCTTACATCATTAGATGGTGTTGAAGAGCCTGAACCTCTCAATATCATTCACCTAAAGGCATTTCACACATAAAACACAAAAACATCCAAATATGTCATAAAATATAAAAAATTCAAATATGTCATAAAAACAAAAACATTCAAATATGTCAAAAACGTAAAACAAATCATAAAAATATAAAATTTCAAAATACAATCAAAGGCTCCAAGGGTAATTCATCTCGCTTGGTCAAAAGAAATTCAAAATGCTCCAAGGTTATTCAAACCACTTGGTCAAATCCAATCTATTCAAAAGGCTCTAAGGTTAATTCAAACTGCTTGGCCAAAATCAATTTAAAGGCTCCAAGGGTAATTCATCTTGCTTGGTCAAAAGCAATTCAAAACGCTCCAAGGGTATTCAAATCACTTGTTCAAATCCAATCAATTCAAAGGCTCCAAGGGTAATTCAAACTGCTTGGGCAAATCCAATTTAAAATCTCCAAGGGTACTTCAAGCTACTTGGTCAAAAACCAAAAATCCCCAAATGAATAATAAGCCCTTTGGTCAAATTAAGCAAAAATACAAAAACAACATAAAAATAAAAAATACAAAAACAATTGCATTTCACATTTTGCATCCACATAATTGCATTGCATTTTCATATCCACTAACAATTGTATATGTCATGAGAACATTAAAAGTGATACCAAAGTTTGTCGCACAAATCATTCAAATCCATACCTCCATCAACACCAGTGTGTAATTGTGTTTTTCAACACAACCATTATTTGTTGCTATACATAATATACTAAGGTTTTTCGGTTAATCAACCACACCTAGTGATCTTATCAACTTTTGAGGAAAACAACTTTGATTAGTAGAAGGTAAGGTATAGCTGTGATAATGCCTTGGATATTCAATATCTCATCACTAATTGAAACACTAAAATCCTAGCTGGTACAAGGAAAATATGAAAGCTGCAAAGTGGTCTAGGTTACCTTAAGTGAAAAGGATTTTCCTTGCTTATCCCCCTATGCAACCGGTTTAAAGGTGCTAAGAATTGGCAAAAGGACAAGCTTTACCCTATCAAAATCCCTTGCTTACATCAAAATAAGCAAAATCCCAAAGCAAAGTACATATTCAAAAGGCCAAGCATACAGTCCATATTTCAAAGCAATAATCCAATAATCAAATCAAAAAATAAAAAAAAATCCTAGCTCAAAGAAAAATCAATCACAAAATAAATAGTGATTTTCATCACTACATATGAGAAAAATCAACAGTGGTTATCATCACTACAAAAATCCTAGCTCAAAGAAAAATCAATCAAAATAAACAGTGATTTTCATCACTACATATGAGCAAACATCCAAAGCAAAAAAGAAGCCAAAAGGGAATAAAGCTTGAATCCCTGGAATTCTCAACATTGTACAAAATTGGAAGGAGAAATCCTTACACATGACGATATGTCTACCACAATTGCTTTATACATTTATGTAGACCAATGTTTGAATGTGGATTATCTAGCTTAAGTAACCCAATAATGCCTAGTGGTATAGTCCAACTAAGTCCAAATTAAGCATGAGATGAACACTTGAGGATCCCTGATATTAGCAATGGGCTGAAAGAATCCTGACTGACATCGAAGGAAATTCTTGAATTCTATCTCAAAATATACAATCACTTGCACACATAGATATCATGAAAAACTAGGTCCATGGTAAAATCCTTACTTTTCAAAAATCTAAGGTGTCAGTAGATAGCTGTTTATAGGGTAACTAGAGTGTTTGAATCTTTGGAAAGCCCTAAAAATTCTTACATAGCAACAAATCATAACATTATTCACACCATCACTTTCTTTATAAGATTCTATAAATTAGGGTGTATCAACATAGTAGGACAAATACCGCATATATATTAGAAATAGTATATAGACATCCACTGACTACTTTATATATTTTAATTTACAGACATTACACACCATTACATCTCATATATGAATACTTAATCAATTCGTATGATAAAAGTGATTATTTAAATTCATGATTATTTTTTTTACTTTTTATGGTATCACCCATTAATATTGTCAATGTCATATGCATTTCATATGTTTTAAGTGATTAGAGCATACAGGTTCGTTTATACGATCCCATAACATAAGTTAGATGCATACAACTAAAGCAAAGTTAAAACATGCATTTAGCAATAACATCGCATCCACAAACACAATTCATTAATCGTTCATCATCACATCATAAAGCACATCATAAAACATATAGGCAATATCCATTTGCATACAATCATGAATTCACCATTTATCAAAATCAAAATACATCGCATCATATCATCAAATCATATAAGCATCTACACATCCATCTAAGCATCTTCAATGTCATCTATCATCTAACATATTCATCAAGTCAGCATAATACCATCATCGCATCATAGCATAAAACAAAATAACAACAAAAACATAAGCAATAAATGATACACATAATAAGTCCTGATGCAAAGATATCATAAAAGTATGTGTGTCAAGTCCATGGATGTACAAAAATGCTCATGGACTACAGTCATATAGGTCAATCGATCTCAAAAATGAATCAAGGACCAAATAAAGCATCAATCAAATACTGGGCTTGAGCTCCCTGCATCACCTCCTCTAGTGCCACCTCCCCCTGTGGTAGTGTCGCAAGTCGAATGATGTGAACCTATCGGTATCTTTGTCCAAGTTTGGGTCCTCTAGCTAGGATGGGTGGAAGACTGCCCCGAAATGGAACGACCACTGACCTACAAACCACCCGCACCGGGTGGCTCCTTAGGGACAATCCCATGCCTCATGAGATGCATCTAAAGAATGGTGATGTGATCCACATGTCCCTAGATCCACTCCTCATACTCATCCAAAAAATACTAAAGTTGTCCCACATCCGCTCCTAAACCTACCACTGGAACCTCATGTGGTGTAGAAGGAGGAACAACAAATTGTATCCTAGTATTGCAACCCCCAATAGTAGCCTACAGATCCTGTATCTGTGTTGTGATCTGCTCAATGGTAGCATCTTATCATTGTACCTATATCTTAGTTACCTAAATCTCAGCCTCAACCTCATACAGATGTGCTCTTAGAGGAGAGTCTCTCTCCTTGATCTCTAACTCCTTAGAAACGTCAAGATCCTCCACTACCACCTGCTCTACTGGCTGGCCCCATACCTCGGTCTTGGATCAGAATCTATGTCCTGTCGGACCTGCACCATCCACCCCGCCATCATCCTTGTGCCTTAAGCTACCGACACCATGCCACATCCGATCACCCCACCACTGAGTGTATGCCTCTATAACTCCCCCAGCCACTCTAGGGTCAACAACTAGGGCATCCTCCTAATCTAAAATATTTGTAATCTACCATGGAGGTAGATCCCCCTCTACTGTGAGGTGCATGTACAAGAATGGTACCAAGGGCACATCATGCTGTAACCCATACTGAAGAAGAACCCGAGAGTAGAAGAAGTACTCCTAGATGGTAACCTTATGGCCAATCGGCCATCGCTCACATTGTGTCTTGGAAGTAAAGCTAGCTGGATCATCCCAAGAAGGACACTCATGGTAAGTTCGCCATATGACATATCCCACCAAAAGTCTAGTAAAAGCATCCATGTAATGGTACAACTCCCCTACGAAAGTGCAGCTCTTGTTCTCCTCATGCTCTCAAGTCCATCTAGTAGCATAGCACTATGTTCAAGTGTCGATCACTGTAATCTCAGTCAGGAGCCCCTTAGGGCGATCTACCCTATTATGCTCCCATCCCCAAACCTGTAGGAGTAATCTATAGGCAATACTGACACATCCTCACTGGTGGATGTGGTACAACTTATCATAGCACTAAGCCAATAGTGATCTACCCCATGCATAGATGATAGGCTCATCGCTATCTAATAGATCCTACACCATCGCCAAAAGGTTCCACGAGAACCTCAAACCTGAACAATCCGAGATAAGAACATTGTCGATAACCATCAATAATATGACATGCCTCATCATAAAGACATGCTCCCCATGCCAACGACTGATAGAAACTCCTCCAAACTTGGTGTTCTTGAGATCATCCTTAGAATGTGTCCTGAACACTCGAGTGAAGACAGCCACCTGATCATTAGTGGCAGAAGAAATAATGGCCACCCCATCAAATGGAATCCGAAAGATCCTATATACATCCTCCGATGTAATGGTCATCTCACTGATCAGGAGGTGGAAGGTATTAATCTATGAGTCCCAATAATGGGCCAGGGTTGTAAGGTAATCCTGATCTGCCATGATGTAAGGTAGCCTAATGACATATTGTAACCCACAGGATTTGAACCACACCTAGTCCGTGTCATCAAATCTAGGAAGTAGCTCAAGTAGGAGCTTCGGGTCCTGAGCCCAAGAAGAGAGGATATAATAACAAAGGAAAATAAAATATAAACTATAGTGCATCTAAGGCATAAATCAAACAAAGCATAACAACATCAACACTCCTAAGTCTAAAAAACAAAGGATAAATGCATATAGTCGGGCAGCACAAAGCTCAGTAGTGGTTCAAAACTTTTAAAAAGAATAAAAATAATAAAAAATATGTCTTCAAAAAATCATAAAAAGGACAAAAATATGGCTAAGGGTTTAGCCGTTGCCACCTATAGCAGCCGAAACCTGGCCTCTGGAGATAGCAAACCCAACGGTCAAATTTTTGACCGTTGGGGTTCAAACCTAGCCGCTCTGAGCGATAGTGGCTCATAATCGACCACTCTGAGCAATAGCGGCCAAAGGGTGACACGAAAAACCCATGAACCCTTGGCTAGAAAAATGCAAAAAAATCCAAAAATTGCAAAATAACATTAAAAACACAAAATGGAAGGAAAAACAATTTGTTTTAAAGCAAATTCCCACTCAGGCATCAAAAACTAAACTAAGTTCAAAAATGGTTGACATGGCAGCAGCAGGTGAACAACAAAAAACTTGGGAACCCTAGACTAGAAACTACCAAGGCAAAGTAATGAGAACAAAAATGGGGACTAACCCACCATAGAAAAAGGTAAGCTAAGCCTAACTACGGAGTTTATTCATTACCAACATGTTTAGTTAGGTTCATTTTATCCATTACTTAGTGAGGTTTAGTTTTACTCAGATAAGAGAAAAGAGGATTAGGGTTTAGAAAAGAGAAATACCCGAGAAGATTCAGATCCTCTAGCAGCTGATGTCTCACCATGTGCAGCCATGTCCTCAACGCAAACAAACTCCAAAGTCGCAACCGTCGCTATCACACCAGAGCTCCCAAAGCAAATCTTCAACAGTGAAAATGAAAGGTCAAACCCTAGAAAATGCAAATTTTATATTTCTTTAGTTATGCCTTGGCCACTACTGATGTTAGTGGCTTGAACTTCGTGGCTGCTCAAGGCGACAACGACCATAAGCAGGAACTCAGAGGTCGCTGGACCTGATAGTGGCCAGATCCACAGATCAAAATAAGGGACTTCCTCCTTGAGGGATCCCACAAAAATAACAAATAAACACACTTTGATGGTTTAATATCATCATAATGTTCAAAATAACAAAAAAATCACATAAGAGCACAATCTTAGGTAGGCCTCGTACCCAGTTACTTACTCTGTCCACTCAACGATTGCAGCGATTTACACTCCATGTATTTCAGTGAGATGAGTAGATAACCATAAGGCCACTTGGGGAAAAATCAACTCATTTTGTAATTACGATGTGCCACCTTTCAACCCCGAAGAAGACCAAGATGGTCGGACTACTCCA
The DNA here is from genome assembly GCA_028583015.1 of Wollemia nobilis. Classification (NCBI taxonomy): domain Eukaryota; kingdom Viridiplantae; phylum Streptophyta; class Pinopsida; order Araucariales; family Araucariaceae; genus Wollemia; species Wollemia nobilis. The sequence continues at coordinate 10,012,709 of JAQPPZ010002969.1, read as the reverse complement.
CTGGTGTGAAAGGATCATCCTAATTCCCCTATGACATCAAAAATATTAAGCCAAAGTGATACAATCTAAACATAAATAGAATCACTCATCCTAACTCCCTAAGAAAGCTATTGATAGCTGGACCGCTCCTTGGGATAAGGATGGATGATTATCATAAACAATTGGAATCACACTTGGATGTGGGATTTCCCATTAAAAGCAACAAATGCTAGAAAGGAACCAAATTAGTCATATTGAGCAAGCGACTTGTTGTTTCATTCATTGTCATTTCTTCACCAAATTTATTATGTGAGGAAGTAGTTCAAAAATTCAACATAATAATAATAAAAATCAACAAAATATCACTCGATCATAGCAAAATCATGTTCGTCCTATGAATAATTGCATACAACAATCACAAATTTCCTTTGTTTGCTAGGAACGTAAGCAGACATGACATATTCAATTGTAGCTCTCCTATCGATCGGAACTATTATAGCAACTGAAGCTACCCAATTGAGTTTGAGGAATGAGTGCAATTTAACATGCCCAATCCACTGAGCTAAGTCCTCCAAACATTGATGCAATGATTCAAGGGATGCGTGCCATATTGCATGATTGGGCCATCCGACATTGATCAGACCATTGATCATCATACACCCTACAAATAGATTAGTCTACATTTTTGCTCAGCATTGTGTTTTCCACATAGCACATTGCAAAAAGGGGCATCTGTAGACACCTAAATTATGTCATGCTTAGGGGAGCTACTCACATAGACACATTCATAGGACCATAAGACATAATATTGGACTTTACAAGCATCAACAGTAGTTCTCACCACTCATTTGGTGCCTTTTCAAGCCATCCAACCCTAGCTACTCAAGCCAAGAGTGGCCATATCCTAGCCGCTCAAGCCTAGAGTGACCATACCTTAGCTACTGCAAATGACAACGGCTAGATATTAGTTGTTGTAGATGATAGCGACTAAAACCTAAAAGCAATTTTGCCAACAAACAGGCCTAATCACGGGTAGAAGTGGAAGTCTACATGCAATAAAGGTGAGCGAGAGTAACTTTGCATTCCTTTTCATGACCAGTTCACATAGGGGACTTGAGTTTGCATTTAAAATTTAGTTAATTTATCTCCAAGCATAAACAAAGGACAAAAGCTTCTCATGCTAACAACCAGTTCGCATAGGAGACTCAATATTGGAAGTTATATTTCAGTTAACTGGCCTCCAAACATAGAAAAGACAAAAAGCTTCTCATGTTAACTCACACTACCACTAAATCCTTATATCCACTAAATCCATCAAGGAAACAAAAGTATCTTTTTCTAGAAAGGGTATCTAACACCTGATCTATGAAAGGTAATGGAAAATGGTCTTTGTATGTCATCTTATTTAGCTCTCTATAGTCTACACATACTCTCATTTTTCTATTCTTATTAGGAACTATAACCAATGGAGAGACCCACTGGCTATCATAAACTGGGTAAATGAATCCTACCTCTAGAAGTTTTTCAATTTCTTCCTTTACAATATCCCTTAGGGCAGGATTCAGTCTTCTCTGGGGTTGTCTTACTAGCTTGACTTCTTCAAGTATAAATTACGTGGGTACATATATCGGGGTGAACTCCCGACATATCTTTATAGTCCCAAGCAAAAGCATGAACATGCTTCCGCAAGACAACTATCAATTTGTCTTGCTCTTCCCTAGTAAACCAACTTGTAAATGTTCAAAAATTTGCACTGGTTGGACTTCTATTTGTTTTGTATTTGGAAGGACTGAACTCACTTCTTCATACCTGGTGATTAGGGAGTTAAGAGGACATTGCTTGAGATGGAAGGAAATAAGAAGTTTTTGTTTCATTATTTTCTCGATGGAAGCATATCCTGTATGGAACAGTGAGAAGGAAAAATCAAGTGATGGTGCCACCCATGTGGTAGTGAAATAGAGTTTTCCTGTGATAGTACAGATAGTTCACCTTCCAAGTTTTGGTTCTCCTCATTCCTTAACAATTTTTGGATATTTAATGCTTCCTCTTCTAACCCTTGTTCATGCAGAACATTCATTAGGATAGTTTCATTTTCTGATTTTTCTGTGTCATTGAGGTCTTTTGTGTGTTCCCTTATTACCAAGGTGGCTAGTGTGGAAATAACCTCCTATGATTCTTCATCTGAATCAGGAAACCATAACTGACCTGAAAAATTGCTGGAGGGTCTTGCAGGAGGATACAGAGAGATCTTTTTTAGATCAATACCATTTAAAATAGTCATTTTTCCAGATTTGCAGTCTATGAAGGCTGCTATAGTTTCAAGCCAAGGTCTTCCCAGAATGATGGGATATCCATGTGCTGAATTTCTTGGCTGTAAAACCAAAAAATCTACATAGAATTCCCAAGAAGAGAATTCTATAGGGATATATTCAATGATACCTTCAGGTTTTGCAACTGACCTTTCAGCCATTTCTAAAACTATAAATGTGGGACTGAGATGTAATTGTTCCATTATATCCTTGGTCATGACATTTATTGTAGCTCCTAGATCTACTAAGACATTTGATATTGGTACTGAGCCTATGGTAGCTATGATAATTGGACTCCCTGGGTCACTATACTTTGGAGGTATTAGTTTTCCAGACAAGAGATCAGCTACCTTTCCTTCAACCTGAACAGTCTTAGGAAATGCTTTCTTTTTTCTTCTTGCTCTTCTAATGCACAAATATCGGATAGTACTTTTAATCACTGGTATATCCTTAATGGCTTGCAATAAGGGCAATGATATAGTTAAATTTTTAAGTTCCTTGACCAGGTCTGATTCAAAATTTTCTACTATGGTATTGAATCTTTCAGGATATGGAATTATCCTTGATGAAGGTAATTGTTCTTCCTGTGGTTCTATTTTTTCTTCTTCTTTCTCTATTGTTGGTTCCACTATAACTAGTTCCAAGGGTTCTTGCTCTTCATTTTATTTGCTTTTATTGGAAATGGGTTCAGGTACAACTTTTCCTGAACGAAGTTGGGTGTTACTACAATCAATAACATTGATTTCAACATTTTCTTCAGATTCAACCACATAGACAGGGGATGTCTGTCTCATGCTATTTGGATTAGTGACTGATTGAGCTGGAAGTTGAGGTTGTTTCACCTATTGTGTTTGTTGTGGTTGGTTTTGTTTTTCTTGAAATTTTTGATTAGGTGCAGGCAACAAATGCTGATTTTGACCTTGATTTCTTTGTTGCCTTGGATAGGACTAGTATTGTTGATTCCACTGTGGTTGATTTTGCATCCAATGTGGACTAGTCTGATTTTGATTCTAGGGTGGATTTTTTTGATTCCATGATGGATTTTTTTGACTCCATGATGGGTTGTTTTGATTCCATGATGGGTTGTTTTGATTCTAATTCCAGGCTGAATTACTCCAATTTGTTTGTGGCCATTCTTGGGAATTTGTCCATTAAGGATAATTCCAAGGACGTTGGGGTGGTTCTGATTGTCCCCAAGGTTTAGTACCAGGATTATGCCCCCAATTTGAAGAAAAATGAGGGGGATTTTGGTATTGAGAGAAATTTCCCCCTTGTTTTGGCCCAATATAGTTGAGTTCCTCAGTCTAACTTTCTAACACAGTTTTGAGTTGTGGTAGCAGGTGGCATTGATCAGTTGAATGCCTCTTTGAACAGATACTACAAATGATTGAGATAGATGTTTTATTCAAAGTAAATTCCTGCAAAGCATGTTTATTTCTACATCTTGGGCAATAAATTGCCAAAGGTTATGTGTTTTTTGCTTTTGTAGACATTTCCCCCAAAGTTGTGTTTAATTGCACTAGAATATCAGTTTTAAAATTTGCAAGTTCCTCTATTAGTTCCTTCACATCAGTGTCATTTGTATTTTTTTTTCTTCTTCCTTGCTTATTATGAGAGTAATTCCTGTAGAGATCCATAATTTCCTCATTACTGAGAGTATTTACATCTCCTCTTCCCATCAAATCCAATACATCTCTGGATTCATCTTGCAATCCTCTCAAAAAGATGGTTTTGCATAACTATGGTTCTACAAGTCCACATCTCCTTTGAACAAAGGAGAACCTATCAAGATAGTCTTCTAATATTTCATCATCTTCTTGTTTAATCCTAAATAACTCATCTTTCTTGTTCCTTACACGATAATACTCTTGATATTTGTCTAAAAACATAGTTTCCATTTGATCCCAAGTTCGGATGGAATTTGGCTCTAAACTCATGAACCAGCATAATGCTAAGTCCTTGAGTGTTGAGGGAAAGACCTTAAGTTTCTGATTGTCATTTACATAGTCATAGGTTTGACATACTACTTTGAATTCAAAAAAAAATTGATCAGGATCTTCAAATACAACACCTCGAAACGTTGGAAGTACTGAAGGTGAAATGGTTTTCATGGGAGAGTTTTGTGCTGGGTTCAAACGAATAGGATATTCAAATGTTCTGGAAGGTTGGGGCATATCTTGATCATCTCCTTCATTATGGACATAGCCATGTTGGCCATATCTATCCAAATTTTGCCATAGTTTCCTGTTCTTTGGGAACAGTTAACCCTATCCAAATTTCACTCTCAAGAGGTCCAAGACCCTTTGTTTATGATGAGTCTGATGATTCTTATTTCTTAGGATGTTCTAATGATACTGAAACTGGTGTTTTTCCTTTATCAGAATGTTCTAATGATGGTGAGACTAGTGATTTTTCTTTCAATCTTTCTGGTAATTCAAACACAGGTGATTCACCCCTTAGGCGTGAAGATCTCCTTAATGGAACAAGCCAGGGATCCTTTTGGGTAATTCTACCTTTTTCATCCCTAGACTTACTCATTCATGTTTACTCTAAAATGACATAAATTATAGGTCAATAGTTGTTATTTTAACCAGCTGTTCTATTCAAATTTTAATCTGAATTTTCATAGTTTAGTCTAATTAACAACTATTGGACTGTTATTACCTTCTAACAACCTAATTCCCCAGCAACGAAACCAAAATGATGTGTTGTCGTTATACACATCATTAATTCTCAATGAATTTGTCAATCTAGGGCTGTGTACAAGGCTATCTGCAGAAGAAGGGGTAAATAGGGTTATAACTTAGGTCAATCTAGGGCAACAGGTCTTATTGGTGAAACCAATTGTGTGGGGGGTTTTAGGACATTCCTATATCTAAATTGCATGAATTAAACCTTAATCTAAGTTGTAGAAATGGAAACTAATCATTAACTACAGAAATGAAGTCCTAATTACAATTGCAGAATGAGACCTAATTATGTTGCGAAAATAACAATTGCAGAATTGAAAGTCTGATTCTAATTGCAAAAAGGAAATCTATTTACTTTTGCAAAAATGAAAATCTACTTCTAACATGGAAATGAAACTGTCAAGGCTCTGTAACAGAAGGTTGTCAATATTCTATGCAGGGGTTGACAGCAAAACATAAAATGCAAGAAATTACAAAAAATAGTAAATTATGGAAAGGAAAGTCTGCAATAAATTGAAAGCTTTGCTGAAAGTGGGGATTACAACCAAATCATTAATCACAAAACATAAAATAAGATAATATTACATATATCATTAGTTGTTTACAAAGGAATGAAAGGACAAGTTCTACAACTCATTCTGCTGTAGCAAAATCAGAATAAAAACCTACTGTTAGTCCTCCTCCTAGGTCTAGAAGTGGCCAACCTCTTTGTCCAGAAGAAGGTATGAGTCTTTCTCTCTCTAGATCTTAATCACACTCATTTACAAGCAATATGAAATATAAACAGTATACTTTTATTGATTCAAGAACATGATTACAATAATGCTGTTGAAAACTGTTACAGGACTGTAACAGTCACTTTCTGATTATCATCTATTATTCTCTGATTTCTCTATCTTCTATTCCTCTTACTCTTCTACTTACTACTTCCTAGCTCAACCTGAACAGGAGCCATATTTATAGATGTCCTAAGATTTACTAACAAGCTGAGAATATCTCAAAAAGATCTAATCCTATTATGCTACAACAATTCCTGGTTTTATCCTAGAAGAAGATCATATTTTGATCTTTCCATAAATGGTGGCTTTGGTTAGCAAGGACGGCAAAGTCATATCTGAGATATTTCCCTTTATCCTTTTCAATCTTTATTTCCCTTTTTCCAATGTCAAAATTTGGTCAATAAGTCAAAAAGCACATTCTATTTTCATTTTGAAGATAAGTGGCTCATTCCGAAGATACTGCAATTCTCATTTCGAAGATCCGCTCATTCCGAAGATACTACAGTTCTCATTTCGAAGATCCGCTCATTCCGAAGACACTGTGTTTTCTCATTTTGAAGATATCTGTTCATTCCGAAGAGACTTCGAAATGAACAAATGTGGGCTCCTTAAATGATTTCCTCTACATTTCTCATGTGGGTTACTTCTCAGGATCAGATTCCAATGGTCTTCATATCTTCCCACATGTGAATTCCATGCCTTGCCATTCATTGGCAGCTGGCTGGAATTTACATGGGAAAACCTAGTTTTTGCTGCATAGTAACAATTTTCTTGAACTATTGCCAGATTTAGGTAAAATGAATGCTTGAGACATATCAAAACATGATTAGTGAAATGTTGTTATTAATCTAAGCATATCTCATTTTAGCAAGTCATAACAAAACAACATAAAACTTATACAAAAAGCTATAAAAATTAGAATATAGTATTTTAGATACATTCATCATGCAAATAGTTAATACACAACATATTGAATTAACTTAACTAGCATATTAGATTAAACATAAGATTTTATAGGCAATTTCAGTGTTCAAAACATGTTATGATTGAGGCATTTTCAGGCCTCATCATATGCTTTTTCCTTGTCTTCCATTTCATCTTGTATTTTTAATAACATTGCAAGTAGAGTAAAAGAGCAGTGCGTGCATCCCGGGGTCGCTACAATAGCAATTTTAGAGGTATTTATTCTTTTGGATTCACGGTGAAAGATTCATGTTTTTTTTTTGATATGCTAAAGATATCTTTCATATGTTAATAATTTTTCTATTAATTAATGTTTAAAGTTTGCGTGGCTTCGTATATACACGCTTGATGATTATTATGATTTTTGCTTGAGTTTGGAAAGTTGTTTTCGGACCTCTATGGAGCTTGGCTTAAGGTAATCCTTATTTTAGTGGCCAAGCTAGGTTTTAGTGTCACTTAAGGTTATTTTGATCGATTTTCTACTTTGGAGCTTTTAGTTTGTGATCCTTAGTTTTTAGAGGAAAGGTCTTTTCTTGTTATAAGACTTTTACACCTTAGAGTCCATCTAATCGAGCAAAGGATAAAATATCAAAATGAGTGTGGGAAGGAATCCACATTATCATAGTTGTTTGGTAGTATTGTAGTTAGTTTCAGATGACCTTTGATATCTTTGTTTTATACTGTTGATCCATCACCTATCAGAATCTATTTTAAGTGGTGTTTTATTCGTGGTTTTATAAGTTTGTTTGTCATCTTCAGTTGATAGGAGGGGTGAATTGTATCCATTTGCTTTTGTACCATTACATATCCTTAATGATGTTGAGATGCTATTATTCAATAACTAATGATTTTTTTGGGCTTTACATAAGGTTACCTACATAAATTAAGATGGATTTTTAGTAGTTTAAGTAGACATCACCTTTGTTAGGTAGTGCAGGTGTTCTTACATTTTTTGGAAGGGTCTTGTGGTGGGGTGCATGTGATAGAAGGAGAGTGGGATTTTGGGAATACCATCATTCTTCCTTGCTTGATCATTTTAAAACCTAGATAGATAGAATAAACCTTACCATGTGGTTAAGTAGTGTCTTTGTGCTTGTTGGTCACAAATCTACCTAAGTATAAAAGGGCGCTAGAAGGAGGGCCTGAATTAGTTTATTTCAATGTGATTTAAATGCTATAGGGATTTAAATTTTGAATATTTCATGCCCTATTGATTATTATATTTAGCCCTATTTTAATAATACAAACTTGTAGTGTTAAAATTAGGACATGAATTGCTATGCATTGTTCTAACGCTTTTGATTTTTCATACAGGAATAATGTGTTTTGATTTGATTTTGAAAAATTTTGGTCTTGACTAACGAGGTTGTTTCCCTGCAATTACTTTCATTTGATTTTAATGGATACATCTCTTGGTTGATGCTAACATGATTATTCATACGTTACATGTTTGATATTTGCTAGTCATTTCATGCTTATTTGTAAGGAATTATTTTTTCTAAAATGTATTTGTTGTCGGTATTATGCTCTTCACTTGCATGTAATGTGATCTTGTGAATTAAAAAGCCTTCAACATTATGAGTATGCTCTTCACTTGCGCATATGCGATATGGTGAATCAGAAACTAATTTACATTTTTAGAATATTGCTTTGTCATGGTTCCTTCTTTTATTCATGACTAACAAATTGGTTTTAAAGTTATATTTTAAGTTTTACTAATGACGACATATGATATAAGAGCTGAAGTAGCATATTTAAGAGAAAGAATGGTATCTACGATGGAGGATCATTGTAAGGGTTTGTCTATCCATGAGATACCCTATCAAATTCCTAAAATGTTATTGGAGTTTCTACGATGTTTTAATCAAGAGGTGCCACTAGGATACTTGCAAAAATTGTATGTCTACAAGAATACATTATGTCAATTCCAAATTTTATATGAGGAGGTGTTTTGTAAGTTATTTGCATACATTTTGGATGATAGACCATTCTTTTGGTATGGCCAACTACCCATGGAGGTTAGGAATTCTTGGATACAACTAGAAACAACCTATCTTTATCATTTTGGTAATCAGGTTGACTTAGAGATGTTGAAAAATCAGTTTACCTCCATACGTAATGAGCCTAATGAATCCTTGAGTCAATTCAACAAAAGATTTTGTGAGTTGCACTCCCAAATGTGGGAAAATTTTAACACATCAGAAAAGAAAGATATTCAAGTATACATGGGAGCCATACACCCCAAACTTGCTACATATTTAAAGAAAAACTTGGATGACCTATCTCTAGAGACAATCTATGAGATCTTGGAAAAGGTAGAACAAGTTTTTGAAGAAGAAAAGGCACAACATGTTCACATGAGAGATTGTTATTTTGGAGTTAGTGATGCCAACCTGCACCAACCATAAAATATAGCACCCTCCATTTCGATAATACTTAAGGTAAATGATCAAGGGGGATGAATTTGAAGGTCCAAATGTTACAACCACCTTAGATGTAGTCCAAGAGGAGGTGCAAATTGCTAAGTCGATATCCACCATTGAGGATTATGTAGAGATGATCTCATTCATAGAGATACATGATTATTTAGATGAAGGGGTTCTAAATTCAACAATGTTTGAAATATGTGATAGGACGGAACCTACCATAGAATTGGATGAAGTGGTTGAAAGTGAAATTGGAAGAAAACCAATAAATGAATTTGAGGATATGATAGAGTTTCACCACTTGTTCTTGGAAGATACTATTGATGAGATGTTTGAAATTAATGACCAAGAAATTCTTCACCCTCCAAATTGTGATGAAACGAAATCATGGGTTACCAAGTTGGACTATGATAGCCTTACAAATTTGAATTCAAAAAATGACCCACTTTTGGAAATAATTGAACCATCTAAGGAAGGTGAAGGTGAATTTGATGAGAAACACATTGATGAATTTGAAGATGTTGAAGAAGTAGTTGAACATCACCACTTGACTTTGGAATATGATTATTATGATGCTTGGAAGAAGTGGGAAGAATACACTCACTCCAAAACTGCTAATGAAACTTGTGTGCCAATTGATATACAGGACAATATAATCGCCTACTCAAAGGAAGATATTACAACTCCTGTACAATTTGAGGATTTTTTGGAAGAAGGTTTCAAATATCATCAAATTTTGGAAGATTATAATGATCCTACTACCAAGGACAAAGAAGAAAGTGAATTGATGAATGAATCAAAAGATCATGTCACAAATACCACGGAGTTTCATCCCACAAATTTGGAAGATAATTTTTACAATGGTTGGGGAAGATATGAAGATGTGTTATTTCCTCACACCCCTATTGATGAAACTGCTATTCCAATTTATATGCAGGATGTTGAAACCTCTACTTCATATGAAGATCTCACATTCACAAGATTTGAGAAGGTTACAAAATTTGATCATGTTGAATATAAATTCATTGAATATTCGGATACAAGTTTGCATGATTATTTTGAGGATTCAAATGAAGAGATACCATGGATAGTGAACAAATAATTGGAATTAAATGACAAAGTGGTTGATCTATTAGAAGCAACGCAAGTGATTTATCATGAAGATGAGTTACTTGACATACACTTTGACCAAGAATATTTGAGGGTTGAAAAGGATGGGCATGTTTTCAATTGGGTGCCCAATTTTGGTATGTTTGATGAACAAGTAATCAATGAAGAATATGAAGACCATGAGGTGAAAGAGGGAATTGCAAATCCTCATAAAATTTTGGTAAATGAAAATGTGAAAAAGGTAAAATATAAACCTTTGTGTCCAAACATCCAAGATTTAGGTGAAGATTTATATAATTCAAATGATATTTATGATGAAATGCCATTGAAGGTGAATGAAGAACAAGGATTAATTTCTAACCACACCTTTGATAACATTACTTTAATGAAGGAAAAGGAGCTTGATGCACTTGAATTGGTAAATCAAATTCATCAACAATTAATTCTTGAACCTAGGATAAAAACTTCTAATGATCCCCATTTAGTAAATATCCTAGATGCTAGTAAATTGTTGCACAATTTTGATTGGCCTAAGAACATGGAAAATGAATTGGCTTTGAAATTTTTAGAAATAGGCTCTTGCTTACAAAATTTCATTTTGGATAAAGAAAGCCTAGTTCTAAATCATGAATGGAATTATGAGATGTACACCTTAAAGAATATACAAGAAAGAATTGAAAATCAACCATTGTCTAATCAATTTGGTAATTTGAATCTCACCTATGAGAATACTAATGGAACTAAATCTAATTGGTGGGGTGAGAGAGGAAAGTTGAAGTTGGTTGCATTGTTTGGTCTAATCTTGTTTTTGTTTGATTCCTTCCACATTTGGAATGTGTATCACATTATATGTCTTTTGGAATGCTCAAATCATGTTTGGGATCTAGGGAAGTGACAGTTCAAACTGTGCATCATATTGTACCATATTGTACATTTGTATATAGACTTTGTTTTTTGGTTTTGGTTTGTGTTTTCAAGTTTCATTTTTGGGATTGCATTTTGGTTTTGGGTTTTAAGTTTTGTGTGTTGGTCCTTTGGACACTTTTGGTTTGTATTGAAAAAAAAAAAGGTGAGATGTCAAATTATGTCCTTATGAATGTTGACTAAGACTAATAGAATATGAAACATCGGAATTGCATTGCAGAAAGCTCCACGAGTATCGCAAACACATTAAATAATATCGTTTGGAACTTGTGATGCATGAAGTGGTCAGTTTTACAAATTATGGCAAAGGAGGTGGTATACTCCATCCACATTTCAAAAAGAGCAATGCATTCACTTATATCCCATGTTACATTCCACATTGCATATACATTTCATCTCAATTGCATATACATTGCAAATACAATCATTGAAAAGGTGTCGAATCCTCTTAGGGTTATTACATAACATATGTTAAAAGGATCCTAAGGTTGGGAACTGATGCCCTAACTATCTTGAACCAAACAAATTCTACACATATTAAAGAGGATATTGAGCAAAATGGTCAAAACCATACTTGGAAGAAAAGGTGAGGCGAAAGGAGTATTTCGTGTCTGTCCTATCATGCAATATAATCCTTAAAATAGTGGTTTTACCACTCCCATAGTGCTTAAAGCCTAAAATTAGAGTAGTAAGGATAGGGTTAAATCCCCATTGAACTTAGGTTGAGGATCCAACTCCCCAAAGCTCTCATTTGACCTTCATGGAGTAGTAAGGATAGGGTCTAATTCTCATCTCGCTTAGGTTGAGAATTTGATTCCCCAAAGCTTCTATTTTGCCTTCATCACGCTTTAAGAAATTAAAAGCGTGATCTACACTCAAGAACTTGAAATTCCAAAGAAAATATTTTTCATTCTACTTTCATTTCATCATTAATATTGGATTGGAAGGATTGTACTACATGTCCCTTGCAAGGATGGGTAGTCATCCCCAAGGTTCAAGAAATCAAAAGTAAAGCCAAATCCTGGATTATGGGGTTAATCTCCACTGGGTCTATAGACGCTTGACTGGCAGTGGAGTATGCTCATGTGTGGAAACATGTCTTGTCTAAAAGCAAGACCACTGACTGCTCAAAAGGACAGGCTAGCCTGACAGTTTCATCCATAATCGGTTAAATCATTTTGTTTAAGATGAGGTAATGAACTCCAAATCAGAGTAGTAAGGATAGGATTAAATTCCCATCTCTCTTAGTTTGGGAATCCTATTTCCCAAAGCTCTGATTTCACTTACACTTGCACATGGGTTCAAGATGGTAGTGACACATAACCAACTTTGGGATCTAGTAAATTAATTCAGTATACACATATTTGGTCTTAAGAGGGTTTGACAGTTTTAATATGTTTTTTCATAGTACTAGAAAGTTTGAGCCTTTGCAAAGTGGGTTGTTATATCTCTAGCATCTTCACAATACATTAAATCCTACAGGAATCATCCATAACTTCTCATATGCATGAATCATAAGTGAAATAGATGATGGAATGTTGATCATTTTCAAACGATAAGGAATGAATCACACCGCACACAATGAGCTAACGCTGAATAATTCTAATACTTCATGTATTTCTCATCTCGTTTCATTCTTTGGATATTTGATGACGCTTGTGTTTGAGTTTTGAAGGTTTTTAGGTTGGGTTCTTATCGAAATGCTCAGGAGCATTTCCCAGTAGAGTCCCCATTTGTTGTGGTTGCTCCACAACGTACCCCAAAATTGGGGACCCACCTTTTTATTTTTGGTATTTGGGTGTTTGCATGTTGATTTCGAGTGTCTAATGCTCGGTTTGTTTTGAATTTGCATTTATCATTAGTTTTTGTCAGTAGCTTTTTCTTGTCGACGATATTTTATTGTCGATGACTTTTTCTTGTCGATGATATTTTATTGTTGACGACTTTTTCTTGTCGACGATATTTTATTGTCAATGTTTCTTTTGTTGTCATCTTGTGGTTGACGATTTTTATCATCATTGTTGTGTCGGCAAGTTTTTCATCGATTTTGTGGTTAGTGTTTTCGTGGTTACTTTTTGGGTTTTCTTTCATTTGTGTATACCAAAAAAAAAAAGAATCATGTGTGGTGGTTTTGTGTTAAATTCCCTATTGATAAGTATAGCAGTCAACTATAAGAGGGGTCATGAGTGGGAAAAGTCTACTCCGGCCTATATATCGGTCATGGGGATTTCTCACAATAACCAAATCTAAAAAAAGAAACACAAAAAAAATAAAAGATAAAAGAAATTCAAAATAAATAAATTTAAAATGGAATATAAGCACAATATGTATATACATATATACATAAGTACGTATATAATAATAAAAGAAAAAAAAAAAAAAAATGAAAAAAAAAAAGGGAAAGAAAATTCTTGTGTGGGAAAGTGTATTATTCTAATACATTGCTTTCATTTAAAACCTATGGCATAGCTTAGGTTTAGATTTTGAAGCGTTAAATAAATATTGATCTCTGTTTGTTAAATGTGTAGGTTTTAAGGACAATACGAAACAACGATGACCAATGGAGGCTATACGCCGGAGCATGGTCATTCTAAAATAGCTAGCATGCATTGACGTTGTTTGAGCAGCGATGGTTTGAAATCGTAGGGCAGAGAAGTTAGCGTTGACGATAAACATGAATGTGGCAGTTTGGAGCGTAGTGCCAGTATCACCGGTTTTCGAAGACGTTGACGCTAGGCGTGGTGGCCGAGCATTAAAGAAAAGAGATCGCTGGGCACCGACGATGTAGACGGTCGTTGAGGTGATTTTTGGTTGTAGTTTCTATTCGTGGACTGAGAGACGATGAATTATCAAATGACAGCATATGGCTAGATGCCAAATCATCGAGTATTGTTTTGAATAACAGCGAGACAAGGCTTACAAGCGATACACATCAGCCACGATCCACGGGACAGTAGCAAGTGAAGACAACATCATGACAAGCATCGGATAGCATTTCACAGTGACATTGGCGGCGATGTAGAGAATAGCGATAGGTATTATGAGGTATTCGAACGCATTATCTTTGGTGTTGTGGGTTGTAGTCGTCGATAAGGTCAAGGTGATTGTTTTAGCATGAACACAGCAACAACAAAGCGTGGTTAAAAGCTCACAGTGGACGACAAGGAAAGGTCATTCAGGGACTCCCAAGACTGCAGATGTAGAAAGAGTACTCGACGAAGATCAAGACTGAAAGAGGAGCTCGTCATTTCGAATTGGCAGGTTTCAATCGAAGTCGTAGTACAGTTCAAAGAAACTTACGACAGCATCCCGGTGTGGTATGCAGTTGACGATAAGGACAAATGTGTCGAAAATCATCTTTGGAAGGTAATGTTGGGCAGATTCTATTGTTCATGAAGATGGAAACATCGTCGACGACCAAGGTGTCTGTTATAGAAGAAAGGTATTCGTGGCAGCCAGCGTGGCTCACAGTCTAAACATCCAGTGAAGAGGGCTAACATTTGCTGACTATATACTCCATACGACGCGTGAAAGAATAACGTTCTCAGGGTATAAATGGTAGTGAACAGCAGAATGGTGTATCTCGCGGCCGGTGTTAGCATTCTGACAAACGTGATAAACAGGCTTTACGTGACAAACCAAATTCGGCATAGCCTATGTTTGGTAACCACGGAGGTTAGAGGGGCACAAATCGTGTGGGCCCAGGATATAACATGGCAGTTACAGAGATGACATGGGAATAAAAATTACAGTGGCGGCAGGTTATAGCCAGACGTTCGAAGGTATATTTAGATAGTGACACTCGGGTGTTTAACAACTACAGTGTGGTTGGCAGCCATATTAGATACATGTGAGAGTAGCAACGATTGCAGGTATAGTCGAAACCCGGACTCACCAGAATGCATGGCACGAGGTAGGTCAATTGGGGTATACCAGGCATGGGTTGTCTATAGCCCATTGGGCATTCAATCCTATAGGGGGTTGGAAAATTAAGAAGAAAACAAGCATATGGTAGATGGTCATCATTTCACTATTATGGTCCAATACTTTTGAATAAGAAAGGAGCCTAATATTTAGGCCTCCAAGTGGAGTAAAAAAGGGAATGGTGCCATTTGGCTCATGCACCCATAATATTGGTGAATAAATATTTACGGACGTTTTTAAAGGGCATTATAATAAAGTAATAAAGGTAGCACATTCGCAAGTGAGAAAAGGAGCTAATGACGATTACTTTTCATAGGAGGAAAATGAAAATGGTGCATGTCGAAGACAAAATGAAAACGCCTCGAAATCAAATGAGGCAAAACAAAACTATTGCAAGGAAAACGAAATCAGAAAGGGAAGAGCCAAATGTTTCAAAATAGGTCAAACAAAGAGTTTCAAGAAAACGAAAGGGCATATGGAAAACTTCAAATACTACAGCGAAATACAGCCAGAGGGGGTTGGAAACTTTTTCAGAGAAGATTGCAGGAATGAAGGCAAGGCCTTGGCACTGGGTTTTTCTGGATATTTTTCCTTCCACATTGGACTGGTTCCTTGAGAAAACCAAATTTCTGTCATGTTAAGCACATATTTTTAATACAGAAAATTTCATAAAGTTGCATTTTATGGGCAAGAAAGGAGGAGTCATTTTCTGCATGCAAGATTAAATGTTTAGTTTTTCCCCTTTTCAAATTTTAGGCTTGTAAATGGAGTTTATGCAAGTTTCTTGGTTGCTTCATGCTAATGTTTAAATCTGAAAAATCTCATTTAAAACCCTAGAAGCCAACACTTACCTTATTCGGATTGTGCTTGTTTTGAAAGTCCAATAGGTTAGGTTGCATGCATGAAAACCTCACATCTTCGGTTTTGTCAGAATAGGATAGCATCAAACTGAATGTATCTTGTGTTCCATTTTCTGCATTTCATTTTCATTTTTCTGGATTTTATTTTTCCAAAAATTTTTATTTTTTTAATTTTCAGGCATTAAAATAAACATTTAAAAAAATTCAAAATCCAAAAATAATTTCACCATTGCGTAGGTTATACTTCAGACTTCCAATACGCACTTTGAAATTTCATTTTCGGAGTTGTTTAGTATTTTTTAAAATTCATCGAAGTTGCTATTTTACTGTAGATTTTAAAAATCCGAAAATAGAAAATTTCCATTTTAAGGTCAAATTTCATTTTTTCAGTTTTTTTTACACTCATGAGCCTATGATGACATTCCCTTCATGAAAAATCCAATTTCATTGAAGGAGTTATGTTTTATGGCATTTCACAAATTTCCATTTTTTGGGCCTAAAATTGCCCTATCTTCATAAAAATTCTAATTTTACGAAAGAGGGGTAATTTGAGTATTACATTGAAGGTCATTTCTTCAAAGCACTTAATTGTTCATCTTAATGAAAATTTGATTTCATTTAAGAGGGATAAGTTAAAGTGACATTTAAAGTCTTTTATTTAAGGCCATAAATTATTGCCTCTTTGTGAAAACCTATTTCACCAAAGAGGGATAGTTTATCGATCACATTGAAAGCTATCTTCATCTTGATGATAAGAAGCCATATTTGGATTTGATGCAAGATAAAATATATCTTAAAACTCTCAAGATAAAATGAATTAAGACACTACATTGTGGTCATATGAGGGCCAACTCACATTTGCTTTATTTTGGTTCAATGAACAATCACTAAAGTTTCATGGTAAAATAAACCAACATTGCCCCTTGTTTACAGTTACTTGCAATCACTAAGGTGTTCCAAGCCTTTAAATTGAATATCTTTATTTTAGATTACTAATATACATATGCAAATGGTAATATAGTGGAGACCTTGGAGAAGTTGTTTGTTTAACTTCTTTGTAAGAGGGGATTTGGAACCCAAATCCTAAGGGAGTGTACTTTCACAATTGGGTGAAAATACCACTCAACACATATCCTTAATGATGTTGAGATGCTATTATTCAATAACTAATGATTTTTTTAAGACATTTATTTTTTTGGGCTTTACGTAAGGTTACCTACATAAATTAAGATGGATTTTTAGTAGTTTAAGTAGACATCACCTTTGTTAGGTAGTGCAGGTGTTCTTACATTTTTTGGAAGGGTCTTGTGGTGGGGTGCATGTGATGGAAGGAGAGTGGGATTTTGGGAATACCATACTTCTTCCTTTCTTGATCATTTTAAAACCTAGTTAGATAGAATAAACCTTACCATGTGGTTAAGTCGTGTCTTTGTGCTTGTTGGTCACGAATCTACCTAAGTATAAAAATATGCGCCCTAGACCCATCCAACATTGAAATACCAAAGGAAAGAGATGTCCTTCGGGCCAATCTCTAGAGAGGATTGGTTCCCTTACTAATCTAAAATTTGGTGGAAATCTTAGGGATAGAAATTAACCGAAATATATGGGAAATATGGTTGTAAGCTAGGAAAAGAGAATAGGGATAAACTAACAGCTAAATAACAAAATTGATTTTTAATTCATCAGAAAGAATAATATAAGAACCAATCACATATCATACATATAATTTCTAGTTAGCATTTCTACATTCATTTCTTCATTAACGATTAAATTCAAATGCAAAATTTTAACTTATATAACAAAGGTAATGAATATAGCAAAAATAATAGGTAGAAACCAATCATATACGTGACTGATCCAAGAACCAGAGTCCAAAAGTATTTCAATTGATAAAAAAAATTAAACTTAAAGATTTTTTTATAAGAAAGTTCTTCTCCCATTTTCTTACATCAAGTTTTTTAGTTTTTATATAGGATTTTGCCTCTGAAATTTAATAAGCATTAAATTAAATATTGGCCAATCAAAGATTGATCAACAACAACATTCTTTTCAAGAACAACAATGAACAAATCAACAAACATCTTGGGGAGCAATGATCCTTCTTTAGTGGAGAGTGCCTTGGAAATTAGCAAGAAATCAGCAAGAAGGGACGATGAAAATTCATCCCAGAAGTCGGTTTATCAAAAATGAGCATTTATCATAGTGAATGGAGCCTTGAAATCAATAGGATCAAACCAAAAGCAAACGTGTAGTATTTAATTTTGGCCATTCTTTAGCAATAATCTAGGAGATGTTACTTTCTTTACCCCATGAATTTAATTCACCAATCCTCCATATTTTCCAAAAATGATCTGCACTTAAAGCATGAAAGAAATGATTATCACTTTCAAAATGGACTTTCGATCAATCTTGCACTCGAAATGAGCTTTCACTTGAGTTACGTCCAAAATGTTTCCACTAGGGCATTTCACCCAAAAAATTCTTTCATTAAGGAACTAGGAAAAATAGACTTTCACTGTGAAAAGAGATGAAATTTTTTTTTGCTCCAAATTGGGGCAAAAATGGAATTTTGCTGTGACTGGAGAAAAAATTCCCAAAAGATGATTTTGCTGGTGCCTGAGTGAAAATGGAATTTCGTTAGAAAAGGGGTGAAAATGGAATTTTGCTGGTGAAACTTCTTGGAAGTGATTTCACTGGTGAAAATTCCAGAAAATGAGTTCACTGGAAAATATTCCTGGAAGATGTTTTTGTTGCACCTGGGGATTTTGTTGGTAAAACTGCCAGAAATGAATTTCACTACGAAATTCATTCTATACTTACGTAAAATTTGAAAAAATTTAGATATGGAAAAATGAATTCCCGACCATGGTTCTCACTCAATAAAATGGAATTTTGTTGTAAAGAAGGGCAAATTTGAATTTGACCATCAAGATGCATGAATTTTGGCAAAAACCCCATTTTTTTGGTGAAAACGTTTTAATTCTATTTTCTCTAGCGAAAATGTTCTTCCTTATTTTCGTTAGTGCATACATCCTTTTTTAATTTCACTAGTGGAGACACCTTTGTTAGCGAAGTCATTTGAAGTCTGACTCTTTCCAACGAAAATTTCTTTATTGGTGAAAGCACATAAAGAGGCTTTAAAATAAAGACGTATAAATGTGCAAAAAAATTTAGCAAAAATACCAAATGTTGAAGAGAACAACAAAAATTTAGAATTCATGTTTATACTTTGAAGTTCTTACAAAAAAAATTAGTGTGGTAAAACTGCCAACACCTTTTGTGGCTCTTGAGGTATTCAACTTGTCTGGATGCAATCAACCCTAGGTCTTTATCCATTAGGCTCAACTCTCACCTCCACTCACTACATGAGATGATTCACTTTATTTAGCAACTTCCTATTGTTCTCTTTTTGCCTATGCTCATTCCTCCTACTTCCTAAGATATGCTCTAGTGGTTTCATATACTACAACCACCTCAATCCAAGAATCCAAATCAAGCGTCAAATAATAATGGAGTGAATCAATAATGAAGTGCAATGCATGGATCTGGTCCAGATGATGTGATTGACTCTCTTGCTCAGCTCCAACAAGGATGACTCAATGTTGGTGAGCTTCTTCATGAATGGAAACACCTAATATTTTATAATTTTTTCTATCCAACTATCAATATCTAAGGTATCATCTATGAAATCTCTCTAGGCTACCTCCAGCTCTTGCTTTGGCAAAATATCCTCATGATTATTCGTGAAACTCGAGAATCTGACATAAGCTATGGCCTCAAAATAAATGAGTAAAATACAACACTCCTCATACACATCAAGCAACTTACAACCTTCTCTAGATATATCCAATCTAGAAAAATAACTACGCAATTTTATCTAAGCTTTAGACCAAACTCAGTCCATCCCACTCATGGGTTTACATCAGAGATCAGAATGAGCTAACAACTGAATTTTTAGTGCCATATCCAGTTTTGGTTCTAGTTGCTCCTTAGCATATTGTAATTATTCCTCACCAAATTTAATTATTGCTCATGCCTATTGAAGATATAGGAGAATCAAGAGTGCTTTCCCTACTCATTTTTTGCAATACTCAGTCAAAATACGACAAGCCTCTTTGATTTTCTCCTTGGAGAAACCCACTAATTGCACTGCCTTTTTAGCCAATTAATTCTATAAAGTTTTGAGTTGGGTAGACAATGCTTACACTTGCTGTTCCACTCCTTCCTAGGCTTTTTGGTGTTTCTTAGCCTCTTGCCTATATTTTGCAATTTCTTTCTCCAAGACATCTACCTTATATTGCCAACTCTCTACCTTTGATGTCACTATTTCTATTTATACCATATGTTCAGCTAGAGCATCTTCCAACTTAGTGATATTTGCTTTAACCTCGAAAAAGTTCTTCTTGAAATGCTCGTCGTGCAAGTAGATTGAGCTCATCTCCACCTGAATGTTCCCCATATTTTTTGTAGCATCAATCTATGTAAGGTCCTCTATAATGACTTTGTAAGCATAGTCACTTGGAGCCATCTCTCCTTAGGGATTTTAGACCTAGGGAATCATTTTCATAGTGTGAGAATCCATAGCTTCAGGGTCAAAAGAGAACTTCTTCAATGTATTTGTTGGAGCTTGAGACTTCTTTTGCTTACAATTTTTCAACCACCATAATAAACTTTGTCAGGCTTGATTGATTTTTTTTGCAATAGGGTACTTCAACATGACTTCCATATTTGACTCTGGCAATGCTTGTAACTTCAAGAAATGGAGAAAAGGGAAAAATAACCTACTGAGGATTTGGATCACAAAGGGAAATAGAAATAGGAGTGGTTGATGAAATGGAAACATAGGCTTTGAATACATTTATACTTACTCGATAAGGGGTTGGTGTACTTATAGCCATGGTAAAACTAATCAGAGTGTAATATGAAGGGAGTGAAAATGGTCATGGGAATGGGTTTAGTGCGAATGCGAAAGAACTAAAAGAAATGGAAAAAGAAGAAAAGGGAATAGAAGAAGGAGCATTGGTGACCATTGAATGAGAAACAGGGAGTGAAACTAAAGTGGAAGGTATGCTATATGAGGGTAAAATGGAAGTGGAAATTACTGAATGGGTGTAGACACCTAAAACAAGTCATGTTGAGGGTGACTACTCATATGGACATGCTATAAGACCATATGGAAGATCTTGGACAAACTCCAAGATAGAGCAGTGGTTCTAGCTACTCAATTTGGGTTCGTTGGCCTAATTAGTCTGAAACGTAGCCTAGACCTGTGGTTTATAGCTGAACCATAGTTGAGACCTATGGTTTACGGTCTAGATCGTAGTTGTGACCTACAGTTTTAATTGCAGTTTAGTTGGCCTTCAATCCGAGCCAAATTGATTGGAACGACTATTTGATCTAGAAGAAGGTGGTTAATGGATGGAAGATTCTAGAGGCTTCCATTCCAACTATCCTAACCACCTCTTCTTGATATTGGATTCTCTAGGAAGCCACCCCCAGTCCTAGGGCATCCTATAAATACCCCCTCCAAATGGGGAGAGAATATATAGATGATTTGTATAGCGAAGTGTTGACGAATTATCGAGAGAGAGTGAATTGATCAAGCGAGCAGCGAAGCCCTGTCGAATTGCACATTGAATTTGTGCATTCGAAGGCCATTTTGCTATTCATCCAAATATCAATTTGCCATGGAAGTTCCAAGAGCCTAGAAGAACAAAGAAATGCAAATATGGGCAAAAAAAGGCCCATCACAGTGATTCAATTGCCAAACCTATCAAAAGGACACCGAAGGTGACCCTTGAACATCAATTAGACAAGGAGGTCAAGCCTACTACCCTTGGAATTGAGGGTAAGCCTATTAGAGTGTTAACCTCAGCTGTCAGCCATGGTTCATAGTGCAGACTGCTCACCAGAGCTACAATTTGTAGTAGAGGTATAACCACCTTCCTCTTTTTATTTTTGTATGGTTAATTAGATTAGATTAGATGTTTTCATGTTTTAATGGTAGTTTAGCAAACTTCTAACCGTAGAATTAGGTTAGTTTAGATTCTTTATGTTTATGCTTCAATTAAGACTTAAATGGTTTCTTTATGCATGTTTATGCTTCATTTTATACATTTGATCCATGGATAGTGTAGCTGTTACTTTTCTTTACGTTATTATATGAATATTGATTCGATTTGCATAGCTTAGAAGCACTTTCCATGTTTTATTTATTATGCATGTTTAATGGTGTCATTATGTAGTTTACCCAAAAGGGCCTCATCATGAGAGGTTGCCTATACTTTTGACATTCTTGTGTTGTTTCTTGACCACATGGAATAGTTTCAAAGGAGAACCAACTATCAAGTTCCTTCCCCATCATGAAGAAGAGGGCACCTCCACCCTAGAGCAGTTTGTGTCATCCTAAAAGGCATTTGGAAATCACACCTACCCTTAAGAGGGAAATAATTGTGCACTCCTATTGTAATATTGTATCAAAATGATTATCCCTAAGAGGGATGTACTTGTAATTTGATGTTGACTTCGAATACAATGGAATAAAGCATTTTTCTTCTTGATTCATTTGTTGTCAATTTCTTGTTCTTGTATGCATGTTATATTTTTATCATTTATTGCAATAGAATGCCATCGGGTGTGAGCATTTTTAGTGGTTACAATAGGCGATCATGATGGAACCCTGCATTTTTAGAATTTGACTATGTTTTCTTGTTTTTTGCACTTGCAGGTATAGACCGTAGCTATCAGCTACAACCCAAAAACTGAACCACAGGTAAAAAGCACGATTTACAGTCAAAACCATAGATCAAACCTGCGGTCTCCTACTGACAACACAAATAGTTAGGTTCAAAATATCAAACAGTGCAGGACTTGAGGTAGGTCCTATTTTCAGACCTTTTTTGCTTTTCCACTCTCTATGTTTTTACAGTAAGTTTAATTCAACTGCAAATTAGGAAAAGAACTAAGAAAAGGGTAAAATCAATTGTCCTAGTTTGCTTTCATGTTTTTATTTCAATAGAAAGGTTCTACTAGGAACAACGGACATCTTATTGAAGTCCGTGTGGATGGTTTGCAGGTGTGAGGCCCAATTAGTGGCTATTTAGCATTGTAATGTGCATAGTCTTAAAAAGCATCTAGAATAGCTTGCATTTTCTAAATTTGAAACATCTTTCATTTGCATAGCATTTATAAAATGAGCATGTATGCTATATGATGCATTTCTTTTATGTACATTAAAAGGAACCACACACACCACTTGGAACTTAAATGCTAGTGAGTTGGGCTTGACATCCAACCACTAGTAGGGTTCAATGACGATGGGCGTAACTTCCATCCATTGGCCCAAATCCTACGAACCCTTGATATATAGACCAATACTAGATCCAAGAACCTTTTGTACCCTAGAAAATTTGCATGTATTCTCTTCGGAGGGTATAACGCTAACTGGGGTAAAATTGGTGAGGATATGGGAGGACTTGTGCTCCTTATTCGGGTGTGGGTTTCATTACCACACATGGGGGATTTATGCGACTTGGAGTTCATAGCCAAGTTGTCGAGGCGAGCGTATAGGTGAAATCCATTAAACTAAGAATAAAATCTAACAAGTTTTGCAAAACATGATAAGAGTTTCTACACTGATACAACAAATCTTGAAAACACATCAAACAGTTTAGGACTCACTTTTAAAATTTAAAATGAGATAATCATTATTGTATACCTTGTTTGCTTAATAATAATACATTTAGACTCTAGGTACACAATGGTGGATACACAGGGTGGTTGGAAAAGGTCCAAATCCAATGCCGATGACCAACCCCTAACCAATTCACAATAATACATGTCAATTCCTCAACCACATGAGCAAACCGAACATCGTTCGGCTAGCATTCAAGGAGATAACTTGACACGAGGGGAGCTAGTAGAGAAAACCCAAGATAGAGGAGTTTCAATACACTCCTATAGGCACAAGATAGAACAAGAAATCTTCCAACATGAGGATGTTCCACTTGAGAGCCATTATTGAGGCCACAATGCATGCACATCCACGGGATCAATCGAAGAGTTTATTGTGCAGGGGACCAGGTTGGTGCCCCTATGTACTAAGTCCACTGGAGGATCTATGGCTCCACCTTCTGATTATAGAAGGACTAGAGACCCACCCATTTAGGGGTAGGAAGATAGGCTCACTACCAAGAATAGATCTAAACATACTCCCATGCGTGGTATGAGCAACTTGTGTCTCCTGCAAGTTGCTTCCAACGTCCAAGTGCTCCTGCCATGCTCATTGTCGATTTTGTGTGTTGCCAAGTTGCCGTGTGTTGCCAAGTGTTGTGCCAAGTTGTCATGTGTGTTGAGCAAGGTGGAGGGAGTTGTCCGAGGTTGTGAGTGGTACGAGTGGACGCGTATCGGGACTCATCGGGCATAGTATCAGGAGGCGTTCAATGTTTCGATCTACGGGCATCGGGCGGTCAGAGAGTGTGTGCCTACGGGTTGTTTGTGTTGTAACTGGGCCGATAGCGCCAGGCCATTGGGCCATTTGCATTGTAATCCGTTTATTGGAAAATCCAATATCAATAAAGCTTTTGCTACTTACAACTCTTGTGTTGGCTCATTGTGTGGGTGTTTATCTTGTGCATTGCCATATTGTGCTAACCTTGTGTTGTTTGCTTTCGCTATATAAATACAAATATTGTTTGGCTTGTCTGTTTGCTGGCTTGTGCAGGTACAAACACTTGGAGGCATAGTCCACGCTGCCTAAGTGAGGCTTAGGAGCTGTGGTGCCGTGTAGGTAAGGATTGATCACCCTGACCCTACATCAGTTGGTATCAGAGCTACTTTGTCGCTCGTATCCTGTTTCCGTTTGTGCCTGCAAGGGAGTTGTTCCGCAATCGGAATTTCTCCTCGTTTTGCCTTGTGTCAAGTCAAGCCTTAGGTGAATTAGGTTTTGTTTTCCTAAAGGGTTCGAGCTTACCCCTTTTGTTAGTGTGTTTGAAAAGCTTTACAGGGTCTGTACGTTTAGTACCCCTATTCTACTTGCTCCCTTCTTTGAGCAAGCGACCAGCTGGACCGGTCTAGTTTGTGAAAGCAATATGGCCGAGTCTGGACCAGAACATGAGCTACCTTTGGATCCACCAAGAATGGGTCGCGAAGGAGCTGAAGGAGTGAATACTGTTCGTGGTGGACGCCACGCCAGTAGGAACCGTGCCATCGAGTCCCTCGAACAAAAAGTCTCAAAAAAATTTGAAAAGATAGAAGAACACGTTCATGTTATGGATGAGTCTCTGGGGGAGCTGAGGTCCCAATTTGACGAGACCATGGAAGAGGCAGGACGGTGGCGCTCCTCAATGATAGAGGAAATGTCCGAGTTGAGGAGAAGGTTGGAGGATAGCCTGAATGCCCAGACGACATGGGAAACTTCACATGCCGATTTGGTTAAGTCCCTTGAGAAGGTCCAAGCAGAGACCACCTATTGTCGAGCAGCAGTGGTGGGTGCTTATGGTAGAGACCGAGGGCAGAGCAGTTCAGAGCAAAGGAAGAGACCACCAAAACTTGTAGAGCCCAAGAGCTATGATGGTGCCAGGGATGATCGTTTGTTGGATGATTTCCTCTGGGACGTTGGGCAGTACTTGAAGAAGGTGGGTGGTTTGTCTGCCATAGAAGAAGTGGAAACGACCGCCAGTTATTTGACAGGGATAGCCAAGACTTGGTGGCGTGGCTTGGCAGAAGATATGGAGGAGAAGAGGACCTTGGTGAGAATAGAGAATTGGGAAGACTTCAAAAAGGTGCTCAAGGAACAGTTCAGACCAGCCAACTCCGAATGGGAGGCAATGAATAGACTGAGAGACCTCAAGCATACTGGGAGATTGCGATATTATATCAAAGCATACCAGGACACGATGGTGTTAGTAAAGTCGTCAACCCCACAAGATAAGTTGATAGATTTTGAGAGAGGTCTACAGAATTGGGCAAAGGTTGAACTAAGGCGTCGAAACCCCAAGGATATATATGAGGCTATTGCCATGGCAGATTCGTTCCATGACTTCAAGCAAGAATCGGTCACGAAGAAGGACACTCGTGATCCGAGCACCAAAACGAAGAGTTCTGGTGGCGGTTATAAGGAGCAGTCGTGGAAGGCAAAGGGCAATGGTTCTCAAGGGGAGAAGTCAGGGAATTGGTCCTCAACAAGCACATCAGGGTCGAAGAAGCAGCATTCCAACAACAACAAAGGAAAGAAGTCGTCCCACAACAACAAAGGCGGTGACAAGAAAACATGGATGGATTGTTGGAATTGCCATGGACCTCATCTACAGAAGGATTGTCCTCATCCACGCCGATTGATGGCAGCTGAACAGGCAGAATGTGATGGAGCTCAGGTTGGAGTCATCATGGGGCAGTGTTCAACAGTGGAGATGTCCAACAGGGACAGAGGACAAGATGTGCAGAAAGTCGGGCAAGGGGCCCAAGGAAGAAGGCCGAAAGGCAAGAATGTATGGCAGCCCGTCCCAACAGGGGAGGCTGGCCAAAACGGGAGGAACCCCGTAGTGGATGGGAAGAACGATCTGATGTTTGTGGAGGTGATGGCGAGAGGGCAGACAGTTGTTGCGCTGGTGGACCCGGGGGCTACTCACAACTTCATCAGTGATAAGACGGCGAAGCGGTTGGGCCTCAAGTATTCAGGAGGAGGTGATAAGCTTCAGCTAGTTAGTTCTTCAACCATAAAGACCGTCGACGTAGTAAAGGATGTGAATTTTGAAGCTGGCGAGTGGAAAGGGAGAGCCACCTTCTCAGTGTTAAGAATGGATGAATTTGAGATGATATTGGGATAGGAGTGGTTCAAGACGGAGAGAGTAGCTATTTTCCCACATCTGGAGTCATTGTTTATGTTCAACCCAGGGCAGACGTGCACTGTGAGGACCATTAGATGAAGACAGTCGGCGAAGGAGCTAGTCAAACCATCGAAGGTAAAAGGAAAGGGAAAGGGGCACTACAAGGAAAGGGAAAGGGGCAGTTGCAGTGCAATGAGTATGAGAAGAGCATCAAGGAAGATGGGCAAGCAGCCAATGATGCTTGCTGCATTGGTAGGAGGTTGGGATGAAGATGAACAGAAGGTTCCAATCCCACCTGCCTTAGAAGGAGTACTTAGACAGTACCAAGATAGGATGCCAAAGGAACTGCCACGGGAGTTGCCGCCTAGAAGGGCGATAGACCATCGAATTGAGTTGACCCCAGGGGGGAGGCCTCCAGCAAGGGCTCCTTACCGGATGAGTGGGCCAGAGATGGTCGAATTGAAGAAGCAGCTGGAAGAGTTGTTGGCTGCAGGGTATCTTCATCCTTCGCGCTCACCTTTTGGAGCGTCGGTACTGTTCGTGAGGAAAGCAGATGGGAGCTTACGTTTGTGTGTGGATTATAGAGCATTGAATAAGCTTACCATCAAGAATAGTTATCCGCTTCCACGAATAGATGACTGTTTTGATCGCCTAGCAGGGGCGAAGGTGTTCACTAAGTTGGATTTGAGATCAGGGTACTATCAGGTAAGAATTGCTCCGAAAGACGTTGAGAAGACGGCCTGTGTGTCAAAGTATGGGTCGTACGAGTTTCTTGTGATGCCATTTGGATTGTGTAATGCGTCGGCCACGTTTTGCACTCTCATGAATGACATTTTTAGACCATTATTGGACAAGTCAGTGGTGGTCTACCTCGATGATATATTGATATATTCAAGGAACATTGAGGAACACAGGAAACACTTAGCAGAGGTCTTCGACTTGTTACGTGAGCATCGCCTGTATGTGAAGAAAGAGAAGTGCGCCTTTGCTCAGCAAGAAGTGAAATTTCTCGGGCATGTGATTGGTCAAGGTAACATCAAGCCAGACCCGAAGAAGTTAGAGGCAATTAGGAATTGGGAGTCGCCGAAGAATGTACATGGTTTACGCCAGTTTTTGGGACTTGCTAATTTCTACAGGCGATTTGTGAGCAGATTTTCGAAGTTGGCATCACCTTTGACAGATTTATTGAAGAAGGATAAAAAATGGGACTGGTCATCAAAGTGCCAAGCAGCGTTTGAGCTATTGAAAGAGAAGCTAACCTCCTCACCAGTGTTAGCTCTGGCAGACTTCAGTAAGCCATTTGAGGTGCATGTGGATGCTTCGGACTTTGCCATTGGGGGAGTGCTCATTCAGGAAGGGCACCCAGTTGCTTTTGAGTCGAGGAAGTTGAACGATGCAGAGAGGAGATATCCTACGCATGAGAAAGAGATGACCGGAGTAGTGCATTGTTTGAGGACGTGGAGACACTATCTTCTTGGTGCACATTTTGTGGTCAAAACGGACAATGTGTCCAACACTTTCTTTCAGACTCAGAGCAAGTTGACTGGCAAGCAGGCCAGGTGGCAAGACTTTCTAGCTGAGTTCGATATGGACATAGTGCATACCGCAGGAAAAGAGAATGTGGTGGCGGATGCACTCAGTAGAAAGCAACAGTTGGCAGTGTTGACAATAGCGTCAGAGAGCCCAGCTTCTACCCATGGTGAAAGTAAGATTGTACTTGGAGAGGAGTTGTTGGAAAAGATAAAGGAGGGATTGGTTCATGATCCCCAAGCGGCTGCATTGGTTGACACTGTGAAAGATGAGACTCGAAGGGGTCGGTTGAACAAGTTCAGCATGTTAGATGGAATGCTATGGTTCAGCCAGGATCGGGTCTATATCCCTAAGTGGGGGAGTCTCCGTCGAGACTTTATAAAGGAATGTCATGATTCTATATGGGCGGGGCACCCTGGACAGCAGCGTACTTTGGCATTGTTGGAGAGGGGACTGTACTGGCCTAAGATGAAGAAGGATGTCAATGAGTATGTCCAGTCTTGTCTTATTTGCCAGCAGGATAAAAGTGTGTATCGGTTACCAGGTGGTTTGTTACAACCTCTTCCAGTTCCAATCAGGCCGTGGGCCAGTGTGAGTATGGACTTCATCACTGGTCTACCCAAATCGAAGGGGTTTGGATCCATCATGGTAGTAGTAGACCGATTTTCAAAGTATGCAGTGTTCACCGCCTGTCCGTCACCATGCCCAGCAGAGATGGCCGCAGAGCTCTTTTTCAAGAATGTGGTCAAGTATTGGGGGGTACCTTTGAGTATCATTTTGGACAGGGACACTCGTTTCACGAGTCGGTTTTGGCAGAGGTTGTTTCAGCTGATGGGTACGAAGTTGTTGATGTCTTCAAGGTTTCATCCAGAGATAGATGGGCAGACAGAGAGGATCAATGCCATCTTGGAGACCTATCTAAGACACTTTGTACATAGCGACCAATTGAATTGGCCGGATCTACTTGATATGGCACAGTTTTGCTACAACAGCCAGAAGAGTAGGTCAAGTAAGCACTCACCGTTCGAGCTAGCGACAGGGCAGCAACCCTTGTCGCCCCATACAGTGCTTGGAGGGTACCTAAAGGGGTGCGCATCAGCTACCGACTACATGAAGCAGTGGCAAGAAAGGGTGGACCTGGCAAGACTTCATCTGTTGAAAGCAGCTGAAAGAATGAAGAAGTTTGCAGATGGAAGTCGACGGTCCATGGAGTTCAATGTTGGGGACAAGGTCTTGTTAAGGATGGAACCTGAAGTGTTCAAAGCCAAGAAGGGCAAGTCCAAGGCCTTGATCCGTCGTTATGATGGACCGTACAAGATAGTGGCTAGAGTGGGCAAAGTTGCCTACCGACTGGAGTTACCGTCACACATGAGGGTTCATCCGACCTTCCATGTGAGTCAACTACGACAATTTTATGCTGATGAGGCAGAGCCAGAAAGAGGTGAGCCGAGTCGACCCCCTGCGAATGTGATTGATAAGCATGAATGGGAGGTGGAGCGAATTTGGGATATGAAGACAGTTGGCTGGGGTAACAGACAACAC
Organism: Wollemia nobilis; assembly: GCA_028583015.1. Lineage (NCBI taxonomy): Eukaryota > Viridiplantae > Streptophyta > Pinopsida > Araucariales > Araucariaceae > Wollemia > Wollemia nobilis. The sequence continues at coordinate 9,982,847 of JAQPPZ010002969.1, read as the reverse complement.
AGGGAATTCTTGGTCAGTTGGAAGGGTGAAGAATCCGACAGCTGGGAATGAGAAGAAGCCTTGTGGAGTGCTAGAAAGAAGTTGCACGCCTTCCTTGAGAAGAGGGTTGCAGACCCACTCTACAACTACTAGAGCTCAAAGATTCTTTCCCTAAGGTGGGAGGTGCCGAAGTGTTCAGTGTGGGACCTGATGTTCAGAGGGCTGCAGACCAAATGTTCAGAGGGACCTGTTACTGTCGACGAGGGCGTCGACCGCTTAAGTGGGGGAGAATATGAGCAACTTGTGTCTCCTGCAAGTTGCTTCCAACGTCCAGTGCTCCTGCCAAGCTCTTTGTCGGTTTTGTGTGTTGCCAAGTTGTCGTGTGTTGCCAAGTGTTGTGCCAAGTTGTCGTGTGTGTTGAGCAAGGTGGAGGGAGCTGTCCGAGGTTGTGAGTGGTACGAGTGGACGCGTATCGGGACTCATCGGGCATAGTATTAGGAGGCGTTCGACATTTCGATCTACGGGGCATTGGGCGGTCAGAGAGTGTGTGCCTTCGGGCTACTTGTGTTGTAACTGGGCCGATAGTGCCAGGCCGTTGGGCCATTTTGCATTGTAATCCGTTTATCGGCATATCCAATATAAATAAAGCTTTTGCTACTTACAACTCTTGTGTTGGCTCATTGTGTGGGTGTCTATCTTGTGCATTGCCATATTGTGCTAACCTTGTGTTGTTTGCTTCCGCTATATAAATACAAATATTGTTTGGCTTGTCTGTTTGCTGGCTTGTGCAGGTACGAACACTTGGAGGCGTAGTCCACGCTGCCTAAGTGAGGCTTAGGAGCTGTGGTGCCGTGTAGGTAAGGATTGATCACCCTGACCCTACATCATGTGGTCCACCATGTAAGATCACCATTGATATATCAAATGTGGGAGATAATGGTGCATCGTCACATGAGCGATGGCGATATAGGAAGCTAGAGAGTCTAGGTAGTGTTCTAGAGCAGCCAGGCTATAATACTTCTGCTCCACCCACTTGTGCCCCGAGTGAGCATAGTGTGAGTGTCATCCACACTACTAGAGAACATGGGAAGGCTTCTAAGTTCCCTCATGTCACACACCCACTATCTGTGCATGGTGGTTCATAGTATAGGACATATTAGGAGGCCAATGTAGTCTTCACAAATAGAGGCAAAGGCATAGCACATCAGTATTATGGGTACAGAACCCACAATGTCACTCGTACAGAGTAGGGATACCAGAGGCCCCCCACGATCGACCATATCGATAGATCACATTGACTATCATAAGAGCAAAAATACCAACTCCTCCAAGATCAATTGGAGGACGCTCGCCTAGAGAGGCAACACATCGAAGATGAAAATTTTCAAGCACAAAATCTCATAATACAAAGGTTATATGAGCAACACATGCATGAAGAGCGTATCCTTACCTAGAAGGAACACATGGAGTAGGAGGATAGGCTAGCTAGGGTTGGCCTATATCCTCAAGATGAGCATAGAGAGCATGTATATAGAAAGGCTTTATCTCAAGCTGATATGCATAAGGAGCATAGAGATGCTCGTACTCATGCTAGTGCTGAATAGAGGGAACAACCACCATCACTCGATAATCAAAGGTAGAGGCAACATGAAGCAGTAGTGGGAGACAAATACGAGCAAGAATATCCTAAGAGCTCTCGAGCTGAGGAGGAGGAAGAGCAATGACCTCCATCTCGCACAAGGAAGGTAGTACCTCCTAAGCCACCTCCATTTCAACTTAGGGAGGAGGAATTTCTATCTTCAAAGGCCTATAAGGCCTTAGCCAAAAATATTAAAGCCATTTAGAGACAAGGCATGACTATTAAAAAGCTAAAATTGAGGAAAATCCATAACAAGCCTATGGATCCTTCGGTGCCTACTCCAGATTACCTTGAGAATTTTGATATGCCTACGTTGGACAAGTTTAAGGGTGATGAAGATGCACATGAACATGTCACGAGATTTTTGTATGCTTATTTTCAGATAGCAAGCAATGATGCATTATTGTTGTGTACGTTCATCATGACACTTTTCGGTCCTGCCCAGGAGTGGTTTAATAAACTAAAGAAACACAACATAACTAGTTTTGAGCAATTAGTTGATGCATTTCTTGAACGCTATTCATTTGGCATCAAGAAACAGGCCAATATTTTCGATTTGGCTGCGCTAGCTCAACATGACGATGAGCCAATAGAGCAATACATAAATAGATGGAGGAGACTGATTGTGAAGTTGCCATTCCCTATTCCTGCCATAGAGTTAACTTGAATGTTTATGAAGAGTTGTGCCAAGCACATATTTTTACTGTTGCAGCTGTAATAGTATCCTATATTCAAAGAGGCTTTGGTGCAAGCCAAGGTGATCGAGGACATCAAGTTGCAGGAAGGCAACTTGAAGATCAAAAATAGGAGAGAGGGACAAAAGAAGAGTACCACAAAACAATAAGGCAAGAAGGCCCACGTAAATCAAGTGGTATTGAATCTCCAATGGGAGGACAAGGGGCAACATAAATAGAATTATCAGGCCCAACCTCCCCCTACACAATATGAAAAGTGCAACAACAATTATAAGGGCAAGAACAAAGATCAACACCCACATCGCTAGTTCACACCATTGACAGAATCACCGACATCAATTTTCCATCAGTTATGTGATGCCAAGGCAATCATATTGCCCGAATTCAAGATGATAGACCCCAATAAACCCAAACTAAAGGGGTTTCAAGATGATATATTTTGCATCTTTCATCAAATGAAAGGCCATGACATCAAGGTGTGTTGGTCTTTCAAACACCTGGTGCAAAATATGATTGACAAGGGTGAGCTTGTACTGCCACACAACCCATAGGCGCCTGATAATTAGAACATGAGGATCTATAAAAACCCCTTACCAAATCATGAGGCACCTCAGAACAACGTTGGTCAAGTTAACCAGGTGTGAGTCAAACCACCTACCCAAGGGTTCATAAGTAAGGTCAACGTTGTCATTAGGCATGGGATATATGAACAATAGAATCAACCTCGTGCTCCCATTCAAATACAAGCCACACTAAATCAGCAGTCGACATAGAATATTCCAGGCCCACTAACAAGACCGGTGGTGACCATAAGGAGTAGGTTGGTCCAAAACCTGCAGACAACTCCTATGAAGTTGTCAATATATGAATTAATACAGCAGTCCTTGAGGCACAGGGAGACTCTTATAGACATTTTGAGGTCCATTGAAGTACAAGCCTAGGATGCGCAGGCATTTAATAATTTTGTGGGACATGTACAACAGTGTCAGGAATTGATAATCCAATTTTATGATCATGAGATAAGGATGGTTTCTACAACTATGATCGATCCATCATTGCACATAATCACGTGTGTGAATCACATGCCATTTAAAATGGTCTTGATCGATACTACCTCATCGATCAACATAATAGTTACCAAGGCACTGAGTCATTTGAAGCAACCTAAATCACACATTGTGCTAACTACATTTACATTGAGAGTGTTTAACGATGCACTATGTTTGACTGTCAGCATAATTATCCTACTCGTGCAAGTAGGTCTGAAGGCCATTTCAATAATATGTCATATGATAGAAGGGGCCATGCAGTACAAAATTTTACTCGATAGACCTTGGATTCATGAAATGTGTTGTGTCCCCTCGATACTACATCAGTGCATGAAATATATTCATGAGGGACTGGTTCATGTAGTGGCATTGGATGAAGAGCCATTTAAATTTGTGAACCTAGCAGATTTGTCTAGGGGTTTCATACTCCCATCAATGCACGTGGATGTTAGATCGTCATCACAAATAAAGAAACTAGGAGGTAATCAGTAGTGCATGCTCAACTAATGTCATCTATGACACACAGATCAGAGCACACAACTATCACTTCCTTGAAATCGTTGACATCACTCATGCGTCGGGATGACAAGAAATTGAAGGCAAAAATGGGTGAGAAATAGAAAGAGTGTGAGCCCAAGCCAATCACCGAGGACATTACCATTCCCATGGAATTTGAGGAACCCCAATACAAAGTCGAGGAGGCACCTCAACTTGCCTCGCCTGCATCTTCAGCAAGGTCATCTACACCATGGGTGACAGTACATATTACTAACACTAGATTAGGTGAGTACCTTGTGCAAAATGTGACCTTCGAACCAATTCTAAATACTACGCAAGATATGGGCCAACCATCCGCTCATCGTTATTCGGTTGGATTGGTGGTTCCATTGGGAGAGCCACCTAACCAAACTAACTTCATCTATGTGGGGCTAGATCAGCTTCCAACACGAGAGCCCATGGATGAAGATGACGAGGAACCTTTCACGATAAATGTTCATTATTTGTCTAATCCAGAGTATGACATGTATTTTTGAGTTATATCATTGGCATGGATGCAGCCTTGGTCTCTTTGAACAAGGATGGAGGACTTCATTGGAACATCATTATCAGTTAGTTACTGATAGATTCGGTCTAGTGTTATAGATACGAGGGTAGGATGATTTGCTCATAGCATCCCTAGATCATCTGTACCTCAGTATGGCGAACGATGTAGATTTTAATCCATATCATCCGAATCCTTCCAAATTTTGGAGAAATCACCCTATGATATATGTCATCACCATCGAGCCACTCGAAGGTCATCATGAAGGGCTCCTTGAGCAGACTGAGATAGAGATGAACCCCAAAGATTAACTGGGACACCAAACCCATGATGTAGTCAATGACATAGACATGTAGGGGTATAACCCCATTACTGCAGGTGATCTCGAGTTAGAAGATCTTTGTAATAAAGATGGAGCAAAGTCCACCTCCGATATGAGTGGACCACATTATGATGCAGATGAGGATTCCTCAAATGAAGATGAATCTGAGGATGAAGTCGAAGGTGCTTATGTAAGGCCTTTGTATGCGCATCATCTATTGCCTATTGAGTCGGTACAGGATACCGAAGTGATCCTTCTCAATGTTGATAATTCAAGGGAAGAGACCAAGCTAGTTTTCTCGATAGCATCGTACATGAGGTATAATTATCCAATTTTTTGGATAGCGATGACAACATGCAAGAAGTAAGATTCATGGGGCCTCATTTAGAGGAGTGCCCTCCAGGATTGGGGGAGAATGAAGAATTCTATTATGATAGTGACGAAGAAGATGAGTTAGAGAGGGTCCACCTTGGTCCTCCTTACTTTCGTTATCGTCATCAACCCATCGACATCGATGAGTTCTATACGCAACTGCATGTTAGTCCCTAGCTAAGAGCAAGATGGTTAAACCTATTGGTTAATCCCCTTTTGCTAACCTACATGCAGCTCCATGAGCCAAATGATCCTATTTTGCATTCAGTGCATAGGGAGGATCCAATTATTGTAGTTCTCATAAGGAATACCCTTTTGTGCCTATGCCATTAGATCCAGATCGTGGGTATGAGGACTATGCAAATTTCATATAGGTCAGTCCGTGTGGTCCTGGAGATCAATTCCATTCCATAAACATGGTCTCCATTGATTTGACCACTCCACTTCGTAATCCAACAGATCCGTATAAACTGTTGTATCTTAAAAAATATGTTATCTAAAGTAGGGAAAAATGGTGCACCAAATTATGTGAAACAATATGCGTATCTACCCCATCTCGCTCATGAGCATCAAAAAGGAAGCATGCATGTGAAAAGGAAAGAATACCAAACAAAAGGAAATGAATCAAAGCAAGTCTCTTCTCATTAATTTGTTGGATCAGATCCAAGGTTACATAGAAGTCCCCTTGAGGGCTCAAAATGTGATACAATTGTTACAATATTGGGTGCCCAAAGACCAAGTCTTTCACGGAATCCGGGTGCACATCCAATGTTTCTCCGCGTACCCACAATCGAGGTGGGTGAGCCAATGCCATCGCTACTTGTATCTAGGTTCTATGATGTCTGATATTGCTTCCCAAAGCCTTATGAGGACCTGCACCTGCACACAAGGAAGCAAAAAGGGGTCAAATAGCAAGGGTGTATGGTGAAAACATGCAATCCCCATAGGGGCAAAATGGCATATGAATTAAAAGTGCATCAAATGATATCCAAATGACTTGAAAATTTTCAGAGATGTTAAAGAGGATGTTTTGGGAGGATATCACCAAAAAAATATCAGAAATTGCATCCGTAGACCCCTCGATTTTGTGTCGCTCGCCTACAACCTACGAAAGAGAAGACAACAAAATATCGAACCTGCACTTATCCAAAACTCATGAAATTTTGTCAGTATGCATAAATTGGCATTTCAAGACAACCCATATGATCATATTTTCAAATTGGATCCCGGATCCACCTGCATCAAACTGGGGTGCCCGGATGGGCCCTACGAGCCTGCGAAAACTTAAAAATAGCATAACTCCTTCATTTTAACTCCAAATGACCTGAAATTTGAACTGTAGCATCATGGAATAATGTAGAAAATAAATAATTAAAAAAAGTAAATAAATTTCTTAATAATTTACCCTCGTCCCGGGGGGCGATGGTGACTGCAACTATTTGGGGGGCACCCTAGGAGGGGATACCCACCAAATCCGGCCACTTTTTGTTACCAAACCACTAGAAGATGTTCCTAAACAACCTAAGGTGTGTTTTCATCGAATTTGGTGAAGAAATTCACCCGGATGGAAAAGTTATGCTCGGATTACCTTCTTGAAGTCACCCGGTAACCTCCTTGGCAAAAGGGAGATTTCGAGGGCAAAAAGGTGCAATAAGGTGAGGGGAAATCTCGGCAGCACTCCGTTGCATATCCTAGAACTCCTCTCTATATGTGTGTCTAACTTTTGTGTGGAAATTGCATCCACTTTATAGCCCAAAGGGGCTCAAGTGCAAAAAGGCATGCAAGGGCATGCATGGCAGGAGGCGCCATTTGTCAAAAAGGAGGCATGCATTGGATGGGGAAGAGAATCTCCATTCTTGGCCTCCATAATGATGTGTGTCATGAGGATTCAGTGTCCTCTTCCCCGCATGCTCTATTTTGTGGGTTAAATGGCAGTTTCTGGGTGCCATTTGGCCCAGATTTGACTTTTTATGGGTCAAACTTGCTCACCATCCCACCCTGGGACGAGGGCTCACCACCATCCCAGGGTGGGATGATGGGAATCTACCACCATCCCAGGGTGGGACGGTGGTGAATTTTGGGCCAAAACCTCCCAAAATTGGGTCGGTAGCCTCCAAAACCCTTTTGGAGTGGCTAGAACCACTGTGAGCCTCCTGAGGGCTGCCCAAGGGGCCATATGATGTCAATTTGATCATGTTTATTGATGCCTAATTGGATTGACCATATTTTAGTGTCTACAGATGCCCCTTTTTGGGATGCATTGTGTGCAGCACAGTGTTGAGCAAAAATAGATGACTAAAATGTTGAATGATTAAGGTTACTCGATAACCTAACCAACTTTAGATGCCCCAATCATGGAAAGGGCATGTGTTCTTGAATCCTTGCTTCTGACTCAGTAAAGACATTGGTCTTGGTTTCTCTTCAGCTTCCAGGTATGCTCAAGGGACTTATAACCCTAGGCGTTTAGAGAAAACCAAGTATTTTGGTAACTTTTGAGGTTACCAACAGGCAGGTTCATCTGCACTGTTATGTGCTTAATTGAGATATTTGCTTGTTTTCTGCCCCAAGTAGGGGCATGATTGTCTTTGTCAAAGATTCGTTGGATGAACGCAACTTGCATGATTGAGTGTTTAATTGTTGATTTTTTATTATGAATTTGTTAAGCATGACTACCCCCTCAAGCGATGAGTCGATGAGGGAATGACCAATGAGAAAAGCGACGAGTCACTTGACCCAGATGACGTTTGTTAAGGTTGCCTTCAGTTGTTCTCATTGAAAAATGGCATAGTTTTGAAAGGATTTGGATGATGCTATGGAGATTTCATGGAAGCAAAGAGTTGAAAACCTCCTTCCCATGGGGCGGTCTAGCCATAATGGCCTTCTTGGGGAGTGAAGTAGTAACTTGTCCATGCATCCATGAGAAGTTTGCATTCCATCTTGACCCTGAATGAATTCCATCATATTTGACTTGTTTTAATGGGTGTTGAACCCTTTTCTTTGGCTTTTGTGTTGTTTTGTTATTTTTTTATTAATATATATGTATATGCATTTGACCCATGGGCTTATTGGATGCCATTGGGGCATTTTGAGTAACCAAAGGGTTTATGGATACCTTTGGGGCTTTTTGGGATTGACCAAAGGGTTTAGGGATACCTTTGGGGCTTTTTGGGTTGACCAAAGGGTTTATGGATACCTTTGGGGCCTTTTTGGGTTGACCAAAGGGTTTATGGATACCTTTGGGGCTTTTTGGGATTGACCAAAGGGTTTATGGATACCTTTGGGGCTTTTTGGGGGTGACCAAAGGGTTTATGGATACCTTTGGGGCTTTTTGGGGTGACCAAAGGGTTTATGGATACCTTTGGGGCTTTTTGGGGTGACCAAAGGGTTGATGGATACCTTTGGGGCTTTTTGAAATTGATTGCTTAACTGTTTGATCGATGATTAGGGGAGGTATGGTACCAATAATGCCCCAGTTGATGCTTGAAAATATTTGTGTGATGTGTGATTGTGTACCATTAGGTGCATTAGGTGTTATGATGCATTAATGGATGCATGTGTTGTGCTATGATGTCATTTGATGATATGCAATATTTTTATTTGATCTATGATATGATGATGGATGTCTATCATGTATGCATATGTTTTAATGTGATTTGATTTGATTTTGTACATGTATGGATGTATGATGAGATGGATGACTATATGTCATATTATGCTAGTACCATAGATGATATAGAATGCATCAATTCATGTGTAATGTTGTCTTGAGACTATATAATGGATTTGTGAATAATGTAATTAAAATGAATGTGGTGAAGTGATATGATGTTTAGAAGATGTTCATGAGGTTTCCATGAAACTCAAACACTCTAGTAAATTGATCAAAAGTTGTATACTAACTGTGCAAGACTTTTTAACAAGGTATGAATCTGTTAGGATGACCAAGATACTCAATATCCCTGTGTGTGCAAGTGAGTTCATTCCTACGAGATGCATAAAGATACCACCATTGACAAGTAGGCTATCCACCAAACCTGTAATGAGGATCACTCTATGAATGCCACAATCCAAAGTTCTGTACTCAGTTGGATTAGACCACTAGGTAGTATAGGTGACCAAAAGCTAGCTCGTCCACATGCAAACATTGGTCTATACACACGCAAAGCTAATGTGATAGACATATCATCATGCGTTTAGGATACCACCATTGACAAGTAGGCTATCCACCAAACCTGTAATGAGGATCACCTAAATGGTTTTTCAAATGCTGAGAATTCCAGGGATTCAAGCTCAGGTGTCTTTTGGTTATTCAATTGATTGGGATTACTTGCTCTCATATATAGTGATGAAAATCACTGTTTATTTTTCTCTTTTTAGTGACTATAATCACTGTTTATTTTGAGTTTTTTCTTTTTTCTCTTGAGCAAGGGGTTTGAGTAGTGGTGATAACCACTGTTATTTTTTATTGTTGCTTTTTGAGGATTTTGATTTCAAAGTTGAACTTGTGGGATTTTTGGCTTGTGGATGGCATTGATCCTTTAGGCCTTGGGGATGACTACCCATCCTTCTCAAGGGCGTGTAGTATGAATCCTTATGACTTTAGGGATCAAAGGTGTTTGGAAATGTTGATGGGAAGCTTTTGGGATTTTGCTTTGGAATGGTGTTGATCTTTTAGGCCTTGGGGATGACTACCCATCCTTCGCAGGGACGTGTAGTATGAATCCTTATGACTTTAGGGATCAAGGGTGTTTGGAAATTTTGATAGTGGTGAAAACCACTATTTATTTTGGGGAATTGGGTGGGGAAGAGCTTGTCCTTTTGCCAATTCTCAGCATTCTTGAACCATTCACATAGGGGGATGAGCAGGATAAAATTTTCGCTCAAGGTACCCTAGACCACTTTGTGGGTTTCATATTTCCTTTCATAAACTTGGATTTATTAGTGTGAAATGTGTTGGGATTTGATGTATACGAGGCATGATCTCAGCAAGACTCTACCTCCTAAAAATCTCACTAGCCTTCTACAAAATCTGAGAAGAAACTAGATATGGCTAAGTGACCGAAAACCTTAATGACATTCTAAAAACAAATGACTAAGTGGAGGGAATGGACACGACCATGGAAATGTATGAAATGTAGATGGAAATGATAAGTAACTATGGAATGAGTTGAGTGATAACCTTGACACCATTGATTGTGCATTATACTTAGTGTACTATTTTAATGCTAGACATGTATGAGCCACTTTAAAAATGCAAAGTGCCAATGATGATTATGCCAAATGCAAATGATAATGCAATGGTATGCAACTTGATGGGAACGCAATATTTTTTTGAAATTTTGATGATGTTTTTTTTTCTTTTTGAAATTTTGATTGATATATATGTATGAAAGTGCAATGCGATGCAATGTTTTTGTATTTTGATGTTTTGATGATGTTTTTGAATTTTTGATTGATATGTATATACATGTGACCAATGGGCTTATTTGGGGGCCATTGGGGCATTTAGGTTTGACCTAGATGATCGTAGGTAGCCTAGGAGCATTTTTACTTGACCTAGATGGTGAAAACCCGCTAGGAGCCTTTTGGGTGACCTAGGCATTCAATGACACTTAGAAAGTGTCTACGACTACCTAGGGGTATTTGGTTGTGACCAAAGGGCTTAGGGATGCCTTTGGGGATTTTAGGGTTGACCTAGATGATCGTAGATAGTCTAGGAGCATTTTTACTTGACCTAGATGGTGAGAACCCGCTAGGAGCCTTTTGGGTGACCTAGGCATTCAGACACTTAAAAAGTGTCTACGACTACCTAGGGGTATTTGGTTATGACCAAAGGGCTTATGGATGCCTTTGGGGATTTTAGGGTTGACCTAGATGATCGTAGATAGTCTATGAGCATTTTTACTTGACCTAGATGGTGAGAACCCGCTAGGAGCCTTTTGGGTGACCTAGACATGTGGTGGCACTTAAAAGTGTCTATGACTACCTAGGGGTATTTGGCTATGACCAAAGGCTTATGGATGCCTTTGGGGCTTTTAGGGTTGACCTAGATGATCGTAGATAGTCCAGGAGCATTTTTACTTGACCTAGATGGTGAGAACCCGCTAGGAGCCTTTTGGGGTGACCTAGACGCTTAAAAGTAGACTACCTAGGGGATTATGGGTATGACCAAAGGGTTTATGGATACCCTTGGAGCTTTTGGTGTGACCTAGATGATTATAGATAGTCTAGGAGTGTTTTGGGTTGACCTAGAGTAGTAGATACCCTTTGGAGCCTTTTGGGGTCACCTAGATAGTTATAGACCACCTAGGGGTGCTATGGGTTGACCAAGTGGTATGTAGATACCCTTGGAGCCTTTTGTAACTTTGCTTACTTTGTGTTCTTAGGAGGAAGGTGCAATACCTTGTATACCCCCAACATTTGTGGTGATCAAAGGAAGCGAGGAAGGTGTGATACCTTTAGAATCCCCAGTTTGCTTCATTGCTTGTGATGTAAATAGTGGGGAAGGTGTTACACCTTGGATACCCCCAGTATGTACTATGATTGGTGCAATGTTATTGTCTTGGCTAGAAGGAGCAATAGAAATTGACCCCCCCGATTGTGCTAGGGGATTTTGGGTAATGCCCATGTTTTGATGGGGTGAAATGAGTTCTCCACTCATGGATAAAGCTCCCTCATCAATGAGATCTTGGACCTGAGGATCATTCCTATCGATTATATCCTGTACTAGGTGTTTGAACATGAAGCACCTATGGATGTCATGCCCATTTTGCCTATGGTACTTGCAATATAGGTCTTTGCGATATGTTTTGGGCTTTGGTGCATTTCGATTGATAGGTCGACACTCAGGTAGGTTGATCACATTAGCTACTAAGAGGTGCTCAAACAAAGAGTCCATGGACTCGATAATGGACGTAAATTGTCGCTTAGGGCGACGCTGCCGGTTTAGCCCTTGATTTGTTTGAGACTTAATATTGGATTGCATAGGAGTTGGTTGGTCCAGATACTCAGGGGGTTGAGATTTAAGATTACTCAACTGTACCTCAATGCTTGTGAGTTGACTCAAGATCTATTGTAAATCATTGTGTTGTTGATTCATGTGTAACTCCACATTGGCTAGCCTATCCAAGATATGTTGTGGAACTAGCGGGGGTGATGATTGGATGACTATTGAAGAACCTGGATGGCAACTGATAGTTGGTGGAGGTGAACTAGGTGTGGGAGCTGGGAGATAGTTGATCGAGGGTGGATAAAAAGTCCCTAATGTCTGAGCAGATGTGGATGCTTCATGATGATTGGAGCTGGCGATTATATCCACATGTTCTTGTTCTTGATTTGGCTCATGCTCATGTTCCAACTCGGAGTTTTCAACTATGGTAGTTGGGTTACCCCCACTTTGGTCTAGGGGGTACATCGGCTCTTGATCTTGTGGAGATGTTGAGTGAGATGGAGTAGGTGTGACCGAATCCATCAATGGTATCTCCTGTGGTGTGGATGGGATGTTGGGTGGAGTCGCAAGTTGCATAGATGGATTCGAGAGGACTTTGGTTCTCTGTCATCACATTGATCATTCCCACAAACTCATGAGAAGATGCATTTGCATTTGAACAAGTTATGGCTACCTCATCAACTTGTCCAAGATGATCTGCTTGGCCTCCATGTTTGGAGGGTGCATCAAGAATGCTATCAATGGGTGGAAACTTGGTAGGGGGACTACCTAGATTTTTGATCGACTCGATGATAGGTGTGAATGCAACATTGGGTACTATGCACTCATCGAGTTCTAGGTAGGTCAATTGAATTGTGTCCTCAACTATGGTGGGTGAATATGGTACGATATGATTTGATTCATCCATATCAATAGGGGGTTCTTCCTCCTTTTTGGTAGGAGTGATAAGATCTTCTATAGGTGTATTTATGATAGCTATGGGAGCTTCTACAGTTGGCTCTTCTGATCCTTCCTTGCTTGAAAAGATAGAGGATGGTACTAGCGGTGGTGGTGAAGGTAACTTCACGACTAACCATGGGGTTGCATCTGGACTTTGGATAAAGTCATTGGGTTTAATATCCAAATGCTTGGGTGACACTATAGGCCTTTGTGGATGATCCACCTGCTTATAATACTTGAAGGGGTCTGGGTCAGCATTGATCACATGTACCTTACCTTCATCAATGTATTTAATGCATTGATGCACTATAGATGGAACACATTCCATATCTCTTATCCATGGTCTTCCAAGCAGTATGTTGTACTGTCTTTCACCCTCCAAGATGTAGAACAATGTAGGCATAGTATTTTGTCCAACTTCAACAAGTAGGATTATTGTACCCATAGTGGAGGATAAAGCATCATTAAATGCTTGTAATGTGAACTTGGAAGGTGCAATGCATGAGGATGGAAGGTTGAGATGCTTTAGTGAAGTTGTGGTAATAATGTTTATCGAGGAACCTGTGTCAACCAATACTCGCTTATAGGGGACCCTATTGATACTCGCGATGATATGCAAAGTAGGATCTGGTGAATTGGTAGGCACGGGTTTGACCTCATGATTTTGAAAGGATATAGCAGGCTTCTTGTACATTTGTATGTATTCCATAAAGTTGGTGAAAGCATCAGAGTCATGATGTTGTACCTCAATGGAATCCAAGACCCTCATGAAAGGTTCCCAATATTTGGAGGACTATAGTAGAAGCTCGCTCATGGTCACTTTTGTTGATGGTGCATGCGAACTTTGCATAGGCCTACTCTGGGTTGCTAACACTTGTTGGATGGGAGTTCTAGGTGGTGAAGACCACGATGTAGAGGGAGTGTAGACCTCCCTGCTAGGCCCTTTGGAAGGCTGATTATATCTGGTTTGTGATTGGAATCGGTGTTGGCTAACCGAATAATCCACTTGATCATGTGGGTAACCCATTGATGTTCTCTTGGTAGAGGTACTTTGGTGGTCGGGTCTTCTGTGTGAGGAGTGGACCTCACGATGACTTTCAGGGTGTCGTGCAGGGATGATGAGATCCTCAAGAGAATAGTGAAGGTGACTACTATCAGGGCTCCATGCAGGAGTGAGGAGATCCTCATACCTATAATTATGGTGCTCAAGGCCTCTCCTAAAGTTTTCTACTTCACTAGCTCGTGATCGAGCTCGGCCATGCATAGTTGTCATAATGTGTTGACTAGGCAAACCTTGAAGGAAACCCACACTAAAGAAAATTTTGACTTCCAAAAAAGGCTATAAGTGTTATATATCAAAATGATCAGTGCGATGAGCTGATCATAATGGGCTAGGTCTCCAAAATCTGATTTTTGGATCAAAAATTTGTATTTTTGGAATATTTGGCTAACCGGGGCTTGTGGGGAAATGCCCACTTTTAGGATTTTTGGGGAAATTTTGAACCGTGAAGAGTTAGGACTCAAAATTTCTAGGAGAGGTGTCCTAGGGGCTAACTAAGACAAAAAAACAAATTTGGCACTTTTTGGAGTTGTCTAGCCCACTCTATGACTATTTTAGTGCAATTTTTCTCTATTTTCGGGGTCAAAAATAGAGTAAAAATAAAACCAAAATAACTTTTTCGTTATAGCTCCATTTTGCACGATTCTTGAAGCATTGGATGCAGAATAAAAAATTAGATTTTTTTTAAACCCTATTTTTTGAAAAATTAGGGTTAGGGTTTTGTCCTAGATAACAAAGAAACACACAAAGCAGACAATATGATTATCTTTTTACTGATTAAATGTGTGTCCTAAACTGGTTTCAGGTGTGTTTAGATTTGTTGTTGTTCTTTTCTCTTGTTGTGGAATTAGAATGAGGGAACTCAACCAAAGTGGTGACTAGGGACACTAGTGCCAAACATGATTTCTCAAAAGAGTCTAGGGTACACCGCTTAAATCCCAGTGGGGGGTTCGCCTAGCTCTTCCACTCTGAAACAATGTTTCCAATAGTGGGAGGCAGTTTGAACATTAGTGACCTATTCCATCTTGAGAGAGTGCCCTATTCTATCTAAGACATATATGGGCAAGCTGGTGGAAGGAGGTGAAATCCAACATCACCAGTCTGAATTGGGGGTTGGTGATGAAATCCAACCTTACCAATGTTATAGTGGAACGTGCAAGTGTGTGTGGTTCCTTTTAATCCAAAGAAAGTAAGCAAAGAAGCATTCAATGATCATTCACTAAATGCATGCAATAGGTGTGTTTTAATTTCAAAAATCTAGGATAAAAGGAACCTACAAATGTCACTTATAGATGCAAGCCCTAAATGCTAACCTACCCATTGGGTAAGCCACAAGCAATCAAGCCATAAAGATGCATTGCTACTTCAAATTTCTTTTGATTTTTCTTCTTCCTTTTGCTATGTGATGTTATAAGAAAAGAAAAAATGTAAATTTTAACCTTTCTATGCAAGAAAGTGAAGCAAGAAAACTAATTTTTGATAGTCTCTAAAAATGTAGCAAAAAAACAGAGGTTTTAGGCACTTACTTTGTCCATTTTGAGCTCTCCAAATTCTGAATTTTTGGGCAAAAATCTCTCTGTTTCACCACCGCTCTAGGGTGGGATGATTAGAAGCCTCACCACCATCCTAGGGTGGGATGGTGAAGCCACCATCCCAGGGTGTGCTAGATAAAGGCTCTGCCACCATTCCAGGGTGGGGAGGGGAGCACCTACAACACAAAAAGGGCAAAAATGCAAAATTGAGGTCAAATTTTCACCCAAATAATAAGGGACAAGGGTCCCACCATGATCACCACTGAATTAGGGAAAAATAGTGCACCAAATTATGTGAAAAAATATGCGTATCTACCCCATATCGCTCATGAGCATCAAAAAGGAAGCATGCATGCAAAAAGGAAAGAATACCAAACAAAAGGAAATGAATCAAAGCAAGTCTCTTCTCATTAATTTGTTGGATCAGATCCAAGGTTACAGAAGTCCCCTTGAGGGCTCAAAATTGTGATACAATTGTTACAATATTGGGTGCCCAAAGACCAAGTCTTTCACGGAATCCGGGTGCACATCCAATGTTTCTCCGCGTACCCACAATCGAGGTGGGCGAGCCAATGCCACCGCTGCTTGTATATAGGTTCTATGATGTCTGATATTTCTTCCCAAAGCCTTCTGAGGACCTGCACCTGCACACAAGGAAGCAAAAATGGGTCAAATAGCAAGGGTGTATGGTGAAAACATGCAATCCCCATAGGGGCAAAATGGCATATGAATTAAAAGTGCATCAAATGATATCCAAATGACTTGAAAATTTTCAGAGATGTTAAAGAGGATGTTTTGGGAGGATATCACCCAAAAAATATTGGAAATTGCATCCGTAGACCCCTCGATTTAGCGTCGCCCACCTACAACCTACGAAAAGGAAGACAACAAAATATCGAACCTGCACTCATCCAAAACTCATGAAATTTGGTCAGTATGCATAAATTGACATTTCAAGACAACCCATATGATCATATTTTCCAATTGGATCCCGGATCCACTTGCATCAAACTGGGGTGCCCGGATGGGCCCTACGAGCCTGCAAAAACTTAAAAATAGCATAACTCCTTCATTTTAACTCCAAATGACCTGAAATTTGAACTGTAGCATCATGGAATAATGTAGAAAATAAATAATTAAAAAAAAGTAAAGAAATTGCTTAATAATTTACCCTCATCCCGGGGGGCGATGGTGACTACAACTATTTGGGGGGCACCCTAGGAGGGGATACCCACCAAATCCGGCCACTTTTTGTTACCAAACCACTAGAAGATGTTCCTAAACAACCTAAGGTGTGTTTTCATCAAATTTGGTGAAGAAATTCACCCGGATGGAAAAGTTATGCTCGGATTACCTTCTTGAAGTCACCCGGTAACCTCCTTGGCAAAAGGGAGATTTCGAGGGCAAAAAGGTGCAATAAGGTGAGGGGAAATCTCAGAAGCACTCCATTGCATATCCTAGAACTCCTCTCTATATGTGTGTCTAACTTTTGTGGAAATTGCATCCACTTTATAGCCCAAAGGGGCTCAAGTGCAAAAAGGCATGCAAGGGCATGCATGGCAGGAGGCGCCATTTGTCAAAAAGGAGGCATGCATTGGATGGGGAAGAGAATATCCATTATTGGCCTCCATAATGATGTGTGTCATGAGGATTCAGTGTCCTCTACCCCGCATGCTCTATTTGGCTGGTTAAATGGCAGTTTTTGGGTGCCATTTGGCCCAGATTTGACTTTTTATGGGTCAAACTTGCTCACCATCCCACCCTGGGATGAGGGCTCACCACCATCCCAGGGTGGGACGGTGGTGAAATTTGGGCCAAAACTACCCAAAATTGGGTCATAAGCCTCCAAAATGCCTTTCGGAGTGGCTAGAACCATTGTGAGCCTCCCGAGGGCTGCCAAAGGAGCTGAATGATGTCAATTTGATCATGTTTATTGATGCCTAATTGGATTGACCATATTTTAGTGTCTACATTATCGACTGGGATCATGCTGATTCACCCGTTGAGCCTAAGGATTTCTTCCCCAATTAAGAAATGTTGCAACCTTTCCATTTTGCATCAGGCTATGCATATGATGTTTATCATGCCAAAAATGCTTCCAACGCAAAACCAATAAACCCAACTGATGACATCCATTTGATTCCTACGCCTCACTAGCTTGAGGAGGGATCACATATGTCGATAGAGGAAATATTTGAGGTGGATATCAGTAATGATCCCGTCATCACAAAGAAGGTTAAATTTGGAGTGAGTCTTACTCCAGATGAGTGGGCCACCCTCATCCCTCTGCTGAAAAAGAGACCAAATTTATTTGCTTGGTCCTACAAGGATATGCTAGGTCTAGACCCAAAATTGGTTATGCATAACCTTTCTCTAGATATGACGAAGAAGCCAGTCAAGCAAAAACTTAAGAAAATGCACCCAAAAGTAGCCTTAATGGTGAAATATGAGCTACAAAATTTGTTGGATGTGGAGTTTGTGATCTCCATCGATTATCTAGAATGGGTGTCCAATATGGTACCTATGGGAAAACCCGATGGAAGAATTCATATTTGCATGGATTTTAGAGACCTAAATAAGGCAACACCCCAAGATTCATTTTCGTTACCCAATATTGATGCTCTCATAGATGCAACTATAGGTCATGAAATGCTCTCCTTAATGGATGGTTTTTCTGGTTACAATTAAATTCAGATAAAACCCGAAGACCAGCAAAAAACCATGTTTATAATGCCATGGGGAACATTTTGCTATAAATTTATGCCATTTGGCCTCAAAAATGTTGGTGCCACATATCAGCAGGTCATGACATACATTTTTCATGACTATATGCACAAAATTATTGAAGATTATATCGATGGATTGTTAGCCAAGTCATTGCTATGAGAAGAGCATGCAGAGGTCTTAAGGAAATTCTTTGATTGCCTAATAGAGCACAATGTCAGGTTGAATCCTAAGAAGTGCGTATTTGGCATAACTTTTGGAAAATTATTAGGGTTCATTATCTCCAATATAGGCATCGAAGTAGATCCAGCGAAGGTCAAGGCCATTTTGGAAATGCGTCCTCCCACCAATATTAATTAATTAAGGAGACTTCAGGGTAAGGTAACCTCGATAAAGTGATTTATTTCCCAACTATCGGATAAATGTTGACCCATGAATCGACTGCTACATAAGGGGGTCCCATTCAACTGGGATGAGGATTGCAAGGCAGCCTTCACTAAGATAAAGCAATACCTGGTGACATCGCCAGTGCTAGCTCCACCAAGGCTAGAGCTACCTTTTCTACTATATATATTGGTAGCTGAATTTGCACTGGGAACCATGTTAGCCCAAAATAACGTGCAAGGCAAATAACAGGCCATATATTATATTAGTCAAACCTTGGTGAGCTATGAGCTCGAATATGCATATGTGGAAAAATTGTGTTTAGTAGTAGTGTTCACTACAAATAAATTGCAACACTATATGTTAAGTCATATGACGTATGTTATATCCAAAAAAAATCCTTTGTAGTACATGATGAGTAAGACTTATCACAATACACGTACTACAAAGTGGATCATGCTTTTGATGGAATTCAATCTAGAATTCATAAGCCATAAGTCCATTAAGGGATAGGTCATAGCAGATAAATTAGCTAAGGTATCACTATCAAATAGTAGACCTCTAACAATTGAGCTTCTAGACGATGCAGTCTTCGTCATATCTGAAGCTCCCAAACCTAAAGAACTAGAGAACAATGTTGATATGACTCTGGTATTCTATGGTTTGAAGTGCGAACAAGGGGGTGGCACCAGAATAGTGTTCTTCACATTGCAAGGAGCTCTAATTCCCTTGTCGTTCAAGTTAGATTTTCTATGCGCCAACAACAATGTTGATTACGAAGCCCTGCTGTTGGGCCTCCACACAGCTGTTACAATGAATATTAAGAGATTGAACATCTTTGGTGACTCCTTGCTCATAGTAAATCAAGTCAAGGGTTTTTTTTAGTGTCATTGTCCCATACTAAAAGCCTATATATATCTAGTTGACACATATTTGGCCAAACTCGAATGGTATGACATTGAGGCAATCCCTTGATTGTCAAATAGGTTTGCAAATACCATGGCTTCTCTAGGATCTTTAATCCCTCATAATCCATCTATTGATTTTACTACCATTCATGTAAAGATGCTCTCACATCCAGTAGTAGAGCATGCAACCTATGATAATAGAGAATAAATCAACATGATCAGTGTAGAACCACAAGCAGAATGGTTCTGCAAAGTAGAAGACTTTCTTCAGAAGGCACTCTGGGGGTCATTAACCTCTCAAATTACCACGGGGAGTGGCACTACCATTCACCATAGGATTGTTTCCAAGTCTATATTTTCAAAAGTAAATACGCAAGGGGAGCAAGTCGTCTTAGCAGTCGAAGCTAAGATTTGTCAAAATTGGATGTCACAAATTGAAGACTTCCTAAAACTTAGTATAATCCTAGAGGTATTTATGCATGCTGTGAAGCGCACATTTAAAAAAAAAGTGGCCAAATATATCTTAACAGGAGACATCTTGTATCGATGAAGCTATTATGGAGTTCTCCTTCGTTGCTTAGAGCCCCAAGAGGCATCATGGTCAATTTTGCAAGCCCATGACGGTACATACGGTGGCCATTTCAGTGGCATGGCCATCGTCAAGTGCATCCTTCGAATGGGTTACTATTGGACCACTATGGAGAAGGAGTGCAATGCATATGTCAAGAAATGTGTTAAATGCCAGCATCATGATAATCTTACGCACTTGCCATCGTAGGCCTTACAACCCATCCAAGCGGATTGGCAATTTGCTCAGTGGGGATTGGATCTTATAGGCAAAATCTTGCCTCCATCATCGATATGGCATACATTCATAATCATAGCTACAAAGTATTTTACAAAGTGGGTGGAAGCAATACCCTTAACAACAACAACTGGAGCTCGTATAGCTGAGTTTATATTGGAGCATATTATAAGTCATTTTGGGATTCCATCCAAAATAATATTGGATAATGGAACGTCATTTAAGAACAAAACTGTGAGAGCTTTGACATCTAAATATAGAATCAAACACAATTTTATGACTCCATACTATCCGTAAGCAAACAGGTAGGCTAAAGCTTCAAATAAGATAGTGATGACCATCTTGAAAAAGATGATACAAGAAAACCACAAATATTGGCACATCCAGCTACCCCTTGCACTATGGGCTTACAGAACTAGTATTTGGATGCCCACTGGGGCAACACATTCTCACTAGTATATGGTGCTAAGGCCATTATGCCCTTGGAATTAGAAATTCTAATGTTGCGCATCATATTGAAAGAGTTCATCGATGATGATAATGCATGGCAAGCTCGATTGGATCAACTGATGCTACTCGATGAACATCATGTGAATGAGTTGGAGCATCTCCGTGTTTATTAGGAATGACTAGAATGAGCTTACAATGTCAAAGTCCACCAGAGAGACTTTGAAGTTGGAGATCTTATATTGAAAGAAAACCAATAGAACTCTAATTTACCGCCAGATATGTGAGACAAATTCATGGCTAATTGGCTAGGACCCTACATCATATCTAAAAATATTGGTCTAGGTACCTATCGCCTAATGTCGCTAGGGGGTGTTGAAGAGCCTGAACCT
Organism: Wollemia nobilis; assembly: GCA_028583015.1. Taxonomy (NCBI): domain Eukaryota; kingdom Viridiplantae; phylum Streptophyta; class Pinopsida; order Araucariales; family Araucariaceae; genus Wollemia; species Wollemia nobilis. The sequence goes on along the minus strand of JAQPPZ010002969.1, from coordinate 9,961,609 downwards.
CTCAACATCATCCATATTAAGGCAATTTATGCTTGAAGAGCATAGTAAAAGGCTTCGAGAGTTGCTTATAACTGCTCAGTCATCTTAAAAAGCTCCAAACACTCTCATCAGTGGATTGATCAATCAAAAAGCTCCAAAGGCATCTATAAGCCCTTTGGTCAACCTCAAAAGCTCGAAGGGTTTTGGTCAAAATTGTTAGGTCATCCCAAAAGGCTCCAAGGGTTCCTAAAACCGCTTGGTCATGTTATTTAAAAGCCTTGAGGATTCACTTCTAATCGCTCGATCATCCTAAAAAGCTCCAAAGGCATTTGTAAGCCCTTTGGTCAAACCCAAAGGCACCAAGAGTTTCTAAAAAACTACTTGATCAACCCCAAAGGCTCTAAGGATTCTCAAATTTTTTTGGTCATCCCAAAATGCCCCAAAGGTACACATAATCTCTTTGGTCAATTCTAAAATCTCCAAGTATTCTTAAAAATCACTTGGTCAATCTAAATGCTCCAGAGGCATGTACTCGACATTTGGTCAATTATGAGGCTCAAAACCCATAAAAATTATAAAATCAATAAAATCCAAAAAAATTGGTAAAGCATAAAATCCAAAAACATTTGCATTTGCATTTTGAATTTTGCATAGTCATTTTTAATTTACACATGCATTCGCTGCATTACTGCATTGCATATAGGCATTCGTCATTCGTTGCATTCCGTAATAGAAGGCATTGTGTTCGTCAATTTTACAAATGATGCCATGTTTGTGTTTAAATAATGCATCTCTGCATATATCATGATCCATCATTCATGTGAGTAATTGTGTTTTTCAACACAACCTATAATGTTGCTATGGAGATATAATAGGGTTTTTCGGTCACTCAGCCATACCTAGTGGTCTTATCAATAGTTGGTAGAAAGCTTTCTTTGCTTTTTTAGCTAAGGTTCAGTTAGTATAGTCCTTGGCATATCAGAAGCCTATCACTAATCAACAAATTTAAACAATCCTAACAAGGACTAAGGGAATATGAAAGCCACAAAGTAGGACTAGGTATCCTGAAGCAAAAAGAGTTATTCTTCCTTATCCCTCTGTGTAGATGGTGTGGGAAATGTTGGAAGTTGGCAAAAGGACAAGTTAGTTCTCTATTTAGAATCCCTTGCTTACGATAAAATGAGCAATATCCCAAAGAGATATCCCACATAAATCCTCATGATTGATACCCTAGATCGATATCATAGATAGAATCCCCAAAGTGATATCCCATATTGATATCATAAGATCAATATTCTCAATAGATATACCAGAAACAATGTTCCAAGTAAATCCCCCCAAAGGAAAGTTTCTAAAGAAAATTATCAAATGTAAACACCGAAAAGTGAAGATCAAAAAATAAGCTTAAATAAAATTTCAAAGTGAAGTTCAAAAGTGAACATCAAATGAATATCATAAATCAAAAGTTCAAGCGGAGATCAAATGAAGATCCAAAATCCATTTTGAAGAGAGATCAAATGAAGATCCAAAGACAGTTCAAAAATAAGATGGAATCAACTCCCTTGCTTCACTACATATGAGCAAGTATCCCAAAAATTGAAGGATAGAAAATAATAAGCCTGAATCCTTGGAATTGTCAGCACTGCTATACCTTATGCATGATGATATGTCTGAAGCATTAGCACTTTGCTTATGAACAAGACCAATGTTTGAATGTGGAAGAGCTAGCTTTAGGTGCCCTTCATTGCCTAGTGGCTTAGTCCAACTAAAATCTAAACTTGAGATTGGATAAGACATTTGTGGAACCCCTATCTTAGCAATGGGCTAAAAGAATCCCACCTGACATCGGGGAATGCTCATGTCTTATCTTAAAATAATAATTTGCACACACAAGGATAATGAACAGTTAGGGTCTATCCTAGCAAAATATTGATTGTGATATAATCATTTGCATTTCATACATGGGTGATTAATTGATTAAATTCTTATCTTAAGAATTTTCAATTACATTCATGATTTTTATACATTTTGTAGCGTCATCCATTAGATTGATAAACATATTTACATTCATTCCTTATGTTTTAAGTGATTAAAGCATACAGGTTCATTTACATTAGATTTGCATCATGTAAATAAATAATTACATACATTAATGCATACAAGAAAGCAATATCAAATATGCGTTAAGAAAAACATCGAATCCATATACATCCATCACAAAAAGCAAATCTAAGCATCTAGATCACTGCATATCATCATCATAAATTAAATAGCTATCTAGTGCATGTCATCCATACATCACATCGTATAGCATCAGCATAACATAAGCATTGTATCCATGTGCATCACATAAACATAAAATCAAAAATAAATGAGTACACAATAATGAGCCATAAAATAATGATCAGTCATATCATATATAAATGTGTCTCAAAGTACATTAGGAGTACAAAAATGCTTGCAAGCTACAAATGTGTAGGTCCTCGACCTTACACCAAAAATGATATGTATCAAAAATGTATCCTGCAATAGTAGAGCTCTAGCTTTGATCTGCTCCCCCTATACCGAAGCTCTCACCACTTCCCCCAGTACTGTACTCAAGAGCCTACTCTGCCTGCTATCCTGCTATCTATTGTGGACCCTACTGAGAGCCCTGAGTACCACCTAGCTTGAAGAGGCCTAGCACTTTTCCAACCACCACCTGTGTGATGGGCACCTATGTGCGTCAAGACCTATGGATAGACGCTGCAGTAGATTTCCCTGCCTCCCTAGTCTTGATATGACTACTACTGCCATGTGTACTAGAGGACCTGTGTGTCCTCTCGCTCCAATGGGTGTGATGGCTTGAGCTAGTAGTAGACTATATGGTAGTCCTGGATGTTGAGGATAACTTAGGCTTATCCACTTAAGCCTAAGTTAATTATTATTATTTATTATTATTCCTATTTCTTGCACTTTGTATTCACGTGAGGCATAGTATGCCCATGTTAGAAATAGGTTGTTAGCATGTTGTTAGATGTTAGTTAACTGTTAGAGATCTTGTTTGTCTTCTAGCGGTTAGTGGACATCCATAGTTAGCATTTGGTTAACTAGTAGTTAAGTGGTTGGCCATGTTTGGCAGATTGTTGCAACCACTTAACCTACATGAGATTCCTATGTAATTCTATATATACTTGCATTATGATGAATAATATAGCTTCATACTATTGTACCTACATCATTGGTATCAGTTAGCTTCAGGAGAATTGCAGGAAGGAGGAGAGAGCTACCACTTCATTGCAGATCCTAGGAGGTGTTGTTTGGAGTTGGCTTGAAGTCATCCACAACACAAGTGAAGCTGAGGTGATAGAGGGAGAAATTACCCCTACACCAGGTGTTAAGCACCAGTTTGAGGCCAAGTTGTGGCCAAGAAGAGGCATTTGTCGAGAAGAAGTAGATCTGTCAAAGAGTTGCAGAAGAGAGGTCAAAATTTTATTGAGGCCAAACATTGGGCTTTAAATGTGCATGAAGAAATAGAGTTGAGTTCATTATAACTTAACATCAGTCCTCCTTGTGCATGAAAATATTTTTATCGAATATTAATATTTATATTAATATTTTATTATAAAAAAAAAAAAATTGCCGCAAGCTGGCGAGCGGCGGTGAAGCAAATTGAGAAAGGTTGCATGAAAATTTTTCAATATTTGACATAGGCTCTTGGCCTATATTTGAAAAAAAAAAAAAGTGCAGTGGCAGACTGCAGTTGACTGTAGCAGCCAAGTTTGGGGCCATCGGGAACCCACCGACGGCCACCAACCTTGTTGGTACCAGCCAACGGCAGCCACCAGCGACCAGCCAACGGTGGCTGACTGACATCCGGCGATCAGCAACATCATCTAACGGGAACTCTGACGTCGACCACCATCCGACGGGAGCCCTGATGCCAACCACCGCACGTCAACCGATGGGAGCCCCAACCGTCGTTCGGCCCCACGACCGATGACCAACCAGCGATCGGCCAGCTTTTCGGCAGAAAAATCGATGATTTTCGATAGAAAATTCATCACGGGTGGAATTCTGAAGCACGGGCAGGCAATTTTCGACTGTCTCGACTATGATACCGACGATCTGCAGACATTTTTGCATTTCTCGATGTGAAGGTGTGATTGAGCCTCAGTTGGTATGAGGTTTTGTTAGACTTTGGGCACCTGCGTAGTTGGAGTGCAACAGTGACAGTCAACCCGCGGTTGACCGACGGGGGTGACCGTCAAATAGAAAACTTGCAATTACTGGCGAGAACGTGGCAATTCGGTGCAGAGAAAATATTTTTTGGTGAACCCTCCACAATGATTCCCAGTGAAGCACTGCGTTTTACGACAAGAATCTAGTTACCGACGAGGTTTTGATTTTCCGGCAAAAATAATTTATAAAACCCTAAGGTTTCATATATTTGTCGGCCACCGCAAATTTTTTTTATCACCGTGGAGTCTGTCGGTGATCAGATAGAGGAAGCTGCATTGTGGGTTTCTTTATCCCACATAGAGCAGGAGAAAGGCACTTAAGTGCCTTAAGTGAGCTCGTGCTCACTAAAGGTTTCGACTACCTTGCGGTAGTCACTGTTGAGAACACCCTTATGCACGCGCCAGTGGTTTGGCATCGCTGCCAAGTGGCAACCTGTTTGTGGCCCACATGCGCCTACTGGTAGTTTTAGCCTCGGTTGGAGAGGCCCTCGACAGACGTGACCTTGCTGCTTACTGGGTGCAGTTGTAGCACATTATTGACAGTCAACCCGTGGCTGCCAATCACAAATCAAATTTTTATTGACAGTCAACCCGTGGCTGCCAATCACAAATCAAATTTTTTATTTTTCCTCGAAGGAATTTTTACCGTCAGAAAGAATTTTTGGTGCACGATATTTTTTGGCGGGAAAGGAGGGAATATTCCCAGAATTTTGAAATTTCAAATTCAAATATTTGGCGCCAAAACCAGCAAAAAGGAGAGCAACTTCAAGAGGTGATATCTTCCTCGTTATTGGTCCGTTTTTGACCAAATTTTTTGCATTGTGTTGCAAATTTTCATCAGATTGATAATTTTTGCTCCTAACCAAATTTTGGCATTGTAAAAGGGCTAATTTTTCAGTATTTTAGTGCACTTTGTAATTGCAAAATTGAAGTCTATTTTGTAAAAAGCACTAAAATAGCCCTAATTTTGAGAGCAAAACTTGTAAAATCTAGGCAATTTGGCTGCATAGGAAACTAAAATTGTTCCTAAGCCTAGATTAGTTGTTGCAAAGACCATTTTGTAATCCTCGTAGTCTGGCATATACTAGGCAAAATATGGCTCATGATCTCAGAACAAACATGGAAAACCTCACCGAAGCAGTAGACATTTTGGCAGAAAAAGTGAGAGACATTGTTGTGCAGTTTAATCCTGGTGAAATCAAAATCCAACATAACCATGCAAACAAATCCAAATGTGAGGTTAAAATGTATGATGGATCTAAGGATCCCGATGTCTTATCTGCATGGATTTTGGATATGCAAACTTGGTTTGCTTATGCTAAAATTTCGAAGGATGAAAAAGCCACATTTGCTACACTAAAACTCACAGGTTTAGAAAAATTTCTCATTGTAGAAAGACAGAGTCATAATGCTACTATGACTTGGAAAGAATTAACTCAAATTCTGAAAAACACCTTCTTTCCACCAAACTACCAATGTGACCTCACTACCAAGTGGTATAGATTGAGGCAAACCTATGGAATGTCAGTTTCTGATTTCATTTTCCAATTTAATAGGTTGAGGGTATTGCTTGGTGTGAAAGATTCAGAAGATGATTTGATTAATAAATTCACTCGTGGCTTGCAAGATCATATTTTCAGGGAGATCAAATTCAATGTCTTCCTCACCTTGGATGTGGCATTCAATCATGCCATTCTTGTAGAGGAGAAAGTTGGTGCATATCAAAAGTCTCGTTCATCACAGGAAGGCTCTTCCAAAGGCGGGAATCAACATCAACAATAGGTGAAGAAAATTTTTCATTCTTCCCCTCATTCTTCTTCTTCTCCCACTTCTCCTAAAGCACATTCTTCTTCCTTTCATGCTAAAGATTCTTCTTCTTCATTGTATTGTGACTTTTGTAAAAAGCATGGACATGTAAAATCCAAATGCTATACTTTTGAGAAGTTTAAGAAGAAGAAATCCCTAATTGTACAACCTACACATGAGGAACCACAAGATGGTCCCATTTTGGCTATAGGGACAAAAGAAGAATATCCTGCTTTAAAGGGTAAACTAAACAAAGTTACCCTAATGTCCAATGTGTTTGCTCAAGGGGGGCATGATCATTTGTTTGTCACTAGAGCCCACTTGACGCATGATTTCTATGTTGATTGTATCATTGATAACGGATCGCAAAAGAACCTCATTGCGAAGTCCGTTGTGGAGAAGTTGAAACTTCCCATCAAACCACATCACCAAACTTATGCACTTGGGTGGAAAGATGTAGACTCCACTTCCAACATCACCCATACTTGCACCTTGACTTTTGCTTTTGGTGACAAGTTTTTGGACAAAGTTAGGTGTGATGTCACAGATATGGATTGTTGTGGACTCTTGCTAGGTAAACCCTATCAATTTGATAGGAATGCTATTTATCATGCTAAAAATAACACCTACACATTGGAGTTGCATGGTAAACACTACTTGATACAAAGCACTACACCTACTTCCAATTTGATGTTAAGTTGTAGGCAAGTAAGGAAGACATTAATTCAAGCACTTATTTTGGCTCCTACTAGCATTTGTCCCACACAAAATGAAGAAACAACACCACCTAAGGAACATGCAAAGGAAGAAGTTTCACTCCCACATGATGAACAATCACAAGAGCAAGTGGTTAAGGAACCCACCATTCTCATTCATGAGAAAGATACCATTGATTCCATTGGTATAATTTTGGGTACACCTACAACTATTGAACCACTTGTTCCATAGAAGTTACCTTTGACTTTGCCCACTCCCACCATTGCACACATGGAGGAGCAAGCTAAGGTTACTTCCCTTACTGAGCACCGACAGAGCCTTCTAGGCAAGATACCACAAGACTTGCAGGAGACTCCGCAGGGAGTGGTGCGAAAGCATCACAATCCTCACTCACCATAGGTTGGAGGCATATTTTGGGTTCCTTTGGATGAGCGTCGCTTTCCAGAGACACCATTTCAGGACCCTCTTTTGGTACCTGATCCTGTTTTCAATCCTACAGCAATAGTGGCACCTGATCGTCAGCTTTCGCTCATTTCAGATAGAGTTTTCGAGATGAAGAATCATCACACGGGACAAGGTTCTTCCACTACTTACCTTGTCGCTCGTCGCGGTCATTTTCCACACATGGCTCACTGGATTCCTCACCATCAGATGGCCCATGACTTTCCACATTTGTTGAGAGCATTGGGGTCCAATGCTTATATGGTTGGGAGGAGTGTTGAGGATAACTTAGGCTTATCCACTTAAGCCTAAGTTAATTATTATTATTTATTATTATTCCTATTTCTTGCACTTTGTATTCACATGAGGCATAGTATGCCCATGTTAGAAATAGGTTGTTAGCATGTTGTTAGATGTTAGTTAACTATTAGAGATCTTGTTTGTCTTCTAGCAGTTAGTGGACTAGTCCGCTGGGACTTTGGAGCATACGGATCCTCGAGAACCTTTGCACCTAGTATTTGTATATACCCAACTAGCTGGTCCACCTGAGCAACCATGGATGCATTCCTGTAATTGGTACTCATCAGTAAACTCTACAAGCACTGGATATTTGCCATAGGATCTCAGCCACCTGGTAGTGCTACTACTGGTACCACCGAAGGCCCCATAATCACCTAAGAGGATGGAGGATCCCTCCTCTATAACCTGAGTAGAACCCACTGTACTACTATTGCATCCCTTTATGCTAGTACCAAATCTTGAGCACTGGTAAGCTCACCAACCTGGGTGTCTACTATTGTAGCTCATGCTATCAGGCTAGAAATATACTGCTTTGCCTACATCAATCGATGATCTCTATCAATCAACTATGTCTATAGAGTAGCGATAGTAGTGTCTCGCTCTCTCTACTATGTCTAGAATCACCCTAACTAACTCTATAGGTCAGCCACCTAAGCTAAGAGTAGTCCCTATGCACTATTAGGAGGGACCTCACCCTCCTTGGGAGCCTCCTCATCAGGGTCAACCTCAGGAGCCCCCTCAATTATAGCCTCTATGCCTTAGTTGCCCTCTATCTATTGGTGCATGTTACATCTGTCAGGATCCACCTCTACCCCTGCTTGATTTGCAACTTGGCCCAAAGGCCCTATCTGATATCAACTAAACATAGACCACCATTCGTCAAACTTTGGAGTGGTCGTAGCTCTGTCAGCTCCAATCTCTTAGAAGTCATCTAGAGCATCTGATGAGGCCTGGAAATGCCTCAATCATAACATGTTTTGAACACTAAAATTGCCTATAAACTCTTATGTTTTATCTGATATGTTAGTTAAGTTGATTCAATATGTTGTATATTAACCATTTTGCATGATCAATGTATTTGGAATATTATATGCTGATTTTTATAGCTTTTTGCATAGTTTTGTGTTCTTTTTGCTATGACTTGCTAAAATGGGATATGCTTAGAATAATAGCAGCATTTCACTAATCATGTTTTGATTTGTCTTAAGCATTTATTTCACCTAAATGCGGCAACAGTGCAAGCAGATCTGTTGCTGTGCGACAAAAACTGGTCTTTCCCATGTAAATTCCAGCCAACTGTCCATAAATAGCAAGGCATGGAATTCACATGTGGAAAGAGATGAAGACCATTGGAATTTGATCTTAAGAGATAACCCACCTGAGAGATGTAGAAGAAATCACTGGAAAAGCACACATTTGTTCATTATGAAGTATCTTCGAAATGAACGAGATATCTTCGAAATGAGAGAAAACAGTGTCTTCGAAATGAGCGGATCTTCGAGAATGAAGAATGCAGTATCTTCGAAATGAGCGGATCTTTGGAATGAGAATTGCATTGTCTTCGGAATGAAGCCACTTATCTCCGGAATGAAAATAGAATGCATTTTTTTGACTTGTTGACCGATTTTTGAAGCTGGAAAAAGGGAAATAAAGGTCGAAAAAGGTAAAGGAAAAGATCTTCCATCTGTCTTTGCCATCATTGCCGACCAAAGCCATCATTAATGGAAAGATCAAAGAATAAACCCAGGATTTGTTGCAGCATAGTAGGATTAGATCTTTTGAGATATTCTTTGTTTGTAATTAGATCATAGGATAGCTATAAATATTGCTCCCATTCAGGTTGAGCCTAGTAGGTAGTAAGTAGTGAGAAAAGAGTAAGAAAGCTAGGAGAAAGCAAAAAATACAGAGAATAGGTAGAAATTGACTGTTACAGTCCTGTAACAAATTTTCAGCAGAATTCTTGTAATCATGTTCTTTCATCAATAAAGTGCACCAGTTCTATTTCATATTGCTTGTAAATGAGTGTGATTAAGATCTAGAGAGAGAGAGAGAGAGACTCATACCTTCTTCTAGACAAGGAGGTTGGCCACTTCCAGACCTAGGAGGAGGACTAACAGCAGGTTTTTATTCTGATTTTGTTGCAGTAGAATGAGTTGTAGAACTTGTTATTTCAATTGCTTGTAAACAGTTGACAATATCTGCAGTCTTAGTTTATTTATGCTTAGATTAATCTTGTGCTTAATGTTTTAGTTGTAATATTTACTTTTAGCAAAGCTTCCATTTTATTTTAGACTGTTATTTCTAGAATTTGTTGTTTTCTGCAATTTCTTGCATTCTATGTTTTTGTTGTCAACCCCTGCACAGAATATTGACAACCTTCTGTTATAGAGTCTTGATAGGGTTTTATTTTCCATGCTATAATTAGATTTCCATTGCTACAAAAGTAAATAGATTTCCTTTCTGCAATTAGAATCAGACTTTCAATTCTACAACTATTATTTCTGCAACATAATTAGGTCTCATTCTGCAATTGTAAATCAGGATTTCATTTCTGTAGTTAATGATTAGTTTCCAATTCTGCAACTTAGATTAAGGTTTAATTCATGCAATTTAGAAATAGGAATGTCCTAAAACCCCCCACACAACCGGTTCCACCAATAAAACCTATTGCTCTAGATTGACCTAAGTTATAGTTGTTTCACTTCTTCTTCGCAGATAGCCTTGTACACAGCCCTGGATTGACAAAATCATTGAGAATTAATGATGGTATAATGACTACGCATCATTTTGGCACCGTTTCCGGGGAATAGTGTTGCCAAAAAAAAAACAAACAGTCCAATAGTTGTAATCAGACTAAGCTGTGAAATTCAAGTTAAAATCTGAATACAACAGCTGAGTAAGGTAACAACTATTGATTTAATTTATGTCACTCAAGAGTAAACATGAATGAATAAGTCTAGGGATGAATGAGTAAGTCTAGAACTACCCCAAAGGATCCCTGGCTTGTTCCATTAAGGAGATCTTCACGCCTAAGGGGTGAATCACCTGTGTTTGAACTACCAAAAAGATTGATAGAAAAATCACGAGTCTCACCATCATTAGAACATTTTGAGAAAGGAAAATCACCAATTTTATCATCATCAGAATATCCTAAGAAAGACAATTCATCGGACTCATCATCAACAGAGAGGCTTGGACCTCTTGAGAGAACAATTTGGGAAGCTTTAACTTCTCCCAAAAAATAGGAAACTATGGCAGAAGGAGGCAATATAGATGGCCAACATGGCTATGTCCATAATGAAGGAGATGATCGGGATATGCCCCAACCTTCCAGAACATTTGAATATCCTATTCATCTGAATCCAACACAAAACTCTCCCATGAAAACCATTTCACTTTCGGTACTTCCAACCTTTCGAGGTGTTGTATCTGAAGATCCTGACCAATTTTTGTTTGAATTCAAGGTAGTATGTCAGACCTATGATTATATAAATGATAATAAAAAACTTAAGGTTTTTCCCTCAACACTCAAGGATGCAGCATTACGCTGGTTCATGAGCTTAGAGCCAAATTCCATAAGAACCTAGGATCAAATGGAAACTGTGTTTTTAGATAAATATCAGGAGTATTGTCGTGTAAGGAATAGAAAAGATGAGTTATTCAGAATTAAGCAAGAAGATGATGAAACATTGGAAGATTATCTTGATAGGTTCTCCTTTGTTCAAAGGAGATGTGGACTTGTAGAACCAGAATTATGTAAAACCATCTTTTTGAGAGGATTGCAAGATGAATCCAGAGAAGTTCTAGATTTGATGGGAAAAGGGGATGTAACCACTCTCAGTAATGATGAAATTGTGGATCTCTGTAGGAATTACTCTCGCACTAAGCGAGAGAAGAAGAAAAATCCATACAAATGGCACTAATGTGAAGGACTCGATAGAGGAACTTGCAAATTTCAAAATTGATATTCTAGTGCACCTAAACACTACTTTGGGGGAAATGTCTGCAAAAGCAAAAAACATAGAACCCTTGGCAATTTATTGCCCAAGATGTAGAAATAAACATGCTTTGCAGGAATGTCCTTTGAATAAAACATCTATCTCGGCCATTTGTAGTATCTGTTCAAAAAGGCATTCAACCGATCAATGCCACCTGCTACCACAACTCAAAAATGTGTTAGAAAATCAAGTTGAGGAACTCAACTACATTGGACCAAAACAAGGGGGAAATTTCTCTCAATACCAAAATCCCCCTCGTTTTCCTACAAATTGGGGGCATAATCCTGGTACTATGCCTTGGGGACAACCAGAACCACCCCAACGTCCTTGGAATAATCCTCAATGGACAAATTCCCAAGAATGGCCACAAGCAAATTGGAGTAACCCAGCCTGGAATCAGAATCAAAACAACCCCTCATGGAATCAAAACAACCCATATTGGAATCAAAACAATCCAGCTTGGAATCAAAATCAGACTAATCCACATTGGATGCAAAACCAACCATAGTGGAGTCAACAATACCAGTCCTATCCAAGGCAGCAAAGGAATCAAGGTCAAACTCAGCATTTGTTGCCTGCACCTAATCAAAATTTCCAAGAAAAATAGTAGCAAACACAGCAAGTGAAACAACCTCAAATGCCAACTCAACCAGTCACTAATCCAAACAACATGAGACAGACACCTCCTGTCTATGTGGCTGAAGTTGAAGAAAATGTTGAAATTAATGTTCTTGATTGTAGTAACATCCAACTTCATTCAGGAAAAGTTGTACCTGAACTAGTTTCAAATGAAATTAAAGAAAATGAAGAGCAAGAATCATTGGAACCTGAGAAAGTCCAACCAACAATAGAGACAAAAGAAAAATTGGAACCAGAGAAAATCCAACCAACAATAGAGAAAGAGACAAAACCACAGGCAAAACAATTACCAAGGATAATTCCATATCTGAAAGATTCAATGCAATACCAAAAAATTATGAGTCGAAGCTGGTCAAAGAACTCAAAAAGTTAACTATATCATTGCCCTTATTGCAAGCCATTAAGGAAATACCGAGAGATTAACAGTACTATCCAAAATTTGTGCATTAAAAGAGCGAGGAAGAAAAAAGAAAGCATTTCCTAAAACGCATGCGAGGTTGAAGGGAAGATAGCTGATCTCTTATCTGGAAAACTAGTACCTCCAAAGTATAGTGACCCAGGAAGTCCGGTTATCATAGTTACCATAGGTTCGGTACCAATATCAAATGTTTTAGTAGATCTAGGAGCTGCAATAAATGTCATGACCAAGGATACAATGAAACAATTACAGCTCAAACATCTCGGCCCCACATTTACGAGTTTTAGAAATGGTTGATAGGTCGGTTGCAAAACCTGAAGGTATCATTGAAGATGTCCCTATAGAAGTTTCTTCTTGGGAATTCCCTACAGATTTTTTGGTTTTACAGCCAAGAAATTCAGCACATGGATATCCCATTATTTTGGGAAGACCTTGGCTTGCAACTGCAGCAGCCTTCATAGACTGTAGATCTGGAAATATGACTATTTCAAATGGTATTGATCTGAAACATATTTCTTTATATCCTCCTGCAAAACCATCTAGCAAATTTTTAGGTCAGTTATGGTTTTCTGACTCAGATGAAGAACCAGAAGAGGTCATTTCTACACTAGCTACCTTAGTAGTAAGAGAACACATAGAAGACCTCAGTGACACAGAAAATTTAGAAAATGAAACAATCCTGATGAATGTTCTGCATGAACAAGGTTTAGAAGGGGAAGCAACAAATATCCAACAATTGTTAAGTAATGAGGAGAATCAAAAATCTGAAGATGAACCATTTGTACTATCACAGGGAAACTCTGTTTCACTACCACATGGATGGCACCATCATCGGATTTTTCCTTCTCACTGTTCCATACAAGATATGCTTCCCTCAAGCAACAATAAAATAGAAACTGCTTCTCTTCTCCCAACTCAGCAATGTCCTCTTAATCCCCTAATCACCAGGTATGAAGGAGTGAATTCAGTCCTTCTAAATACAAAACAAATAGAAGTCCAGCCAGGCAAATTTTTGAACATTTACAGCCAGCTTACTAGGGAAGAGGAAGAAAAATTGATAGTTGTCTTGCAGAAGCATGTTCATGCTTTTGCTTGGAACTACAAAGATATGTCAGGAGTTCATCCTGATATATGTACCCACAGAATCTATCTTTGAAGAAGTCAAGCCGGTTAGACAACCCCCAGAGAAGATTGAATCCTGCCTTAAGAGATATTGTGAAAGAAGAAATTGAAAAACTTATGGAAGTAGGATTCATTTACCCAATTTTTGATAGCCAATGGGTTTCTCCATTGGTAATAGTTCCTAAGAAAAATGGAAAAATGAGAGTATGTGTAGACTATAGAGAGTTGAATAAGGTGACATACAAAGACCATTTTCCATTACCTTTCATAGATCGAGGTGTTAGATACTCTTCTTTGGAAAAAGATACTTTTGTTTTCTTGATGGATTTAGTGGATATAATCAAATTCAGATTGCACTTGAAGATCAAGAGAAAACAACTTTTACATGTCCATGGGGAACATTTGCCTATAGGGTTTTACCTTTTGGTTTGTGTAATGCCCCAGCAACTTTTCAGCGAGTAGTCCTAGCAATTTTTGCTGATCTGACCACCAAAAGTGTTGAAATATACATGGATGACTTCACAGTATGTGGACAGGACTTTTGATTTTACATTGGAAAATCTTGACAAAGTCTTAACTCGTTGTGAAACATACCGGTTATCCTTGAATCCAGAAAAATGCTTTATGATGATGAAGGAAGGGATAGTTCTTGGTCATCACATCTCTCCTGAAGGGATCCAAGTTGATCCAAAGAAGGTGGAAATTATCAAGAATCTCCTTCCTCCTAAAACTCAGACTAATGCCGAAGCTTCCTAGGACACATTGGTTTTTACCGCAGGTTTATTCCCAACTTTAGTACAATAGCCAGTCCTATGTTTGCCCTATTGACTAAAGATTCTGAATTCTCCTGGACTGCAAAGTGTCGGGAAGCATTTGAAGCTACGAAAGAGAAATTAATAACTCCACCTATGCTCGAGAGGACCTAATTGGACATTACCATTTCACATACGGATTGATGCCTCCAATACAACAATTGGAGCAGCATTAGGACAAATTGACAATGGTGAACACTATACCATCTACAACATTAGCAAGAACTTGACAGGAGCCGAGAAAAATTATACAACTGAGAAGGAATTTCTAGCAGTAATTTATGCCATCAACAAATTCAGGCATTACATCACGAGGTTATCAAATATTTATTCACACAGATCATACAACCATTAAGTATTTGATGAATAAACCTATGGTAAGTGCAAGAATTATTCATTGGTTGTTGTTGTTGCAAGAATTTGATATCACTATAATCAACAAACCAGGGAAAGCTAATGTTGTGGCAGATTTCTTGTCCAGGTTGCGAGAACACAGATGAAGGGGAATTAGTTGATGACACTTTTCTTGATGAAAAACTATTTGCTATATCAGTCCAATCACCTTGGTTTGCGGATATAGCCAATTATTTGGTCACAGGGAAAGTTCCTCCACATTTCACTTCAAAACAAAAAAAACAATTGATCAAACAGAGTTCTTCTTTTGAATGGATTAAGGGTATGCTTTTTAAGTGCAGTCTTGACCATGTGTTACGTAGGTGCATCCGAAAGGATGAAGTGTATGATATCCTTAGAGCTTGTCATGATGAACCCTCAGGTGGACACTATTATGTAAAAAGCACGGTTAGGAAAATCTTAGGGACAGGATATTATTGGCCATCTCTTCACATGGATGTGAAAAAGTACATCAGGCATTGTGATGCATGCCAAAGAATGGGGAAACCCACTCATACAAATGAGATGCCATTGCAGCCTCAAATGGTTTTAGAACCATTTGAGAGGTGGGGGCTTGATTTTGTAGGACCTATTGATCCACCTTCTCAAGGAAAGGTGCATATTCTAGTATGCAGCGATTACCCGACAAAGTGGGTAGAGGTGCGTGCTTTCAAACATGCTCGTGAAGAGAAGGTCACTGATTTCTTGTATACTCAGATTTTTTAGAGATTTGGAGCTCCACGGTCTATCACCACAGACCAAGGACCCCAATTTGCATCCAAAGTCATAAAGGCATTTATAGAATTGTATGAAATCAAACATAGGAAATCATCACCTTACCACCCACAAGCAAATGGCCAGGTTGAGGTAACAAACAGGGAACTAGAACGCATCTTGACAAAAATAGTAGCTTTTCATAGGAGGAATTGGCTAGATAAATTACCTGAAGCAGTTTGGGCCTACAATACTACTTGGAAGTCCACTATTGGATTCACACCTTATGAACTAGTCTTTGGTAAAAAGCCCCTCTTACCTATTGAATTTGAGCTACTAACATTGCGCACAACATTGGAAATTGGAATTGAATTGTCGCAGGCACAGACAGATAGGATTCTACAGCTGAATGCATTGGATGAACTTAGATTGGATGCTCTGCACCAAACCGAGGTAATTCAGGAGAGCAGAGGAAGCTGTGGCATGACAGTCACATTCAGCAGAGGAAACTTCAACAAGGAGATTGGGCTTTCCTGTTTGATTCTCGCTATGAAGACTTCCCTGGAAAACTAAGAACTAGATGGTTGGGACCTTACTTGGATTGAAGAGGTATTTGACAATGGAGCAGCTCGTCTATCTCCTATTGATGGGTCACAAAGAAAGTTGGTAGTAAATGGACATCGCCTCAGAGTGTACCATACACCTCTGACTAAAGAAGAATTCTTGCAGCAACTTGATAGTTTGGATACACAACAGGTGGAAGAGATTCCCTCTTCCACTTCAAAACAATCAGCATGATCATGGATTTCAAGAAAAAACAGAAAATACAAAAAAATCAGAAAAATAGAAAACAAAAAGATGAATAAATTTTGATTATGAATTCCTTCACGGGCATGATTTCAGGGGAAATCATGAAATTCCTTCATGGGCATAGTCAGAATCAAGAAAAAAAAAAAGAGAAAAGGAGAGGTAAAAAAAAAAAAAAAGAGAAAAATGAATAACTCAGCAATGAAAACCTTTTCTAAGGCATTACTGGGTTGGTATGCATGAAAACCAGTTTTATGGCATGTATAACCTTGAGAAATTTCTGAACCATCATTGTACAAATTCACCAAGTGCACTTGTTTTGAAATGTTGCAGAAAATCTCAGCGAGAACATCAACAAAGGCGAGTCATTCTTCAAAGCTGGCATTAACTTTTTTATCAGGTATATATTTCTTACATTTCTTCATTGTAAAATGATTGGTATATAGTATATGACGATTAACCATTAGCATAAAAGGTATTCATAAGAGTTGGCATACTTAAAACATGTTTTGAAAATGAAAATATTGATTTTTGCCTAATCTTCGGAACAAGAATGCCAAACACAGTGCCTGTTGTATTATCTTCGGATTGAAATTGTCTTCGGAATGACAATAGAATGAATGTTGCACTTTGTCTTCAGAAAGAAGCTTTGTCTTCGAAATGACAATTTGTCTTTGGAATGAAACTTTGTCTTCGAAATGACGACTTGCTGCATCATCTTCAGAATGAAGATCTGTCTTCGGAATGAAGTTCTGTCTTCGAAATGAAGATCTGTCTTCGGAATGAAGATCTATCTTTGGAATGAAGTTCTGTCTTCAGAATGAAGTTGTCTTCGAAATGACGATTTGCCTTCGCAATACAGCCTGATCTTCGAAATGAGGATTGATCTTCGAAATGAGGATTAATCTTCGGAATGAAGATTTAAATTTGCAGAGAAGATTTGTCTTCGGAATGAAGGCCTGTCTTCGGAATGAAGTTTTTTTGCAATGAAACTATAATCTTCGAAAAGAGCATTTCCACGTGGCATCCAAGAAAGACAAGGTACGATAAAATCAAATTCTTTTAGCTGCATACGATAAAAAGGGACACGTGTCAGCAAGGATATGGTTTATTTTGCATGGTACTAGAATCAAGGAAGACATGGTTTATTTTGCACGTGAGAATCTATGGACTAAACAAAAAAATTAAAACCAAATGAGGTGGATCTGACGGCAAGGACGTCCACGCAATCATTGATGGACAGGTGTTCGGTGCAACAGTAGAAATGCATGCCACCTTTCTTTTCGAAGACGTGTTTGTGAAGTACAGTGCTCAGGTTACGGTTCATTTCGAAGAAGCAGACGAGAAATAGGGCAAGCGAAGACTTAGAGCTAAACCCTGCAAATCTGCAACATAAAAACCAGAGATCCAACAGAGGAATAGTAGTAGCAGTGAACGGTTTTTAAATAGAAAATATGGGGCGAAAGATCAGAATGGAACCAGCAGATACCACCTACCTCCAAGAAAATTCGATAGTCCTATAGATTTTTGAAGATGGAGGGCTTATGCCATTTCTGGATAAGTTTAATGGGTCCTCTAAAGATTTGGTTGGCATGTTCGCCCATACATTCAGAAACAACCGAGCACATGTTAACGACATGACTATTGAGGTAACCCCTGAAATTTTAAGTCAGATTACTGAGCTGCCATTAGAAGGGATTTCAATTTCTAGATCTGGCAAGAATACATTGGCAAGTGTAGTTAATCAATTTGTAGAAGAAAATGATAGAGAGCCAGAGTATTTAACCCATAACAACGCATGCAAAGGGTTAAAAAGGGCCGACCTGCAGGGAACCCTGGGATGAAGTAGCCACCTGGGTAATTAAATTCCTAACCTATGAAGGGCAGTATGTGTTGTTGTCAGGGCATCATCTACGAATTTTAAACCATCTCAGACATGGTGAGCAGCAACCGAAAGTTAGGGTAAACCTTCCCCTGTATCTGTATCAAGAATTAAAAAACATGGCAAAGAGATATCAGGAGGGCAAAGGAAGCCTTCGCCATCATGGCCTCATCAAACTAGTTTGCCAACACCATTTTAGAGGAAACCCTAGGAGTTTTGATAGGTTTTACTCTACCCTAAATGATGTCATTTTTAGGGATGAAGATGAGGAAGAAGAAGAACCAGATGCTGCTGACATTGTTGCAGAGGAAGAAACAACTACTACAAAAGCTGCTACAGAAGATGAAACAAAAATTGCCACAGAAGCTATTACAGAACCACACCCAGCAGCAGCAACAGAAAACCTTGCTCCTGAACCCTCAACTTCACGAACCAAGAAACAAAGAAAAAGAGGATCTGGAACTAGCAGCAGAACAGAAAAACAAAAGAAGGTTCATTTTTTTGGAGTGACTACTGATTTGATAGAGCAAGAAATAACAAGGGAAATAGAGGCATCTAAAACTCTCCCCACAACCCCTACTGACACCAGGAAACAGAGCAAAAAGAAGAAGTTTGCATCTGGAACTAGGAGGTCCACTAGAATCCATTTGAAAGAAACAATAGAACAGGTTATGGAGGAAGAAGAAGGACAAAGCAGCCCAGATGTCACAAAAATACAACCAGCCTCTAAAAATTTTCTAGAATTCCCTAAACAGATAGTTGAGGCAAAAATTGGGCAGGATAATTTGGAGGAGGCTACAGTTCAACAGGCTACAGATATGGTAGATGCCCTTATAGACAGTTTTATAGAGCCTCTTGAACAAGAACAAATTGTTGCAGAAGAAGAGATATTGGTTGAACAACCAACTATAGCTGACTTGTCTGCATCAGCTTCTGAAGCAGAAACAGAAGTGGAAGACATCACAGAGCAGCTAAAAGTAGCAAGAAGTGTTTTCAGAACACAAACCAAGTGGATTGAGGAGAAAGAAAGCATCATTGAGATACAGGAAAGAAAAATTGCAGAGCTTCAGCAGGAAGTGGCAGAATTGAGAAAAATGTTGTCACAGCCAACTGTATCCATTGATGAAGACAATTTGGCTCAATTGCTTTTGGGTCTATCAAAGGCAGATGACTCTGTTGAAATAGATATGGGTGTTCATTCTGAAGTAGCACCCCTTCATTCTGAAGAAGTGCCTATTCATTTTGAAGCAGCACCATCTCATTTTGAAGCATTGCCTTCTTATTCTAAAGATGCTTCAGAAATGGTAAAAAGCATAGCAGAGGATGTTGAAGATGAGCCACCAACACAGGAACAGTCCCAATAGCAAGAAAATGTTCAAGTAAGTAC
Source organism: Wollemia nobilis (assembly GCA_028583015.1). Classification (NCBI taxonomy): domain Eukaryota; kingdom Viridiplantae; phylum Streptophyta; class Pinopsida; order Araucariales; family Araucariaceae; genus Wollemia; species Wollemia nobilis. The sequence continues at coordinate 9,941,974 of JAQPPZ010002969.1, read as the reverse complement.
TCCTATTGAGGTCCCTATATTTCAAACTATTATACTTTTAGCAGATAAGGGGGTACAAGTAGAATTACTATCTGATGACAACCCAATAGAAATAGTAAATAAGGGGGTACAGGTAGAATTATTGGTAGATAGTCAACCAGTGGAAGTGGCAGAAAAAGGAGTTCAGGTAGATCTGCTGCCTAGGATCCCCCCTGTAGTCAGACCACCTAATACTGTGTCTCTAGAGTAGTATAATGCAGACATAGCCAATTGGATGATTAGATATGAGCAGCTTGCCACTAAGACCGAGAAATTCAAATTGGAAAGGAAACAGCTAGAGGCAAAAGAAAAAGAAAACCAAGCATTAAAAGAAAAAGTGTCTGACTTATGCCAAATTGCTGAATTTTTAGTTCAATTTAGACGACCAGCCAGATTTTACAACCTTATTTTGAAGGAGAAATACCTCAGATGGCAGGTCATGAGGATTAGTTCAAACCTCCCATATAAATTGGACACAACTGCAGATTTCTTGGAGGCATATTTTGACAACCCCATAGAACAGAAAAATCTCTTGTGTGAACTGTTTTTACACAGTTTCTTCATTCCGAGAGGAAGTAGAGTTTCATCCTCAAATCTACATTGGAGATGTTCAGCTGAGAGCATTTATGTCTACTTTGCAGAATCAACTTTACTAGGATCAAGAGAAAAAGTAGAATAAAGAGATTGAAACAAGGGCTAAATTGTTAGTCAGAGCAATCCAGCCAAACCACCCAGTTATCACTAGACAACACTTCTCAATGATGAACAGGGATGATGTAAAGAGGATGTACTTGAACAACTTAAGGGATTGTGTGGCCAGATTAAAAAATTTTAGTGATCACAATTTTTTCCCAGCTTTGTCAGTGTGCAGAAATAGATGGGATGAACTTTCCATGTCTTTGCGGAAAAGAGAACCCATCTCCCCCATCAACTTAGAATGGTCCAGAAGAAGAGTAGAAGGTGTAGTCCAGCTGATTGAAATCATGCAGCATAACTGGATAGGTCTTAGGTTTAGACCTCCAACCATCATTACTCTAGTTCCATTCTATTTTGAGGATGATGCCCAACCTGATGAACAGTTTGAAGACTGGCTCAAAAACATTCAGGAAAATAGGGGGTATTATATAGGCAAGAAATTATTCTACGGGTCATGGAATCTAAACATGGACATATGTGATTCCATAGCCCAAGAGAATGCATGAGGGCATGCATTAATATAAGTTGGGGGAAAATGATGAGGCCTAGAAATGCCTCAATCATAACATGTTTTGAACACTAAAATTGCCTATAAACTCTTATGTTTTATCTGATATGTTAGTTAAGTTGATTCAATATGCTGTATATTAACCATTTTGCATGATCAATGTATTTGGAATATTATGTGCTAATATTTATAGATTTTTGCATAGTTTTGTGTTATTTTTGCTATGACTTGCTAAAATGGGATATGCTTAGAATAATAGCAGCATTTCACTAATCATGTTTTGATTTGTCTTAAGCATTTATTTCACCTAAATATGGCAACAGTGCAAGCATACTATTGCTATGCAGCAAAAACTGGTCTTTCCCATGTAAATTCCAGCCAACTGTCCATAAATAGCAAGGCATGGAATTCACATGTGGAAAGAGATGAAGACCATTGGAATTTGATCTTAAGAGATAACCCACCTGAGAGATGTAGAAGAAATCACTGGAAAAGCACACATTTGTTCATTTCGAAGTATCTTCGAAATGAGAGAAAACAGTGTCTTCGAAATGAGCGGATCTTCGGAATGAAGAATGCAGCATCTTCGAAATGAGCGATCTTCAGAATGAGAATTGCATTGTCTTCGGAATGAAACCACTTATCTCCGGAATGAAAACAAAATGCATTTTTTTGACTTGTTGACCGATTTCTAAAGATGGAAAAAGGGAAATAAAGGTCAAAAAAGGTAAAGGAAAATATCTTCCATCTGTATTTGCCGTCATTGCCGACCAAAGCCATCATTAATGGAAAGATCAAAGAATAAACCCAGGATTTGTTGCAGCATAGTAGGATTAGATCTTTTGAGATATTATTTGTTTGTAATTAGATCATAGGATAGCTATAAATATTGCTCCCGTTCAGGTTGAGCCTAGTAGGTAGTAAGTAGTGAGAAAAGAGTAAGAAAGCTAGGAGAAAGCAAAAAATACAGAGAATGGGTAGAAATTGGTCATTACGAGTCCTGTAACAGTTTTTCAGTAGAATTCTTGTAATCATGTTCTTTCATCAATAAAGTGCACCAGTTCTATTTCATATTTCTTGTAAATGAGTGTGATTAAGATCTAGAGAGAGAGAGACTCATACCTTCTTCTGGACAAGGAGGTTGGCCACTTCCAGACCTAGGAGGAGGACTAACAACGAGGTTTTTATTCTAATTTTGCTATAGCAGAATGAGTTGTAGAACTTGTTATTTTTTTTTGGTAAGTGTTTGTATTTATAGCGGGTTTTAACAAGGATCCCAAAACCTGATTACATAAGCAATGGACCTAGGGCATCAATCCCTTGAAATTGGACACCAAAACAGAAATCTCGCCCAGCGGTAATAGTAAACATGAAACAATCCCCCTTAGCGAGAAACAAACAAATAAGAAAGAAAGTAGTTTTGGAGATCTCGCCCAGTGGGGAGTAGCCAAAAACCACCATCGAGAAGATCCCGCCTAGCAGGAAGCAAAGAAAAACCGTTACAATAAAATCTCGCCTCGCGGGAAGCAGTCAAAACCACCACAAACAGTCCCGCCTAGCGGGAAGCAACGAGGAAATCCCGCCATCCGGGAAACTAGCGAGAAAGAAAGGATCCGCCTCGCGGGAAAACCGACGGATTTGGCGGATCCCGCCCTATGGAGAAACCATCCCGCCCACCGAGAAAACATTCAGTTCAGCGAGAGCCATCCTGTAGAAAGCCGACAGCCAGCACAGAGAGGATCCAGCCCATCGGGAAGTGACCAAAGAGTTGCACCACAAGGAACCCACCCCAAGAAAATAGAAGAGGATCCCAGCAGCAGGGACCAAGAATCTCGTCCAAGCACAGAGCCCACCGAGGATTCACAAGAAAAAGGGAGAAGCTGTCCAAACCCTAAACCGTCACCTCCATCACACCGAGAAACACAGGGGACCAGATCCATGCGAAAAACCTACAAAAAACCCCAGGGGGAAGCCTGAGGGAAAAATGGAAGGGATCCCCAACCAAATAGGGATCCTTGGGAAGCACCAGTCCGAAAAAACAACCAAGGAAACCCTAGCCAACCGGGAGGGGCGCAGATAGTGGAGAAGGATCTCACCTCAGGAGATCATCTGCAAACAACCACTCCCCGGGAGGGATGACCTGGGTTGAGCCAGGGACTGGGCAGGAACCAGGAGCCATGGGAGGGGGAGCAGGGGAGGGACCAGAGCCCTCCCCTCTCTACTTTATTCCCTCTCCCCATATGTAGAACTTGTTATTTTAATTGCTTATAAACAGCTGACAATATCTATAGTCTTAGTTTATTTGTGCTTAGATTAATCTTGTGCTTAATTTTTTAGCTATAATATTTACTTTCAGAAAAGCTTCCATTTTATTTCTGACTGTTATTTCTAGAATTTGCTATTTTCTACAATTTCCTGCATTTTGTGTTTTTGCTATCAACCCCTGCACAGAAGATTGACAACCTTTTGTTACAGAGTCTTGACAAGGTTTTATTTTCCATGCTATAATTAGATTTCCATTACTACAAAAGTAAATAGATTTCCTTTCTGTAATTAGAATCAGACTTTCAATTCTACAACTATTATTTATGTAACATAATTAGGTCTCATTTTGCAATTGTAAATCAGGATTTCATTTCTGCAGTTAATGATTAGTTTCCAATTCTACAACTTAGATTAAGGTTTAATTCATGCAATTTAGAAATAGGAATGTCCTAAAACCCCCCACACAACCGGTTCCACCAATAAAAACTGTTGCTCTAGATTAACCTAAGTTATAGCTGTTTCACTTTTTCTTCTGTAGATAGCCTTGTACATAGCCCTGTATTGACAAAATCATTGAGAATTAATGATGGTATAACGACTATGCATCAACATCCCCTAGAGCTGGAGGCTAGATCCATGGTAGATCCCTCTCTGAATCCAGGTGCCTATAGGTAAATGGGATCTTCAGGATGTCCTGCAAATTGGTACTCTTTGATCTCGGCCTTTCGACCAAGTAACCATTTTTTTTGGTGATCCTATCAAAGCTGCTCACCGACCTCAAGCTAGTCAGGACACTCCATGTAGGGCCGTCACTCAACATCATCTATCTCGAGTCCTAAAAATTAGGTAATATAATGCTAGACATCACCAGTGTGGGTCTTGCTCTAAAAGCCCTCCTCCTCTCAAGGCTAGCAGGTAGCATAGCACTGATGTGCATCATCAATTTTTGTAATGTGCAATGGTAGCTCCCTAGGATGCTCTATCCCGATATTCTACCAACCCCAAATCTGAAGTAGTAGACAATAACTCATCCCCTAGTGGCTCCTGTCGATAATCTAATAGAGCTCTTGATACATCTGATATAGTAGAGTACTCCCCCAGGCTAGAATCAGTGGCTATCGAATGGAGCTCTGAACAACTCTGCACACAGTAGCTAAGAGGTTCCAGGTAATCCTCGCACCCGAGGAGTCTGGAAGCACAACTTGAACTACTAGGTGCATGAAAATGGCCTTGCATACGGAGAAGATATTCTTCTCCTACCAATATCCAATGTGGACCCCTTTGTGGTCAATGGTGCACTGAGAGTCCTCACTCTGGGCACCAAAGATGGCATCAAATATGGACTCCTTAGCGCCAGAAGTTGAAGAGATGATGGCCTCACCATCAATGGGGATCCTAAATATCTTGTATATGTCCTCTAATGTAACTATCATTTCACCTATAGGTAGGTGAAATGTGTTGGTCCGTGCATTCCAGCGTCGAGCCAACGTAGTCAGATAGGCCTGATCTACTCGGATAGTGGGTAGATCCAGTACGTAGCCAAAGCTGACAAATCTAAACCACTATCGCTCACCAGTAGTGAGATCTCCATGGAGAGCCTTAAGAATGCTAGGATCTCAAGCTCTAGAGGTCAATCTCTAAAATAAAAAACATAATATAAGGAAAAAGCTAACTAAAATAAGAAAAAACATTTAAAAATGACCTAAAAATCATCAAAAATAGTTAAAAATTTGATAAAATTGCAAAAACATGTCATCATGCATGCCTAAAAATCAAATTTGTCAATAAAAAAGGTCAAAAATGCATTAAATGATATTAATTGCCTTTTAAAACTTAGAAAAATTAAAAAAATTTACAATTTTTTTCTAAAGTTGGTGAACCGTGGGTCAACCCTGCGGTCCGCATGCGGTCAAAAATTGACCATTGGGATTTTGAACACTGACCATAGCTGGCAGCTGCGGTCCCAAATTTACCAATTGGGAACCGCAACTAGTACCTGCGGTCTCCAATTGAAGTCACCCCAGGGCAATATTGTGGCCAAAAATGAAAAAAAAAAAAAAATTCTAAGCTACCCTAGCCTAAGATGAGGTTCATTATCAACAATTTAGTGATATTGATTTACCAATTACTTAATTGGGTTGATTTTTAGTGGTAATGGATGCGAGGTCTTGGTTTTTGAGTTACCTTACCCTCACCTCTTCCGTCGTGGCTCGAAGAAGCTTGCCCATGCTCTACCATTGTGCTGTGAGTAGGTGTGCGGGTAAAGTTTGGTAGATTTCAGGTGAGTTCTCAACTGTCACTGTCAGAGCTCTAGATTTTCCAGTCGCTATCAAGGATTAATGAGAGATATTTGAAAATTAGAATTTTTATAAACCTCTCATGTTTCGCGTGGACCGCAAACCCTAGTTGCGGTTCCTAAAATTGTAAATGGGAATCACAGACCCTAGCCGCGGTTTGCAATTGGAAAGCAATTTAGAAAAATCCCACCATGGGAAGGGCCAAAATGATAAATTAATACCTCCCATTGGGTCAAAGCTCAATAAAAGCAATTTAATTTAGAAATTTGGTGATAATCAAGCATTGGGATCCAATTAAAAATCAAAAATCTGGATGAGAATATAAAGTACATTCAATCGAGATCGTCACTATGACAATCCTTCCATGGAGTGACACACCTCCCAGAAAAATAAATAAGCTCAATGCATAATTCAAAATATTAAAAAAAAATCAAATAATAAAAAACACTAAATGCGCCTCGTATTCAATAATTTACCCTATACACTTGGCGGTTGCAGGGATTTGTGATCCATACAATCCGACAGGATGAGTAAATTACCATAAGGATATTTGGGGCAAAACTATCATCGTTGATCTGATATGCTTCTTTTCAATCCCTACTAATACCTTCACGACCGTACTGCTCCATGGGAATGAGGCGTTGCATGTCATTTCTTCTATGACCTCTTTTTAGCAAATCATCGATAATTTGATTCAACAAAAATCTGATTGGATTTGTATCATTTTGATTCCCTAATATAACTATTGTAGCCCATCTGCTCTATGGGATAGAAATGTGAAAATACTATTAACAGTTGAAATCAAAAGCTGAACTAGGCTTAGCCAATGCATTAATTTGCTCAAATCTAAATTTGTTCAGATCATCCATGGTGGTCAAGCGACATTATCAATTTATTTATTTTCATTACTCTCATTGACTCATTGCTTGAGGTGGTAGTCATAATATCAAATCATAATCATAATCAACAGAAGATCCCTGAAATCGTAGATCCCTTGATCTTGTCAAAATTATGTTCATCCTTGCAAATCATTATCAACAACTATCATAAGCTTACCCCTTTGCTTTGGGAAAATAGCAAATATGATAATTAGTTTGTAACTCTCATCCTTTCGATTATATAGGCCTAAATATTATTGTAGCACCAAAAGCTACTTGAATGTTTGATGACGAGTGCAAACTTTTTCAAGTTTAAGCCTCCAAAGAGTTGGAAGCAATGATTCTAGGATGCATGTCATTTTGTTGGACCTGGGGCATCTAATGTTGATCCGACTAATGATCATCATATAACCTTCAGCATCATTTTAGGAGGTCTATTTTTGCTCAGCATTTTTTGATCTCACAATGCATCTCAAAAGGGGCATCTATAGACACCTAAAATACATCATGTTGAGGGTGACTACTCATATGGACATGCTACAAGACCATATGGAAGATATTGGATAGAATTCAAGATAGAGCAGTGGTTCTAACCACTCAATTTGGGTTCCTTGGCCAAATCAGTCTAAACTATAGCCCAAACCTATGATTTATAGCTAAACCACGACTAAGACCTACGGTTTACATTCTAGATCGTAGCTCTGACCCACGGTTTTAACTGCAATTTAGTTGGCCTTCAATCCAAGCCACATCGGTTGGAATGACCATTTGATCTAGAAGAGAGTGATTAATAGATAGAATATTCCATAGGATTCCATTCCAACTGTCCTAACCGCCTCTTGTTGATCTTGGCATTTCCAGGAAGCCACCCCTAGTCCTAGGGCATCCTATAAATATCCCCTCCAAATGGGGAGAGAATATATAGATGATTTGTATAGCGAAGTGATGATGAATTATTGAGATATTGAATTTATCAATCGAGTAGCGAAGACCCATCGAATGGCACACTGAATTCATGCATTCGAAGGTCACTTTGCTATTCATCCAAAGATCAGTTTGCCTTGGAAGTTCTAGGAGCCTAGAAGAACCAAGAAATGCAAATCCAGGCAAACGAAGGCCCATCACAGTGATTCAATCATCAAACCTATTAGAAGGACATCGAAGGTGACCCTTGAATATCAATTGGACAAGGAGGTCAAGCCCACTACCCTTAGAATTGAGGGTAAGCCTACCAGAGTGTTAACTATGGCTGTCAACCATGGTTCACAGTGCAGACTGCTCACTAGAGCTACGGTTTGCAGTAGAGGTATAACCACATTCCTCTTTTCATTTTTGTATGGTTAATTAGATTAGATTAGCTATTTTTAGGTTTTAATGGAAGTTTAGCAAAATTTTGACTGTAGAATTAGGTTAGTTTAGCTTCTTTATTTTTATGCTTCAATTAGGACTTAAATGGTTTCTTTATGCATGTTTATGCTTCATTTTATACATTTAATCCATGCATAGTGTAGTTGTTACTTTTCTTTACATTATTATATGAATCTTGATTCGATTTGCATAGCTTAGAAGCACTTTTTATGTTTTCTTGATTATGCATGTTTAATGGTGTCATTATGCAATTTACCTAAAAGGGCCTCATCATGAGAGGTTGCCTATCCTTTTGAAATTCTTGTGTTGTTTCTTGACCGCAGGGAACAATTTCAAAGGAGAACCAACTATCAAGTTCTTTCCCATCATGAAGAAGAGGGCACCTCCACCCTAAAGGACTTCATGTCATCCTAAAAGGCATTTGGAAATCACACCTACCCTTAAGAGGGAAACAATTGTGCACTCCTATTGTAATATTATATCAAAATGATTAACCCCAAGAGGGATGTACTTGTAATTTGATGTTGACTTTGAATACAATGGAATACAACATTTTTCTTCTTGATTCATTTATTGTCAATTTCTTGTTCTTGTATGCATGTTATATTTTTATCATTTATTGCAATAGGATGCCATCGGGTGTGAGCGTTTTTGGTGGTTACAATGGGATGCGATAGTCACCAAATACTCATGATCAAGGGAAGAATATAGAGAAAACATACCTATAGGCTTAGAAACCATTTGAGTTGATGATGCAAGTAGCTATGATACTGATTCTTTCTCAGCTTAATCTTCCTCCACCTCCTCCTCAATATTTATGACCTCAATTTTTTGGCCAAGCTACTCTCCCTAGACCAAAGGAACAATGGAATAATAGCCTTTGTGGCTGAAAATGTGGGAGGAATATTTATGCCAAATGAAGAGACTACACCAGTTCTTAGATTCTTGGATATATTTGGGAAAGGAAGTGCTTCACCCATACTTTTTTATTATGGCTATTTTTCTTCTTCTACAAGTGGTGTTTCTTTAGATATTGATCACTCTTTTTTAGCCATGATCTCTTCACTATTATATCTTTGAAAGCTTTGAGGTACAACTTCAATGAAAGTAATTGGTTGGTACTTGTTACAATTTTCATCATATATATCTAAAAGCACCTCATCCATTGCCAAGCCATAGGTTGACCTAGTATTTCCTTGATGAGCCCTCATAATACACCAGTTGGTAATTTTCTCCTTAGACGAACTGGACAATTGATTCTTCATTTTACTAAATAGTTTTGAATGAGGAATCTGGTGCTTGTGGAATATAGGATTATATTCGACTTCCATATCGTAGAAGTCATGCCATGGAGGGAGTGACATCATCTTCTCAATGTGCCACTTGAGATCGCGCCCTTATGGATTATTCCTTTGATGCATAATATCTTCCCTAGGGCAGCAATAAAAATTATTTGCTCTAATAAAATTTGAGAAATGATCCAAAGGGTCATACTTCCACTATTAGGGCAACTCCACCAAACCAAGGTCATAGAAGGTTTTGGAAATTATCTCATTTTACCCCACTTGGTTCACCTCAATGTCGCCAAAGCAAAAATGGATATCACACGTAGCACATTTTCCATTGCCTAACCCATATGTGTCATTTGCGAAGTCACTCTGTTGGATGACCTCCAATGCAAAAATACATTCTGAATTAAAGTATGGAAGGAGGAACGACTTTCTAGTAAAACCAAAAATCTGTACAATGATGCCTTGCATCAATAGGAAGATATCACCTTTCTCCTTCATGACGATATCCTCCTTCATCACCCTCAAAACTCTCTCACATGTGCTAAAATTAAGCTCGAGGGTAGGGCCCAGGAATATGTAGTTTAAATTGTAATAGGACTCCCTTCTCAACAATATTTGAGTCCATAAATAAACAGGTAGTTTTCTATGTACTTCATCGATCTACTTCATGGCTATAAATGAAAAATGTTGGTGCATGTGAAAAAAGAAATACCACACCAAGAATGAACAGTATTTGAACACCACATCTTCTCCACTTTGCACCTTCTCTAATTGTGTGTGTATTCTTCAAGCCATGTAATCCATTGAGTTAAAGAAAACTAGATTAGTGCTCACTTTCATAGCTATAGGGGCGTAAAACTCCATCTACGAAATACACTATGCAAGTGACGTTTACCATTTAAGCATCGTGGAATCTGAGGGTAGCCCAAAAATCCATGCCAACATCGAATATAGGTTTAGGATCTTAAAATATGTTAGAGGCTTTGGCAAATCCAAAAACTATTCAAACTATGGAGTCTTTATCAACCAACTCTCCATAAAATGGTGCAACAAAATAATTGATTGGTATCACTCCTCTTGCTCCCTGAGATTGAAATTTATGAACATTACGTCTGAAGGAGGTCTAATCCCACAATTTAACACTTCTCTTATTGCATTGGTTGAAATGCTAAATATCTTATCCCCATTCACATTTTGAATGACTCTCATAGAAGGATTGTCGAATTTCAAAATTGCCAAAATAAAATCTGGGCAGACATGAACCGACATACACAATGTTGGACATTTTGAGTCATTAAGTCAAGTTGTCATTGATGTCAAGAAATGAAGTCATCATTAATGTCAAGGAAATTGTCAAGAAACAAAGTTGTCAAGAGTTGTTATTGATGTCCAGGAATAAGCCACTGATGATGTCAAAGGTCAAGAGGAATAAAGCAGAGGTTAAAGGCAAAAGGGCTCCATAATATTTTTAATATTATGTGGAAGCATAAGTTAAAAGGTTTTTCATAAAAACCCAAGGAAGACTATTGCAAAGCTAAAGGAAGGTTTAATATTTATTTGATAAAATATTTAAATTCAAAGTGAATTTAAATTTTATAAATAAATATTATTTATACCAAGTTGTACAATGAAAGATGGTCTTAATAAAACCAAAGGGTTTTAAAGAATTAATTTATAAAATTTAAATTCAAATGAATTTAAATATTTTATAAATTAATAAGCTCCAAAGGAAATAAAAAGCATCGACGTCTAAATTCGTTGAAGGAAATTCGAGCATCGACGTCATGCATGAAGGAGGGAAATCAATATATATACCAATGCATTTCGTGCAATTGTGTTGATACTCGTGCAAAAAAGAGAAAGTGATTTTTGTGTTTAGCACCAGCGAATAGGGTTTAAATAGGAGCAACAAACAAGACCAAGCACCAACTGGGCAGCGTGGCCTAGTGGCAAGAGGACGATAGTTAAAGTGTTGGGCGCTAGGAGACCTGCGTTCGAAACTCAGTGGCAACATTTTGGTGGTTGCATTGGTAATTGAAAGCGCCAAAGGAAAGGCACACATTTTTGTTGTGCTAGGCAAGTGGGGAGACTTTTGGAGCACGTGGTGCTCGTTAGTCCCCAAGCGAGCACCTAGCTCACGTGACGGTTGGAGCCACGGCTAGGGCGTTGGTTGAGGCTGCGTTGTGAGTTCGAATCCCATCCAAGGCAAGGTAATAAATTTTTGTTTAATATTTTGTGAGTTGCCTAAAGTTTGGAGTTAAAAGGGTTGCTTAAAGGATTGTTAGTTGGAAATTAATTTTTGATAAGTTGGAGGAATAAGGTGTTAGTTTATTTTAATAAAGTGGTTGTGTCACATTGAATTGTTGAAAGTTTCAAAAGGATAGAGGGAACTTCTAAGCATTGAGTTATTTTTAAAGAAGAGTGCATTGAATATTATTTTAGTTGGGGAGATTATAAGGTGTAAGTGGTATATTAATTTTTGTAAATGTTGATGAATGATTTCTTAAAGATGGAGTGATAAGGTGTATATTTGTCTTGATATTTACATTGTATTTTGAGGAAGATTATTATCTAATAATTTCTTTGAGCTTGGCAAAAGAGTGTTTATGGTTGTGGCAGATTTATGAGATTCCTTCATCATCAAGAAAAAGGTATGAGCACATTCTTCCATAGTTAAATTGATTGGTTGGTTTTCTAGAAAATAAGTTTGGAGTGAAAAGGACTTGATTAGGGTTTCCTATTGAATGAGTTGAGTTAATGCTTCAAGGTTTTCTGGAATAAAGAGTTGTTGTTAAAACCTTGTTTTATAAGCATTGTTGTTGAAGTGAGTTGTTGAGAAAGAACTTGAACTAGAGTTTGAAAAGAACATGAGTATCATTGTTATGTGAGATTTGTTGTTGAGCATTGTTGGAAATATTTTGAGTTGAGTGTTTATATGCTTGGACTAGGGTTTGTGAGAAAGGGTTGTTTCATTGAGTGATTGGTTGAGTAGAGTTGGTTGAGCCTAGTCAAGTGGATGTGTGAAGTGATTGTTCAAGTTCCATAAAACAAACTATTCTATATTCTGATTTGAGTTGAGAAATTAATTGAGCATTGTGATTAGTATAGAACATATTGAGTCTCTAACAATTCTCTTTATGTTTCTATGAGATTGGACAAGTTTTGTGTGGACTTGTTGAGCATATTTGAGCAAGTTTTGTGTGGACTTGTTGAGCAAGTTCTATGTGGACTTGTTGAGAAGATTTGAGAAGGATTGTGTTTAGTGTATATTTGAGAGTAGAGTTTGGTGTAGATTTGAGGATAGGTTTGTGCCAGATTAGAGATAGAGTTGAGGAAATATTTGTGCTAGACCGAAGGATTATGTTTAGTATAGATTTGAGATAGAGCTTTGGAGGTGATAGAGTAGAGAGGATAGTAGTCTCTAGTGGATAGAGATCCATTAGCTAGGGTAGTGAGGATAGGTCTTCTGAGTGGGGACAAGAGTCTTCAGTGGAGAGAGATCCACAAGCCAGTGTAGTGGAGGTAGTAGTCTTCTAGAGGATCACCATCTAGAGAGGAGGAGGATTTCTCCTGTGGATAGAGATCCATGAATTTGATTTAGGGGATTGGTGTCTCCTTTGGATAGAGGTCCATAAACATTGTAGGGAAAGGATTCCCAAGAGAATTTATTTGAGAAAAATTTATAAGAAATATTTTCTCCATGGAGTAGCCCTCTTTGGGTGAACCACGTAAAATCATGTCTCTCATGTGTGTGATGCTTTGTGTGATGTTTACTACTTTAATATTGTTGATGTTATTATTTGGATTAAAAAACAAAATGTTTTATTGTATACTGTTCACCCCCCTCTCAGTATAAGCACATGTTCTTCAATTGGTATCAGAGCGGGTCCCTCCATGAAAAGACTAACATCTTGGAGGAGGATCCATCAGTAGCACACATGACTTCAAAAAATGAAGAAGAGACTATGTTTGACATAAAAGAGGAATTCTTTGCTGCTCTCAGAAATTTGGAAAGACTTAGAGAGAAGAATTCATGCTTGAAGGAACAAGTTCAAGAAGATGAAGAAGCAAGGATGGAACTTGTACAAAATCTCATAGAACTCAAGATTAGGGTGGAAGAAGGAAAGAAAATTGAGCAGGACATGATAGATCTATTGAGAGCCAGGGAAACAGAATGTGAAATATTGGAAGCAAAAATTGTCCACCTAAGGAATGAAGTTGAAAGGACCAAGGCACTACAAGATGTAGAATATGAGAAACAGAAAGAGGAATCAAGTCTTCAAAAAGTAGAAACTTCAAACAAGGATAAGCAAGCAAAGGATATAAGAAAGGAAGAAAGCAAAGGAGAACCCTGGATAAGAGTTAATCACAAGAGGAAGATTACTTCACCACAAACTCCAAGACATCCAAATAGGTTACATAATTTCTTCCATGGTCATTGCTTTTCTTGTAATAAATATGGTCATAGAGTTGTACATTGTATTCATCATGCAAGAAACAATGTCAATAGAAATTTCAATTCCTTTGCACCTCTCATGGATGATGATATTATATGTTACAAATGCAATAATTTTGGGCACAAGGCTAGATGGTGTAAAATGATGCTTCCTGAGTCTAGAAAAGCAATTTCAACAACTAGGAAAGATGAAAGGAAAAATGTTAAGGCTAGATCAATGTTAGTTCAAACAACCCTTCATGCTCAGGATAAAGAAGAACAATGGTATCTTGATAGTGGTTTCTCTAGTCACATGATAGGAGACAAAGACAAATTCATTGTACTAAAAGAAACAAATAGAGGATCAGTAAGTTTCGGTGATAATGGATCAACAAGGATTGGTGGAAGAGGAACTCTAAGTTTAGATAATGGGAAAACAAAAATAGAAAATGTATTGTATGTTAAAGGGTTAAAACACAATCTGCTGAGTATAAGTCAACTTTGTGATCAAGGGTACATGGTTACTTTCCATCTAGATAGATGTGAGATAAGAAAATCAGAAACTAGAAAAATCATTGCCAATGCAAGAAGAACCCCAAACAACTTATACATGCTCAATGAGATCAAAGGGGAAAAGTGCTTTCTATCACAAGAAGATGAGAGTTGGTTATGGCATAGAATATTGGGTCACTTGAATTTTGACAACATAGTCAACATAAGCAATAAACAGGCGGTCAGAGATTTACCCAAAATAAGGAGACCTCAAAACACAATCTGTGCACCCTGTCAACATGGAAAGCAAACTAGGACAACCTTTAAGTCAAAAGGATATATGTCATCTGAGCCATTGAGCCTAATACATACTGATCTATGTGGTCCTACCAGAACACAAAGTATTCAGGGTGATAGCTACTTTATACTATTTATAGATGATTATTCCAGAATGGTTTGGGTAGCCTTCCTAAAAGAGAAGTCAGAGGCCTTTGAAAAATTCAAAGCATTTAAGGAATTGATTGAAAATGAAACTAGCAAAAGGATTAAGTGTCTGAGATCTGATAGAGGAGGAGAATTTACTTCAAATGAATTTGTAGAGTTTTGTGAACAACATGGGATCAAGAGAGAGTACTCAACAGCAAGAACTCCTCAACAAAATGGGGTAGTTGAAAGGAAAAATAGGATTATTGAAAATATGGCTAGGGCTATGTTAAATGAATCTAAGCTATCAGATGGTTTTTGGAGAGAAGCTATAAATACAGTAGTATACATAATCACTAGGGCTCAAATGAGGGTAAATCATCACAAGACTCCATATGAGCTTTGGAAAGGAAGACCTGCCACTGTAAAACACTTCAAGATTTTTGGAAGCAAATGTTACATAAGATGGGAAGATCAAAACTTAGGCAAGTTTGATCCAAGATGTGATGAGGGAATTTTTCTTGGTTATTCCACAAGGAGTAAAGCCTATAGATGCTTCAACAAAATAACATGCACTATGGTGGAAAGTATGAATGTAACAATTGATGAGAAGATAGATTCAAGAGAACCAGTTCAACAAATTGTGTATCAAGAAGATGGATGTTGTCAAGAAGAATTTTGTGAGGAATCAGATAAAGAAGAAGAAGAAACACAAAGACTTCTTCCCAAAACTCCATCAAGGTATGTACAGAAGCATCATCCAAAAGAGCAGATCATTGGGAATCTAGATGAAAGATAGACAAGAAGAAGAATAATAAAACCATCTCAACAAGCAAATTTTTCTTTGCTATCTAAGATTGAGCCAAAAGACTTCACTCAGGCAAGTGAGGATAAATTTTGGATTAAGGTAATGGATGAAGAATTAGATTAGATAGAGAAAAGCAAAACTTGGGAACTTGTTCCACGACCAAAGGACAAAAATGTGATCGACACAAAATGGGTATTCAGAAACAAATTAAATGAAGATGGACAAGTGGTCAAAAATAAAGCAAGGTTAGTATGCAAAGGTTATGCACAAGTAGAAGGAATTGAATTTGATGAGACATTTTCTCCAGTTGCATGACTTGAAGCTATAAGGATATTTTTAGCTTTCTCAAGTTTCAAGAACTTCAAGGTATATCAGATGGATGTCAAGTCAACATTTTTAAATGGTGTTCTAGAAGAAGAAGTTTATATTGAACAACCAGAGGGATTCATACTAGCAGATAAACCAGATTATGTATGCATATTGAAAAAGGCACTAGAGAGCATGGTACTCAAGATTGGATAAGTATCTTCAGGAATAGGGATTCAGAAAAGGAATAGCAGATAGTAATTTATATATCAAAAATGAAGAGAGTGATCTACTAATAGTGGTTGTTTATGTTGATGACATAATTTTTGGGGGAAACAATGATAAGATGTGTAAAGAATTTTCTAAGAACATGCAAAATGAATTTGAGATGTCTATGCTTGGTGAATTGTCCTTCTTTCTTGGACTTCAGATTTCACAATCAGAAAGAGGGGTGTTTCTCTCACAAGCCAAGTATATAAAAGAAATGTTAAAGAAATTCAGGTTAGAATATTGTAAACCGGTAAGTACCCCCATGGTCACAGGATGCAAGTTGAGTAAGGATGATGAATCTCTAGAGGCAGATCAGAGATTATACAGATCTATGATTGGCATTTTATTGTATGTTACAGCTACAAGACCAGACATTGTACAGTTAGTGGGATTAGTGGCAAGGTTTCAGGCAGCACCTAAGGAAACACATGTGGCAGTAGTAAAAATAATTTTTAGGTATCTAAAAGGGACTATGGATTTTGGGCTTTGGTATCCCAAAAGTGATAGTTTTACACTGACAACTTATACAGATGCAGATTGGGCTAGAAACATTGATGATAGAAAAAGCACAAGTGGAGGAGCATTCTTTCTTGGAGACTGTTTAGTCTCTTGGCTAAGTAAGAAGCAAGTTTCAATATCTTTATCTACAACAGAAGTAGAATACATTGCAGTAGTAGCCAGTTGTACACAGGTGTTATGGATGAAGAGAACTCTAGAAGACTTCAAGATAAAGCATGACCATCCTATTCCCATACTATGTGATAATACAAGTGCTATAAGTATCTCAAAAAATCTAGTGATGCACTCCAGGACAAAGCACATTCCGATTAAGTACCACTTTCTGAGAGAACATGTGACAAATAAACAGGTCAGGCTGGAATATATTTCTACAAAGGAACAGATAGCAGATATTTTCACCAAGCCACTTTCAAAGGAAACCTTTGAGTATCTTCGAGGAAGACTGGGAGTGAGACTCCCACCCCAGAATTAACCACCTCAAGAGGAGGTGGGGGAGGGGCTAAGCTAAGAGGCTCATTCTTAGCCCCGAGCCCCAAAGGTGACCCTTTGCCATTGATGTCAAAGGGGGAGAGATTTGAGTAAGGGGGAGAGATTTGGTATTTGAGAGAGCATTGAGCCAGGGGGAGCAATGTCCCAGGGGAGCAGAACAAAGAAAAATCCAAGTTTTTAGTAAAAATAATTTGGGTTGCCATCAATGACAAAGGGGGAGATTGTTGGACATTTTGAGTCATTAAGTCAAGTTGTCATTGATGTCAAGAAATGAAGTCATCATTAATGTCAAGGAATTTTTCAAGAAATAAAGTTGTCAAGAGTTGTTATTGATCTCCAAAAATAAGCCACTGATGATGTCAAAGGTCAAGAGGAATAATGCAGAGGTTAAAGGCAAAAGGGCTTCATAATATTTTTAATATTATGTGGAAGCATAAGTTAAAAGGTTTTTCATAAAAACCCAAGGAAGATTATTGCAAAGCTAAAGGAAGGTTTAATATTTATTTAATAAAATATTTAAATTCAAAGTGAATTTAAATTTTATTAATAAATATTATTTATACCAAGGTGTACAATGGAAGATGGTCTTAATAAAACCAAAGGGTTTTAAAGAATTAATTTATAAAATTTAAATTCAAATGAATTTAAATATTTTATAAATTAATAAGTTCCAAAGGAAATTCAAGCATCGACGTCTAAATTAATTGAAGGAAATTCGAGCATTGATGTCATGCATGAAGGAGGGAAATCGATATATATACCAATGCCTAAGAGGTATTTTAATTTATCCTTTTGCTCGATAAAAAATAAAGTGTGCAATTGTGTTGATACTCGTGCAAAAAAGAAGAAGTGATTTTTGTGATTTAGTGCTAGTGAATAGGGTTTAAAGAGGAGCAACAAATAAGACCAAGCGCCAACTGGGCAGCGTGGCCTAGTGGTAAGAGGATGATAGTTAAAGTGTTTGGGCGCTAGGAGACCTACGTTCGAAATTCGATGAAAGTATTTTGGTGGTTGCATTGGTGTTTGAAAGCGCCAAAGGAAAGGCACATGTTTTTGTTGTGCTAGGCAAGTGGGGAGTCTTTTGGAGCATGTGGTGCTCTTTAGTCCCCAAGCGAGCGCCTAGCTCATGCGATGGTTGGAGTCATGGCTAGGGCGTTGGTTGAGGTTACGTTGTGAGTTCGAATCCCTTCCAAGGCAAGGTAATAAATTTTTGTTTAATATTTTGTGAGTTGCCTAAAGTTTGGAGTTAAAAGGGTTGCTTAAAGGATTGTTAGTTGGAAATTAATTTTTGATAAGTTGGAGGAATAAGGTGTTAGTTTATTTTAATAAAGTGTTTGTGTTACATTAAATTGTTTTAAGTTTTAAGAGGATAGAGGGAACTTCTAAGCATTGAGTTATTTTTAAAGAAGAGTGCATTGAATATTATTTTAGTTGGGGAGATCATAAGGTGTAAGTGGTATATTAATTTTTGTAAATGTTGATGAATGATTTCTTAAATGTGGAGTGATAAGGTGTATATTTGTCTTGATATTTACATTGTATTTTGAGGAAGATTATTATCTAATAATTTCTTTGAGCTTGGCAAAAGAGTGTTTATGGTTGTGGCAGATTTATGAGATTCCTTCATCATCAAGAAAAAGGTATGAGCACATTCTTCCATAGTTAAATTGATTGGTTGGTTTTCTAGAAAATAAGTTTGGAGTGAAAAGGACTTGATTAGGGTTTCCTATTGAATGAGTTGAGTTAATGCTTCAAGGTTTTCTGGAATAAAGAGTTGTTGTTAAAACCTTGTTTTATAAGCATTGTTGTTGAAGTGAGTTGTTGAGCAAAGAACTTGAACTAGAGTTTGAAAAGAACATGAGTATCATTGTTATGTGAGATTTGTTGTTGAGCATTGTTGGAAATATTTTGAGTTGAGTGTTTATATGCTTGGACTAGGGTTTGTGAGAAAGGGTTGTTTCATTGAGTGTTTGGTTGAGTAGAGTTGGTTGAGCCTAGTCAAGTGGGTATGTGAAGTGATTGTTCAAGTTCCATAAAACAAACTATTCTATATTATGATTTGAGTTGAGAAAGTAATTGAGAATTGTGATTAGTATAGAACATATTGAGTCTCTAACAATTCTCTTTATGTTTCTATGATATTGGACAAGTTCTGTGTGGACTTGTTGAGCATATTTGAGCAAGTTCTAGAGTGGACTTGTTGAGCATATTTGAGCAAGTTCTGTGTGGACTTGTTGAGCAGATTTGAGCAAGATTGAAGGACTGTGTTTAGTGCAGATTTGAGAGAAGAGTTTGGTGCAGATTTGAGGACAGGTTTGTGCCAGATCAAAGACAGAGATTGAGCAAATTTGTGCTAGACCGAAGGACTATGTTTAGTGCAGATTTGAGATAGAGCTTTGGAGGTGATAGAGTAGAGAGGATAGTAGTCTCTAGTGGATAGAGATCCATTAGCCAGGGTAGTGAGGATAGGTCTTCTGAGTGGGGACAAGAGTCTTCAGTGGAGAGAGATCCACAAGCCAGTGCAGTGGAGGCAGTAGTCTTCTAGAGGATCACCAACTAGAGTAGAGGAGAAGGAGTTCTCCTGTGGATAGAGATCCACGAACTTGATTTAGGGGATTGGTGTCTCCTTTGGACAGAGGTCCATAAACATTGTAGGGAAAGGATTCCCAAGAGAATTTATTTGAGAAAAATTTATAAGAAATATTTTCTCCGTGGAGTAGCCCACATTTGGGTGAACCACGTAAAATCATGTCTCTCATGTGTGTGATGCTTTGTGTGATGTTTACTGCTTTAATATTGCTGATGCTATTATTTGGATTAAAAAGCAAAAAGTTTTATTGTATATTGTTCACCCCCCTCTCAGTATAAGCACATGTTCTTCACAAAGGAACTAGAAAATATGTGAGTGATATGCTATAGTTCACAAAATCTTAGGTGTTAGTCCTTGTTTCACTACAAACTCCACATATCGATGCAATTCCTCCATGCCCTTGATCAAAATGGCATAATCACAAATTTTTTTCCAATGCATCGTAATATGGTTCTAATTCCTCATCTTCATTCTTCCTTGCTTTCTTGGATTTTTTTTGCGTCTTCTTTGATTCTATGGCTTTATTTTCCATTTTCACCCTTGAGCAACTCCTCTAAAATATTATGATAGTTCTATAATTAAGTAGTAATTTGATAGTAGTTCTACAACACCCCTGAGAGAATACTTTAATTTTTCTTGGCTTACAATCTTCATAGGTTCATCCTTTTTATAACGCTCGTCCACACCTATCAGATTTAATGTATGCGATGCACCTACTAAATTTGGGTGAACGTGCACTTTGAATTTTACACTTTTCCATGATTTTTAATAGTTTTGCCATATCTTTCTTGGGCACCATGATGGGTTGCTTTATCTTTTTCTTTCTTTAGGTCACTCAACTGGTCATTAACGGTTATTTTTGGGAAGTGCAACTACTCATTTATTTACTTTAACTACATGATGGGCATCTGTTTTGCTGAAGTGGAGCACCAAAAAGGAATTTTGCTGATTTTTCCAGCAAAACGTCATGCGCTCTAGGAGTTCATTGAAAAAGCAAGGTGAAAAGGCATTTTTCTCCCTTTCGCCACTTCGTTCACTAGAAAAGCACATGAGTGGGAGTTTCTTTTTTTTATCTTGATTTTCACTCTGAAAATACAAATATGCATGGGAAAAATCGATGTCTTGAGTGAAATCCCTCTTTTTATTATTCTTTTTTATCTTTTCATCGAATGCTTTTGCCAACTTGAGTGCTCAGCTGAAAAATAGGTGTGATTTTCCCTCCACTTACCTAAAAAGAAAAAATGTTAAAACCTACATACCTTTTGATGTTTTACTGCCAAAAAATTAGTCTTGGTGAAAAGTTTCCAACTTGGGCACCAAAAATCAAGTGCAATTCATGTTTTTGCTCCAAAAATATAAGGAAGGGGAAAAAAGGAATTTTGCTTGGCGAAAATGATTTTCGTCGATGAAATTACATTTACCTAGCGAAAATAACTTTTGCTCCTTGATTATTATTATTATTATTATTATTATCCAGGATATGGACAGAGAAGGTTTTCACTGGCAAAAATCAATTTCACCAGCGAAAAGGAATTTTGCTCCCCATCCTTAGTTATTTTCAAACAAAAACCACATTAAAAAAATTATGTACATATTTACACTTTTGATCCCAAGTTTTTTATTGGTAGTAGGCCTTCAAATGAAGACCATTCATCGAAATTGGCAACACATGACCATCCATATCCTGCAAGTAATATGAATTAACTTGGTTCACACTGGAAATATGAAATGGACCCTCCCAAATTACCTCAAATTTGTGATGCTTGTCTGGCTTTGCCTTGTTCTCATTCCACTTTAATACAATATTTTCCTCCTTAAATGCCTTCTTCAAAGTCCTTTTTCTAAACCAATTCTTTGTCATTAGAGAATTCTCCATTAATGCATTATATGGTTTTTCCTTTCCTTCCTCTAACTGTAATGGCTAAGCCAGCTTTATGCTCAAAGGATAAAATTCATTATCTTCATCATCAAGAAATTACAAGGATTGAAGGGTCGATAATTCAATGTGAATGGGCAAGACTACTTCTTTATCGTACACCAAAGAATAGGGGACATATTGATAGACTTTTTAATTAAGATGTGATCAACCCATAAGACTTGGTTTAAGAGCAAGTGTCAACTTCTCTTGTTATTACCAAGAGTTCTCTTCAAAATCCTAAGAAAATTATTTTTCATATATTCAACCAAACATTTTCCCTACGGATAGTAATTGGATGAATTTTTCAAGTAGATACCATACTTACCCACAAACACATTGATTTTGGTACCGATGAATGGAGTTCCATTGTCTATTACAATCATATTTGGTATGCCAAAGCGGGTGATTAATCCTTCAAGGAAAGTGATGACTACCTCCTATTATGCCTTCTTCGTTGGGACTACTTCAGCCCATCAAGTGAAATAATCGGTTGTAGTTAGAATGTATTTATGTTCAACAGATGAATTAGGATCAATGATACCAATAAAATATAAACCCCACTGTTGAAATGGTTCTTCTACTTCTATCAGTTGAAGAGGTAAAGATGCATTTATGCTCCTACTAACATACCTATGGCATTTATCATAACTTTGACTGACCTTAAATGCATCTGAAAAAGGGTGGTCCAAAAATAACCTGCTTTGATAATTTTTAATGCCATGGATCTTCCTGCATAGTGACATCATGACAACCCAAAATGAAATTCTTCTAGGATTTTCAAATTTTTTTATTCTCTAACACACCTAAGAAGCACTCAATCAATATTTTTATGAAACAATCATTCAGAAACATAACATACCTAACGGCCTATAGTCTGAATCTTCTTCTTTGTGAAACATTGAGCTATGAAGGACACCTTATTGAATTGAAATATTCAACAAGGTCCTCTGTCCAATCCCTGTCAACTGAGGAATTAGCAAGCTTACTCTCCCTTACTAAAACTTCATACTGGAAAACCATTTATTTGGGAGTAGCACTCTTCGCAAGCTCTTGAAATAGTCCTTGGCCACAAACCATCTTGGTTGGCCAAATTTAAATATCATATTCTTGAATTTTAGAAACCCAACTAGCTCTCTTATCTCCAAGCTCACCATGGATAATGGAACTTTGTACATCCGGATGAACAACATAAAAAATTGTTTTACTTTATGAAATAAAATGCTAAAACTTCTTCAGGGACTTCATTACCGCATACACTTGCTTCTCTATAAAATTGTACTTTTCTTTGTGTGGTTGTATGACTTGGCTTAAAAATATGACTGGCTACTCATCACCATATTCTCCCCTCTACATGAGCATGACTACGTAACTTTATTTTTCACCAACAACATAAAGGATAAAATACTTTGAATAGTTAGGGTTTATCAAAATAGGGGCTTAAGAAACTCTTTCCTTGATTTCCCTAAATGTTTACTTCCTTTGCTCAGTCCATTTTATCTCAACATGTTTCTTTATAAATTTAGTCATTGGTTTCACAACTTGGGAAAAATATACAATAAACTTTCAAATAAAGTTAATATGACCAAAAAATGAATGCAAAACCTTATTTTTGGATAGTAATGAAAGCTTTAAAAGAGCCTCAGCTCTTTCTAAATTGATAACTAAACCCTTTTCTAAGATTACATGGCCCAGGAGCTTTCCCTCTTTCACTGCAAAGATAGATTTCTTTGGGTTAATGGATATCCCAAACTCTCGATATTTATCAAACACTTGTCTTAAATGCAAGTTGTGTTCTTCCCTATTATGATAAAAAATGGTCATATCATCCAAATAAACAACAATGACTCAGTTTAATAACTCACCAAAAGCTACGTTCATTGCTATCTGAAAGGTTGCTCCAAAATTTGAGAGACCGAAAGGCATTTGTTGATAAGAAAATGTACCCCATTTTGTGGTTAATGTCATTTTATATTGGTCTTCATCCTTGACCTATATCTGATTATAGCCAAAGAATCCATCTAATAGAGAAAATATTTGAGCTCCTACAACTATGTGTAGAATTTGATCAATATACTACAAAGGATAATGATCCTTTAGAGAATCCTGATTTAAATTCTGGAAATCAACACACAGGATAATATCTCCATTATTTTTTTCATAGGAACTAAATTATCTACCCAATTAGAATGCTTGATTGGATAAATAATTTTAGCTTCCAGCATTTTCAACAGTTCAAATTTCATCATAATTTCAATTTTGGGATTGGTTGGCCTTTGTTTCTGCCTGAAAGGTTTCACTCCTTCTTGCAATTCAATAGTATGTTGGATCACATTCTTGTTGTACCCTTTTAAATTGTGGTAACTTTAGGCAACAATGTTTATAAATTCATGGTATATCTCCTTGATCTTATCAAGTTCTTCTGGAGTGCAATAAACTCCAACCTTGACTAATTTTTTAAGTCCTAACTATAGCTTGGTGTACTCCTTCTCAACTAATTTGATCTTACATTTTTTATCTTTGTCATTTTGATCAAAAATAATTTCAAGAAAAATCAATCCTTTCAAGATATGATTATTTCTTAACTGGATCAGTCCTTTGGATTCTCCTTCATCCAACGTTCTTCCTTCCATAGTACTAGCTTCTTTATTAGGAAGTTCACAATCTGCTCATTACTTTCAAATAGTTTCCAATAAATATTTTTATTGAGAACTGAAGGCTTGTAAACCAACCTCATGGTCTTCGGTTTCTTCACCACATGCTCAACTGGAGAAAAGTTGGTGCCAAGGGATGCCAAAAGATCTATGTGTTTATTCTATTCTCGCAAAATCGCTTGAAAATTTAATGT
Organism: Wollemia nobilis; assembly: GCA_028583015.1. NCBI lineage: Eukaryota > Viridiplantae > Streptophyta > Pinopsida > Araucariales > Araucariaceae > Wollemia > Wollemia nobilis. The sequence goes on along the minus strand of JAQPPZ010002969.1, from coordinate 9,917,557 downwards.
CATGAAGGACTCAAATATATCCTATACATTGTTGTGATATACCTTCAGATAGTGCTACTTGGAGATGCACTTACTGGTTACATGATTCACAATCAGATCAAAATCTCCAAAAATCTATAGTTCTTTAATCTTGAGCTTCTCTGCTTTATTTAATCCTAAGTGCAACACTTCATATTCAACAATATTATTTTTACAACTCCAAGTAAACTAGTATGAATATGTCTTCTATATTCTAAAAGAGGAAATGAGAACAATTCCAAATCATGTACCAATTTTGCATCTTGTGCCCTTAATGTAGAGCTTCCACAACTAATCTAGAACAAGATATTGATCAATAGATACCTTCACTTCAACTCTTTTAGGCTTAGTAATGGAGGAACAACCAACCTCAATTTCAATCATTGCATTAAAAACATTCATTAAAAATTCATCTTTTGTACGAAGTGTTAGTCTTACAATGGCATTGAGATGGGGGGTGAATCGGTGTAGTTCTTTAAACTTAAATTCACAGCTCTTAAAACTGAAATAATGAAACCTTAAAACTAGATAAAACAAGTATCACAAGAGAACATCACACAACACAAGATTTAATGAGGTTCACCAATTTGGCTACTCCTCAAGAATGACTGCTTGGACTACCATCCAAATCTAGCCTTTGCAAAGCACCAAATTTACAATCAATTTACCAGCACCAACTGGAAGGAGCACCAACCCCTTATTTATCTACACCAACAGAAAGGAGCACCAACCCCTGATTTACCAACACCTACTGGAAGGAGAACCAACCCCTGATGCCAAGCTGCAACCTAGACTTCAATTTTGAATCTAGAAGTTTAACAAAAAAATATCTTCGCTTTTACAAGACCCTGACTGGTCTATTGCTTACCCAATCTCTCTCATTGTTTATGGAATAGAGACATCTTCTGTGTTCTACAATCGCACTTCGCCTTCTTTGAGTCACTTATTTATGCACCCTTTGCGTACTATCTTCGTACACTCTATGCCCTTACAGCTGCACTTTACATTCATCTTCACCCTTTGCACTCTCTGTGCCTTTTGCTTTCTCTACGCAATCACAGCCACACTTGGTCAAATTTCAACCTTTTCGCTCTCTACGCACTTTGCTCTATCTGTGCACTCATAGATGCACTTAGGACAATTCAACATGACTCTTTGCTCACTTTGTGCACTTCGCCATCATCTCATCGCTTCTACGCTTTCTGTGCTCTTACGACCACATTTCACACTTTGACACGCATTCGACGACTTATTCAACACCCCCACAATTCTCCAAACAACCCTCCTTTTATAATAATATTTTCATGATGAAAACCCTAATATTAATCGGCTTGCATAACAAATGTAAACCCTAATATTAGTCGGTTGTCATCGGTCTTAGTCGGCTTCAACTCATGAAGATATTCGGTAATTCCACTGCTTGAAGATTTCATTCGGTAACAGTCCCTGTAGCCGTCGCATTGACTTTTGTTCACTCTTCATATTTTAGCTGCATGAATTCACTCTGTATCTATCCTTGTAAATGCTGTAGAGATGTCGGTCCACTGTCATACTTCTCATTTTAGTTGGGTTCTTCTTATTGTCTTGTGCACATACGACCTGTTGCGAAATCATGACATTTCTATCTCTGAAGCTTATTTTGTTGTTGTTGCCGTGAAAACACAACATGTTGCGATATCATGACACTTTTTCTTTATCTCTCTTTCTCCTTACATCGAACCATGAAAATGCTACATGTCGCGATATCGCGACACTTTTTCTCCTTGCTCTTTCTCTTTGCATCGGACCGCGAAAATACATGTCATGATATTGTGACACTTTTTCTCCTTGCTCTTTCTCTTAGCTTTGGCCCGCGAAAAAACATGTTGCAATATCGTGACACTTTCACCTTCGTACACTTTCTCTATTCTTTTGTCATGATATCGCGACATTTTTGCCTCCGCAGACTTCATCTTTTCTTTTGTCGCGATATCGTGACACTTCTGCTTCCATAGACTTCGACTTTGCTTTTGTCGTTAAATCGCGACACTTTTGCCTTCGAAGTCTTATTCTTTGCTTTTGTCGTGAAATCATGAAATTTCTACTTCCGTACTTTACTTCTTTCCTTTTGTCGTGAAATCATGACACTTCTGCCTTCGAAGTCTTCTTCTCTGCTTTTGTCATGAAATCGTGACACTTATGCTTTTGTACTTTACTTCTTTGCTTTTGTCATGAAATCATGACACTTCTGCTTTCGAAGTCTTGCTTTCTGCTTTTGTCACAAAATCGTGACATTGCTGCTTTCATACTTTACTTCTTTGCTTTTGTCATAAAATCATGACACTTCTGTCTTCGAAGTCTTCTTCTCTGCTTTTGTCGTGAAATCGTGACACTTCTGCTTTTGTACTTTACTTCTTTGCTTTTGTCATGAAATTGCGACACTTCTGCTTTCGAAGTCTTGCTTTCTACTTTTGTCATGAAATTGTGACAGTTCTGCTTTCGTACGCTTCCTCTCTTTCTTTTGTCATGAAAATGTGACATGTCACGAAATCATGACACTTTTCCAACTTACTTTCTCTCTCCTATTTTAGTTGCGAAAATGCGACATGTCATGAAATCACGACACTTTTCCAACTTACTTTCTCTCTCCTATTTTAGTCGCAAAAATGCGACATGTCGCGAAATCATGAAACTTTTCCAACTTACTTTCTCTCTCCTATTTTAGTCGCGAAAATGCGACATGTCGCGAAATCGTGACACTTTTCTTACTTGTTCTCTTTCTTCGAACTTGTCACGAAATTGCGACACTTTTTCTTGCTTTCTCTTTCTCTTCCAACATGTCATGAAATCACGACAATTTTTCCACTTGCATTTTTCTCTTCCAACATGTCGTGAAATCATGATAGTTTTTATTGCATTTTCTCTCTTCCAACATGTCGCAAAATCGTGACAATTTTTCCACTTTTTCTCTTCCAACATGTCACAAAATCGCAACAGTTTTTCTTGCTTTTTTTCTCTCTTCCAACATGTCACGAAATCACGACAGTTTTTCTTACTTTTTCTCTCTCTTCCAACATGTCACGAAATTGTGACAGTTTTTTCTGCTTTTTATCTCTTCCAACATGTCGCGAAATCGTGACAGTTTTTATTGCCTGCTGTATATGTCGCGATATCATGACACTTTTCTTACTTGTCTTTTTATTTGATCTTTTACATATGGGCCACTTCGGTATTCTTGGAAAATCACTGTACATACTCTGAATAACCTTTGAACTCTTGTCTTATGCATCTGAATAGCTTTTTAAATTCCTATACACTGCATCAACAAATCTATCTGACTGTGTTGACAATAATGACAATACTATTGCTGCACCTTGCTCAATAATCTCCCCCTTTGGAATTGTTGGCAACACATGTGCAATTTCCTGTAACTCTTCTCCCCATTTGACAATAATACCAAAGGTCTACTACAAACTCCCCTTGAGTCCATGCATAACATTCTCAGGCAAAATTTATTACACTTAGCAAAAATCATGAACATGAGAAAAAAGATAATCAAATACTTAAATTCTCCCCCTGAGAATGTGATCCCTGTAGCTAGTCAATTCTTGGGAAGTGTGACCACTCCCAATTTATTGCGAAGGTATCAAAAACTTCCTTGGGCTATGGTTTTGTGAAGATATCTGGTACTTGCTCTGTAGTTGGAACAAAATCCAACTTAACCTTACCTTTTGCAACTTTCTCCTTCAAAAAGTGATACCTGATAGCAATGTGTTTTGTGTGTGAGTGCATAACCAAATTCTTGGAGATGTTAATGGAAATGGTGTTATCACACTTAACTGATATTGGCTCACTGAAGCTAATACCAAGATCTTTCAGGGTTTGTTTCATCCACAATACTTGCATACAACATGTTGTTGTTGCAATATATTCTGCCTTTACTGTCGATAAAGAAACTGACTCTTGTTTCTTATTGTGCCACACGACCAATCTGTCTCCAAGATAGAATGCACCTCCACTAGTACTCTTTCTATCATCTACACATCCTACCCAATCTGCATCTGAATACAAAATAAGGGTGAAGTATTTACCTTTCGGATACCATAACCCATACTCCATAGTACCCTTGAGGTACCGAAGAATCCTCTTCACTACTGTCACATAAGTCTCCTTGGGATTAGCCTGAAATCGTGCTACCATGCATACTGCCTGCAAAATATCTGGTCTAGTAGCTGTCAGGTATAGTAATCTTTCAATCATAGATCTGTACATGGTTTGATCAATAGGTGGAGATTTGTCATCCTTGCTCAACTTGCAACCTGTCGTCATGGGAGTGCAAACTGGCTTACAATCCTCCATTGTGAACTTTTTAACATCTCTTTCACATATTTAACTTGAGAAATAAATATGCCCTTCTTATTTTGATTAACTTGCAACCCGAGGAAATACGAAAGTTCACCAATCATTGACATTTCAAATTCTTTCTGCATATTATTTGCTAAATCTTTACACGACTCATCTTTGTTGTTGCCAAATATGATATCATCTTTCTTAAACCCTTGTTGAGTGAGATAGTTGTCTAGCCTTGCATACCATGCTCGGGGTGCCTGTTTCAAGCCATATATCTTCAACTTACAAACCAATTTGGGATCATCACCAAGCTGGAAACCATATGGCTGCTCAATATAAACCTCTTCTTCAAGCTTCCCATTCAAAAATGTTGATTTCACATCTGTCAACAAAATTGTCAAGTGACTCACACTTGTACCAACTTTTGTCCAACACTGTACCGACACTATAATTTTACTGCCAACTCTATGCAAGCATCAAACACCAACCAAATACCTATTTACATTTTCAACTTGGTTTATGCTTTCTACAGTCACCGCTGGTCACACCTTACTTTCAACTGTTCGAATCAGGAGACAACATTTTGTCAAACACTTCATGGCCAACTATAGTGCACCTTACTCAAACTCATACTTTTTGACCTCGGATAGGTATGATTCACAAAGCAAAGTTGCTCATCTTGATGAGCTAAACATGAATCAATAATCAGACTTCAATATTTTTCACCACAACGATCATAATAGATCTAACAATCTTCACGTCAATGTGTAGTTCAAATACACACTGCTTTTATCAAAACACATATATGCGGCTAGGGCAACATTCTTTCAATAACCAAATTATCTGAACTGTTATAATCCTTAACTTTGGACAGTTGCAGTAAGAACCATCACCAGTACAACAATGACATATAGCAATACTACCAATAATGACAACTCTCAATTTAATCACCACCCTTCACGACACTTCCACAAACAACTACATGAACTGAAAACACACTTCGACAACTATACAACTTCCCTGACTACTTGCCTTTCATCCTCAGGTAATCAAACAAATACATAGGAGCATTAAAATGAAACTTCAAGATTGTTCCCCCTGAGGATGTGCTACCTGGATTTGCTTAGTGCAATAGCGGAGTAGTCTCCTTTAGTCCAAGGAGACACGATTTTATTTCTTCTATCTTTCTCCAAAATTTCTTGAACTCGGGCTTGGATTTTTCAACTACATCCCTGTTTTGCACATTTTCATGAACTCAAACATTTCTCTTGTGTGGTTTTCTCTTGTGCATCCTTGATGAATGATTATTTTCCTTTCTTTTATGTACATGATTTATTCCCTGTCTGTGTTGCGTTCTTTGTGTCTGATGAAATCTAATGTTTTGCCTTATATTAGATACAAAAGCGCTTGGACAAAACCTTGCTATGTGCCCATGACCATTACATTGAAAACTTTGTACATAGTGTTCACTCAGAAATGCATATGTATTTCTACCAGCATAACTCTTTGATTTATTATTCAATCCATAATAAATTGCCTTGTGACCATATTGGTTGCATCTGAAACAATAGCCATTAAAAGTATTATTATGAATAGAGTGAGAGTGATAGAACCTCTTTTGTTGTGGTTTCTTTGTTGTAGATCTCCTTTGATATTTTCTTCCTTTTGAAGATTCAGATTCAAACTTTTCTTGCTTCGATCCTTCAACAGTGAACTTCTTCTTCTTTGCAGAGTTGGAAGATGAAGGTTGTTCATCTTCATATCCAAGACCATGCTTATCCATGGAGCTTCTTTTTTGGCTTATCATTTTATCTAGTAACTCTGTGCTCTTCTCGAATTTGAGATTTGTATTGGACTCTTCTAGTTGTTTCTTCAATAAAACAATCTCTTCCTCTTGTTTGCAGCAACCAATCTCTTTCTCATTGATCTGTGACCTAAGAGTTTCTTCAATCCTTTTGAATTCTTCTACCTGTACTTTCAAACTGGTTATTATTTCATTTGCATCCTCAAGATTTCTTGAGATTTCCTTATTCCTTTTTCTTTCTATCTTCAATTCATCCAGAGCTGCAATTAGTTCCTCTTTCAAATTTATTTATGCATCAATTTCTTCTTCATCACATTCCTATTCTTTTTCTGTTTCTTCTTCGAGTGTCATGAAAAGACCTCCACCTATTTATTTTTTAGAATCATCCTCTAGGACTTCATTAACTCTCAGCATATAGACCTCTATGTTCTCATCATCATTCAACTTTAATGCTTCGAACTGAGCTTGATGTGTTTGTAACTTGGCCTCCTTGATCTCATCGTCTCCTTCATGAATACTCCTTAGTTTGTCCCATATTTATTTTGTCATTTTATAACTCATGATCTTTACCAGTTCACTGTCTACTAATCCACACCTGATAGCATTCTTTGCTTTTGAGTCATTCTCAAACAGATTCTTATCGACAACATCGGTTGGAGGAGTGATGGGTATTGTGTATTCACTGTCTACTAAATCCTAGATGTCGTATCCCAAAGCACAAAGATATGTTTGCATCCTGATTCTCCAGACCGCATAATTAGTTTCATCAAAAAAAGGTGTTTTATTTGATGAGAAGTCTTCAACCTTTTCTGGTTCAATTTTCTCTTCCACAGGAACTGAAACTAACTGAGATGCCCTTTTGGAGGAGGATCTATTCTTCTTACCCATTGCATACTAATCCAAGATCAACCCTAATTAATTTAGCTTGAGAAGGGAACTTGGATCTGATACCAATTATTAGTCTTACAATGGCACTGAGAGGGGTGGGTGAATCAATGTAGTTCTTTAAACTTAAATTCATAGCTCTTAAAACTGAAATAATGAAACCTTAAAACCAGATAAAGCAAGTAGCACAAGAGAACATCACACAACATAAGATTTAATGAGGTTCACCAATTTGGATACTCCTTAAGAATGACTACTTGGACTACCATCCAAATCCAGCATTTGCAAAGCACCAACTTTACAATCAATTTACCAGCACCCACTAGAAGGAACACCAACCCCTTATTTATCTACACCAATAGAAAGGAGCACCAACCCCTGATTTACCAACACCTACTAGAAGGAGCACCAACCCCTGATGCAAGCTGCAACCTGGACTTCAATTTTGAATCTAGAAGTTTAACAAAAAAAATATCTTCGCTTTTACAAGACTCTGACTGTTCTATTGCTTCCCCAATCTCTCTCACTATTTATAGAATAGACACATCTTCTGCGATCTACAGCCGCACTTCGCCTTCTTTGATTCACTTCTCTATGCACCCTCTACGCACTGTATTCATACACTCTGTGCCCTTACAGCTGCACTTTGCCTTTGTCTTCACCATTTGCACTCTCGTTGCCTTCTTCTTTCTCTACGCAATCATAGCCACACTTGGTCAAATTTCAACCTTTTCGCTCTCTGTGCACTTTGCTCTATCTGCGCACTCATAGATGCACTTAGGACAATTCGACATGACTCTTTGCTCACTTTGCGCTCTTTGCCATCATCTCTCCACTTCTACACTTTTTGCACTCTTATGACCATATTTCACACTTCGACACTCATTCGACGACTTATTCAACACCCCCATAATTCTCCAAACAACCCTCCTTTTATAACAATATTTTCATGATGAAAACCCTAATATTAGTCAGCTTGCATAACAAATATAAACCCTAATCTTAGTCGGCTATCATCGGTCTTAGTCGGATTCAACTCATGAAGATATTTGGTAATTCCATCGCTCGAAGATTTCATTCGATAATAGTCCCTGTAGCCGTCGCACTGACTTTTGTTCACTCTTCATATTTTAGCTACATGAATTCACTTTGTATCTACCCCTGTAAATGTTGTAGAGATGTCGGTCCACTATCATACTTCTCATTTTAGTTGGGTTCTTCTTCTTGTCTTGCGCACATACGACCTGTCGTAAAATCATGACATTTCTGCCTTTGAAGCTTCTTTTGTTGCTGTTGCCACGAAAACACATGTCGCGATATCACGAAACTTTTTCTTTCTCTCTTTCTCCTTGCATCGGACCGTGAAAATGCTACATGTCACGATATCATGACACTTTTTATCCTTGCTCTTTCTCTTTGCATTGGACCGTGAAAATACAACATGTTGCGATATCGTGACACTTTTTCTTTTGCTCTTTCTCTTAGCTTTGGCCTGCAAAAATACAACATTTCGTGATATCACGACACTTTCGCCTCCGTACACTTTCTATATTATTTTGTCATGATATCATGACATTTTTGCCTCCATAGACTTCATCTTTTCTTTTGTTGTGATATCACGACACTTCTGCTTCCATAGACTTCGACTTTGCTTTTGTAGCGAAATCGCGACACTTCTGCCTTCGAAGTCTTCTTCTCTACTTTTGTCATGAAATCATGACACTTTTGCTTCTGTACTTTACTTCTTTGCTTTTGTCATAAAATCATGACACTTTTGCCTTCGAAGTCTTCTTCTCTGCTTTTGTCACGAAATCGCAACACTTCTGCTTTCATACTTTACTTCTTTGCATTTGTCATGAAATCACGACACTTCTACTTTTGAAGTCTTGCTTTCTACTTTTGTCATGAAATCGTGATATTTTTGCTTTCGTACTTTACTTCTTTGCTTTTGTTGCAAAATCATGACACTTCTGCCTTTGAAGTCTTCTTCTCTACTTTTGTCGCGAATCGTGACACTTCTGCTTCCGTACTTTACTTCTTTGCTTTTATTGTGAAATCGTGACACTTCTGCTTCCGAAGTCTTTCTTTCTACTTTTGTCGCGAAATCACGATAGTTCTACTTCCGTACGCTTCCTTTCTTTATTTTGTCGCAAAAATGCGACATGTCATGAAATCGTGACACTTTTCCAACTTACTTTCTCTCTCCTATTTTAGTCATGAAAATGCGACATGTCACAAAATCGTGACACTTTTCCAACTTACTTTCTCTCTCCTATTTTAGTCGCAAAAATGCGACATGTCGTGAAATCGTGACACTTTTCCAACTTACTTTCTCTCTCCTATTTTAGTCGTGAAAATGCGACGTCACGAAATCGCGACACTTTTCTTACTTGTTCTCTTTCTTCGAACTTGTCGCAAAATCGCGACACTTTTTCTTGCTTTCTCTTTCTCTTCCAACATGTCATGAAATCATGATAGTTTTTCCACTTGCCTTTTTCTCTTCCAACATGTCGTGAAATCATGACAGTTTTTCCTACGTTTTCTCTCTCTTCCAACATGTGAAATCGCGACAGTTTTTCCACTTACCTTTTTCTCTTCCAACATGTCAAGAAATCACAATAGTTTTTCTTGCTTTTTCTCTCTTCCAACATGTCGCGAAATCGTGACAGTTTTTCCTGCTTTTTCTCTCTCTTCCAACATGTCACAAAATCACAACAGTTTTCCTGCTTTTTATCTCTCTTCCAACATGTCGTGAAATCATGACAGTTTTTCTTGCCTGCTATATATGTCGTGATATCGTGACACTTTTCTTGTATTTTTCTTTGATCTTTTGCATATGGGCCACTTCGGTCTTCTTGGAAAATCACTGTACATACTCTGAATAACATTTGAACTTCTATCTTCTGCATTTGAATAGATTTTGAACTTCCTATCCACTGCATCAACAAATTTATCTGACTGTGTTGACAACAATGACAATACTGTTGCTACACCTTTCTCAACAAGAAGTTCATCCAAAGATTCTTCCATTAAATCCAATCCTCCTAATTCTTCAATCATCATGTTGAGAGAATCCATAGATTTTTCTTCTTCTTTTATCCTCTCTATATGAAACGTGGAAGGATTCTCATTGTAGATTCAGATTATTTTTCCTTTGAAATGAACTTCTAGGTGATAATAATCCAAGGAGATATGACCTCCCAGTTTAGTAGTAAATTATCTTGAGAGGCACATACTAAAATATGGCTCTAGGTCAACTACAATCACCTTTTATATCACAGTGATTTGAGGTATCTTATGTAGGATAATAGGGAGATATTTGATATCACCCACTATTTTTACAGGGGTACCATCCAACTATAAGACACCAGGTCTACTTCTTGTATATTCCATGCTCATGATATCACAAACCACCTTTGATATGATAGTTGTTACAACACCAGAATCAATCATGCAGTTATGCACAATCTAACCCTCCATCCTGAGGGACAAATAAAATGGTGGTGGTCTATTATTTCCAGTAGTAGAATTTGTAAGCATCTGGGCTAACACAATCTAAGTGAGATTATTCTTTTTATATTTAACAAAATTCAAAGACTCTTGCAACAAATCAACCTATCTAGGTAATTACAACGCATCATAAAGACTAACCTTGGTAGGAATTTTATTTAGTTCTTCAATAAATTTATATGTAGATGCACTGGATTCTCTTCCTTCATTGGTAGCCTCATACTTGCTTCGATATTGTTGCATGGATTCTACCCTCTAATGCTTGGTCAAATATGGGTATTTGAGGTGTTCTTTTTCCTATTCCTTCATCTCAGTTTGCACTTGCAAAGTTGACACTTTTGCTTGTAATATTTCTTTTGCTTATGCGGGCAAGAGATTTTTTAACATGATAGGTTATTTTGACTTAGACGTTGTGCCAAGTGATTTTGCCTATGATTGTTTCTTTTCATTCTACACCTTAAAATTAGTAGGTACTTTTAGTGACTCCATTTCAGTAGGGTCCACTATGACCAGATTTTTCTAGCTCTTGTGAGAACTAAAACTTGTTCTATGGTAGGGATCATAAAATTATGATCAACTTCTCTAATCATGTTGATATGACTGTCGATAGAAATTTTTGCCAATTTTTGCACATAGTTCAAATGAACCATGCACATTTCTTCACCATATGGGTCATTATAGGTAGAACACTAATATGTTTTGTATGATGGGCCAACTTATTTATTCATCAATACGATTAGATTCCTTTTAGGCATCTTGCTGGTCAAAACTGCTTACTCTCTAGTGATTGGTGGAGGTTGAAAAATTCCAGGCTAGAAATATCTCTTAGCTTACCTTTTCTTAATGGTTGTGATATCATTTGTCATCGCTCTCATTTTTGAGTTTATTGACTATATCTCATGTAGCAGCTTCACTTGATAATTAGGATTTAACATCGCTAGAGGAGCTGCTATGGTAGTGGTATTTATGAAGATAGCAATGCTGGGAATAGAACTAGATCGAGTAGTTATGGAATGGAAGGGGTAGGTAATTATGAGATAGAAACTATCAAGGTTTGAGATGAACGTGGATTTCATGAAGGGACAGATACATGGGGGATATTGGTAAAGACTGGGAAGATGCATTAGAATGTAAATACTGTGGGAGATTAGGGAAGATAAACATTATCACCTTTGGAGGGATATTACCAATAGCAACCAAATTAGCTTCAAATTTTTGTGCTATGGAGTACAAGGTCAAAAATGTATCAACATTGGACTGATAGATGGCCATACTAATGTCAAAATTGAAGGCACAAATATAATAGAATGCAGCTTGTTTGTGTTACAGTTACTATGCTATAGTAACTATAATTATTGCCTTATTTGGTAATTTGTAATATTCTCTCAGGTAGATATTATTTACCGCATGGTAAATATAGTAATTACATTTACCTTTACTTTTACTTTCTACCATGAAGATATTCACTATGGAATATCTTGTGGTAAGTAGTAGTCAATTTGACTACATTGTTAGTTGTTAGTAGTTAGGTGTTTATTTTGTAAAGCACGTTAGTTAGCACTATTAGGGGATATTATTTTCTAATATTCCTAAGGCTATTCTTAGCCTATGTTTGTACTATTTAAGCTTTGCATTATTAATATATTTGTAAATGTTTGCTTACCTATTCTTAGTGAAGTGGTCTAATATTCCTAAGGCTATTCTTAGCCTATGTTTGTACTATTTAAGCTTTGCATTATTAATATATCTGTAAATGTTTGCATTGGTATAAAAGCTCCTAGTGAAGTGGGACCTACAGAGCTGGGAAAAGGGTGAAGCTGGATAAAAGGGGTATAAATCCTGAAATGGGATCCCCTTCAATCTACTACTTTGAAATGTATCTCGAGGGAGATCCTAAGCAGCAAGGCTTGCTTCTCAAGGTGAGGTTGACTAGACTAGTTGCTCCGTTTGGTGTGATTAATTTCTTATTTGGCATGATTAATTTTTGAGGCCTTGAAATTTCTATGGCCCATAAAATTTTGCCCATAGACTTGATGGGCCCATAGCTAATAGGCCTTGTCAGCACTAAAAGTAGCTTGAAGTTGTCAGGCCCACTATCTCCATGGGTGTAGCTATCGATGACCTCCAAGACCTGATGACCCCCGTGTATGGGCACTAAAACCCATGGACACATAAAAATAGGTGGGTATCAATGTATTTATAGCTGATAGGTTGACATCATCGTAATGAACAGTGAATCACCCACTGGCGATCTCCCACTGGTGCATCTCGGATGATGACTCTCGAACATAGCACGACAACCTCTAATGATGCAAAATTCTTGTCATCACATAAACCTACATGTTTACATCATCGCTGATCAACCTGAATCCCATGATCAATTTACACGTCGATCGAGAACCACTGATGCTGAACTACTATTGATGTCATCTTGATGTGTGCACTTCAAGGCACTCGATCTGGATGAGCTAGCGGATGGTACACGAATTGAAGTAGCTAATTGGGTGCTAAGTTGGGAGACACATGGTGTAGGTACAATATTTGAGGTGGACACCTGGCATGACAACTGGCTTTGTTGACATGGCGACATTGAATTTCTCGTTGATGTGGTAACATGCAATTTGTTCTTCTCTTATTGAGTTGGTGATCTCTAATTGGCTAACGAAGCGTGCATTGGCATCCTTTTATTTGTCCATAAGGTATACGTGTGGTGTTTTCTTATTCACGATTCAAGGCGACAAAAATTTATTACAAATCCTTTTATTTCCCGTAGGCAATCAAGGTGGTATGTGTGTATTTTTAGTTTTAAAGAAGTCTCATTGTTGATTTAAAATACATGTGGGACTAAAAAGTCCCAACTTTATTTTTTTCTGATGTAATTCCTGAAGAGGAAATAAAATTTTCCTCTTTCACCTTCATACATGTCCCAGTGGCAGTAGGGACGGTAATCCAACAACCGCTAAGGTGCTCATGCATGTCAGGCGGGGGATCGAATCCTGCCGAGACAAAGAATATTTTTTTTTTTGTTTTATAAAAAAAAGAACAATACTGCAAACACCTTTTGCAGAGGTAAGTTTTTTTTAATATATATTTTTTAATAATTTAAATCTTAAATTTTATTTTTTTTAAATCAATTTTTTTTTTAAATTGATTTAAAAAAAACCACAATTTTATTTTTATTATTAGATTAAATTATTTTAATTAAAATTTTATTTAAAATTTTACAAATTAAAATCAAAGAAAAAGGGACCTATTTTTTGCAAATTTCAAACAATTCTAAGTGTTTTTGTTTTCTCTAAGTGGGGATGTAATACAAAGAAGAGCACCATTTCTTTTGCAAAACTAGAGAGCCCTAAAATATTCTCAAAACCTTGTTAATTTTGAAAAATCAAAGGGGGATAAAACAAAGAAATTTTATTCTTTCTTGCAAAATTGTAACACAAGGAGACACAAAATTTGCAAAATCTAAAGTTAAAATTTGTGCATTTTTTCTCCAAGGAGGAATATAACACAAAAAATTGCACATTTTGTTTTTGCAAAATCGAGAAGAGATTGAAGACCTTGGGTCCACTAAAACCAAGTCCTATGTCGACTGGTTATGGAAAGCCTTTCAAACGCGGGTTGTGTGTCGACTTGACTTGAAAGGAGTGCTACTTTGTTAATTTTGCAAATCAAAGGGGGGAAGACAAGAAATTTTATTTCTTTGCAAAATTGTAACACAAAGTGAGGAGCACTTAAAAATCAAAACTTGTTTTTTTTTGCAACACAAAAAGGAAATGCAATTGTTTTATGCCACATTCTTTACAAAATTGAAAAACAAGAGGAGACATAATATCAAATTTTTTGCACAACACAAATAAAAATTTTGTTGGAAAAATTAGTAATAAGTTGCATTTTTTATATTACTCAACACCTTATTTCAAATTGGCAAATTAGGTGCATTTTCGGTTGTATCCGAAACCTAAGTGATAAAAATTTATGTGCACTCTTTGATTGATTATTGCATTTAATTTCTTGTTTTCTACAATTTTAAGTCATCAAAATCAAGAGCACTCAAAACCCCAAATTTCACACTCATTTGTGTAATTTTTTTTTTTAAATAAAGGGGTAAAAATTTATTGATAAAAAGTCTAGATTACAGAGTACAACTGAGCTTCCAACCAAGACTCAAATAAATAACCAAACAAGCTAAAACCACTAGACTAGAATGACACCCAGAAAAGACAACAAGAATAAACCACATTAAGTCTGTACATCCTTGTGGATCAACTCCCACAAGCGTTGAGAGTCTCCATATGGGATACTCTCCCAATTATCGATACTCTAAGGATCCAATAGCTCAGAATCCCTTTTGGATAGGTAATCAGCTACCACATTCCATTCCCTTGGAATGTGCATAAAGGATATAAATTCGAACTCTTCAATCATTTTGAGAATTTGAATGTCTACAGAGGCCAACTGCTAATTATCTTCCTCCACCCTTTTACTATTTAAAATATTAACCATAATTTGAGAGTCAGACTCGCAGATAATCCTATGCTAGCCAAGAGAAAACCCCCTTTGCAAGGCCTCAAGAATTGCAAGAGCTTCCATAA
This sequence comes from Wollemia nobilis, assembly GCA_028583015.1. Lineage (NCBI taxonomy): Eukaryota > Viridiplantae > Streptophyta > Pinopsida > Araucariales > Araucariaceae > Wollemia > Wollemia nobilis. Next base: position 9,902,416 of record JAQPPZ010002969.1, on the reverse strand, counting down.
AATTGTTGGAGTGAACACCTTTATAAATGAAAAAGAAAAAATTGACACCACCAGTAGAATCTCTCCCAACACCGCCAATGCTAGCATGTCTAGGATTACCCCTGGATGATCCATCAATATTAATTTTTAAAACTCCTCTAGGGGGTGGCCTCCACCTACCATCTCTCCTAACCTTCTTGCTAAGCTGAGGAACCCTACTAGGGCTAGAAGAGTTCACACCATCCCCAAAGAGACCAAGGGGTTGTTGTACCTTCTCCTCCATAGAATCTAAAAGAGGGTCCACATCACATTTTCTATGGATGGTTTCCTAAACCATATACAGGATCCTTTGCCAGATCTGTTGAATAGCCAAATAATTACCCTAAAATATGTGCTAGTTTCGTTTAAGCCAAATTTTTTAGATGATGCAAGAAGGGCCCAAATTCCAAGCCACCCGAAGGAAGGGGGCCTTAGTCAGAGGTCTTACCAGACTACTCCAAAACTCCACCAGGGACAACACATGAAAACATGGATGGTTCCAGGTGCTCCACCAATGGTGCCAAATATCTCTGGCAAAGGAGCATTGGAAAAATAAATGAGAAGAGTCATCCTCATTCTTACCGCAAAGGACACAAAAAGAGGGACCCTAAAATCCCCTCTTCGTCACATTATCCTAAGTGAGACATTTATTATGAGCTACCAACCAGAGAAATTACATTTTTGCCAGGCAAATTTGTTCCACACCTTTTTCCACCAAGTGATAGGAAGACTCCCATACTTTTGCTTATCAAGAACCTGATAACCATAGGCTACCGAGTAGGTTCCCTTAGGATCAAGGTTCCAAACCAGAATATATTTACCCATCAATGAATAACAAGGCCTCCCCATAACAATAAGAGCAAGCATCTCTCTGTCCTTGGCTAGTCCCCCTAGGGCCATTCTTGTGGATATTTCCACCTATACATGTCCATATTTACAAAAGACTAGATTTTTTTAAAGTTCTCCACATGAGACCCGCCTACTTCCAAGAAAAAAAATTCTTAGGGAACGTAACCTAGGATATTGATTCAATATAGGAGGGTGGCCATCCCAAGAATCCTCCCAAAAAAGAGCATTTGATCCCTGATTGTAAATCTAGAACAAACCTTGCTTGATTAAATTAGATCCTCTTTTTAGAGTGTCCCAAATAACTGAACCTTTCCCAACCAAGCTGACTCTAGGGATTTCAACCTCAGAAATACCTCTCAAGTATTTACAAGATAATATTTTAGCCCAAATCTGATCTTGAGAGGTACACCATCTCCAATAAAGTTTTACAACCAAAGCCTACCCAAAAAGAGTTGTCTGTCACAACCCAAGGCCTCCCTCTTGCACCGGCCTACATATAGAATCCCACCTAACCAAACTCCATTTATATTGATCAAGTTTTCTAGACCATAAAAATTGTCTTGACAAAGCATCCATGTCCTTGATGAAGTGAGAGGGAGCTATTTGTACAAAACATCTATAAATGGGTAAAGCTTGAACAAAAAATTTTAAAAGCAACACTCTACCTGCAGTGGATAGCCATATGAAAGTCCAGTGATTCACCTTCCTTCTAAACTTATAAAGCATAGACTACCAAGAAGATCTAGGTAGAAGGTGAGATGAAATTGGAATACCAAGATAAATGAAGGGGGAGTCCCAACCTGGAATATTAGAATGCGAGCAATCCTGGCTTGAATAAGAGGAGGGGTATTGAAGAAGAAAATATAAGACTTTTCCTCATTAATCAACTATCTAGAAGCACCAAGATATATATCAAGAGACTTTCTAATAGCTTCCTTGATAGTGGCAACTCCCAGCAAAGCAGTATCATCAACAAATTGAAGGTGGGAAAGACGTGGCAAACTACTATCCCACTTCCACCCCTGAATGAGACCCTGCATGACTTGAGACTTGAGCAATATTCCCAATCCTTCCGCCATAATGATAAAAAAATAAGGAGATAAAGGATCTCCTTGCCTCAATCTCCTTGAGGCCTCAAATAGCTCCGATGACTCATTATTAACAAGAACAAAGAATGAGGAAGAAGAAACACAACTCATCACCCATCTAATCCATTCCTCCTCAAATCCAAAAGTAGCAAGAACTTTTTGAAGAAAGGACCATCTGACCCGATCATAGGTTTTGGCCATGTCCAACTTAATGAACATAGTTTTCTCCTTAGAAGTTTCCATCAAGTGAATAGCTTCTGTAGCAATAACAACCCCATCCAATTTTTTTCAGCCAACAACAAACCCTTCTTACTCCTCAGAGATGATTTTGCTCAACCATATCTTTAGCCTCTCAGCAATAATTTTTGTGATGATCTTATACGCAATATTACAGAGAGCAATAGGCCTAAACATATCCAAGGAATTTGCTCCTTTGTTTTGGGTATAAGCACCACAAAGGTAGCATTTAGGGCCCTTAGCATCTGTTTGTTCTTTTGGGACTCATGGACCACCTCCAAAAGATCAAATTTTATTAAATCCCAAAAATCCTAATAAAACTCAATCAAGAATCCATCCGGGCTTGGGGATTTTCCTTTTTCATCTTGAATACAACATTTTCCAACTCCTCAAGGTAAATTGGACCCATCAAGTGCTCATTCATCTCTCTAGAAACAATCGCTGGAATACATTTTAGAATAATATTTTCATTCTCATTATCTGATAGGGAGTCCTCCTTGAAGAGAGAGGAAAAATACCTCTTAGTCTCTTCTGAAATATCCCTGAAAGAAGAGAGCAGGGCACCCTAAGAATTCACAAGAGAGGTAATCAGGTAACCATTATGATGAGCCTTAACTGAGTTATAAAAGAAGGCTATGTTCCTATCCCCTTCCTGAAGCCAATCTAAATTTCTTCCCTCAGTTCCCATTCAGCAAGGTCTTTCGTAGCCTCAAATTCCTCAACAAGAAGCTCCTTCGTGAATCCTTGATCTCTAATATTCCTTGAAGCTTCTTCCATCCTCCTAAGAGCTACCAGCTTAGCCAAGGAAAGGTTCCCAAAATTTAGTCTATTCCATATTTTCAATTTATGTTTTACAAATTGTAGTCGTTTCATAAAGGAATACAAAGCAGTGTCATGAGGAGGTTTCCCAGTGGTCCACCAGCCTCGCATGAAATCATGAAGCTTAGGATCATGAAGCCAAATAAGTTGAAACTTAAAGGAGGGATTATTTTTTAGCCCTAACTCCAAAGTAGAGAGTTTGATAGTCCAATGATCAGATCCCCTAACCTCCAGAATCATAGAACTAGCAACTCTATTATTATCCATCCAATAACTGGATATCAAAAACCTATCCAATCTCTCTGATATGGAAGCTTCCCCACACCTTCTATTGTACCAAGTAAAGATCCCATTATCTAGCTTGATGTAAACCAAGTTTAGGGCCTAGATATGAGAATTGAAGATAGAAGAAAAAGGCTCGAGATGGTCCACCCCACCATGTTTCTCCTCTAGACAAGTGATAGAGTTGAAGTCTCCAACCAAAATCCATGGGTACAAGGGAACCAAAATTCTCACAAAGCAAATGTGCTTCCACAAATTCACTTTACCATTGTAATCAACAAGAGCATACACATTTGTAAGTAGGATGATTTCACCAGATTTATTATCATACCCGACCATTGAAATAGATCATCTGCTGGAAATCCAAGTAAGAGGGGATATCTTAACAAGATCCCATAAACAAGCAACGCCACCAACATATCCACATGCACCAATACACTAGCATTACCCCCTTATCCACAACTTAGGAGTAATATTGAACATACTATCAATAGCCAATTTAGTCTCTTGAATAAACACCACATCCGAAGAATGCACACAAACCAAATCACGAACAAATTTTTTTCTAGGGATGCTATTCAACCCCCTTACATTCCATGAGAGGATAATCATTTTTGGGGGTTACAAAAATGGGAGTCCAATATTCTCACCAAGTTTGACTCCACCAAATTCTCACCCATTAACTTAATTGTGTCCTGGTCCTTCTTCCAACCCACCTTCATATTCTTATCCGAAAAACTTTTTTTAATTATTTTTTGCTACAATCCCAACACCGTAGAAGTTTTACAATCCAAGGATGACTGCTTCAGTGCCTGAGTAAGAGAGGGCATAACTAAATCTGTGCAACTTTCCAAAATAGTTTTCCTTATAGGGCTTGACCCAACCATGTCCCCTATACTCAGATCCAAAGCCCTTTGTTCTTCATTTAAACCCCCTAGATCTTATTCCTTAAGTTCCCCCTCAAGAAGAGACATCTGATTCAGCCTTGTTACATTTGCATCAAGTAGCAACATTTTAGATATCTCCATGCACTGATCAAGATCATCTAATATTTCAAAACGGTTGAGTAGATCATCTGGCTGGCTATCCTTAAGGTCTTTATTTGCCCTTTGTCCTCTGTTTCGGGATTTTACCAGGACAAAACCTTCCTTATCCCATTTCCCTTCCTTTATCGGGACTTTTCCTTTATCCAAAAATTTTCCAAACCGAGAGGGCCCAGGATTTGAAGCCACAGTCGAGATAAACTTAGGGGATTTTCTTTGCAAGTGGCCATATTCACGGCAAATCCGACAACAAAATGGAAGAGCTTCATAGTCAAGTTTTTGAACCCATGTAGTTGATCCAAATTATATTTAAATAAAATTTGGAATAGGATTATTTAAGTCAATTTCAACACAAATACGAGCAAAAGAGATTACATTTCTATCCATTAGTCTGTTGTGATAGTCCAACCATATTCCCAAGTAAAAGGGCAATCTTATGCAAGATATTAGTTCTCCAAAATTCCAACGGGAGCCATGGAAGCTGCAACCATACTAGAACTCACAACGACCGCTCCTCTGATGGGTTGAAACCCACATGCCATGGTTTAAGAAAGAGTCCCACTTGGTTATAGAAATAAGGACCCCCTTCAAATGCTTTGTTATGATCTGCAATACAACAGAAAACCACCATAAAATAGTTGTTTGTACTCATCATCACCTCCACATCGCCTTCATGATTCCAAGTCTTCCTGACCCAAGCCTCCATAGAGGGAAGAGAAATTTGGATGCCCAAAATTTTTCCAATAAGGGCATTTTTGGTCAGATACTCCACATCTTCCACCACTGAGTCTGGTTGAACCACTAGAATTGACATAGCTTCACATGATTCCAAACATCCATTGTTCTTTAACAAGTGGTTCCCAACATGCACTGGAAAATCCTATTCCTTCCAGTCATTTTTAAATGAAAAAATATCACGAGCATGCACTCTCTGTTCCGGACCCGATGCCATCATGACATTCCTCCAATTTTTTAGACCTCCTTTGAGAGTTGTTGCCATCCCCGCAGAACAGTTTTTCTTCATCAAACCCTAGCAGAGTAGTTTTTCCCATTTGTGTAATTTTTTTTTTAAATAAAGGGGTACAAATTTATTGATAAAAATTCTGGATTACAAAGTACAGCTGAGCCCCCAACCAGGACTCAAATAAGCATCAAGACAAGCTAAATCACCAGACAAGGTCAACTCCCAAAGAAAACAAAAAAAAAAAACAAACCACATTAAGTCTGAACATCCTTATGGATCAACTCCTGTAGGTGTTGAGAATACCCAGACAGGAGACTCTCCCAGTTATCAATACTCTGAGTATCCAATAGCTTAGAAGCCCTTTTGGCTAGGTAATCAGCAACCCCATTCCATTCCCTTGGAATGTGCACAAAGGATATAAATTCAAACTCTTCACTCATTCTGAGAATCTGAATGGTCACAGAGGCCAACTGCCAATTAACATCCTCCACTCTTTTGATGTTTAAAAGATTAACCAAATTTGAGAATCAGACTCGGAAAGAATCCTGTGCCAGCCAAGAGAAAACCCCCTTTGCAAGGCCTCAAGTATCACTAGAGCTTCCATAAGATTGTTGGAGTGAACACCTTTATAAATGAAAAAGAAAAAATTGACCACGCCAGCAGAATCTCTCCCAACACCACCAATCCCAACATGTCCAGGATTGCCCCTGGACGACCCATCAGTAATAATTTTTAAAACTCCTCTAGGGGGTAGTCTCCATCTACCCTCTCTCCTAACCTTCTTGCTAAGCTGAGGAATCCTACTAGGGCTAGAAGAATTCACACCAACCCCAAACAAACCAAGGGCTTGTCGTACCTTCTCCTCCCTAGAGTCCAAATGGGGGTCCACATCACATTTACTATGGATAGTTTCTTGAACCATACACAGGATCCTTTGCTAGATCTGTTGAACAGCCAAATGACTTCCCTAAAAAATGTGACGGTTTCGTTTGAGCCAAATTTGCCAGATGATGCAGGAAGGGCCCAAATTCCAAGCCACTTGGAGGAAGGGGGCCTTGGCTAGAGGTCTGCCCAGACTACTCCAAAACTCCACCAGGGAGAGCACATGAAAACAAGGATGGTTCCAGGCACTCCACCAACGATGCCAAATGTCTTTGGCAAGGGAGCATTGGAAAAATAAATGAGAAGAGTCATCCTCATTCTTACCACAAAGGACACATAAAGAGGGACCCTAAAATCCCCTCTTCCTCAAGTTATCCCAAGTGAGGCATTTATTACGAGCTACCAGCCAGAGAAAAAATTTACATTTCGGCCAAGCAAATCTATTCCACACCTTTTTCCACCATGTGACAGGGAGACTCCCAAAATTTTTGCACAAGTATAAAACCATTTTTTTAAAAATTGATATTCTCTCCATACAACCCTAAATTCACTCTTATTTTTTTGTCTCAATTTCCTCAAATTGATTATCTTTCTTCAAGAGGATTTTTAGGCAGGTGCCATTAAATATATTTTTGAGTGAATTCTCTTTCATTTCTTATTTGTTTGGCTTAAATTTCCTCAAATTGATTATCTTTCTTCAAAGAGAGTTTTAAAGTAGGTGCCATTAAATACCGATTAAGAGTGAAATAAAGATCATCTTGGTGCAAATTCTAGAACCTTCATCATGGTAACTATCAACAAATACCTAAATGATACACAATTGCTTAAAGGTTCTAACTATTCAACATGGAAAACCAAGATGAAATCCATTCTTATTGTAGAGGAAATGTAGGATTTAGTGGATGACACTAATAAAATACCAACATCAATAGGAGCGGATTAGAAAGCATGGAATAAAAAGGATAATCAAATTCTCATGTTGATTTTGCTTGCTACTACTAATGAAATATAGCCTCACATAAGTGAAGCCAAAACTGGTAAAGATGCATGAGATGCATTAAGTACCATTTTGAAGGCAAGAATCAATCAACTATTCTAAACCTTCAAAGTCAACTTCATACACTCTATATGAAGTTAGGAGAAACAGTAGAATTATTCCTCTACAGAGTGGAAGAACTAAAGTAAAAAATAAATGCTTTAGGAGAAAAAGTAGAAGATACTATCCTGACTTCAGTAATATTGAGGGATCTTCCAGAATCCTACAAGATGTTAATAACATCCCTTAATGTATCTCAAAGAACAATAACCTTTGTGGAGTTAGTCAATTTACTTCAAGTCAAGGAAGTAAATCAGCTCCAAAGTGATGAAATGTCAAATAATGCACTGTACTCGAACAACAAGGGTGAAAAGAAGAAAGGAAACTTTTAGAAGGGAGGATCATCTTCAAGAGATAAGGGCAAGCAACCTCAATGAGAAAAGAAGTTTTGCACAAATTGTATCGGTGTTGGTTTAAAAATAAGCAAAACAAAAATGGCAAAGGCACATCACAGAGGTAAAATAGACAACAAAGAGGCCATGTTGCTAGTGAATTGTATGATTTTGACTCTGATTTAGAAAGAGCAAACAAGGTGCTCATGGCCCATATAGCTTTGTAAGGGAAATAAATTTGTCACCCTAGGCAAGCACCATTCCAACCCTCTTTTTAGGCTTCATAAAATAGCAAATGTTTTTGTTTGAAGTAGTTGCAATAAAGGGGTGATTGTACCTTTTTTAGGCTTCATAAATAGCAAACTCTTTTTGTTTGAAGTACTTGTAATAGAAGGGGGGAGTTTTCTGGTGTAATTTTTAAAATTTTCCTAGGAGGCAATCTTTGTAAAAGCCTTAAAAAGCTTCATGAGTGGCATATCTTTTGAACATAAGTGGGGATAAACGTTTGTTTCCTACTTCACACAATTTTTGTAAAAAGGGAGGAAGACTTATAAGGGTGCATTTTTGGCAGCGACCGACACCTTAGTCACACTTAGTGTAGAAATTCTATTACAACTTGTTTTACAACAAGGGAGGAAACTTATAAGGGTGCATTTTCGATAGTGAACGACACTTTAGCTACCTTAACAAAAAATTTGCAAAATCATATTGTAACAAAATGAACCTTGTATGTAGTGATCTACTCTAGTACACCTAGTGGTTGTAGTGGTTGGTTACCCATGCAATCCAGTTGGATGACAAGATTACAATAAGGGTATTCGTTGATGTGAAAACAACATGAGAAATGACCCACTTTTTGCTTAGAGCAGCTAGAGCACTATGACAGAGCCCAAGCTAGAGCAAGAGCCCACATTTCAGTATCTTTTTCATTGTATTGGGGCAATTATATACATTACCCAAATAATGTAATAAGGCGGGGTGTTAGAGTTACTATGCTATAGTAACTATAATTATTACCACATTTTGTAATTTGTAATATTCTTCTAGGTAGATGTTATTTACCGCATGGTAAATATAGTAATTACATGTACCTTTACTTTTACTTTCTACCATGAAGATATTCACTGTGGAATATCTTGTGGTAAGTAGTAGTCAATTTGACTACGTTGTTAGTAGTTAGTAGTTAGGCGCTTATTTTGTAAAGAGTGTTAGTTAGCACTATTAGGGGATATTATTTTCTAATATTCATAAGGCTATTCTTAGCTTGTATTTATACTATTTAATATTTGTATTATTAATAAATTTGTTAATGTTCGCTTACCTATTCTTACATTTTGGGAGTCGGTTGAAGATCGTTAGGGACTCTCTTCCAAGTTTGAGTGAACCTAACATTGAAGTTGATGATTTCCTCTTGTGGATACCTCTAAATGTTAGTAAATTGATGCAATAAGGAAAAAGCATCCACTTGCTCATTGAAAAATTTTTATCATTAACTCAGCCAACTGGTCCCATGTGGCAATGGTGGTAGGTGGTAAATACTGGTACCAGTGAAGCAACTCTCCTCTGAGATGTTGCAATTGATGGGATAGTCAGAGGGATTAATCTAGGATGTTCCCCTAAATATTGGGTGTCAAGCTCAAAGAACTCAATATAATTTTCTTGAATTTTTGGCCTTTGATCTTGTGATCATGAAGTAAAAATTTTGCCAACTTCACGTTCAAAGGTTTTTGGGTAAAAATGAGTCGCTAGATGTTCTAATCAAATAGTAAAATATGAACATCAAACCTTGATACTGCTTAAGATGGAATTTTTGGGTCCCACCAAGCGTGCCAAAAATTGTTGGTCACAAATATGCCTAAGTATAAAATATGCGCCCTAGACCCAACCAACATTGAAAGGCCGAAGGAAAGAGATGTCCTTCGAGGCCAATCTCTAGAGAAGGTTGGTTCCCTTGTTATTCTAAGACTGGTATGAAGTTTAGGAAAATAAATTAATGGAAAGGAATGGGAAATAACTGAAAGAAATGGAAAATAACTTAAATAAATGGGAAATATGGTTGTGAACCTGAGAGATAATACAGGGATGAACTAACAACAAGGTTAAAAGCCTAGTTTAAACTAACAAAATTCAATAGAAAGACAAAATAGAAACTAAAATCATATCATATAAGCATGACTTCCAATGGTATTCCAACATTCATTCCCCATTGAAAACTAAATCCAAACTCAAAATTTAATCTACCAATGACAATATAAATTTAATAGGAATGTAGAGCAAAAAGTATGAACATACATAAAACAATCAGAAGCTTAGATCCAAATACTCCTTGAATTAAAGTAAATATTAAACTACAAGATTTTCACAAGCAAATATCCATCCTTCAAACTTATCAAGTTTTACAGTATTTATAGAGGATTTTGCCCCTAAAATTTAATAAGCATTAAATAAAATGGTGGCAATGGTAGCCATTTGGTGGCATGGTCAACAATATTTTCTTCCTCGATAGCAACAATGAACCAATCAAATGGCACCTCAAAAATTAGTGAGCATTTATAGCTAGTAGCATATTGGGACTCAGCAAGAATCATCGATAGAATTTTCACCTTCATGGGCGGTGCCTTGAAAATCAGCAACATCATATAAGAGTGGATCATTTTGGGAAATGACTGCATTTAATTTTGGCTACCCCCTGGTCATTTATCAAAACTGGTCTTTACTAAAAATAATGCTTGAAAATTTAATTTTACTGCCCAAAAATAAATTTTGCTGAAGAAACTACCTGGAAAATCAAGTTTACTGAAGAAATTGCCTGAAAATCAATTTCACTAAAGAAACTACCTAAAAATCAATTTCGCTGAAGAAACTATCTGAAAATCAATTTCACTGAAGAAACTACCTGAAAATCAATTTCACCATAAAAGTTCCCAAAAATGGATTTTTGCTTAAAAAGTACTCGAAAATGATTTTTGCCAAAAAAGTGCTCGAAAATGATTTTCACCCAAAAAGTGCCTAAAAATGATTTTCGCCAAAAAAGTGCCCGAAAATGAATTTTTGCCAAAAAAGTGCCCAAAAATGGATTTTGTCCTGAAAATGATTTTTTCCAAAAAAATGCCTGAAAATGATTTTCACCAGAAAAGTGCTCGAAAATGGATTTTCGCCAAAAAAGTGCCCGAAAATGGATTTTTGGTGGTATAGCTTCCCGGAGCCATGACTTTTGACTCGTTGACCCGATTGACCATTGTAATATATCGTTGGGAATCTTGGGAAGAGATATACAATGAAAAATTTATGGAATGTCTATTTCATCAATTTTCATCCCTCTACGGGGCCTCCAAAGTCTTCATATTGTATTTTTAAACTTCATTGGCAAGATTTCTCAGGACAAAATCTTTAATATCTCTCAAACTGTTTAAGATATTGGGGTGATTCTTTCACCACTGGATGCATTTCATACTTGGACGAATTTAAAAATTTATTTTTAGTATGGCGAAAATGCCAACAGTGCTAAAGACTTTTATTAAAGTTAGAAATGCAGTATATTTTATTTTACTTGTATATTATGATGTGAAATTAAATAGCTTTAATTTTATATGAAGCTATTATGAACAATGAATATTTTTTAACCTTGTTGATTAGATTAATAAATAGTTCTTATAAAGTTAATGAATAAAACTATTAATTATGAGAGGAATTTTATTGCCTTTATTTATATTTATTTTGATATTTTATTCATTAATCAACATTATTATGTTAGAGGGTTGGAGTTATTAGTTAATATTCCATGAATGTTGATTAAATGCAAAAGTTATAAATGAGTCCAATAATGGAGAAAATAATAGAAAATATCTTTATGAGAGTTAGTATTTGAATGTTTTAAAATGGGTTCCTAAGGCTTGAGTAAATAAAGGGATCCATTGTTGAGAGAAGTATGGTATTCTCTCCTTGTTTACATGATATGTATCTTTCATGGTTGTATGTGTTCTTGCATAGTGCATATTAAGTTTTTATATGCATTTCATGAGTTGTATTTATCCCTAAATTTACTCCAAGTTCGTTGATGAAGACTCAACAAGTGGAGACCTTGAAGAAAATACGAATGAATTTTTATGTTTTTAGAAGATTGAAATGTAATATTTTTAGGATGAGGATTTTTATGAGTTTCATGACTATGAAGAGAGTTTAATGACCTTGATTTGTAGCTGATAGGTTGACATCACCATAATGAACAGTGAATCACCCACTAATGATCTCCCACTTGTGCATCTCGGATGGTGACTCCTGAACGTAGCACGACCACCTATACTGATGCAAAATCCTTGTCATCACAGAAACCTACATGTTGACATCACCATTGATCGGCCTGAATCCCATGATCAACCTACATGTCGATCGAGAACCACTAATGTTGAACTACTACTGATGTCATCCTAATGCATGCACTTCAAGGCACTCGATTTGAATGAGCTAGCAAATGGCACACGAATTGAAGTAGATGATTGGGTGTTAAGTTGGGAGACAAATGGTGTAGGTACAATATTTGAGGTGGACACTTGGCATGACAACTATCTCTGTTGACATGGCGGCATTGAATTGCTTATTGATGTGGTAAAATGTAATTTATTTTGCTCCAATTGAGTTGGTGATCTTTGATTGGCTAACGAAGTGTGCATTGACATCCTTTCATTTGTTCATCAAGCATACGTGTGGCGTGTTCTTATTCATGGTTCAAGGCAGAAAAAATTCATTACAAATCCTTTGATTTCCCATAGGCAATCAAGGTGGTATTTGTGTATTTTCAGTTTTAAAGAAGTCTTGTTGCTGATTTACAATACATGTGGGACTAAAAAGTCCCAACTTTATTTTTTTCTAATGTGATTCCTGAAGAGGAAATAAAAGTTTTCTCTTTCACCTTCATACATGTCCCAGTGGCAGTAGGGATGGTAATATGACAGCCGCTAAGGCACTCATGCACTCCAGGAGGAGGATCAAATTCTGCCGAGAAAAAGGATAATTTTTTTTTCTGTTTTATAAAAAAAAGAACAATATTATAGACACCTTTTGTAGAGGTAATTTTTTTAATATATATTTTTTAATAATTTAAATCTTAAATTTTATTTTTTTTAAATCAAATTTTTTAAATTGATTTAAAAAAAACACAATTCTATTTTTATTATTAGATTAAATTATTTTAATTAAACTTTTATTTAAAATTTTGCAAATTAAAATCTAAGAAAAAGGGACCTATTTTTTGCAAATTTCAAACAATTCTGAATGTTTTTTTTCTCCAAGTGGGGATGTAATTCAAAGAAGAGCACCATTTCTTTTGCAAAACTAGGGAGCCCTAAAATCTTCTCAAAACCTTGTTAATTTTGAAAAATCAAAGGGGGATAAAATCAAGAAATTTGATTCTTTCTTGCAAAATTGTAACACAAGGAGACACAAAATTTGCAAAATCCAAAGTTAAAATTTGTGCATTTGTTTTCTCCAAGGAGGAATATAACACAAAATATTGCACATTTTTTTTTTGCAAAATCGAGAAGAGATTGAAGACCTTGGGTCCACTAAAACCAATTCTTGTGTCGACTGGTTATGGAAAGCCTTTCAAATGCGGGTCTTATGTCGACTTGACTTGAATGAAGTTCTACTTTTTTAATTCTGCAAATCAAAGGGGGTAAGACAAGAAATTGTATTTCTTTGCAAAATTCTAACACAAAGTGAGGAGCACTTAAAAATAAAAAATTGTTTATTTTGCAACACAAAAAGGAAATGCAATTGTTTTATGCCACATTCTTTACAAAATTGAAAAACAAGAGGAGACATACTATCAATTTTTTTGCACAACACAAATCAAAATTTTATTGCAAAAATTAGTAATAAGTTGCATTTTTTATATTACTCAACACCTTATTTCAAATTGACAAATTAGGTGCATTTTCGGTTGCATCCGACACCTAAGTGATAAAAATTTATGTGCACTCTTTGATTGATTATTGCATTTAATTTCTTGTTTTCTACAATTTTAAGTCATAAAAATCAAGAGCACTCAAAACCCTAAATTTCACACTCATTTGTGTAATGCATTGCACAAGTATAAAGCCATTTTTTTTTTATTGATATTCTCTCCATACAACCCTAAATTCACTCTTATTTGTTTGGCTCAATTTCCTCAAACAAATTATCCTTCTTCAGGAGGATTTTCAGGCAAGTGCCATTAAATATCTTTTTGAGTGAATTCTCTTTCATTTCTTATTTGTTTGGCTTAAATTTCCTCAAACTGATCATCTTTCTTCAAAGAGAGTTTTCAGGCAAGTGCCATTAAATACCAATTAAGAGTGAAAGAAAGATCATCTTGGTGCAAATTCTAGAACCTTCATCATGGTAACTATCAACAAATACCTAAATGATACATAATTGCTTAAAGGTTCTAACTATTCAACATGGAAAACCAAGATGAAATCCATTCTTATTGTAGAGGAAATGTGGGATTTAGTGGATGGCACTAATAAAAGACCCACATCAATAAGAGCAGATCAGAAAGCATGGGATAAAAAGGATAATCAACTTCTCATGTTGATTTTGCTCGCTACTACTAATGAAATATAGCCTCACATAAGTGAAGCCAAAATTGGTATAGATGCATGAGACGCATTAAGTACCATTTTGAAGGCAAGAATCAATCAACTATTCTAAACCTTCAAATTCAACTTCATACACTCTATATGAAGTTAGGAGAAATCGTAGAATTATTCCTCTATAGAGAGGAAGAACTGAAGTAAAAAATAAATGCTTTAGGAGAAAAAGTAGAAGATACTATCCTGACTTCAGTAATATTGAGGGATCTTCCAGAATCCTACAAGATGTTAATAACATCCCTTAATGTATCTCAAATAACAATCAACTTTGTGGAGTTAGTCAATTTACTTCAAGTCAAGGAAGTAAATCAGCTCCAAAGTGATGAAATGTCAAATAATGCACTGTACTCGAACAACAAGGGTGAAAAGAAGAAAGGAAAATTTTAGAAGGGAGGATCATCTTCAGGATCATCTTAAAGAGATAAGGGCAAGCAACCTCAATGAGAAAAGAAGTTTTGCACAAATTGTAAAAAGGACAACAATGACACCAATCGGTGCTGGTTTAAAAATAAGCAAAACAAAAATGGCAAAGGCACATCACCGAGGCAAAAGAGACAAAAAAGAGGCCATGTTGCTAGTGAAGTGTCTGATTTTGACTCTGATTCGGAAAGAGCACACAAGGTGCTCATGGCCCATATAACTTTGTAAGGGAAATAAATTTGTCACCCTAGGCAAGCACCATTCCAACCCTCTCTTTAAGCTTCATAAAATTGCAAATTTTTTTGTTTGAAGTAGTTGCAATAAAGGGGTGATTGTACCTCTTTTTAAGCTTCATAAATAACAAAATATTTTTGTTTGAAGTACTTGTAATAGAAGGGGGGAGTTTTCTGGTGTAATTTTTAAAATTTGCCTAGGAGGCAATCTTTGTAAAAGTCTTAAAAATATTCATGATTGGCATATCTTTTGCACTTAAGGGGGGATAAACATTTGTTTCCTACTTCACACAATTTTTTTTAAAAGGGATGAAGACTTATAAGGGTGCATTTTTGGCAAGGACCGACACCTTAGTCACACTTCTTGTAGAAATTCCATTACAACATGTTTTACAACAAGGGAGGAAACTTATGAGGGTGAATTTTCGATAGTGAACGACACCTTAGCTACCTTATCAATACTTTTGCAAAATCATATTGTAACATAATGAACCTCGTATGTAGTGATCTACTCTAGTACACCTAGTGGTTGCATTGGTTGGTTACCCATGCAATCCAGTTGGTTGACAAGATTACAATAAGGGCATTCATTGATGTAAAAACATGAGAAATGACCCAATTTTTACTTCGAGTAGCTAGAGCACTATGACAGAGCCCAAGCTAGAGCAAGAGCCCGCATATCAGTATTTTTTTCACTGTATTGGGGCAGTTATATACATTACCCAAATAATGTAATAAGGGGGGATGTTAGAGTTACTATGCTACAATAACTATAATTATTACCTCATTTGGTAATTTGTAATATTCTCCTAGGTAGATGTTATTTACCGCATGGTAAATATAGTAATTACATTTACTTTTACTTTTACTTTCTACCATGAAGATATTCACTGTGGAATATCTTGTGGTAAGTAGTAGTCAATTTGACTACATTTTTAGTAGTTAGTAGTTAGGTGCTTATTTTGTAAAGCGTGTTAGTTAGCACTATTAGGGGATATTATTTTCTAATATTCCTAAGGCTATTCTTAGCTTGTATTTGTACTATTTAAGATTTTTATTATTAATATATTTGTTAATGTTCGCTTACCTATTATTATAGTTTGGGAGTCTGTCGAAGACTGTCAAGGACTCTCTTCCAAGTTTGAGTGAACCTAACATTGAAGCTGATGATTTCCTCCTATGGATGCCTCTGAATGTTAGTAAATTGATGTAATAAGAAAAAAGGATTCACTTGCTCATTGAAAACTTTTATCATTAACTCAACAAATTGGTCCCGTGTGGCAATGGTGGTAGGTGGTAAATACTGGTACCAATAAAGCAACTTTCCTTTGAGAGAGAGCGCAAGCAATCCGACCATGACATCTTCATCTGTGATGCTATGAATAGTTGCCAAAGAAGCCACATCTTAAACATGCTTATAAGTTGTTTTCCCCATACCATCGTAAGTAGGCAAAGCCTTCAATGCTACTAGTAGAATCGATTTCTAAGCTTGTAGATTCAAAGCTCCAAAATGATTACATGCTGGAAACTACCATGGTGATGATGGATTTTGAGCCATTTGAACTTAAATATTTACTTAAGGAGGAAAGCTTAAGGTAGTGCTAGAGGGACATGAAGGAATGGAAAACACACCATCTACCTATGAAAATATTGCAATTGATGGGATAGTCAGAGGGATTAATCTAGGATGTTCCCCAATATCTTGGGTGTCAAGCTCAAAGAACTCAATAGAATTTTCTTGAATTTGTGGCCTTTGATCTTGTGATCATGAAGTAAAAATTTTTCCAACTTCACGTTCAAAGGTTTTTGGGTAAAACTGAGTCGCTAGATGTTCTAATCAAATAGTAAAAGATGAACATCAAACCTTGATACTTCTTAAGATGAAATTTTTGGGTCCCACCAGGCGTGCCAAAAATTTTGGTCATGAATCTGCCTAAGTATAAAAATATGCGCCCTAGACCCGACCAACATTGAAAGGCCGAAGGAAAGAGATGTCCTTCAGGCCAATCTCTAGAGAAGGTTGGTTCCCTTGTTATTCTAAGACTTGTATGAAGTTTAGAAAAAGAAATTAATGGAAAGGAATGGGAAATAACTGAAATAAATGGAAAATAACTGAAATAAATGGAAAATAACTAAAAGAAATGGGAAATATGGTTGTGAACCAGAGAGATAATGCAGGGATGAGCTAACAACAAGATTAACAACCTAGTTTAAACTAACAACATTCAATAGAAAGACAAAATAGAAACTAAACTCAGATCATATAAGCATGACTTCCAATGGTATTCCAATATTCATTCTCCATTGAAAACTAAATCCAGACTTAGAATTTAATCTACCAATGATGATATAAATTTAGTAGGAATGCAGAGCAAGAAGTATAAACATACATAAAACAATCGGAAGCTTAGAGCCAAATACTCCTTGAATTAAAGTAAATATTAAACTACAAGAGTTTCACAAGCAAATATCCATCCTTCAAACTTATCAAGTTTCACAGTATTTATAGAGGATTTTTCCCCTAAAATTTAATAAGCATTAAATAAAATGGTGGCAATGGTAGCCATTTGGTGGCATGGTCAACAATATTTTCTTCCTCGATAGCAGCAATGAACCAATCAAATGGCACCTCAAAAATCAGTGAGCATTTATAGTTAGTAGCATATTGGGACTCAGTAAGAATCATCGATAGAATTTTTGCCTTCATGGGTGGTGCCTTGAAAATTAGCAACATCGCATAAGAGTGGATCATTTTGGAAAATGATTGCATTTAATTTTGGCTACCCCCTAGTCATTTATCAAAACTGGTCTTTACCGAAAATAATCCTTAAAAATTTAATTTTACTGCCCAAAAATAAATTTTGCTGAAGAAACTACCTGGAAATCAATTTCATTTGAAGAAACTGCCTGAAAATCAATTTCACTAAAGAAACTACCTAAAAATCAAATTCGCTGAAGAAATTGTCTGAAAATCAATTTCACTGAAGAAATTGCTTGAAAATCAATTTCACCATAAAAGTGCCCAAAAATGGATTTTTGCCAAAAAAGTGCTTAAAAATGATTTTGTCCTGAAAATGATTTTCACCCAAAAAGTGCCTGAAAATGATTTTTGCCAAAAAAGTGCCCGAAAATGAATTTTTCCCAAAAAAGTGCCCAAAAATGGATTTTGTCCTAAAAATGATTTTTTCCAAAAAAATGCCTGAAAATGATTTTTTCCAGAAAAGTGCTCGAAAATGGATTTTCGCCAAAAAAATGCCCGAAAATGGATTTTTGGTGGTATAGCTTCCCGGAGCCATAACTTTTGACTCGTTGACCCGATTGACTATTGTAATATATCGTTGGGAATCTTGGGCAGAGATATACAATGAAAATTTTATGGAATGTCTATTTCATCAATTTTCATCCCTCTACGGGGCCTCCAAAGTCTTCATATTGTATTTTTAAACTTCATTGGCAAGATTTCTCAGGACAAAATCTTTAATATCTCTCAAACCGTTCAATATATTGGGGTGATTCTTTCACCACTGGATGCATTTCATACTTGGACAAATTTAAAAATTTATTTTTAGTATGGCAAAAATGCCAACAGTGCTAGAGACTTTTATTAAAGTTAGAAATGCAATATATTTATTTTACTTGTATATTATGATGTGAAATTAAATAGCTTTAATCTAATATTTATATGAAGCTATTATGATCAATGAATACTTTTTAACCTTGTTTATTAGATTAATAAATAGTTCTTATAAATTTAATGAATAAAACTATTAATTATGAGAGGAATTTTATTGCCTTTATTTATATTTGTTTTGATATTGTATTCATTAATCAACATTATTATGTTAGAGGGCTGGAGTTATTAGTTAATATTCCATGAATTTTTATTAAATGCAGAAGTTATAAATGGGTCCAAGAATGGATAAAATAATAGAAAATATCTTTATGAGAGTTAGTATTTGAATGTTTTAATAATGGGTTCCTGAGGCTTGAGTAAATAAAGGGATCCATTGTTGAGAGAATATGGTATTCTCTCCTTGTTTACATGATATGTATCTTGCATGGTTGTATATGTTCTTGCATAGTGCATATTAATTTTGTATATTCATTTCATGAGTTGTCTTGATCCCTAAATTTACTCCAAATTTGTTGATGAAGACTCAACAAGTGGAGACCTTGAAGAAAAGACAAATGAATTTTTATGTTTTTAGAAGATTGAAATATAATATTTTTGGGATGAGGATTTTTATGAGTTTCATGACTATGAAGAGAGAATAAATATTGTGTATATAACATTATGTCATATTATTTAGAGAATGGAACATTAAGTGTGGTTATTATTTAATGTAAAGTTCTTGGAATATTTATTCATGTGCAATAATGGAAAGAATGTGTGATTGAAATGAATATAGTTTCATGGATTATGATTATAATTCCTGTAAATGTTGTTTTATTATTTACCTTGAAGATAAATAAAATGCCAAATGCTAGTATTATGTTTTGAAAGTACTTAAGGTCCTAGTTTTAGCAATGTGTTATGTTGAATTTAAGTTTGATTTAATCTAGCACTTTATTTCCTTTGTGGAGAGATAATTTTATTGTTTTATATGTTTAGAATTTTGGGTTGGATGGGATTTTTTTGGGCATGAACTAGAGCCATATTAGAAAACCCTTGATTTAATATGTACCCAATCCTTGGAGGAGTTGCAATGAGGTAATACCTAGGTATTTGTGAATGATACACCTTGAACAGTGAGGCTCGGGTGTTCCCAAAGTGGAGAGGCTTTTGGGGTAGTTCCAAGTGGTGAGGTTGGGATGTATTTCTAGTGATGAGGTCCAAAAATATAAATTATGGTTTGATCCATTGAATCATTCACAAGACAATATAGTGATGGCACCTTGAATGACAAGGCTTGGGTGACCATGCTCATTAATAGGTGAGTGGTAATACCTTCAGCTTGCAGAGGTGTAGGTAACTAAGCACTAAGGCATTACACTAGAATAATCCTACATAGATAAAATTATATAGGGTTAGGGAATAGACATTCTCATTTAAGTGTTATGGGCCTTAAAGGATAATTCCTATGTCGTGATCAAGTTGTCTTATATCGGTGAGGGTATAGGAAAAATTAGGAGACCATTCATGATGTCATTTCTAAATGGTGTGGTTTAGAAATGTGAACCCCAAAAGTATGAGAAGTTAGCCACCCTATCCACTTGAGTGTTGTCTACATGATGTTGAACTCAAAATGTGGTTATGCCTTACAATACTAAAATAAATATCGAGACTTCTTTTTGATTTTTTCCTTGTGAAAATTAATAAAATTCTCTCTCGTGGATCGAGTTGATGGTTTGTTACTTTAATATTGATGGACTCCTTAAGGTCCTTAGAAAAATATAATTTCATACAAACTTTCTTGGATGGATAGGCATTAAAAAAAATTAGGCTTAAGCAAAACAATGCTCCCAAGCACACTAGCAATTTCATGCATGTTATCCTACAAGGAAATGAGGAGGTTGAGGAACTCAACCCAAACCAGGACTTTGTTCAAGCAGTCCTTAAACACAACAAAATCATAATACCATGGCATGAGAACTAGCAAAGAGCTTCACATGGGCCATAGACCGTGTTGATGAATCTCCTTAACATGGGTAAAATTGGAAAATTTAAAAAATAAAATACCTTAGTAAGGTTTCAAACCTAGGTAACTTGAACATCATGAGGGATCTAGGAAAAATTGATTGAAGACCTCAAAATTGACTCATTGGGGATACGATCGATAAAGTAACCTATCAATGCATGTAATGTAATCCAATTGCATGTAGCCTTTAAAGACTATGCAGGGAAAGCAACATCAGGGGTGGAGACCTTACCACATGAACCACCTTAGGGATAAACATTTATAGGTGTGTTAAGGGTTGCATTCTCATTTAGAGCATCTCCCACATGGCCCAAGCTAAAGCTTGATTCACCAAGGTTAGGAGCCATAAGAAATAGACAGGGTGGAAAAACACCAACGAAACTAACTCAAACCCTTAATAAATATTTTTTAAATCAATTATAATTTACAATTCTTACACAATTTTAGTCAAATTGTGAATAACTAAAATGTTGATTTATTTTTTAAAAAAGAGAATGTTTCCAATAATCAAAACAATAATTCTCCATTTAATAAAAAATACACAATCATTTTAAAATTCTATACATTTTAGGTTGCTAAGGGAACATGCACTACAAATTTTAGACTATAAACAATGTAGAAATATTTAATATTACTAGTAATAGTAATAAACTTAAAAGTGAAGTTCATGTCATCATAGTAGCTTAACAATACATAGTCCTATTGAAATATATGTGATTTGATCTTGTTAGGCCAAGGTCAAAAGAAGAAGTGCTTATGAGGACTATTAATATGGATATGTGGTTATGTAATCCTATGGGCATTTATCATTTATGTAAGCATATGGGCATGTTTAGTAATCCTAAGGTCACTTTTCATATTTCACCCTTAGTGATATTGGTTAATCTACCTTTATGGATAACCTTACTTAAAGGGTGTAATTTATTATTATTTTATTGTAAGTTAACCTCAAGGTCAATTCAATGTTGACTTGAGGTTAACCTCTTATTGAAGTTTTGGTATCACTATAAATACCCCTCAATGAGAAATCATTTGCATGATAAGTGAAAATAAACTATAATATGTTATGGTGTATAAGGCACCCATATTTCATTCTTTGTTGTCTCCCTCCCCATTACTTTGTTTACTATTGCTATTTTTTTATTCACTTCTACTACATTTTTATATGATTATAGTGAATGTATGTTTTGCAATGTTTCTAAAAATATTAAGAATTTGAACAAGTACATTATCAAGAGAAAAGAGAATATCAAAAGGCATTAAAAATTTACTTGAAAAAATCCTTAATATGAGGTAAAATACTATGGCTAATAAGACCCACCAAGCAAATATTTGTCATATATTTATAGAAAGTAATCCCTATGGTTAATGCATGTCCTCCATAAGTATGACCTTATAGGTATGCATATTAATGTACAGAATTCAAGCATCTCTAACTGTGTGGATCATAATCAAACCATAATAATAGGTTAACTTTTTCCCTTTAACAGATTTGATCTTCAAGAGGGGTTTAAATATTTGGGGTTCTTCCTAAAACCCATTGACTACACTAAAAAAGACTAGAATTGGTTGATAAAGAAGGTGGAAGAAAGAATTAATATATGGTGCAACAAATGGCTCTCTTTGGGGGGGGGATATTGACTTTGGTCAAGTATGTGTTGGAGGTAATACTAGTATATTAGCAATCTTTGGCTCATATACCAAATGGAGTTTGGGAAAAAATAAATGGTTAAGCTATAAGCTCTTATGGACATGGAAAAGGGAAAGGGAAGGTATTCCCTTGGTTAAATGGAAATCCTTAGCCAAGCCCAATAAAAATGTAGGATGGGGACTTAAGAACATCTTCCTTTCTACTGATATTCTATGGTTTTTATGGATAGCCAGAAACAATGATATTTTCCAAGTGGATCAGAGGTTTCTTATTGGGTCTCTTAGGAGACTCACAATTTTCAAAATTGCTATACAGGTTTCCAAGAGCATGATGTATTACAAGGACAAGTTCAAGAAGCTTCTCATGAGTTATCATGTTCAGGATGATAGTAGGCACATTTCAGATTCTAGACAGTTTGGTTATAAGTACTTTATGTTATTCCAACATTGTATAAATAGCTTTAAGTATAAGTTTTTTGAGTTATATTATTGTAATGATCAAATACATATGATGTAGTCTTAGTCTTTTATCGGTAGTTATGGTTTCTTTCCAGCTAGTTCTAGTTTATATATTGTGCCTTCGAGCTGATTTTATATCTTTCCTTTTATATTAATACAAGTTTACGATCTTCAATTCAAAAGAACATCTTCCTATTTAGCAAGGATCTAGTAGCAAAGTATGTTTGTAAGATAATATCAAAGGAAGGCTTATGGAATAAGATCATACATGAAAATTATTTAGGATGGGGACTTAATAACATCTTCCTATTTTTTGTGACCACTTCATAATGCCCCAAAATTGGGAACCCACCTAAAAATATTGAACGTTTGTGTGTTTTGCTTGTCAAATTTGTGTTGATATATTTTGTTCATTGTTTTTGTAAGTCAAATAAGTTTACAATGTTTTTATTGTTTGTTTAATTATTATCTTTAGTTTCAAGTATATAGAGATTAATGTTCTTTTAGGTCAATGTTTAATGATCATGTTAAAATAGTTTTCTTGGTTAGTATTGAAATGAAATGAAATGAAAGATTTTAATTATGTCCGCGAGACCCAAATATGGTCTATGGGACCTCAAATATGGAAGTACAATTACTTAAATCATATCATATGATATTTAATATCTTTGAGAAGGTTGTTACTTCTCCTATTGATTTGTGTTAGCAATTCCTCAACTTTTTTTATTTTATTGTCTTCAAATAAATCTACCATAAACTCATTCCCAAGTGTTTCTTTGTATTTGTCATGGATATCTGAAAAACTTGGGCATTTATAGATGAAGTGTTCCTCTGTCTCTACTACCCCTGTGTTGCATAGAGTACATATCCTTTCTTCCCATTGTTCTTTGGGAGTTGTCCATATCCCTGTTTCACATCTAAGCCTATGAGAGCTAGTCCTTATCTGAGCAATGAGTATTTTTCCTTCCACTTGATTTCAATGCCTATATACGCTTTTTCATTGTGGTCATAAGTTGGGTTAAAATTTGCAATATAATATTGTGTTTTCCTCCTTGCATTTTTCCACATTTCACTTCTGAACTTTTCATTCACATAATTTTTTGTCTTTGTTGACATTTGGGCATTCATTTATGTTGATTTCCCAACGTTTCATCCATTTCTAATTTTATTTCATCCACGTATTCTTTCGCCTATGCAACTCTTCGTCCCTAGCTGCCCTAGGCCATCTATCATCTATCATGTTTTTTATTTTTTTCAAGTAACATAACAACTTGGTCATAGCAATTGCTTCTAAAGGGAACATTCCAGTTTCAGCTAGAATAATTTCATAAGGGGTTGTGGCCTTAATTTTGAGAAAGTTTATGATTAGATATTTTTGAATCATTTCTATTTGCCTCCATTTTGCATTTGTTGTGCCACTAGTCCACACCTCACAACCATACAACAAAACCGGTGTAATAAGTAGGCCAAATAAGACCTTGGTGGTATTCCAGTCCCACAACTCGACATTCCTACACCTGTTTTGAAGTGCATATAGTGCTCTCCAACCACTTTGAGTTCTTTTAATCCTACATGTATTCCAATTAAGTTTGTCATGAAAGTCTATGCTCAGGTATTTGTATTCTACTACTACATCAAGCGGTTCTCCTACAAACTGAAATTTGAGTTGTTGCTTCTTCTTTTTTGGTGAAAAAATCATTATTTTTGTTTTGCTCGTGTTCACCTGCATCCCAAATTCTTTACAAAAGAGTTCTAGAGCTTGAAGGTGATATTCTAGATCTTTGGATGTTTTGGCCACAAGAATTACATCATTTGCATACATGAGGAGTTTTACCACATATTTGGCTAAATGCACACCCTCTCCCCCAAATTTGTTTATCCATTCTTCTAACTTGTCAATGTACAACCCAAATAAGGTCAAAGATAGAGGGCAACCTTGTTTGACACCTATGTCACTACTAAAACATTCAGATAACCCTTCCCGTGTTTTGATTCTAGCCTTTACACGGTCATATAGTCTATGAACTACTACCCTGTAGTGAATTGGAACCTCTAGCTCTTCCATTCTGCTCCATAATTTTTTCCTTGGCATTGTGTCAAATGCCTTTTTGAAGTCTACAAAACAAAAAAAATCCTCCTCTTTTTTGTCCCATATTTTTTCCACTATGTGTCTGAGCGTGATACAATGATCAATAGTTGAGTGCTTGGGCCTAAAACCTGCTTGTCCCTTTGCTCTCTTTCCCTTTTCTTCTACCCATATGCTGATCCTACACTCTATCATACTCCCAAACAACTTTGCAAAGAGAGGGTTGATCATAATAGTTCGATAGTTTGAGGGATTATTTACATCTCCATTTTTAAACAAAGGAATGGTCAAGCTAGTTGTCCACTCAGTAGGGAAGCCATTTTGTATGACCTCATTGAAAATTTCTTTGATTTGTGGTGCCAAGATATCTACCCCCATTTTATATGCTCTGCTTGAAGATTGTCTATGTCACGGGCTTTACCAATTGCTAACTTTTTTATCCCTTGAATAATGTCTTCAATTGTGAAAAGTTCTTTCTTGACAATGATAGTAGTGGGTGTCTCTTGTTGGTTACTATGCTGATACAATTGTTTTGAATACTCCAACCACTGATTAACTGTTATGTTATTTTCAGTTTGCATATTTTTCATGCTTAGTTCCTTCTAAAATTTCTTTGGTTCATGCTTCCCTAAGTAAATCAATTCTTTCCTCCTTGTTCTAGTGTATTCTTCTTTTTTTGCCCTTACCAGTTCTCATATGCTTTTTTGTTTGCTCTTGTTTTACCTATTGGTTCATTTAATAATCTTCGTATTTTTTTGCAATCTTCATCGAACCATGGGTTGGTTGGGAAGCTATTCATTTATTTCTTTTTAGGTTTAGCTCTCTTGCATTTGTTTAGAGCTTCTTGAATAATGTGCATTAACCATTCACTCTTACTGTAATCTCTACTACTGCGATGTAGTTCTTCCCTTTCCTGTAACTTGTTATTTAATACTGCTCTAAAATTTTGTCGATTTTCATTTCTTAAGAGAATGTTTCCTTTGTGAGGATATTTATTTTGATTGCCTTGCAAGTGTTTTTCCCTTGGTTTGTCTCCATGCATTCGAAGTTTCATAACAATTGGGTTGTGATATGACTTAAGTTCCACTGGAGAATCTTCCACTTCTAGCTCCTCTATTATTGGTATGTAATTCTGTGAGCATATTGCATAGTCTATTACACTTTGTCCCTTATATGTTTTGCATGTATACTTTTCTGAATTTTTCCATTTGTTCATTCCATTGCAAATAATCAAGTTGTATATGCTGCAAATACCTAACAACTCTTCTCCATATTGCGTGATAGCCCCATGCTCATCTTCTGAAGTCCTGGTCCATTGCTGATTTTCTTCTTCTGGCATCCAAAGAGGATTAATCTCAATATCTTCATTTTCTTCTAGAATGTTAGCTTGCTTATTTGTTGTCCTTGCATTGAAATCTCCAATTAATATAATCTCCCCCAACTTACTGTATATTGAAATGTCTCTTTTTAGGGAGTATGGGTCTTCTCTGTTAAGGTCATGTTTCTTATAGAATTTAGAATTCTTGGGAGCAAAATAACATGCTGCTATGCTAATAACTAACTTATTTTCTAGGATATTTATCCAAATGTACTGTTTTTTTTCATCTTGTTTTTCAATTTTAATGACCCTATCCCATTCCTCTTTTATTAAACCCATAATACCCCCATGCCCTTTGTCATTTTATGTTGCTTTATTCCATATTGCTATTTTTTTGTATCCCACAAATTTTGGAGTCCTACATCCATCGTGTTCATGTGTTTCTATCAATATGATTATATCTTTGTCTCTAGCAATGGGCCCTAACTCGGGTCCTCTTCTCCAAGGGAAACCTCTACAGTTCCAACTTACCATTGTAAGATGTTCCCGGGTGAGCCATACTCCCTATTTGTTTTGGATTTGTTTAGATGTGATGTATGCCTTTCCATTTCTTAAATATGTCTGTTTCCCTTCATTCCTTGTTGCCCTCACCTTTTCCCATTCCTTATTTCTTTCAAACTACTGTAAAAATGTTAGGTCATCATCTAAATAAAATTGTGACCCTCTCAACATGCCTCTGTTTTTAAGTAACCTTATTTTATCCTCATAGCTCATCAATGTGACCCGAATATGTCTATCTCTGCCTCCTTCTCTTAGCCTACCAATTCTGCTTGCTTTTTTTATCTAACCCTTCCATTGTAATCGATCTAACAAGAAGTCCTTGGTTAAACGATTTGTGTCTTCCTTGTCCCCATAATCTTTCAACCCTTTGATGATTATATTTGATAACTTCTCATGTATTTCTTTCTCTTCTGTTATTTGAATTTTTACTTGCTTCTCTATCAACTCTTTTTGTTGATTGACTGGTTCTTTTACTACTTGAGACCATGTCTTTGCCTTTGCTAATTCATTTCGTAACTCATATTCTCTTGTTTCCATGTTTTGGAGTGTTTTCCGTACCTCTTTTATTTGATTTGCATTTGTTTTTTCCACCTCTATTGCATCATTGATTGGGGGTGCATGGTTTGTTTAAGGACATGCCATTCACGTTGACCCATGTTTGCAAGGTTTTGTAGCTTTGACACTTGCTCCTTGAGTTGGTTGTTTTCCTTTTCCAGCCTCCGAATGGTGTTTATAACCTCATCTGATTTAGTTTCTCTTAATTTCTCCCTCATTTCCATGCTTTCAAGTTTCTCTTTCACCTTCATTAGCTCTTGCACATAAAATCTTGATTTGATCTTGATTGTTATTTCATTTTAAAGTGTTTTAAAAGTTAAAAGATTGATTTTTATTTCATTTTTAAATGTTTTAAAGTTGTATGTTTTAAAACTTAAAATGTTTTAAGTATATATGTAAGTTTTAAATATTTTAAAATCATGTGATATATTAAAAATTTAACAAAAGTTTAGGTCCATCAAGGTGCTCGGTGCAGTTTTCGAGAAGGTCAAATGGGTCCATTTGTCAAGTCGATAAACACAGTTTTTTAAGAATGTCAAGAGACATCTTTATACTATGAATAACTCGTAATTTAATTAACCATGAATTTACATTGATAAAGCAAGCACTACGAGATTCTCCAACACATGTGGGATAAGTGAGAACGTGACAACCGATTATCAGCTAGCTTGAAAATGTTATTTGCAGTGAGGAATCAGTGAGACAGCGTAATTTTCGAGGTAGACTTTGCAGGGCAAGTAGTTACACATCATCAAACATGGTTTATGCATAATTCGATGTCACCAGGTTGGAATTCTGAGTATTTCAGAGGGACGATTACAGCGTCTAAAGGAGAATGATTTTAGCTTCTCAAAATCACAAACGGTGTTCATAAAGCTCATAAGAGCAGTTGTGGTGAATGTTATTCAGAACATTCATAGTATATAGCTTGGGGTAATGCTATGTATTCAGTAATGTTGGGCCAGAGATGATTTCAACAAGCCACATATTAGGCAAAATTCATGATTGGGAAATGGATTTTAAACAAATAAGAATGGGCATAGATTACACAGTGTGGGAAGTACAATTCATCTCCAGCAATAGGGGTGCAAATATCCAGTGGGGAAGTGAACAATACAACTCCACTGTATCATCAGATATGTGTTGTTTTAGTGTTGAAGAGAAGCAGCAAAAGAGGTATTAAAGTGGAACGAAATTCTAACATAGGATTAACACTGATGTCTCATACCAATCAAATTAATGGAGTAGAAAAAATACAAGGCATCTTCGATTTTCGTATTGGTTGTGCCATGTTTATCACAGAAGTCTTATATGTTCTATGAAATGTATTCAGTAATCATCAACAAATGCAGTGTATATGTGATATATTTTACCATGAATCCATTGCCCAAGTCACACATATAGGTGAGAGTTCAAAAGCCAACACAACACTTGGAGGGGTTGATTCCGAGAATTTCTCGGGTTTAATTCTCATTGATGCATTCAAATCCTCAGAATCGCACAAATTTGGATACTGTTCTGATGTAAATATTGGGACACTTGGAGCTCTCGATAAATCGAACAGAAAGAATGATGTTGTGTATTATCATTATTTTCAGTCGTTAATAGAAATGGGTAGTGTTCACAACTTAGTTTTCAACTGTGCTGTTTCGTGTAGGAAAATGACAGGTAACACAGTCCTTTAACCACCGTCTCTGTCACAAAAATAAATTTATCACGATCAAATTTATCACCTTAGAAAATAGATGGTGCTAGTGTTGATTATATGGTTCATAATGCAGTTCATGAATGCTCTAAAACTATAGTCTTCGAGATCACAAAGGAAGCTATTCGGGATTTATTTAAATGGTAATGTATTGAGAATTATAACATTGGTGTGATATGTTACTTTTTTATTAAAGAGGAGAGTATTGTTGTTGGTAACACCTGCATCTAGGGAGGCATTTCAAATATGTTATTAATGGGTATCTAGTGACGATTATGAAATGGAGGAGCTTATGGGTTTATTATAAAGATCATTATAAGGAGATAAGGTCAATAATAATGTTTTGAGAAGTTACATTAATAGGCCAATGAAATAGATGGTGCTAGTGTCGATTATATGGTTCATAATGCAGTTCATGAATGCTCTAAAGCTATAGTCTTTGAGATCACAAAGGAAGCTATTCGGGATTTATTTAAATGGTAATGTATTGAGAATTATAACATTGGTGTGATATGTTACTTTTTGCATTAAAGAGGAGAGTATTGTTGTTGGTAAAACACCTGCATCTAGGGAGGCATTTCCAATATGTTATTAATGGGTATCTAGTGACGATTATGAAATGGAGGAGCTTATGGGTTTATTATAAAGATCATTATAAGGAGATAAGGTCAATAATAATGTTTTGAGAATAGATGGTGCTAGTGTTGATTATATGCAGTTCATGAATGCTCTAAAACTATAGTCTTCGAGATCACAAAGGAAGCTATTCGGGATTTATTTAAATGGTAATGTATTGAGAATTATAACATTGGTGTGATATGTTACTTTTTGTATTAAAGAGGAGAGTATTGTTGTTGGTAACACCTGCATCTAGGGAGGCATTTCAAATATGTTATTAATGGGTATCTAGTGAAGACTATGAAATGGAGGAGCTTATGGGTTTATTATAAAGATCATTATAAGGAGATAAGCTCAATAATAATGTTTTGAGAAATTACATTAATAGGCCAATGAAATAAGAACAAAAATATTATGTAACCAGTGAAAAGATAGTTACGAATTCATTTTTAAATCTGTTTTAAAATCTTGTTATAACAATTTCATAAAGGAGGTTTGGATGGTGAAGGAAAGAAGGATTCTTGAAGATAAATTTGAGGAGAAGGTCATTTGCAGAAGGAGAATATAAAGTTTCGTCAAAGATTTTTTGAATATTACATTGTAAGATTTTATTAATGAAATATATTAAGTTTTTTTTTTAATTTGTGGAAAACATCCCAAAGGATGCCGCTTTTGGGTAAGACCCAAGGAGGTAGGGGTATTCATTCCGCCAAAAACGTCCTCGGACAAAAATATACCAAGTTTTATTATATTGAAGCAAGCATAAGTTTGGTGTTTCATTAGATTAATAAGATTGATTTATTTCAAGTTATCATATGTTTTCAAAGAAGATTGCATTTAACTTATAATTGATTAAGACATTTCTGATCAGTCTAAGTTGGATTTAAATTTTAGAAAGTTTTTGATTCATTATTTTGTAGCCTGTAGCATTGTTTATTGTTTCTTTATCCTTTCCTTCTTATTTTATTTTAAATTCTAAAGTTCGGATCTTAACCCCAATTCATTATTATAAAGGTTAGGGTCTTCATGTTTATTCACTTTCTTTAATTTAATTGATTGCTGGATAAATAAGCATTACATTGGTTGGAAGGTTACAGAAACCCTAACTGCAATATTATAAAGGTTCAAAACCTTATAATTAGGGTTTATTTTTATGTTTGTTCACCATTCGAATATTCAAGTTTAATTTTATATTTGGATGAATAAGCATTAAAATTAAATAAAAACCCTAATTTTAATATTATAAAGTTCAAACTTTATAATTAGGGTTTTATATTTAGTTGGGAACTTACGTAAACTTTAATTTTATGTAAAATTTCATTGGTGAAATAAATATTGGTTTTAATTATTTCATTGGTGAAATAAATATTGGTTTTAATTAAAATGCTCAAAGTAATTTATGTAAGACTTAATATAAAGTTTTGAAGCATTTTAAATAAAAAATTCTATTTCAGATATTTTAAATAAATTTGCATTCCTTAATATTAAATTTAAGGTAAATTTATTCATTTTAATATCTTCGAAAATGAATTTCATTGGAGAGTGCATCAAAATGATTTTAAATCAAGATACCTAAAATCTAGGCTCCTTGTTAACAATGATGTGCATTTAAGAGTTATTTTTAGCACTATTTCATATCTAGATGTTTCTCACTTTAATGACACATTATAACAAAGAACCTTGGAAGAATCAAGTATTCTTTTGCAAGAGAGAGTTTTAGCTCTAAAATCCTAACTGTGAGTGTGATTTCACAACTAGGTGAAATTATCACTCAACGCTATTTAGCAAGGCTCTAGTAGCAAAGTGTGTTTGTAAGATAATATCAAAGGAAGGCTTATAGAATAATATCATACATGAAAATTATTTAGAGCTAGTCACACTTGAGGAGTGGATAAGGGCCCCAATGAAGCAAACCCGTAATGTTTTCATTTGTTGGAATGCAATGATTCAGGCCTTTTATATTGTAGGTGATTAGCTTACCTAGAAAATATGGGATGGTTCAAGGGTAAGACTAGGATTAGACCCTTGGATTGATTGTGGTGACATGCGTAGACTGCAAAATAAAGTAATTCAGAACCTAAGAGCTTAGGGGATTGGAAATCTCACCTAAGGAGATGACCCAAAATCTTCTACAAACTAATGTCAAGGATGGAAGGAAGCAACAGTGTTAGGGCTTCAAGGCCAGGATGCACATTGGTGGGAAGAATATGTGGAGAGACTTAAAATTGGATATATCAATTATAAGAGGATAGTGATCAATTGATTTGGATAAAGAATGGAGCTATGGGTGAGTATACTTCAAAGTTAGGGTTTAATATTCTATTGGAAGATAGCAATTACAATCCAACATGGTGGTGGAAGACACTCTAGAAGTAGAAATCCCCATTGAAGACAATATTATTCTGGATTGCCATGAAAAATAAGTTTTTTACATGGGAGGTATTACAGAAGAAGAATTTGAATGGTCTAGGAAAGTATCATTTATGTAAGTCAAACAATGAAACAATTGATCATTTACTAGTTGCTTGCTCCTTTACTAGATATGTTTGGAGGGAGGTTATAGCATAGTTAAATATTCCTATAGGATGGCAAGAATATTTCTTAGGAGAGTGCTTAAAATCTTGGTTTGAAAATAGGTCTTACAAAGGTTTTATAGCTCTCCCATTGTTTGTGTCTTGGGAAGTATGGTTATCTAGGAATGCAATAATTTTTTAGGATCGAGAGAAGCCTACTTGGTAGGTCTCCTCCAAAATAATTGGAAGTTTCACTAATTGTAAGGTTTTGGTAACAACAAAGGTAAACAAAAAGATCATCACTCCAAATATTTATAAATCAGGGTTCTAGGAATTTTTTTATGGGGCTAGATAGGGGGTCCTTGGAGTTTCTAAGTTATTTTAAATTCAAATTTGGAAGGTTCTAATAATTATATGCTAAAATTATGGCCCTAAAATTTCAAGTTTAGTTGGAAAAATCAAAAGGAATACAAAAAAATCAAATTTATGAAGACTCACAAGTGGTAATAAACTGGATGCTTGGTGTTTTTAGGATGGAAAACATGATTCTGCAACCCATATCTCAAATAAAATAAGTTGTGGATCGAATTGAAGCTTTTAATTTTTGGCATATTTATAGAGAACTAATTAGGGTAGTAGATGAACTAAAGGAGGTACTTCATATTGATCTAGGTACATGCTTAGTATAGGAATTAAATGAGGGAAATGCATTGTAGCTAGTCCAAATTAATACACTCAAGTTAAAGCAAACATAGAAAAAACAATTTTTTTTTTTTAAACTTAGAAGTTAGTGATTTAAAGGATATTGTTTGATAAATTGGGAATGTGTCTATGGATAGAACATAGTGTGATAGAGATAGCTAGTTATGATGTATAAATGACTTGACTTTTAGGTCACTATTAAAATTTTGAAGAAATGCTAAAGAGACATCTAAAGAATGTAATTTCATATTTACTTAATATAAAATTATGATTTTTTTGAGGAAAAAAAGGATGACCTTAAATTTTATCACTTTATGATTTGAAACAATGTGATAAAACATGATACACAATTATTATTAAAGTTTGTGTGTGTGGTTCAATAAAAACCCAAAATTATTCCATTGACATATCATCATCCTACACAATAACTCATACATGCCATAGTTTTTTTTTTTTGAGTAAATACTTCTTATGCATATACATATCTGTCGTGGGGATTGAACTCGGGTCACATCACCTATAATGCAAGTCGCGTCCTTGCCGATAAACCACATCACGCAGATATACATGCCATAGTTATTATATATCCTAATATTGATATTGCAAGCTATAGTAAAATATTAGAAGTCCAATAGACCTATATAATCTACCTTAAAATATTACATCTTGATAAAAGTTTATTGTCATTCTAACTTTAACTTTGGAAAACTCATGACAAGAGAATATTTTTTAAAATTTTCCCTTAAGGTTGACATGGATTTCCTAAGGAAGATGACATTACTCTAATTACCCTTATAATAACAATACCATTTGGTGTAATGAAATGTAATCCCAAAGTTGCATACTCCTATTGAAGCCTTAAGCTAGTGAAGGAATTTAAGAATCACATTAAAAATAAATAGAAAATTAGCTCAATCTTAATGAAGCCTTTTAATTTAACCAGCTATTTAATAATATTATTTGACACTACGATCAAGGTAATGCAACTTGATGTTGTGACCAATTATTCTAAAAGGAAAGGTAGTTGCCAATTCCTCTATGTATCCAAATAATAATAATAATATTATCTTCTAGAATTAGTGCTCTTTACCAAGATCTTCATGGATAAAGCCCTTCCAATATCTTTGTTATTTCTTCCAAGAATAATTTCATGTAGACCCTATAAATATTATTGAAGCATCTTCAGAATATTGTTTTTCATTAATCTAACTTGGTATTGTCTCTTTGAACCATTTTTTAAGAAATGTGCTATTGTGGAACTTATAAGTGCTTCCTCTATAGGTCTTATAAATTCTTAAAGTTTAGTCAACTATAAATATTATATTTTAGCCTTTAATATTTAACACATGATAAACATACTTATAGTGTTACTAATATAGGGTTCCACATGTACTACTTTTTTAATACATGTGCATAATCATATTTAGGTGATTCAACTATTTCATGTTTTCATCATAGGCTAGAAAATCTTGATTCATCCATTCTTTATCAGATTTATGTCTCAAAAAAACCTATGAAATCATGGATAGATAGACAATCATTGAATTTCTATCATGAATTTATATATCATCAAAGCATAACTAATATATTAAGGACTTGAGGATAAAAATGAAGATCATCCTAGAGCTCTATGTATTGTGCATAATTATGTTCAATAAAAACGATAATTCATATTATTAAACACTGCTCAAAAATAGGTATTATGCATTATTTTCTCAATAAAAAGAAACTATGTGAGAAGGAATTAGTGCACTCAAATAATCTTTGATCAAGACATCATGGATTACTACGTGACCAAGTTTTGTACGATGGCAAAAAATTCAATATAATCCAATTATTATTTTCATGATGATCAAGCTCTAATGCTCACAACTCATCATGGTATCAATTATTCTTGAAAATGAATCAGTAAGTATGGGGGTCCCTTATCTTTACAATCAAATATGAAAATAAATGATTAAGATACATTATTTCAATCATGATGATCCCTAGGAATATATTCATTACTCATGCATGACTACTTATGATGAGTTGCATCTTTGGAAATTACTACTTGGAAATTATAGTTCAACTTGTTTAAAATTATATGTATTTGAATAGCTAAATATAAATTATGTGGATGCTTATATCCTCTAAAATACGAAGAGGGATAGTGTATTTTATATTTTGAATTCTAGTGTACAATGCACTCTAATCATAGTTTTCTATGAATTTATTCTATTGGATGTGTGCCAAAAATACTGGATTTGTATTTTTGGGAGTTGTTATAAACGTGTTGAGATTTTATTAGTCAGTTGCCTAACTATGGGTAGGAAAACCCTAAACATGGGTAGAAAAACTATAAATATGGGTGGAAAAATCCTAAATATGGTACCTCCATGTGTGTATTTATTTTGATGGATGCAACTCTATAAGATGTGTATGTGGGAAGAACAATGAAAGAAGAACATCTCTCAAATATATTGTTGAATGTATTATGAATGAAGTTCTTCTTATTTATTTTTTTTGTTTGTGCTCTATGGCATGTTGTGTATAAATATTTATTGGTAAATTGTTTTTTTTTTCTATTAGTTTTTTATCAGTTGCACATTATTTTATTCATTATATGAGTTTATCTCATCCTCTATTTGTTGTTGAGTTGTTTGGCTACACATTCCACTACGCCAACAATTGGTATTAGAGTAGTTTGAGGAAACTCATTTTCCTGGTTGTGTACAAAGCTTATAAATACTTTTTCTTTTGTGTTATTTTTTCATGGATTTATAGATAAATCCATTTCTATAGCACATGATGCAATGGGAGCTTTGTGAAGATTTAAAATTGTAAATATTGAAGCTAAATTTGGTGGGAAAAAATTCAATTTTTGGAAGTTGAAGACGAAGATTTTGCTTATGGAAAGAGATCTGAAGATGGTTTCACTACAATAGTGATGCCTGTAGGAATGGAATAAGTTAAATGAGAGAAATAGAATGAGAAATCCATTACCTTGATTGGGCTAAACTTGGTGTAATTTAATTTTAATGAATGTCTAGGGTGCTAATACTGCTATAAAGTTGTGGGATAACTTGGAAAATATATATGAGTCCAAATCTCTGATGAACTTGATATTATTGAGGAAGAAGTTGTATTATTTGAAGATGAAGAATGGAGACAATTTAGTTGACCACCTAAATATTTTCAATACATTGATGAACCACTAAGGTCTGTTGATGATGAGGTTAAAGAGACTGGACAATGCATATGCTTATTTGTGTAGTTTTTGGACTCTTAGGATAATTTCATTATTGCCATCAGTGGGAGTTCTAAGCTAGAAAATTTCAATAAATATGAGATTGTTTTCCAACTACTACAAGACAAAAAAAAGAGAAGGAATGTGGAGCATTTTGAGCACTCAAAAGCTTTGATAACTAGAGGACATGCCAAATATAGATATGATGATAAATATTTTGGTGCAAGAAGATCTACCAGTAGAGGAAGTCTCAGCTAGTGTGTTGGAGGTGCAAGAAAAAAGGTCATAAAAATATGACTATGAAGAAGCTTTATCCAAAAAATAAATCTAACTTAGTTATAGATGAAAACCTTTTGCATATTGCTAATACATGTCTTGTTGTATGCACGTCATTTGTAACATCCCTCCAAAATTTAGTTATCATTATGCTTACCTCATCTACAAGGGCGAGATACTATTGATTAGTCTGAGAGTGCAAGAATAGGTACATTCCATGGATGAAGCAGATCAAAAGAAATACACCTCTTGTTCGTAGATGAAGAGCACTGATAAAAATGTAATATGGGGTAATATGATGAGCGATGGGCTATTTACAGTTGTTAGGGATACAAATCCCTACTAGAAGTACACCCATTATTGCATGAACAAGTATACCTATCAATTAAATTCTTGATTTTCTTATTCTATTTAACAAATGAGGAAGAATTGGTTGAGGATATTCGATAATTGGTATGGTGTGGAACTTCTAGACGATAATTTATGGGTTAAAAAATCTAGATGATAGTAGAGCTTTGAAAGGTGTCATAGCAGGTTGGTTATGGCTTGGTCGTCTTTGTGAGATTGCATGAATTATGAGAAAAATTTCAGTAAGCTGGTGTTTGCATGTCTTATTTTAAAAAAAACTACGATAAAATTTTATGTTAAGCACATACGAAATGAATAGTAAAAACTATGGAGTGTATGTAAATGTTTCAATGTGAAACAATAAAAATAATAATTTGAAGAACAATGTTAGAATGTTTGCAACTGATATATGAAGTAGTTGTAGTGAAAAACGAATATTAGTATAATGTTTATAGTTTAGAAGATTGCATTACTTGTTAGCATTGTAGAGTAGGATGCATTCATATTTTAGTATGGCCACTCTAAAAACCCCTTTCTTTCCATTCCAATAGCCCTCATGAACAAAAGCCATGTGCGGGTATGTAGTAGATGGTTGTATGTGAAGGATGGGAATGAATTAGCCATACCTGCTATCCGAAAGGGTTATGTATTGTGAAACATCAAATTATATGATGTCTTCCATTCCCATAGGGTATATTTGAGGTGTTAAAATTTAATTGTTAGTAGTATTTTATTTTGAAGGACACTCTAAAGAATGGAAGCTGAAGGTGTAATGCGTGTATAACCTAATTTTTTATCCTTGATGGTTTGGATTATGTTATAGAGTGGTTTTGGGAGTAGTACATATTCACCTCATATTATTCTATTTGTGAGCAATTTGTTGAATCTTTATTTAACCTCCAAAGGGAGTTTAACTATGTATTTTGAATTTTATATTGTAAACAACTTGAATCCCTATGTTCTAGAAGTTTCAAAGCGGAAATAGGAATTTTATCATGTTTGAAGGTGTTAACGATTTATTTTTATTTTGAATTACTATCTTGAGTATGTTATAATTTACAATTTCTTCCATGGATGCACTGTGAGTGACCCAGTGTTGTCCTTTGATGACTCTTATCATAAAGTGTAGACATTCTCTAGGACCGAATATGAGAAACTTGAAAGTTTTTAGTTATTTGGATATTAATTTGGTAGGAAACAAGTTTAAATAATGAATTAATATTTAAATTCTTCATTGTTGACTGCTGTGACATTTATAGCATGGTGTGGCCAATGCAGAACTAGTTATGCATATTTTGTTTTCTTACTTTGAAGGGTTCCATTAAATCAAATTTATTTCTTCAATACCATGAAACAAATATGCATAGCTTGGTAAAGACCGTGGATATTGTGACACTTGAATTACTCTTTGTAAACACAGATGTTTGTCTTTAATGTATACATAATAATTTAAATCTTGTCAGTCATGAACATTGGGTGGAAAATAATTTTAAGTTCGTATGATCATAGCTTTGATAAGTATACAAAAATATAGTGCTCTTTGTCGGTTAGGTAGTTGCTAATAGCTATGAAAACTGTATACGTACATAATTAATTATTTTATTTGGAAAACGCTTTTATGTTAGATGCATTAAAGTACGAAAACTCTTTTTTAATTAGTATTTAAAACAGAGGTGGACTACACAAATTTTAGTTGAAATGATGTGTTTAACATAAATTCTGGTTTGAATGTGTCATGCCAATATGTATAAATTATATACTTTGATTTATACCTATTGATAGAAATTTAATTTCCATTAAAGTTATCATTGAGAAAG
Source organism: Wollemia nobilis (assembly GCA_028583015.1). Taxonomy (NCBI): domain Eukaryota; kingdom Viridiplantae; phylum Streptophyta; class Pinopsida; order Araucariales; family Araucariaceae; genus Wollemia; species Wollemia nobilis. Next base: position 9,864,045 of record JAQPPZ010002969.1, on the reverse strand, counting down.
GTACTTCAAAGTTTTGAATTTGCTTAATGGTGTACTTATGCGTATTTTTAATAATAAGTTTCTTTTAAGGATTACAATTACAATAAAGTTATATTTTACTTAGAACATATTAGCCAAAATATATCCTTGCTAGAGACCCTTAATTTCAACCTTCGGGTGATTTATAATTGAATGGTGATATGAGTTTTTATATAATGATATAATTTTAAGAAAATATAGAACGTTTGCCTTTGAAATGCTTGAATTATTATATTTTTTACAATACAATTTTATTGGGATGCTTGACTTCTTTTGCAAATTCTTTTAAAAATATATAGAGTTGGAAATACTCTTTATTTAGAAAAGTGAAGATCGTTACTTTTCAAGTTATTAGGTTAAGTAAATCCTACATATTGTCTTGTGAGAATTATAATAGAGGTAGAGTATTGAAATAAAATTTTATCTCCCCATTTATTTGTGAAGTATACTAAAATCTCTTTCCTCTACCATAAACTATTCTACCATAACCGTCATTACATAACCTATCATTGGGAAGGATGATAGTAATATCCATACTATAGATTGTGGGTAGGATAATCACAGTAAATCACCCGACATCAATGATTGTAGGAAGAATAATCATCTAGATTCAGGGATAGTTTTACTCTTGACGAGAAGGGTTAGGATGGGAGGTAAAGAGGGTGTAATGGGATATCGCTCTTAGGGTATCACCTAAATATTATAGTGAGGGATCACTTGTTCTTCGAATGATTGAGAGTTAACTCAACAATGTAATGGAATGGGATATTATGTCATAAATCACACCAATTCAAGTGATACCTGGTCCCAAGCCAGGGCATTGGTAGATCCTATATGGTTTCCAAGGAATGTGGAAACTCATCTAGCACAAGGTATGTACACGATACTCTATTAGTATGAATATTCAAATTTTACACCTACAAGTAGAAACACAATGACAAAGAACAAAAAGCAACAACACAAGTAACATAGATATTTACATGGAAACCTACAATGTGTAGGAAAACCATGTAATGGCAACTTCTTATTTTTATTATTTTTAGCAAAACTTTTCATTCACATTACAACATTACAATATTACATAATATGCAAGGGATCAATTCCCTTTTATAGAGCAGATGAAGGACAACCTTGAATTATTTTTTTCCTCTTCCAAAGGAAGCCTCTACAAAACTGTTTGTTTCCATGCACAACTAAAATGGTTCATATTTTGCATCCTGACATCTAGTCTAGACGTCTAGCAACCTTGATATCTAGTCTAGACGTCTACTACCTAGATGTCTATCCTAGATATCTAGAAGCCCAAATGTCTAGCCTAAATATCTATTGCCTAAATATCTAGTAATCCATACATCTAGCCTAGATGTTTGATGTTTGGCCTAGACATATAGCAGCCCATATGTTTGGCCTAGATGTTTGTTGCCTAGATGTTTGACCTAGACATATAGCATCCTAGATGTTTACTACCTAGATTTCTAGCCTATATTTCTAGTAGCCTAGATGTTTGGTCTAGATATTTGTTGCCTAGACATATGGCAACCCAGACGTCTAACCTAGACATCTACTACCTATATGTTTATCCTTGAAATATAGTAGTCGTATAGCCATCTACTGTAACCTAGATTTTGTTGATAGTGAAAATGTATAGTGAATTAACTTCCTAACATTCTCCCACTTGAAGTCAGTATTCAAGAATTCATCTACCAAATATTTTTATCAAGTACCAATTACCCAATGCTTCTCTTGTTAGTTTTTTAGAAAGCCTAGAGAATTTTTGCACCACTCAAACTTCTCTACCTTGACCAAATTTGTAAGCATATCTATAATATTCACTTCAATGTTGATTTTCTACAATAATATCCTACCTTCTTCCACCACTTTTCTTATAAAGTGGTACTTGACATCAATGTGTTTTGTTCGATCATGGAATATTGGGTTCTTCACTAGCTGAATAGCACTTTGGCTATCACAATGTAGTGTAATTTTATCTTGTATTACCTTGAAGTCACCCAATAGTTGCTCTAGCCAAATTTTGTCTTTGTTGGCATGAGTCATTGTAATATATTCTACTTCAGTGGTTGATAAAGCCACCAAAGACTGCAACTTAGAAGCCTAACTCACTGCTCCACCAACAAGAGTGAAGGTATATTTTATAGTGGAATTTCTCCCATCTCTATCTCCACCATAATCAGAATCTATAAAACCTTTAACTTGTAGATCTACTTATATAAAGTAAATGGCAACATATGATGTGGCTCTTAAATATCTGAATATAAACTTCATCACATTCCAATGCTCCTTACCAGGATTTTCCATGTATCGACTAACTACTCCCACTGATTAGAAATTATCTAGTTTGGTGCTCACCATGGCATACATGAGGCTTCCTACTACTAATGAATATGGTACATGAGACATGCTTGTCTTCTCTGCTTCTATTCTAGGACATTGGTTGGAAGACAATTTTAAGTGTGAAATAAGTGGGGTACTAACTAGTTTTACATTCTATATATTGAAGTGTTGTAGAATATTTTCCACATATGAATTTTGAATTAACCATATATTTCTTCCTTTTCTATCCCTATTTATATTAATCTCTAAAATTTGGTTTGCTGCTCCTAAATCCTTCATTTCAAAAGTCCTAACCAAATTAGCCTTAAGATTAATAATTTTCTTCATGCTAAGGCCTACAACCAGTATATAATAAACATACAACAAAAAAATAATAAAACTACCATCATCAAACCTCTTATGGTATCCACAATGGTTAGCTTCACTCCTACTAAAACCTTGGATCTTCATGAAGGTGTCCAATTTCTTGTACCACATCCTTGGTGCTTGTTTCAACCCATATAGTGATTTATTTAGCCTACAAACCAAATGCTCTTTGCCTCTTTCTTCACAGCCCTCGGGATGATCCATATAAATCTCCTCTTTAAGATCACCATAAAAGAAATAAGTCTTTACATCAAACTAATCCAATTCTAAATCCTATGCAACTACAAGTGCAAGTAGAACTTTAATAGTAGTCATCTTCAGAATTGGAGAGAACATTTCATTAAAGTTAATACCTAACTTTTGCACATAGCCTTTTGCCACCAAGTGAGATTTATAACATTCCAACAACCCATCATTGTTCTTCTTCACTTTGTACACCCATTTGTTTCCAATAGTCTTTCTTCTAGGTGGGAGATCCACAAGTTCCCACATTTTATTCTTGCGAAGAGCCTCGATTCCTCATCCATGGATTTCCTCCACTTTTTTGCATTCTCAGACTCTCTAGCTTCCTTTTCAAATAATTTTGTGAATATGTAAATATTCTAACCCAATGATTTGTTTATTGTGGCTCTTGGTCTTGTGACCATTGTGACTGATCTACTTGTTGTTCTGCATGCTGATCAAAAACTTTAGCATACTGATTTTCATATTCATCTTCGATAATTTCTACTTCAAATCGTACATTAGGAGTTTGTTGTACCTCCTTCCTTTGCATGGATTTTTCATCAACAATTATATCCCAACTAATAATTGCCTTGTGGGAAGTAGGATCCCACAGTCTATACCCCTTCACTATATCTCCATAGCTAATAAAAACATATTTTCTTGACTTTAAGTCAATCATGGACATTTTTTCTTTGGGTACATGGGCAAACGCATCACAAAAAAAGGTACACAAAGGATATTAATAAACTAGCTTACAAAACCAAAACTCCTATAAAATCTATCCATCCAACATAGTTGTAGGTGACTTGTTAATAAGATAAATAGTATATTAAACGCCTCTACCCATAACTTTTTCTCCAACATGGCTACATTGAGCATGCTTCTTGCATGTTTTATGATTGTGTTATTCATCCGCTTAGCCACACCATTTTTCTATGGAGTATATAGTATTGTATTTTGGTGCTTAATTCCTTCCTGCGTACAAAATTTATCAAATTCCTTAGATCAATATTCATCCCCATTATATGACCTAAGACATAAAATCAACTTGCCTAAACTCATCTCTACCCGTGCTTTGAACTCTTTAAATTTTTGTAAAGCTTGTGATTTATTCAAAAATAAACCCACACTCTCCTAGAATAATCATCTATAAAAGTCAAAAAATAGATGGCACCATTTAAGGACAAAGTGGGGACTGGTCTAGATATATTTGAATGTATAAGTTGCAGAAAATAAGAACTCTTACCAGGACTTGTAGTAAACCAAACCCTATTTTTTTTACCAAAAATACTATGCTCACACAAGTCTAAATTACAAGACTTAAGCCCATAAATCATACCTTTGTCATGCAGAATTTTCAAACATTTTTCATTCATATGGCCTAGGTGTTGATGCCATTGTTGGCAATTTTGGGTACTTTGGGTACATTGCTTTGGCTCAAGTGTATAAGTTGTCATTGATGTCAATAAGATCTTGAAGGAATTTTATTTGATGTCAAATAAATTGTTTTGATGAAGGTTACGGCATGACAGTTTCAAAGGTCTTTTGTAAACCCCAAGTTGGCAGGTTTAAATATTATAGGTGGATGCATTAGTTTAATGCATTTGGGTCCAGGAGGAAGTATTTATTTAAATAATTAAAAACCTTGTTAAGGTTCCTTTTAATTATTTTAAAATAAATATTTTTTTGCATTGGGGTATCCTAACCCATGGTGCAAATGTCTTAACTTTGATGGCGCTATGTTCTACATTTGTGGGCGCTAGCCAAGACCTCTGTCGACATGTTAAACTCCTCTGTCAACGTGTTAAAATCCTCACCGACATTAAGAGTTTATGGGAAATATGCATATAAATCTCCCACAATGAAGATCAAAGGTTATCCCATCCGCATTTTTGAAAAGTGTTGCTTACTGAGAATTCGTGATCTGATGTTCGATTTCTTCCTTGCTGTGATTTCGTGATCTGCTGTTCGGATATCCGTCGTTCATTTTTGTATCCATCGTAAGGTTTCATCGTTGTCATTCACGTCAAAAGACATGGAGGCCTGTTGTTTATTTTAGCTCTGGCACAGAAGGTACAAGGGAAACAGAGTGAGGTTTAAACCTCACCGGACGCCTTTGGTGCACAGGTAACGGCTAGGTTGTTGGCGCACTACCCGAACGGGAGGTTTCGCATTCGAATAATGTGAAAGGGTTTTTCTTTGTTGAAGTGGACGCAGCGGGAGGTGTTATATTTCATACACAATTTCTCCATAACACGATTTTTGGTGTTGGCCAAGGTATTTTTGAAATTAATTTTTTCTAGTATATTTTGCGGATGGAGGAAGTTTATTAGAGAGAAAAATAGCTTAGGAGTTATAAGGAGTTTGAAGCTTGCTTTATTTTGATAAAATATTCTTTTGAAGGTGTTGTTTGCATTATCTTATTGCATTCTTATGAGAGATAAAGTTTTTTGTTGATAAGACTATAAGGGAGAAATAAGGTGTATAAGGGATAAATATTTCTTGTAATGTTGAGAGTGCTTTTGGTTGATTATGGAAATGAAAGCATGATGTTTTAAGGTTAGAATTTCTTCTTGTGTGAAGTTGTGAAACCTTAAGTGGGCAGCTTTGATATTGACATTAGCTTTCATTAAATTGGTTATAATCAAGCTATTCTTTACTTGGTTAAAGTGTTGGGCTTACTTCTTTGTTGATGATTTGAAAATTTGTTTTGTGCTATTGAGATTTGAGTTGGTGGATGCTTTTTGTTCAAACAATATTGGAGAGAAAAGGAGTTCTACTTGTTTCCTTTTCTGATGTTGATTGTGAAATGCTTCAAGGTTGTGTTTTGAGTTGAATGGTGTTGACTGAACCTTGTTTGATGAGCATTGTTGTTGAAGCCCTAATTGATGGTGAAAATAACATGAGTATCATTGTTATGTGATTCTTTGCATAGTTGGCAATTTTTGGGGTTTCATGTTCTTGAAAGAAAGCATTCTATCCTATCCATTTCAAATATTGAGTTGAGTTTTCAGATTTGAGATTGAGATTGAGCTGAGTTGATTTGAGTTGAGTTTTGAGATTGGGAGTTGAGTATAGAACATATTGAGTCTCTAAAAATTCTCTTTATGCTTCTATGAGTTTGACAAATCACATTGGGTCTCTAACAATTCACTTTGTGATTTCCTACTAAGAAAGTTTTTCTTGGTGAGCTTGCTGAGTTTTTGGACAGGTTCCTGTGGGGACTTGTAAGTAGTTTTGGACAGGTTTCGATGGGGACTTGTGAACAATTTTTGGATAGGTTCTAGTGGGGACTTGTGAGTAGTTTTGGACAGGTTTCGGTGGGGACTTATGAGCAGATTTGGACAGGTCCTAGCAGAGGACTTGTGAGCTGAGATTGATAGTTCTATCAGAGAACTTGAGGACAAAGGTGCACTGGTTATATGAGAAGAACCTGAGGACAGATTTGGCAAGTCTTTGAGAAGGCTTGTATGTAGAGGATTGATTTTTTCAAGAGTTGGATAGATCTGACAGATAGAGGAAAACTTGTACTAGACCGACTGACTATGTTTGGTACAGGTTGCTGAGTTGCTGTGGACGTGATCATAGAAGGCAAAGGTCTCTTAGGCTAAGCATTGAGGACAAGAGGTCTTCGGTGGAAAGGAGTTCCACATGCTGGCAAGAGGTAGAGGCAGTTGATCTTCTGAGGGATCATTTCTAGAGTAGAGGGGAAGGTATCTCCTTTGAGCAGAGGCTCATAAATTTTGATTAGGGGAAGGTATCTCCTTTGAGCAGAGGCTCATAAATTTTGATTGGGGGAAGGTATCTCCTTTGGGCTGAGGCTCATAAACATTGTAATTGGGAAGGATTCCCAAAGAAATTTGAGATAACTTTTAGAGAAAAGTTTTATGGACGTAGCCCAACCATTCTAGGTGAACCACGTTAAAATTGGTGTCACTTTGTGGATGATATTGTGCATTGCTTTGATATTGCTTTGGGTATATTGCTTTACTATTTTGAAGTATAATGGAAAAAGTATAAAGAGGTCTTATACTGTTCACCCTCCCTCTCAGTATAAGCTTGTGTTTTTCAATTGGTATCAAATTCGGTGCCTTCGAAAAGTTTAACAGCTTGAAGGAAAAGCTAGTAAAGAACACAATGGATCATTCAAGTGGCAATGCAACACCTATTCTTGATGGGTCAGATTTTGGTCTTTGGAGTGCAAGGATGAAGGTTCATCTAATGGATCTTGGGAATGAGGTTTGGGAAGTGATTGAATATGAGTACACTATCCCTGAACATGGTCCTAATACTAAAGAAGAAAGGCTCCTACATCACAGCAATTCAAAAGCAATGAATGCAATCCTGAAAGGCTTATAGAAAGCATATCTCACCAAAGTGATTCACTGCAAGACAACTAGTGAAATGTGGAATCAGTTGAATGTGGTTCATACAAGTGATACAAATGTCAGAAAGGCCAAGTTGAGACACTTCAAATGTATGTTTGAACAACTCAAGATGAATGATGATGAAAATATTAGTGACTACATTCTTCGTATGGATGAGATTGTTAACTCCATGAAAGACTTAGGTCTTGAGCTTGCTGAAAATGATGTTTGTGATAAGATTTTAAGATCTCTTCCTAATAGATTTAGTGAAAATATTTTTGCTATTGAGGAAGCTAAATATTTGGATAAGTTGAAAAAGGATGAGCTCCATAGTATACTTGCAGCATTTGAGTTGAGAACTCAAGTGAAGGTTGATGTCAAAAAAGAGGCAACTTTCAAGGCTACCAAGAAATCCAAGGGTAAACAACTTCAAGATAGTGATGAGTCTTCTAGTGATGAAGAGGCATATTACCGCAAGAAAGGCAAGTTCTCTAGAAAGCACAAAAGTATGAAAAATATAAGATGTTTCAATTGTGGAAAGTTTGGTCATTATGGTACTAATTGTAATGTTCCCAAGAATGAAAGTGATGAAGATAAACAGGATTCTAAGAGCAAGGATTCCGAAAAGCACAAGCATCATAGGAAGAACAAAGATGAGCACAACAATCAAGGAAAGAGGTATTCTCACAAGCACAAGAAGAGTTTCTACCTAGACAAATCAAGTAAGTGTTCTAGTGTGATAGTGAAAGTTCTTCAAGTGATGATGAAAATGAGATGTTGTTCATATCAGAAAAAGAGGAAGAAACGAAACATAGATTCATAATCATGAAATGTCTTAGATGTGGAAAATTTGGTCACCTTGAGGATGATTGCACAAATAATGATTTGGTTTCTAGTATGTATGAGGATACTTCAAAAAACTATAAGGAATATGCATGTATGGTTTTTGAAAAGGGTAGCACCTCTAGTAATAAGAAATCTGAAAAAGGCTTTGATGATTCAAAAAGCAAACAAATAGAGGAAGATATAGAGAAAGGTGAAGTAGATCTTAAAGGTGAACTTATTAGTGCTCTTAGTGCTTTGAAAAAGGAAATAAAGAAGAATGCTAGACTCAAGGATAAGTTAGATGAATGTTGTATGGAGAGAGATGATCTTATAGAAAGTCTTGACTTCTCTATAGCTAAGACACAGGAACTCAAGGATGAGTTAGAGTCTAAAGTTCTTGAGTATAGTGAGTTAGAACAAAAAATGGCTTCTTTGAAAGAGGAAACTAAAGAGTACAAGGATAAGCTTTATAGGTTCCAAGATAGCTCCAAAAAGGTTAAGTCACTCATCAAAGGTCAAAGAAAGAAAACAGATAAAATAGGCCTTGGTTTTGTTAAGCCACACAAGGAACAAGTTGGAGAGTCTAGTAAGAGAATCCAAAAGGAAGAGAGTTCTGATGAGGAAAGTATTTTAGAAAAGGAGTCCTTGAATGATAGATGCACAGAAACAGAAAACAAAATTCAGAATGAGAAGAAGAAGTTTTCAGAACCTAAGAGGTCAAATAAAGGAAAGTTTCAAGGAAGATGTTTTGCTTGTCACAGGTTTGGTCACATGGCTTCACATTGCATGGCTCAAGTGAAGAAGGTAAATGAAAGTTTCATAAGTGCTAGTTACTTTCAAGGGTATTGCTACTATTGTCAACAGTTTGGGCACAAGGCAGTTTATTGCAAGGCAAATAACAGTAATAGGTTTTGTCAGAACAGGTTTGGTCAAAACAAGTTTGGCCAGAATAGGTTTGGTCAGAACAGGTTTGGTCAGAACTAGTGGATTCAAAGATCAGGTTTATCTCAGAGAAACAACATCGTCAAGTGTTTCAAGTGCAACAATGAAGGTCACATAATTAGGCAGTGTAGAGCTGAAATTCTAGAATATAGGAACAAGAACAGTGGCATGATCAGGTCCAAGGATCAAGGCATGGACAATAACAGGGATGAGAACAAGAACAAGAACAGTGACAAGAACAGGAATATGGGCAAAGAGTTCAAGAGAAGGCCCGACAAGGAATTTATAGACACTGATGATGATCAGTGCCTAATGGGAGTTTTACTCCCACCCCAGAATTAATCACCTCATCAGGAGGTGGGGGAGGGACTAAGCTAAGAGGCTCATTCTTAGTCTCGAGCCCCAAATGTGACCCATTGCCATTGATGACAAAGGGGGAGAGATATGAGTAAGGGGGAGAGCTTCAAAGTGAAGAGGAGAGCTTCAAGTTAGGGGGAGCAAAACTTCAAAGGAATATTCTCAGTTGTGGGCATAGTTGGTCAGTTGTTAGCATAGTTGGTTTCAGTTTTGGCTCTTGAGAAGTGTTTTCAGTAAAGGTTTGCCATCAATGACAAAGGGGGAGATTGTTGGCAATTTTGGGTACTTTGGGTACATTGCTTTTGCTCAAGTGTATAAGTTGTCATTGATGTCAAGAAGCTCTTGAAGGAATTTTATTTGATGTCAAATAACTTGTTTTGATGAAGGTTACGCCATGACAGTTTCAAAGGTCTTTGAGTTGGCAGGTTTAAATATTACAGGTGGATGCATTAGTTTAATGCATTTGGGTCCAGGAGGAAATATTTATTTAAATAATTAAAAACCTTGTTAAGGTTCCTTTTAATTATTTTTAAATAAATATTTGTTTGCATTGGGTTCTCCTAACCCATGGCGCAAATGTCTTAACTTTGATGGTGCTATGTTCTAAGTTTGTGGGCGCTAGCCAAGACCTCCGTCGATGTGTTAAACTCCTCCGTCGACGTGTTAAACTCCTCGCCGATGTTAAGATTTTATGGGAAATATGCATATAAATATCCCATGATGAAGCTCAAAGGTTATCCCATCCACATTTTCAAAAAGTATTGCTCGCTGAGAATTCACGATCCGATGTTCGATTTCTTCCTCACTGTGATTTCGTGATCCATTGTTTGGATATTCGTCGTTCATTTTTGTATCTGTCGTAATGTTTCATCATCGTCATTCACATCTAAAGATAGGGAGGCCTGTTGTTTATTTTATCTTTGGCACAGAAGGTACAAGGGAAATAGAGTGAGGTTTAAACCTCACCGGACGCCTTTGGCGCACCGATAAAGACTAGGCTATTGGCGCGCTCCTCAAATGGGAGGTTCCGCGTTTGAATAACGCGAAAGGGTTTTTCTTCATTGAAGTGGATGCAATGGGAGGTTTTAGATTTCATGCACAATTTCTCCATAGCATGATTTTTGGTGTTGGCCAAGGTATTTTCGAAATTAATTTTTGCTAGTATATTTTGCGGATGGAGGAAGTTTATTAGAGAGAAAAATAGCTTAGGAGTTATAAGGAGTTTGAAGCTTGCTTTATTTTGATAAAAGATTCTTTTGAAGGTGTTGTTTGCATTATCTTATTGCATTCTTATGAGAGATAAAGTTTTTGTTGATAAGACTATAAGGGAGAAATAAGGTGTATAAGGGATAAATATTTCTTGTAATGTTGAGAGTGCTTTTGGTTGATTATGGAAATGAAAGCATGATGTTTTAAGGTTAGGATTTCTTCTTGTGTGAAGTTGTGAAACCTTAAGTGGGCAGCTTTGATATTGACATTAGCTTTCATTAAATTGGTTATAATCAAGCTATTCTTTACTTGGTTAAAGTGTTGGGCTTACTTCTTTGTTGATGATTTGAAAAGTCGTTTTGTGCTATTGAGATTTGAGTTGGTGGATGCTTTTTGTTCAAACAATATTGGAGAGAAAAGGAGTTCTACTTGTTTCCTTTTCTGATGTTGATTGTGAAATGCTTCAAGGTTGTGTTTTGAGTTGAAAGGTGTTGATTGAACCTTGTTTGATGAGCATTGTTGTTGAAGCCCTAATTGATGGTGAAAAGAACATGAGTATCATTGTTATGTGATTCTTTGCATAGTTGGCAATTGTTGGGGTTTCATGTTCTTGAAAGAAAGCATTCTATCCTATCCATTTCAGATAATGAGTTGAGTTTTTAGATTTGAGATTGAGATTGAGTTGAGTTGATTTGAGTTGAGTTTTGAGATTGGGAGTTGAGTATAGAACATATTGAGTCTCTAAAAATTCTCTTTATGCTTATATGAGTTTGACAAATCACATTGGGTCTCTAACAATTCACTTTGTGATTTCCTACTAAGAAAGTTTTTCTTGGTGAGCTTGCTGAGTTTTTATACAGGTTCCTGTGGGGACTTGTGAGCATTTTTGGACAGGTTTCGATGGGGACTTGTGAGCAGTTTTGGACAGGTTTCGGTGGGGACTTGTGAGCATTTTTGGACAGGTTTCGGTGGGGACTTGTGAGCATATTTGGACAGGTCCTAGCAGAGGACTTGTGAGCTGATATTGATAGTTCTATCAGAGAACTTGAGGATAGAGGTGCACTGGTTCTATGAGAAGAACCTGAGGACAGATTTGGCAAGTATTTGAGAAGGGTTGTATGCGGAGGATTGATTTGTTCAAGAGTTGGACAGATCTGACAGACAGAGGAAGACTTGTACTAGACCGACTGACTGTGTTTGGTATAGGTTGCTGAGCTACTGTGGACGTGATCATAGAATTTAGAGGTCTCTTAGGCTAAGCATTAAGGACAGGAGGTCTTCAATGGAAAGGAGTTCCCCGTGCTGGAAAGAGGTAGAGGCAATTGATATTCTGAGGGATAATTTCTAGAGCAGAGGGCAAGGTATCTCCTTTGAGCAGAGGCTCATAAATTCTGATTGGGGGAAGGTATCTCCTTTGAGCAGAGGCTCATAAATTCTGATTGGGGAAAAGTATCTCCTTTGGGTCGAGGCTCATAAACATTGTAATTGGGAAGAATTCCCAAAGAACTTTGAGATAACTTTTAGAGAAAAGTTTTGTGGATGTAGCCCAACCATTCTGGGTGAACCACGTTAAAATTGGTGTCACTTTATGGATGATATTGTGCATTTATTTGATATTGCTTTGGGTATATTGCTTTACTATTTTGAAGTATAATGGAAAAAGTATAAAGAGGTATTATACTGTTCACCCCCCCTCTCAATATAAGCTTGTGTTCTTCAGCCATAACATTACTACATCCTAAATAGAAGTTGTTTTTGTTGCATGGTTTGTCACCATATCATCACATAAATGATATAGGGTCCCATAAGATTCTCTCTTTTCTACTACAAGAGATCCTCTGGTAATTTTGTAGTAGTTGTTACTGAAAGTGATAGAATACCCTAGCTTATCCATCATCTTGATTAAGAGTAAATTCTTTCACAAATCAGACACATGTTGTACATCACATAACATCCTTTCTCTACCATCGTCCAACATGATCCTTATATCCACTCTTCCCATAAATTCTAAAGGGTGATCATAACCCAAATAGATATTTCCACCACAGTATGGCTGATATTTATCAAACCAATATTTGTGGGGAGACATATGGAAATATACACCTAAGTCCAAAACCCAGGTATATAAAACATATCTACTATTACTGACATAGAAGGCTTCACATGTTGCTGCCTCTCCTGAATCTACTACACTGGCCTCAACTAATGGTTGATTTTTATTTTCATCATTATTTAATTACCAATAGTCATTCTTTGAGTTTCCTGGCTTCCCTTAATGCTAGCACTTCCCTTTCTGCTAATGTCCTTTAGATTTTAATCTAGATTGTTTTATACCTTGTTTACTCCTCTCGAAAGATCGACCTCTCATAAATAGGGCTTCATTGGTTGAGATTTACAGAGATGTTTTTTACCTCAACTCTTCTGCCAATAAATCAACTATGACATCATCAAATTTTAGAGTTCATAATGATGAATTATTGATGGTAATAACCATATGATCCCAATTGTCCGAGAGGGAACAAAGTAGGGTGATAACTCTATATTTATCCTCCATATTCACATTAATTGAAACAATTTTATTGATAAGCGTATTAAAATCATTCAAATTATCTACAATGAATGAACTTTACTTCATCTTCAATCTATAAAGCTATTTTTTTAGAAAAAAAACATTATTTGTTGCTGATTTTGTTTCTTACAAATTTTCAAGATTTTTCCAAAGGGCTTCCATGATCTTCTCTTCAGCTACATTGAACAAGACAGAGTCTTCTAGGTAGATATGGATTGTAGAAACCACCTTCTTGTCTAGCGTTGCCCACTCCTCATCTTTCATGCTACTCGGTTTACTCACGATACCTTTCAAGACTTGAGATTGGTCATTCTGAACTAGAAAATACTCCACTTTCATCTTCCATAGAGTGAAGTTCTTGCCATCAAATTTCTCAATCTCAAACTTGGTTACACCTCTTGTCATTTTTTCAGCTCCCACTCGCACAAAAACTTGAGCTTTGATACCAAATTTTAGGATGAATCTTTAGATTTTATAAATGCAAGTAGAAACACAATGACAAAGAATAAAAAATAGCAACACAAGTAACATAGATATTTACATGGAAACCTGCAATGTGCAGGAAAACCACGGGGTAATGGCAAATTCTTCTTTTTATTATTTTTAGTAGAAATTTTCATTCACATTACAACATTACATAGTATGCAAGGGATCAATTATCTTTTATAGAGTAGATGAAGGAAGAAATCAAACTGTTCATCTACTCTCCCAAAGGAAACCTCCATAAAACTATTTGTTTTCATGTGCAATTGAAATAGTTTATCTTCTGCATCCTGATGTCTAGCCTAGATGTCTAAAAATCTTGACATCTGGTCTAGACATTTGTTGCCTAGATTTTTGTCCTAGATGTCTAGTATCCCAAACATATAGTCTAGACGTTTGTTGCCTAAACATATGGTCTAGACGTCTAGAAGCCTAGACATCTGGTCTAGACATATACCACCAAGACGTATGGCCTAGACGTCTAGTAGCCCAGACGTCTAGCCTAGAAATATACTACCTAGATTTTTGGCCTAGACATATAGTATCCCATATTTCTTACATAGATGTTTGCTACCTAGATATCTAACCTTAATGTCTAGCAATTGTATAGCCATCTTCTATAACCTATCTTATGCTAATAGTGAAACTGTATAGTGACTTCACTTCCTAATATACTCCTTACATGACTAATATAAAGCATACATGTTAAGGAATGAAGAATTTATGCATCTAGCCTATAGGTGAAATGGGCCTTACAGGAGAAACCCCTATCATGAACTTGGAACATAGGATGTGAGGATAAGTTATCTTAAAGGCACCATACTATAAGAACCGACAAATCTAGACCACATGGGTGATCATATATAGTGATCTAAGTACCCATAGTGGAAGATATTACATGCATAGTACTATCAAAACTTTGGGTGACCATATTCTACCATCAAAATTTTTACTTTATGACTCCAATAAGAAGGACTAGATTAGACAACCATGTGGGTAGGACTTGGGTTGTTACAGTTCGTATCAGACATCTAGGTTGTGAACCCCTCAGCTATGAAACTTTAGGAGAACTTGTATTGACTATAACAATTTGAATGGACTAACCTAAAACAATTTATCTATCCTAAAAAATTAACATAGCTATTTTTTTCATGCAAATGGCATATGAAATGAAATCAAGCTCCTCAAAAAGGCCTACGGTAGTCCAGTGAGAAGGGTTGGCTGAGAATCCCAAAAGAGTCCTTCAAAGGATTGTGAGGATAGGAATCGTGAAAGAGGTTGGGAAACCTCATAGAATGGTTAGGAAAGAAAAATAACCTACCCAAAAATATAATAAATTCACCAAAATGATACAGTTGTTACAAGACCAAATGAGTTAGCAAAAAGAACACATGGACCAACAATGAGCCCAAATGGTAGAACACTGTAGACATGAAAAATTGACCCACTTTGAGTGGATAATCTTTCTTAGTGTTTCTAAGAGGCCCTCAACCCTTTCCAATAGCAAAGGAAGACCTCTTTGCCTCATTTTAATTTGTTTGCCTTTTAGCAAAATTGCACCCCATATTTATGAGGTGTGAATTCATGCCAGTGATATCGCACCCCATCATGACGGGGCATGACTTCGCTGTATAACCTAGTTTTTTAATTTAATTTAATTTATTATTTTTTAGCCCACTTAGACCTAGGTTTAAACCCTCTCATTTATTTTGGCATAGGCTATGAGTTTATTTGTGCCCAATTTCTCCCTCCAATATTGTCTATAAAAGGAAAGATGTTTTGCTTAATAAAAAATAACAAGAATAAGTGTAAGTGTGATATGTGAAATTTTGTGCAATCTCTATGCAAATTGATTAAGCTCAAAATTCATAGTTCATATTTATTTTCTCTATTTCAAGATAACCCCTGAAGTGTGAATTTTGGATTGATATTCTATTGCATGGATTGGATTTATTTAGTTGTGTGACTTAGTGGATTTGTGGTGTATCTCGGAGAGATAGAGTGCATGTCTGGATACTTGGCTCTCTTATACCTGCTTCTATGATGTCCATTAGGGTTTTATTACTTTTTTGTCAACATTTATTTCATATTTTGCATTTGCTTCTTATTTTTATTTAGTCTGTAGTGAAATCACACCTGGAATTAGCGAGGCATGACTTCGTTTGCCCTAATTTGGGTAAATTTATTTGTAAAAGTGAAATCATACCCTGTACATACAAGGCATGACTTTACTTCTACGTTATCACTCATGCTCTAGGTGAGGCATGATTTTTCCCTAGGGAAAACCGGGGGCAATTGCTATATTTTGCTTTCACTGTTGCATTCTATTCTATTTCTAGATCATACTATTGTACTTATATTCTTGTTTCCTACTCCTATATTTTTTATTTATGATTAATTATCCAAAGGTTAATTTTTGCTTTTGTATTAAGAGGTCATCTAAAAGTACCTAGGGGGCTTAACTGCTGCTAGTGTTAGCATATAATAAGGTTGCATTTATTACATTAATGAATAAGAGGTAAAATAGTGCATAGTGCTCTCCAAGTTAGTTTGGTTGGTTATGAAACCAACCATGCGGTTCATCAACCGAACCCCTCTATGTATTTAATCACATGCATATCAATTGAATCGATTGCTTCACATTTCATTTCATTTCAAACTTCTTCATGGTACCAAAGTAGGACCCTCATCACTGACATGAAAGCACCGAGACCAGAGCATGAGACCAGACCTATCTTACCCACCCGATATGGAGCACAAGACAGAGACCAAACCTTTCTTTCCCACCCGACGTGGAGCATGAGACTAACGTAGAACCAAGGCAAAGCACAAGATGGTCGATCAGAACATAGGTAGACTTGGAGAACCAAGGTAGGCAAGTGACTCAAATCCCAAGGTGACTCTTATTATTTTACAGGTTACAGGTCAGCAGGAGACATGCTGATGTGGCCATTCAATGTTGAGGTGGACCAAATACACGCTGAAATGGCCCCCAAGGACATACTAATGTGGCATCTCCTCGACACATGGAGTACAAATATTGGTTGATGTGGAGTGCAGAGAATGGTTGACGTGGAATGAAGGCTGACATAGAGTGCAAATACTAGCTAGGGAACAGTTACGTGGAATGCAGAGGTTGGTTGCGGAGAGTTGACATGGACGTGTTGTACACCATTCTAGGTGGAAAAAGGACATAGGCGGAGGGGTGACTACCCATAGGTAGTCACTATCAAAGGTGGTCCTCCCACCTTATCTCCCGCGTAAGTGCATCCACAGGATGCATGTGGGATAAACCCCATATTTTTACTCATGGATCTTCGACAGAGTAAATACCCAGTGGTGGGCTTTACTTCCCAGCCACTTGGGCATTGTAGTTGATCACCCATGCTCAGTTTTGTGTACATGGTCCATGGTTCAAATCTCATGGACTCCATACTTTGACATTCAAAAACATTTTTTTATGCCCGCAAGAAACTTTTGATGCCCGCCTACAAAAATTGATGCTTGATAGGCTATTTGATGCCCAAAAAGTTTATTTTAATTCTTGATGCATCTTTGGATGCCAAAAAGAGGTTTTTTGATGCCCGAAAAGGGTTTTTGATGCCCTCAAAGAGTTTTTTGATGCCATTAAAGGGTTTTTTTTTATGCCCTCAAGTGTTCTTTTTCTATACAGAAGCATTTTTTTTGCAGGTCGAAGGAGTTTTTATTCCTTATTTATTTTGCAAACATAAGGGGGGAACACAATATTCTCTCTTTTGCAAAATTCTAAGAC
The DNA here is from genome assembly GCA_028583015.1 of Wollemia nobilis. NCBI lineage: Eukaryota > Viridiplantae > Streptophyta > Pinopsida > Araucariales > Araucariaceae > Wollemia > Wollemia nobilis. The sequence goes on along the minus strand of JAQPPZ010002969.1, from coordinate 9,846,560 downwards.
CTAGGGGGGAAATATAAGGAACCACATTCACAATGGCTACTATTCATAAATATCTCTCGGACTCCTAGTTGTTGAAAGGTTCTAACTTTGTTCCATGGAAGACAAATATGATGTAACACAATAGTGGAGTATTCCTGATGGGGAGGTGTTTTCAAGGTCAGAATGATCCCTAGATAGAGCTTTATTCCAACTACCAAATCAAACAATCTTCTAGTTACCCGAACTACCCTTGTATGAATTGTCGATCTCTTGTACGGTCTTTAACACATACACTATATGATCTCAGATCGTACAGTGACCAAGATGGTACGATATTGCACTCATAAAAACTAATAGATGTTGTTTTGGAGGCTTTCATACACAGTTTTGTAATCATTCAAGTTGATTACCAAAACTGCCAAATCAGGTAAGTTTTTATCGATCTCCTTTTACCAAATTGGGTAATAATTGTGTATGATTTGTATAATGTATGATGTACGATATATACGATCCAAAAGTATAGCAAGGTAGTAATTATAATTATCTTCTGCTTCAATATCTCTCTGGGATGTTTTGTAGAGGTTTTAACAGCCTAACAAGATGGTTCCATTCACAGATAAAATTCCTAATCCGGGTTAGTGAGAGATTCCATTCAAGCAATTAGGTCCATAAATTGTATAGTCGGTATTAGTACGTCCTTGTCTACATTCTCATGCTTATATATCATTCACCATGATTCCACCAGTAACAATATTCTCACAAAGCTGCAACAAAGCCTAGAACTAACATATAACAGTAAGAAAGGAAATTCATTAACACAATGATAATCCACAATGCATCAACCATACACAAAAGAACCATACACTGTCATCCACAATGTATGTTATTATCATTAATGGGTATAAACTCAGTTACAATGTGGAAACTCTATCAATATCATAGCAATAACTCAGAAATACTCTAGCAACTAAGAACGAGTAAGCTAGTAGCCAGACCTACAAATTTGAAAATGAGGCCTTATATAACATTTTCTAGGCCGTTTCAAAGCATTTCTTGAGACAATCTATTATTCACAACTGGCCAATTACAATTGAATACAATATTTTGGCATTTTCCTAAGTTTACATCTTAGGTTAGAAAATCCATGCGACCTTTCATCCTAAAATTACATTTCCTTTATATCTTATTGAATTTCGGTACGTCCTGTATGATTTGCCACTGCTCTATATGGTTTGCCACTTCAGTTGTATGATCTCCTGTATGATTTTCTCCCACTGTACAGTTTCACAAAACTGGAGAAAATCATCCCCAAAACTGTCCAAAACTTAGCAAATCACTTATTTTTCTAGGAGGTGGATTTGCTGCCTACATTTGCCCTCCCCTTTACTTTAGTCAGAATCCTCGATGACTCATTCTATTTCTTTTGAAGTGCTTCTAATAAAGCTACCTCAGCCTCCAAGTCCTTGACTTGGGTCTTGTACATTTCTCTTTCATTCCTCAACTTGGCTGCATAGCTCCCCATCTCGACGGCTTTGGCTCTGTGAAGGTTAGACTTTTTCTCAATAGCTTTCATGAAGTCCATAATTTGCTTTTATTGGTCGAAGGTACTCTTAGTCAACTTATCCTTCTAATGAGATTCTGCTCGAGTAGCTACTTGGAGTTTCTAATTCTTTCCATTGATGGTCTCGAAGTGATGTTTGATGTCAGCTTCTAGAGCTCGAATCTGGTCTTCTTTGATCCTTACTTGAGCTTACTTCTCAATGACCATCTCATTGAGCTTCTTGATGTCCCTTGTCAGCTCCTATATCTACTTGGCCCGTGCAATCATTTTTTCATTCTTTTTGGCCAACTGAGCTAACATCTGCTCATCCTTTGCTTTAGGTTGTACCTCCAACTCCTTGACCCTGTATTATATCATCTGAGAAATTTTTTGCTTCTCCTCTTCGAGCATTGTAATATTGGCTTCAGACTCTACTCTGAGGCTTGATAGATCCTCCTTAAATTTATTTATTTTCTCTTGCAATTGTTCTTATTTTCTATAGTTCTTCTTCCATTGCGGCCAATTCCTTTTGAGTGGTTGTGGTCTCTTCTACTTGTGCCTCCTTGAGCCGATGGATTTTTGCCAACCCAATGCTCAACCACTCTATCTAGTGTGTTAGGAAGTTCAACTTCCTCAGGGTAATGGACACTCTTGTACTGACCCTTCTATACTCCCCTTCTATCGTATTGATTGGGTAGGTTGGATGACTTACTTGATCCAAATAAATCCTTGGCTCCTTCTTGTAGTTTGTGATTGTCCCTTTTTTCAAGTCTTCTCTTCCCAAAAATGTTGTTACCTCTTCCCTGGGTAACCTCCATGGATACTGTGCATTGATATTAGCTATATTCTTTGTTCGCTCTACACTTTTCACCCATTCTGTTATGCGCTCCAACTCGAGAGACACTTTTTGTTCCCATAGCTTCAATTCTCCTACATGGCCAATGCTAAATTCTATTCTTGCACTATTCATCACATGGCCTAACTGAGAAAAAATGTGGTTCATCTTATCCTCTATTCACCATACCTCCTCTTCCATTGTAACTCTCTCGAACCATAGTATCTCCAAGAGATAACTAGATTATATTCCTCGATGTTCTTCTTCTGTAGGAGTCTTTAGTTCTTCTTCTCTAAGGTGGCGAGACCTTCATCCAAGCTCTCTAAGTGCTCTCTCGGTTTCTATATTTTCCCAAGGTGTATATTTTTTCTCTCTTTTCTCCTCCCCCTCACTATCCAAAATATTTATGATCTCCTTCTGATATCGCTGCTCAACTTGCTCCTGAGCCTTTTCTATTTTAGATGATCCTCCCTATGGCTCCTCTATATTTTCTTGAACTTCTTCTTGTTCCTTGCCATCCACTTGTTTTTCCTCTATCACATTCTCTTCTTGTATCTACTGTGCATCCCCTCCTATGACCTGCTAATTAATAAGTGCTTCATTTTCTTATGGCACTTCTACATCCTTTGAAACTTCTTATCGACTAGAGATTCCTGATATAATCCTGTATCGAATATTCTTCTTGGGCTTTACCACTATGGTACTCGGTACCACTCCTGCTACATCCTAGGTAGTGACTACTTTATCGTACCCTAACTCAATTCCTCTAAAGAAATTAGATGCATCCATCTTATCAAAATGAGAAAAAATCTTCAGTGAGCATACTATTTTCTTTGCCTCTGCCCAACACAACTCATCTAGCTCCGTTGCTTCTAAATCTAACTATTCCATTCTCCATACTTCTAGAGTTGGTTTACCTACCATTATCTCTTACTGCCTTCTCATACTTATTTGCTACTCTCCCTTTCTTGCTCAAGAGGTTGAACCTGCTGCCTTCTTGCAGGTACTTATTGTTCTAGTTCTAGCTCCAACCGTCTAGAATGTTTTCTCTGATGGTGTACATTGGCATCCTCCTCTAGAGAAGTGTCTTCTTGAGCTTCACTCATATGTCACTCACTCATTGTGCATGGTTTCTTCGAAGTAACCTTACCTATGGGTATAGCTTTTTCCCATCTCAATATTGTTGGTTGATCTAGACTAATTTATGTGTCAAACCTGGGAACTGTATTATCGCTTCCATAACTGCATTCAAAAGTAATCCTATAGCCTAAAATGCCATCCCAATGTTCTTTGGTCACTTCGTCAATGCTTCATTCATCCATATCTCTAGATAGGTACCCCAATCTTACAGGATTCCTTGGGTAATACCTTCTACATACTGGGCCATCCACATCATTATCTTCATTGCCATTATATCACCTGACAATCGAGCCATGACTGTGTTCATTGCATAAGCCTAGTGTTCATTTTGCAATTGGCTCTATTTTATTTCGTGCGTTCCTGCACTAGAAATATTTACCTCTATTAATGATTTGATAGTGGTCAAGGTAGTCACCAGGTGGTATGCTTCAATTGGGTCTACCAATTTCTTTACTATCTCCATTCCTTTTGTTGGTAGCCCAAATGTTCTCCTAAATTCCTCTGTTGATACTTCCACCTTCACTGACCTCTTTCCCACATTGACATAGGTTGTCCTTGTCGCTGCATTATATGCCTGAACTATCTATAGAATATAGTTTTGAAAAAATGTCTTATGAAATGGTGGAATCTGCGTAATGACTAACACTTGTGCACTCTTAAATATCTTCCTCCAAGGATGATACTTATTATTCTCATCTATCCACCATTTCTTTCATGCTTCCGCTCCATGCTGTTCAAATATCATAGTGGAAAATTTCACCCGGCATTCCTCCTGTCCACTGCTTAGGTGTTCCTCCTACTGTGGTACATGCACTTCAATCCTCAATTCCCTCCATGAGGTAGTGTCTTGGACCATCCTTACCACTCTGTATCTCGGTGGTGTTCTATCTAGGTGTGCCCTCCAATGGCCTTGTCTCATCCATGGCCTATATCCTCCTCTCCTCTATGAATGATTACCATGCCTATCGTACGACTAAAACTGACGTCTAAAGTGCTACCGCGAGTATGCCTTTCTCTCATGAAGTAGACCTAGTGATCTATCCATTATATTTGCTATAATCCACCTTAATCGGCTTCCAAACTCCTCTATTGATATCATTTCTTCAACATCTCACTGATTGCATAACTCTCTCCTCCTCAATTAAGAACATACCAAAAATTGTACAATCCTCTGTGAAAGTGTACAATGTACGATTTTGAGTACTATGTACAATTTTACCTTCCTCTGGTTCCTCTCAGATCATACACCCTTTAGTAGTTTTTCCCTTTTGACTTTGTCTATACTATAACGGTTTTAAAATTATGACTTGAAACCATACAAGGTTCTAGTACTCCATACGCTACTTCCTACTGGTTGCCCTCCCCTTTAAAACTTGTACGATTCCATACGTTTCTGTATGATCTACTAAAAAACTACCAAAAATGGTAAAAAGAATCACCCAACTTGTGCCCTTTCACCTGAAAATCATACAATCTACCCAAATCATACAATACATTTTTTCTAACCCTCACTGCTGAAAAATCTCAAGATTTTGGTCTCCATTTGCAAATCTGACACCGACCTAGTTGCTGGAATGGCCCAATCTACCTTTCCTTGTATTTTCTCAAAAAATCATTCACTCCTCTCCCGGCACAATTTCCCTAACTTTGATGAATTTATGGCTATATGGTATGACTGTACGATCTTTATCTCATGCTTCCCACATCTCCCACCTTGTCTTTGCCATATTCTTAGCTATTTAGGGTTTCAATCTTCTCTTTTCTTGCAAATCCACTAATTTCCACCAGAAATCACAGATTCCTTTGACTTTTATCTATAATTTCTCTGCTCAAAATCCATACAATAACGTATTATGGCATCTTTGGCTGCAATATATCATAAAATTTTGAATTTCCCCCCTTCTGAAGAAAAACCCCTAATTTATCTCTTCTCGGGTTAATTTCGAAGTGAAAAAGAACTCCCTGGTACAAATTCATAATGGGTCTGCAATCTTCAAAAAATCGGTGAAAATTTCTCACCCATGTAGTTTCTTGTTCTTAATAGTACGCTTTTCCCCTTCAATCTCCTGAAAAAAAATTGATTTCTTGCTTGCTTGGTGAAAAAATTGGTTAAGTCCCCTTCCTTTTAAAGCAAGTTTCCAAAAACCCCAATAAAACCCTACAATTTAAAAACATGCATCAATTTGCATGTGGTTTCTAGTTCAACTGCTAGATGACTGACAACTCAGCATTTGATTTAAATTTTTGTCTTTTCCCCCTTATTTTCCTCCAACCATTGCTTTTCCACATGCCGCATTAAATGAGTTAGTTGGCAAATCATACATCGTACGATCCAGATCGTATCGTACGATTTGCATGACATTCATGTCGTGTACGATTATCTGTTGTACGGTTTCCCTCTTTTACTATATGATTTCATCACTTAGAGGAATTTTTGCTTTATTTTCCTTCGGAGAGGTCGTCATTCCTAATTTTCAACCTCACCCTTCTTAATTGCGTCCCGAGGGATTTTCACAACCAAGGCACAATTTTTTTTTTCATTTTTCATTTTTATTTATCTCATTTTTTTTCAATCCTAGTCTAATTATACTTACCTGCTGGCTAATCGTACAATGATATTCACCTGTACGACCCCATTGTTGGCAATTTTGGGTACATTGGGTACATTGCCTTTGCTCAAGTATTGATGTTGTCATTGATGTCAAGAAGTGGAAAGGTTTTTGTGAAAACCAAGGCAGACAAAATAAAAGGTTTTATTTAAAACCATGGGCAACAGATTTGAAATGGGTTTTTCTTAAAACCCAAGTTGGCCTTTCGTTTCATTGAAAAAGGTGCCCCGGTGATGAAGATATTTAATATTTAGTTTAAATTTTATTTATTTAAAATTTAAATTAAAATATTAAATTAAATTAAAAGTGTCGACGTGTTAATCAATGCATCTTAGTGCATATAAAATGTGGCATGGTAGTTGTTGATTTTTGAACGAAGAGCTAATGTTTTATCGGTGCATGAAATCAATTAAGGGGTGCTCGATTTCGATCCAAAAGTTGATGAAAAATTGTGCGCGAACGAGATTACAATAGACGCCCTTCGAAAGTGCATGATATGGAGGATAAAATATTACAACACGGTATTCGAGAATAGTAGACATGCCTTGTGAACTGGTTCGGTTGAGTTCACATTTTTCAAGAGTGTGCGGACTGAGTGCTATGAGAGCACGTAGCCTGGGTGGCAATCGTGAGTCATCCTTAAGGGTGTTGTTTTGGCGATGAAGCATAGGTTCGAGTCTCCTTGTGGGGTGCAGTGAGCGCCAATTTTTTCTTTTTGTGTAATAAAAGGTATGCCTAGAATTTGTCATTATTATTTTTGTGAAATTTAAAAAGGGCTTGAGATTAGTCGGGAGCTATAAGGGATTGCATTTTTTGTGTGGGGTATATTGTGTTATTCAGGAGTGATAAGGATTATTATAAGTAGTTGAATTTTATTCTTCGTGCCTGGAATGCAGGGGATATAAGTGCACATCATCACCAGCTTGATAGATCTCGAGGACAGGGCTGGGGAGATTCAAATGTTCATGAGGATTAGGGACACACACATGGATTACCACATACCTTGGCCATTCCATGGGACTCCAACGTAGACGTGCAGCCACAAACTTTCTGATTGCATGCAAGTTTCACTGCTTGTTTGATTGATGTTGCCTAGTTTGTAGTGAGCTCTGGTTTGTGGTTTCCCAACCCGTGGTTAGGGTTGGCTTGTTTCTTCCAGGGGTGTGATCATTGCCACCAGTCACTTTTTTTTCATGTTAAACTTTATTATTAATATAATTTAGCTTTTCATCAAAAAAAAAAAAAAGTCTTAAGGATTATATTTGCATATTAAGAAGTAAGACTTTTAGAGTGTTGGTTTCTTTTTAAAAAGGACTTTTTCCAAAGAAATAGTTATAAGGTTATGCAATGTTGTGATTTATTTTACTTTTATGGTATAAGTGGTTTTGGGAGTTATAAGGTTATGCAATGTTGTGATTTATTTTATTTTATGGTACAAGTGGTTTTAGGAGAGATAAGGAAGTCATGCAATTAAAGTCTTTGGTGATGATTATTGAAAAGTGGAGTAATGTTTGATTATTTTGTGATATACTAACCCTTGTGAAGATTGGCAAAAGAATTTTGTGATTGTGGCAGATTTCCAAAGGGGTTCCTTCACTTCAATAAGGTATGGGCACATTCTTATTATGAGTATGATTGGTGTATGTTTTCCTGAAATAATATTGGAGTGAAAAGGTATTCAACTAGGTTTCCTTTGGTTGGGTGTAAGTCCTAGTTTCTGGTTTGTTGAAGACTACTTATGCATTGTTATCCTTGATGAGAATTTTGGTGAATGCATAATTCTGGTTTGAGGTAGTGGAAGCATTGGGCACTAGAGTTTATGTTTGTAAGTCTTGTTACTTGCATTGAGATGATGAAACCCTTAGATGGATGTTTTGATAGTGATGGATGAGTTGCTTCCATAGTGGTTGTGTTGATGACGTTAGTGCTTTACTTGATACATGATATTGGGCTTACTCCATAGAGTTGATTTGAACAAGTTATTCTTTGCATTTGGTGATATTGTGTGGGTGGATGTTTTGTTCAAATATCTTTGGAGGGAAAAGGATTTCTACTTGTTTCCTTTTTTTGTGATGATTGGTTGAATGCTTCAAGGTTAATGTTGAGTTGAATGATGTTGGTTAAACCTTGTCTTTGAGCATTGTTGTTGAAGCCCTAATTGGTTGAGAAAATATATTGGTTGTTGGAAAGAACATGAGTATCATTGTTATATGAGATATTGCTTGGTTGGAAATTGTTGGGTTGTGTTTCATGTTCTTGAGAAAAGCATACTACATCTATCTTATTCTGTTGAGATTGAGATTGAGAGTTAAGTATAGAACATATTGAGTCTCTAACAATTCTCTTTATGCTTCTATGAGGTTGATGAATAACATTGAGTCTCTAAAAATTCTCTTTGTGGGTTCATGCAAAGCAAGTTTTCTTGATGAACTTGAGAGCATGTTTTGGACAGGTTCTGTTGAGGACTTGTGAGCAGGTTGTGGACAGGTTCTATTGAGGACTTGTGAGAAGATTTGGACAGGTCCTAGCAGAGGACTTATGAAGCTGAGTTTGATAGTTCTATCAGAGAACTTGAGGACAAAGGTGCATTGGTTCTATCCGAGAACTTGAGGATCGAGGTGCATTGGTTCTATGAGTAGAACCCGAGGACATTTGTGCCAGACCAAAGGACTGTGTTTGGTGTAGATCAAAGACAGAGAAAGAGGACATTTGTGCTAATACCGATGGACTGTGTTTAGTGCAAATTCGAGGACCAGCTTTGAGGTGATAGAGTTGAGGACAGAGGTCTCCAACCAGAGTAGGGAAGATAGGTGTCTTCTGTGGATAGAGTTCCATTTGCTAAGGGCAGTGGAGGCAGAGGTCTTCTAGAGGATCACCAGCCAGAGCAGAGGTAGGGTAAGGTATCTCCTTTGAGTAGAGGCTCATAAATTCAGATTGGGGGAAGGTATCTCCTTTGAGCCGAGGCTCATAAACATTGTAATTGGGTAGGTTTCCCAAAGAACTTTGAGATAAATTTTAGAGAAAAGTTTTGTGGATGAACCACGTTGAAATTGTTGTGTCACTTTGTGGATGATCTTGTGCATTGTTTTGATATTGCTTTGGATATGGTGCTTTACTATTTTGAAGTATAAAGAAAAATTAAAAAGTGGTCTTATACTGTTCACCCCCCTATCTCAGTATAAGCTTGTGTTCTTCACCCATCCCAATATTGGCCTCGAGGTTCGATCATCACATTCTAATTAGTGGTATCCTCTTGTACCTCTGCTTGTATGGTCCCTTCCTATGATGTTGTTGCCCATTCATTTGCCCTCTTGCAATGCATATAGTTCAATATTGTACATCGACCATTTGGAGTCTCGTCCCCTGGTAGGCCTTCTTCTCGCCATCCAGGTGATTGATCCTGAGGTTGTGGTGTCCTTACCACTCTACTATTGTTTGAGCGACTTATTTTCCTATATCCACAGATCATTTCTAGCTCCAAAATTGGTGATCGGGTCCTATGTTGGCCTAGGTTTTTGCCCTCTATGAATTGTACCCTTCCTCTACCAGAAAGATTCGACCACGTGGGTATCTCCCCCTTCCACTTCTTCTATGAATGAAACCTCCCCATACTATTGATGAATCTTCTCTTACTCGAGGTAATCGCTAGTTACCTACTTCTTGTTGGGGTCCTTGTCATTTCAGGGGTGGTCACCCTCCTCTACGTCTGCCAACCATATTTCGTAACATGCCTCTTAGTCGAAGTATATCCTATGGTTTCCTTACCTAATTCAAACATGCTAGGGTGTTATCACCTGGACATCTAGGAGTAGGGGGTCAAAATCTTCCTTGTCCTCTACCTCCTCTAATTGCAACATCACTCAGATTCATGTTCTTTTATGGTCGTCTACCTCGTCCTCTTTATCCAATTCTTCCTCTTATTCCTCAAATATTAGGAGTAATATCTACAAACTCAATATTAGCTAGCAGAATTTGGTTTTGTGAAAATTATCATAAGTTTCTAACTCTTCTATCATCTCGTACCAAATGACGTCTCCATCTTCTTTCCTCAAAGGATCTCTAGGGGGATGAAGATGCCAATACTACTCTATAATCGTCTGAAAAGTCCATTTCAAAGCTAGAGTCAGTCCGACCCTCTTCCCTTTGTTCTACCTAGTCAATTGGCAAATTCATCACTCTTTCCAGTCATCAAACTTCCCTCCTTTGTCTTCTCAACTATTGGTGAGCTATTGTATATGCTTGTGTATCATTCTCAGGTCTATCCTCAACTTGTCTCGATCTCAATGCGCTGATTGGAATACTCTAATACCTCTGATTATTATGAGGATTCTTCGATTCATCCTCATATATACTAGGCTCTCTTACCAACCATGACATTCCGTCATCACTAGAATCTACTATACCTACTAAATTGTGATGTAATTCAGGTGATGTGGTGGTATCCTCTATATCTCGCCAAATTACTCCTACATCCTCATTTATCATTGGTTGCCTACTTGGTTGAGGTGGTAAACTTGTACTTGTGCCTTCATTTCCTCTACCATTTCTTGGAGTTAAATCTTCAACCTCCTCAAGTTCACTTCCAATATCTTGCAATCTAACTACCCTCTGTTCATCCAATATTTGTATGGTACCATCCAATTCTTGGATTACTTGCACTCTCAGTCTTGCATTGTGACCCCATAGTGTTTGATACTCTTCTTGCAATTGTTGAGTTTGCATTCTCATTCTCTACTGTAATAGCTCTATCTGAGCCAATGGGGAAATTTTATCTAGCTCTTCTTCTAGCCTATCCTCCCTAGCATCCTCTAGAATTTCCATATCAAATGTGTCCACTCTATCTTCATTACACACTGTCAGGCTTACCCTTCTTCATCCTTTTGACTATCTAGGTAGTTCCCTATGTTATAATCTATGGATACCTCCTATTCGAATCTCTTGGTAATAGTGCTCTCTCCTGATAGCCTTCTATTGATGTAGGAATCCACTCTTATCCCTCTCTTATGGTCCCATCAGTCTGTTTGATATGTACTCGTACTCTTCTTATTTCACCAGGTCTAGGTACCAACTCCTGTTGTTCAATTATTGGCTGCCTCTCCTCCATTTAAGTGAAAATTCTTTCAAGTCCAAAATTTGGATCTTCTTGTGGTAGACCTGGCTCACAATGAGCCTCATTTTGAGCATGTGCTCGTCTTCTTCATTTTATCTCTTCCAAAGGAATGAATAAATATTGTACTTTATAAGACTTCAAATTTGAGCTATTTACAGTGGTGGGTACTTCTATCCCATTCAGAATCTACACACTGACTGCTCCATTATCCAATACTTTAATTTCTTTATAAGGGCCAAGCCATAACATCTTCAGTTTACCTGGCTTGATCTCCCTCTTCCCATTAAACTTGAGAACAAAGTCCCCTAGACTAAGTTCCAACTTCCTCAAATGCTTGTCATGCCACACCTTTCATATCTTCTAGGATACCTCAATTTACCACTTTTCCATGACTCTTATTTCATCTAGTTTTATCAGCATCATCAGTCATTCCTCCAAACTTTATTGATCTCCCAATCAATGCTCTACCACAACTCTCAAGCTTGGTATCAAGAACTAGATTGGCACCACTGCTTCCTGACCATACATCAATTGAAAAGGGGTATGTTCTGTTGTTGGTTTAAAAGTTGTTCTATATACCCACAAAATGGATAGTAACCTTTCCTCCTAGTCTGCTCCTTCTATCCCATAGGTTTTATATAGAGTTGATACTAAGACTTTATTAGTCACTTTTGCCTGCCTGTTCGCTCTCGGGTAGTATGGACTAGATAATGAATGTAAAATACTAAACTCTATTGTCAGCATCTTGATAATATTGTTAACTAAGTGTCCTCCTTGATCACTTGTTATTCATAGCAGAATATCGAATCTTGTGATTACCTGCTCGTACAAAAATTGTGTTGTACTTTTAGCAAAATTATCAGGTAATGCTATTGCTTCTACCCATTTTGTGAGGTATTCCATTGCCAATACAATATATCTACATTTCCATCTTTGAGATATCTTAAATGTTCCTACTAAGTCTAAGCCCTAACGTTCAAACAAATCTTGTGGCTGCGATGGGTGTAAGGTCATAAAATCCCTCCTAACCGGTTTTCCTGCTCTCTAGCAAGTATCACAAGCTTTCACGTGTTCTTTTGCATCATTGTACATTGTGGGCCACCATAGACCTACTAAAAATATTTTCCTTGCAATCGCATTTGGTCCCCTATGTCCCCCTACTAAGCCTACATGGGCTTCTTTTAATTTCATCTTAATTTCTTCCTCCATTAAACATCTCCTCAAGATACCATCACTTCCTATCTAGAAATGTGTTGACTTCATGATTATTTTTTTCTTCTTAGTTGTTGTCATCTCCTGTAGCAACTCCCCTATGGATAGATATTGGCCAACCAACTTGTACCATGATGGCACAACATTGATGGTAAATAACTGTGCATCTGGAAAATCATCAGGAACCCCTGTTCCTACTGGCTCCCCTGATCGTATTCAAAACAATTGGTCTGCAATCACATGCTTCTTTCCAGGTCTCACCACAATTCAAAATACGAACTCTTGGAGCATCACAAGCCACCTACTAACTCGTCCTTGAATTACTGGTTTTTTTATTAAGTACAACAATGCTTGATGATCGACATAAAACGCAAAGGGGTTTGCCAATAGGTAATGCCTAAAATTTTGAACTACGTATACCATCCCCAAGGTTTCCCTTTCTATTGTAATATAATTTATTTTTGGCCTTGACAAAAGGCGACTAGCAAATAAAATTGACTGATCCAACTTAAACTATCCTTCTTGTGCCAACGCACATCCAATTGCAAAGTTTGAGGTATCGATGTGGACGTGGAATTCCTTATCCCAACTAGGAAACACCAAAATCAGGCTACTTACCAACTTAGCCTTTAACTCCTCAAAGACTCCCTAGTGCTCCTCTGTCCATTTGAAATGGATATTCTTTTTTGTCAAAGAATCTAACAGGTAGGCTACATGTGCATAATTTTGGATAAACCTTCGGTAATATCCTGTTGACCCAAGGAAGGTTTTGAGTGAACTCACATCAAAAGGTTCTTCCATGTGTAATATTACCCGAATTTTATCTAGATCCGCCTTCAATTCTTCACTGCACAGAATGTGTCCTAACAATTTTCCATATGGTACTATCAAAAAATACTTTGTTGGGTTTAATGATATTTGTGCATTTCTCCACTTGCTCATGCATTCACTAAGAGTTGGAAGATGCTCCTTGATCTTCACATAAATGGACCAATCATCCAAAAATGCTTTGAAATTCCCTGTCGCCAGTTGGTCAAATATATATAGTATGATGCGCTAGAATGTAGCTAGGAATTACAGAGTCCAAATGGTATTCTATTGTACGCATAGATGTCATTCTCCACAACAAATGTGGTATTTAGCTTATCCTCCTCGGTGATTCTAATCTGATTGTATCCTAAGAATCCATCCAAAAATAAATAGATCTCATGTCTTGCAACTTCTTCCAAGATAGAATCCATGAATGGAATATGAAATAGATCCTTAATGGTCACTATGTTTAGACTCCTGAAGTCTATGCATATCCTTATCTTATCAACTTCTTTCTTCGAGGTGATTACTATAGGTGAAACCCATTCACTATTTGTCACCCTGAATATAATTCTTGCTGCCAACATCTTTTCTATTTCCACATTCACCAATGTCGCATACTTTGGATTCATTATATATGGTATCCTTCTCATAGGTTGGGTGCTAGGCATTAGTGTAATCTTATGGACACATAAATCAGGTGGGATTCCTTTCAAATCCTTGTATGTCCATGCAAAGACATCCTTGTACTTCAAGAATATCTTGAAAGTTGTTGCCTTCAATACAGGATTCCAATCATCGCCACAATGGACTATCATAGGTTCTTTCTCTATTCTTATATTAATATCCACTATCTTAGGTCCTTCATACTTGATACTTTTCGGCTTGCTTGTAGCTTTCATTACATTCTCAGGGTGCACCAGTCTTGTATCAATCTCTGCATATCCTACTGTATACTCCACAAAGATTTTTGGAAATATCCACTTCTCTTTTGTTTCCTTCTTAGTCTCTTTGCTTACTTTTGGTTTGTCTTGCTTTTCCTCGATCTCTTCTGACTCAATACAGAGGCAGTTGGGCTGAAACATCTCATAATCCTCCATTTTCTAATGAAGAAGTCTACTATCATATCGAGCTTCATCTTCACTAAATTCATTTATGTACATCATTCCTTATCCATAAGGTTCATGTTATTTATCCCCTGATGAGTTTTTAGATTCGTCAATTGTAGCTACATCCTCACCAACTCTTTGATTAGCTAAATTGATCATGTATTTATGTTGTCCCTTTTTGAAGGTGATATGATTCTTTCTCCAATTATGATTAAACTTGGTCATTCATAGCTATCCTCTCCCTAAGAGAGCGTCATATGCAGGTTTTTGCATTGAAATCACAACAAAGTCCAAGACAAATTCTTGCTCAGCTATCATTACTTGTTGTGTAGTCAAAACTCCTTTGATGTTAATATCATTCTGGTCAGCCCCATACAGTTGGAAGCTCGGTGCCCATAGTGATGGAGCACCTAGTTCTAGCCAAGTCCTTTGGGGTAGCACATTAACGCTCGAACCTCCATCCATAATCACTTGTGTCAATTTGTGCCCCAAAATCTCCATATGCATTAATGTAGGCTTCTTTCCCACATCAATCATTAACATGGTAGGATCCATAAATTGATCTTTTCGTTCTTCCCCTAAAATTGGCTGGCTTTCTACTTCCATCACCTTCTATGGTTGCATCTCCTCCACCATTGCTTTTGGCAATTTTGGGATCACTTTGAATAAATCAGATACTTTAAGTTCTACTGTGGTATCTAATACTTGTGCTACTAGATACTTATCCTATTTAGCCTAATTCATCATCACAACTAACACTTCCTGAGTTTCTTCTTTAACTTGAGAAACTTCAATGTCCAAATAGCTCATATTCTGCGAGTTACTCGAACTTCCCTACTCTGGACAATTCTTCTCCTTGTGGTTCCCCAGACCACACCATCTACACATATGTGTAGTGCTTGCTTATGGTGCTCCTTACATCTGAGGTGCAGGACAATTCTTTGTAAAATGCTCCCACTCTTAGCAATTATGACATTGTATGATCGATCTACCCTTTGAGTCATAATTTAAGTGGCTTTGTCCTCCTTGTCGATTATCTTGATTCTATTTACCACCTCTTCTGCTATTTTTGTAACTGCCACTCGTTGCTTGTTGGCTACTCCCTTGGGCCTGTGGCTTTTTTTCCTACTCCTGGATTTATAGTACCTATGGATGGGTTCTTGCATTGTAGGGACAGAGCATTACATCATGCTCCATCACATTAAAAATATGGTAATAGTCATTTTTCGAACACTTCATATTTGTATGTCCCTCACTTTTGTATTATGTGCACCACAACTCAATCCTATCTAGTTTGATATTTTGCTCTTTAACCATTTTATCAAACTCCTTATGAAATGATGCTACCGTCCTCTAAATAGTGTATTCTTCTTCACTATCTGAATCATTCGATTTGGGATGAGACAAGATTCTTGTATACGTCTATTTTTATTCACTCTCAAATATCTTTGCGTGTTTCAAAGCTTCCTCATATGTGTTCGATGGTACTCCCTTCATCTTTTTCTTATATTTTGGTAGTAACCTATCTATGAACCATCATTTTATTAACACATATGCTAGTAGCATTTGTATCTTATCAACTAACTACTTTAGTCAATGGTTGTAGGATTTTATATCCTCATATGCTTTTTGTTTTGTTATGCAAAGCTCAGTGACTATGTTTCCATCATCCTTCAAAGGTCAAAATTCCTCAATAAATTTCTCCTTTATCTGATTCCAAGTCTAAAAATAAACATTATTCTCTCTCTTTAGGTACTAGTCTATGGCTAATCCTCTCAAGGTGGCAAGAAAGAGGACTACCCAATCCTCCAGGCTATCAACACCATTTTCTCTCCAAATAGTTATGCAAGTTCCTACATGTTTTATGGGGTCTTCCTTACCCTCACCTAAAAATGGTGGACATATTTGTTTGGCTACTCTATTAGCCATATTAGGAGAGTCGTCGCTCTCACTCGAGGTGTCCCACAAGATCTCTATTAGATTCCTCCTCAGAGGTGTTTTACTTCTGTTGTCATCAGAAGAATCAATTCGAGGTATCTTATTTTGTCCCATCACCCGGTGACCAAATTATTGTGCGTCCTCACTCTATGACCTTCTTCACTGATGTGATGGATATTGTCATGGTCTATCCTCCTGAGTGCCCATATCCTATTGCATTGGTGTCTAACTCCCATTATTTGCACCCTCTTGCAACCCCATTGCCACTTCCTCAGGTCTTACCATCCACTCTCCATTGTTGTGCACTTTATCTTTGTCACCCGTCTCTACGATCTGTGGGTCTTCCTCCTTGTCTTATGTCTTAATCAACGTGTCCAAGTCTCCTTCTTCAGATGTCCAAAATTACTCTATCTTTGATTCGTGTGTACTCTGATTTGAGTTACTTGTTGAGAAGCAACACACCCCCACTAAAAAAATGAAATTCCATCCCTTTGAAAATATTTAATTTTCATTTTTCTGTAGGGACCCTCTTGAGTTTTTCAAGTTTTAATTCCAAATTTTGCTTGCACCCTTTTTCAAGCTTCGCCTACATCAAAGTGTCCAAATATACTTGCATATGGCATTGATTTCAATTTAGAAATAGTAGTTTCCATTCCTAGCCTAGAAAATTTCTAAATGCATATTCTATTAATCCATGATGAATTTTTAAGTTCCATTTGCAAATTGGGATACCCTTTGGGCTTTTATAGATACTTGTAAAGTTTCATCAAATTCTAAGCACTTTGAATTTTCATCATTTTTTCTACACCATGTGAAGCTGATCATTCTCGAGCAATTTAAAATTCATTTTTTAAATGTTAAAATCATTTTTGAGTAAGGAAGATCCTTCACAAATATGTAAAAATGCAAAATACATATGGACAAAGTCATTGGAATCAACCTACAAATTTTGGAGAATTTGCAAAGTGAAAGAAAAGCTTGAAGGAAATGTCACGATATCGCGACATGTTCCATTTTCGGACATGTCTCGTTTTCGCGAAGGCAAAAGCTAGGAAGAAAAGCTTGAAGGAAATGTCGCGACATCGTGACATGTTCCATTTTTGGACTTGTCAAATTTTTGCGAAGGCAAAAGCTTAAAAGACATAAGTGAAGGAAATGTCGTGATATCACGACATGTTCCATTTTCAGACTTGTCGGAATTTCGCTCGAAATTAATTGGATCTTAAAATATTTTAAAGTCCAATGTCGTGATTTCATGACATGTTCCATTTTCGCGAGGGCCAATGCTTGGAAGAGACTAAGTGAAGGAAATGTCGCGATATCACGACATGTTCCATTTTCGGACTTGTCGGACTTTCGCTCGAAATTAATTGGATCTTAAAATATTTTAAAGTCCGATGTCGCGATATCGCGACATGTTCCATTTTCAGAGAGCAAAAGCTTAAAAGAGACTAAGTGAAGGAAACATCGCGATATCGCGACGTGTTCCATTTTCGAAGAGCAGAAGCTAAAAAGAGATAAGGTGAAGGAAACGTCGCGACATGTCACGATTTCGTGACAAAAGTGAGAAAAGAGACTAAGTGGGAGAAATGTCATGATTTCGTGACATGTCACGATTTCATGACAAAGAAATGAGAAAATATATAAGGTGAAGGAAACATCGTGATTTAGTGACATGTCACGATTTCGCGACAAAGAAGTGAGAAAAGAGACTAAGTAGGGGAAACGTCGCGATTTCACGACATGTCACGATTTTGAAACAAAGAAGTGAGAAAAGAGACAAGGTGAAGGAAACATCATGATTTCGTGACATGTCATGTTTTCGTGACATGTCACGATTTCATGACAAAGAAGTGAAGAAAGAAGACAAGTAAGGAAAACGTCACAATTTCACGACATGTTCCGTTTTGCGAGGGCCAACGCTTGGAAGAGACTAAGTGAAAGAAATGTCGCAATATCGTGACATGTTCTATTTTCGTGAGGGCAAAATATTAGAAGGCATAAAGTGAGGAAAATGTCATGATATCGCGACATGTTTGGATTTATATTCATTTTGCAAAATTTGGCCATTCTTTAAATTTTTCATCACCCATCCAAAGGAAGTAAAAAAATTTTGATACAGTCCAAACCCTAGGAGTATTTAAATGAGAAAGTTAATTAATTCTAATCTTTGTTTCTCTTTTGCAGAAAGCTTCGGCAGCTACCTTCATGGCAGAAGTAATGGCGAGAAAGACAGATAAACCTGAATTTCGACGCAAATCAAGTGAGGAATTAATGAGATGCTCTGACAGCTTATCGAAAGATAAAGAAAAGAGATGTCGAGAAATCAGTGACTCATCCAAATTTTTCAGATCTGGCTACGAATTTAGGTTTTAAGGAATTTACCGGTGGATACATTGCAGGGAAAATTTATGGCAAAAGTAATGGTGGATAGAGAATCTTGGCTCAAACCAAACAAAGATAGTTGTGCGAAGATAGAAGGCCTCATAAGTCAATGACTCATCCAGATTTTGCAGAGGAGTTAATGAGATGCTCTGATGGCTTATCAAAATAAGAACATACATTTGCATGTGGGTGTCCATTTGATAAGGATCAAACCAAATCTTATCTTCTCCATTCATGGCAAGATCCACGCGAAGATTTTCAGAGTAATTAGGGCTTATCAAAACTCTATATAAAAATGCTTTATATTGTAAAACCTCGATGGTGGGATTTTTATGATAAGATCTAGAGATTTGGAAGAAGATATTTTGAAAATATCAGGGTCTGTCCTGAGTCTATATATACTTCTCTTGAATGTAAAGTAAGAATACGAAAACTTGGAATAAAAAATACTTGAACAATTTCCTGCAAATCTTGTTTGAATGCTTTGTTTTGGACCTGGGGTTGGTGTGAAATCGTTCTTCTGTGATAGCGTGGCCAGGAGCCTAATATCTTTCAAATTTCGATAAGTGCATCTTCTTCTATTTTTGTCTCACTAAATTTCTATTTATTTTGGTTGCAAATTTGTGTTATCAAGATTGAATATGCTACTAGGCTTCATTCTGTTTGTTATATGCTAAGGAAAGTTAGAAATTTAAGGTTCTGGTTTGTCCTGATTGCTTTGTCCTCACTGTGCGAGCTAGACTGCTTGTGAGAGATATCAGTTAACATCGACTTCCCTTTTATTTATGATTTTATTTCAAATCTATGTTATCTCCGTCTTATGCTCTTAGTAGAAGGTGATCTTAGAAAGCTGGACATCTTCCTCTTTGATTGGTTCCATTGTGAAGTTTAACAGTGTAATTGAAATTGATAGTTTTGATTTTGCAACTAACTTAGATAAGCTTATCTTTTCTACCCTACCCTACTCTCTCTGTTGTACTGTTAAATGATCCATTTTTATTTTCTTTTAAATTTGTCTTTTATTTAATCTCCTAAAACATAAAGAGCTATATCAAATAACTCATCGTAAATCCTATAGTCAACAAAGATAACAACTTCTAAACATTATTGAACGAAGGTCAAGCCCATTGTAAGGTAACAGATAGTCCACTTGAAACTATTCTAGAAGCAAAAAATAGTGAATAGACATTCGACCCAACTTTGTAACTCACACCTTGGATAACCAACAAGATCCTAAAGTGAGTGGGATTTATCCCGTATAAGTGTTATTGGTATTTTATGCTCATTCTTCATGGGGTGTGTATAAAATCCAAACCAACATTACTCATTTTTCCTCTTTGAGAAATCCTTATACTCCTTCTTACTGGAATTTTCTCTCATGGTTCTCTTCTCCCATGGCTTCGCGTACTAGTGTTCGTCATAAAAATCACCTCTAATTGTTAGTCAAATTTGACCCGTTTTAACAAAAATACAAAATTCGATAAGGCAACGGTGTCAAATGTAACATAGTGGTGGAGTATTCCTAATGGGGAGGTGTTTTCCAAAGGTCATAATGATCCCTAGACAAATCTTTGTTCCAACTACCAAATCGAACAATCTTCCAGTTACCCAAACTACCCTTGTATGAACTATCAATCTCTTGTACGATATTTAACACATACACTGTACGATCTCAGATCATACAGTGAACAAGATGGTATGAGCTTGCACTCAGAAAAACTGACAGATGTTGTTTTGGAGCTGTCGTACATAGTTTTGTAATCATTCAAGCCAATTACCAAAATTGCCAAATTAGGTAAGTTTCTATCAATCGCATGTTTTACCAAATTGGGTAATAACTTTGTGTATGATTTGTATGATGTACGATGTATGATCTGTACAATCCAAAATTACAAAAAGGTAGTAATTGTAATGATATTCTACTTCAATCTCTCTCTGGGATGTTTTGTATAGGTTTTAAGAGCCTAACAAGATGGTTCCATTCATAGGCAAAACTCCCAATCTGGGTTAGTGAGAGATTCCATTTAAGAAATTACGTCCATAAATAATACAGTCAGTCTCAGTACATCCTTTTCCATATTCTCATGCTTCTAGATCATTTCCCATGATTCCACCAGTAACAATATTCTCACAAAGCTGCAACAAGGCCTAGAACTAACAAATAACAATAAGAAAGGAAATTCATTCACACACCAATAATCCACAATGCATCAACCATACACAACAGGACCGTACACTATCATCTACAATATCTGTTATTATAATTAATGGTTATAAACTCAATTACAATGTGGAAACTCTATCAATATCATAGCAATAACTCAAAAATATTACTATCTCTATACTCTAGCAACTAAGAACCAATAAGCTAGTAGCCAAACCTACAGATTCAAAAATGGGGCCTTATATAACATTTTCCAGGCCATTCCAAATCGGTTCCTAAGACAATATTTTATTCACAACTGCCCAATTATAACTGAATATAATATTATGGCATTTTCCTAAGTTTACACCTTAGGTTAGCAAATCCATGCGACCTTTCATCCTGAAATTACATTTCCTTTGCATCTCTTTGAATTTCGATATGCCCTGTATGATTTGCCACTGCTCTGAATGGTTTGCCACTTCAGTTGTATGGTATCCTGCATGATTTGCTCCAATTGTACGATTTCACAAAAACTAGAGCAAATCATCCCCAAAACTTAGCAAATCACTTCTTTTTCTAGGAGGTGGATTTGCTGCCTATAGATGAGAGCCATTATTCAGGTGGAATATTTGTGGGATGTAGTAATTGGCACTTCACAATGCCCTAAAATAGTAGGAATAGATCAAGAAGCTTGGGATAAGAATGACAAAAGAGGTCTAATGTTTCTCCTACTTGCTACGACAGATGAGGTTCAACCTCATATCTATGATGCCAAAACCAGTAAGATAGCTTGGGATTCTTTGATTACTATTTATGAAGGAAAGAATTAGTCCATTATTCTACATATTCAAACTCAATTACGCACCCTCAGTATGAATTCTAGAGAGACATTTGATCTATTCCTGTGCAGAGTGGCAGATCTAAAAGTCAAGTTGAATGTAATGGGAAAACCAATGGATGATGATATCTTGAACTCTATCATCTTATGAGCATTTCCAGACTCCTATAAGATGTTGGTCACTTCCCTCAATATTTTTGGTAGACAAGTATCACTTTTGGAATTGGTAAATTTGATCCAGACTGAGGAGGCAAATCAATTTTAGAAATATGAGTTGTCGGATAATGCTCTTTCCACCCAACAAAGGAGCAAGAACCCAGGCCAATTTTAAAAAGGGGGTTCTTCCTCCAAGGGAAAAGGGAAACAAAATAAAAATTAGTAGAAGGATAAATATTGCAATATTTACAATATGAATAACCATGACACCAATAGGTGCTGGTTCAAGAACAAGCAACAAAATTATCAATCTCATAAGAAGAAAGGGAAAGAGAAACAACAATATACAAAGAAACATAAGCAAACTAAGGGACATGTTGCTTATGCTAATTACAACTCAGACTCAGATCACTCTGGTCCCAATTCAAATTCTAACTTTAAAAGAGCACACAAGGTGCTCATGACTCATACTTCATCTTCTCATATAGATGTTGTATGGTATATTGATTCAGGTGCTAGTAAGTATATGACTGGAGATAAATCTTGGTTTGAACATTTGAGGAGAAAGAGGGGAAGCCAATTACCATTGTTGACGATCAATTCTATCAAGTAAAGGGTGAGGGTAATTTTTTGTCACTCTTCTAGATAGAATATGTTATATTGAGAATGTTCTCTATGTCCCTAGACTAGCCAATAATTTGTTGTCTATTCCTCAAATGTTGGATAGGAAAATGGATGTTGTGTTTCGAGTTGTAAAAGGCAAGAAAAAATGTTTTATAACCCACAATGGTAAACATATTGCAACAGGTTCCTACAAGCATGGCTTGTTCATTCTAGATGCTCTTTCAATACCTCATGTTGCTCTGGATGCACCTACAAAGGTGGCTACTTCTCTCTAGCATAGAAGATATGGGCATCTCAGTTCAGGATATTTGCTTGAATTGAGCAAATATGAAATGGTGAGAGGCCTTTATTCTCTCTCCTCCATCCTACTAGTTTGCTTGGATTGCTTAGCAGGGAAGAAACATCGGGTACCTTTTGAATCCAGTTATTCCAGAGCTAAGGAAATTTTAGAGTTGGTGCACACCAATTTTTGCGGTCCTATACCAAACAGTTATGGTGGAAATAAGTACTTTCATTTTTTCATTGATGATCACTCCAAAAAAATATGGGTCTTCTTCCTCTAATTGAAATCATAGGTATTTTCATACTTTCGATAATTCAAGAAACTTGTTGAAAAAGAGTTTGTCTACCTCATCAAATCCCTTCACTCAGATTGAGGGAGGAATATACTTTCAAGGAATTTTTAGCATATATGAAAGAAAATGGGATAAATCAACAACTAACAACAGCTTATACACCACAGCAAAATGGTGTTGCTGAGAGAATAAATCACTCCATTATGGAAATGGTCTGATGTATGATAAAAGTAGCACATCTTGAAGATCAGTTTTGGGTAGAATCAATAAATACAGCTTCATACCTCTTAAATGGAGCACCCACAAGATCTCTACAAGGCAAACCTCCACAAGAATCATGGAGTGGAAAGAAACCCTCCATTTCTCATCTATGAGTATTTGGCTGTAAAGCCTTCATGCATATTCCAAAATAGAAATGGAAGAAGTTATATGAGAAAACCTTGAAATGTATCTTTCTTGGTTAAGATGAGCATTCAAAAGGATATCGCTTGATTTATCCTATAACCAATAAAACACATATAAGCAGAGATGTCGTATTTGATGAAGCTTTCACATCAAAGAAAACCTCTTCAGCAGTATATCATGAAGATGATGAGCCTAAGCAAGAGGTTTCACCCCCTCAAAAAAATATTTCCAAATGGTATACCAGCACTTTGAGAGATTCTAAATTAACCTCATTTCTAGATATGACTCTAGATCGGCAATGTACGCACAGTATCACTCAACAGATGAGGTCATAAGCACCATATTTAGAAGTTGATGAACTTTATCACCAATTTTATGAACTATCCGTAGATGCAACATAAGATAGAGAAATGGATATAGAGAATTAAAGGGTTTATCTAATAGCGTTGGATGAAAATGAACCCACAACTGCTCAATAAGCTCTCAGTAAGCCTCAATGGAAGACTGCTATGGAGGCAAAGCATACATCTCATGCAAAATCACACTTGAAAACTAGTAAATTTGCCTTCAAGAAAGAAACCCATTGGTTGTAAGTGGGTATTCAAAGTAAAGTATAAGGTAGATGGTACAATTGATAAGCACAAAGACCACCTGGTTGCAAAGGGCTATGCTCATAAATAAGGCATAGATTATGAAGAGACATTCACTCCTACTGCAAAAATGATTACCATCCAAACATTATGTGCTATGGCAGCTCATTTTGGGTGGAATTTACATCAAATGGATGTAAAAAGTGCCTTTCTAAATGGTGATCTACAAGAAGTATACACGACTCAACCTGAATGATTTGTTGTGATAGGGCAAGAATAGAAAGTTTGTAGGTTAATCAAATCCTTGTATGGACTAAAACAAGATCCTCAAGATTGGTACATAAAAATTGATAGTCACCTATTACAACATGGATTCTAGTGAAGTCCTTTAGATGTGAATATCTATATAAAGAACAATGGTTCTGACATAGTGATTATGGTACTATATGTTAATGATTTGATCATAACAAGTAGTTCAAAAAGTATGGTTGATATAGTGAAAAGTGATCTCAAATCATATTTTGAAATGACAGATCTAGGACTTCTCCACTACTGTCTTGGTTTAGAAGTAACTCAAAAAAAGCATCAAATCAAAGTTACACAGAAGAAATATGCCAAGACTTTGATTAAGAAATATCGCATGGATTACTATAAGTCAAAGGCTACTATCATGGAAGTAGGACTTAAGTTTTCAAGATATGATCAATCTCCATAGGTAGATGGCACTCTCTATCGTCAACTAATCGGAAGTCTATTATACCTAACCAATACCAGGTCTGATCTCAGTTTTGTTATGGGTTATCTTTCACGATTCATGCAGGAACCCAAAGTAAGTCATTGGAAAGCAATAAAAAGAGTTCTACATTATGTTCATGGTATATCATATTATGGCTTGGAGTACAAAAATAATAACAAGTTCTATTTACAAGGATACACAGACTCAGACTATGCTGGATCTATTGATGATAGGAAATCAATGTTTGAATACATCTTTCATCTTGGATCTAGTCTTGTCTCTTGGAATAGCAAGAAGTAGCAAGTGGTTGCTATTTCTTCTACAGAAGCAGAATATCATGTAGCTAGTGGAGCATTCTATGAGATAATGTGGCTACATCACATCCTTACAAATATGGGTCTTCCAAAGAATATTCCACTACATTTGTTTTACGATAATCAAGGAGTTTTGAACCTTTTCAAGAATCCAAATTTTCATGATCGTACCAAACATATTAACATGCATTGTCATTTCATTCAATATGAAGTTCCAAAGAACAATATATAGCTCCAATTTATTCCCACTGTTGTGCAAGTTATAGATATCTTCACCAAGGCACTTGCACGGGTCAAATTTGAAATATTTTGCAATACTTTTGGTATTTGCCAATAATATAATAAGGGGGGATTTTAGCATATAATAAGGTTGCATTTATTACATTAATGAATAAGAGGCAAAATAGCACATAGCACTCTCCAAGTTAGTTTGGTTGGTTATGAAACCAACCATGCGGTTCATCAACCAAACCCCTCTATGTATTTAATCACATGCATATCAATTGAATCGATTGCTTCACATTTCAATTCATTTTAAACTTCTTCAGCTAGTTCTATCATACAACGGCTTATGCAAGCCTCCTAATACTATTTCCATTTTTTAGTGTTTCATGAGTGATCTTGCAAAAATAGGAATTCTTGATATCATTGGACAAGAGGCAGAAAAGGCTAAATCAATCATCGGTCTAGATAAGTGCTCTTTTATTCTATTGGTTGAAAGATATAGTTTTATTGTTGATTCTTAGGTATCTAAAAGGAAAAAGCATCTAGCTTGCATCTAGAAATAATTTTTGTGCAATTTTTCTACGTATACTTCTACTTTAAAGGTTTTATGAAATAAACCCTAGGTTGGTGAGCATTCAAAATAAAGAATCATTCCAGGATAGCTCTTATATGCCTACATTCTTTTTTTAGCTATCTTATTCTATTTTCTGCATTGTCCTTTATCTTTTCTAGCTTAGATATAGAAATATCAAACTTAGGTGTTTGTCTTGGAACTAAATACATAAAATACTCTTTAATATCCAAAGGAATTGGAGCGAGTCCTTAAACCATTCCTAGTGAACCCCTCCCCCTAGCACCGAGTGTAGAGAACAACATACCCCTATGGTTCACCCCACAAAATGGTTCCCTCCTTGTGGATCTAGCCCCTTTGTTTGGGAATTATATGCAGTAGGGCAATTTTCCCCCTTTACATATTTGGTGAACCTAACATGAACACCTCCTTTTATTTATAAACACTAAGCAAGATCATAATTTCTATTTGAATAATATTTAAGTAGTTAAAAAATTGTTTGTTAGTGTTTTCCCCTATTTTTGTTTCACTACTTCTAATGGCTCCTTTCCTTAGAAGTTAGAGGAAACAATTAGAATTTGATTATGTTCCTTTGAAAAATGATCATATTGATAGGAAAAACCCTAATGTATATCTAGAAGAGCAATAAGAGGTAGACATGGAAACTGCAACCAATTTTGATCCTTTTATTGGACCTAATGGGAGTTATTTTTTCCATCATTTGATCACATTTGGGAATTCATGAAAGCTCATAAGGAAAATCTATTGTAATATGTGGAACGAGAAGATCATCTTGAAAAAGAGGGTGCTACTCCTTCTCCTCCCAATAGATACCCTTTGCTTCATCATGATATTACTACATCTTAATCTTTGCATCAAAGCAATCTTAATGACAAAGTGACTTGTGCCAATACTAATACCACCAATGTTGTAGGGAATCTGCAAGTCCCCCTAACTAGTAGTGGCCCAAAAATTTATCCTCAATTTCCTCCTGTATCCTCTAACATAAACACTATTGCTTCTGTTCCACCAAATGTTAGTTATCCTCAAAATTCTAGATACAACCAAGGTATCCTAAGTTTGAATCCAACATCAGAGTTTCAACATGCATACATTCCTCCTTTAGGAAGTCTAGGAAACACACATGGTAATTCAGAAATGCAAAAATTGACAAGTGTTGTAAATCAATTGGTTTCAAGAATGGATATGATTCAACCATCATGGTTTACATACAGCTATAAGAAAATGTGTAGTCATCCATTGGATCCCATTGTTGCTGCTAGACCTTATCCTAAGCATTTTTCTATGCCAGTATTACCAATATATAAAGGGACTAAAGATCCAATAGAGCACCTGAGAGGGTTTAGAATAGCTTGTCATGATCTTATTTATGATGATATGCTTTTATTGAAAACATTTCCAAAGAGTCTTGTTGGAGTGGCATTAGAATGGTATTATTAGTTACCCAACTATTCTTTAAAAAGCTTTGAGAAAATTGCAGAGATGTTTATTCATCAGTTTAGTGCTTATATTGAAAAGGAAGTAAAAATGAGAGATTTATATGATTCAAAGAAAAATAAAAAGGAAAATTTTTAGAATTTTTAGCTCGTTGGAGGAGTTTAGTTGGCCGATTAAGACAACCTTTGTCTCAAAAATATATGCTTGATATATTTATAGGAAACTTACAAGAATAGTTATCTTATGCTTTAGAAACTACTACTGTCACATATTTAGACCAAAAATTTGAGTTAGCAAGAAAAGTGGAACAAGATCTCATCAGGAGAGGTCAACTCAAGGTTAAAGAAGATAAGTCAATTAAGTCTCAACCTAAGAAAAAATATATAGGAGGTAATAGTGATAGTAGGTCTGTTAATAATGTCAATAATAGCATACAAAATATTGTGCTTCAGAAACCTCCTCAAAGGAATTTCAAAAGACTTAATATCCCTATGGAAGAAGTTTTAAAACAACTGCTAGATGCTAAAGCAATAGAATTACCTCCAGTAAGATAGCTAGATACTACAACTCATTAGTATAAAGTAGGGCAATATTATACTTATCATAGAGTAGAAGGACATTAGATGAACACTTGTAAGAAATTTAAGCATGTGGTTCAATATTTAATTGATGTGGGACGCATTGATTTAGAAAATATCCAATCAACGAGTAGTCAAAATCCTACTCAACAAGATCCAACAACAAATCAAGATATGGGAATATTTAAGGATCCTTTGCCTAAGCATGAGCAACAAGCAACCAATAAGGTGGTTCATCAAGATTATTCCCTATGCCATAGCAATATGTTTGGTATGGTGGGGGTAACCATAAAAAAATAGGCTCAAAATCAGCAAGGACACAATTTGGTATCTCATCCTAGTATATTTTCAAAGAAAAACCAGAGAAAAGATTCAGTTACAAGGATTCCACCTATAGTATGTTGGCAATTTTGGGTTTGAGATCCTAGCTTCTTGTCTATGAGTTTTCATTGATGTCAAAAGGAACTGGCATTAATGTCAAGAGGATTTATTGGCTTCAAAGGTTGAAGATTCCAAAGAATCTTTTCTAGAATATTTCAGAGAGATTCCATGTGGCAGATGAAAAGGTTTTTATCAAAACCATGGTAGGTTTAAGGGTTTTTATTAAAACCAAGTGGATGCATTAAGGGTTTTTCTCAAGACCACTCTCAACTTAATGCAAAGGCTAGAGACACTTATTAATTAAATAACTTAATTAAGAAAACCTTTTTAAGTTTTTTTAATTAATTATTTATTTGATTTAGTGATTAAATTATTTTAATAATTTAATGGGTTCTCCACCTAAGGTCTAAGGTCTAAAAGACCTTTGATTATTTTTTAAATAATAAAAAGGGTTTCATAAACCCTAAATTTGTTTCGAAGGTGCCAAAGTAATATTAATTCAAAAATTTTGAATTATCCTCCCGTCGACGTCGTGCATAGCATGGAATTTTGGCTATATAAGCCATAACCTATAGTCCAAAGCAATGGGGTAAAAGAAATTTGAATTGTGCAAAAGTTGGGAAGTAAAAGCTACGACTATCATTTTTTTTGCCACGTTTATCCACAGCCAAACGGTTAAGGAGAAGGAGACTCTTGCTAGCCTTCAAGCTAGCGTCATTGGCCTAGTGGCAATGACTGTTCTACGAAGGTGCTTGAAGGGAGGTCAAGCGTTCGACTCCCACCGTGGAGTGTGAGAAGAGTTTTTGCACTCCGATTTTTTCGGAGGCACTGTTGACCCACAATTTTTGAAAGCATTTTTTTGGTAAGGTTTTTTAAATAAAATTTGCATTTTGTTAAAGAAGTGGTTGGGCAAATTTATTTAAAATTATTTTTAAGGTTAAATGCTTCTTTGGAGATATAAGTTTGATAGTGTGTGGTTGAGATTTTTGGCTTGATTGTTGAGTGAGATTTGCTTAGAAGCTATTATTACTTTGGCATGGTTTAATTAATTTGGATAAATAAGGTGTAAAAGGATATATTGTTTGTATGTTCTATATTTTTTGGTAGTTGACTTCTAAGGATTGGAGTCATAAGGTGTTTTATGGAATAAATATTTTTGTGGTTACTTTTATGATCTAACCCTAACTTGGTGGCAAAGTTGAGGGTGGTGTTGGTAATTGGTTGAAGAACTATTATCTTCTTCCTCAAACAAAGGTATGGGCAACTTCTTCCATGTATATTTTTGATGGTGTATTTTTTGAAATTAAGTTTGGAGTGAAAAGGTTGTCTACTAGGTATTCTTGTTGGTGTAAATCCCATTTTCTAGATATTGAAGATTGTTTATGCATTAAAATCATTGATGAGTTTTTGGGTGAATGCATAATTTTGGTTGAGGAAGAGGAAGCATTTTTGCACTAGGGTTTATGTTAGTAAGTCTTGCTACTTGCATTGAGATGGTGAAACCCTTAGTTGGCTATTTTGAGATTGATGGTTGAGTTGCTTCCATAGAGGTTGTTTTGATCAAGTTAATGCTTTACTTGATACATGATTTGGGCTTACTTCATTGAGATTGATTTGAGCAAGTTATTCTTTGCATTGGTGATTTATGTTGGTGGCTATTTTGTTCAAATATATTTGGAGGGAAAAGGATGTCTACTAGTTTCCTTTTCATGTAGTGATTGGTTGAATGCTTCAAGGTTAATGTTGAGTTGAATGATGTTGGTTAAACCTTGTTTATAAGCATTGTTGTTAAAGCCCTAATTGGTTGAGAAAATATATTGGTTGTGGAAAGAACATGAGTATCATTGTTATATGAGATATTGCATGGTTGGAAATTGTTGGGTTGTGTTTCATGTTCTTGAGAAAAGCATACTACATCTATCTTATTCTTTTGAGATTGAGATTGAGTTGAGATTGAGATTGGGAGTTAAGTATAGAACATATTGAGTCTCTAACAATTCTCTTTATGTTTCTATGAGATTTGAGATTGATATTGGGAGTTAATTATAGAACATATTGAGTCTCTAAAAATTCTCTTTATGCTTCTATGAGGTTGATGAATCATATTGTGTCTCTAACAATTCTCTTTGTGGGTTCATGCTAAGCAAGTTTTTCTTGATGAACTTGTGAGCTGATTTGGACAGGTTCTAGTGAGGACTTGTGAGCTGATTTGGACAAGTTCTAGGGAGGACTTGTGAGTTGATTTGGACAGGTCCTAGCAGAGGACTTGAGGACAGAGTTGAAGTGGTTCTTTGAGAAGAACCTGAGGACATTTTTGACAAGTCTTTGAGAAGGCTTGTGTGCAGCAGAGATTGATTTGTTCAAGCTTTATGAGTTGAGCTTGGGACAGATTTGATAGAGTGAGGAAGACTTGTTCTGGACTGATTGACTGTGTTTAGTACAGGTTGATGAGTTTATATGGATGTGATTAGTGAGGACAAAGGTCTCTTGAGGCTGAGCATTAAGGACAGGAGGTCTTCTATGGAAAGGAGTTCCACGTGCTAGCAGAATAAGAGGTAGGTGATATTTTGAAGTATCATTTCTAGAGCTAAGGGGAAGGATTCTCCTTTGGGCAGGAGGCTCATAAATTTGTGAGGAGGGGAAGGATTCTCCTTTGGGCAGGAGGCTCATAAATTCATGATGAGGGGAAGGATTCTCCTTTGGGTAGGAGGCTCATAAATTCGTGAGGAGGGGAAGGATTCTCCTTTGGGCAGAGGCTCATAAATACTTGAGGAGGGGAAGGATTCTCCTTTGGGAAAAGGCTCATAAATACTTGAGTAGGGGAAGGTTTCTCCTTTAGGCTGAGGCTCATAAAAATTGTAATTGGGAAGGATTCCAAAAGAACTTTGAGAAAGCTTTTTAGAGAAAAGTTTTTTGGATGTAGCCCATGTTGGGTGAACCACATTAAAATTTGTCTCTCATTATGTGTTGCTTTATGCATTGCTTTGATATTGCTATTGGTTCTTTGTTTTGCGAAGTTGAAGTTAAATAGAGAAAGTAAAAATAGGTCTTATACTGTTCACCCCCCCTCTTAGTATAAGCTTGTGTTCTTCAATTGGTATCAGAGTGGGTTCCTTTGGAAAGTTTAACAGCTTGAAGGAAAAGATTGTAAAGAACACAATGGAATCTACAAGTGGTAATGCAACACCTATTCTTGATGGGGCATATTTTGGGCTTTGGAGTGCTAGGATGAAGGTTCATCTTATGGTTCTTGGAAATGAAGTTTGGGAAGTGATTGAGGATGAGTATACCATTCCTGAGCATGGTCCTTCTACTAAGGAAGAGAGGATCCTACATCATAGCAATTCAAAGGCAATGAATGCAATCCTGAAGGGTTTACAAAAGGCATATCTTACCAAGGTGATTCACTGCAAGACAACTAGTGAAATTGTTAGGATCTCATCCTAACCCTTAATGTAATAACTCCCCTTTTGTAATAATTCCTAGTGAACGTGGGTAGTACCCATGATTAATATTTTGTAATGTTCTAAGTTTTAGCTTAGGTAGTGCCTATGACAAATGGCACCCTTTTTATGTAACACATGGTAGATAGGTGGCATTGTGCATGTAATTCGTGTGGCATTGTGCATGTAATTCGAGTGGCATTGTGCATGTAATTCAAAGTGGCACTATGCATGTAATTCGGGTGGCATTATGCATGTAATCCAGATGGCATTTTGCATGTAAGCCAACCTTGGAAGGAAACTCCTTAAATACCCGAAAAGGCAACAATGTAACCATATTTTGCAAAATTAATGAAGTATTGAAGGAGGTTGCCCCCTCGAAGAGGCCTGCGATTCTGTCTTATTGTGAGATTGTTCTTTATGCAAATTTTTGTTATATTATTGTGATGTTAGAGAGTAACATAGAAATTTACATGCGGCGCCACTAATAGGGTCACTCATGTCGTAGAGGTCAACACGATCGGTGCAGAATTCACGATCTTCGTAGTCGAACAGAATCGTCATATCAGCCACCGCAAAATACATATAATCTTGAGTGTGAAACACGACCAGTTTTAGATAGTGCTCCAGTACCCAACTTTTGCTCAGTAGCTCAGAATCAGAATCTATAAACACCATTAGACTCAGCAAAACAGGAGATAAAAAAAAAAGGTCTGGGGTGCCAAAAAGTAGTGTTGAGAGATATAGCTCATTGTGACCACCTCCTCCTGCTAATCATTTTGATATATATAACCCAAGCACTTTTTTGGGCACTTACTAAAAATAGTAAGTCAAAAAAATTCAATTCTATTTTTAGTAACTGGTCACAAAAGGTCAAAAAATGACCCAGGGTACCCGTGGACACCAGAAAGAACTAGAACACTTGGAGTCCCTAACAAAAGCCATTGATAACTTGAACTCAACTTTTCAATCCATAAGGGAAGAAGTCCAAGGTCTTCGCCTAGAGCATGAGGCCACTAGCAATCGCTTAGAAGAAGCATTGACTGAAGTGGACAGCAAACTGAGAAGAGAACCACCCAAATCAGAATACCAAGCTGAGAGTTCTACAAGGAATCATGACCATGATACACCCTTTAGAATGCCCAAGTTGGACTTTCCAAAATTCAATGGGAAGGATGTTGATGGGTGGCTATGTCGGGTTGACCAATTCTTTTGACTTCATAATGTACCAGTATTTCATCGAGTCCAGATGGCTTCCTTTAACTTGGAATCTGAGGCTCTACACTGGTTTCAATGGTTGCATCTTACCTACCCAAATCTCTCTTGGGAGGATTTTGAATCCCAAATACTCACTCGATTTGGTCCTAGTGAGTTTGAGGACTTCATAGGAGCCTTATCCAAACTACAACAAACAGGGTCAGTTCGAGAGTACCAAGCTCAATTTGAAAAATTGGCCAATCGAACAAGACAATTGAGTGAAGGGTTCTTCCAGAGTTGTTATATCAGTGGGTTGAAGATGGAACTCCAAGCAGAAGTCAAAATGTTGAAACCATGAACTATGATGGAAGCTACAAGTTTGGCCTGTCTGGCCGAATCTAAACTCTCTGCCCAAAGACACCCATCAAAGTTTCTACAAAATAGACCTTCATTTCCTCCTAGAGCCCAAAACCCAGTTGATAATAAACTTGCTACACCAAAGCGCCTCACCACCGAAGAGATGGATGCACGTCGTGCCCAAGGATTATGCTATAATTGTGATGAAAAGTTTTTCAAAGGGCATAAGTGTGCACACAAAAAAATGTTCCTGATCGATGTTGAAGAACCTGATACCTCTGATGAGAGTGATAAGGATGAGGACCCTCCATAAACACCTCCTCCACAAGAAGAAGTGAAACAGAATCCGAAACAACAATTACGACCCATGCCCTTGCGGCATTACTACCCCTCAAACTATGAAGGTTACAGGATTTTTCAAGGGCCAACGTCTTTCCATCCTTTTGGACTCGAGAAACACACACAACTTTATTGACCCTAGAGTTGCTCAGCAGGCAAATTGCTATATCCACACTTGTAACTCCTTTGAGGTCATGGTAGCCAACCGGGGAACCTTACCTTGTAAGGGAAAGTGTCGCAATGTTAAAATCCAGATAGGGGACTATGCACTCAAGCAAGACATGTTTGCCCTCCAGTTGGGTGGATGTGATATTGTTTTGGGATCTCAATGGTTGAGTACATTGGGCACTATCAGTTGGAACTTTGCTAAAATTTGGATGCAGTTCTCCCAGAACGGCCAAACACACATCATCAAGGGCTCCCCAGCAGAACACCTCAAATTATCAATTCAAACGGCATGGAGAAATTGCTAAAGAAATCATCACATGGGGTCATTACACAACTATTCTCCATCCAACCATCCACATCCCCAATGGGTGAAATTCCACCAGACATGCAACAGGTTCTCCACAAACATGAGGCCATATTTTTAGAACCAATCACACTACCACCGCATCGCTCTCATGACCATGCCATTCCATTATTACCAGATAGTACACCTCCCAATATTTGACCGTATAGATACCCCCATGCCATGCAGTCAGAGATGGAGAAGATGATACAGGAATTACTCAAGGCGGGTGTCATTCGGCCTAGTACTAGTCCCTACTCGCACCCGCCTTATCGGTCCTCAAGAAGGATGGCTCTTGGCGATTGTGTATTGACTACCGAGAGCTCAACAAGATAACGATCAAGGATAAATTTCCTATCCCTGTGGTTGATGAATTACTAGATGAATTACATGGGACCATGTACTTCACCAAGCTAGACCTTCGCTCTGGGTACCATCAGATCCGGCTTAGGGATGAAGATATTCCTAAAACTGCTCGCACTCATGAAGGTCATTATGAATTCTTGGTAATGCCATTTGGTCTCACAAATGCTCCTTCCACATTCCAAAGCCTGATGAACAACATCTTTCGCCCCTTCTTGCGGAAGTTCATCCTTGTGTTCTTCTATGACATCTTGATTTACAGTCACACATGAAGAGCATCTCAATCATGTAGATCAAACTCTCCAACTACTAGCTGACCATAAATTGTTTGCAAAAAGGTCCAAGTGCTCCTTTGGTTTTACTAAAGTAGAATATCTGGGACACATTGTCTCAAAGGATGGTGTCAAGGTTGACCCTAAGAAGATCCAAGCAGTCCAAGAATGGCCAAAACCTCGCACACTCAAGGGAATTCGAGGATTTTTACGGCTTACAGGATATTATCGTAAATTTGTCTGCAATTATGGAAATATAGCCG
Organism: Wollemia nobilis; assembly: GCA_028583015.1. Taxonomy (NCBI): domain Eukaryota; kingdom Viridiplantae; phylum Streptophyta; class Pinopsida; order Araucariales; family Araucariaceae; genus Wollemia; species Wollemia nobilis. The sequence goes on along the minus strand of JAQPPZ010002969.1, from coordinate 9,811,551 downwards.
CCCCCCTCACCTCCATGTTGAAGAAGGATTATTTTATGTGGACAAGGCCGGCTGAGCAAGCATTCCTGGACCTCAAACATGCCATGACCACCACTCCAGTTTTAGCCATGCCAGACTTCTCAAAAAAAAAATTCATTGAAAGTGACGCTTCTGGTCGTGGTATTGGGGTAGTATTGATGCAAGAAGGATGCCCTTTGGATTTTACCAGCAAAGCCCTATCTGATCACAATCTGGGAAAATCCACATATGCTAAGGAAATGTTGGCAATATTGCATGCAGTCCTACATTGGCGGCCTTACCTCATTGGGCACCATTTCTCCATCAAAACTGACCACCAGAGCCTTAAATACTTTCTAGAACAACAATTTGCCACTCCCGAGCAACAAAAGTGGGTATCAAAACTCATGGGCTATGATTATGACATCACGTACAAAAAAGGGAAGGAAAATCTTGTGGCAGATGCTCTCTCTCGCCAATTTGAGGCCCTTAGTATGTCGTGTGCCATCTCTCGCACCATTGCCCCAATGGATTGAGCCCTTACGTCGCAAATACTTCAGGATGCAGATTTGAAAGACCTGGTTGCTTCACTTAGGGATGATCCAGAGTCTACACCATGATATAGTTGGGATGGCCAAGATCTACGTTACCATCAACGCCTGGTTCTTCCTCCTAAGTCCCCACTTCGAGAACTCCTCATGAAGGAATCACATGCTACTCCATCTACTGGCCATTCAGGGTTCCTAAAAACTTATGAGTGACTCAAGCGCACCTTCTTTTGGAAAGGCATGAAATAGGACATTCGCTCTTTTGTAGTGGATTGTGACACTTGTCAACGGATGAAAGGAGAAACAGTGCGCTCCCCAGGCACTCTTCAACCATTGCCGATACCAGATCAGGTGTGGACTGACATCTCCATGGACTTCATAGAAGGGCTACCTAAATCTGGAGGCAAGTCTAGTTATTTTTGTGGTAGTGGACCGCCTTTCAAAGTATGCTCACTTTTGTGCCCTAACCCATCCTTACACAACATCCACTATTGCCCAAATTTTTCTTGACTCCATATTTCACCTTCATGGCATGCCCGCCTCCATTGTATCTGATCGTGATCCCACCTTTACTAGCAATTTTTGGCAAGAGTTGTTTAAGTTGCAGGGGACTCAACTCAAAATGAGTTCAGCCTACCATCCGCAAATGGATGGTCAAACAGAGGTTGTTAATAAATGCTTGGAAACCTACCTTCACTGCTTTGCCTCCGATCATCCTACTCATTGGGAAAAATGGCTTTCTTTGGCTGAATGGTGGTACAACACTTCCTATCATACCACCACCAAACTCACACCATTTGAGGTAGTTTACGGGTGCCCTCCACTCACGCCTTCCTCCTACATTTCGGGCAGCTCCAAGGTCCAGGCCGTCGACAATGCTCTGAGTCAACACACCGAGGTCCTCCGCAAACTCAAGCAAAATTTGAACATGGCCCAGAATCAAATGTGCCAACAAACTGATCAGCATCATTCTGAGCATAGTTTTTATGTGGGTGATATGGTCTTTCTTCACTTGCAGCCATACAAATAATCATCCCTACAACTCTGCAGGTGTCAGAAGCTTGCTCCAAAATTCTATGGTCCTTATCAGGTTCTGCAACGGATTGGTCCAACAGCTTACAAATTGGCTCTTCCCCCCACTTCCAAGATCCACCTTGTTTTTCATGTTTCCCTTCTCAAGAAAGTTGTGGGCACAAAGGTACAGGTTCAATCAACACTCCCTGAATTGGATGAAGAAGGCTCCATCTTACTTGCACCGAGCAGTTCTATATCGTCGAACTCACACTCTGCACAACCGTACCATCACAGAGGTCCTAGTTCAGTGGCGTGGACTTCAACCTGAGGATGCTACATGGGAGTCTCTCCATCAACTCCAGCAACAGTTTCCTCATTTTTAGCTTTGAGGACAAAGCTCCTTTATGGAGAAGGGCATGTTAGGATCTCATCCTAACCCTTAATGTAATAACTCCCCTTTTGTAATAATTCCTAGTGAACGTGGGTAGTACCCATGATTAATATTTTGTAATGTTCTAAGTTTTAGCTTAGGTAGTGCCTATGACAAATGGCACCCTTTTTATGTAACACATGGTAGATAGGTGGCATTGTGCATGTAATTCATGTGGCATTGTGCATGTAATTCGAGTGGCATTATGCATGTAATTCGAGTGGCATTGTGCATGTAATTCAAAGTGGCACTATGCATGTAATTCGGGTGGCATTATGCATGTAATCCAGGTGGCATTTTGCATGTAAGCCAACCTTGGAAGGAAACTCCTTAAATACCCGAAAAGGCACCAATGTAACCATCTTTTGCAAAATTAATGAAGTATTGAAGGAGGTTGCCCCCTTGAAGAGGCCTGCGATTCTGTCTTATTGTGAGATTGTTCTTTATGCAAATTTTTGTTATATTATTGTGATGTTATGTGAGTTATTTCCAATAAATTGTGTGAGAGTGTGTTATTTGAGTTTATTTTATAGCAGGATCTTAACAGAAATGTGGAAATAGTTGAAGGTGGTTCATACATGTGATGCAAATTTCCAAAATCCAAGTTGAGACACTTCAAAGGTATGTTTGAACAACTCAAGATGAATGATGAAGAAAATATTAGTGACTATATGCTTCGTATGGATGAGATTGTTAACTCTATGAAGGAACTAGGTCTTGAGCTTGCTAAAAATGATATTTGTGATAAGATTTTGAGGTCTCTTCCAAATAGATTTAGTGAAAATATTTTTGCTATTGAGGAATCTAAGGATTTGGATAAGTTGAAAAAGTATGAGCTTCATAGTATACTTGCAGCATTTGAGTTGAGAACTCAAGTGAATGTTGATGTTAAGAAGGAGGCAACTTTCAAGGCTACTAATAAATCCAAGGGTAAAGAGCTTCAAGATAGTGATGAGTCTTCTAGTGATGAAGAGGCATATTACAGCAAGAAGGGCAAGTTCTCAAGAAAGCACAAAGGTATGAAATATGTCAAGTGTTTCAATTGTGGAAAGTTTGGTCATTATGCTACTAAATGTACTGCTACCAAGGATGAAAGTGATGAAGCTAAATATGATTATAAGAGCAAGGATTTTGAAAGGCACAGGCATCAAAGGAAGAATAAATATGAGCAAAGCAATCAAGGAAAGAGGTACTCTCACAAACACAAGAAAATTTTCTACCTAGACAAGGCAAGTAAGTGTTCTAGCAGTGATAGTGAAAGTTCTTCAAGTGATGTTGGAAATGAGATGTTGTTCCTAATAGAAAAAGAAGATGAAAAGAAACATAGATTTGTCCTTATGAAATGTTTTAGATATGGAAATTTTGGACATCTTGAGGATGATTGAACAAATGATGGATAGATTTCTAGTTATACTATGTATGAGGATGCTTCAAATTTTTTTAAGGAAGATCTTTGTATGGCTTTAGAAAAGGGTAGCACCACTAGTGATAAGAAATCTGAAAAAGTCATTGATGTTTCAAAAGATAAACAAATAGAGGAAGTTATAGAGGATGGTGAAGTAGATCTTGAAGCTGAACTTGTTAATGCTCTTAGTACTTTGAAAAAGGAAAGAAAGAAGAATGCTAGACTCAATGATAAATTGGATGAATGTTGTATTGAGAGAGATGAGCTTATAGAAAGTCTTGAATTCTCTATAGCTAAGACACAGAAACTTAAGGATAAGTTAGAGTCTAAGGTTCTAGAGTGTAGAGAGTTGGAACAGAAAGTGGCTTCCTTGAAAGAGGAAACTAAAGAGTACAAGGAGAAGCTTTACAGGTTTGAAGATAGCACCAAAAATGTAAAATCAATCATCAAAGATCAAAGAAGGACAATAGATAAAACAGGTCTTGGTTTTGGTAAGAAACACATGGAACAGGTTGGTGACTCTGCTGGGGAATCTAGTAAGAGATTTTGAAAGGAAGAGATTTATGATGAGGAAAGTACTTCAGAAAAAGTGTCTTTGAGTGATAGATGCACAAAATCAGAAAACAAGAATCAGAAAAAGGGGAGAAAGTTTACAGGACCTAAGAGGTCAAATCAAGGAAAGTTTAATGGCAGATGTTTTGCTTGTCACAAGTTTGGTCACATGGCTTCACATTGCATGACTCAAGTGAGGAAGGTAAATGACAGATTCAGAGGTGGTAATTTCTTTCAAGGGTATTGTTACTCTTGTAAATAGTTTGGGCACAAGGCTGTTTATTGCAAGGATAATAACAGGAACAGGGTTGGTCAAAACAGATGGAGTCAAATAATAGGTATGCCTCAAAGAAATAACATTGTTAGTTTTTATAAGTGCAAAAATGAAGGTCACATAGCTAGATAGTCTAGAGCTAAAATTCCAAGGTACAGGAATAGGAACATGGGTATGAACAGGCACAAGAATCAAGACATGGATAAGAACAGGAATGATAATAAGAATAGCAACAGTGACATGAACAAGAATAGAAATATGGACAAGGAGAACAAGAGAAGACATGGTAAGGCAGCTATAGACACTGATGAAGATCAGTGCCTAATGGGATTTTTACTCCCACCCCAGAATTAATCACCTCAACAAGAGGTGGGAGAGGGACTAAGCTAAGAGGCTCATTCTTAGTCCCAAGCCCCAAAGGTGACCATTTGCCATTGATGACAAAGGGGAAGAGATATGAGTAAGGGGGAGAGCCTCAAGTCAGGGGGAGCTAATTTCTATATAGCAGTTTTGAGTTTCTGTTTTGTTGAGAAGCATGGTTTGCCATCAATGACAAAGGGGGATATTGTTGGCAATTTTGGGTTTGAGATCCTAGCTTCTTGTCTATGAGTTGTCATTGATGTCAAAAGTAACTGGCATTAATGTCAAGAGGATTTATTGGCTTCAAAGGTTGAAGATTCCATAGAATATTTTCTAGAATATTTCGGAGAGATTCCATGTGGCAGATGAAAAGGTTTTTATCAAAACCATGGTAGGTTTAAGGGTTTTTATTAAAACCAGGTGGATGCATTAAGGGTTTTTCTCAAAACCACTCTCAGCTTAATGCAAAGGCTAGAGACACTTATTAATTAAATAACTTAATTAATAAAACCTTTTAAATGTTTTTTAATTAATTATTTATTTGATTTAGTGATTAAATTATTTTAATAATTTAATGGGTTCTCCACCTAAGGTCTAAGGTCTAAAAGACCTTTGATTATTTTTTAAATAATCAAAAGGGTTTCATAAACCCTAAAGTTGTTTCGAAGGTGCCAAAGTAATATTAATTCAAAAAATTTGAATTATCCTCCTGTCAACGTCATGCATAGCATGGAAGTTTGGCTATATAAGCCATAACCTATAGTCCAAAGCAATGGGGTAAAATAAATTCAAATTGCGCAAAAGTTAGGAAGTAAAAGTTATGGCTATCATTTTTTTGCCACGTTTATCTATCGCCAAAGGGTTAAGGAGAAGGAGACTTGTTGTGGCTGATCCACAACACACCCCAAAATTGGGGACCCACCTTTTTTGCATGCTTTCAAAGAAGAAAACAGTGACCCAGATGCTAAAAATCAAAGGAAGAGCAAAATATCACAAAAGGAAGAAGTGTCATGATATCGCGACATGTCGCTCCATCGTGGATAGAAAAGAAAATTTGTCACGATTTTGTGATGTGTTGCTCCATCACGGATAGAAAAGAAAAGTTGTCATGATATCGCGACATGTTGCTCCGTCGCGGCCGAAAAAGAAAAGTTGTCGCGATATCGCGACATGTTGCTCCGTCGCGGCCAAAAATGAAAAAACGTCGCGATATCATGACATGTCAAGCTTTCACGGCCCAGGAAAGCAGGAAGAGGTGTTGATCAAAAATTGTCATGATTTCGCGACATGCTGTGAAATCACGATCAAACCAGTCAAACAAGGCAAGGCACTAAAGTTGTCGCAATATCGCGACATGTCGTGTTTTCGCGACCTGAAGTAGCAAGACATGCCAAAGATGAAAAGCATCGTGATTTCATGATAGAAAGTAGCAAAGGGGTATGAAGCAGAAAAACGTCATGATATCGTGATAGGTCACATTTTTGGGGCTCCAAGCAGCGAAATGGTATGGAAGGAAAATATGTCGTGATTTCACGACATGTCGTGTTTTCGTTGCAAAATACAGCAAGAGCAGCCCGAAATAGAAAAGCATCGTGATTTCATGATAGAAATCCGCAAGACAGTTCCAAATGAAAAACATCACGATTTCGTGACAGGAAGTAGCAAAACAGCTTGAAAGAGAAAAGCGTCATGATTTTGCAACAGAAAGCGTACCAAGTGGTACGGAACAAAAAATTGTCACGATTTCATGACAGAAAGTAGAAGATGGTGCAAAAGAGAAAAGTGTCACGATTTCACGACATGTCTCATTTTCACTGTGCATGATGGCGGACAAGGCTGTTGGCTGAAAAACGTCACGATTTCGTGACATGTCTCATTTTTGCTGTGCAGGCAGAGGAACAGAGTTGCATGTAGAAAAATGTCGCGATATCGCGACATGCTATTTTTTGTCATGATTTACAAGGAGGCAATTACGGAACATGCAGAGAAGCATGGAACACGTGGCATAAAGGTGTAAGGGTTACAGAGGCGTTACAGTTCATCGAGAATATTAAACGTTTAAGACATCGAATAGAAATTCAAAGATAACGATGAGACGGGGGTGAAACGAGCAGCCACTGGAAGACAAAATGAACCGTCGTGGAAGGAGAAGCAATTTGCCAGCAAGTATAAAACGTAGAGGCACAGATTGGTACAGGGGTCGGAAATTGTTCAGAGAATATTGCAGGAATGAAGGCAAGGCCTTGACACTGGGTTTTTCCTGGATATTTTCCTTCCACATGGACTGGTTAGAAATTGTCGTGAGCAGAGTTATAGATTTGAGGGCAATAGGGCCACTCTGGACCTGTTCTAGTTGTTTTCTTCCATTGACTAGTTTGGGAAAACTAGAAACTTCTGTTACTATAAAATGACAAATTTTTAATAGAGAAAATTTTAGAAATTTGCATCTTATGGACAAGAAAGAAGGAGTCATTTTCTGCATGCAAGATTAAATGTCTATTTTTCCTTTTCAGATTTTAGGCTTGTAAATGGAGTTCATGCAAGTTTTTCTTGGTTGCTTCATGCGAACGTTTAAATCTGAAAACCTCATTCAAAACCCTAGGAGCCAACACTTAGCTTATCCGGATTGTGCTTGTTTTGCAGGTCCAATAGGTTAGGTTGCATGCATGAAAACCTCATATCTTTGGTTTTGTCGAAATAGGATAGCATCAGACTGAATGTGTTCTAAGTTTAATCTTCTGTATTTCATTTTTTATTTTTTCTGCTTTTTATATTTTCCAGAAGCTTTAACTTTCAAGACATTAAAATAAACATCTAAAAAATATCAAAATCTAAAAAAAAGCAATGAACAATCACTAAATTTTCATGGTAAAATAAACCAACATTGCCCCTTGTTTACAGTTACTTGCAATCACTAAGGTGTTCCAAGCATTTAAATTGAATATCTTTATTTGAGATTACTAATATACATATGCAAATGCTAATATAGCGGAGACCTTGGAGAATTTGTTTGTCTAACTTCTTTGCAAGAGGGGATTTGGAGCCCAAATCCTAAGGGAGAGTGTACTTTCACAATTGGGTGAAAATACCACTCAATTTTTTTGGCACTAGAAGGAGGGCATAAAAAGGTTTATTTTATCGTGATTTTAGATGCTACAGGTTTATAATTGTTTAAGAGCTTTACATTGCTAAATATTTCAAGTCCATTTGATTAGCATCTTCGGCCTCCTCTAACACCACTCAAAATTTTGGCGCTAGAAGGAGGGCTTGAATTGGTTTATTTCAGTGTGATTTAAATGCTATAGGGATTTAAAATGTGAATATTTCATGCCCTATTGGTTATTATCTTTAGCCCTCTTTTAACAATACAACCTTGTACTGTCAAAAGGAGGACATGAATTGTTATGCACTCTCCTAATGCTTTGATTGTTCATAGAGAAATAATGTGATTTGATTTGATTTTTTTTTTTAAATAATAAATAAATAAATTAAAAAAAAATATTTGTTTTTGAGGTATTAAAGTTATATTATTTAAGATTCACTAATGGCTCTCCAAATATATGTAAATGCTCTTGACCCACTCACTTCCACATATTTGCGAGGGATGCCTCTAATCACATCTTTGTCACAAGCCTATACTCAAGCAATGGCAATTGAACAATAATTGAGTTGTCAAAATTATGGTGTGGGTTTTGGATCACATAATTTTCAATCATTTAATACCTCCTTTACCCACCCAATGATTTATCCACCTCAACCGAGTTCAAGTTTGAATCAATTTTAGAATCAACAATCACTCCTAAGCTTCAATAAATTTCAAAATCCTCAACCTACTATGCAAGATAAACCATATTTCTTAAGTATGAATCAACTTCAAAATACTCATCTTGATTCAAAATATGTTTCTAAAATCAATTTCAATGATTTTCATAATAATATGATTTTAGGCAAGGGAGGAGTACTAGATCCAACTAGTATTGAAACATGTGACAGATTGGGAACCCTTGACTCACCAAAAGATGAATTCTACGAGGATGAATCTGTTTCGGATGACATTGTTGAAGATAATGGCCAAGAAAATTCACACCTTCCAAATTATGTTAAACTTGAATCATGGGTTACACATGTGGATTATGATGGCCTTATCAATTTGAATACAAGCAATAACCCAATTTTGGAAGTAATTGAACCATTTAAGGAAGGTGAAGATAAATTTGATGAGAAACATGTTGATGAATTAAAGGATGATGAATAAATAGTTGAGCATCACAATTTGATTTTGAAATATGATCATCATGATTCTAGGGAAGAGTATGCTCACTCCAAAACTGCTAATGAAATTTGTGTGCCTATTGATATGTAGGATAATACGATTGCCCTTTCATATGAGGATGTTACAAGTCCTGTACAATCTAAGAATGCTTTGGAAGAAGGGTTGGAATCTCATAAAAGGTTGGGGAAGGATAATGATTCTACTACCATGGATGAAGAAGGAGAATCAATTGTTTTTGTTCCCCTTGAGGGGCAAGAAATCAAAAATCTTGATCCACCTATTGTTTCTACTATGTCTATGCCATCTCAAAATGATGAAATTACAAAACCTAAGTGGTGTGGGTTTGATACTATTGATGATCCTAATGAAAATATGGATTTTGAGGCAACTCAAGCCATTGATCAGGGAAAGGTGTCACGCGACACATATCTTGAAAAACTAGGCTCTTGTTTTGAAAAATATGGACGCATGTTTGATTGGGTGTCTAACTTTGGTGTTTTTGAACAGGTGTTGGATGATGAAGGAGACAATGAGAAAAAGGAAAAAGCTACTAACACTCATCAAGTTGTTGTAAATTCTAATTATGATGGGTTGAGTATGGGTGACAAGGTGAAATCTTTACCTTTGGTAGTAGCTACAAAAAATTTAAGTGATGGATTACTTGATGTCCCTTTGGATGCTAATGTCATTAATGATGAAATGTCAAATCTCGGTGATGTTTGTCAAGTTTTGATTGATTTTGATTGCTTTAAAATCTTCAAAAATAATTTGAATTCAAGACTTTTAGAAATAGGCTCTTGTTTGCAATATTTCACATTTGAAAAGGAAAGCCTACTTCTAAATCATGAATGGAATGATGAAACTTGCACTTTAAAGAATAGACAAAATAAAATTGAATACCAACCATTGTCTAATCAATTTTATTTGAATCTCACCTATGATGTTGGTAATAGAACTAAATCAAATTGGTATGGTGAGCATGGCAAGTTGAAATTTGTTGCATTGCTTGGTTTGATCTTATTGTTGTTGGATTCCTACAACATTTGGCATGTGTATTGTGACATATGTCTTTTGAAATGTTCTAATCATGTTTGGGATCCAGGAAAGTAATAGTCCAAGCTTGGCATCATCTTGTACTATATTGTATATAAATTTTGGTTTTGGTTTGGGTTTGTGTTTTCAAGTTTCATTTTGGGATTGCTATTTGGATTAGGATTTAAGTTGTGTGGTTGATTTCATTTGACATGTTTAGTTTGTTTTGAAAAAAAAAAAAATTGAGATGTCAACTTATGCCTAAAATCAGGAGAATATGAAACATTGGAATTGTGTTGTAGAAAGCTCCACAAGTAACACAAACATTTAAATAATATCGTTTGAATCTTGTGATGCATGAAGTTGTCAGTTTTGCACATTATGGTAAATTAGATGATATATTCCAAAAGAAGCAGTGCATTCATGTCTCATGTCATATTCCACATTGCATATACATGTCATCTCGAGTTACATTTTCATTCCATGGGCAATTATTGAGAAGGTGTTGAATCCTCTTAGGATTATTACATAACATATATTAAAAGGATCCTAAGGTTGGGAACTGCTGCCCAAACTATCTTGAACTAAGCACATTCCATGCACATTAAAAAGAATCTTGAGCAAAATGGTCAAAACCATACTTGGATGAAAAGGTGAGGTGAAAATAATATTTCATGTTTGTCCTATCATGCAACATAATCCTTAAAATAGTGGTTTTTACCACTTCCATCAAGCTTAAAGCCTAAAACCAGAGTAGTAAGGATAGGTTTAAATCCTCATCGAACTTAGGTTGAGGATCCAAATCCCAAAAGCTCTGGTTTGACTTACATTGAGTAGTAAGGATAGGACTTAATTCTCATCCCGCTTAGGTCAAGAATCTGATTCCCCAAAGCTTCCATTTTTCCCATTTCATCATAAAGCTTGGATTGGAAGGATCGTACTACATGTCCTCTGCAAAGGATGGGTAGCCATCCCAAAGGTCCAAGCAATAAAAGTAAAACTAATGTTTTAAATTTCATATCACTCTTGGATTGGAAGGATTGTACTGCGTGTCCTCTACAAAGAATGGGTAGTCATCCCCAAGGTCCAAGAGATAAAAGATAATATTTTCCATTTCATCTTAATATTGGATTGGAGGGATCATACTACATGTCCCTAGCAAGGATGGGTAGTCATCCCAAAGGTCCAAATAAAAAAGAGAGATAAAAGAATGAATGAAAGCCAAGTCATAGATTATGGGGTTAAGTATGCTCATGCGTGGCAACATGTCTTGCCTAAAAGAAAGACCACTGATTGCTCATATGGATAGACTAGCCTGACCATTTCATCCATAACAGGTTAAATCATTTTGTTCAAGATGAGGTAATGAACTCCAAATCATAATAGTAAGGATAGGGTTAAATTCCCATCTCGCTTATTTTGGGAATCTTATTCCCCAAAGTTCTGATTTCACTTACACTTGCACATGGGTTCAATATGGTAGTGACACATAACCAACTTTGGGATCTAATAAATTAATTCAGTACACATATATTTGATCCTAAGAGGGTTTGATAGCTTTAATATGTTTGTTCATGATATTAGAAGGTTTAATCCTTTGTAAAGCAGGTTGTTATGTCTCTAGCATCTTCATTGTGCATCAAATCCTACACAAATCATTCATAGCCTTGCATACAAATCATAAGTAAAACTGATAATGGAATGTTGATCAAGTTTAGATGATATGGAATGAAACACATTGCACACACCGAGCTAATACTTATGATTCTGATGTTTCATGTATTTATGATCTATCGGTATTTGTTTATCTTTATGTGTTGATGCCTGTATCTAAGCTTGTATATTTTAGGTTGGGTTCTCACCAAAATGCTCAGGAGAATTTGACAGTAGAGTCACCATTTGTTGTAGCTGATCCACAACACACCCCAAAATTGGGGACCCACATTTTTTGCATGCTTTCAAAGAAGAAAACAGTGACCCAGATGCTAAAAATCAAGAAAAAATCAAAGGAAGAGCAAAATATCACAAAAGGAAGAAGTGTCGCGATATCGCGACATGTCGCTCCATCGTGGATAGAAAAGAAAAGTTGTCACGATTTCACGATGTGTTGCTCCATCACGGATAGAAAAGAAAAGTTGTCGTGATATAGCAACATGTTGCTTCGTCATAGCCAAAAAATAAAAGTTGTCGCGATATCATGACATGTTGCTCTGTCATGGCCAAAAATGAAAAAACGTTGCGATATCGTGACATGTCAAGCTTTCACGGCCCAGGTAAGCAAAAAGAGCTGTTGATCGAAAATTGTCGCGATTTCGCGACATGCTGTGAAATCGCGATCAAACCAGTCAAATAGGGCAAGGCACTAAAGTTGTCGCGATATCACGACATGTTGCATTTTCATGACCTAAAGCAGCAAGACATGCCAAAGATGAAAAGCATCATGATTTCACGACAGGAAGCAGCAAAGGGGTACGAAGCAAAAAAATGTCGCGATATCGCGATAGGTCACATTTTCGTAGCTCCAAGCAGTGAAATGGTATGGAAGGAAAATATGTCACGATTTCGCGACATGTCGCATTTTCGCTGCCAAATACAGCAAGAGCAACCCGAAATAGAAAAGCATCACGATTTCATGACAAAAAGCCGCAAGACAGTTCCAAATGAAAAATGTCGTGATTTCATGACAGGAAGCAGTGAAACAGCCTGAAAGAGAAAAGCATCATGATTTCACGATAGAAAGCAGCCAAGTGGTACAAAACAAAAAATTGTCACGATTTCACGATAGAAAGCAGAAGATGGTGAAAAAGAGAAAAGTGTCACGATTTCGTGACATGTCTCATTTTCACTGTGCATGATGGTAGACAAGGCTATTGGCCGAAAAATGTCATGATTTCGTGACATGTCTCATTTTCGCTGTGCAGGCAGAGGAACAGAGTTGCATGCAAAAAAATGTTGCGATATCGTGACATGCTATTTTTTGTCATGATTTACAAGGAGGTAGTTACGAAACATGCAGAGAAGCACGGAACACGTGGCATAAAGGTGTAAGGGTTATAGAGGCATTACAGTTCACCGAGAATATTAAACGTTTAAGACATCGAACAGAAAGTCAAAGATAACGATGAGATGGGGGTGAAACGAGCAGCCACTGGAAGATGAAACGAACCGTCGTGGAAGGAGAAGCAATTTTCCAGCAAGTATAAAATGCAGAGGCACAGATTGGTACAGGGGTCAAAAACTGTTCAGAGAATATTGCAAGAATGAAGGCAAGGCCTTGACACTGGGTTTTTCTTGGATATTTTCCTTCCACATGGACTGGTTGGAAACTGTCACGAGCAGAGTTACAGATTTGAGGGAAATAGGGCCACTCTGGACCTTTTCTAGTTGTTTTCTTCCATTGACTAGTTTGGGAAAACCAGAAACTTCTATTACTATAAAATGACAAATTTTTAATACAAATTTTTTTAGAAATTTGCATCTTATGGACAAGAAAGGAGTCATTTTCTGCATGCAAGATTAAATGTCTATTTTTCCTTTTTAGATTTTAGGCTTGTAAATGGAGTTCATGCAAGTTTTTCTTGGTTGCTTCATGCGAACGTTTAAATATGAAAAACCTCATTCAAAACCCTAGGAGCCAACACTTAGCTTATCCGGATTGTGCTTGTTTTGTAGGTCCAATAGGTTAGGTTGCATGCATGAAAACCTCATATCTTCGATTTTGTCGAATAGGATAGCATCAGACTGAATGTGTTCTAAGTTTAATCTTCTGTATTTCATTTTTTATTTTTTTTGCTTTTTATATTTTCCAGAAGCTTTAACTTTCAAGACATTAAAATAAACATCTAAAAAATATAAAATCTAAAAAAAAACAATGAACAATCACTAAAGTTTCATGGTGAAATAAACCAACATTGCCCCTTGTTTACAGTTACTTGCAATCACTAAGGTGTTCCAAGCATTTAAATTGAATATCTTTATTTGAGATTACTAATATACATATGCAAATTCTAATATAGCAGAGACCTTGGAGAGGTTGTTTGTTTAACTTCTTTGCAAGAGGGGATTTGGAGCCCAAATCCTAGGGGAGGGTGTACTTTCACAATTGGGTGAAAATACCACTCAACAAGACTCTTGCTAGCCTTCAAGCTAGCGCCATTGGCCTAGTGGCAACGACTATTCTGCGAAGGCGCTTGAAGGGAGGTCAAGCGTTCGACTCCCGTCGTGGAGTGTGAGAAGAGTTTTTGCGCTCCAATTTTTTTGGAGGCACTGTTGACCTACGATTTTCGAAAGCATTTTTTTGGTAAGGTTTTTTAAATAAAATCTGCATTTTTTTAAAGAAGAAGTGGTTGGGCAGATTTATTTAAAATTATTTTTAAGGTTAAATGCTTCTTTGGAGATATAAGGTTGATAGTGTGTGGTTGAGATTTTTGGCTTGATTGTTGAGTGAGATTTGCTTAGAAGCTATTATTCCTTGAGCATGGTTTAATTAATTTGGAGAAATAAGGTGTAAAAGGATATATTGTTTTTATGCTTTATATTTTTTGGTAGTTGAATTCTAAGGATTGGAGTCATAAGGTGTTTTATGGAATAAATATTTTTGTGGTTACTTTTATGATCTAACCCTAACTTGGTGGCAAAGTTGAGGGTGGTGTTGGTAACAGGTTGAAGAACTATTCTCTTCTTCCTCAAACAAAGGTATGGGCAACTTCTTCCATGTATATTGTTGATGGTGTATTTTCTAAAATTGATTTTGGAGTGAAAAGGTTGTCTACTAGGTATTCTTGTTGGTGTAAATCCCATTTTCTGGATATTGAAGATTGTTTATGCATTAAAATCATTAATGAGTTTTTGGGTGAATGCATAATTTTGGTTGAGGAAGAGGAAGCATTTTTGCACTAGGGTTTATGTTAGTAAGCCTTGCTACTTGCATTGAGATGGTGAAACCCTTAGTTGGCTATTTTGATATTGATGGTTGAGTTACTTCCATAGAGGTTGTTTTTATCAATTTAATGCTTTACTTGATACATGATTTGGGCTTACTCCATTGAGATTGATTTGAGCAAGTTATTCTTTGCATTGGTGATTTATGTTGGTGGCTGTTTTTTTCAAATATCTTTGGAGGGAAAAGGATGTCTACTAGTTTCCTTTTCATGTAGTGATTTGTTGAATTCTTCAAGGTTAATTTTGAGTTGAATTATGTTGGTTAAACCTTGTCTATAAGCATTGTTGTTAAAGCCCTAATTGGTTGAGAAAAGATATTGGTTGTGGAAATAACATGAGTATCATTGTTATATGAGATATTGCATGGTTGAAAATTGTTGGGTTGTGTTTCATGTTCTTGAGAAAAGCATACTATATCTATCTTATTCTTTTGAGATTGAGATTGAGTTGAGATTGAGATTGGGATTTAAGTATAGAACATATTGAGTCTCTAACAATTCTCTTTATGTTTCTATGAGATTTGAGATTGATATTGGGAGTTAAGTATAGAACATATTGAGTCTCTAACAATTCTCTTTATGCTTATATGAGGTTGATGAATCACATTGGGTCTCTAACAATTCTCTTTGTGGGTTCATGCTAAGCAAGTTTTTCTTGATGAACTTGTGAGATGATTTGGACAGGTTCTAGTGAGGACTTGTGAGCTGATTTGGACAAGTTCTAGGGAGGACTTGTGAGCTGATTTGGATAGGTCCTAGCAGAGGACTTGAGGATAGAGTTGAAGTGGTTCTTTGAGAAGAACCTAAGGATAGTTTTGACAAGTCTTTGAGAAGGCTTGTGTGCAACAGAGATTGATTTGTTCAAGCTTTATGAGTTGAGCTTGGGACAGATCTAACAGAGTGAGGAAGATTTGTGCTAGACCTATTGACTGTGTTTAGTATAGGTTGATGAGTTGATGTGGAGGTGATCAGTGAGGATAGAGGTATCTTGAGGCTAAGCATTGAGGACAGGAGGTCTTCTATGGAAAGGAGTTCCACATGCTAGCAGAATAAGAGGCAGGTGATTTTCTGAAGTATCATTTCTAGAGCTGAGGGGAAGGATTATCCTTTGGGTAGGAGGCTCATAAATTTGTGAGGAGGGGAAGGATTCTCCTTTGGGAAGGAGGCTCATAAATTCATGAGGAGGGGAAGGATTCTCCTTTGGGCAGGAGGCTCATAAATTCGTGAGGAGGGGAAGGATTCTCCTTTGGGTAGAGGCTCATAAATACTTGAGTAGGGGAAGGATTCTCCTTTGGGCAGAGGCTCATAAATACTTGAGTAGGGGAAGGTTTCTCCTTTGGGCTGAGGCTCATAAACATTGTAATTGGGAAGGATTCCCAAAGAACTTTGAGAAAGCTTTTTAGAGAAAATTTTTGTGGATGTAGCCCATGTTGGGTGAACCACATTAAAATTGGTGTCTCATTATGTGGTTCTTTATGCATTACTTTGATATTTCTATTGGTTCATTGCTTTGTGAAGTTGAAATTAAATAGAGAAATTAAAAAGAGGTCTTATACTATTCACCCCCCCTCTCAGTATAAGCTTGTGTTCTTCATAGTATTGACATCATAGTCACAGTTTTCGTTTGATATTCAGAAGTAGTTAGCTTGTACTCCAATAAAGATATCACTATTATAACTTTTATAGACTTCTCCTAATTACCAAAGTTATTTAATGAGATTTTTATAGTAGCAATCTATTTTCCCATATATTCCTCCTAAATCCATAGTTAATATTGTAGTTTCTTTTGGGATACATCATGTCTCATTCTTAGATTATGATAAACCTTACACAAAATTACATGGAGATTCATCACTTTACATCACCATGCTTATTTGGGATACCCTTATCAAACGAGTATTTATTTATAATGGTTCGTCCCTCATTTTGTGTACATATCAATTCTTTCAAAATTTTGAATTAAAAGAGGAATATTTAATAAAAATTGATATCATCATTAAAGCTTTCAACAATGAGTCCCAAGAGGCCTGTGGTGTCATATCTCTCCCATTGAAAGTGGGGCCAAGGATATTGGATACTTTTTTATGATGTACATTGCCTTGCATCCTTCAATATTCTCCTTAGATGACCTTTAATTCATGCTATGAAGGCCATCCCTTCTACTTTTCATCAATGTCTCAAGTTTAAATTCAAGAATCAAGTTGTAGACATAAAAAAAGCACCAATCCAATTATGTGATGACAAGCACTGACCGAATTGGCATACATAACCCCTAGGGCAGCCCCGAGAGGTTAAATAGTGGTCCTAACCACTCCCAAAGCAGTTTTGGAAGGTCAGAGGTCAATTTGGCACATTTCAAGCACTCTGCTCCCTATTCGTTCCACCCTGGGATGATTAGATTGCTATTCGTCCCACCTCGAGATGATTAGCAACAATCACTCCAGGGTGGGGCAAATAGTAGGTTTGACAGGAAAAAGTTCAAACCTTGACAAATGGTATCCCAGATCCACCACTCACCTCCACCTTCAATGCATGGGAGTGCGAGTGAGCATTTTTGAGCTCAAAGAGGTAGTCATAGAGGCAGTCATGGAGCCCTTAATCAAGGAGGAATCTTCTCTCCCCTGAGAAGGCATGATGGCCAAGTGGTGCCCTTGCATGAACATTCAAAGGATACCCTCAGGTCTATAAAATGGTGAGTTTTCTCACACCAAAAAAAATAATGAAGCAGGAGAATTTGGAGCAATGGAGTGCTACCAAATTATACCCTCACCCTCATTGTGCTTCCTACATCCTTGATCTCTCTTTTGGAAGGGAGGTTATTGGGTGAAAATTAGGAGTGCAATATGGACCTAAAACCTGAACAATTGGCCACAATCCCACACCCAATTTGCAACACAACCCCCGGGCACCCCCTGCACTATTACAATCCTAATCCCCCCACCCTAGAGCGATTAGAAATCTATAGAAAATTTCTTCATTGTTTCTTTTGCATCATATTTTGTGTGTTTCATATATGCTGCAGTTCAAATTTAAATGCATTATGACTTGTTGACTGTGTTTTCATGGTTTTACGCTTTTACTAACCTATAGGGAGCGCTTTCAGATACAAGGCAATCTGGGAAGAATCTACAAAATCCGACCTTCTAGGTCATCTAAAAATTCCCCATTTTTTCTGACCCCAAGTTTATAGATGTTTTGGAGGCCCCTGGATGGGACATTTTGGAGGTCGCTTTTGTACATTTTATGACAGTCCTAATCATCCCACCCCGGAGCGATTAGAAATATACAATAGATTTCTTGACTGTTCTTTTTGCATTGTGTCCCTGATAATGTTTACATGCTTTTGTCCAAATTTCATTTCATTCTGATAAGTTTTGATCACTGTTTTAATTATTTCATGTATGCATTAACCAGAGGCCTTGGGGATTGCATGTTTCCCTCCATCTACATGTGCTATTAATCATTTGTTGTTTCTCTGTACATAGGATCTCAAAACTAGAGGGGCAGTAAGGAATGACAAACACACTCATGCAAGCAACGACGACGTTTGGCTTGCCCATTTTGAATGTGGGTATGAGAAAGATCCCGAAGGGAAGCATACCGTCTGTTGGTGTAACAAAATTGTATCAAACGCTCCTAGCCCATGCAAAGGGGGGAGACGTATTATAGCCTAATCTTAAGAAATATTAATAAAAGAGGTTGCACCTTTGATTTTTCTTTACATCTCATTTCATTTCGTTTGTTTTCCCTTTTCATGCACTTTAAGTTCTTCGCATATTCGTAGGACTTAGCATTTCCTTAATACATCTACTTTTGTTTGCATCGCACCTGGTACGCAAATGCTTCCATAGACATGCTTTTAGTGGTGATCACGATGGGACTCTATCCCCTGCTATTGGGATCAAATTTTTTATCAAAAATATTATGTTTTTCTTGCAGGTGTTAATCCTTCAAGCGCTGGACTACTACTCGTGCCACCCTGTGATGAATACAGACTGGAATTCGTGTCACCCTGGGATGAATACATATTCATCCCACCCTGTGATGAATATAAATCTACTATTAATCCCACCCTGAGATGATTAGCTCTCTATGCAGTTTCTAAGAAGAAACTCAGGGGCATCTGGTGTGGGCAAAGAAGAGGTAGGTTTTCTCAACGCCCTATGTAATTTTTTGTTTCCTATTTCTGTAATTTTTTTGTTTCTTTGTTTGCATGGAAAATTTTAATGCATGTTTTCTTTCTTTGTGCAAGTAAAAAGGACCACACACACCACATGATAATATAAAAATCAAGGAGTTGGTCTTAAAATCCCAACACTTGATCAAGACCAACGGTGGATTTCATCACCACCTTGGCTTGAATTTTGCATACATAACCCTGATCGCGACTGTTGCTAGACGTAAATCCTGACAAAATATGACCAAGTGTAGTGGGGGTTATTCCCTGTGCATGAGGATAAGTCTTCTATGGTAGGTGTCAAAAATAGAGTGATTCCCCTTCCGTACCACCTATGTTCCATGTACTGTTCTGCTCTTGCATACCAATAGTTTCCCTCACGTAAGGGCGGGTATATTGAGAGGTTTGGTATAACATCCTAGTAGTGGTATATTGAAGGGGCAACCATTTTGGGAGATATAAGAGCCCTCATTATGCATGTTTTCATTACAAGGTTTTGCACAACAAAAATCAAAACACACTAAACCAGATTTAGGACACACCTTTAATCTATAAACGAGATAATCATTTCTTTGATTGTGTGGTCCCCTTTGTTTTATGTAGCATAAAAAATCATAAAGAAGATAAAAAATACATATCCCTTAGAAAAAAACCACCATGGTGTACACCCATAGCCAAGCCCAATCATGGGCAGAAGTGACAAAATTTGTACAAGGAGGCACAAGTCACCTCCGCTATAGCCCCAAGGACTTGGTCATACCACTTTGGCAGCCTGACCCACAAAATAGTCCACATCATACCATGACAGAATAGGACTATAGAGGCACCCCTTTGAAGGGCACTCCCATTCAACACAAACCCTTTAAAGAGGAGTACATACATGGGAAGGCCCCCTTAGACACTCATTATGAGTGGCCACTGTGTGAGGAAGTGCTAGAACAACATAAGGTCCATAAGGTCCATAAGGAGGGGCCACATGATTATATCATCCCTCCTCTACCCCTCATTACTATAAAAAACAATAGGCTAAATCTAGAGTGCAAGGCTCTTCAGACAAGGCAAGCCAACTCTGCTCACCCCTTTCACATATACGAAAGGGAGCACAAGGAAAACCACTACATTCCTCAAGAGCAATACACAGCATGGGAGCAATGAACCTTTGCACCTACTATTTATTAGGATCACCTACTGAGGCCAGAGCCTCGAGTGAATGCTGCTAACCTCGATAGAGGGATGTGACCTATAGAGATCTCGGATCACTATGACCAAGATAGATATGTAGGGGAGGCATCTAGGACTCCTATACCTAATACGGTGGAGCAAATCGACTTGGCATTTGCCAACAATACCACCCACAAAGTGCAAATCATGTAGCTTGAGAAAGATCAACAAAAATTAGAGCACCTATACCATCTTAGCAAAGAGTGCATTCAGCGTCAGACGGATGAGTTGCTCCAAAACACTATGCATGAGAGGATTCCAACCCCTCGCACACATAATACAAGGCTTTATGAGAGGCATAACCCCTTGGTATGAGATAGGTCTCCATGATCTTATCAAGCGTTGCCTCCAAGACCTCATAGACCTGAGCGGGAGACCACTCCCAGAACCAATGATGGGCACCCTCCTCGGGCACCCACCCATGTTTATAGGTCACATATAAGTAATCATCAAGAATCCTATGAGGAATTCGAGCAAGAAGAATAGTGGGATGAAATTCCCTACCAAGGTAAGGGGCGATCCAGCTACCCCTCCATAGGCCTCAAGTTCCTCGCAATTCACAATGGGAATAAACCAAGGAGTAAGAGATCAAATCCTTCGATGCATACAAAGCACTGCTAGAGTGCTTAGATTCTATGGAGAGCAAGACTTTCGGGCCCCAAAATACCACATTATGCCAGCTTTGCAGTCACCCTAAGCATCCTTTAGTTTCGGTGCCCCCATACCCTGAACACTTCAAAATGCCTCAATTGGAAATTTTTAGAGGGGATGAGGATGCCCAAGAGCATGTGACAAGATTCTTGAATTAATGCTTTGGCATTCAAGATAGTGATTCTTTGCTTCTAAGAACATTTATAACCATGTTCATAGGCCCTGCATCGAATTGGTTTACCCAGTTGTCAAAGTATAGCATCAACAACCTAGACCAGCTAGTGGATGCGTTCCTTGAATGTTTCACCTTCAACACCAAGAAGAAGGCATCATTAAGTGACCTAGATAGCCTTAGGTGGTATACCATGGTGGCTTATGGAAATCGGTGGACGTTGCTCTCAAGGCTACCTTACCTCCCTTCCATGGCCGACCTAACCCAAATGTTCTTGAAGAGTTGCCTAGGGTCGATCTCCATGCTATTGTAGTTGTAGCAATATGCCCAAGGAAGCCCTGGTGCAAGCCATAATAATTGAGGAGATCAAGATACAAGATGGCAAGATTGCCAAGCCACACAAGAAAGAGTGGCCCAAAAATGCCAAAATAGGGTCCATGCAACCAAAACCCACCATGATCAATCAGGTTGCCATAAACATATCAAAGCCTGCACAGATGACACAGCCCCAAAAGGCTAATTATCAGGCAGTTCCTCTTAACAACTATGAGAAGGAAAATCATAAGCAGGAGCATAATTAGCAGCACCATCCTAGGAAAAAATTCACACACTTTACAGAGTCTAAAGACTCCTTGTTTGACCTCTTGCTCACGAAAAACTTGATAAACTTGCTGAAAAGTCAACCTGTAGACCCCAACGTGCCAAAACCCAATGGCTATAGGGAAGACTTATATTGTAGATTTCACCAACAAAAAGGACACGACATCTATGCATGTTGGAAATTCAAAGGCTTAGTGCAAGACCTAATAGACAACAAAATACTAGCAGTGGATAATCCCGTAGCATTGAGCAACCAACAGATGGAGGTCTTCAAAGACCCCCTACCTACCCATGATGCATAGGCAAAGACTTTACAAGTAAATGAGGTGAAACAAAAATACCCCATGCAATGGTATGTAGGGATGATAAGCATAGTGACACGAAACAAGAGGTACCCAAACACAACTGCCCCCGCTATAGCTATAGGAGATGTTCCATCAACATCACAACCTCTGCAACACCCTACACAACCTCCCTTGCCTAGACCAGTGGCCATGATTCGGACTAAAATTACCCAAAGTTTAAGGACAATGTCGGCTAGGCTCTCCATCTATGAGCTCATCCAACAATCATCGCCCCATCGGGAGGCTCTAATGGAGATACTCAAAGCCATCGAGATATAGCCCCACGAAGAAAATTCTTTCAACAACTTTGTGGGACATGTAAAATGATGTACAAAACTAGTCATCACCTTTAGAGAAGATGAACTAAAATCGATGACTGGTGATATGGCGGATCCACCCCTGCATGTCATTGTGTGGGTCAACGGGATTCCATTTAAGAGGGTGTTGGTGGACACTGGATCATCCAGTAATATAATCACAATGATGACATTGAAACACCTGAAGCTGCCAGCATCTCATATTGTGGCCTCCACCTATACTCTTTGAGCATTCAATGACGTGATATGCTCAATGGTTGGCATAATTTTCCTGTCCATCCAAGTGGGACAAAATACTAATCCTATGTTGTGCCACATCCTAGAAGGTGAGATGGCCTAAAACATCTTGCTGGTTCGGCCTTGGATCAGGGACATGAAGTGTGTCCCTTCGATACCCCATCAATTCCTAAAGTACAAA
Source organism: Wollemia nobilis (assembly GCA_028583015.1). NCBI lineage: Eukaryota > Viridiplantae > Streptophyta > Pinopsida > Araucariales > Araucariaceae > Wollemia > Wollemia nobilis. The sequence goes on along the minus strand of JAQPPZ010002969.1, from coordinate 9,788,826 downwards.
TACGAAGGGCAAGTGCATGTAGTCCCAGCAGACTTAGAGCCCTTCAAGTATTACAATACGATGTAGCTGATGCCATAGTTGACCCTCCCATCGACACATTTGGACTTTTAGTTGAATCCGTCCAAATAGGGTCCTATTTCACATACATCCCCATTGTTAAGTCCATAAAATCACCAACCGGGCCCATATTCATTGGTTGTTTCTTCACCAATGATGCCACTTACGGTGGCCACACTGAAGGAAAATGGGAAGAAGACCTTGGAAGAGGTACCACCATTAGTCTCAACCATCTCTACCGAAGAGATGCCCAGTCGAATGGAAGTCGAGATGCTTGGTTCACCCAACATGGATTGGACTCAAGAAGAACATCCATTTCCCCCCCTCAATTGTCAATGATCACCATTGAGATGGCTAATACAGGCCTGGGGGAATACCTAGTGCGGACCTCACCTCCCCATAGACACTATTGTCCCTTTAGGCTACCCGTAAAACTAGACAAACTTTGTATATGGGGGCCTCAATAATGGCATTGAACCTTACCTACAAGAGTAAGAGGATGAAGAGCCCTTTTCTGAGAATGTCAACTATTTGTCCAACCCAGACTTTGCTTTGAAATACCTTGGTCAATGTAATTGGAATGAATATGGATTGGGTAGATATGAACAAGAAGTGTGCATTCTTTTTCAACCAAGATATCAGATGCCATACGATAAATCAGGAGTAGGGTTCAACCACGCTTTACCCCTTGACATCTTGGTAGAAAACATGCAAGGCCTAGGGCTAGGCAACAAGGATGGGTTGGCACAAGATCCACATGCCAATCCCAACACAACATATACATTGGGGGATTATCTCCCATTGTTAACAACAAACCTTGTTGATCGCAACAACTCCTTCCCTTCGATCGAGAAAGAGGAAAGTTCAAGGGATAGGCTCTAATAGGGTTATGAACAAGATCAAGGAGATTCTTTTGAAGATGAGTCAGCTTATGAGGTAGCACCTTGGGACCCTTTTGAATCTGATAGCAATCACTCACAAGTGACGCATATTGATGACTATCAGGAAAACTTCGAGGCAATGTTCCCCTTGAATGCTCCAATCGAGCAATTGCCACCTCAAGAGAATCCAGCCCTACTACAGAGAGCGAAACAACCCAGATGGGACCAAATCAACTTGCTCGAAAAAAACAAGCCTCACATACCGCACACAATTGTCAGAGCCAATGAAGGCCTATGGATCTCCGATAGCGATTATGAGGATGATACTGAGATGGCATATCTCAACCATATGCAGCAATAGTAACACCCCATGGACATTGATGATATGTTTGAACAACTAAATAGGGGTCGAGGCATAGGTGGAATTTGAACCAAGCACAGTTAAACCAAGTGCTTCATCCACCACTTTGGGCATACAAAGAGCACCTCCCATCCAGAGACCCTATAGAACCATCAGTGCCAAGTGCAGACCCTATGCTTCTATCCACACATAGGGCCGATCCTTTTGTGCCAGTACCCACAAAGCCAGATCAGGGGTGCAAGGATCACCAAGTATGATCGAGTCAACACCCCCATGGTAATGGAGACCAAATTCATTTCATCAACATGATCTCCATTGAATTAACCATCCCCATCCACAATCTAGTCGATCCAGTGACGACCATTGTATCTAGACCTAGATGCCATAGACTAGGATCATGCTAACTTGCCACCATCCCCATAAGAGTACTGGCCTCGCGATGAGATGCTTCATTTCACCCCAGGACCAACTCAAGATAGCTTCCATGCTAAAGAGGAACCCGACGTTCCCAACACAATCTAAATTCAACAAATTATATCCACCTAATCCCAACTCCATGCCAGTTGGAGGATGGGTCCCACATGTCAGTCAAAGCGACGACTGACGTAGACATCGGCTCTGATCCAATAAATCTGCAAATCATCAAGTTGGGGGTAAGTCTATCCCCCAAAGAGCAAGCCAATTACATTGCCCTTCTCAAAGAGAAGAAGGAGGTTTTTGCATGGTCCTAAAAAGACATGTCGGGGCTAGACTAGCATCTAGTCATGCATAATCTAACGCTTTATCCGACAATCAAGTTAGTCAAACAAAAACTACATAAGATGCACCCAACAATGGCCTTAATGGTAAAAGATAAATTACAAAATTTATTGGATGCACAGTTTGTCATCTACGTATGTTATCCACCATGGTTGTCCAACATGGTGCCCATCAAAAATCCTGATGGGAGGATTCGCATATGCACCAATTTTCAAGATCTAAACAAAGCAAGTCCCAAAGATGATTTCCCCTTGCCTAGCATCGACGCATTGGTAGACACTACAACAGACCATGAAATGCTTTCCCTCATAGATGGTTTCTTGGGATACAACTAGATTCGTATCAATCTCGATGATCAACTAAAAATGGCGTTCACAACACCTTGGGGGACATTTTTTTATAATGTCATGCCCTTTGGCCTTAAAAATGCTGGCGCCACCTATCAACACGCTATGAGGTACATCTTCCATGATCACATGCATAAAACTTTGGAATATTATATGGATGATTTGTTGGCCAAATCTCTTTTGTGTCGAGATCATCTCGATGACTTACACAAGATCCTTGATCACCTCATCGAACACAAATTTAGGCTAAATCCCAAGAGGTGCGTATTTGGCGTCACATCTGGAAAACTCTTGGGTTTCATAGTCTCAAAACAATGCATTGAGGTGGATCCAAATAAATTCAAGGCAATCCTTGAAATGCTTCCCCCAACCACCATCAAGCATCTCAGAAGCTTGCAGGGTAAGGTTGCGTCAATCAAGTGCTTCATAGCGTAGCTATCTGACAAGTACCGACCCATGAATAAATTATTGTACAAAGGGGTAGCATTTCATTGGGATTATGAGTACTAGTAAGCTTTTGATGACATTAAACAATACTTGGCTTCGCCACCAGTATTGGCACCACATAGACCAGGAGTGTCGTTCTATTTATACATCTCAACTATTGAGGTGGCACTGGATGCCATGCTAGCCCAGAAAAATGAACTACATAAAGAACAGGCTAATTATTATCTTAGCCATACCCTGGTTAGTTATGAACTTAACTATGCATACATTGAGAAGCTATGCTTAGCAGTGGTATTTGCCACCAAAAAGCTACGCCATTACATGTTGAGCAACACGACGTATGTTGTGTCTAAGGAGAATCCATTGTGGTACATGATGAGTTGTACTTATCATAGTAGCCGCATGGAAAAATGGATCATGTTGTTGACGGAGTTTGACATCGAATTCATTGGAAAGAATTCCATCAAATATCAAGTCATTGTCAATCAACTAGTAGAGGCTCCTCTCGAAGATGATCAACCTCTAGCCATAGAGCTACCCGATTATGGGGTCTTCCATGTCTTAGAATTGCTATAGTCTGATGCACCTGAGTCACAAGCCGACATAACCTTATTTTTCGATGGTTCTAAATGTGAGCAAGGGGGTGGCATAGGAATCATATTTTTCACACCACAGGGGGCTCCAATGCCTCTATCATTTAAACTTGATTTCCCATGCACCAATAACAATGCCGAATATGAAGCCTTTCTCATAGGTCTTCAGACAACCATCACCATGAATATCAAATGCTTGAATATCTTTGGTGATTCACTATTAATTGTCAACCAAGTGAAAAGGGTATTCCAATGCAAATGCCCAGTTCTACAGGCCTACAAAGCCCTTATGGAAAAATTCCTAGAAAATCTTGAATGGTATGACATCGAGGCACTCCCTCGATCATCGAATCATTTTTTGGACACTATGGCCTCCTTGGGGTCACTAATCCCGCAAGACATTTTTGGTGATATGACACCATTCAAGTCAAAACATTATCATAATCCGTGATGGAGCATGCAAGCTCTGACATAATGCTAGGAATCCACCTGATCCATATTGAACCATCTCAAAATAGGTTCTCTCGAATCCATGATAGTCTAAATCATGCCAACTGGGGGTCCTTGTTCTCCTCGACTCCTCGTAATAGCAACACAATGCTATTCTTACAAGTTATTTCCCGCTCAGCTTTTTCTAGGGACAAACTTCAAGAGGGATTTGTCATTCATACCATCGAGGTTTTTGATCAGCAGGATTGGTACACACCCATAAGAAACTACCTCAAGCTAGGTAGCCTCCCACTTGGATTGTCGTACACCATGAAAATATCATTCAAATAGAAATTAGCAAAACATGTCTTGTTAGGAGACATTTTGTACCGTCAAAGCTATGAAGGGATCCTCCTCCATTGCTTGGACCAATGGGAGTCCGCTTGGGCAATCACCCAAGCGCATGATGGTACATGTAGTGGCAACTTCAGCAGTATGGCCATCGCAAAGTGCATTCTTTGCATGGGCTATTATTTGCCATCTTTAGAACGAGATTGTTTTGCATATGTGAGGAAGTGCATGAAGTTTCAATACCATGCTAACTTGACACATGTACCTTTTCAGGCCTTGTAACCGATCCAATCGACTTGGCCATCTTTGCAGTGGGGCCTAGATCTCATCAAAAAGATCTCCCCTACATCTTCAAGTCATCACACATTCATCATAACGACCATAGATTACTTCACCAAGTGGGTGGAAGCAATTCTGCTTACCTCTACGACTAAAAAGGATTGAAAATCCAACTAAGAATTCTATTATTTACAACTCAATTTATAGGCTCTAAAGGCCCAAAATACATAACCAAACCCACCAAATCATGGATTTGATCTAATATGCTTAACCATAAGCTACAATAGTGCAAAGGAGAATGCACGTAACTTCTAAGTTAAGAAAGAAAGGAAAAATGCTAACTAGAAGATCCTTTTAGCTATCTTGAAGTACACACTTCCTACTTTGAGTTCACACTTCCTAACTAACACTCCTAAGTGACAACTAGAAGACAACTAGTGCCCACAAGTGTATGTGAGAAGGAGACTCACTTACAATATTAATTTGCAAGAAATAAACTATGCAAACCTAGCTAGGAACTACTAGAGGGGTCATATGAGTGATCAAACATCAATCCTCATCATGCCTCCCCACAATAGAAGCATTGGCCTCCAATGCTTTCAAAAGAGTAGGAAAGTCACGGGACATCTGATGAAAAGAAATCCAATGAGCCTGATGCGGCAGCTGTCCTCGTCGAGCCACAAGATATGAGGTGGTAGACCCCTGGCGAGTCTGTCGAGTCTTCGTGTCATAGATCTGATCGAAATCCAATGGTAACTGAGAATCAGGAACCACGTCCACAGGATGACTGATAGCTGGTGTGGTCTCCAATGTAGAGTCAAAGTACAACTTCAAAAGATCTACATTGACGATGTCATGAATCCCCAAGTGTGCAGGAAGATCAAGGCGGAAAGCATTCTCGGACACCTACTGAAGAATAGTATAAGGCCCATAGCGAATCGGTTTGATTTTACTATGAGTCTTATCAGTAAAATGTCGCTTGTCAAGATGCAACCAAACTTTGTCACCAACCTGAAATGGATGAGGAATTCGATGTCGATCCATGGCATTTTTTTGTTGCTATTGTGTCTTTTGCAAAATCTCAATCACCTTTGATTGAATATTGTGCAAGTGCTGAATAAATGAGTGTGCCTTGTCTTGCTCCTTCTGAAGATGTGAAGTGATAGGAGAAGGCAAAGACAAAGGTAACTCATAAGGTGCCAAGGGCTGAAATCCCATACAAACCTCAAAAGGTGAGTGACCTATAGAAGAATGTAGGGCCCTATTGTAGGCATGCTCAATATGAGTGAGACTCAAGTCCCACTTTGTTGGTGAAGTGTGATGATAGATTCGTAAACTTTGCACAAGTGTACGGTTTACCACTTCAGTCTGCCCATCGGATTGTGGATGATAGGCGATGGAAAAGTTAAGGGAAACTCCCAAAATTTTCCACAAAGAATGCCAAAAGTGACCCACAAAGCGTGAATCATGATCCGATATAATGCTGGTAGGTAGACCAAAGGATCGCCAAATGCTGTCAAAGAACAATTGGGCTAAGTCTGCTGCAGAACTTGTCTTGCGACATGGAATAAACTTAGCCATCTTACTGAATCTGTCAACCACCACGAACACACAATCATGTTGTCGCACTGTCATGGGAAAACCACTAACCAAATCCATGGAAATGCTTTCCCAAGGATGGGAAGGAATGGGCAAAGGCATGCCTAAGCCAAACTTCCTGTTAGCTGGTTTTGAGCGACAACAAACTGCACACTATTTGAGAAATCTCAACACATCCCTCTGCATTTTAGGCCAGTAGAAAAATCTTTGCAAGTGATGAAGTGTTTTGTGCTTCCCAAAGTGACCACCATAAAGTGTAGAATGAGCTTCCTTAAGAAGTGACACTCTAGGCTCACAAGGAACACAAACCTTGTCCAATTTGTAAAGAAGTCCTTCTTTGATGTAGAAATCTTGGAAAGGACGCAAATTGGAAGAAGAAGGCTTACTCACTTGCTCAAATATTTTCCCAAAATCAGGATCCTGTGAATACTGATTAGGCCAAGTCTGAAATCCCAAGTGTGAAGTGGACATAACTGTTAAGGCAAGAGCGGCAGGAGGCCTACTCAAACAATCAACAACAGTATTACTCTTCCCCTTTTTGTACTTGATCACCAAGTGAAATTGTTGGAGGTAAGAGGCCCACTTCATATGTCTTGATTCTTCAATTTTACTTTGAGATTGTAAAAACTTGAGAGGCATATGATCAGTGTGTACTATTGTATCTTTTCCCAAAAGATAATGTCTCCAGTACTTGATAGCTTGAACTAATGCATACAACTCCTTGTCATATGTAGAATAGTTCAACTTAGCAGAAGAAATTTTTTTGGAATGATAAGCAACTGGATGACCATTCTGTTTGAGCACAACACCTAGAGCAACTTTAGAGGCATCCGTTTCAATCTCAAAAGGTTGAGAGAGGTCAGGTAAAGTTAACACAGGTGTGGTACAAAGTTTCTTTTTCAATTTCTCAAAGGCAACATCTTGGTTTTTCTCCCAATGAAAGGGGACTTTAGACTTAGTGAGAAAATGTAATGGAGCTGCAAGGGTGGAATACTGAGGAATGAACTTGCGATAAAAATTCGCAAGTCCTAGAAAACTCCTTAACTCGGTGAGAGTAGAAGGAGGGGACCACTTAAGTAAAACATCAACTTTAGTGGGATCTACCTGAATTCCACTTTCACTAATCACATAACCAAGGTAAGAAACTGAAGTATTGCCAAAAGAACACTTGGAAGGATTGGCATATAATTGATTCTTCGCAAGAAGATCAAGTGTATGATGGATATGCCCAAGGTGTTCCTCCCAAGTTTTTGAGAAGATCAATATATCATCAAGATATATTATTACAAATTTGTCAAGTACATCACGAAATACATCATTCATCAACCTCATGAAGGTTGCAGGAGCATTTGTAAGACCGAAAGGCATGACCAACCATTCAAAGAGGCCCATATTCATCTTAAAAGTTGTCTTCCATGTATCCTCAGCTTGGATACGCACTTGATGATATCCACTTTTGAGATCTATTTTTGAAAAGAACTTAGCTCCTTGGAGCTGATCTAATAAATCATCAATGCGTGGTAGTGGATATCTATTCTTTACAAAAATTCTGTTCAAAGCACGAAAATCAATGCACAATCTCCAAGTGCCATATTTTTTAAGAACCAACAAAATAGGTGAGGCACAAGCAGAAGTACTTTCCTTAATGAAACCCTTAGACAACAAATCTTCTATTTGCCTTTTAATTTCTTCATTTTGCAAAATAGATTGTCTATACATGGGTGAATTAGGTAGTGAAGAACCAGGAATGATTTCAATGTTGTGATTAATTGTGCGATTTGGAGGAAGAGACTTTGGCTCCTAAAATATGTGTGAGTAATTTTGCAATATTTTATCCATTGAAGAGTGTTGCTTTGGAATGGATGTTGATGTAGGAGTGTTTTGAGAGCGAATGAAAATTAGAGCAACGTCACCACCTTTTTTAATTGCCCTTTTTGTTTGCTTGGAATTTAGAATGATGTTAGGAGTGTTGGTGCTTTTAATGAGAAAGACCTTACCATATTTTTGAAGTGTGTAGGTTCTTTTGAAAGCATCATAAACAACTCTCCGATCATACTGAAAAGGTTGTCCAAGCAAAATCCCACAACAATCCATAGGAGTCACATCACAAGTGACTTGATCTATGAAATGTGGGCCAAGTGCAAATTTTAATGTGCAAGTGTGAGTGATTTCTGAGCCCCTTCCACTATCCTTCCAACCCAAAGAATAAGGTTGAGGATGAGGCTCAATAGGTAACTTCAATCGCTCGACAATGGACCTCGCAATTAGATTTTTCTGCGAGCCATTATCCACTATACAATCTATTGCAAAATTATGGAGCAAATGAGCTCTAGTGATGAACAAAGCATCACGATCGCCCCCTGATGAACTTACATTTACCAAGGTAACCTCATTGAGCTTACCTCGTAATTCCGTGTATACTCTACTTTCTCCTACTGACTCAAGGGGACCTTTCGAAGCATCCTCCTCTTGAGTAGTGATGACTAAACTCTTCTTCTTAAGCTTAAAACAATCAGCTTTTTCATGACCTTTTTTCTTACAATAGTTACAAAATTTTTTAGAAGAAGAAGGTTTGGAAGAAGAAGAAGAAGAAGAAGGAGTAGAAGCGGAAGGAGAAGGAGAAGAAGGAGATGGAGAAGAAAAATTCTTCTTTTGGGCAAAGTTCTTCTTTTGTGAGAAAGAATTATTCCCTTTTGATGAGTTCGCAACCACTTGAGTAGCAGGTGCACGGAATGCCTGCGAATGCGCCTTGAACTTGTCCTCCGCAAGTTGCGCCTGGTTGAAAATTGAATCCAATGTTTCCATAGAAACAAACATAATTTCCCTGTACAAATGCTCTAACAAGCCACTTTGAAATTTGAGAATCAAAGCTTTAATATCTTCCTCCACATTCAAAAGTATCCTGTACCTGTTGAATTGAAAGATATATTCTTGCACAGTCATATTAGTACTTTGTCGAAACCGAAACCACTTAATTACCAATTCCTTAGAATAATTGGAAGGATAAAAATTGGTCTTAAGACAGTCTACAAGCTCATCCCAAGTGGTAAGCTCATCATGACCCTTTTTCCTTTCGACAAGTACTTTAGCTACACCAAAAAGTTTTAGCTTAGCATATGGAACTAAATCATCATCTGACAGTTGAGTGTAAGAAAACCAAGAACTCATGTCAAGAATCCAACTATTCAAGACTTCAGGATTTCGGGATCCATCATAAAGTGGCACTTCACATCGAACTCTCAGGCGAGAATCATGAGCAGAAGTTGAAGCATTGTGGACAAAAATGTCATTTACCTTCACTGCAAGGTTACAAAGAACTTCTGCCATGGTAGTATCATTAGCTTTATCAGCTAAAGCATTCACAACGTGTGCAAGTTCTGCCACTTGGGCAGCCAAGTCAGAAGCCATGTGAAACCGGGTATAAGCCAGGAGTAACAAGGTAAAAACACTTAAAAATCAGGGTAAAAAAATGTGGAAATACCCTGTTACAATGTAGTGCCTTGTAAAATACCCCTAAGGCTAAATATTATAAAAATTTAAACTTTACCTAAGGTTTAAAATTTTTATAATTTATTAATTTAAAATAACTTAATTAAAAATTAAATTCTAATTAATCAAAGATTAATTAAATTTAATTAAGTTATAAAAAAAATAAATTAATAAAGAATAAAATTACATGCAGGAAATTTTAAACCTTAGGAAAAGTAATAATTATAAAATATTTGATATTTACCCTTGTTCTTGCCGAAACTGCACTCCACCTTGTTTTGCATGAAATTCCAAAATCTGTAGTTGCACGTTTCTCGAGGCGATGCTATTTCAGTGCTAACAACTAGCAGTTGCAAATATCGAGGAACTGATGACAAAAAGGATGGAGACACTGCGTGCACAAAATTCTTCAGGTGCAATCCTCTTCGTGCAAAAATTTGTCAGGTGCCAATCACTGTGGGCGGCACCAATCTCCACCCGTCGATCAGAGGTCTGGCCTAATAGGTACCAGGGCCTGTCAGCACCAGCATGACGCTAGCTCGGGTGTTGGCTACCTGAATGTGGACAGTCATGGCCAAAGCGTATCATGCTAATAGCTATAGGCACTAGTGATAGTGCTATGCAGCATGTCGCTGACAATGCTGCATAGGCACTATCGCCTAATAGTGTCTATCGTAGGCACTGTCGCTCGACATGTTGACGCAGCACTCGTCACTAACACGTCAGTAGGCGCGGATCATGTCGACAGGCATGAAGCCGTGTGCGTCACCGAGCACACGAAAACCCTGTGTTGTCGATCACAACTAAAAGGGCAAAACAGGCCCTTCGGCTTAATTTTTTTTTTTTACAATAATATTATAATTAATATATCAAAAATATATATATTAATTAAAATAAAAATAAAATTTTAAATTAACCAGAAGGGTTAATTTAACAACATTAAAAACTTAAATTTTTACAAAAATTAGCAATTTTTGAAGGTAAATTACCTTCAAATTTTCCTAACAAATTGCTAATTTTCTTTCATATCACCAAGACCCCTTTAGTAGCTCTCCTTTCAAGATCCAGTCGACACACGACCAACGTTTGAAAGGCAACTAGACCCAAGTCGACACACGACCTGGTTTAGGCGATGCTTGATCTTCAAGACTCCAAAATGGCAGGAACAAATGGCTCCCTAATGCGTATTTCACCGTAGGAGTAGTCCAAACCTGCCAAGGGATTTTTGTAAGATAGGAATCGGGGTAAAATTTTCCTATACCTCTTGAGCATAAGCAAAAATTTGGAACGAGGAGTTTGACGCCTAAGGAACTTCCTTCTGTGAATGGTTTTCAAGCTCCCCTTGAGCTTGAACCGAGTCCTCAATGAGAAAGAATTTCTCATAAGAAAACTATCTCCTTCCCTCTCACCTCACAAGCCCTAGTGCAAACATGAACTAGGCTCTGATACCAATGAAAAGGATTGAAAATCCAACTAAGAATTCTATTATTTACAACTCAATTTATAGGCTCTAAAGGCCCAAAATACATAACCAAACCCACCAAATCATGGATTTGATCCTAAAATCCTTAACCATAAGCTACAATAGTGCAAAGGAGAATGCACGTAACTTCTAAGTTAAGAAAGAAAGGAAAAATGCTAACTAGAAGATCCTTTTAGCTATCTTGAAGTACACACTTCCTACTTTGAGTTCACACTTCCTAACTAACACTCCTAAGTGACAACTAGAAGACAACTAGTGCCCACAAGTGTATGTGAGAAGGAGACTCACTTACAATATTAATTTGCAAGAAATAAACTATGCAAACCTAGCTAGGAACTACTAGAGGGGTCATATGAGTGATCAAACATCAATCCTCATCAACGACTGGGCCTTGCATTGCGAAGTTTATTTTACATAACATCATATGTCATTTTGTTATTCCATCTAAGATCATCTTGGACAATGGGACATCATTTAAGAACAAATACATGTGTGCTTTGACCACAAAGTACAAAATCTAGCATAGTTTTTTGACACCTTATTATCCATAAGCAAATGGGCAAGCAGAGGCATCAAACAAAATGCTAGTTGCCATCCTTAAAAATATAGTCATAGATAGTCATAAGGATTGGCACATTCAAATACCACTTTCTCTTTGGGCTTATCACACTAGCATTCAAACGCCCACTGGGGCCACTCCATTTTCACGGGTGTATGGTTCTAAGGCAGTCATGCCTCTCGAGTTGGAAATACCTTCCCTGAGCATATCAATGCAAGAGTTCATCAATAATGACACTACGCGATAGGCCCGATTAGACTAGCTTACGTTACTCGACGAACAATGTGTCAATGCTTTCGAGCATTTATGTATCTACCAAGAGAGACTTAAAAAATCATACAACATGAAAGTTCACCTAAGGGACTTTCAGGTTGGTGACCTGGTCTTAAAAGAGAACCAACAAAATTCTAACTTGCCGCCCCATCTAAGGGACAAGTTTGCGGTAAACTGGTTAGGTCCTTATGTAATCAATAGTAAAATAGGACCTAGAACATGTTGGCTCGCCTCTCTTGATGGAATCAATGAACTAGAACCCTTGAACATCAATCCTTTGAGGCCATTCCACATTTAAAAGAGCCATGACCCACCCCAAAAATCCCCAAGGGTTCTCACAATCGCTTGGTCACCCAAAACGTCCCAAAGGTATCCATAAACCCTTTGGTCAAACCAAAAGCTCCAAGGATTCCCACAATCACTTAGTCAATCCCAAAAATGCCCTAAAGGTATCCATAAACCCTTTGGTCAAACCAAAAGCTCCAAAGGTTCCCACAATCGCTTGGTCACCAAAAACGCCCCAAAGGTGCCCATAATCCCTCTGGTCAAACCAAAAGCTCCAAGGGTTCTCACAACCGCTTGGTCACCCAAAATTCCCCAAAGGTACCCATAATCCCTTTGGTCAAAACCTCCAAGGATCCGAAAGAATCACTTGGTCCGTACCCCTTCGGGATAAAACAACCATAACAAATATTCAAAAAAAAAAAAGCACAAAAATAATAAAAAATAACAAAAAAAAAAGTTGCATTAGGCATCGCATACATACATTGCATATTTGTTGGTCATATAGGTCAAATGCATACTCTTAAAAAATCAAAACACAAAAAAATAATCACTTCCATGCATACTCTTAAAAAATCAAAACACAAAAAAATAAGTTGCATTAGGCATCGCATACATACATTGCATATTTGTTGGTCATATAGGTAAAATGCACCATAGACTGTAATCACTCGGTAATTCCATCATTTTCCACATTTTTCCACTCTGTAAATAATCCAACAAGAATAACGCCATCCACATTTTCATCATATCATAGTCAGTTGTCTCCTAATGTATCTAGGGTTTTCGTCATTCAGGTTGTCTTTAGATTTCTAGCCAAAAACTGTACAAAGTCAGACATATTTTACAAAGGTAGAGTTTTACTTGGATCACACCTTGTTACGTAGCATCCCAATACAAGTTAAAACACATAAAAAAATTCCCAAGTTGTGTGAATGAAAGATGAAACCTGCAAAGCAATCCAGGATACCACATAGTGAAAAGGTTATCTCACTCATCCCCCTATGTGAATGACCCCAAGAATGTTGATAGTTGGAAAAAGGACAAGAATCTTCCCTACCCAATTTCTAAAAAAAAAAATTCCCAAGTTCTCAAAAATTTGCAAATATAAAAAAAAAATACAAAAATTCAAAGTATAAACTCCAAAGTTTGACATCAAAACCCTCACAGTGCATACATCAAAAAGCACAAGAAATAGTGATTCTCATCACTCAAAATTAAAATCCCTTGCTCAAAAGAAAAAAACAAAAATAAACAGTGATTTTTATCACTACATACGAGCAAGTATCCCAATAAAAGTGAAGAAAAGAAGGGAGTCGAACTTGAATCTCTGGAACTCTCAGCATTCGAAAAGTCATGAGGTGATCCTTAGCACTAGTTTGGTGGATAGCCTTCTGGTCACTGGTGGCAAACCTCCCACATGACGATATATCTGTCACATTGAATTGTGTACATATCAATGTTTGCATGTGGATGAGCTAGCTTATGGTATCCTAGATTGCATAGAAAATTAATCTTACTAAATACAACAACGGATTTAGTGGAGCTAATTAGGTGATCCTCAGTACAGGTTTGGTTGACAGCCTATCTGGCGCTGGCGGTATCTTAACAACTACCACATAAACAAATTCAATCGCACACACAGGGATGTGAAATAACTTGGTCAAACTCAAGTCTAATTTGTACCTTGTTCAAAAGTCTTGTGAGATAAATGTACAGTCTTGGCTAGTTAGTTAAAACATTTGAGTCTCGAAAAACCTTAACTACATTCTAGAACACCTGTGGTACATTCCATTCTTACATCACCATCAAAAAATACAAAACAAAAAATATTACACATGCAAAGTCATTCCACAAATTAATCACATAGTATAGAAAGCCAGTAAATCTTGTACAGTCTATGGTGCCACCGCCAAGTTATCAAAAAACCATTTCATCCATTCCATATGCATATATCATATAGTAGAAACATTCGCATTCACAATAACACATGCATACATCAACATAAATAAATGTGCATAAAATAAACGATAAATCATGAAAAGTGTATAATCAAAACGAGAGTCATGTATATATATCGAGTCAAAATGCCCTTAGGCTACAACAAAATGGTCCTCTGACCTCACAAAAAAAAATAAAAACTCAAAATCCCCAAATCCTAGAGAGTCGGCCACCATGATCATGCAGGATCGGTGTGACTGGAACTACCCCCAGTGGTGTGGGCCCTATGGGACCTCTCAAGGTGACTACTGCTAGCCCTCACATCATGCCCACTAACACTACCCTCACCCACTCACCTATGATAAGAGGATGTAAACTGCTCAGTCTCACTGCCTCTTGTATGATGCGACGGTCCACCTCCAGTGAACTCAGGTAACTATCCATCGAGGTAGATAATCTTGGCCTCTAACTCCACCTGACATCGACCCCACCCCACATCCCATCTATGGTATGCATCCAATGCGTCAACCCACTATGCCAACTGAGCCCGTAGGAGATCCCTCTTGACTCTGTGCTCCTCATCTCGTATTCATAGTATCTCCTCCAATCATGCTATCTCAACACGATACCTAGCCTCCATATCTCCTAGGATTTCCTGAGGCATGGGCATCTTCAAGATGTCATGCTACTTCGGCACCTTTTGCTCTGGGATGTCCTATGTATTTGGCTACTCCGAAACCCCTACATCATCTCCAGTGAAGTCATCAACCTCCATCATATTTGCATCATCGATCAAAGCCCCCCAACCCTACCTCGATGCCTCTACAACCCCACCACCTGTTGCTGCTGCATCTGAACCTCCTAGAGGCCCCTCACCCTACCATCATCGCATCGTCCACCACTAGTCGTACTCGATAGTCACCCAACGTTGTCCATGTCAAGGACATCAATCACTACATTATACTCCTTGCCTAGTGGCTCAATAATTGGCCAAGCTAGAGTCCTCTCATATCCTCAATGTTGATAGATCAAGGGCTCACCAATAAAATCCTTGGCACACCCCAAACTATCGAGTCACCTAGACATACGAAAAGTACTCCTGCTCGGTCCCGTGCTACCCGATCAACCACCTCCCCCTATGTAGCCATCGAAGCCACTCCCTAGCCTCAGGCCAGGCTGGACAGTCCTGATATGGCCGCCAGATCACCTCCCTAGGAGCAAGACATGATAAGGCATCAATGTAGTGACTAACATCACCTACCCACCGTCAACTCTACCCATGCTCCTCTGACCTCTACCATAGAGCACCATACCCAATATCCTTGTCCACCATCTCTCCCCGAGTGGTCCAAGGCAACCCCTACGATCGCTCCACATCTATGTGCTGCCACCCCCAGCATTGCATCAGATAGTTGTACCCAATCCCCTTTCACCTTCGATAGCGGACCTTGTACAACTTGTCATATAGCTATGCCAATAGCATCTGATCCCACCTCAAAATCAGTGATGCTACTGTCAGACACTCCACTAGTCTGAACAATACCTCAAGAAGGTTCCAAGGGAACCTCGCACCTGAGGAGTCAGGAAGCAGCATGTTGGAGATGAGGTTCATAAGCAACGCATGCCTCACCCCCAATACGCCCTTCTCCAGCCACCACTGCACCAGAATCCCACCAATCAGGCAGTCCCCCTCAGCCCTCTCCATAGACCTATCCACCCCCATCTCCATCGACTGCCCAAAGCATCGTGTCAGCATCGCCATCTGTTGATCACGGGGAGTCATCTGAATAGGCAACCCGTCTATTAGAATCCATAGAATTCGATACACGTCCTCCAGAGTCACTATCATATCCCCTATTGGGAGATGAAAGGTGTTGGTGTGGGGATCCCACAAATTGATCAGGGTAGTCAGATATGCCCGATCCCCCATCACAGACTCCAACTGTGTCACTTGCTTGAGCCCAAGGGCATCAAACCAATCCCAATACACCATAGTTAGTGTATCCCGTGCATCATAAAATACCGTCGGCTAACGGTATCGACTCTTCACAACCTAAAAAACAAAAACAACACAAAAACATTAAAACATGACAAAAAAAATGTACAGAAATAAAACGAATGTACAACAATGTATACAAACAAAAACAAAAAAACAAAACATAACTATACAGCAACAAAACAAATGTATAGCAGTGTATATAAACAAAAATAAATAAAAAAACTACACAATAACAAAACTGCATTTTAGGGTTTCTACCTTAATTTCAAAATGCACAGCAAAAATAACAAACATTAACACAATGTACAACAAAAACATTCAAAAAAAAAAATCACATAAACAATGCAATACAAATAAATAAATAAATAAACAAAAACAAAACAAAAATTAACTAGGGCTTAACATTAGTCTAAACGAAAAACAAAAAATACAAAAAACAAATTTTAAACTAGGGTTTTAACCTTAGTCTAAACAAAAAAAAAACATTCAAAAAATCAAATAAACAACACAAAAAATACAAATTTTAAACTAGGGTTTTTAATCTTAGTCTAAACAAAAAAAACAAAATAAAAAAACAAATTTTATCCTAGGGTTTTAACCTTAGTCTAAACAAAAAAACATTCAAAAAATCAAATAAACAACAAAAAAAATACAAATTTTAAACTAGGGTTTTTAATCTTAGTCTAAACGAAAAAACAAAATAAAAAACAAATTTTATCCTAGGGTTTTAACCTTAGTCTAAACAAAAAAACATTCAAAAATAAAATAAACAACACAAAAAAATACAAATTTTAAACTAGGGTTTTTTTAATCTTAGTCAAAATGGAAAAAATGAAATAAAAAAAAATAAAAAGATAAAAAAACTTACTACGGTTTTAACTGTACTTAGACAAAAGAAAACACAATAAAGAGAAGGAGCACCTATCGGTCTCACCTCGGCTCTACCGCTCAAAGATATAGTCCTTGCACTCATGGTGTCTGCAAAAATTTGGCAGTGCTTCGCTTTGCAAACTAGCACTCATCCTCCTTAATGCTCCAAATCACCAGAAAAAAAAGATTGCAAATGAGCCCAAACCCTATATTTGGCCTATTTATAGGCTGTTAGGCCTGTAATCATTCCACCCTAGGATGAGCACTCTAGTTAGTGCTTGTCCCACCCTGGGATGATTACCAAATTGCTATTCATCCCACCCTGGGACGATTACAGAGCAGAAAACAAAGCAACAAAAAAAGAATCCAAAAAATTCACCAAAAAACAACAATAAATCTGCCAGATAAAGGTGCCTTTGCACCTGACATTTCTGGCATGAAAAAATGATGTTGGGGTCACTAAATATCACTATCCTACTCCCTAAGAAGGCTACCATAGCCGGACCGCTCCACGAGAGGACGAATTTTTGACAATTTCAACCCCAATAGGCATCACAAAAAAGGGTCAAAACCCACCCAAAAATAACATAAAACTGTTAAACAAAGGCAACTTTGTGCCATACATTCTTGGCATGCAAAACTGACATCGAGGTCACAAATTATCACTATCCTACTCCATAATAAGGCTACCATAGCCGGACCGCTCCACGGGAGGACGAATTTTTGACAATTTTAACCCCAATAGGCGTCATAAAAAGGGTCAAAACCCACCAAAAACAGGTCCGATTGTTGGGAAACTGCATAAGCGTTCAACGAAAAACAAGTGAAGGCACCCTTAAAAATGTCATCTTGGGTCAAGTGACTCGTCGCTTTTCTCTTTTTGGTCATTCCCTCATCGATTTGTCGCTTGAGGGGGTAGTCACACTCAGTTACCAATCGACAAATACACACCCGATCAAGGAAATGACATGCATTCAAAGAATCATTGAAAAAGACAATCACGCTCCTGCTTGGGATAGCAAACAAAAAATAATCACAAGCTGATCAAACGCTTGGCATTCTAGAATTATGAACTCAAGGTTCCCATAGACAAAAGGTTGTGCCCTTTGCCTATTCATGACTGAACAATGTCCAAGATCAAGTAACACCTCACCGAAAAAGGTTAACAGTTGAGTTAAGCTCCTTAGCTCGTTAGAAGCAAGGATTCAAGAATGCGTGCCCTTTTCATACTTGGGGCATCAAAATTTGGTTAGGTTACTAAGAAAACCTAATCATTAAGTGTTTTGGTTATCTATTTTTGCTCAGCACTACACCATGCATAGCGCATCCCAAAAAGGGGCATCTATAGACACCAAAACAACACCAATCCGATTATGTGATGACAAGCACTGACCGAATTGGCATACATAGCCCCTAGGGTAGACCCCAGAGGTTAAATAGTGGTCCTAACCACTCCCAAAGCAGTTTTGGAAGGTCAGAGGTCAATTTGGAACCTTTCAAGCACTCTGCTCCCTATTCGTTCCACCCTGGGACGATTAGATTGCTATTCGCCCCACCCCGGGATGATTAGCAGCAATCACTCCAGGGTGGGGCGAATAGCAGGTTTGACGGGAAAAAGGTCAAACCTTGAAAAATGGTAGCCCAGATCCGCCACTCAACTCCACCTTCAATGCATGGGAGTGTGAGTGAGCATTTTTGAGCTCAAAGAGGCAGTCATGGAGCCCTTAATTAGGGAGGAATATTCTCTCCCCTAGGAAGGCATGATGGCCAAGTGGGGCCCCCACATGCACATTCAAAGGAGACCCTTAGTTCTATAAAATTGTGAGTCTTCTCACCCCCAAAAAAAATAATGGAGCAGGAGCATTTGGAGCAATGGAGTGCTGTCGAATTATACCCTCACCCTCATTGTGCTTCCTACATCCTTGATCTCTCTTTTGGAAGAGAGGTTATTGGGTGAACATTAGGAGCACAATCCGGACCTAAAACTTGAACAATTGGCCACAATCCCACACCCAATTTTCTGACACAACCCCCTAGGAGGTTTTGGACCCATCCCAAGTGGATTGGTGTCAAAACCAAGCCCCAAACGGCGGGCGTCCTGCCCCCGGGCGCCCCCTGCACTGTTGCAGTCCTAATCACCCCACCCCAAAGTGATTAGAAATATATAGAATATTTCTTCACTATTTTTTTTGCATCATGTTTTGTGTGTTTCATATATGTTGCGGTTCAAATTTCAATGCATTCTGACTTGTTTTGACTGTGTTTTCATGGTTTTACGCTTTTACTAACCTACAGGGAGTGCTTTTGGATATAGGGCAATCTGGGCAGAATATGCAAAATCCGACCTTCTGGGTCGTCTCAAAATGCCCCATTTTGCCTAACCCCAAGTTTTTAGGTGTTTTGGAGGCCCCTGTATGGGACATTTGGGAGGTCACTTTTGTACATTTTATGATAGTCCTAATCGTCCCACCCCATAGCGATTAGAAATATACAGTAGATTTCTCAATTGTTATTTTTGCATTATATCCCTAATGATGTTTACATTCTTCTGTCCAAATTTCATTTCATTCTGATAAGTTTTGATCATTGTTTTAATTATTTCATGTATGCATTAACCAGAGGCCCTGGGGATTGCATGTTTCCCTCCATCCGCATGTGCTATTAATCATTTGCTATTTCTCTGTACATAGTATCTCGACATCAGAGGGGTAGCAAGGAATGATGGATGCACTCATGCAAGCGGCGAAGATGTTTGGCCCGCCCATTTCGAATGTGGGCACGTGGAATATCCCGAAGGGAAGCGTACCGTCTGTTGGTGTAACAAAATTGTATCGAACGCTCCTAGCCCATGCAAATGGGGGAGATATGTTGTAACCTGATCTCAAGCAAGATTAATAAAAGAGGCTGCACCTTTGCTTTTTCTTTACATCTTGTTTCATTTTGTTCATTTTCCCTTTTCATTCACTTTAAGTTCTTCGCATCTTCGTAGGACTTAGTGTTTCCTTAATACATCTACTTATGTTCGCATCACACCTGGTAAACCAGTGCTTTCATAGACATGCCCTCACAAGTCATCACCATTCTAGGTTACCCTTGACCATTTGAATTCTGTTCAAATATAGAGCTAGCCCAAATAGATTATTATTCTTGTCCTTCTATTTCTTCAAAAACTTCCTCATGTTCCTCCTCTCAAATTTTTGAGCATTTTAAAATTTTAAAAGTTAGTGAGGAACATAGGACTCATATTTTCCCCTCGGATCATGATAGTAAATTTTTTTAAGAGCCTCTTCTATATATAGCCAAGCTACCACCTTCACCTAGAACTATAGGCTTATCTCATAATAAGGGTGACATTGTACACTTTGGCATGCATGCTTTTATCTTCAGAGGCATAGATTCTGAAGAAAGGCTTCATGATAGCAACCCATCTCTCAATGAGAAATCTTTTGCTCAATGCTATCTCACTAATGACTATCCCCTTCCTAAGCAGATCCTATCCAGTATGGTATATGCAGGTAAAGGATTGGGACCACAGTAGAAGGGTATTCAAGAACCCTTGGATGTTGAGATTTGGCTTGGGAGATGTGGTATAGGTTTTATACCTAATAAAAATGAACCATTACCTTTTGAAGATTATTACCATATTATGACTTATGCAGAATATATGAAATATCAAAAGCTATCGATAGATGATAATAGAAGTATTAAATTTTCTTTTCCTTCAAATGTAATGTTTTGTAACATGATTGGTTCCATCTATTCTACATATAACTTTGTTTATGTATTAAGGAATGGGGAATCTTTGTATAATGTCTTTTTTGCTAAGAAGGATGGTATTGTTATAAAGTGTAGTGATTATATTGCCATGGATGTTAAAATAAGAGCCTTGGAAGAACTTTCTATGCTTTTCATCATCAATAAAATGCACTCCTTGGGGATATATTTGATCCAACACCTCATGGCATGTTAATCCATTTTAATAAGATGAATGGTGCATTTAGGTTTTGCATTGATTTCAATTCTTAACAAAAAAAAAAACTTTCATATAGTTGCACTTTCATTCTCATTGCATCCACTTTCTTGTTCATATTGCATTGTTGCTTACCATATTTGCATGATTGCTTAACATATAATTTAATACCTTTCATGTTTGCTTGTCATAAATGCATGACTATTTGTTCATGACTGCTTGCTCATATAGACTTTGGGGATATTGCAAGAGTGGCATGTGATGATACCTAGTTAGTTCATAGCTCTAATGCATTACACTTTTCACTAGGATTTTGATGCCTAGCAAGATCCTCCTAGGCATTCTTTCCCTCATTATTTTATTCTTCGGGTTGCTTATCCTCCTTTTTTCAATTTATTCATAAGGTTGTACAACAATTTCCTCATAGTCCTACTTTGGGATAGCACTTGCATAATATTTTTTCACATATATATATATATATATATATATATATATTTATATATTATATATATATATATATATATTTACACCCCATATGGGATATTTATACATCCTAGCGGGTATTACACTATTCATGATCTTCTATCAGGTCATACTCTCTTTTGACTCAATAGGCTTAACACCCCATTATAGGATAAGCTCCTTGGTTATTTTTAGTAGACCTCGACATACATCCTAGCTAGTAATCACCTCATAGTAGTCAATAAGGGATAAACCATCCATAGTGGGTCAAATATCCACACACTTATTTACATTAATGAAAGTGATATACCCTTAGCGAGTCTAGCAACTTTGTTCATCCGATCCATAGTATCTGGTTACACTGGTTTGTAGCAACCTATGCTAGCCTTATACTATGGGTTGTTCATTCTTCTCCTTTTTTGATGGTTGACCTTTGGGCCTATCTTATTTTCCTCTTCTTTTTCTTCTCTTCCTTTTCTTTGTCTTCTTCTTCTTCTCTTCATTTTCTTCCTCTTATTTCTTCTTCTCTTCCTTCTCTTCTTCTTTTTTCTCTTCCTTTTCCTCCTTCCTTGCTTTCTCTCTTTTTTTCTTTCTCTTTTTGTTTCCTTGATTATTTCTTCTTCTATTTTATTCCTCTTGTTATTCTTCTATTTGCATCCATTTTTATCCTCCACATAGTGTATATTAGGATAGTTTACATACATAAAAGTACTTAAATAAATAAGACAAAATAAACATATAAAGAAAATATGCATTAAATAATTACACATAAACACATAAATATATAATCCATAGCTATGTATTACTCATAGGATAAAAGAGTACATTATGTGAGGTTGGTGTACCATAATATAGACTCAGTACACTCAACCTAGGGATGCACACCACAATCAAAAAATTGGTGCATCATCTCGATCCCTAGCCTATATTAGCTCTGAGAGCCAACTCCCTCTGGCCTTGCTTGGGGTGGATGCAGTATCATATGTGCCATCGAATACTGAGATGTCGAAGGTGCTCATGATCAGGACCTCTACCTGCTTCCTAACTGAAGAGACGGAGGAAGCTCCATCCTCTGCTTTGGAGGGACAGTTGTATAGTAAGTCATCTTAAATAACATGGCCCTCTGGATGGCTATCTCAAACCTATCATCGATGCTTTGCAACTTTGCCTGAAGGATCTGCACCACATCCCCTACCTATATACTCCCAACAGTAGCCATCCCCTCAACCTGGGCCCACTAGTGCTCTCTGTCTAGTTGAACTGCCTCCCCCTACAACTTGGAAACCTCTGCCCATGCAATGTCCCTATTTTTTTGTAGTCGGGCCACCTGCATCTGTAGAGAAGCTAGTTGTACATATAGCTCCTCTATATTTTGGCTTTGGCTACCTACCACTATAGATGTAGATACCTCCCCAAGATCTCTAGCTCATGGTCCCTCTGTCTATAATGGGGCATATATCATCCCTCCCTCTCTGGTCTCTATTCTTGGGATGGTCTCCTCCACCACCTAGATTTATATACATGGTATCTTGTGTCTATAAATAGTTGGATCCTATTATGCCCTCTTTGTGGCCCTGCAAGCTACCTATTGGAATGTTTGTTGCATGCCCAAGCCCATCATCTAGAACCTCTATACTGGTATAAGCAGTGATATCCTCTAAGGTGTAACCCCTCTATACCACCGCCTATACCCAATGACCACCCTCACATCGTCTACCCCTAGGTCAACAAAAGGAGGATCATCTTGGTCCTACTAGGTCCACCTGGTGAGGTATGGATCACCTCTAACCCTTATTGGGTATCAGGTCACCCTCCGGTACCAGTAGTCCCCTAGGTTTAGGATTCCCTATAAGATCTTGAACTGTCACTTGACTCATTCAAATATGAGCACCTCTGGATCTCTCTGCTCGGACCTCAACCATATGATACTCATCAGCCTCACTAGATCTATCTTATCATCTACCCAGCTAGGGTAAAGACCTCATGGTCACCAGATGAGTTGCACCTCTCACAACTCATCAATCACCTACCTCACTAGTGGTAGGTTCTATAATGATCCAAAAACACACAAACAAAAAATGCAACCTAACTAGCATTTACATAAAGTTTCAATCCTCTAGGTTTTTTTTAAAGTTACCTCTCACGAGGTACCCTATCAAAAGTTTATCTGTGTAGGCGTATCATGTGTCACTGTAGATAAGCCCATCTATCCCATCATACTTGATGAGCTAGACCTATCACCCTTAGTCCATCGAAGGTATACACGCATCTTCATACCATACACAAATCATTATGTGTAGGTATGCTATGAATATTGCAAGTTAAGATATATATATTATCTCCACAATGAGCTATCTTAATTCAGATGTAATCTCTTTATCACTTAGTCCTTTATCTCCATAAGGGGTTATCAACTCCCTTAGGTCTCCTATGTTCACCCTAAGGGGTTCTTAATTCCCTTAGGTTACCTATGTTCACCCTAAGGGGTTCTTAATTCCCTTAGGTCATCTCTGAGTTCACCCTAGAACTCTACACTTAGTTTTCTATTAACAAGCAACCAAACAATGATACATCTAGATACTACAACATCAAAAAATAAAGCAAGCTTAACACTAAAAGAGAATCAACTACATAATATAACCAAATACAGAATAAAGGAAAAATACCTTCACTAAATAAAATAATAGTTATCACATTAAATATTACATGATAAATTCATCTTACTTTAGATAATATCACATTATCTGCATTGGGGATATCTCCCCACAATTCTAGTCTATTTTATCATAAGTAAATCAACATAAGATACAATTACCTATACCTTACCTCCATTGGAAACCTTGATTCTCCTTGCTCCCATTGGTTATTTGAGGGTAGTAGGGGATCATGATACTCATGGTTCAGGATAGGCATACCTTTAAATGCAACTATACGTTTACTTTTCCAAATTGCAACTATACAATAATTTAATTAAGTTGCTAACCATCTAATGCACAATGGATATTATAAAAGATTCGTTACTTTTATTTCACCTCTCTAGTTCCCTTAGAGAGTCATCCAACATGTACTACTTAGATCAAGGTTTAACTTAAATCAAATTCAATTCATGTCTTAAAGCATTAAAGTCCCATACCTTTAACCTTTAAAACAATCTCATTCATTTTCATTCCCTAAATCAAAGCCCCATAACTTCAATTTCAAGAATAAATCTACATCCTTTTTAATTGAAAACTTATAAGATAATCAACTTTAATCAAAGAGTTCCTTTTCAATTAAAACCTCTAATAAATCCCATAAAATCAAAGGTTCCCTTCTAATTTGAAATCCTTCAATAATTTCATATAAATCAAAGATTCATTTCTAATTAAAAGCCTTCAATAATTTCATATAAATCAAATGTTCTTTTTATTTAGAAGCCTTCAATAATATCATATAAATCAAAGGTTCCTTTTAATTAAAACCCTTTATTGTATTCCACATAAAACAAAGGTTCCATTTAATTAAAACCCTATGTTATATTCCACATAAAACAAAGGTTCCATTTAATTAAAACCCTATGTTATATTCCACATAAAACAAAGGTTCCATTTAATTAAAACCCTATGTTATATTCCACATAAAACAAAGGTTCCATTTAATTAAAACCCTATGGTATATTCCTATATTCCACATAAAAAATAGGTTCCATTTAATTAAAACCCTATGTTATATTCTACATAAAAAAAAGGTTCCATTTAATTAAAACCCTATGTTATATTCCACATAAAAAAAGGTTCCATTTAATTAAAACCCTATGTTATATTACACATAAAACAAAGGTTCCATTTAATTAAAATCCTATGTTATATTCCACATAAAACAAATGTTCCAATTAATTAAAACCCTATGTTATATTCCACTTAAAACAATGGTTCCATTTAATTAAATTATGCAACACCTTTACCAGTTAAGGTTTACATTCAAAGGCCAATAGCTTCTATGGTGGATGAAAAACCTCTTCAAAACCCATTGCTTAAACCAAATAGAACCATACATTATGCATTTACTACTATCACAACAGAGTTCCCACAAGGGTGGAGGGATTTACACTACCTACGACATCTAAAACCTAGCCCCTTACTCTAAATATAGAAGGCTTTCACATAGGTGGCACTACCAAACACAGTACCCTTACTTGAAGTTTGAGTGGTTCTCCCACTACGGTAGTCATCTCAAATGATACAATGTTCTTATACTTAGAGCACGATGCTCACTACAACACTATGCTCTCAACTCTACAACACTCTTATTGGTACATTGTGTTCATCGGACATAAATAGTGCTTACCAATGGCTCGGGGCTTATACAAACATAGTGATCACCCCTATAATAGAGGTTTCTACAACACACATAGTGTTTCCTATGAAACACCCTTGCTTCTAATGAAACACACAATGCTTGCCATACCATAATGGCTTCAAATAAAAACATGGTGTTTCCCACGAAACACCCCTACTTCTAATGAAAATACACAATGCTTGCCATACCATAATGGCTTCAAATAAAAACATGACGTTTCCCATGAAACACCCCTGCTTCTAATGAAAATACACAACGCTTGCCATAGCTTAGTGGCTTCACATAAAACACAATAGTTTTTCCCATGAAACACACTTGATTTTAACACTAATATAGCACTAGCCATAGCTTAGTGGCTTCACATAAAACACATTTCCCCATGAAACACACTTGATTTTAACACTAATACAACACTATCCATAGCTTAGTGGCTTCACATAAAACACATCAGTTTTCCCCATGAAACACACTTGCTTTTAACACTAATACAACGCTTATTAACGTTCTACACAACAGCTTTATAAATAAAACACAACACTTGCCATAAGCTTGTATATAAGTGTTCCCAGTCCATTCCTTTGGACTTTCATGCTTATAGGAAGATGGAACTAGTGAGAATAACCAGGTTTTACACCATAACAATGCAAGTAACTGGACTCAATTTTAAGCATTTCAACATTAACCCTTCAATGGATATGGAGATCTGGCGACGTCTAGCTGCCTCTACTCCTTGCTACTGGCATGTTCTTCCTTCTTCCTCATATTTGGCCCGTGTCTCCCCAAGCTCTCCTCATTTCCCTTATTTATTTCATCCTCCTCTCTCTTTTCCTTTCTTCCTCCTTACATGCCTCTCACTGCTCCACGTGGCCCGTCTGTCATTCTCTCAAACCTTAAGCCCAACCTCAAGCTTCTTTTCCTTCAATGCTCCGCCCCTATCCTCTATGCATTCCTTCCCATAATTTCCACCTTAGGAAATTAGTAGCTCCATAGCCCATTTTCGCAGGTTTCACTATATAGGAAGGGAATAATTATGTTTTTACAATGAGGGTATGTTTTGTATAAAATATCATTCCCTTGATATTTATCAACTCTAAAATCCATTTCCTTTATTTAAACAATCTCATTATTGTTTTTTTTTTTTAAACATAAAAGATATCTATTTTTTTTTTTAAATGGATTTTATTTTATTTATTTCCATCAAATTAAAGTCTTTTAATGAATTTCCCAATATCATTAAAATGAACACTTTTAATTAATTCAAAAGAAATATCATTTGTTAATTGCAATGAAGTTTCCCACCGAGCTCCAAAGTCAAACATTTCTTTAATTAAAACTTCATTAATTAATTTAAAGAAATATTTATTTGGCATATAAATTTAATTTGTTTTCCTTCATAAGAATGATGCTCTACTTTCATTTCAACACGACAGTTTACTTTTAGGCATCCAAATACATTCTGCTATTATTCTTCTATATAAAACCCAACATTAAGCTATCCAAGCCATGATGCAGTAGAGAGCAAATAAATTTATCAAACTGTAAAGAGGGAATTTTTCCATCAACCCAATCACCTATCTTAGCCAGAGATTTTATGATAGCTACTAGACTATCAACTAAATCTCAAGGTGATTAGTCATCTATGATTATCCCTTCCATTAATGCATGCCTATATGAATGTATCTATCCATGTTACCTTCGAGTACCTTAATCATCATTTCCCCTTATCTTTGGTACACTTATTTCTAGTGGGTAACTCTTCTTGTTCCACCTATGAGTGTACTTGATCCTGCATACTTGGAAATATGTTAGCAATAACATGCCCTTATAAATCAACTAAACATCATATAGTTGGTTCAATTTTTCAAACTAGGTATCACCACATCATCGGTTAATACATTGTTTTCCTTGTACCATAAATTTAGCTAGGGAGGGTCATGACAGGTTCCCTGCATAGGCCCTTGTGGTCCTCTCGAGGGATATCATCCATCTGTATATTGTTAGATGCTCTGGTTCGGGTAATGGTCTTGGTAGTGCTAATTGTCTCTACACTGCAATGTGCTCCCAACACCACACCTGGAGCAATGTTGTAGAAACTAGTCATGTACATTGTTTATCCATGAAATTGTACATCCTATATAAATAGGGCAACACATAAGGACCCCATGTGAAGTGGACTCCCTAGTGTTACATATTTTCCACTACTCCCACCAATACCCATGCAAAATATTATTTTCTAGTTTGGTAAGTCAGGAGACCTTCCACCACCCCTATGAGTACCGTGGTCAAAGTATTTGCTTCGTAGTGGTTAACTAGGTCATCCACTGATACGGTTACCTCTCGCACCTGTTAGGTGAAACCTGTGGAAAATCACTATAGTGTAGTGGCCTTCCCTCAAGACCCATAAACCTATCTCCCCCTGATGGGGATCCTCAGGATCCACCACATGTCCTCAAGTGTAACATTCATCTCCCCTATTGGTAGCCAAAACATAGAGGACTACAGATACCATCGCTCCACCAAGGCAGTTAGCATAGCCCTGTCTGTATCAATCCGTAGCATCCTCGCTATGTCATCCAACCCAACCACCTCTAGTCTAGCTCTCTCCACATTTCCTAGAGCATCTAGCTCTTCCAGATCCCCTGCTCACCACTCTCGAGTCTCGAGAATACATAGCTATATTTTTAAAACATACAAAAAAATTAATTAGTTTCATCATAAAAATCAAATTAATTAATTAAAATTCTACTTTAGCATAAAAGAAATTTCAATTCATCATTCACACTTTGAGTTTTCTTGTATATTTTTTCTTCTTCTTTCTTTCTTTTCTTTTCCTTTTGTGAATTTACACCCCATTTTTAGGGCACATGACTTCACTTTCGCAAAGTCGCACCCCATGTTTTCCTGGCATGACTTCACGAAATCACACCTGGTTTTGCCCAGACATGATTTCCTTGTGTTTCACTGAAAGTAAAATTGTGCCTAGGTCATGGCATAAATTTCATCGGCTTTTATGGAAATTTTTCCAAAAATCCCTAAATCCTAACCTAATTATGTGAATCGAGAGAAAAAAATAGTGCAAAAGAGGAATTATGATGATTCTTACCCATTCTTGAGCCCCAGCCTCACCCCTCATAGTCACTGCTCGATGAATTGGAAGCACCATCGCTATTTCTCTAGAGTCCTTTTCTTCTCCTCCTCGTAGTAAAATTGAATTAGGATTTACCCTTGTTTTTCCTTTTAACCTTGTTTTTGGCTTTCTCTCTCATCTTTTTTGGTTGACTGTCACTCGTTCTCTCTCTTATTTCTTTTGTGTTAAGTTATCTCATGTTCTTATGAAATATTAATTTTTTATAATCACTCGAGGGGGCACCCCAACGTATAGAGGCATTAATGTCCCTAATGCCTCGATTTATGTGCAAATTATAAAGTGTTCGAAATGACACATTTTTTGCACCATCCCTTTCTTCTAACCCAACCACCCCATTTTCATTTGTAGTTATTTTTAAGGTGTGTCTACATCCTTTATTTGATGCATTTAATAGGCCATAAATACATCAAAGAGGGGGCAAAATATAGACATGGAAAATTTACCCACTTTGAGTGGGTAATCTTCCTTAGTGTCACTAAGAGACCCCCAACCCTTTCCAAGAGCAAGGGAAGATCTCTTTACCTCTTTCTTTTAATTTTTTTACCTTTTAGAGAAATTGTGCCCTGTCTTTATGAGGTACGACTTCACGTCAACGATATCGCACCTCGTCAGGATGGGGCATGACTTCGTTGTTTAACCTAGTTTTTTTAATTTATTTTATTTTATTATTTTTGAGCCCACTTATACCTAGGTTTAAACCCTCTTGTGTGTTTTAGCATCGACTGTGAGTTTATTTGTGCCCGCTTTCTCCCTCCAATTTTGTCTATAGAAGGAAAGATATTTTGCTTAATAGAAAACAACAAGAATAAGTGCAAGTGTGATATGTAAACTTTTGTGTGATATCTATGCGAATTGATTAAGCTCAAAATTCATAGTTCATATTTATTTTCTCTTCTGCAAACTAAAAATTGAAGTGTGAATTTCGAATTGATCTTCTATTGTGTGGATTGGATTGATTTGGCTATGTGACTTAGTGGATACGTGGTGTAGCTCAGAGAGACAGAGTGCCCATTTGGATACTTGTCTCTCTTCTGCCTACTTTTGTGATGTCGATTAGGGTTTTATTAATTTTTTATCTATATTTATCTCATATTCTACATTCACTTCTTATTTGTATTTAGTCTGTAGTGAAATTGTGTCTGGCATTAGTGAGGCATGACTTCGCTTACCCTAATTAGGGTAAATTGTGCCCCGTGACTTTGTTGCTACATTATTGCACCTGCTCTAGGTGAGGCATGATTTTTCCCTATGGCACACCAGGGGCAATGGCTAGATTTTTCTTTCACTATTGCATTCCATTCTATTTCTAGATCATACTATTGTACTTTTATTTCTATTTTTTGCTGCTATTTTTTTATTTATGATTACTTATCCAAAGGTCAATTTCTGGTTTTGTATTAAGAGGTAAAAGGACCTAGGGGTTTGAATGCTACTAGATCTATCATACAATGGCCTATGTAGACCCTCTAATACTAATTTCATTTTTTAGTGTTTCATGAGTGATCTTGTGGAAACAAGAATTCTTGATATCATTGGACAAGAGGCAAAAAAGGCTAAATCAACCACCGGTCTAGATAAGTGCTCTTTTTATTCTATTGGTTGAAAAATCTGGTTTCACTATTTATTCTTAGGCATCTAAAAGGAAAAAGCATCTAGCTTGCATCTAGGAATAATTTCTATGCAATTTTTCTAAGTATACTTCTTCTTTAAAGTTTTTTTGAAATAAACCCTAGGTTGGGGAGAATTCAAAAAAATGAATCATTCCATGATAGCTCTTGTATGCTTGCATTCTATTTTCAGCTATCTTATTATATTTTATGTATTTTTCTTTATCTTTTCTATCTTAGATCTAGAAAGGCCAAACTTAGGTGTTTGTCTTGAAACTAAATACATCAAACAATCTTGAATATCCTGAGGACTTGGAGTGATTCCTTAAACCGTTCTTGGTGAACCCTTCCCCTTAGCATCAAGTTTAGAGAACAACATACCCCTATGGTTCACCCCACAAAAGTGTTCCCTCCTTGCGGATCCAGCCCCTTTGTTTGGGAATTGTACGCGGTAGGGCAATTTTCCCCCGCTACAAACACATTGAGCAAACAAATCTCAAATGATGGAACACATGGATTAGAAAAGGGCTTAGTTAGTATAGCAACATGAAATTATAGTACAATAATAAAAGATAATAGAGAATTTTTCAAAGGTAAAAGAACCCAAAATAGAAGGAGAAGAAACACCTATGGATGCTGGAAGAAAGAAAGTCAGTGTAGAATTAAATAAAGACATGAGGAAAATTGATATATCAAAGTTTAATGGCAAGGGGGATGGAGAGGTAGTAGAAATGTGGTTAAACGAAACTGATGCCTACTTCATCATTAAACCTCTTTCATCTAAATCAAAACTTCATGGGTAGTTTTCCATATAACTGGTCCAATTGTTGATTGGTGGGATACTTACAAAAAGATAAATAATGTTGAAGTTGCCAATGTACTCTAGGATATATTTTTAAAATAATTTAAGGACATATTCCTAAATCCATAATTTTATCTTGAGAAGTCTATAGAATTCTCAATATTAAGTCAGGGAAATATGACGGTTAATGAGTACCACCAAATATTTGTGCAGTTGTTAAAATATATGCCTGAATACGATCAGATAATAGAGATTAAGGTATAGAATTTCCTCTTATGGCTGCATATAAATATCAGATATTTGATCATCTTATTAAAACCTAAAGATCTCATTGAAGCATATGATTTATCTTGATAGGAGGAAGCTAACCAAAAGGCAAAGAAGACCTATTACCATAAAATTTTAGACAAAGAAGAATACTAAAATAAGAAGAATGTTGGTTCTACAAAATGGTAAAAGGAGTCTAGCAATAAAAGTAGATATGAGGACATGAATGTATTTGATAATAATAGAAACAA
Source organism: Wollemia nobilis (assembly GCA_028583015.1). Classification (NCBI taxonomy): domain Eukaryota; kingdom Viridiplantae; phylum Streptophyta; class Pinopsida; order Araucariales; family Araucariaceae; genus Wollemia; species Wollemia nobilis. Next base: position 9,756,982 of record JAQPPZ010002969.1, on the reverse strand, counting down.
ATACCAAGGAAGTCAGGGCAACAAAGATAGATATCAAAATAATCGAGGTAGTCAAGATAAGAGAAATTACAGAGAAATAAATGATCAGAGAATACCTGCACAAGGATCAATCACCCAAGGATGTAATGATGGTAATAAAAGGGAAATAGCATCATGAAATGGATGCTACATATATCAGGGAGAACATTATACAAACAAATATCCTTAAAGAGTAGACAAAATAAAATAACTAGAAGAGCTTGCACACAAAATCTATGCAGCTATAGGTAACTCTAAACTGGATGGTCAAGCAACACCCTTTTTATTGAATGGTAAAATATACAATAGAAATGCATGTATTGTAGTTGATAGTGGATCGACTGATAGTTTTATTTCTTCTAGCATCTTGAGGGACATACCAAAAAAACTTGGGTTTATTGTAAATGGGTGCAAGGTTGAGTATGGGTTTCGGAAAACCTATATTGTTAATCAATGTCTGTTTAACCCTTAGATTACATTACCCCAAGGGAAAATAAGTTGGATTTTATATGTGGCCCCATTGCATGCCTTCAACATTATCCTAGGTATTGATTGGCTCAAATCCCATAAAGCCTTGATGAATTTTGAGGAAATATGGCTAGACTTTACTGATGACACTAAGTAAAGGATTTAAATCTATTGTGGATGAGATTCATTTGAACCACATATTTTATCATCCATGCAAGTCAAAAAGGCCATAAGAAAATTTGGAATGGTCTTTGTAGTCAAACTTAATAAAAGGGAGATAACTGAGTCTAGTTCATGCCTCTTCCAAACATATCCAGTATTGAATAGATTTTGAGATGTGTTTCCAGAAGATTTACCGGGTCTTCCACCCGAAAGAGAATTCAACTTCTCAATTGAACTTTGGCATGGGGTAACACCCATAGCTTGAGCGTCATATAGGATGACCTCAATTTAACTACAAGAACTAAAGACTCGACTTTAGGATTTATTAAAAAAATGATATATTAATCCTAGTGTATCTCCATGGGGTGCACCAGTTCTCTTCATTAAAAATAAGTATGGGTCATTAAGGTTGTGCATCAATTACCAAATTCTCAATACAATGACTATAAAAAATAAGTACTCTTTACCTAGAATAGATGACCTTTATGATCAATTAAAAGGGGCCACAATTTTCTCAAAAATTGATCTTAGTTCTGGCTAATATCAACTAAGTATTCATAAAGAAAACACCCATAAAACTACCTTTAGAACTAGATACAACCATTATGAGTTTACAATATTACCTTTTGGGTTAACTAATGCTCTAGTGGATTTTATGAATTTGATGAACAATGTGTTCTGAGGGCAATTGGATCAAATTGTACTCATATTCCTGGATGACATATTGATTTAATCACGAAGTAAATAAGAACATGATTAGCACATGAGTTTTGTTATTGAGATTCTTAGGAAAAATCAGCTATATGGTAAGTTGTCCAAGTGTGAGTTCTATACCCCACAAGTGCAATATCTAGATCATGTGATTTCTTCTAAAGGAGTATCTACCGACCCAAAGAAGATATAAGATAGTGTATATTGGCTTGCACCAACAAACATCACTGAAGTGTGATGTTTTATGGGAATGGTTTGTTACTATCGATGTTTTGTGAAATATTTTTCTAAACTAGCATACCCAATAACTAATCTCTAGATGAAAGGAAAGACCTTTAATTGGATGGTTCAATGTGAAGAAGCATTTAAAATTCTTAAGGAGAAGTTAACAACCACTCCTATACTTAAAATACCATATCCTAATATTCCCTCTATAGTCTACACTGATGCATCCATTGAAGGATTAGGTGGAGTTCTAATGCAGGAAGAAGATGTCATAGCTTATGAATCATGAAAGCTTAAGAAATATGAAATAACCTATGCCACACATGATTTAGAATTAACCATGACTTTACATGCTCTTAAAATATGGTGGCATTACTTACTTGGTAAACCTTTGGAGCTTAGGATAGATCACTAAATCCTAAGATATATCTTCACACAGCCAATGTTGAATACAAGACAACGACACTAGATGGAATTTTTGGTATAATATGATTTTTTCATTGAGTATATAAAAGAGAAAGAGAACAAGTTGGTAGATGCCTTACGTAGGAGAAGGCATATAACTACTATGTATCAGTTTCAATTTGAGGTAGTTAAACAAATAAAGGAACTACATCATAAATATGAATTTTCCCTAAAGTATTGTGGTCTAATTTGGCAAGGATCAAAAAAATAAAAAGAATTTAAAATTAAAGGTGATATACTATATTTTCTAAATAGATTGGTCATTTCAAATGACCAAGACTTAAGAAAATACTTCCGAAGGAGGCACAATGTGTTCCTTACTCAGCACATCCAAGGGGAGTGAAAATACATGAGAATATGAGGAAATATTACTACTGGCCTGGGATGAAAAAGGACATTACAAAATTTCTGGTAAAATGTTTAGAATGTCAAAAGGTTAAGGTAGAGCACTTACATCCTATTGGATGTTTGTATCCACATAAGATATCTACTCCAAAATAGAAATTTGTTGCTATGACTTCATAGTTGGGTTACCCAAGACTCATTTTAGACATGATACCATTCTGGTAGTGGTTGATAAGTTGACTAAGGTGGCACACTTTATACCTAGAAATATAAAATATGAGCTCCTACTGTAGCCCACAAATTTTATAGGGAAGTGGTACAGCTACATGGTTTCCTTGAAATAATCATCTCAAATAGGAACTCTCATTTTAATTCTAAATTTTGGTAAGCATTTCACCGAGTATGGGATACGAGACTTAACATTAGCTCTAGCTATCATCTAGAAACTGATGGGTAAACTAAGCGAGTTAACCAAGTCTTAGAGGATATGTTTTGAATGTATTATATGGATCATAAAACAAAGTATTATCTATGGAAGATAGAGTATTACTGAGAGTTAAACCAACCAAAAGCTCAAATGGTACCCAATAACTAATCTCCAAAAGAAAGGAAAGGCTTTTAAATGGATGGCTCAATGTGAAGAAGCATTCAAAATTCTTAAGGAGAAGTTAAAAATTGCTCATATCCTTAAAATACCATATCCTAATATACCCTTTACAATATGCACTGATGCATCTATTGAAGGATTAGGTGAAGTTCTAATGCAGGAAGAAGGTGTCATATCATATGAATCTCAAAAACTTAAGAAACATGAAATAAACTATGCCACACATAATTTAGAATTAATTGTATTTGTGCATGATCTTAAAATGTGGCTACATTACTTACTTGGTAAATATTTTGAGCTTAGGATAGATCACCAGAGCCTAAGATATATCTTCACACATCCAATGTTGAATGCAAGACAACGATGGTGGATGGAATTTTTGGCAGAATATGATTTTGGCATTGAGTATATAAAATGGAAAGAGAACAAGTTGGTAGATGCCTTAAGTAGGAGAAGGCATATAACTTCTATGTCTCAGTGTCAAATTGGGGTAGTTGAACAAATAAAGTAACTACAACATAAAGATGAATTTTCCCTAAGGTATCATGGTCTAATTCGACAAGGATCAACAAAAGCAAAAGAATTTGAAATTAAAGGTGATATGCTATATTTTTGAAATAGATTGGTTGTTCCAAATGACCAAGACTTAAGAAAAATGCTTCTAAAGGAGGCACATTGTGTTCCTTAATCAACACATCCTAGGGGAGTGAAAATGCATGAATATGAGGAAATATTACTATTGGCTTGGGATGAAAAGGGACATTATAGAATTTGTGGCAAAATATTTAGAATATCATAAGTTTAAGGCAGATTACTTACATAATATTAGATTTTTGTATCTACACGAGATCCCTACTCAAAAATGGCAAGTTGTTACTATAGACTTCATAGTTGGGTTGCCCAAAACTAGTTTCAGACATGATGTCATTCAAATAGTGGTCAATAAGTTGACTAATATGGCACACTTTATACCTGGAAATATAAAATATGATGCTCCTACTATAGCACACAAATTTTCCAAGGAATGGTACGGCTACATGGTTTCCCTGAAATAATCATCTCCTAAAGGAACTCTCATTTTACTTTTGAATTTTGGTAAAAATTACACTGGGTATGGGGTACGAGACTTAACATTAGTTATGCTTATCATCCAGAAACCAATAGGAAAATGGAGTGAGTAACCAAGTCTTAGAGGATATGTTATAAATGTATTGTATGTATCATCAAAAAAAGTGGGAAGACTACCTCTTCTTGGTGGAATCTGCATACAACAACAACTATCATGCCACATTAGGTATGACACTTTTTGAGACCCTGTACGAGATAATATGTAGGACAATTTGGAATATCGGGTAGTGATAGGGCCGAATATAGTTAAAAAAATGGAGGAAAAACTTAAATTTTATATGATAGAGGCTTAAAGAAGCCTTAGATCACCAAAAGAGCTATGCAAACCTTAAACGAACACCAAGAGAATTCTTTGTGGAAGATAGAGTATTCCTAAGAGTTAAACCAACCAAAAGCTCAATTAAATCCTCTAAGCTTAGTCCAATATTTGTAGTACCTTTCACAATTGTTGATAAAATAAGCCAAATTGCCTATAAGCTAGCCTTACCTTCCAGCTTGTCAAAAATTCATGATACATTCTATGTATCCCTTCTCAGGAAATATATTTCAAATCCCTCACATGTTTGGAATATTGATCATGTTTAGATGGATTATCCCCTTCACATTGAAGTACATCAAATCAAAATCCTTGGTTTTAGAGAGAAGCAATTGAGCAAGCGTAATGTTGATCAATGTAAAGTCCAATGGGACCAATACTCAGAAAACGATGCCACATGGGAGAATGTGGCTACCATGAAAATAAAATTTCCATTTTTGTTTGAAAAATGATATTATATATTTTCTTTCAAAAGAATGTCTATTTATTTATCATTTTCTTGAATGAAAATGTTGCTATGTAAGTTTTGAATATGCATTATAAACATAGGGACTGTATTTAATTCTAGAGGGGGAGAATGTAACATCCCTCTAAAATTTAGTTCTCATTATGATGACTTCATCTACAAGGGTGAGATATTGTTGATTAGTCTATGGGTGTAGGAACATGTACCTTCTATGGAGGAATTAGATCAAGAGAAAGACACCTCCTCTTATTGGTAGATGAAGAGCACTGATGAAAAGGTAACATGGGGGAATATGATGAGTGATGGGGTATTTGCATTTGTTAGGGATAAAAATCCCTACTAGCAGTACACCCATCAAGCAGTCCATGTAGTTGTATCCATGTAGTCTCATTTTAGGTTTTTACACCTTCTTGTGATCCATATATTATAATTATATGAGTATTTTTTTGGAATTTATTGAATTAAATTTAAATTAAAACTCAAAAAATAAAATTATTTTAAATTAAATTAAAAAATATAATTAAAATAAAATCTAAATCTAAAATAATAGGGGCTACTACTTACTATCGAAAGTTATATACAAAGGCAAAATATAATTACCACCTAGTAAAATTACCATCTGTAAAAAAATGAAACATTACCATCTGGAAAACAATGAACCATTGCATGAACAAGTATACCTATCAATAATTTTTTTTATTTGTTTATTCTATTTAACAAAGGACGAATAAATGGTTGAGGCAATTGATATGGTGTGGAACTTCTGGATGATAATTGGCGGGTTGAAAATTTTGGATGGTAGCAGAGCTCTAAAAGGCATCATAGTAGGTTGGTTATGGTCTGGCCATCTTTGTGAGATTGCATGAATTATGAGAAAACTTTCAGTAAGCTAGTGTTTGCATAATTTTTTTTTTTTAAATTGTGATAAGATTTTATGTCAAGCATATACGAAATGAATAGTAAAAACTATGGAGTGTATGTAAATGTTTCAATGTGAAATAGTAAAAAAATAATTTGAAGAACAACGTTAGAATATTTGTAACTGATATATGAAGTAGTTGTAGTGAAAAACAAATATTAGTATAATGTTTATAGTTTAGAAGATTGCATTGTAGAGTATGATGCATTCATATTTTAGTATAGCCACTCTGAACCCCCCTCCTTTCCATTCCAATAGTCCTCATGAACAAAATCCATGCATGGGTACATAGTAGATGGTTGTGCACGAAGGATGGAAATGAATCAACCATACCTACTATTCAAAATAGTTTTGTATTGTGAAACATCAAAGTATATGATGTCTTCCATTCCCGTAGGGTATATCTGAGGTGTTAAAATTTAATTTTCAGTGGTATTTTATTTTAAAGGACACTCTAAAGAATGGAAGTCGAATGTGTAATGCATGTATAGCCTAATTTTTTATCCCCGTTGGCCTGGATTATATTATAGAGTGTTTTTGGGAGTAGTACATCTTCACCTTTTATTATTCTATTCGTGATAAATTTTTTGAATTGTTCTTTGACATCCAAAGGGAGTTTAACTGTGTATTTTGAATTTTATATTTTAAACAACTTGAATCCCTATGTTCTAGAAGTTTCAAAGAAAAAATAGAAATTTTATAACACATTTGAAGGTGTTGATGATTTATTTTTATTTTGAATGACTATCTTGAGCATGTTATAATTTAAAATTTCTTCCATGAATGCACCGCACGTGACCTAGTGTTGTCCTTTGATGACTCTTATCATCAAATGTAGACATTCTATAGGACTGAATATGAGAAAATTGAAAGTTTTTAGCTATTTGAATCTTCATATGGTAGGAAACAAGTTTAAATAATGAATTAATATTTAAATTCTCCATTGTTGACTACTGTGACACTTATAGCATGGTGTGGCCAATGCGGAACTAGTTATGCATATTTTGTTTTCTTACTTTGATGGGATCCATTAAATCAAATTTGTTTCTTCAATACCATGAAAAAAATATGCATAGCTTGGTAAATAACATGGGACTATGATGCCCAAATTACTCTTTGTAAACATAGATGTTTGTCTTTAATAATTTAAATCTTATTAGTTGTGAACATTGGGTGGAAAATGATTTTAAGTTCTTATGACCATAGCTTTGATAAGTATACAAAAATATAGTTCTCTCTATTGGTTAGGTAGTTGCTAATAGCTAAGCAAACCGTATACATACACAGTTAATTATTTTCTTTGGAAAATGCTTTTATGTTAGAAGCATTAAAGTACAAAAATTATTTTTTAAACAATAGTTAAAACAGATGTGGACTACACAAATTTTAGTTGAAATGATGTGTTTAACATAAATTCTGGCTTGAATGTATCATGCCAAAGACCTGACTTGCACGTCTTACTTTTCTTAATATGTATAAATTATATAATTTGATTTATAGCTATTGATAGAAACTTAATTTCAATTAAAGTTATCATTGAGAATGGTACTTTGAATTTTTGAATTTACTTAATGGTGTAATCATACGTATTTTTAATAATAATTTTCTTATAAGGATTACAATTGCAATAAATATATATTTTACTTAAAACATATTAGCCAGAATATATCCTTGCTAGAGACACTTACTTTCAACCTTTGGGTAACATAGATTGATAATTGAATAGTTATATGAGGTTTTATATTATGATATGGTTTTAAGAAAATATAGAACATTTACCTTTGACATGCTTGAATTATTATCTTTCTTACAATATAAGTTTATTAGGATGCTTGACTTCTTTTTCAAATTATTTTAAAAATATATAGATTTGGAAATACTCTTTATTTAGAAAAGTGAAGATCATTACTTTTCAAGTTATTAGGTTAAGTAGATCCTACATATTGTCTTGTCAAAATTATAAAAGAAGTAGAGTATTGAAATGAAATTTGATCTCCCCATTTGTTTTTGAAGTATACTAAAATATATTTCCTCTACCATAATAGTCAAGACATAATCTATCATTGAGAAGGATGATAGTAATATCTATACTATATATTATGGGTAGGACAATCATAGTAAATGATCTGACATCGATGATTGTGGGAAGGACAATCATCTAGATTCAGGGATAGTTGTACTCTTGATAGGAAGGGTTAGGACATGAGGTAAAGAGGGTGGAATGGGACATCGCTCTTAGGATATCACTTGAATAGTACAATGATGGATCACTTGTTCTCTGGATGATTGATAGTTAATTGAGTGACGTAATGGAATGGGACATTACGATGTCAATCACACCAAGTCAAGTGATACCCAATACCAAGCCAGGGCATTGGTGGAACCTAGATGATTTTCAAGTAAGGTGGAAACTCATCTAGCACAAGGTATGTATACACTTCTCCTTGTATGACTAATATAAAGTATACATGTTAAGGAATGGAGAATTTATGCATCTAACCTCTAGGTGAAATGGGTCCTAGAGGAGAAACCCCTACTGTGAACTTGGAACTCGGGATGAGAGGATAAGTTCTCTTAAATACACCATACTATGTGACCTGACTAGTTTTGACCACATGGGCAATTTTCTACAGTGATCTAAGTACCCATAGTGGAAGATATTACATGCTTAGTATTATCAAAACTTTGGGTGACAATCTTCTACCATCCAAATTTTTACTTTGTGACTCTAATAGGAAGGACTGTATTAGAAAACCAAGTGGGTAGGACTTGGGTTATTACAAGTTTGATGTGTGGTTGATATATTCTAGAGCATCCTTCCATATGAATCCCCACAAGAAGTGGTTTGCAAAATATGAAGAAGAAAACTATGACAAAGTTTTCTTGGGTGATTGTTTCAACCATGAAATTATTGGTAGAGGTAAGGTTAAAATCAAACTCAGATATGGAAGTGTTAAGTGTATCCTATATGTTAGACACATTTTAGGATTAACAAGAAATCTACTATTAGTGAGCCAGCTAGCTAAAGTAGAAATGAATATTATATTCAATAAGGATGGCTATATTTTAATGCATGGAGTCATTACTCAGGCAAGTGGAGTAAGACTTGGAACATTTTATAAGTTGGATGCAACATGTTTGAATGTTGCATGTGTACATGTAGCCACTATAGAAATAATTAAACCCTCATATTCAAAGATGTCAAGTATGATGTTATGGCACAAGAGGTCAGGACATCTTGGTAAAAGGATCCTATAAGATATGTGTTAAAAGTAGATATTCCACAAATTGGAGAAAGATAAGTTTGGTTCTATGGGTTTTATGAATCATGCATTTTAGGAAAGTAGAAAAGAATCATGTTTTCCTCTAGTGACTATAGAACCAATGAAATATTGGAATTGATATATTTTGATATTTGTGGGCCTTTTGAAGTTGCTTCATTAGGTGAATCTAGGTATTTTATTACTTTCATTGATGTTTTATATAGGAAATCATCGGTTTACTTTCTTAAAAAAAATTCAAGGGTTCTTGTTGCCTTCAAAGAATTTATTGTTGCTGTTGAAATATAAACTGAGAAGAAAGTGAAGGCTTTGAGGAGTGATAATGGTGGGTATTTCTCCCAAGGCTTCAATTATTTTTACAAGTTGCATGGTATTTCAAGGTAAAAAAAACTCTATATACACCACAAAAAAATGGAGCTTCAAAAAGGCTCAATAGGATGTTGTTGGAGAAGACAAGAAGCATGAGAGAGAATGTAGGTTTGAATAATTTTTTTGGGAAAAGGTTGTTAATACAAGTAACTATGTGAAAAATATATCACCTAGTTCTATTCTTAGTGGGAAAATACCAGAGGAAGCTTGGAGTGGATTCAAACCCTTGGTTGCTCATTTGAGAGTGTTTGGGTGTGAAGTATTTGTTCTTGTGCCTAAGGAAAATAGGAAAATGTTGGACAATAAATATATTAAAGGAGTACTCATTAGATATGGTGATGGAATCAAATATTACAAAGTATGGATACCTTCACAACATCACCATGTGTTCAACCATGATGTAGAATTAAAATAATACATTCATAACAAAGAAGAGTCCATGGAAACAACCCAAGAAAACCAACAATAATTTGATGCAACTACTGGTTTGAGAAATTAGTAAGCTAAAAATCAGCCACAAATTGTTACACCATTAAGTATAGATCTCATTTCTACTCCTTTGTTAGAGTTTCCACATGATACTAATGAATTTTCATGCAATTGGTAGCATCAAAAATATAATGAGATTATTATGGAAGAGTCCAATCAGCCTTAAATTGTTGAAGAGTAGCTTGCACATGAGGAGCAACTTCAAAATTCTAACATTATTCAAGAAGTGTAAACTTTGAGAAGAAGTCAGTGACAAAGGAGTGCACCAATCAGATTTGGTTATATGATGAATGCAATAACTTTGCATTATATTTCATGAGTGATGAGCCTATAGGTGTTAAATATTGTTATACCCTAGGTATAGCTCACCTGGTTGTCTAAAACTGTCACAACCCCTTCTACTCACCGGTTGTGAAAACACAAACATAAAATTTTGATTGAGAGCATAATTAAAAATTGTACAAAATTACTGTTTTACCCAACTACATATTTGTACATGGCATAATGTTATCACACTTCAATATTATTCACCACTACCATTGGTGTCTTAAGTGCTCGAGACCGGCGAAATTCTTGCAATACATTGCCTTAGAACTTTATCCTTTCCACGGGTATCTCTTCTTCTTGGCATGGGGTTTGCCCTTCCAGGGCCCATATCACCTGATAGAGTGGATGCCTTAACTCCCATGTTCCAAAGTATAATGGACATGGATTCACAATCCCACTCATGTCCATGAGACTCCATTGATCCATTACAATTAATATGATAATGCTTTGGAACTAGCATATTTATGCCTGTGACTGACCATTGACTTTCAACTAAAGTTTAGTCAGGGTTCACCATCACATGGATTTTGAACCAGATTACTTAGTTCCATATTCTATTGATGGTAATGTTGCCCATCCTATTAACTATTGGAATTTCCAACCTCATATACCAGCTCTCTGGTTATGAGTCTAGTTGACGTTTCCACAATCAAAGCAGGTTGTGAGAATCCCCACGTACCATCTATGTGTTCCAGATATAATGTCCCATACCATCATCTCTTGCTCTCAATAGCATGGAAACTCTATCCAAATGCTTGGTTGAATATTAAAAAAACATATAGATGGTTGCCACCACCGCTAGCCATTGGAGTTGGGTTAGTGCTATACTCCTTGATAGGCATGTACTCTCAATGCAAAATTGGGTTAGTGTCATCCTCCTCAATAAGCACTAGCTCTCAATGCAATATTTGAAGTTTTATTCCTATTGAATTCATTAAAACTCTTTATTTCTTCAAGAAATGGTTTCCATATGGTTTAAAATTTGGTTTATGCTTGAATTATCATGATTGCACCCTTTTCCATCAACAAAAACATAAGTTTTCATATAGCATAAACATTGAAGCTTTTTATTTGCACAATCATATAACTTAGAAAATTTATGATGCTTAGCTAAGTAAATCTAAATAATAATGAAATAGTCCATATATATTCACCAAGTTTAAAACATATGTTCTCATGTAATACACAGAGCATGCAAGCTATCAAGCTCTTTTCAGATTTAATAAAATATTTCCCACACAGGCATACATGTTATAGCAATGATTCAGATTTTAATAAAAGAATTTCCCATTCAAGCAATGCACAGGCATGCAAGATATAACAACGTTTTAGATTCATTGAAAATATCCTCTCATGTAAGCACACAAACTATAAAGGCCATCTCTGGAAAACAATGACCCATCAATTCATTAAAACTAAGTGCTATGATTTTTAGAATCAAAAATATATCGTCATGAGAGAGTTTTCCACAAGTTATTTTAAAAAAACAATAGCGGCAATATGGCAGCAATTAATCACACAAAAAGAGCATGCAGTTCAACAATGGTAGCATAGGAAACATATCTCACAAGTAGCATACTTCTATTACCAGAACTCAAGTGTCTACATGGTTACACAATGCTCCGATTGACCGCTTTACCACCAGCCAATTACCCCAGCGCTGCAACTAACTGTTCAACACCCTCTTCAAGTTCTCTTCGCTTGCGTCCATATCCCCACCACTCTTTTCCTCAATGCCGAAGATGATATCCCTCTTCTTCATTTTTGTTATCATTAAAAGAAACTTTCTCCGCCATCCCAAGGTGATGCCTTACATGGTTTGTTATGCCAGATCATTTTTTTTAACCCATACACAGACAAGTATAGCTTATTTTTCTCCTTCTCCGAGTGGAGGAGAGTGGTCTTAGTGGTTGGTCGTTTAATCATCATTAAACTTGATGACTTCATTGACGCCTTCTTGATATGTTTTACATTAGCTTTCTCCATATAACAACTATCAAGGTAATTCTTTTTTCTAATATATATATATATATATATATATATTCAAATTAAATATCATTTGAATTATGTTTTATTATTATTCATAATTTCCTATATATATATATATATATATATGTTGTTTTACAATACATGAGTTTTCTTCCAAGCAAAAACAAACAACATATCTATATTTTTTTACTTTTTATTAATTTATATTTTTTTTATTCTTCCCATTTATTAAACTTAACATTGACATTACACAACAACAAGGAGCACACAAGAAAAGCACACAACATCAAATAATATGTAAGAATGCAGTAGTGACCTTGTACGAAGTGCAATCACACACATGCTCTAATGCATCAACAATCAGAATGATTCATATGCAAATTCTATGGATGTTTACATCCCCGGGCCCCCCATAAAAAAAAAAAATAAATTTTTTTTTATATAAAATAAAAAAAAAAAAACTCAATACATATAGCAAATTATCTTTTGGTTATCAATTTTCAAACAAGTAAGGAAATTGGTCTCTCATGTCTGCAACATTTTCCTAGGTGGCATTTTTCTCATAGTAGTGGTCCCACTGAACCCTACACTGCTCCATAGTTCTTTTCCTCAAGTGTTTAGTTTTGAACCCCAAAACTTTAACTGGTCGAACCTCGATGAGCTACGGGTCTGACGTCTACAAATGTGACACATCCAAAACATGTGATGGGTCAGCAACATATTTGCGAAGGAGAGACACATGGAAAACACTATGGATTTTGGATAGATTTGGTGGCAAGGCAAGTTTGTAGGTGATAGGACTAATCTTGTCAACAATGTCAAAAGGACCAATAAATCTAGAACTTAATTTGGTGGATTTGATTGAACTTTTGGTTGGTTTGACTCTAAGGAAGACTTTATCACCTACAAAAAATTCTTGGGGGTTCTTTTCAAGTCAGCATAACTCTTTTGGCGATCAACGGCTTCGTGAAGTCACTGACAAATTTCCTTAAGTTGGATCTCCATATTTTTAATAGCTTCAAGATTGATCACCTCTCGATCATCCAAATTATCCCATGTTAATGGTGTCCTGCACCTACGCCCATATAGAGCCTCAAAAGGGGCCATGCCCAACATGGTATGGTAGTTATTATTATAAGCAAATTCCACCAGGAAGAGATAATCTTCCCATTTATTATGGTGATCCATGCAATACATGCACAACATATCTTCTAGCACCTGATTGACCCTCTCGGTCTGCCCATCCATCTCAGGATGATAGGTGGTGCTGATATTGAGCTTTGTTCCCCAGGCTCGGTGCAAAGCTTACCAAAACTTAGAGGTAAATCTTGAATCTCTATCCGAGATAATTATTTTAGGAAAACCATGTAATCTTACAATTTCATGAGCAAATTTTTGTGCTATGGCTGATGCATCATCATGTATGCTACCTGGTATAAAATGTGCTACTTTAGTTAACTTATCCACCACTACAAATATGGCATCATGCTAAAATCACGTCTTAGGAAGGCCAACAATAAAATCCATAGATATTACTTGCCATTTCTATTTTGGCACATCGAACAGATGCAGCTTGTCCTCCAGGATGTTGATGCTCTACCTTAACCTTTTGATATTCCAAGCATTTAGCAATGAATTGTACTACATCCTTTTTCATTCCAGGCCAAAAATAGTCTTTTCTCAAAGTTTCTCTCATTTTAATTACCCCTGGATGGGTAGAATATGATGGATAATGAGCTTCTTGCAGGATAGTTCTTTTTAGTCCCTCATTATTAGGTACTATTACTCTATTACGAAAACATACCAAATTTTTCTTAATACTATAATATTTGTGTCGTTCAGGTTCTCGCTCAACCTTATTGCGGCATTGATTGCAAAACTCATCACTTCTTTGCATTTCCTTGATCTGTTCCTTTAGATCATACTGACATTTTGTAAGTGTTGCTATATGTCTTTTTTTGCTAAGAGCATCTACCAATTTATTTTCTTTCCCTTTGATATATTCAATACCAAAGTCATATTCAGCTAGAAACTCCATCCATCTTCATTGTCTGGAATTTAACAGAGGTTGAGTAAAAATATATTTCAAGCTCTGATGGTCGGTTTTAAGCTCAAAAGGCTTTCCTAACAAATAATGTCTCCATATCTTAAGAGCATGAACTACTGCTGCTAGCTCTAAATCATGGGTAGCATAGTTTATTTCATGTTTCTTGAGTTTCCTGGACTCATATGCTACTACAACCTCATCTTGCATCAACACACCACCCAATCCTTCCAATGAGGCATCAATACAAATAGTGAATGATTTGCTCGGGTCAACTATTTTTAGTATAGGTGCAGTTGTCAACTTTTCCTTAAGAACTCTGAAGGCTTCTTCACACTGTGTCATCCACCTAAAAGCTTTCCCTTTTCTTTGCAAATTAGTAATAGGAGATGCAACCTTCAAAAATCCCTTAACAAATCATCGATAATAACCAACCATTCCCATAAAACTTCTTACTTCTGATACATTGGTTGGGGCTGGCCAATTCGTTATAGCTTCAATCTTCTTAGGATCTACAACTATTCCATCAGCTGAAATAATGTGTCCCAAATACTGAACTTGTGATGTATAGAACTCACATTTGGACAATTTCCCATACAATTGATTCTTTCTAAGGATTTCCAACACTATCCTCATGTGTTGGTCATGTTCTTCTCTGCTTTGAGAGTAAATCAAGATATCATCCAGAAATATTAACATGAATTTGTCTAACTATTCTTGAAATACACTATTCATCAAATTCATAAATGCAGCTGGTGCATTTGTTAACCCAAATGGTAATATTGTGAACTCATAATGTCCATATCGAGTTCTAAAAGTAGTTTTATAGGTATCCTCCTCCCTGATTCTTAACTGGTGATATCCTGACCTAAGATCAATCTTTGAAAAGATTGTAGCTCCTCTCAATTGGTCAAATAGATCATCAATTCTGGGCAAGGGATATTTGTTCTTAACTATCATCTTGTTGAGCATTCTATAATCAATGCATAGTCTCAAGGATCCATCCTTCTTTTTAACAAATAGTATTGGTGCTCCCTAGGGTGAGACACTAGGTTTAATGTGCCCTTTCTCTAACAAGTCTTGTAGTTGTGTCTTAAGCTCTTGCAATTCAAGAGGTGTCATATGGTAAGGGGTTCGAACTACTGGGGTTGCTCCTGGCATAAGCTCGATTGAGAAATCAAATTCTCTTTTTGGAGGTAATCCAGGCAGATCCTCAGGAAAAACATCCCTAAATTCATTTAACACTAGGTATTGCTGAAATAATGTAAAACTTGAGTCAGTTTCCTCCTTTTTGTTCAATTTAACCACATACAGTTTACATCCTTTCCTCCAGGCTCTTTTGACCTACATGGCGGTCATCAAATGAGGCTCAAGGGATGTTCGATTATAGTGGATACAGATTCACCGGTTAGCATCATCCATATAATCCAACCATATTTCCTCAAAATTTAGAAGGGCCTTATGAGCTTTAAGCCAGTCCACTCCTAGGACTATGTCAAATGCATGCAAAGGAGCCACATACAGGTGCCAACTAATTTTTCCTTGGGGTATTTCTATTTGTGGATCAAATAGACACTGGTTGACTAAGTAAGTTTATCCTGAGCCATACTCAACTTGCCACCCTCTTGCCATAACCCTAGGTTTAACTGGTATGTCCCTCAATATACTATTGGAGATGAAACTATTTGTAGCACCACTATCAATTAAAATTTGTACATCTCTTTTGCCCAGTTTTCCTTTAATAAAAAATGGGGTAGCTTGCCCCGAAAGGTTAGGAGTACCTGTGGCAGCAAAAATTCTATGCGGTGCTCCCTCAGTGGAATTCCTACGATCTACTCTGTTAGGGCATTGTCTAGAAAAATGGTCTAGTGCTCCACATGCAAAGCATGCATTTGGTCCATCATTCTTTTGTTTATCACTTTCCTTATTCTGATTACCATTTTTACCCTATTCTCTATTGTTGTTTTTCTTCTCCTAGAAATTCCTTCGATCTGGCTACCCTCTGTTCCCCTGGAATTTACCCTTGTTTCTGCTATCATATCTATTATGCCCTCCATATCTAAATTTCTTGTACTGATATTTACCTCTATTTTTATCGGGGTACTTTCTTTTCTTTGAATTTTCTTTTTTGACTTGTTGGTAGTAAGCCTTTACCTCTTTTTGGCTTGATTCTTCATATCGGGCAGCGTCATAAGCAACTGATAGTGTTTGAGGTACTTTTCTTCCCACCGGTTGACTGTATTTTGGGTGTAACCCCATAACAAACTTATGAGCTTTGAAATTTTCCTACCCATAAAATTTTGGGGCATATTTAAGAAGTTGCACAAACCTCTGGTAATATTCAATTACCGTCATATTGCCTTGTCTTAAGTTGGTGAACTCTCCATGTTTCTCAATATAGAATTGTTCAGTAAGAAAGCGATTTTTAAATTCTCCTTCAAATTCTTCCTAGGGTATATCTGTCGCTTCCTTCTGAGTAATTTTCTTGTACGTGGTCCACCAGTCTCTTGCAGGACCCTCTAAATGTGCCACTGCCCATGTAGTTTTAGATTCTGAACAAAGAGGTTGGATCACAAAATATCCTTCGGCTTCACTTAGCCAATTGACAATGGTTTCACCATCACCTCTTCCATCGAATTTGGATATATCCAATTTCTTGATTTCCTTTTTCAATTCTTCACCCACTTTCCTTCTCGAGGAACCCTCTGGAAATTCACTTACTCTTTCAGCTCCCCTTCTATTAGTCAAATTTTCAATGACTTTCTACTGTTGGGTGATTAATTCTTGTTGTTGGGCCATCTGTGCCCTTTGTTGATCCATATACTCACTCATCTGAGTTTTTTGGATTTCCATTTGCTCATGTTGTTGATTCAATTGCCCCTGCATCATTTGAATCATTTGAGCCATATTTTCATCATTCTACGTAGCTCTCGTAGCTACAGGCTCTTTCTCTCTTCTGACCACTCATCATGGTATATTAGCAACTTGCACCCTTTCAGACTCCCTTATGAGTCATCTCGTTCCCACTCTTGGAACTTCTGCATTTTCCTCTTGCAGATTAACATCGGTCCTCCACGAGGTACCTACCATACCTGGCATCAAAAGAGTTATGTCAAAATAGCTATTCATGTTCATTAGCCAAGGTTTCACAACCTAGGCTCTGATACCAACTGTCACAACCCGGTCTACTCACCGATTGTGAAAAACACACAAACACAAAATTTTGATTGAGAGCATAATTAAAAATTGCACATAATTATTGTTTTACCCAACTAGATATTTGTACATGGCATAATGTTATCACACTTCAAGATTATTCACCACTACAGCTGGTGTCTTAAGTGCTCGGGACCAGCCAACTTCCCACAATACATTGCCTTAGTCAGAACTTTACCCCTTCCATGGGTATCTCTTGTTCTTGGCATGGGGTTTGCCCTTCCAGGGCCCATATCACCTGAAAGGGTGGATGCCTTAACTCCCCTATTCCAAAGTATGATGGACATGGATTCACAATCCCACTCATGTCCATGAGAGTCCACTGACCCATACAATTAATAGGATAATGCTTTGGAACTGGCGTATTTATGCCTGTGACTGACCATTGACTTTCAACTAAAGTTTAGTCAGGGTTCACCATCGCATGGCTTCTGAACTAGATTACTCAGTTCCAGCTTCGATTGATGGTAATGCTGCCCATCCCATCTACCGCTGGACTTTCCAACCTCATATACCAGCTCTCTGGTTATGAGTCTAGTTGGCGATTCCACAATCGAAGCAGGTTGTGAGAATCCCCACGTACCATCTATGTGTTCCAGAGACAATATCCCATACCATCATCTCTTGCTCTCAACAGCATGGAACCTCTGTCCAAATGCTTGGCTGAATATCAAAAATACATATACATGGTTGCCACCACCGCTGGCCACTGGAGTTGGGTTAGTGCTATCCTCCTCGATAGGCACTTGCTCTCAATGCAAGAATTGGGTTAGTGCCATCCTCCTCGATAAGCACTAGCTCTCAATGCAAGAGTTGAAGTTTTATTCCTATTGACTTCATTAAAACTCTTTATTTCTTCAGGCAAGGGTTTCCATATGGTTTAAAATTCGGTTTATGCTTGAATTATCATGATTACACCCTTTTCCATCAACAAAAACATAAGTTTTCATATAGCATAAACATTGAAGCTTTTTCTTTGTACAATCATATAACTAGAAAATTTATGATGCCTAACTAAGTAAATCTAAATAATAATGAAACAGTCCATATATATTCACCAAGTTTAAAACATATATTCACATAACTTAACTAAGGAGTCCGTTAGCAAGTCAACAACTTATTAAAAGAAACACATACCCATTTACTATTCCTATCTTCAGAAAGATTTTTTTTAAATTTATAAGCTCTAAGAAAAGAACTCTTTAAAATTATTTAAATATCAGCCGACACATCAATGTACTCTATCTCAACTCTATGCATTATCAAACACGCATCTTAAACAAGCTTCCAAGTCATATTCTCGTCTTTTAAAAAGACCTTACTATCTAAACATATCCTCATCTTAAAAGAAAGATATATTTTTCTTATTTGAAGGAAAGAGATGACAAAGTCTTTTGAACATAACAATGATTCCATTAGGTGTATTTCTTCGACAATATTTATATTTATCAGTTGGATTGTCTACTATCTTAGAGGTTGTTTAGAGCTGAGAGTATACTTGTTTTTTTTTTTTGAAAGTCTATCTTGGAAAACGAACATTCCTTTATTTCCTATGATTCTTTTCAAATAATTTTCAGCATATATATAAAAAAACATCTGACTTCCTATTATAACATTGCTCTTTTCAGATATCATTTCAATCCAACATAGTTCAAGTTTCCTCATATTTCAGAGATTGAACAACACACGAAAATGACTTGCAATTATATGAGGAGGTTCCTTTGATATTTAAAATATTTCAATACAATTCGATTGACAACGCAGTCACAAAGAAACTATAGGTGAACACAATCTATGGCTTCCCTTATCCACATAAATCTGAAAGTTTAAATATGCATATCCTTAATAGAAATGAATACATTTATATCCTCATGGCACATCTCTGCTCATTCACTTCGAGGAATAAAATATATGGCCAGACTTGGCTCACAAATCACTCTCATATAAATTGTCGGAGTATGCATATAACTAAATAAGAACCATTTGTTTTATAGACAACATATTACTATTCTTTCAAAAAATGGCTACAGTGCCATGGCTCTTGTGCAAGCTAGAACTCGACAAACATCTCCATTGCCTTCAGCAGACCACCCGATCAGGGAAAAGACATGAGTCTAAAGGTGAGAGTATGGGATCATCTTGGCCATAGAATGCATCTATATGCAAACAACATTCATGCACAACACACATATGCTATGGAAACCTTCTCGAATTTTAATAAGGATTCACACTCACACAGAGCAAGCAAACTTAGAACCCATTTCAGGTTTTAATAAAAGAAATCCCTCTCATACAATACACAGAGCATATAAGTTATCAAGCTCTTTTTAGATTTAATAAAATATTTCCCACACAGGCATACATGTTATAGCAACGATTCAGATTTTAATAAAATAATTTCCCATTCAAGCAATGCACAGGCATGCAAGATATAGCAACATTTCAGATTCATTGAAAATCTCCTCTCATGTAAGCACACAAACTATAAAGGCCATCTCTGGAAAACAATGACCCATCAATTCATTAAAACTAAGTGCTATGATTTTCAGAATCAAAAATATATCGTCATGAGAGAGTTTTCCACAAGTTATTTAAAAAAAACCAATAGCGGCAATATGGCAGCAATTAATCACACAAAAAGAGCATGCAGTTCAACAATGGCAGCATAGGAAACATATCTCACAAGTAGCATACTTCTATTACCAGAACTCAAGTGTCTACCTGGTTACACAACGCTCCGATTGACCGCTTTACCACCAGCCAATTACCCCAGCGCTGCAACTAACTGTTCAGCACCCTCTTCAAGTTCTCTTCTCTTGCGTCCGTATCCCCACCACTCTTTTCCTCAATGTCGAAGATGATATCCCTCTTCTTCATTTTTGTTATCATTAAAAGAAACTTTCTCCGCCATCCCAAGGTGACGCCTTACATGGTTTTTTATGCCAGAGCACACAATAAAACCACACAACATCAAATAATATGTAAGAATACAGTAGTGACCTTGTATGAAGTGTAATCACACACATGCTCTTATGCATCAACAGTCAAAATGATTCATATGCAAATTCTAAGGTGGACTTCCATGTATCCACTAGACAAGGTGCGATGAAGAACATCATCATATCCCACCTACCTGACACATTTCAACCTCAGTCTCCATCAGGGGTGGTTACTGTATTCCACCTCCATGCGTAAACCTATGCCTGCATCACAAAACTCAATGCAACATCACATTCTTCCAAATAAAAATATATCAAGCAATAGGGATGTGACAAAAATATGAAGTAAAAATTTTCAATAAAACTTTTAGAAAGTTTACGTAACACCCAAAATTATTCGTTTTAATGTAACTATTTGCCACAGACGAACCCTTAAACATTCAAGATTGACCAAATCCTGCAAAAGGTGCCATCTTGTGAATACATTTATCTCCTTTACTAGAAGTCTATGTTTACGGTATGGGGTTTTCCTTCCAGGGCCCATAACACCTAGAAGGGTGGATGCATAATTCCTTGCCCTATATCATGGTGTGTTTAGGATCCTTATCCTATAGTTTTTCTCAAGGTATGTGTGTTTTTGTTTTCTTCTTCATCCTAGGGTAGAGCGTTAGTATACCTAGTGCCTACGTGAGTTTCCACTTTCCCTAGATTCAACTAGGGCCCACCAATTCTCTATCTCAAGACTAGGTATCTTAGGCTAAGTTTCAATTGATGAAGAGTTATTCCATACCAACTCTTTACTAAACCTTCTAGCTCTAGTCCTAGCTTCTCCTAGTCCCGATGTGTTGCTGGCAATTTCCAAACTAAACTTGAGTCGTAAGGCCCCTTACATACTACTCATTTATCAGTCTATAGAGGGCATCCCATACCACCCCTTATTACTTGTTCATGGTAATAGGACCTCTCATCCAGTGTAGGATTACAAAAAATATTTGATTTTGAATCTCAACAAATGCCTTACCTACATTCTCTAGTGTTGGGTGGATGATGACGATGCATCAATTTTACACGATCTTTCTTGATGGTCATATAGAGGTTATTTTATTTTGGGATTTTGGTTTAGTTTTTATTTTAGAACTACTCAAAAGAATGAATTATTTGTTCATATGAAAGTGCTATCTACTTAAATTTAATATTTTTAAAAAATTCTTTGAATTGTTCTTCCATGTACACATTTATAAGGAAACTTTAAAATAAAGGATAGTTTATCCAAGTCAAATAAAATTCCTCATCTAGTCTATGGTAAATAAAAAGGTATATTTAATATTCTATTAACTAAATTCTATGCTTATTTTCAAGGTGTAAAAGCTTTTCATAATTGTGGAAACCAAAAAGTCATTGGGTAAACTTTTTAATTAAAAACCTTAACAAAATAAAAATGAATTTGGAACCCTAATTGTAAATCAAACATTAGACTAAATATAAAATATTCAATATCTATGTTTGAGATGAAACTTGATTTTTAAACACTTTGGAACAAACTTCCATATTACTTTTCTCTTAATCAAATGTAACCTACGTCCATCATAAAGCTAAAAGAAGAATGTTATCCCAATGATTGCTAAAGAATCCACAATATAAATTTTTTAGGTAAAATGGGTTGTGCTACTGACCAACCTCATAGTCGCACTAAATATTGGGTATTGGACTATCTTCCTAACAAATGTTTGCATTCTCTACTAAAATTATTCTTTTAGAGAAGAGAAACAAATTTATACTAACCTAAATTTTCCACGAAGAAGCATCACAAAAGGCAGGCAATTTCTAATGGTTTTCAAAAATATCATTGAATGTCGCACTACCTTAAGTTGCACCCTTCAAAGGTAAGCTTAGGTGTCTATTAACATTGACCTGAAACCACAACTCAATGAGGCATAAATACATTCACTTGCTTTAGTGACAACATAAAATAACATCCATTCGATCATAGATATACATAATGAAAATATATTACATTTAAGCTCTACATAAATAAATACTATCCATCCACATTTAATATTCACCAACTTTGAATACGTGTAAGATTTCTGGGTTAAATAACATTTTTCCTAGCCTATAAAGATAACAAAACAACAAGCAACTAACAAGGTATAGTAATACTTTTAGGTTTTCATTATTTTCATAATTTAATAACAACACAAATGTAATATCAAATCCAGTGTACTCACATACATCTATTCCATCATAGAATGACGCTTTCACGCACTAGTTTAAAGTATTTTTTATCATCGACAACATAACTTCTAAATGTTTGACACATGAATATTCCATAAAATAAAACTGTAGAATACAATTCATTAATCTATTTACTAACGATAATATGTGAGGTAATATCAATCTTATCAATATATAATTTACATTGGATTGTAAATTCCACCCAAAAAGTATAACAAAGCAAAATAATATGAATTGTAGATAATACTATAGAGATTAATATTATCTACACCATGTTAAAGGCGCGTCGAGGATTACCAAAATAGATGCCTCTCCTAGTTTTAGATTAATGGGCAACTACCAACAACTCCTTACAATGGACAAGTGTTATTTGAATACATACAGATCAAGGTATTTGCTCCATGTCATTTATGTAATAATTTTAATCATATACTAATTATATTGCATTCTTCAATCTCGCATTCTCCTACCAACACTACTCATATTGCTAGCAAGCTCATCCAACCTCCAGCTTGCTTGGAAATTTGATGAAAAGAAAGGATTGGGTGATTTATGGATCACACATGGCCCCTTTATGATATGCAATGCAGATACCCCTAAAATGATTTTCTTGCTTGCTTACAATGCACCAAACAACTTTATTCCTAGACAAGCATAATCTATGCAAGTATTAATGATTTACTAATTTTACATTTCCTTAATTAGAAAAAAATTCAACAGTATACTATTCTATTTTCATTGCACATCAAACAACCAACACCTAAGAAACATGAATAACAATAGAATCTTTGTTCATATTTCCACAGACGACTTTAATTAATTTATTTTAGAAACTATGTAATTCATCTACAACATAGAGATAGTTGTTCCTCTAATTCTAACTGCATATTAACAAAATTTAACACATTCTTCCAATAGAAAGAAAGCCTCTAACCTAGAAATGCTATCTTCTTATCCTTACATAGCTAAATAATTTGCTTTACACCAAATTTTCATTATATGTTATAGAGTAACCAATACCTTCATCCATCGCAGGTCCTCAATTTATAAGAGTAAAAGTTATCTCATTCATTGACTAGTGGTTGGGCACATGCAAAGCGCCGGACTAACGTTTGCCAAATAGAATGCATTATTATTATATATATTTTTAAAAGGATAAACACTAGCCCTTTTTCAATACTGCAAATTATATTATTTATATCATTTACCTTTTATTCTTATTATTACCATTATTATTATACATATATTTTATTCATTTATATATATATATATTATCAATATATATATATATATATATATATATATATATATTTATTTATTTATATGAATTCTTTTATTACAAAAGCAGTCATTAAATAAAACACAACATAATGATTTCCAATTATCAACACAATATTGTAAGTAAAGTATGGATGCATCTACATGAATTTATCACTATCTATGAGCTTTCATGTACTCACGGGGCCATGATTATCCATCATATCCCACCTTACCTTACATGGATAATCCTTAACTTTTCATCTGAAGGTGGGTACTTGATGCTATAGGTTTGCATCCTTGTGATTTAAAACTTGTTCTTGCACTCACAAAGTTTATCAACAATATCTCATTCTAAAAATAATAGCAAGAAGATAAGTAGAAAAATGGAGGGATGTTATATTCTCCCCCTCTAAGATTAAACACAGTCCCTATGTTTGCAAATATAATTATACATTTTCATAATAATACTTAAATATTCACACATCATTATACTAAAAAAATTAAAGCACTCATCCATAAGTAAAACCAATAACATGCTTATAAAACAACAAACATGCATATATACATATATTTACATAATTGTTCAAAACAAATATGGAAATTGTTTTTTCATAATAGCCACATCTTCCCACGTGGTATTTGTTGGATAAATTGAGCATATTGAGTTGTCATTGATGTTAAAGAATTTATGTCAAGAGTTGTCATTGATTTCAAAGGATTTATGTCAAAATTTTACATGTTATTCAAGGCAGAAATATTATTCAGGGCAAGGTATATCTAAAAGCAAGAAAAATTGTTGTAAAGAAAAGGTTTATAATATTTAATTTAAATATTATAAAGAAGGTCAAAGAGGTTTGGGTCCTGTTGAGTGAATATTTTGCCCTCAAAATGATCACCACAACTAGAGTATCAAACAAGAAACTCTCTCTTGCAAAGAAATTAAGTAGCATTATTCATTTCTCCATGGTTCTTGTGAACAAACATTCATGTGCGTGTAATCAATCAAGACTAAAGAAAATAAATGAATGTATACCAGAATAGCTTAAACCATGCAAGTAACAGTTAACAAGGGGCCTTTAATGATTCAAACAAGTACTTTGCAACCATAATCCATTAAAAGAACCAAATGTGAAGATAGCTTCTTTAAATTTTATTGAGATTAAAGTGATCTACCTGAATCCCAGTTAGTAATCTCTTTTATCTTCAGCTTAAAAAGATTCTAAATGAGAAAGTGTGTGGTATAAGCCACTGCATTTTAAGCTCCATGTCTTTAACATGAGGTTCATTTTTAGAGTTAGCGGATTTGTTTTATCTTCATTTAAAAGTGTTCCACTACCCCTACATTAGCATTTGGTGTTAGTAAAATTAGTAATGTTAGCATTAAATGTTAGCAAAAAATTAGTAAGTTAGAAAGTTAGGATTCATTCACTTGATCTGACTTAATGTGCATTTCGAATTAGTAGCCCTCCTAAACCCATGTTTTTTCTAAAAATTAGATAAAGGTGCTTGGAGATGCAAGAATGAAAATCTAAATTAAAGAAGTGGATCTAGAAGCGGCTTTCTCTTCTCCGCTATTAATCCCTAGTTTTCTTTGGGAAACACTAGATCTGTAAACAAACCCTTCAATTTCTGGTGCGAGCAGATCGCTTTTTCAAGCGTAGATGCAGAGCATACTTTTAGCAGATTTATTTACCTTCTTTATAACTTAGATTATTCATGGCAATAAATGAACTATTTATGAAAATAAATTCCGGAATGGACCAGAATCAAGAAATCAACTACATACAGAAATTCTGAAATGGACCATAATAGAATGAAAACAAATGCAAAATTTTTGGAATGGACCAGAATCAAGGAAAAATTAGCAGAAATTATGGAATGGACCAGAATAGAATAAAAAAAATGCAAAAAAAATTGGAATGGACTAGAATTAAGGAACAATTAACAAAAATTATGGAATGAACCAGAATAGAATGAAAGCAAATGCAAAAAATTATGGAATGGACCAGAATCAAGGAACAATTAGCAGAAATTCTGGAATGGACCAGAATAGAATGAAAACAAATGCAAAAAAATTTGGAATGGACCAGAATTAGAAAAGCAGCTTTTAAGATAAGATTAATCTAAATATCAAAAAAAAGAAAACAAAAATATTATCTACAAAAGTTAGCTAGAAAAACCAAAACAGAACATTAATTTGGTTAGCAATCTCCTCCCTGCAAAACCCCAAGTTATGAGATGAAATTCTAAAACAACCTGACCTAATAGACTCACAACATAAACACAGTCAGATTAGATCAGATGCAAGACTCTAAGGAAATAAATAATTGCATCATTCTATCATTCACCTATCGTAACCCACTTTATGGCATAAACGAATAGATACAAGAAGCAATAATGCAAAGGAAATATTTATAGAAATAACAGCAGTCTTAGTTTCAGTCTCCTTTTGATTTCACACACAACAGTTGCTCTTGCCAAATAAAAGCTCCTTTATTCCAAAAGATAGTCTTTTTCTACAATTTCCAACCGGGTAGAAGCACCATGTTCCACGCTGTTCCTTTTGTCGTATTACCTTCGACCTGCATTAGAAACCATAATAATCATTAGGGATGATAATTCCTGTTATAACACATACTCCACACCTTTATACTCACAAAAATACAACTATCTTCAATGATAAGAAGCTACAAGCGTTGAAATTCTCATTTGTGAATAAAGATCAAAGACCCTTGAGGTATAAGTAAAAGACATTTGCCTTTATTTTTTTAATTTTTTATTTTCATTACTATTATTGTATATAAAATATACTTAATAATAATGATTTTTATATATTTTTTTTTATTGCTTTTAAGTATTATATATACAAATATAGATTTATATATATTATTTTTTATTTTTTATTTTTTATTTTTTAATATTGAGTAAATACTTCTTATACATATACATGTCCGTCGTGGGATTGAACTTCATTTTTTATTTTAAACATTTATATGTACAAAAAACTTACTTGAAACACTCAAATGAAGAAAACATAAAATGCAACCATAAAAAAAAGCTAACAGTAAAATTGACGACAAAGAGTCGTCGACAGAAAAAAACAACAAAAAAAATCATCGACAAGAAAGAAAAATCGTCGACAACAAAATATCGTCGACAAAAAAAAGAAAAATTGTTGACAAGAAAAAATAAAAATAAAAACCATCGACAATGAAATATCGTCGACAAGAAAAAGTCATCGACAATAAAATATCATCGACAAGAAAAAGTCGTCGACAATAAAATATCATTGACAACAAAATATTACTGACAAAAACTAATGATAAATGCAAATTCAAAACAAACCGAGCATTAGACACTCAAAACCAACATGCAAACACCCAAATACCAAAAATAAAAAGGTGGGTCCCCAATTTTGGGGTACGTTGTGGAGCAACCACAACAAATGGCGACTCTACTAGGAAATGCTCTTGAGCATTTCGGTGAGAACCCAACCTGAAAACCTACAACTCAACTGCAAGCGTTAGCAAATATCCAAAGAATGTAAATAGACCAGAAATACATGAAACATTAGAATCATTCAGCATCAGCTCAATGTGTGCATAGTGATTCATTCTTTATCGTTTGAAATAGTTCCACATTCTATTGCCAGTTTCACATGAATGCATATAATGAATCATGGAGGGTCTATGCAAGATTGAATGTATTTCCAGAATAATAAACTATGACTGGCCTGCTTTGCAAGGACTCATAAACTTTTAGTAGCATGAGCAGAAACATTAAAACTATCAAACCCTCTTAGGACCAATCATGCATGAATTGAGTTCATATACCCAATCTCAAGGTTGGTTATGCGCCACTACCATATTGAATCAATGTGCATGTGTAAGTGAAATCAGAGCTTTGGGGAATCGGATTCTCAACCTAAGCGTGATGAGAATTTAACCCTATCCTTACTACTCTGATTTGAGTTTATTACCTCATCTTAAGCAAAATGATTAAACCTGTTATGGATAAAACTACCAAGCTAGCTTGTCCGTGTGAGCGGTCAAAGGTCTTGCTTTTAAATGAGACATGTCACCATGCATGAGCCTACTCCATTGCCAGTCAGGCGTCTATAGCCCCGATGGAGATCAACCCCATAGTCCAGGCTTTGGCTTTGGCTTTCTTGAATTTTAGGGATGACTACCCATCCTTGTGAGGGACACGTAGTACGATCCTTCCAACTCAATGATGAGTGTGATGGAGGTGGAGTAGTAATGGCTTCCTTGAACCTTAGGGATGACTACCCATCCTTGCAAGGGACATGTAGTACGATCCTTCCAATCCAAATGATGTGATGGAGGTGGAGTAGTAATGGCTTCCTTGAACCTTAGGGATGACTACCCATCCTTGCAAGGGACATGTAGTACTATCCTTCCAATCCAAATGGGTTTTAAGTATTGTGGGAGTGGTGAAAACCACTGTTTCATGGACTATGTTTTGCATGATGGGACAGACAAGAAAAATTCTTTTCGCCTCACTTTTTCTTCCAAGTATGGTTTCAACCATTTTTCCCAAGATGTTCTTTATATGTGCAAAACGTGTCTAATTCAAGACAATGCGGCATCAGTTTCCAATCTCAAGACCTTACTTAATGTTTATTGTGCAATGATCCTAAGAGGGTCGACATGCTTTTGGTGGTTGTCTTTGAAATATGGAATGGAATGAGACTCAAAGTTATTATGCAATGTATCCTGAAAACAAATGAGTAAGATGGATTATACAAAATGCTTCACCCTATCTTGCAAAATTGACAACTTTCATGTATCCCAAATTTCAAACGATATTCTTTAATGTGTTTGCAGTACTCGTGGAGCTTTTTGTAATACAATTTTGTTGTTTCATATACTTCTAGTCTTAAAACATTGATAAGGATACAAACTAACATCTTTGCTATCCCCTTCTTTTTTTCTTTTTTTTTTTTTTATATCAAGCCCAAAACTGGTCCAATGACCAACACACCAAGCTAAGAAAAAAAAAAAAAACAAAGCAATCAAAATGCCTCAAAACCTTATTCAGAACAACCTCATCATGCTAAAATAAAGGTTGAAGGCAAAAGCCTAAAACACACCAAAAAAAATCAAATCTGCACACACAAAACAAAGCATGACATATTTACATATAATACAAGGCCTTGCCATTTCAGGCCTAGAAATAGTGTTTTAAATGCAGCCCATTGACGGGTAAAGCCAAATATTTTTCATCCAAGGTTTTTAATCTAAAGTTGTTTTCACCTAGGACTTCTGAAATTTGGTAAGGACCCAACCATAAGTAATCAAATTTATCATGATCTCCTTTCCTCTCATGTCTCTTATCCCACAACAACACTAAATCTAAAACTTTAAATGTTTTGACTCTAGACCTTTTATCAAACCACATTTTTACTACATCTTGGTGTTTACTAAAGTGAAGCATAGCCTCATCCCTCTTTTCATCCAGATGCATCAATTGTGTTAGTCTAGTTTCAAGTTTATTATCGGTTCCCAGGTAATATTTCATGAAATGTAATGTTTGTAACTTAAGATTTGTGGGAAAAATAGGATCTTGTCCATAAACTAAGTGGTAAGGAGATGTTCCTAATGATTCCTTGATTCCGATTCTATCAGCCCAAAGAGCCAACTTAAGTTTGTTATGCCAAACTCTAGGATTTCTTTCAAGCAACTTTTTAATGACACATAACAAATTCTTATTAGAAGACTCAGCCAAGCCATTACCTTGTGGATAGTAATTGGAAGAAAACTTCAAACTCACCATGTTGTCGAATGCCCAATTTGCAAATTCCAGAGAGGAGAAAGTGGAACCGTTATCACTTACAATGGAGTTAGGCATTCCGAATCGAGTGACAATGTTATCCTCTAAGAATTTAATAACAACTTCTGAAGTGGCATTTTTAGTGGGGATAGCTTTCGTCCACCTTGTGCAATAATATGTAGCTGTGAGAATGTATTTATGGGAATCGGATGAATTGGGACTGATGATCCCAAAAAAATCCAAACCCCATTGTGCAAAAGGTCTAGACTCAATTACAGATTGTAATGGCATAGAAGCACCCCTTTCTCTATTTGTCGCAATTTGACAAGTATGACATGACCTCACATGAGCATGAGCATCTTTGAACAATTGAGGCCAATAGTAACCAGCTCTAAGGATTTGATGGGTTGTGGCATTAGCAGACCCATGTCCTATCCCATACTTACCATGGAATTCCTCGAGTATTTGTGCTGCCTCTTTTTGATCAACGCAACGAAGGTAAATTCCTTCGTGGTTTTTCTTGTATAATGCACCGGATATGATTAGAAAATTAGCAAATTTTAGACGCAAGGCTCTTCGTTGAGTAGAATTTAAATGTGGTGGACACTTACCATTTAGTAAAAAATACACAACATCTACGTACCACTCATCTTCAGTTATATCTGTTGTTTCATAATGCTGACATGAAACTAAGGGATCATTTTCTGCTATGGCCTTAACCAACCCTTGTCCCCGCACTATCTTCATAGGTTGAATTTCAAGATCAAATTCTTGAAGAGTTGAGATCCACTTACCTCGTCTTTCACCCAGTTCATTACTGTATAAACATGGCTTTAAGCTGTAGGATCTGGGACTATAGCAAACACCCTACTGTGGACTATATAATGTCTGAATTTTTTAATAGTCTTAAATAGGGCATACATTTGCTTGTCCAAGATGGAATATCTCAATTTTGCATCTTTGAGAGGAGTACTAAGGAAGGCAATAGGATTTTCAATGTTGCGTTCACTCTTCTAAGTTAGAACACTTGCAAAGGAATGGTCTGAAGCAAATGTGTAAATGTAGAAAGGCTTCGCATAATCAGGACTCACTAAAATCGGGGCTCTAGAAATTGCATCCTTGATTATTTTGAAAGCATCCCTATTTTCATTTGTCCATTTGATTTGGGCCTCTTTCTTCAACATATCATTCAAGGGTTTTGCAATTTCTGAAAAACCTGAAATAAATTTTCTAACAAAATTAATCTTCCCAAAAAATGATCTTAATTCTTTTTTGCTATTGGGAAAATAAATCTGTTGTATGGCATCTATTCTTTTAGGATCAATGGAAATTCCATCTTTGGATATTACATGTCCCAATAATTTTCCTTCCGTTACCCCGAAAATGCACTTCTTTGGGTTGAGTGAAATGCCATGTTCCCTACACCTTTGGAGAACTTTCCTTAGATCCTTGACATGGTTCTCCCTATTCTTAGAAAAGATAGGAATGTCATCTACATAGACAATAATGCACTTACCGATGAGCCCCTTAAAGGCAAAGTCCATGGCTCATTGGAATGTGGCACCTGCATTCAACAATCCAAAAGGCATTCTCCTATATGCAAAAGTGCCCCATTTTGTGGTGAAGGCGGTTTTCATCCTATCATTAGGATGGATGAGGACTTGATTGTATCTTGAATAGCCATCTAGGAATGACATCATTTCCGACCCATTTACCTTTTGAAGGATTTCGTCAATGGTAGGTAGAGGGTAATTGTCCTTTTGTGAGGCCTTATTCAGATTTCTAAAATCAATACATAGCCTTATCTCTCCACTCTTTTTCCTCACAGGGACCAAGTTAGCAACCCATGTGGAATGCCTAACAGGAAAGATGATTTTAGCTTCTAATAGTCACTTTACCTCTTTCTCTATCAAGGGCTCTAGTAACGGATTGACTGGCCTCTGTCTTTGCCTAAAGGGTTTGGAGTCTGGCTTCAAAGGAATTGTATGCATTATAACATTCTGATCATAAGTTCTCAACTCCTTATAGCTCCAAGCTATGCAATCTATGTATTCCTTCAATGCATTGGCAATGGAATTCTTTTCATGTTCGGTACATGCCTTTGCAATGAATATTTTGTGAGGGTTTTCTGCACTTCCAATATTGACTAAGTCACAAGCCTCTTTGGGAGGTGGAACTTTTCTCCCTCCTTTCGGTTGGTATCCAATATCAAACATTTTCTCTAATGAGGCCATCCCATTTGGCATCTCATTCCATTTTCCAGTAGCTTCCATTTTCAAATCTACCTCTTCTTGCCCCCTCTCGTCTTCATCAATAACCTGATTTTCAAAGATACCAGAATTAGTGACAAAATTGAATATATGTCTGTCACTATCAAAGACTTGGAAATTCGTGACGTTATCAGGTATCGAGGGGCAAGGGACTAATTCTATGGAAAATTTCTTGCACTTCTTGTGATCCACTGGTTTAAGCATGCTAGCAGCTATGGCTAAAGAATCTACCAAATGATTGCCTTTTCTAGAGATTAGAGATATGTTAAAAGCATCAAATTCATTTATTAAATATCTAACTCTGGTTTGGTAAATGTTGAGCCACTTGTTCTTACATGCATATTGTCCTTTAACTTGTTTTACCACCAATTTAGAATCACCTAAGACCTTGATACATTTGATTTTCTTTCGAAGGGCCAATTGGAGTCCGAAAATCAAGGCCTCATATTCTACCACATTGTTGGTGGCTGGGAACTGTAATCTATATGCAACCAACATAGGTTTTCTGTCTAGACATGAAAGTTCAATACCAGCTCCCGCCCCTTTTTTGGACTTGGATCCATCAAATCTTAGAGTCCAAACCTTATGGTGTTCTTCAGAATCATTGCATCCAATACTTCCATTTTGAGAATTCTCAGGAATTTCTACGTCCAAGCAATAGGCTCCTAATTTAGTTTCAATGTATTGAATCTCATTAGGTTTGTTGTATTCTGTTATCATTTCCTTGAGCCTAGGTTCACTATCAATTCAAATTTGGTTGGCCACTCCTCTCCAAGGCAACCACATATGTGAAGAGTCTGTTACAATGTATCCATTTAGGTTCTTGCTCCAATCTCTTCCCAACACCATGCCATATTTGATAGGAATGTTAAGTACCAATATATCTATGTGATGTTGAACCCTAGGTTCTGAGTTGACCTAAATAAGAATATCACTTAATTCTCCCACTACCTCCATGGTCGATCTATCCAGTTGCACCACCTTGCTTTTAGAAGGTTTTGGTGTAAGTCCCAATTTTTGATAGATTTCTAGGGGCATAATGCTAGTAGAGGCCCTTGAATCTATTAGACAATTGTGTAGATTTCTACCAGCAATTCTAATGGTTATAAGAAAGGGGGGTACGTCTCATTTTCCCTTTTCAAAACCAATTGGGACTCAACACCCTTAGCTTCATGAACTTGGGTAGGTGGATCCAAACCTTTTGGTGGACTTACTTCTTGGCCTAAAAGTTGGGACATATCATACATTGAGACATTGGCCTTAGTTTTCTTCATGTCTTCTATCAAGTCATAAGTGGGTTTTTTCGAATTTGACATGTTTTGCACCAACTTAGACTTCTCCACCATTGATGGAGGAGGTGGATTGACATCTCCTTTGAAATCAGGAGGAAGTAATGGGTTGTTTGGAGGGGTAGAGGAAGTTTTGGGATCCTTAGAACTCCTTGTGTAATACTTGTGATTCCCTTTCCCAAAATGTTTATTGGCATGAACTTCCAATGCTTCTTCATCTTCTTTTCCAAAAAACTCAACATCCTCCTCTTCTTCACTTTCTTGGGGATGTATAACTTTAGTCAATATAGACTCCTGCTTTCCATGGCAATAGTGTGGGCAATCATTATCACAAGATCCTAACTCTCCAAAATCTTTCGAGACATCTGCCTGATTGGCTACGGGATTGGGTACTCGTCCATTATTAGGATGTGTTTTGTATGTTCCTTTTCCTCTATGGTTATGAGGTCGATTATGACCAATGACTTGGTCAAAAATTTTATTAACATTTCCCACAATAACCAAAACTTTGGCCAATGTTTCCTTCATGTTTTCTATCACGGATTCATGCCCTTGTGGTTGGGGCACTGTAATTCTAGGCCCAGTTGTATTTTTTGCATTAGCCACCTCTAGAATAGGTACAATGGCTTGGGTCTGGGCACTTTGATTCCATCATGGATTCACACTTTGAATAGGAGTGATTGTTGGATAAGTCGTTGGACTTGGCGTACTAATCGGAGTAAACCCAGGTATAGTCAACAAGTTATTGCCCATACTGAACCCAGGCAAGGTCATCGGGTTATTTGGAATCAATGCCTGTGTTGGAACAAAGGCATTAGGATAAGTGGGAAATGATGCGACTTGAGATGGTTGTTGGAAATTGTTCATTGTTGGAACTTGTGGTGCCATTAATTGATTCATCATGGTGAATTGATTGTATGGACCGTATTGTCCCATCCCGATCAATTGAGACAACCCTACTCCTGGTAAATTCATTTGTTGTTCAAGGGTCATTGTCTCCGCATAAGCTAACGAAAGCATCGTAACTTGAGGATTCCTTCTAGTCAACAAAGTTGTTAACGGATCTAAAGCTCCAAAGTATAGTTGCAGGGCCACCACAGGATCTACTACAAAGTGGCGAGTCAAATTTGTATACAGTTTTTGGAACCTCTGATTGAATGTTCTTATGGGCTCATTGGGTAACCTTTTGCATGATACGAATAAATTATAAATTATGGAAGGATCCAAAAACATTCAAAATTGGCTAATAAAGGCAATTTCTAATTGGGCCCATGAAGTAATGGACCCTGCTAGAAGATTCTTGTACCATTCATTGGTCGTACTATCTAGACTAGCAGGGAAAATTCGACAAGCGATATCTTCATGGGTAAATCCTTGTCTAAACATGTAATCCTTGTAAATTTGGACATGTTCTTCGGTTGTTATGGGACCATCATGCACGAATTTAGGCAATCCCCTTTCAATATTTCTAGGCAAGTCATGGACTACCCTAGGGATATCCAAGGGAGAACTTTGCACACCATACCAAAGGGCAGGTGGTTGTTGTTGTTGTTGTTTTTGGGCCATTTTATTCAAGGGTATCGACCCTATAGGAACAATAGCAACACTTGTAATGATGGGGGCAGACACACTTGGTGTAGTTGTCACATTTGAAACTAGGGGCTCAGGCCCACTAGACGTACTTGAGTCTAAAGAAGCTCCTAACTCAAGTATACTGGGTGGTATTTCGATCTCTAATGTTTTGTTTCTCGGCTTCCTAGCGGTGGAAGAAAGGCTTTGGAAAATAGTTTCCCCTATGGTTTTGGACCTAGTAGCTATGTACTCAGGTTGGGCCAGCTTGAAAACTCTAGAATTCTAAAAGACTTCTCTCAACTCACTTGCAAAAGAAAACAAATAAATGTTATACCTGCAAGCACAATAGGTGGAAACAAAACTACCCACGTTAATCGTTAGAACAAATTGCAATCACAAAGCAATAAAGAAGGCCCTCCTTCTAGCGCCAAAATGTTGAGTGAATATTTTTCCCTATAGCAAAATGATCACCACAACTAGAGTATCAAACAAGAAACTCTCTCTTGCAAATAAATTAAGTAGCATTATTCATTTCTCCAAGGTTCTTGTGAACAAACATTCATGTGCGTGTAATCAATCAAGACTAAAGCAAATAAATGAATGTATACCAGACTAACTTAAACCATGCAAGTAACATTTAACAAGGTATGAGCCAACTAAGACTTTAATCTAAGACCTCCATCTATTGAATTTGCTTTGTCGACGAGCTTTTGACTCTTTGAACCAACCTAATATTCGAATGAAGACCTAATATTCGAATGAAGAGTCTTACTCATTGCTCCATCATTTCTCTTAAGTCACTTTGCAATTTCTTGAGACTCCTATCTTTAACACCAACTTTGAGCTTTAACACTGGTTCTAAACTCTAGCTCAAGGGGCCTTTAATGATTCAAACAAGTACTTTGCAACCATAATCCATTAAAAGAACCAAATGTGAAGATAGCTTCTTTTAATGTTCTTAAGATTAAAGTGATCTACCCGAATCCCAGTTAGTAACCTCTTTTATCTTTGGCTTAAAAATATTCCAAATGAGAAAGTGTGTGGTATAAGCCACTTCATTTTAAGCTCCGTGCCTTTAACATGAGGTTCATTTTTAGAGTTAGCAGATTCGTTTTATCTTCATTTAAAAGTGTTCCACTACCCCTATATTAGCATTTGGTGTTAGTAAAGTTAGTAATGTTAGCATTAAATGTTAGCAAAAATTAGTAAGTTAGTTAGGATTCATTCACTTGATCTGACTTAATGTGCATCTGGAATTAGTAGCCCTCCTAAACCTATGTTTTTGTCTAAAAATTAGATGAAGATGCTTGGAGATGCAAGAATGAAAATCTAAATTAAAGAAGTGGATCTAGAAGCGGCTTTCTCTTCTTCGCTATTAATCCCTAATTTTCTTTGGGAAACACTAGATCTGTAAACAAACCCTCCAATTTCTGGTGTGAGTAGATCACTTTCTCAAGCGCATACGTAGAGCATACTCTTGGTAGATTTTTTTACCTTCGTTATAACTTAGATTATTCATGCAAATAAATGAACTATTATGAACATAAATTTTGGAATGGACCAGAATCAAGAAATCAACTACATACAGAAATTCTGGAATGGACCAGAATAGAATGAAAACAAATGCAAAATTTTTGGAATGGACTAGAATCAAGGAACAATTAGAAAAAATTCTAGAATGGACAAGAATAGAATGAAAACAAATGCAAAAAGTTTTGGAATGGACCAAAATCAAGGAACAATTAGTAGAAATTCTAGAATGGACCAGAATAGAATGAAAACAAACGCAAAAAATTCTAGAATGGACCAGAATCAAGGAACAATTAGCAAAAATTATGGAATGGACTAGAATAGAATGAAAACAAATGCAAAAATTTTTGGAATGGCCCAGAATCAAAAAGGCAGCTTTTAAGATAATATTAATCTAAATATCAGAAAAAAGAAAACAAAAATATTATCTACAAAAGTTAGCTAGAAAAACCAAAACAGAACATTAATTTGGTTAGCAATCTCCTCCCTACAAAACCCCAAGTTATGAGATGAAATTCTAAAAAAAACTTACCTAATAGACTCACAACATAAACACAGTCAGATTAGA
Source organism: Wollemia nobilis (assembly GCA_028583015.1). Lineage (NCBI taxonomy): Eukaryota > Viridiplantae > Streptophyta > Pinopsida > Araucariales > Araucariaceae > Wollemia > Wollemia nobilis. The sequence continues at coordinate 9,719,981 of JAQPPZ010002969.1, read as the reverse complement.
TCAGATGCAAGACTCTAAGGAAATAAATAATTGCATAATTCTATCATTCACCTATCGTAACCCACTTTATGGCATAAACGAATAGATACAAGAAGCAATAATGCAAAGGAAATATTTACAAAAATAACAACAATCTTAGTTTCAGTCTCCTTTTGATTTCACACACAATAGTTGCTCTTGCCAAATAAAATCTCCTTTATTCCAAAAGATAGTCTTTTTCTACAATTTCCAGCCGAGTAGAAGCACCATGTTCCACGCTGTTCCTTTTGTCGTATTACCTTCGACCTGCATTAGAAACCATAATAATCATTAGGGATGATAATTCCTATTATAACACATACTCCACACCTTTATACTTACAAAAATACAACTATCTTCAATGATAAGAAGCTACAAGCGTTGAAATTCTCATTTGCGAATAAAGATCAAAGACCCTTGAGGTATAAGTAAAAGACACTTGCCTTTATTTTTTTATTTTCATTACTATTATTGTATATAAAATATACTTAATAATAATGATTTATATATATTTTTTCTTTTATTGCTTTTAAGTATTATATATACAAATATAAATATATATATATATATATTTTTTTTTTTTTTTTTTTCTTTTTAAATATTGAGTAAATACTTCTTATACATATACATGTCCGTCGTGGGATTGAACTTCACTTTTTTATTTTAAACATTTATATGTACAAAAAGCTTACTTGAAACACTCAAATGAAGAAAACATAAAATTTAACCATAAAAAAAAAAAAAAAACTAACAGTAAATTTGACGACAAAGAGTCGTCGACAGGAAAAAACAACAAAAAAAATCATCGACAAGAAAGAAAAATCGTCGACAACAAAATATCGTCGACAAGAAAAAGAAAAATCGTTGACAAGAAAAAATAAAAATAAAAATCGTCGACAATAAAAAGTCGTCGACAATGAAATATCGTTGACAAGAAAAATTCGTCGACAATAAAATATCGTTGACAATAAAATATCATTGGCAACAAAATATTACTGACAAAAACTAATGATAAATACAAATTCAAAACAAACCGAGCATTAGACACTCAAAACCAACATGCAAACACCCAAATACCAAAAATAAAAAGGTGGGTCCCCAATTTTGGGGTATGTTGTGGAGCAACCACAACAGGTCCAAGGCTTAAAAGGTTAATTCAATGGTTTAAAGAGAAGGGAAGTTCAAATTATTAAAAATAAAAAAGGGGTTTGAAGGCCAAGGTTTTAAAAAGGGGATAATATTATAATATTTTTAATATTATAATATAAAGTTTACTTTGGCACCAACGTCTAGAAAGCAAAATGAAATTCAAAATTATAATGCATTTCCTAAAGTGTCGACATCATGGATAGAAGTAAAAATCCATATAAATATGGATTGAAATTATTCTTTTGACTATGCTTTTCAATTATTGCTAAAATCGAATTCTTCCTCGTGCAAAATTATGAGTTACAAGTGACAAGGGAAGAAGACAAAAATCTAAAAGGTAGAAATTGGAGAATTTAAGGATATTACTCTTGCATGGTTGTTTCCAATCAGATGGCTAGCCCAAACGATAGCCTAGCTTGTGTTAGGTTATGGGAAAGTAGGCGGTATCAGGGTCAATTCGTAGCGATAGTTTTTAATCTTACGATTGGGCAAAAGAAAAGATTTTAGAAAATTTTCATGCACCTTTAGTTCCAACGGGTGGGCTAGCCCAACTGGCAGTCCAACTTGCGCTAGAGCGTGGGTTACGTGAGATCATGTGTTTGACTCTCTTCGATGGCAGAAGTTGGTAAGGGCAAATAATTTTTTGTTTAAATTAAATTAATATTAGGGAGGCATAAGGTTTTTGTGTGGTTTTAATATGATTTATTATTTCTGGGAAGTATAAGGGTAGAGAGTATATTATCATACATTTTTTTAAAAAGGAAATTAAGGGAATATTGTTATGTTTTTCAAAGTATTATTTTGATATGCAATAGAAGTGAGGAATAAGGTGTAAGTGTGATTTTTGATCATATTGTATTTGGCACATTAGAAAGGAGACATAAGGTGTATTGTGGTCTTTTTGTTGATTGCATTCTTGCTTAATATTTTGAGGGTTTTGATTCATTATTAAGGGTTTTATCTTATGAAACAAAAAAGGAGTTATCGAGCATTATTTTCAGGTATTCTTGTGCACATATTTTTGAAAGGATTTCATATAGATTATTTGAAAATGAGTCTTGCTAACTTGTTTTGAAGTGGCCAAAGAAAGGGAGTTATTTTGAGATAGGTTTTTGAGGGTACATCTTCATAAAGGCAGTTTTATAGGTATGGTTTTTTAATTCCAACTCAAAGTGGCATTGTTTGAAGAAAATAGTTTTAAGTCATAAGGTGGAGATAAGGATTAATTTATGTGTAGTTTTGGAAATATTTGTGCTAGAGTGTGAAAGCTAAGTTGTGTTTTATTGTTGAATGAAATTGGAGACACATGTGCTAGGGTTTGAGAATAAGTTGTGCTTCATTGTTGAATGAAACTAGAGACACATGTGCTAGGGTTTGAGAATAAGTTGTGCTTCATTGTTGAATGAATTGGAAACACATGTTCTAGGGTTTGAGAATAATTTGTGCATTAATGTTGAATGAAATTGGGAATAAAAGTGCAAAGTGTTTGATAACATAAGTGTACATTATTTTGAGTGATATTGGAAATGAAAATGCAAGGGTTATAGATCAGATTTATAAATCCAATTTGTGCATCATCATGATTGATTTTGGGAGTATATAAAAAGAACAAACTTGTGCATTATTCATGATTGATTTTATGAGTAGAGAATAAGGACTTGTATATTGTGAGTGGTTTTAGAGTGAAGTTGCAAATTAGCAAATACCAAATCATTTGTCAAGTTCTAGACTAGAGCTACCTTTAAAATGTAATAAATGTGAGATGTGAAAGCGATAAACTTAATGAATGTGAAGAACATATTGAGCATTTGTTAGTGCATATCATTCTCTATATGTTCAAGAGGTTAAATGAATTATGGGTAGAATATGTCTAAATTTCTTTAGTTGAGGAAATCACATAGATAAAGAACTTGATGACATCATTATGCAAGATAGATAAACAATTTTTGTATACAAGGTTTAGAATAAAGTTGAGTAGGTTTTATGAGCAGGTTAAGGAGGATATTTGACCAAATTTGTGAGTAGGTTTGAGTAGAGTTTTGAGCAATTTTGGTGAGTTTTTTTGAGTAGGTTTTTTGAGCTATTATTGGAGTAGATTTGAGCAAGCCGTGTGTGTAGGCTTTGAGAAACTTTGAGCAAGCCTTGTGTAGGCTTGGAGTAAATTTGAGCAAGCCTTGTGAGTAGTCTTGGAGTAGATTTGAGCAAGCCTTGTGTGAAGGCTTAAAGTAGATTTGAGCAGGTTTTGATGAGTAGATTTGAGCAAGCCTTGTATGTAGGCTTAGAGCAAATTTAAGTAGGTTTTTATGAGGAGCAAGCCTTGTGTGTAGGCTTGGAGAATATTTGAGTAGAGTTAAGAGTAGGTTTAGGAGTAAAGTTGAGCAAGCCTTATGTAGGCTTGGAGCAGGTTTGAGTAAGATTTGTATAAAAATTGGAGTGAACCAAAGTAGAGGGGATTGGTGTCTCCTATGGATAAACGTCTATGAATCAGAGCAAAGGGGGTTGATGTCTCTTGTGGAATGGTGTCCATGAACTTGAGATGATATTGGTGTCTCTTGTGGATAGAGGTCCATAATGTTAGCGTATCTTAGGTTGTTATTACATTATAGGCATATATTTTTATTTGTTGTAATAGCTGCTAATAATAGCCTCAGGTGGTTTCATAGATTATGGGCTATTCTCAGGCTTGATTGTATTATTTATTCATCTAATGCAAAGGCTCCTATGCTTGGTTTATTAATATGGTATCAAAGCCATCTCTAGCTTGTTCTTCGAGGAGGTAATTTTCATGTCTCAAGGATTGTCTTTCAAGGAGGAAATTTTTATGTCTCGAGGACTAACTGAGGATGTTACCCAAGGCAGGGTTGGACCTGCATCTTGGGCATATTTCTCGAGATGGATAGAATGGGACTTGCAATGCTACCTGACTCGACCTAGGAAATTCGACTGACTAACCTCGGCAGGCTAGACCTAGGTGGACTCGACCTAGGACATTCGATTGACTGACCAAAACTTTGGTCAGCCGACCGAATAGTGAATCAGAGCGGGCAACGTTCGAGGCAACGAGGATGGGACAACGATCGAGCAAGGGAGAAAAATGAGGAGACATGGTCACCCCCCCAAACGTAGGAGCCAAGGCAACCCCCATGTAGGTGAGGCTCTATCCTCTCAAGTATAGTCTCCCTGAGAGGAGACACCCACATAAGGGAGGGTTGCGCCTTATAAACAACACCAAGGTGCCCAACCCCATGCATGTGGGATATTTCATTAGAAATTTTTTCTATAACCCGCATCACTACCTCCCCACGATGTCAACCTATAATTCAAAACCAAATTTTTGGTTATAATCTACAATGTTGAAACTAAATTTGTGGTTATAATCTAGATCTGCCATGTATTTTTTAGCATTTTTGATAGATTATTTTTTCCTATAAGCCCTCAGATCTTCACCAATAAAGCATTCTTTTGTTCTAAAACCATCTTAGGCATGCACGGGTGGAGGAGATTTATGCAATTGGTTGAAGATCGCACAAGCAGGAACCAAGTGGTAGTTTGTGTTTCTTGCCCTTGTTTGCAGACTGGAGACAAGTCAAGATCATGGAGGTGTTTGCAAATTGGAGACTCTACTCTGTGTCACAGATTCAAGCCATTGTTGTGCCACCTAAAATAGGAGTTGTGAATGAATGATGCCTCCCCTTTTTGTGCCACCTAGAGGAGTTAAGTAAGGGGAGTCCTCCCCTTACTCCCACTGAGTAGCCTAGCTCGACTGGGTAGCGGTCCGGGCGGTAAGGTTGATAGGTAGGAGGTCGAGGGATCGACTCCCTCTGACCCCCCCTTAACATTTTCAATAAGATAAATTTATATTTCTTAAAGTTTTTTGATTGATTTTTCTTGTTACTAAAGTTCTTTTTAATATATATTTTTAGTTTAATTAATTTTTTTTTCTTTATAAAAAGATTATTTTTATTAATAATTTTTTTGGAAAAAATAATGTTTAATTAAACTTTAGCAAGATTATTTTAAAGAATTTAGTGAGAAAAAATTTTCAAAAAGTGAAAATGGGGCAAAAATTATTTTTTCCTAAGAGGACAATTTTTCAAACTGCAAATTCAGGGGGGATAGTGACTAATTTTTCAGCATTGAAAAAGACAAATTGGCATTTGTAATAAGGTGCATTTTTGGTGGAAACTGAAACCTTAGGTTCATTTTTTTTTGTGGGCACTTTTATGATGTATGTTGCACTTTCCATTTACATTTTAACTACTTCATTAAAGTAAAATCAATCACACTTAAGTCCCAAAAATAATTGAACCCATCCATGCAATTTATTGCACTGCAGTGTTCGGTATTTGTGATACCTATGGTCCACACTTACAGGTAATGATGTCGTGATCAGACTATTGTATCTACTACCTAATATAGCTACCAAAATGACATCTGATCTTGTTCTCTATCAATTTTCGAGGAGATATAAGTTTATCCTTTTGCTATTATTTACTCCATTCCACTACCCTAATCATTCTTGTGCTTAGGCGTAAATCCTGACGAATGTTCTGACATTTGAAGTGTTTAGGGGAAGTTACACCCCACGCATGAGGATTGACAACTTTCTATGGTAGGTGCCATCAATGAGATGATTCTCTTTTAGTACCACCTAAGTTTCACATATCGTATAATCTCTAAAATTACCTATAGTCTCCCTCACGTAAGGGCGGGTAATTTTTTTTTTTCAAAATACCTATAGTCTCCCTCACGTAAGGGTGGGTATTTTTTACAATATAAAGGCCTGGCACAAAGTTATATAGAAAGAGGGACCATTTGCTGATATAAGGATCCCTCACAATGGTTGTAAAGTTAATGACTGATGCTCATCAGTTGTTGAAAGGTCCTAATTATACATCATGGAAAAATAAGATGAAGGTTATCCTTGTCATGGTTGACTTATGGGATGTTGTTTTTGGAGCAACAAAAATACCTTCACTAGCCATAACTCCAATTGCTGATCAGCTAGACTTTGACAAGAAAAACAAGGAAAAAGTGCTCATATTGCTTGCTATTTAAGATGAAGTTCAACCCCACATTGCTGACTGTGAATATAGTAAAGAGGCATGGGATTCCCTTAAAACTATTTATGAGGGAAAGAATGACTCCACTATTCTTTACCTTCAATCTCAATTACACAGTCTAAGCATGAAGTAGGGAGATACAATTGAACTCTTTCTTTGTAGAGTGTTTGAGTTGAAAGAAAAATTGAATTCTTTGGGAGAACCTATTGATGACAAGCTCCTTACCTTAGTTGTATTGAGAGCTTTACCTAATTCTTATAGGGTGTTGATCACCTCACTTCAGGTGTCACAAAGGAAAGTTACCTTTGTTGAGTTGGTCAATCTGCTTCAAGAAGAGGAGGCACACCAACTTTAGAGAGATGATTCTTCTAACACAACCCTTTATTCCAACAAGAAGGGTCCTAAGAAGAAGGGTAATTTTTAGAGAGGAAATTATCAAAAATATTCAAAAGGGAAACAATCTCAACAAACAAAGAGATATTGCAAAATCTGTAACAAAGATAATCATGACACAAACAAATGTTGGCACAAGAATAAGCAACCTAAATAGAAAGGCTAGAACAAACCACAAAATAAGAACAAGTAACCCAAGATGAATGTTGTTGTTGAAGAATCTAAGTGGGCACACAAGGTGCTCATGACTACCACAGCCTCCAAGCAAAAGGGTCATGTATGGTATGTCAATTCTGGCGCTATTAATCATATTACTGGCGATAAATCATGGTTTGAATCATTTGAGGCCAAATAGGGCAAACCTGTCACTATTGTTGATGATAAAACCTACAAGGTTCAGGGAGAAGGTACAGTTTCGGTCACTCTTCTGTTGTGGTTGCTCCACAACTAGCCCCAAACCTTAGGGACCCACCTTTTGAATTTTTTATTTTAAGTATTTTGGTGTCCTTAGAGCAATATTCTCAATATATCCCATATTTGATATTCACAATTTAATTCCAAGGTTCCTTGTTGTGTTTGGGTGCTTTTGGTTTCGTGATGAGTGTCTAATGTTTTGCTCAATTTTGCGTTTGTAGTTTTTGCTATGTTGTTGTTGATGACTTTTATCGTCAATTTCTTGTCGATGATATTTTATTGTCGATATTTTTTTATTTTTCGATGACTTTTTGCCATTAATTTCTTGTCGATGATATTTTATTGTCAACAATTTTTTTTGTCGATGACTTTTGTCGTCAATTTCTTGTTGACGATTTTTTGTTGTCATTTTGTTGTCGACGACTTTTATCATCAATTTCTTGTTGACGATTTTTTATTTTGTCAGTGATATTTATCGCTAGTGTTGGGTCGACAATAGTTTTCATCAGGTTTTTTTTTTAGTGTTTTTTATTGTTATATTTGTGTGTTTTCTTCTATTCGTATGTGTGATATAAAATAAAATAAAATAACAATAAAAATCTTATTTTTTTATTTGAATATAATTGTTGATTCCAATAAATAAATATATATATATAATATATAATATATATATTCATATATTATGTATAATTAAAATAAAATAAAGACAAAAAATTAAACATATATATAGTACTTATATATATTTTTAAAAAAAATTAATAAAGAAAAGAAAATATTAAATAAAATAATCAATCATCTTTATATATACATATGCCAATGCTTATCAAAATAAAACCTTTATGCTTTTCTTTCACTCACTTGAAGGAAGACTTGAGGTTAGTTTGGATTTATTATCACAAAGGGACCTTTTGGAGGCCAGAGGCTGCCGGATTTGAGATGTAAAAATGGAAACACATTTTTAATGCCAGGCTTTTATTCAAAAATTTCAGGCCTTGTTAGCAAGAAAGAATGAGATTTTTTTTGCATGCTGAGATTTAACTGTTATCTTTCCCTTTTCAGATTTTGGATTTGTATGTGAAGTTTATGCAAATATTTTTTTGGTTACTTCATGTGAATGTTTGAATCTAAAAATTTATTTTGAACCTTAGGAGCCAGCACTTAGTTTATTTTGGTTGTGCAAGTTTGTGGGTCAAATAAGCTAGGTTGCATGTCTGAACTTCTCACATATTCGGTTTTTTAGGATGGGGTGCTATCAAACTAATGGAGCTTTGCATTTCTATGTTTTCGACATTTAATTTATTGTAGATTTTTATTTTTCTGTTTTTCAAATTTCATTTTACAAAATTTTTTAATTTTCGGACATTAAAATAAAAATTAAAAAAATATCAAAATCCAAAAATAATTGCATGGATGCATAGAATATACTTCATACTTCCATTACACACTTAGACATTTTTGCTTTGGATTCATTTCATATTTTTAAAAATTCGTCAAAGTTGTTTTTAATGCAAATTTTAAAAATTCAAAATTTCAGAATTTGCATTTTTGGGCCAAATTTCATTTTTTTAGTTTCAGATTTCATGCATGAGCCTATGATGACATTTCCTTCATGAAAATTTCAATTTCATTGAAGGGGTTATGTTTTATGGCATTTCACAAATTACCATGTGTGGAGCAATAAATGCACATTTTCTTCATGAAAATTCTGATTTCATTGAAGGGAGGTAATTTTTATATGTTATACTAAAAGGTTGTTTTAAAGCATTAAATTATTTTTCTTTATGAAAATCATTTCATAAAAGAGAGATAATTAAATGACATTTTAAAGTCCTTACTTCAAGGCAATGAATTATCATCTCTTTGTGAAAATTAATTTCATCAAAGAGGGATAGTTTATTAATCGAATCAAAAGCTATCTTTATCTTCATGATAAGAAGCTACATTTGAGAAGCCTATTCATCATTTCGGATTCACATTAATAGATATAATTTAATCTTCATTTCAATGCTTAAAGTAGGATTTAATGCAAGATGAAACTTGATTAGAATCCACTTAATAAGGGAAGATAAAATTCACCTTAAAACCCTCAAGATAAAAGGAATTAAGGCACTACATCATGGTCATATGAGGGCCAACTCACATTTTCTTTATTTTAGTTCAATGAACATTCATTAAAGTAGTATGGTAAAATAAACCAACATGTTCCCCTTGTTTAAAGTTACTTGCAATAACTAAGGTGTTCCAAGAATTTAAATTAATACATTTTTATTTGAGATTACTAATACACAGATGCAAATGCTAATATAGCGGAGACCTTGGAGAAGTTGTTTTGTTTAACTTATTTGCAAGAGGGGATTTTGGAAATAAATCCTAAGGGAGAGTGTGATTTCACAATTGGGTGAAATTACCACTCAACATTTTGGCGCTAGAAGGAGGGCTTGAATTGACTTACTTTATTTTATTTATGCTAAGCAATTCATGCATTGGTTTTCATTGATATAATGCTTTTGGATTGTTCATACATGAATGATGTGATTTGGTGTAACTTTGAAAGTTTTAATTGCTAAATATTTCAAGTTCATTTGATTAGCATCTTTGGTAATATTTTAGCACTCAACACTTTGGGAGCTAAGAGGGTTTGAGTTGATTTATTCTATTGCTATTTAGATGCTAAATTATTCATGTTACTTGAAATATTTATCCTAGTACATTGGTATTGACTAATAAAATTTTGTTGATCATTTTCATTGATTCTAACATTCTCTATTTGATGATGTGTTAATACTAACCTTTTGGCAAATTTGAGAATGTTCTTTCATGTCATGATTTAATTGATGCATATATTTTGGAATGATGCTAACGTGATGATATTTATGATTTACTCATTCAAATTTTGTTAGTCATTTCATGCTTAGTTGCAAGATATCTTTATTGGACTAACAAAGTTGATTTTGAGATTATTCTTTGAGTTTCACTAATGGCAACATTTGAGGAGCAAGTGGCATCTGCAAGAGAAGAAATGGTATCTTTGTTAGGAAAGTATTATGAGTGTTTTCCTATCTTTGGAATACCCCATCAGATTCCTGAACTGTTATTGGAGTTTCTATGACTCTTTAATCAAGATGTGGCATTAGGATACCTACAAAATTTACATATCTATAAGAGCACGTTATGTCAATGCTAAGTTTTTTATGAGGTTATTACTTGTAGGTTCTTCTCATACATTTTGGATAACAGATCATTCTTGTGGTATGGCCAATTACCCATGGATGTTAGGAATTCTTGGATTCAACTAGAAGTAGCCTATATTTATCATTTTGGTAATCAGGTTGACTTAGATATTGTGCAAAATCAATTTACCTCTATTCATAAAGAACCTAATGAACCCATGAATCAATTCAATGAGAGGTTCCGTGAGTTGCACTCTCAAATGTGGGAAATTTTGGACATACCGGAGGAGGAAGCTATTGAAGTATACATGGGAGCCATACCCCCCACACTTGCTACACTCATTGAGAAAAATCTTGATGATCGATCTTTTCCTAGAATCTATGAGGTTGCAATAATGGTAGAACAAGGGCAAGTGGAGGCACAACATGTTCCCATGAGAGGTTGTTCTTTTAGAGTTTGTAATGCCAACCTACACCAACCATCGAATGTAGCACCCTCCACTCCAATGATACCTGAGGTGAATGATCAAGGGGATGAATTTGAGTGTCCAAATGTTACAACCACCTTAGATGTAGTCCAAGAGGAGGTGCAAATTGCCAAGCCAACATCCACCACTGAGTATTATGTGGAAGTGATTTTATTTCTTGAAATGCATGAGTATTTAGATAACGGAGGTGTCCTAAATTCAACTATATTTAAGATATGTGAAAGGACAAAATCTACCATAGAATTGAATTAAGTGGTTGAAATTAAAATTGGAAGAGAATCGACAAATGAATTTGAAGATATGATAGAATTTCACCACTTGTTCTTGGAAGACACTCTCGATGAGATGCTTGAAACTAATGATCAAGAAATTCCTCACCTTCCAAATTGTGATAAAATTGAATCATGGGTTACAAATTTGGACTATGATAGCCTTAAAAATTTGAATTCAAGAAATAACCCACTTTTGGAAATAATTGAACCATCTAAGGAAGGTGAAGGTGAATTTGATGAGAAAAACATTGATGAATTGGAAGATGTTGAAGAAGTAGTTGAGCATCACCACTTGATTTTAGAATATGATTATTATGATGCTTAGAAGAAGTGGGAATAATACACTCACTCCAAACCTTCTAATGAACCCTTTGTGTCAAACGATATGCAATATAACACAATCGCCTACTTGCAGGAAGATACTACAACTCCTATACAATTTGAGAATGTTTTGGAAGAAGGGTTGAAATCGCATCAAATTTTGGAAGTTGATAATGATCCTACTACCAAGGACAAAGAAGAAAAATAATTGGTGGATGAGTCAAAATATCATATCACGGATACCATAGAACTTCATCCCACAAGTATGGATGACAATTTTTACAATGGTTGGGGGAGATATGAAGATGTGTTATTTTCTCACACCCCTATGGATGAAACTTCTATTCCACTTGATATGCAAGATGTTGAAACTTCTACTTTACACGAAGAGCTTACATTCACAATATTTGAGAAGGTTACAAAATTTGATCATGTTGAACATAAATTCATTGAAAATTTTATTGAAATAGAAAGGGAAGAAATGGTAAAAGTTTCTTATGACTCATCTATTTTGGATGAGGAAGAGGTAAAATCTGCTCTTTCATTTCAGGATATTGAAAATTCACATACAAATTTGCATGAATTTTTTGAGGATTCAAATGAAGAGATACCATGGATAGTGAACAAGGCATTGGAACCAAACATCAAAGAGGTTGAGCTATTATGAGCAACTCAAATGATTGACCATCAAGAGGTGGTAGAGAGCCAAAATTACAGAGAAGAAAAATAGTTTTATTTTATTCAAATGTAGTAGATAATTACTGTTACAACAGAGTATTACAGTCACAGTAGAATATTACATAAGTCACAAAAGAGTTACGACTCTATAGAATTTATCAAATCTGGAAATACAAAAAAAATATTATCATTCCAGCCATCCCTGTGCATGCCTTTGCTCTCCTTTTTAAAGGTTCTTAGGTGACACTCCATTTCCAGCTGGTGGCCCTTTGTTTCCTCTTCCAAAACCTTTCGTTTTGCCTCCCCGTGTCGCTTCGTCGTCCAGGTATTCGACACATATCCCTTTCTGACTCTTCGTCTTTGGCTCATCTTTTGATGCAAAAATACGACATGTCACGATATCGTGACATTTTTTTGCCTTTGGCTCTTTCTCTGTCTTTCGTCGTGAAAATGTGACATGTCATGATATCACGACACTTTTCTATCTTTGGCTCCTTCTCTACCTTTCTGTCGTGATATCGCAACACTTTTCTGTCTCTGGCTCCTTCTCTGCCTTTTCGTCGTGATATCGCGACATGTCGTGATATCGCGACATTTTCCTTCCTCGTTGCCTTTCTTATCTTCAAGTCGCGATATCACGACATGTCGCGATATCGCGACATTTGCCTTCGGATGCCTCTGCTTTTCTGTTCTGGTCATGATTTCGTGACATGTCACGAAATCGCGACAATTTCTTTGGCATCTTCTCCCTCCTGCTGTTGGTCGCGATTTCGTGACATGTCGCGAAATCACGACATTTTCATCGGCATCATCTTTCGGTTGCTTTTGGTCATGATTTCGTGACGGTCATGAAATCATGACATTCTCATCGGTACCTTCCCCTGGCTGCTCCTGGTCACGATTTCGTGACGGTCACGATTTCGTGACATGTCACAAAATCGTGACGTTCTCCTCGACACGAAGCCCTGGCTGCTCCTAGTCGTGATTTCACGACATGTCACAAAATCATGACATTCTCCTTGGGACCTTCCCCTGGCTGCTCCTAGTCATGATTTCATGATAGTCATTATTTCATGACATGTCACAAAATCGTGACATTCTCCTCGGTACGAAGCCTTGGCTACTCTTGGTCGCAATTTCGCGACGGTCGTGATTTCGCGACGGTCATGATTTCGTGACATGTCACGAAATCATGAAATTTTTGCCCCACACCTTCTCTCTCCTGGCTGAGTCACGAAAACGTGACATGTCATGATATCGTGACTCTTTTTCGGTCGCGATATCGCGACACCCAGGCAAACACTTAAAAAAAAATTGTTGATGCAAGATTGCTCTGCTGCCACTGGATGCTCCTGCATCAGACATCCGGGGTAGATTGAGAAGTGATCCTCACTTCTGAACTGTTAGAGGGAGACCCAGGTGGTCAACCTCCATTTTAGACAACCAAGTTGCATCTTCTACCGGTCTGCCCTTCCACTTGACCAAATATTCAAAATATTGTCTATTTATGGTACTTCTGCCTTCTCTTGTGTCCAGTATTTCCTCTATCTCATCTGTGGTTGGAGTAGATGCTGGAATACTCCACAACTCTACACTTGGTGCCTCACTACTATCCCCTTCATGGTATTTCACCAAATCTAAAATATTAAACACGGGTGATATGTTTAACCCACTTGGCAATTCTACCTCATACGCATTGCTTGAATCCCGTTTTGCTAGGATTATACACGGTCCAAACTTCTTCATCTTTAGTTTGTTATAGGTTTTCATAGGAAATCTTTCTTTTCTCAGATGGACCATCACTTCATCTCCCACTTTGAATTCCTTAAACTGCCACTTCTGGTCTGCTTTCGTCTTATATTGTGTATTCATTTTAGCAATATGCTTCTTCACTTCTTCATGCAGGTTCTTCAGATGCTCTGCAAAATCCTCAACATCGGCACTACACTTTTCCCCTGTATTCAGCTTCCTTAACTCGAAACATTTCTTGGACTGCTTCCATATATTATCTCGAAATGGAGATTTGTTGGTACTCCTGTTGACAGAATTGTTATATGCAAACTCTACCTGCGGCAAAATCAGATCCCATCCTTTGGGCTTATCTCCTATCAAGCACCTCATGGTTACCCAAACTTGTTTACCACCTCGCGTTTGCCTCTTTGTGGTGTGTGTGAACTGAATTTCAAATCTGTCTTTAGTTTCTTCCATAGGGTTCTCCAAAAATACCCAACAAACTTGGTATCTCTATCGAAAATGATACTCTTTGGTAGACCATGCAGTCGTACCACCTCTTTGAAAAACAAACCTACAATATGAACTGCATCATTAGTTTTCTGACAAGGGATAAAATGTGCCATCTTTGAAAACCTGTCAACTATTACAAATATGGAATCATTTCCCCTTTGTGTCCTTGGTAGACCAAGAATGAAATCCATGCTGACATCTTCCCATGGTTTCTCTGGTATAGGTAACGACTGATATAATCCGGTGTTCTATCTCACACCTTTCGCCATCTGATAGACTCTACAGCTCTGCACAAATTTTTGCACATCTTGTTGCAGTTGCGGCCAATAATAATTCTCGCTCACAAGGGCAATGGTCTTATCTCGACCAAAGTGCCTAGCCAATCCTCCACTATGTTTTTCTTTGACTAGGTTTTCCCTCATGGAACTTCTTGGAATGCATAACTGGTTTCCTCTGAACAACATTCCATATTGGATCAGAAAATCCAACCACTTGGTTCTGTCCAAGGTAACTGGTGCCAAGCAAGCCTTCCAGGCTTCTACAAAATCGGGATCTTTAGGGTACAAACCCTTCAACTCATCAAATCCCAACACTTCCACCTTCATTTCTATCAGCAAACTCTGCCTTCTACTCAAGGCATCTGCAACTCTGTTGGACTTTCCACTCCTGTGCTTCAACACAAAGGAATAACTCTGCAAAAACTCAACCCACTTCAAGTGCCTCTGGTTCAGTTTTCCCTGGCTATTTATATACTATAAGGCCTGATGATCAGTATATAGCACAAACTCTTTCGGCATCAAATAATGTCTCCACTTCTTCAGGGCCTAAACTATAGCGTAGAACTCTTGATCATACATTGAATACTTTTTCCTGGCATCATTGAGTTTCTCACTGAAGTAAGCAACAGGCTTACCTTCTTGACTCAGCACAACCCCAATGGCACTACCACTGGCATCACAGTCTACCTGAAATACCTTATTAAAATCTAGAAGTGCTAAAATAGGTTGCTCAGTGACCTTCTTCTTCAACATATCAAAGCTCTTGTCAGCTCCCAAGGTCCACTTAAAGTCTTTCCTATCCCCTCTCATTGTTTCTGTAAGGGGTGCACAAATACTGCTAAAATTTTTGATGAATTTCCTGTAAAAACTGGCTAGACCATGAAATGATCTCACTTCAAAAGTGCTTCTTGGAGTAGGCCATTCAATGATAGCCCTCACCTTTTTTGGGTCCATTTTTAGACCTTCAACTGAGATGACAAATCCCAGGTATACCAACTCCTTCTTCACAAAATTGCACTTCTTCAAGTTGATCAACAACTATTCTTCCCTCAGCTTCTCAAAAACCCTCCTGATATGCATCAGGTGCTCTTCTAGGGTTCTGTTGAATATCAAAATGTCATCCAAATAGACAATAACAAACTTGCCTAAAAACTCCTTCAACACTTCATTCATCAACCGCATGAATGTGCTTGGTGCATTGGTTAGCCCAAATGGCATGACCAACCACTCATACAAACCTTCTCTGGTTTTGAAAGCAGTTTTCCACTCATCTCCTTCTCTGATCCGAATCTGATGGTAGCCACTCTTCAGGTCAATCTTGGTGAAGTACTTGGCTCCACTCAAATAGTCTCCATAATATCATCCATCCTTGGTAATGGAAATCTATATTTTATGGTGATCTTGTTTATAGCTCAAGAATCTGTACACATCCTCCACTCCCCATCCTTCTTTGGTGCTAGTACTGTATGTACCACACATGGACTCAAGCTTTCTCGAATCAATCCCTTTTTCAACAACTCATGGACTTGCCTGCTCAGTTCCTCACTTTCCATAGGCATCATTCTATGGGCTGCCTTGTTGGGTAGACTAGATCCAGGTACCAAATCAATATGGTGACTGATCTTCCTCATCGGTGGTAAACCCTCAGGCACATTATCTGATATGATGTCTGGAAATTCTTCTAACAGGTGTTCGGCCTCTGCTGGAACATCTGTGTACTGTTCTTTCTTAACAGTAGGGATTAATGCATAACACATTGAATCCCTCTTCAGACCATCCAAAAATTGTCTTCCATCCACTAGGCAGATTCTGGCACTACTACACACTTTCTCATCCACTTCCTTCAGTGGCTTCAATTTGTGACGTACTCCATCCTTCGTCAGAGAGTACGTATTTGCATGCCCATCATGCATTGCATGTCTATCAAATTGCCATGGTCTTCCCAACAACAAATGGCAAGCATCCATCGGCAAAACATCACATAGGACCTCATCTTGATAATTCCCAATGTGAAATTCGACCAAGCACTGTTCACTGACAAGTGCTCTGTGGTCTTTCTACAACCATGCAATCCGATATGGATGCGGGTGCTTCCTCTTTCCCAATTTCAACTTAGTAACCATCTCTTCTAAAACTAAGTTGTTTGTGCTACCATTATCAATGATAACATTGCAGACCTTCCTTGCACATTTGCACCTTGTGCGGAATAGACTCTTCCTCTGTTCTGGTTCTTTCTCATCATTCAATAGTGCCCTTCTCATCATCAACACTTCTCCTCCTTCTGCTTCTTTAGAGTGTTCTGACTCTGCACCTTCATCTGCCACAACAGCTCTAGCATGACCCTCAGGTCTCTTGTTCGTCCTTTCTTGGTGTTGAGGACACTTGGATGACCGATGTCCCTCTTCTCCACACTGGAAACAGGTTCCACAAAATACCCATATTTCATACCCACATCCAGGTCTACCTCTTCCTCTCTAGTAGCCATTGTTCTGATCATGCGGGCGGTAGGTATTCTCCTTTTTTTGTTCCTGGGGTTTGCTTATTTCACCAGTCTTCTTTTGGTCTCGATAATTTCCTCCATCGGTTCTTCCACCATGATCCCTTCCTCTCTGGTTGCCTTCGAATATTCTGTTTAGTTTCTCTTCTACCTTCAAGGCCAACTGGTATGCATCTTCTATGGTGGCTATTCTGATCAAGCTGAGTTCTTCCTGAATGTTCATTCTCAACCCGTTGATGTATCTGGCTACTTTCTCCTTATTAGCCCCTGAATGGCCAGTTATGATGGAGATCTTGTAGAATTCTTCTATGTATTCTTGGACAGACTTGCCTAACTGCCTCAGACTCTACATCCTCCTCAACAGGTCCAACTCGTAATCTACGAGAATAAATTGTCTCTTTAGTTTCTCCACCATTCGGTCCCATCTAGTTATTTTCTCCTTTCCATTTTTATTTCTTTCGAGTTGTACTCCTTTCCACCATAAACTAGCATGGCCTTTCAATTTTGTTTTTGCAAATTTGATCCTATTAGGATCTGCAATCTCCTCATACTCAAAGTATTCCTCCATATCGTTGATCCAGTCAATCAACTCTTCTAGGTTGAGATTCCCAGAATATGTAGAGACATCAAACTTTGATCTCTTCCCGACCTAAGCTAGAGCTTTCAACAATCTAGCTTCAGAAGGATCCAATGCTTCTTCATCATCTAATGGACCCTCAGTTTCCCAGGCTTCATCGTCACTCTGGTCTTCTCCCTTTGGTTCGACCTTTTTTTGCAACTCTTCCTACAGGGCTTGCACTTGCCTCTGCAACGCTCTAAAATCTTCATCCTGCGCCACATTTCTCCCGTGACCATGATTTCTTTTTGGAGGCATTCTACTGTACTCCTCTCACAAGTCCTTCCATAGATCCTGGTGCAAACTGCCTCACTTTCGATGATCTGCTTGCACACTCAGGAACTTCCTGCTCTGATACCACTTGGTAGAGAGCCAAAATTATAGAGAAGAAAAATAGTTTTATTTTATTCAAATGTAGTAGATAATTACTGTTACAACAGAGTATTACAGTCACAGTAGAATATTACATAAGTCGCAAAAGAGTTGCGACTCTACAAAATTTATCAAATCTAGAAATACAAAAAAAAATATTATCGTTCCAGCCATCCCTGTGCATGCCTGTGCTCTCCTTTTTAAAGGTTCTTAGGTGACGCTCCATTTCCAGTTGGTGGCCCTTCGTTTCCTCTTCCAGAACCTTTTGTTTCGCCTCCCCGTGTCGCTTCATCGTCCAGGTATTCGACATGTCTCCCTTTTTGACTCTTCATCTTCGACTCGTCTTTCGGTGTGAAAATACGACATGTCGCGATATCGCGACATTTTTTTGCCTTTGGCTCTTTCTCTATCTTTCGTCATGAAAATGTGACATGTCACGATATCATGACACTTTTTTGTCTCTGGCTCCTTCTCTGCCTTTTTGTCATGAAAATGCGACATGTCGCGATATCACGACACTTTTTTGTCTCTGGCTCCTTCTCTGCCTTTTCGTCGCGATATCGCGACATGTCGCGATATCGCGACACTTTTCTGTCTCTGGCTCCTTCTCTGCCTTTCCGTCATGATATCGCGACATTTTCCTTCCTCGCTGCCTTTCTTATCTTCAAGTCGTGATATCGTGACATGTCACGATATCATGACATTTGCCTTCGGACGCCTCCGCTTTTCTGTTTCGATCGCGATTTCATGACATGTCACGAAATCGCGACAATTTCTTTGGCATCTTCTCCCTCCTGCTACTGGTCGTGATTTCGTGACATGTCACGAAATCATGACATTTTCATCGGCATCATCTTTCGGTTGCTTTTGGTCACGATTTCGCGATGGTCGTGAAATTGTGACATTCTCATCGATACCTTCCCCTAGCTGCTCCTGGTCACGATTTCACAATGGTTGCAATTTTGTGACGATCACAATTTTGTGACATGTCACAAAATCACGACGTTCTCCTTGGCACGAAGCCCTCGCTGCTCCTGGTCGTGATTTCTTGACATGTCACGAAATCATGACATTCTCCTCAGGACCTTCCCCTAGCTGCTCCTGGTCGCGATTTCACAACGGTCACGATTTCGTGACATGTCGTAAAATTGTGACATTCTCCTCGGTACGAAGCCCTGGCTGCTCCTGGTCGTGATTTTGTGATGGTCATGATTTCACGACGGTCGTGATTTCATGACATGTCACGAAATCATGACATTTTTCCCCGCACCTTCTCTCTCCTAGTCGCATCATGAAAACGTGACATGTCGCGATATCGTGACTCTTTTTCGGTTGCGATATCGTGACACCCAGGCAAACACTTAAAAAAAAAAATTGTTGATGCAAGATTGCTCTGCTGCCACCGGATGCTCTTGCATCAAGAGGGGTTACTTCACACACACTTTGACCAACAATATTTGAGGGACGAAAAGGATGGACATGTTTTTAATTGGGTGCCTAATTTTGGTATGTTTGATGAACATGTAATCAATGAAGAAGATAAAGACCATGAGGTAAAAGAAATCACAATGACTCACCAATTTTTGGTAAATGAAAATATGCAAAGGTAAAATTTAACCTTTTGTGTTCAAACATCCAAGCTTCAGGTGAATATTTGTATAATCGCTCATCAGATTTAAATGCTATTTATGATGAAATGCTATTGGAGGTGAATGAAGATATTGATTTGATTTTTACTCACACCTCTAATAAGATTGTTTTGATGAATGAATATGAAGTTGATGCACATGAATTGTTAAATCAAATTCATCAACAATTAATAATAGAATCTAGGATAAAAATTATAATGATTCTCATTTAGTAGATATCCTAGATGCTTGCAAATTTTTGCATAAATTTGATTGGCCTAAAAACATGAATAATGAATTGGCTTCGAAATTTGTAGAAATAGGCTCCTATTTACAAGATTGCATATTTGAAAAAGATAGCCTAATTCTAAATCGGGAATTGAATTTTGAAATTGAAGCTTTAGAGAATAGAAAAGATAAAATTGAAGAGTATTTTTTGTCTAATTAGTTTAATGATTGTATGCTCACCTATGGGATCACTAATGGAACTAAATATGACTGGTGGGGTGAGAGAGGAAAGTTGAAGTTTGTTGCATTGTTTGGATTAATATTGTTTTTGTTGGGTTCATACAAGACTTGGCATGCATATTACATAATATGTCTTTTGAAATGTTCTAATCATGTTTGGGATCCAGGGAAGCGATAGTTCAAACGTTGCATCGTTTTGTACCATATTGTACATTTGTCTATAGATTTTTGGTTTTTTTGTTCGGTTTTGGGTTTGGTTTTTATTTTGATGTTTGCAAGTTTGATTGGTGTTTTTTGTATTCATTCACTTCCAAGTGGTGGTTTTTTTAGTAGTTTAGAGTGAGATGTCAGCTCATGTACTCATGAATGTTAACTAAGATAAGGAGAATATGAAGCATCAAAATTGTATTGTAGAAGGCTCCACAAGCATCACAAACATATTAAAGAATATTATTTAAAACTTGGGATGTGCAAAGTTGTCAGTTTTGTAAATTAGGGTGAAATATTTTGTATACTCCATCACATTCATTTGTATTTCATGGTATATTTCACATTGCATAAACATTGTATCACATTTGCATCTACAGTTCAAATACAATCACCAAAAAATATGTCAAATTCTCTTAGGATCATTGCACAATATACATTAAGAAGATCCTGATATTGGGAACTGATATCGAAACTATCTTGAACCAAACACAATTTGCACATGTTAAAAGCATCTTGGGTAAAATGGTCAAACCATCCTTGGGATAAAAGGTGAGACAAAAAGGGTCATCCTTGTCAGTCCTATCATGCAACATAGTCCATAAAATAGTGGTTCTTACCACTTCCAAAACACTTGAAAACCCAAAATCATATTAGTAAGGATAGGGTCAAATTCTCATAGTAATTAGGTTGAGAATATGATTCCCCAAAGCTCTGATTCTGCCTCCATCACACCATTGACTATCGGGTTGTAAGGATCGTACTACATATCCCTTGGAAGGATGGGTAGTCATCCCCAATATTCAAGAAATCTAAAGCAAAATATTCACCACTCCACTTCCATCATACCATTGACTATTGGGTTGTAAGGATCGTACTACATGTCCCTCAGAAGGATGGGTAGTCATCCCCAAGATTCAAGAAATCAAAATCCAAATCATGGATTATGGGGCCAACCTCCATCGGGGCTATAGATGCTTGACTAGTAGTGGATTATGCTCATGTGTGATGACATGTCTCATTTAAAATCGAGACCTCTAACTTCTCACATGGATAGGCTAGCCTTATGGTTTTATCCATAACAGGTTTAATTATTTTGGTCAATATGAGGTAATGAACTTAGATCAAAGTAGTAAGGATAGGATCAAATTCTCATCATACTTAGATTGAGAATATTATTCCCCAAAGCTTTAAGTCCACTTGCACACACTGGTTCAGGATTGTAGCAATTCATAACTAAGCTTTTGATCTGGTAAATAAATTCACTACACACATGTTCGGTCCTAATAGGGTTAGACAGTTTTAGTGTGTTTATTTATGGTACTAGAATGTTTGAGTCTCTTCAGAACAGGTCGTTCATATTATAGCATCCTCTCAATACATCCATAACATATCATATGCATAAATCATAAAGACATAAACACCCATGTGAAACTGATGATGGAATGTTGAATGGTTTCAGACTATAAAGAATGAATCACTTTACACACACTGAGCTGATGCTGAATGATTTCGATGGTTCATATTTTTTTGGTCTACTTTTATTCTTTGGATACTTGCTAATGCTTGTAATTTTAATTTTTGGGTTTTGTGTGTTTTTAGGTTGGGTTCTTACTGAAATGCTCAGGAGTGTTTCCCAGTAGAGTCGCCATTTGTTGTGGTTGCTCCACAACTAGCCCCAAAACTTGGGGACCCACCTTTTGAATTTTGTGTTTTGAGCATTTTGGTGTCCTTGGAGCGATATTTTTGATATATCCCATCCTTGATATTTGCAATTTAATTCCAAGGTTCCTTGTTGTGTTTGGGTGCTTTTGGTTTCGTGGTGAGTGTCTAATATTTTGCTCAGTTTTGCATCTGCAGTTTTTGCTATGTTGTTGTTGATGACTTTTGTCGTCAATTTCTTATTGACGATATTTTATTGTCGATGTTTTTTTATTTTTCGATGACTTTTACTGTCAATTTTTTGTCAATGATATTTTATTGTCGATGATTTTTTTTTGTCAATGACTTTTGTCATCAATTTCTTGTTGATGATTTTTTGTTGTCATTTTGTTGTCGATGACTTTTGTCGTCAATTTCTTGTCGATAATTTTTTTTTATCGGTGATATTTATCTCTAGTATTGGGTCAACGATAGTTTTCATTAAGTTTTTGTGGTTAGTGTTTTTTATTGTTAGATTTGTGTGTTTTCCTCCTTTTGTATGTGTGATATAAAATAAAATAAAATAACAATAAAAATCTTATTTTTTATTTGAATATAATTGTTGATTCCAATAAAAAATATATAATATATATTATGTATAATTAAAATTAAATAAAGACAAAAAATCAAATATATATATATAGTACTTATATATATTTTAATAAAAATAATAAAGAAAATAAAATATTAAATAAAATAATCAATCACCTTAATATATACATATGCAATGCTTATCGAAATAAAACTTGTATGCTTTTCTTTCACTCACGTGAAGGAAGACTTGAGGTTAGTTTGGCTTTATTATCACAAAGGGATCTTTTGGAGGCCAGAGGCTGCCGGATTTGAGATGTAAAAATGGAAACACATTTTTAATGCCAAGCTTTTATTCAGAAATTTCAGGCCTTGTTAGCAAGAAAGAATGAGATTTTTTTCTGCATGCTGAGATTTAACTGTTATCTTTCCCCTTTCAGATTTTGGATTTGTATGTGAAGTTTATGCAATTGTTTTTTTGGTTACTTCATGTGAATGTCCGAATCTGAAAAATTATTTTGAACCTTAGGAGCCAACACTTAGTTTATTTCGATTGCGCAAGTTTGTGGGTCAAATAAGCTAGGTTGCATGTATGAACTTCTCACATATTCGGTTTTGCAGGACGGGGTGCTATCAAACTGTTGGAGCTTTGAATTTATGCGTTTTCAGCATTTAATTTACAGCATATTTTCATTTTTCTACTTTTCAAATTTCACTTTACAGAATTTTTTTTTTAATTTTTGAACATTAAAATAAAAATTAAAAAAATATCAAAATCCAAAAATAATTGCATGGATGCATAGAATATACTTCATACTTCCATTACGCACTTAGACATTTTTGCTTTGGAGTCATTTCGTATTTTTAAAAATTCATCAAAGTTGCTGTTTTTAATGCAGATTTTAAAATTTTGAAATTTCAGAATTTGCATTTTTGGGCCAAATTTCATTTTTTCAGTTTCAGATTTCATGCATGAGCCTATGATGATATTTCCTTCATGAAAATTTCAATTTCATTGAAGGGGTTATGTTTTATGGCATTTCACAAATTACCATGTGTGGAGCAATAAATGCACATTTTCTTCATGAAAATTTTGATTTCATTGAAGGGAGGTAATTTTTATATGTTATACTAAAAGGTTGTTTTAAAGCATTAAATTATTTTTCTTTATGAAAATCATTTCATAAAAGAGGGATAATTAAATGACATTTTAAAGTCCTTACTTCAAGGCAATGAATTATCATCTCTTTGTGAAAATTAATTTCATCAAAGAGGGATAGTTTATCAATCGAATCAAAAGCTATATTTATCTTTATGATAAGAAGCTACAATTGAGAAGCATAATCATCATTTCGGATTCACATTAGTACATAGATTTTAATCTTCATTTCAATGCATAAAATTAGGATTTAATGCAAGATGAAACTTGATTAAAATCCACTCAATAAGGGAAGATAAAATTCACCTTAAAACCCTCAAGATAAAAGGAATTAAGGCACTACATCATGGTCATATGAGGGCCAACTCACATTTGCTTTATTTTGGTTCAATGAACATTCATTAAAGTAGCATGGTAAAATAAACCAACATGTGCCCCTTGTTTACTGTTACTTGCAATCATTAAGGTGTTCCAAGCATTTAAATTGATACAGATGCAAATGTTAATATAGCGGAGACCTTGGATAAGTTGTTTTGTTTAACTTCTTTGCAAGAGGGGATTTTGGCAAAAAATCCTAAGGGAGAGGGTGATTTCACAATTGGGTGAAATTACCCCTCAACATCTTCTTGATGGCAAGTGTCAGATTGAAGAAGTCCTCTATGTTTTAGGATTGGCGAATAATTTTTTGTTAGTCACACAAATTTTGGATAAATATATGGTTGTGAACTTTCATGTTGAGTATGGCAAGAAGTATTGTTCTATTACCAGGAGGGGTAAGAACATTGTAGCCACTTCATATAAGCATGGCTTATTTTCCTTAGATGCTATCTCTACTCCCCGTGTTGCCATGATAGTATCTACAAAGGAGGCAACTTCCCTATGGCACAATAGATATGGGCATCTTAGTCCTAGCTACTTACTTGAGCTAAGTACGTATGAGATGGTATAGGATCTTTCTTCCATTTCTTCCAAATTGCTAGTGTGCTCTGACTGCTTGGTAGGAAAGCAGCATAGAGTACCTTTTAAAAAGAGCTCTACAAGAGCAAAGAAACCTCTAGAGTTGATTCATACCGATCTGTACGGTCCTTTCACACCAATCAATTATGGGGAGAAGAGGTATTTTCAGTTGTTTTTGGATGACTACTCACGAAATAGGTGGGTGTTCTTTATTAATCTAAAATCTGAAGCCTTTAGTTTCTTCCAGCAATTCAAGAAATTTGTTAAGGAGTAGGGACTTCTATAAAGACCCTACGCTCAGATTGAGGGGAGAGTTTACCTCTAAAGAGTTTTCTGCATTTTTTACTGCACATGGAATCACAATACAGTTAACTACTACTTATACTCCTCAAAAAAATGGTATTGCTGAGAGAAGGAACTATTCTATCATGGAAATGGTTCGTTGTATGCTCACAGGAGCTAGTCTTGGGCAATAATTTTGGGCAGAAGTTGTCACCACTGTAGTATATATATTGAATAGGGCATCCACAAAGGCCCTAAAAGGAATGACTCCATAGGGAGCATGGAGTGGTCGAAAACCCTCCATCTCTCATCTATACATTTTTATACGTAAAGCATTTATGCATATACCAAAAGAAAAAAGAAAGAAGCTATATGAGAAGATATTGAAATGTATTCTTCTTGGCTATGATGAGCACTCTAAGGGCTATCGTTTGATTGATACTTTGAACAAGAAGATTCATATTAGTAGAGATGTTATTTT
Organism: Wollemia nobilis; assembly: GCA_028583015.1. Classification (NCBI taxonomy): domain Eukaryota; kingdom Viridiplantae; phylum Streptophyta; class Pinopsida; order Araucariales; family Araucariaceae; genus Wollemia; species Wollemia nobilis. The sequence continues at coordinate 9,694,594 of JAQPPZ010002969.1, read as the reverse complement.
TTATGAGGCTTTCACATCACAAAGCACATCTGATGTATACCTAGATCTTGTGGAATCTAAAGTTGAGAAGTCCCCTTTGTCACCACATATTGGAGGTCCTTCTACTTCTTCTTCATCACCATAGAAGAAGAATCCAAAATGGTATACAAGTACTATGAGAGACTAAAATTTATCCACACCACCTGATTTAACTTTGGATAGACCTTGTACTCGCAATATGGCTCAATAGGAAAGAGCAGTAGCAGAGACTACTGAGGTTGATGATCTTTATCAATATTTTGAGGAACTTTCTGTAGATCCAGAGAGAAATAGAGGATATGGATATAGATGATGGTAGGGTTTTTATGTCTTCAATGAATGAACATGAACCTACTTCAGTACAAGATGCCATTAGTAAGCCACAATGGAAGGTTGCTATGGATGCTGAGTATAAGTCTCTGAAAAAGAACAAAACTTGGGAGCTTGTCAATCTTCCACATGGAAATAAGCCCATTGGCTGCAAATGGGTGTACAAATTCAAGTACAAGGCATATGGGACAATTGATAAGCATAAGGCTCACCTTGTTGCAAAGGGCTATGTGCAAAAGGAAGGCATTGACTACGAGGAAAATTTTGCACCTACTGCTCGGATGACCACCATTCGAGTTATTTATGTTATGGCAGCACAGTATGGGTGGAAAGTTCACCAGATGGATGTCAAGAGTGCTTTTTTGAATGGTGATCTCCAAGAGAAATTCTACATGACACAACCTGAAATATTTGAAGTGGAAGGCCAAGAGCAGAAAGTGTGCAAGTTGGTCAAATCCTTATATGGTTTAAAACAATCTCCTCGAGCTTGGTATATAAAAATGGATAATAACCTCCTGCATAATGGATTTAAGAGATGTTCGTTAGATACAAACCTCTATTTCAAGAAATAAGGTTCTAATATAGTGTTTCTTATACTCTATATTGATGATTTGCTCATTATAGGGAGTTTAGAAACTATGATCTCTACTATCCAAAGAGACTTGTGTAAATATGTTGAGATGATAGATCTTAGACTTCTCCATTATTGTCTTGGTCTAGAAGTGAGCCAGAAGAAGCACTACATCAAAATGTCTTAGAAAAAATATGCCAAGAAACTATTAGAAAAATATCGCATGACTAATTACAAGCCGATGGTAACTCCAATGGAATCAGGACTTCAATTATCGCGATATGATAATTTACCTTGGGTAGATGGTACTCTCTATCGATAGCTAATTGGAAGTCTCATATATCTAACTAATACTAGACTAGATATCGTATTTGTTGTCAACTATCTTTTGAGGTTCATGCAAGAACCTAAGACTACTCACTGGAAAACGGCAAAATGTGTTCTTCACTATGTCCGTGGCACAATGGAATATGGCCTAGAATACAAGAAGAATAACAAATTCTTCTTACAAGGATACATGGACTCTGACTATACCGGGTCATATGATGATCGTAAGTCAACTTCAAGATATATATTTCATCTTGGATCTGGTCCTGTCTCCTGGTATATCAAGAAGCAATAGGTGGTTGCTATCTCATCTACAGAGGTAGAGTATCGCATCACACATGAAGTTGTGTGCGAAGTGATATGGTTGCATCACATTTTGACAAGTATGGGTCTTCCATAAAAATATCCAATACACTTGTTCTACGACAACCAGGGTGTTTTAAACCTTGTTAAGAATCCAGTGCATCATGATAAAACCAAGCACATTGACACACAATGTCACTTCATTTGATATGAAGCTCCAAGACACTAAATTCAGCTTTAGTACATTCCCACCAATGCTCAAGTTGCAGACATTTTCACTAAGGCACTTGCACGTGTCAAATTTGAATTGTTTCGTAGCTCTATATGTATTACAAAATAATGTAATAAAGGGGGGATGTTAGTGTATCTTAGGTTGTTATTACATTATAGGTATATATTGTTATTTATTGTAACAACTGCTAATAATTGGCTCATGCGGTTCCATAGATTATGGGCTATTCTCAAGATTAATTGTATTATTTATTCATCTAATGCAAAGGCTCCTATGTTCGATTTTTTAATACATAAAACCTAAAGTATAGGGGATTAGTGTCTCCTATGGAGTGGTATCCATAAAACCTGAAGTAGAGGGGATTAGTGTCTCCTATGGAGTAGTGTCCATGAACTTGAGAGAGAATTGGTGTCTCATGTGGATAGAGGTCCACAAAACCTGAATCAGAGGGGATTGGTGTCTCTTGTGGAGTGGTGTCCACAAAACCTTAAGTAGAGGGGATTGGTATCTCTTGTGGAGTGGTGTCCATAAAATTGAGAGGGGATTGGTGTCTCCTATGGATAGAGGTCCACAAAACTAGAAGTAGAGGGGATTGGTGTCTCCTGTGGAGTGGTATCCACAAAACCTAAAGCAAAGGGGATTGGTGTCTCCTATGGAGTGGTGTCCATAAACTTGAGAGGGGATTGGTGTCTCCTATGGATATAGGTCCACAAAACTTAAAGCAGAGGGGATTTGTATCTCCTGTGGAGTGGTTTCCATGAACTTTAGAGGGAATTGGTGTCTCCTTTGGGTTGGTGCCCATAAAAATTGTAATAGGGAATTGGTTCCCAAGAGATTTGTTGAGAAAATTTATAAGAAATATTTTCTCCATGGATGTAGACCACATTGGGTGAACCACGTTAAATCTATGTCTCTTATGTGTGTGATGATCTGTGCATTGTTTTATTATTGCAATTGATGATATTGGATATTACTGCTTTGGAAAAGTAAAAAGTTTTATCTTATATTTATTCATCCCCCCTCTCAGTATAAGCTTGTGTTATTAAATTGGTATCAGAGTGGGTTACTTCATGGAAGCCTAACAACTTGAAGGAAGATCTTACAAGAACACACATGGCTCATAAGGAAGGGTTTTCATAAAATAAGGCTCCATTGTTTGATGGGACTAACTATGCTTTCTGGAGTGTAAGGATGAAGACTTATTTGATGGCACATGGATATGATACATGGAAATCTATTGAAAATGGATTCACACCATCTACAACTCCTCCTACAGATGCAAGTGGTAAGAAACCATATGAAGATAATGCCAAGGCAATGAATGTAATTTTGAGTGGGTTATGTGAATCAGAGTTTGTAAAGGTCATGCAATGTACTTCAGCAAAATAAATGTGGGATAAGTTACAGAGAACATATGAAGGAGACAAAAAGGTCAAAATGGTAAATCTTCAAAAACATAGAAGGAAGTTTGAAGACTTGAAGATGAAATATGAATATATTGCTATGTATCTACTTTGTGTTGATGAGGTTTTCAACACCATTCGTGGACTTGGAGAAAATATTGAGGAATCTACTATTGTTAAAAAATTTTAAGGTCACTCCCTATGAGGTATGATGCAAAGGTTTCAGTAATAGAAGAGATGAAGGATCTCAAAACTTTAAGCATGGATGAGTTACATGGAATTCTCACAGCCTATGAGATGAGGACAAAAAAAGAACAAACATCAAAAAGAGAGGCAACATTCAAAGCTTCAAATAAGGAAAAGAATAAAGAACAAGAATCAAGTGATGAATCAAGTAGTGAAGAAGAGGCTAACTTTGTGAGAATAAATAAAAAGGGTCCAAGAAAATACAAAAGTATACAGACTATGAAATGTTTTAGTTATGGTAACATTGGTCAATATGCAACTAATTTTCCATAAAATAAAGGTAGAAACAGTTAATAATAAAAGGATTACAAGAAAAATAAGGAAAGAAAGTTTTATTATGAAAATAAAAATAGGCATGGTCAAGGAAAGCATGAGAAGAAGATCTTTCAAAGGCATAAGAAGAGTTTTTGTGTTGAAGAAGAAAGTAGTACTTCCAGTGAAAGTGATGAAAGCTTCTCCGATAGTGAAAAGGAGGAAATCCTATTTTTGGCCATAGAAGAGAATGAATATGTTCCTATTATCAAAGACCTAGAAAAAGAGAAAGATTCAAAAAATGAAGAAGAAACCATGGTTAACATAGAAGAGGAACTTATTGCTGCTCTTGGAGAATTAAAAAGGGTTAGAAAGAAGAATTTAGAATTGAAGGCTCAAGTTCAAGAGGATGAAGAAACAAAGACAAAGCTCCTACAAGATCTCATAGACTTAAAAGTGAAGGTTGAAGAGGCAAAGAAAGTTGAAGAAGGTATGGCTGAACAATTAAAGGTAAAAGAACTAGAATGTGAAATATTAGAACATGAAGTTGTCATTCTAAGGAAGGGACTTGAAAATTTTAATAATAAGATATATCAATTTAGGAAAATCTCAAAATATTTGGATGATATTATCAAAACACAGAGATCTCCATTTATGAAGACTGGACTTGGCTTTGAGGAAAGTCAAGAGGTACAAGAAGAGGAGTCAAGCTCAAAATAAATAGAAGCATCAAAGAAGGTATTTGAAGAAGATTCTAAGACCTATACTGATAAGTTGAGAAGTGGTAGCATCAAAGAGGAAGCAAACAAAGAATCATCAAGGAACAGGGACCATCACAAGAAAAGCAAAGAAAGAAACATGAGATCAAGGCAAGATGAATATCTCTTCCAAGGTTATTGTTTTTCATGTAATCATTTTGGTCATAAAACTATACATTGCAGGATTCATGATAAAAATGATTATGGCTTCAACAAGAGAAATTTTAAGTCACTTGCACTTTCCAAGAACTACAACATCATGTGTTTCAAGTGCAATAATTTTGGTCATAAAGCTATACATTGCAAGGCTTATGGTAAAAATGATTATAGTTTCACCAAGAATTCATTTGCACCTTTCAAGGACTACAACATCAAGTGTTACAATTGCAATAATTTTGGGCATAGAGCAAAGTGGTGTAGAACAAAATTTTTGGAACTTCCAAAGACAAGCAAGAAAAAGGATGCTCAAAATAGTATGACTTCAAAAGTTTGGAAAAATATTGAAGAAGAAGAAGAGCATTGTAAGTTGGGAGTAGCTTTACTCCCATCCCAAAATTGATCACCTCAAAAAAATGAGGTGGTGAGGGGGCTATGCTAAGTGTCTTATATTTAGCCCCAAGGAGCCCTTTACCATTGATGTCAAAGGGGGAGAGAATTCAGTAAGGGGGAGTAGCTTGTCAGGGGGAGCAATTTGGGAATCCAGTTATTGTAAAAGGAATATTTTTTATAAGGGTTGCCATCAATGACAAAGGGGGAGATTATTGGAAATATTGAGCATATTGAGTTGTCATTGATGTCAAAGGATTGATGTCAAGAGTTGTCATTGATGTCAAAGGATTGATGTCAAAAGGTTGCATGGTATTCAAGGCAAAAATATTCTTCAAGGCAAGGTATATCTAAAAGCAAGGAAAATTGTTGTAAAGAAAAGGTTTATAATATTTAATTTAAATATTATAAAGAAGGTCAAAGAGGTTTGGGTCCAAGGCTTAAAAGGTTAAGGCCATGGTTTAAAAGAGAAGGCAAGTTTAAATTATTAAAAAAGAGGGTTTGAAGGCCAAGGTTTTAAAAAGGGGACAATATTATAATATTTTTAATATTATAATATAAAGTTTACTTTGGTGCCAACGTCTAGAAAGCAAAATGAAATTCAAAATTATAATGCATTTCCTAAAGCACCGACGTCATGGATAGAAGTAAAAATCCATATAAATATGGATTGAAATTATTCTTTTGACTATGCTTTTCGATTATTGCTAAAATCGAATTCTCCCTCGTGCGAAACCGTGAGTTACAAGTGATAAGGGAAGAATATGAAAATATAAAAGGTAGAAATTGGAAAATTTAAGGATATTACTCTTGCATGGTTTTTTCCAACCAGATAGCTAGACCAAACAGCATCCTAGCCTGCGCTAGGGCATGGGTAAGCAAGAGATATCAGGTTCGATTCGCAACTGTAGTTTTTTATCTTGCATTTGGGTAGAAGAAAAGGTTTTAGAATATTTTTCATGCACCTTTGGTTCCAACGGGTGGGCCAGCCTAGTTGGTAGTCTAGCTTGTGCTAGAGTGTGGGCTACGTGAGATCATGTGTTTGACTCTCTTCGGCGGCAGAAGTTGGTAAGGGCAAATAAATTTTTGTTTAAATTAAATTAAGATTAGGGAGGCATAAGGTTTTTGTGTGGTTTTATTATGAATTATTATTTCTGGGAAGTATAAGGGCAGAGAGTATATTATCATACATTTTTTGAAAAAGGAAATTAAGGGAATATTGTTGTGTTTTTCAAAGTATTATTTTGATATGCAATAGAAGGGAGAAATAAGGTGTAAGTGTGATTTTTGATCATATTGTATTTGGCACATTAGAAAGGAGACATAAGGTGTATTGTGGTATTTTTTTTTATTGTATTCTTGCTTGATATTTTGAGGGTTTTGGTTCATTATTAAGGGCTTTATCTTGTGAAACCAAAAAGGAGTTATAGAGCATTATTTTTAAGTATTCTTGTGCACATCTTTTTGAAAGGATTTTATGTGGATTATTTGAAAAGGAGTTTTGCTAACTTTTTTTGAAGTGGCCAAAGAAAGGGAGTTATTTTGAGATAGGTTTTTGAGGGCACATCTTCATCAAGGCAGTTTTAGAGGTATGGTGTTTTAACTCCTACTCAAAGTGGTGTTGTTTGAAGAAAATAGTTTTAAGTCATAAGGTGGAGATATAAGGATTAATTTATGTGCATTGTTGGAAATATTTGTGCTAGAGTGTGAAAGCTAAGTTGTGCTTTATTGTTGAAACTTGAATAAAATTGGAAACACATGTGCTAGGGTTTGAGAATAAGTTGTGCTTCATTGTTGAATGAAATTGGAAACACATGTGCTAGGGTTTGAGAACAAGTTGTGCATTAGTGTTGAATGAAATTGGGAATAAAAGTGCAAAGTGTTTGAGAACATAAGTGTACATTATTTTGAGTGATATTAGAAATGAAAATGCAAGAGTTATAGATCATATTTATGAAGCCAATTTGTGCATCATAATGATTGATTTTGGGAGTATATAAAAAGGATAGACTTGTGCATTGTTCATGATTGATTTTATGAGTAGATGAGAAGGACTTGTGCATTGTGATTGGTTTTGGAGTGAAGTTGCAAATCAGAAAATACCAGGTCAATTGTCAAGTGCTAGACTAGAGCTACCTTTAAAATGTAATAAATGTGAGACATGTGAAAGTGATATACTTAATGAATGTGAAGAACATATTGAGCATTTGTTAGTGCATATCATTCTCTATATGTTCAAGAGGTTAAACGAATTCTGGGTAGAATATGTCTAAACTACTTTAGTTGAGGAAAGCACATTGAAGAATAGATAAAGCACTTGATGACATCATTATGCAAGATAGATAAACAATTTTGTATACAAGGTTTAGAATAGAGTTGAGCAAGTTTTATGAGTAGGTTGAGGAGGATCTTTGAGCAGATTTGTGAGTAGGTTTGAGTAGATTTGTGAGAAAGTCTGAGCAAATTTTTGAGCAGGTTTGGTGAGCTATTTTGAGAAGGTTTGTTGAGTTGTGATTATATCAAATTTGAGCAAGCCTTGTGTGTAGGCTTGGAGTAGGTTTGAGCAAGCCTTATGTAGGCTTGGATTAGATTTGAGCAAGCCTTGTGAGTAGGCTTGGAGAAGATTTGAGCAAGCCTTGTGTAAAGGCTTAAAGCATATTTGAGAAATTTTTGGTGAGTAGATTTGAGCAAGCCTTTTGTGTAGGCTTGGAGTATATTTGAGCAGATTTGAGAGTAGGTTTAGGAGCAGATTTGAGCAAGACTTGTGCAGGCATGGAGTAGGTTTGAGAAAGCTTTGTGTAAAGGTTGGAGTAGACTAGAGTAGAGGGGATTGGTGTCTCCTATGGATAGAGGTCCACAAATCATAGCAAAGAGGATTGGTGTCTCTTGTGGAGTGGTGTCAACAAAATTGAGAGGGGATTGGTGTATACTATAGATAAAGGTCCATAAAACCTAAAGCATGAATAATTGGTGTCTCCTATGGAGTGGTGTCCACAAAACCTAAAGTAGAGGGGATTGGTGTCTCCTGTGGAGTGGTGTCCATGAACTTGAGAGGGGATTGGTGTCTCTTGTGGATAGAGGTCCACAAAACCTGAAGTAGAGGGGATTGGTGTCTCCTATGGAGTGGTGTCCACGAACTTGAGAGGGGATTGGTGTCTCCTATGGATAGAGGTCCAAAAACCAGAAGCATAGGGGATTGGTGTCTCTTATGGAGTGGTGTCCACAAAACCTAAAGTAGAGGGGATTGGTGTCTCCTGTGGAGTGGTGTCCACAAACCTGAGAGGGGATTGGTGTCTCTTATGGATAGAGGTCCACAAAATATAAAATTGAGAGGGGATTGGTGTCTCCTTTGGGTTGGTGCCCATAAACATTGTAATAGGGAATTGGTTCCCAAGAGATTTGTTGAGAAAATTTATAAGAAATATTTTCTTCGTGGACGTAGCCCACATTGGGTGAACCACATTAAATATGTGTCTCTTATGTGTGTGATGATATGTGCATTGTTTCATTATTGCAATTGATGATATTAGATATTACTACTTTGGAAAAGTAAAAAGTTTTATCTTATACTGTTTAAACCCCCTCTTAGTATAAGCTTGTGTTCATCATTTTTTTAGAATAGTGGCCCCACTAGATCTTGCACTATTCTATATTTATTTTCCTAATTTGCTTTGTTCTAAATTGAGAATTTTTATAGGGTGTATTTCAATGTGTGTGGATCTAACATTTTTAATTGGTAAACATTCCATACATGTGAAGGGTCGGCCACATATTTATGAAGAAGAGACACATGGAAAGTGTTATAGATATTTGACAAATCTAGTGGTAGGGCCAATTTATAGGTGACTAGACTGATTTTATCAATGATATCAAATCATCCTACAAACCTAGGACTGAGTTGGTGGATTTTATTTAACTTTTGGATGTTTTTACTCTTAAGAATACTTTGTCTCCCATAGAGAAATATCTTGGTATTTTTTTTTAGATTAGTATAGCTATTTTACCGATCCAAGGTTTCCTTAAATCTTTGACGAGTTTCTATTAGTTGCTCTTGCATTTATTTTATAGTTTCCAGACCAATCACTACCCGATCCTCTAGATTATCCCATGACAAAGGTGTCCTACACCTACAACAATACAAGGCTTCAAATAGAGCTATGCCCAATGTGGTATGATAGCTATTGTTGTATGCAAACTCAATCAAATAAACATAGTCTTCCAATTTTATTTTGTGGTATGATAGCTATTGTGTTATGATAGATGTTATGGTATGATCCATGCAATACATTCTCAACATGTCCTCTAATACCTAGTTAACTCTCTATATATGCCCATAAGTCTCTGGACGATAACCAATGCTAGTGTTGATATTTATACCCCATGCTTGGTGCAAAGCTTACCATAATTATCCTCATGAGTGTGGTCTACTGGCAAGGATGCCACATGCAATATCGATGATGTGACCCAGGTTCAATACCCATGGTGTATGTGTAGAAGAAGTATTACTCAAAAAAAATCTTACCAAAACTTTTATGTAAATATAGAATCTCTATCAGATATAATTATTTGGGAAAGCCACAAAAATAGACCATTTCTCTAGAAAAATGTTGAGCTATTGTGGGTGCATCATCTTGCATATTCCAAGGCATAAAATGAGCCACCTTAGTTAATTTATCTACTATAATCAGAATAGTATCATGCCTAAATCTAGTTTTTGGAAGACTAACTATGAAATCCATGGAATTGATTTACCATTTTTGTGTAGGGATTTCATATGGGTACAATCAACCCGTTGGATGTAGATGTTCAACATTAATTTTTTGGTATTCTAAACATCTAGCAACAAAATTTGTTATATCCCTTTTCATCCCTAGCCAATAGTATTCTTCTCAAATTTTCTCGTATTTTCACCCCTCTTGGGTGTGTAGAGTATGCCTCCTAAAGAATGGTTTTTCTCAATTCCTCATTATTTGAAACAACTACTCAATCTCTAAAGTACATCAGATCCTCCTTAATCTTAAAATATTTGTTTCTATCAGGTCCTTGCTTGACCTGAGCTAAGTGTTGTAGGAAAAATTCATCTATCTTTTGTAGTTCCTTAATTTGTCCTCTTATCCCAAACTGGTATTGTGTCATTGCGGCTATATGCCTTCTACTTAAAGTATCAGCTGATTTTTTTTCTTTCCCTTTAATACACTTAATTCCAAAATCATACTCTACTAGAAATTCCATCCATCATTGTTGTCTAGCATTCAAAAATTGTTGAGTAAAGATATATCGAAGACTTTGATGATAAATTTTAATCTTGAAGGGCTTACAAAGTAGATAATGCCATCAAATTTTAAGAGCATGTACAACAGTAGCCAACTCTAATTCATGGGTAGCATAATTCACTTCATGCTTTTTAAGATTCCTAGATTCATAGGTAATTATTGTTTCTTCTTACATCAAAATTTTCCCTATTCCTTCCATGGAGGCATTAATGCAGATGATGAAAGGCCTGTTTGGATATGGTATTCTAAGGATTGGTGTTGTAGTTAATTTTTCCTTAAGCACTCTAAAAGCCTCTTCACATTGAGTAGTCCACTTGAAAGCTCTTCCTTTATTTTGAATATTGGTTATAGGATAGGCAATTTTCTATCCCTTTACAAATCGCCTATAATTCCCTACCATGCCCATAAAACTTCTCACTTCAGAAACGCTAGTAGGTGCTAGCCAACTTATTATAGCCTCAATATTTTTAGGGTCTACTACAACTCCTTTAGCTAAAATTATATGTCCTAAGTACTATAACTAAGAAGTTTAAAACTTACATTTGGATAATTTTCCATACAACTAATTTTGTTTGAGAATTTTTAGAACTACTCTCATGTGTTGGTCATGCTCCTCTTTATTATTGGAGTAAATTAGTATATCATCAAGAAATACTAGAACAAACCAATCCAGATGCTCTTGGAATATGTTGTTCACCAAATTCATAAATTTTGTAGGAGCATTTGTTAAACCAAAGGGAAATACTGTAAACTCATAATGATCATATCTAGTTCTAAAAGCATTTTTTTGTGTATCTTCTTCTTTTATCCTCAACTGGTGATACCCTGACCTAAGTTCAATTTTTTAGAATATCGTAGCCCCTTTTAATTGATCAAAGAGGTCATCGATTATAGGTAGTGAATATTTGTTCTTGATTGTCATTTTTTAAGCATTTGTAATCAATACATAACCTTAATGACCCATCCTTCTTCCTTACAAAAAAAAATTGGTGCACCCCATGGAGACACACTCGGCTTGATATATCCTTTTCTAATACATCTTATAGTTGGGTCTTCAATTCTTGCAGTTCTATGGGTTTCATTCAATAGGGAGCTTGAGTAATCGATGCTATTCCAGGTAACAATTCTATGGAAAAGTCAAAATCCCTTAGGGGTGGTAGTCCTGAAAAATATTTCAAAAATACATCCCTAAATTCATTTAACACTAGATATTGCTAAAATAAACCTGAACTAGAGTCATTTTCCTCTTTTTAATTTAATTTTACTATTTAAAGTTTACTTCCTTTTCTTAAAGTTCTCTTTACTTGCATAGCAGACATATAGTATGGTTTGAGTGAGTCTCGACCACAATGGACTCAGACTCATTGCTTTCATTAGTAAAATCCATCCATATTTCCTCAAAATTTGATAGAGCTTTATGCTCTCTAAGCAAATCTACACCTAAGACAATATCAAATGCATGTAAGGGAGCTACATTAAATACCATCTAGTTTTTCCCTAAGGTAAGATGATTTGAGGATCAAATAGACACTAATTGACCATATAGATCTGTCTTGACCCATATTTGACCTTCCATCCATTTGCCATATATCAAAGACTTTTTGGTATATCTTTTATCAAACTAAAAGAAATAAAGCTATCAAAAGCTCCACTATAAATTAAAATATAAACATATTTATCATATATTCTTCCTTTTAAAAGAAAAGGTGTAGCTTGACCAGTGAGTGCAAAATTACATGTTGTTGCTTATATCTTATGTATAGCCTCCTCAACTGCTTTCTTTATATCTGCTCTATGTGGACATTGATTAGCATAATATGCTCCAATACATATGTAGAATCCTTCGAGGGGAGCTTTGTTCTTTCTTTCCTATTCATTCATAGTTTGGGATGTAGACTCCTTCCCTAATTTCTATGCTAAGGGATTATGATCATTCCTAAATTTCCTCTTATCTTGTCTACTTTTGTTTTTCTAAAATATGCTTCTATCCTTATTTCTATCATCTCTTCTATAACAGTCTCCTCCCCTAGAATTTTATACAGATACTTGACTCCTCTTGTTGGTCTAGTATATCTCCTATTTCTCGACTCTTCTCTATCCTTATCTACCCTTTAGTAATAAGCCTTCTTATTTTTTTGGCTTAAACCTTCAAAATGATTTGTATCATAGGCTTCAGACAGATCCTTTGGTTTCACTAAACCCACAAGATACCCAATCCTTGTATGTAACCCCATGAGAAACTTTTATATTTTAAGTTCTTCCCTATGATTGTACTCAAGCACATATTTCAACAACTGAATAAATATCTGGTAATACTCTATGAACGACATGCTTTCTTATTGTAAATTAGTGAACTCTCTAAATTTTTCTACATAAAACTATCAATTCATAAATCTATCTTTGAATTACTTTAGATATGTCTCCCATGGTACATCCATAGCCTCGACATGCTTGTTTCTCTTATATGTTGTCCACCAATCCAATGTTGGTCCTGCCAAGTGAGCCATTGCCCACACTATTTTAGATTCATATGAGAGGGGCTTAATAGTGTAATACCCTTTGGCATCACTTAACCAGTTTTCTACCACCTCACCATCACCTTTACCATAAAATTTAGTGATGTCAATTTTTCTCAAATATTTCTTTAATTCGACACCAACTTTTTTTTGACTAGAATCTTTAGGCAAATCTTCTTGACCCTCTTTTGGCTCCTTACTTTTGGATAAATTTTCAATCAATTTTTTTTGTCAGACTATCAATTCTTGTTATTGAGCTAGTTATGCCTTCTATTGTTCTATGTTTCAATCAATTGGACCCTTTTTTGTTCCATGTGTTCCCTTTGCTGATTTATTTGTTCTTGTGATTGAATCCTTTGTTGTTCCATATGTTCTTTTTGCTGATTCATTTGTTCTTGTAGTAATTGTACCATTTTAGCCAAATTATCCTCCCTTTGAGGAGTTTTGCTTACTAAAGGTTTCTTGTCCTTCCTAACAAGTCTTAAGGGTACTTCTACCCTAGTTTCTCTATATAATTTCCTTATAATCCTTCGTAGTCCCTTTCTTGAACTCTTAGCAAGTACCTCTTGCTAAGCCAAAGCAACCTTTCTTCCTATCATTTTCCTAGATGCAACAAGAGCTATGTTAAATAAAAGTATTTTTAGTTCATATCAAAGTGACCTAGAGTTTCGCAACCTATGCTCTGATACCAACTATAACACCCCAGTTCTAGCTCACCTGGTTGTATAAAACATGAAGTAAAAATTTTAAATCAAACTCATAGAAATTTTAGGCAACACCCAATATTAATTAGTACATAGGCATAAAATTATCCATTTCAAGGTAACTGTACACTACAGATGGACCCTTAAACATTTGATATTGGCCAAATCTCACAAAAGGTGTTATATTGTGAACACATTTGTCTCCTTCACTAGAGGTCTGTTGGACACAAATCTACCTAAGTACAATATTTCATCACTTGTGCGCCCTAGACTCGGCCAACATTGAAAGGCCGAGAGAAAGAGAAGTCTCTCGGGCCAATCTCCAGAGAGGGTTGGCTCCCAAACTAATCTAAACTGGTTTCAAGATTAGAGATGCAGGAAAGAAATGGGAAATAATGGAAAGGGATGTAAATATGGCTGAAGTCGATCGTTGATGGGGAGAACAACCTCGAACAGCAATAACCTCAACTAGATCCTAAAGCTAAGCAACAACTGACTCTTAGAATACATATACAAAAATTGGATCACGCATTAGCCATGAGTTCGCTTCCAATTGTACTCCAAATGCTCAAATGCAAATACAGCCAAATTCAGAATAGCAGAATTTAACTTATATTAACACTGGACTAACAGAAGTGACTCAGATAGAAATCAAAACATGCACAACAATTTAGATCACCAACTCCAAAAGACACTAAGAATGGAAGCAAATGCATCTAGGATTTCTGTTTTAATTTCTGCAAAAGATCCTCCTCCTTTTGCTTGAGATTTTACATTGGTATTTATAGAGGCCTTCCCTCTTCCTTTCGTATTACAACATTTAATACATGAAATAGATTTTGAAGAAATGATCCCCTTAATCTACCTCAGAGAAATGACAGTCCCTATTTTAATGGATCAAAACTAAAAATGAAATAGAAATAAGGGCCCATATTTCTTCATTAAATGACCATTATCGGGGGAAGATGGAAGTTGTTAAGAGATCATGAACAGGAGCTTTTAATATTGGAGGTATCTTTAATTTTGGTGGCGTCAAAAACTACCTCAGGTTCTTCCATCTAGCGCACATCAATAATCAGCAACATTTAATCTTTGAGTTTCCTTGACCACGATCTAAAAATTAGTTGGAGAGCTTTTACTTGATCCTTATCTTCTCTTCATGTTCTCCTATGCAATCTTGAAGGAAAATGCAAACAAAACTGTATCGGGCCTTTGTTATTGCTTCGGTCGCAAAAATGTGACAAGTCATGAAAATGCGGCATGTCATGAAATCATGACACTTTTACCTTGTTGCCTTCTATTTTTGCCACCAGTCGCAAAAATGCAACATGTCACGAAATCGTGACATTCTCCTCTTTCTTGGCTTCTTTGCTACTCCTTATCACAAAAATGAAACATGTCATGAAATCACGACATCTTCCACTCGACACTATCTTGTCTGCTTTATACCCATGAAAATGTGACATGTCGCGAAATCGCGACAATTTCCTTTGCCTTGTACGGTTCAGCTTTCATTCCGCAAAACACGACAGGTCACGAAAATGTGACATGTCGCGAAATCATGATGTTTTTTCCATTTGGCTCTTTCATCTTCAACAAGTCATGAAATTGTGACATGTTTCTCCATTTGGCTTTATCTCCACAATATGTTGCGAAATCGTGACATTTTTTGTCTTCTTTTACTTTGATGCTTTTAGGCCGCGAAAATTTGACATGTCGTGAAATCGTGACATTCCGTACAATTTGGCTGCCTCCTTGCTTCCTCCTCGTGAAAACGTGACATGTCATGAAATTGCAACATTTCTTTGTGCTTTGTCCTTCCTGTCCAACATGTCATGAAATCGTGACAATTTCTTGCCTTCTCTGTCGTTGCCGCTTCTTGTCGCAATATCGCGACAAGTTCCTCTTGCTTGGCTTCATTTCCAAAAATGTCGCGATATCATGACAATTTTCTTTGGCGCTCCCCTTGGCCATCGTAAGTCGCGAAAACGTGACATGTCGCGATATCGCGACAACTTTTCAATTAGTTCTCCCTCACCGCAACAAGTCATGAAACTCCAACATGTCACGATATCGTGACAGTTTGACTTCCTTGCTTTCGTTGACTATTTTGACCGCGAAAACGTGATAGGTCATGAAAATGTGACATGTCGCGATATCACGACATTTTTTGTACTTAGCTGATTTTTGCATTTGACATTGCAAAACTGCAACAGGTCACGATATCCTGACATGTTATAGTTACTTTGCTCTAACACAAAACTTATAGAGATTTTTACATTTTCCCTTTCAAAGTGCATGGAGGGACAAATAGAAGAATTAGTATCTCTACAATTTGTGCATTCTTTTACATTAACAGTAACAACAAAAACAATGTGGAAAAAATGCCAATATTCTTGGTGGCTCGCGGGGTATACAGTTCTGTTGTATGCACGAACCTCAGGCCTTTATCCATTGGGAAACAGAGTCAAGAAACTGGAGGAGCAGAAAAAACTAGTGCTGGTTGATGTTGGACGCATCTGTAGGCTGCTGCAACAAGCTCTTGCTGGTACTCGGCTCTCAAAATAGGACCTTCAATAGAAATTTGTGGAAGAACAGAACTTCCTTTATTTCTTTAGAACTACTACACTTTGCCTAGCTCGGATGAGTTGGGTAATCACCAGGTGCTATGCAAGGATCTCCATGGTAGTAGTGAAAAGCACCTAAGTTGCAAAAATGGAAATGAATGGAATGGATGACCGGCAGATGTGCAGGCCATGAAACGAAAATGGGGAATGATGAAATGATGGAAAATTGAGGAGTAGAAACGGTAGATATAGCAACAGGGTGCTACTATGCTATCAGCTGTTGGGTTTTGCTAAAAATAGAAAATGAAATGGAAGTGGATGGAATGGAGAAGGTGGTGGGAACTGTGGCTGTGGAGAAGTGCTCAAAAGACAAATAATTAGAAGAAAGGGAAGTGAAGGAAAGGGAACATCAGAAAGGGGAGTAGAAACAACAGTAGTGGCTTGATTATTTGTAGAAGAAGAAGGAGAGAGAGAGGAAGGGAATGAAGTAAGGAAGAAATAAGTAGAGAGGGAGCCACTATCTGTTGGGAAGGAAAAGAAAAAGAAAGAGAAATGAACATACCTGCGGGCTCGCATGCAAAAGGAATCGAAGTTAAAAAATTTCTTTTTTTTTGCTTATGTACAAGGTAACCCCTGAATTAACTATGAACTCTCGGGAGAGACACGTACCCAAACATGGCTCTATGATCTCCTGGATCCCAGACCTTGGACAGACACTCATTAGTCTCCCGATTGATAATCAACTCGAAGTCACCAAAGATTTGCAACTGTCACGTTCCAAGTGTCTCAGTCGTCTTGAAACCTAAGCATAAAGCCTCATCCTTTGCGGTATTATCTGTGCAGCTCCAGGTCAACTGGTATGAATAGGATCATGGAATGCCAGAAGGTAATAGTAGAACAGTCCCAATGCCAATGCCATTTTTGCATTGTGCTCCATCGAAATAGAGCTGATCTTGACTTCCATCATTCTGTTCTTGAGCCTTTTCAGTATTGAGAATAGAATAACACCCCAAGTCGGTTTCTATCATGGCATTAAAATTGAGCATTGAAAACTCATCCTCCAAGCAAAGCTCATCCAGGACTTCACCCATCAAATCAAGATCTTCCAATTCCTCAGTTATCATATTGATAGAATGTTTGGATCTTTCTTCTTCTTCCATATTCTCTACATGAAAAGTAGAAGGCTTATGATTGTCAATACGAACTCTTCTTCCTTTGAAAGGAACCTCCAAGTGAGAATAATCTAGAGAAAGGTAGCCTCCCAGCTTAGCAGTGAATTCTCTCGATAAACACATACTGAAATACGGTTCCAAATCAACCACAACTATCTCCTAAATTACTGTAATCTGAGGCAGGCTATGTAGAGCAATAGGAACATCCTTAATTACACCCACTGTTTTCATGGGAGTCTCGTCCAACTGCAAGACACCAGGGCTACTTCTTGTATACTCCATACCCATGACTTCACAAACTGCCTTTGGCATGATAGTTGTTGCAGCACTATAATCAATCATACAGTTGTGCACAATCCAACCCTCCATCCTGAGTGACAAATAAAATGGGGGTGGTCTATTCTTTCCAGTGGCTAAAGTGGTCAGAGTTTGAGACAAAACTATCTGGGCTGGAGCCTTCCCCTTACTTTGTATGGTCTTCAAGGATTCCTATAAGAGATTTACCTATCTAGATAGCTGCAAGGTGTCATACAGACTTACCTTAGCTGGTATCCATTTGATTTCTTCCATGATGTTGTACTCCATTGAGATCTGCTCTTTCCCTCCACTAGCAGATTCAAATTTGCTTCTGTATTGCTGGGTGGCCTCCACTCATTGTTGTTTAGTCAATGATGGATACCGCAACGTCTCTCTAGCTTGTTCCTTTGTTTCTGCTTGCGGCTGGGAAGTAGAAGCTTTTTCCTTCTCTTTTGCTTGTGGTGGAAGTGGATCCTTCGGCAAAATAGGTGGTTGTTGTGGAGCTGGAGAATCATGAGCCTTTGCAGGTATTTGCTGCTTTGTTGCTTACGCAGGAGGCACTTTCAATGGCTCCATCTTAGTCGGATCTACCAACATTGGTTTCTTACCGCTGCGTGTCAAGACTGCTATGTGTTCCTCAAGAGACTTCACAAAATTAAGATCCACCTCTCGAATCATGTTTACACGACTCCCTACAAGAACTTGCAAATAATTTTGGTGGACCATGCAAGTGGACTCATCATGTGGATCATTGCATGAAGAACACTAGTAAGAAGGCTCATGTGAAACTTCAGAAGGGCTAACCTCTTCACTCACCAGGACCACTGAGTTCCTCTCAGGTACTTTCTCCATAGCCTTTCTAGGAGCAAATTGCTCTCTTGTTACAGCCAAAAAAGATCTTCATGGCTGATAGTTCCTCTCTGCCTCTCTCCACTCCATAGATGTCACCTTGTTAGTGAGAGCTCTCATGGCTGACTGAATTTCTTACAAAACAACCAATTGAGGATCTAGGCTTGAGGACACAGGTGGTGCAGGTAAAGGTAATGGAACTGATGGACAAGGTAATGCAGGAGTTGGAAGTGGAGAGGTTATCTGTGGAATGGGAATCATAGGTACTGAAGGTATAGGAGGATTCCATGAAGATGAAGGGTACATGGATGGAGCAGTGTAAGATGTAGGGGCTGCACCTGTATACTGGTATTGTGGAAGCTCAAGAAAAATAGGCATAGTCATCTTCGGAGGCAATTTCCCAATGGCAATCAGATCGACCTCAGCCTTCTGTGCCTGGGAATACAATACAAAAAAGTTTTGAACACTAGACATCCTAATATTCATACCAATATCTGAATGAAAAGCCCTAAGAAAGTACAATGCTACTTGTTCATGAGTAGGGCGAAGACCTTCAGGGACTCTCTGCCAGGTTCGAGAAAACCTAACATTGAAATCCACTATCTCCTCTTGAGGATGCCTCTTGATATTATTAAATTGATGCACTAAAGAAAATGGGTCTGCTTGCTCATTGAACCCTTGGATTAGCATCTCTGCTAATTGATCCCATGAAGTTATGGAGTTGGGGGACAAGGATCTATACCAGCACAACAACTTACCTCGGAGTGACAGGACGAGCAATTTGATCATGACATCTTCGTCTGTGATATTATGAATTGAAGCCAAGGTTGCCACATCTAACACATGCTCGTACATTGTATTTCCAATCCCATCATATGTAGGCAAGGCTTTTATTGCTACAGTAGGAACTGGATTCTAAAAATACAGGTCCAACGCTCTCGAATAGTTCCAAGCAGGAACTCACCGTGGTGGAGGTTGTTGGGCCATTTGGACTACTGGATCTGGATGTAGCAAGCTCATAGCAGTACTGGGAGGAGTCGAAGATGGCACAAACTGACCCACTTCCTATGAAGAAATAGCAAATGACAGGTTCATAGGACTTACCAATCTTGAGTGCTCCCTCCAGTTTTGAACATCAATCTCGAAGAATTCGACTGGATCTTTCGATTCTTTGGCACTTGATCTCGTGATCATGAAGCAAAGATGCAAAAATTTTCACCATCTTCAAGATTAGAGATTTCCAGGTACTATATAGTCACCTTCAGTAGAGTCACCAGATGAACTTACAATCTCCGCTATGAGGTCAAGAAAGTTCATCAAAATCTTGATTCCTTCGGGTGTCAACAAATGGAACTTGTGAGTCCCACCGATTATGGATCTTTCAGAGATAGAAACAGTTTGTCCCACTAGGCGTGCCAAAAAATGTTGGACACAAATCTACCTAAGTACAATATTTCATCACTTGTGCACCCTAGACTCGGCCAACATTGAAAGGCCGAGAGAAAGAGAAGTCTCCCGGGCCAATCTCTAGAGAGGGCTGGCTCCCAAACTAATCTAAACTGGTTTCAAGATTAGAGATGTAGGAAAGAAATGGGAAAATGCAAAAAGAAATGGGAAATAATGAAAAGGGATGTAAATATGGTCGAAGCCGATCGTTGATGGGGAGAACAACCTCGAACAACAATAACCTCAACTAGATCCTAAAGCTAAGTAGCAACTGACTCTTAGAATACATATACAGAAATTGGATCACGCATTAGCCATGAGTTCACTTCCAATTGTACTCCAAACACTCAAATGCAAATACAACCAAATTCAGAATAGCAGAATTTAACTTATATTAACATTGGACTAACATAAGTGACTCAGACAGAAAGCAAAACATGCACAAAAATTTAGATCACCAACTCCAAAAGACACTAAGAATGGAAGCAAATGCATCTAGGATTTCTGTTTTAATTTTTGCAAAAGATCCTCCTCCTTTTGCTTGAGATTTTACATTGGTATTTATAGAGGCATTCCCTCTTCCTTTTGTATTACAACATTTAATACATGAAACAAATTTTGAAGAAACGATCCCCTTAATCTGCCTCGGAGAAATGACAGTCCCTGTTTTAATGGATCAAAACCGAAAATGAAATAGAAACAAGGGCCCATATTTCTTCATTAAATGACCATTATCAGGGGAAGCTGGAAGTTTTTAAGAGATCATGAACAAGAGCTTTTAATATTGGAGGCATCTTTAATTTTGGTGGCATCAAAAACTGCCTCAGGTTCTTCCATCTAGCACACATCGATAATCAGCAACATTTAATCTTTGAGTTTCCTTGACCACGATCTAAAAATTAGTTGGAGAGATTTTACTTGATCCTTATCTTCTCTTCATGTTCTCCTATGCAATCCTGAAGGAAAATGCAAACAAAACTGTATCGGGCCTTTGTTATTGCTTCGATCGCAAAAATGTGACAGGTCACGAAAATGTGACATGTCGCAAAATCATGACACTTTTACCTTGCTGCCTTCTGTTTCTACCACCAGTCGCGAAAATGTGACATGTCGTGAAATCACGACATTATCCTCTTTATTGGCTTCTTTGCTACTCCTTATCGCGAAAATGAAACATGTCACGAAATAGTGACATCTTCCACTTGACACTGTCTTGTCTGCTTTATACTCACAAAAATGTGACATGTCGTGAAATCGTGACAATTTCCTTTGCCTTGTATGGTTCAGCTTTCATTCCGCAAAAATGCGACAGGTCACGAAAATGTGACATGTCGTGAAATCGCGATGTTTTTTCCATTTGGCTCTTTCATCTTCAACAAGTCGCGAAATCGTGACATGTTTCTCCATTTGGCTTTATCTCCACAATATGTCATGAAATCGCGACATTTTCTGTCTTCTTTTACTTTGATGCTTTTAGGCCACGAAAATTTGACATGTCGCGAAATTACGACATTCCGTACAATCTGGCTGCCTCCTTGCTTCCTCCTCATGAAAACGCAACATGTCGTGAAATCATGACATTTCTTTGTGCTTTGTCCTTCCTATCCAACATGTCACGAAATCATGACAATTTCTTGCCTTCTCTGTCGTTGCCGCTTCTTGTCATGATATCGCGACAAGTTCCTCTTGCTTGGCTTCATTTCCAAAAATGTCACGATATCGCGACAAGTTTCTTTGGCACTCCCCTTGGCTGTTGTATGTCGCGATATCGCGACATTTTCTATCACTCTGCTCTATGGCCACCGCAAGTCACAAAAATGTGACATGTCGCGATATCGCGACAACTTTTCAATTAGTTCTCCCTCACCGCAACAAGTCGTGAAACTCCAACATGTCGTGATATCGCGACAGTTTGACTTCCTTGCTTCCGTTGACTATTTTGACCATGAAAATGCGACAGGTTGCGAAAATGTGACATGTCACGATATCGCGACATTTTTTGTACTTAGCTGATTTTTGCATTTGACATCGTGAAACTGCAACAGGTCATGATATTGCGACATGTTACAGTTACTTTGCTCTAACACAAAACTTATAGAGATTTTTACATTTTCCCTTTCAAAGTACATTGAGGGACAAACAGAAGAATTAGTATCTCTACAATTTGTGCATTCTTTTACATTAGCAGTAACAACAAAAATAATGTGGCAAAAATGCCAACAAGGTCTATGTTCATGACATGGGGTTGTCCTTCTAGGGTCCATAACACCTGGAAGGTTGGATGCATAATTATCCACCCCATAGCATGGTGTGTTTAGGATTCTTATACTATAGTTTTGCTCGAGGTACATATATTTTTGTTTTCTTCTTCATGTTAGGGTATAACATTACTATGCCTAGTACCTAGCTGAGCATCCACCTACCCTAGATTTAATTAGGGCCCATCATTTCTCTAGCTCGAGATCAGGTATCTTAGGCTAAGTTGTAATTGATGAAGAGTTTTTCCATACCAACTCTTTTCTAAACCTTCTAGCTCTAATTCCTAGCTTCTCCTAGTCTCGATGTGCTGCTAGCAATTTCCCAACTAAACTTGAGTCGTAAGACCCCTCACATACTACTCATTTATTAGTATAGAGAGGACATCCCATACCACCCCTTATTACTTGTTCATGGTAATAGGACCTCTCAGCCAGGACAGGATTACAAAAAATGATTGATTTTAAATCTCAAAAAATGCCCTACCTGCATTCATTGGTGTTGGGTGGATGCTGATGACGCATCAATTTTTAACCATCCTTCTTGATGATCATATAGATGTTATTTGATTTTGGGGTTTGGGTTTAGTTTTTATTTTAGAACTACTCAGAAGAACGAATTATGTGTTCATATGAAAGTGCTATCTACTTAAAATTAATATTTTTAATAATTCTTTGAATTGTTATTCCATGTACACATTTATAATGAGACTTTAAATATTCAAATAAAAGAAACTTTAAAATAAAGGATAGTTTTCCCAAGTCAAATAAAACTTCTCATCTAGTCTATGGTACATAAAAGGTACATTTAATATTCTATTAACTAAATTATATGCTTGTTTTCAAGGTGTAAAAGCTTTTCATAATTGTGGAAACCAAAAAATCATTGGTCAAACTTTTTAATTAAAAACCTTAACAAAATAAAATTGAACTTGGAAATATTAGACTAAATATAAAATATTCAATATCTACATATAAGACAACTTGATTTTAAACACTTTGGGCCAATCTTCCATATTATTTTTCCCTTAATCAAATGTAACCTACGTTCATCATAAAGCTAAAAGAAGAATGATATCTCAATGATTTCTAAAGAATCCACAATGCATAAATATTAGGCAAAACGGTTTGCACTACTGACCAACCTTGTAGCTGCACTAAATATTGGGTATTGGACTATATTCCTAACAAATGTTTGCATGCTCTACTAAAATTATTCTTTTAGAGAAGATAAATAGATTGATACTTACCTAATTTTTCCACGAAGAAGCATTGCAAAAGGTAGGTGATTTCTAATGGTTTTTAAAAATATCATTGAATGTCACACTACCTTAAGTTGCACCCTTCAAAGGTAAGCTTAGGCGTCTATAAACACCAACCTTAAACAAAAACTCAACAAGGTATAAATACATTTGCTTGCTTTAGTGATGACATAAGAGAACATTCATTTGATTATAGATATACATAATGAAATAATCTTACACTTAAGCTCTACATAAATAAATACTATCCATCCAGTTTAATATTCACCAAAATTTAATACCTGTAATATTTATGGGTTAAATAACAATTTGCCCAACCTACGAAGATAACAAAATAATGATCAACTAACAGGGTATAGGAATACTTCCAGATGTTTATAATTTTCACAATTTAAGAACAACACAAATGTAATATCAAAGTCAATGTACTCACATACATCTATTCCATCATAGAATGACACTTTTTTACACTGGTTTATAGTATTTTTTATCATCGACAACATAACTTCTAAATGTTTGACACATAAATATTCCATAAAATAAAACTATAGAATACAATTCATTAATCCATTTATTAACAATAATATAAGAGGTAATCTCAATCTTATCAGTATATAATTTACATTGGATTATAAACTTAGTCAAATCTCACTCCTATCTTTCCATATGTGGTAAATTCCACCCAACAAGTATAACAAAGTAAAAAAATATCAATAGTAGGTAATACTATAGAGTTTAATCTTGTATACACCATTTTACAAGTATGTCGAGGATTGCCAAAACAGATGCCTCTCCTATTTTTAGATGAAGGAGAAACTACTAACAACTCCTTACAATGGACAAGTGTTATATGAATACATATAGATCAAGGTATCTACTCCATGTAATATAGGTAATAATTTTAATCATGTACTAATCATATTACATTCTTTAATGTCATGTTCTCCTTCCAACACTACTTAGACTGCTAGCAAGCTCATACAACCTCCAGCTTGCTTGAAAATTTGATGGAAAGAAAGGATTGGATGCTTTATAGATCAGACATTGCCCCTTAATGATATGCAATGTAGCTACCCCTAAAATGTTTTTCTTGCTTGCTTACAATGCATCAAGAAAATTTGTTCCTAGACAAGCACAATCTATGCAATTCTTAATGATTTACAAATTTTACATTTCCTTAATTAGAAATCAAATCAACATTATACTATTCTCTTTAAATTGCATAACAAACAACTAGCACCCAAGCAATATGAATAACAATAGAAGTTGTGTACATATTTTCATAGACAACTTTAATTAATTTTCTTTTAGAAACAATGTAATTCATCTACAACACAAAGATAGTTGTTCCTCTAATTCTAACTGCATATTAACAAAATTTAACACATTCTTCCAATAGAAAGAAAGCCTCTGACCTGGAAATGCTATCTTCTTATCCATACACAACTAAATAATTTTCTTTGCACCAGAATTCTATTATATGTTACAACGTAACCAATACCTTTATCCATCACATGTCCTAAATTTATAAGAGTAAAAGTTACCTCATTCATCGACGAGTGGTCGGGCCCCATGCAAACCGTCGAACTAATGTTTGCCAAATGGATTGCATTATTATTATATATATATTAGAAGGATAAATATTAGTCATTTTTCAATACTACAAATTATTTTTATCAATTACCTTTTATTCTTATTATTACCGGTTTTATTATTATACATATATTTTATTCATTTATATATATATATATATATATATATATATATATATATATATATATATATATATATATATTTTATTTATTTATTTATTTATTTATTTATTTATTTATATATGTATGAATTATTTTATTACAAAAGTAGTCATTAAATAAAACACAACATAATGATTTCCAATTATCAACAAAATATTACAAATATGAATGCATCTACATGAATTTATCACTATCTGTGAGCTTTCATATACTCATGGAGCCATGATCATCCATCATATCGCACCTTATCTTACATGAACAATCCTTAAATTTCCATCTGAATATGGGTACCTGATGCTACAGGTTTGCATCCCTATGATTAATTTTTTTTCCTACACTCAGATTTTATCAGCAGTATCTCATTCTAAAATAACAAGTAGATAAGTAGCAAAATAGAGGGATGTTACAAATATTCTCTCACTAGTGATGAAGAAATTCATTGGAAGAAAGTTGTAGAAGAGGAAATACAATCACTAGAGAAAAATAAGAGTTAGGACTTGCAAGTGTTGCCTAAGGGTAGAAAGGCAATTGGCTATAAATGAGTGTTTAAAATAAAATACAAGGCTAATGGTTTAATTGAGATATATCGGGCTAGGGAAAATATATAGATAATATCCAAGTTTTGTTATAATAATACTATGTGGTGATGATGTAATATGGGTAGGCCTATTGGAAAAAAATTTGAGAACATAATATGTAGGTCTAAGAGGAAAATAATGAGGGACATTTTCATAGAAATACCCAAACTACCAAACTTGTTTCGAACATATTTCACTCATCCAAACTCAGATTGAGCTAAAATTTTTAGGGTAGATGATTGAAAAACCCTAGAACATCTCCACAAATTTTTAAATCATTTTGAGTAACACAAATCCTAGTGCATCCCTATGTATGAACGAAATTTTTTGCAAGCGACTGTGCGAGGGTTTCATTTGGGTTAAGTGCAAGTAGCTCCAGATGTTGGTTTTCGAGGTCTTCGGGCCCTAGTGGCCAATATTTTTATGGTTTATGCTCAAAATTTTAGTAGGAAATGTTGCAGGGGATCCAATATGGGTTATAAATTTATCTTTCAATAGATCTTCATGTTGTGAACTGGAGTGACAATGGCTTCCAATTTGTTACACAAAATAAAAGTTAAAATAATACCTTTCCATGGAATCTAGGGCATGGATTAAAGAGATCATGAAACAAGTTTCAAGCAGCTGATAAAAAATGGCTCAAATATCAAGTGAATTTGGTGCTAAGGTGCACCCACAAAATAAATCTACTATAGAAACCCCTATCAAGGGTAAGAATTTTGAAGAATCAAACCCAAAAATAAATTTTAGGGATTCCCTCGGTGGTGGACAGCCTTAGCCTAATTCTTATATTAATCTTAGAGCTTCCTGTAAACCTCTAAGAATGTCTAAGATTGATCCCAGGAAAATGGATTCAAGATGTCTTAAAGCAGCTGATGGAAATCTTATTGTTAAGCTTGATATGGGCAACATTTAGATAAGCATTGAAGATCTGGAAAAAAGGAGAACTAATTTATCATTTCATGGGTTTTCGTCTAAGCCTATTTGCTTTCAAAGTCTGGGCTACAAAAAGCTGAAAAACTAAAGATGAGTTACAAATATCTATTTATCCAATGGTTATTTTCTTGTTTTATTTTCTAATAATAAATATAGAGAGAAAAAAATTCAAGGGGGTCCCTAGTTCTTTGGAAGGGCAAGGATTTTCATGAAGCCTTGGCATACTAAATTTAAAACTAAAGAAGAGATGCCTTCTACAGGTCCCATGTGGGTTAGACTCTTTGGCCTCCCAATTGAATTCTGGAATTTGACTACTTTTTCTTCAATTAGAAACTCTTTAGGAATATTTATGATGACTACTGATTGTACTAAAAAATTTGAACATATTATATATGCTTGGATTTATATTTTAATGGATTTTGATAAACCCCTACCTAAAAATATCACTTTACAATTTGGGGAGGACACTTGGAAGCAAGTAGTGGACTATGAGAACATTCATTTTTGTTGTAGAATTTACCATGAATATGGTCATTTGGCTAGTGTTTTCCCAAATAAAATTCTAGATCAAAAGAAAGAAGATATAAATTTAGCAAGTTTACAAATGTCTAAGAAGAAGAACACTAAAAAAACCAGTTATGAAGGATCAATCAAAGTTATCTACTACTATATTTGAAACTCTTTCCACAAATGAGGTCCCAAGTGAGGAAGATGTTAGCGTACTTGTATACTTGTATTTGTCTTTATTTTGGTTACGGCAGACTGTTACAACTCCTGTAACAGATTCATTCCGCCGGTGACTATTCCCGGCTATTGTAGTCCTATTTAATTATTGTTGTTCAATACAATTGTTGTTCGCACATTTACATGGCATCAGAGCCAGCGATGTGCAGGGAGGCGTGACGAGAAGCCGAGGCTGGAGAATCTGGGCGGGTGTGCAGTTAATTTTAAAATTTTTTTTTGTCGCGCAGTCGCGATAGAAAGAGACATTGAGTTTAACAGAGAGACCACTCCCCACCGGTCGTCGAAGCAGACGCAGCCGGCGCGCTGCGTCGCAGGAGGGCCCGGACCCCGTTGCGCGCGGTTGACGGGAAAGAGAGACCACTCCCCGCGTGTGCGCGCGACCAGGAGGGGCCCGCTCCCCCGCGCGACAGAGGAGGCGTCGCGGCGAGCCCGTGCGCTCCGGAGGCGCCGCGGCGAGCCCGTGCGACGGAGCGTCGCGCGGGCCGTGCGACGGGAGGGAGGCCCCCTCCCCCTTGGCCAACGCTGCGGGGGAAATTCAAATTTCCCGCCCGCCGCGGCAGGAGGGGTATAAACCCCCCCCCAACGACTGCGTCATTCTAGACGCAGCCCCGGGCCTGCGTGAAGGAGACGCAGCCCACGCTCCGCGACGCGCTGGAGGGGGACCACCCTCCGGGCAGGGATTTTTAAATTTTTTTCCCGCCCGCCGCCCGCCACAGGGGTATAAACCCCCCCTGATCGGGCGCAATTTGCGCGACTCCCCCTCCCCCCCTCTTAAATCGAAGAAGACGCGTTCCGGATTGTTTTCTTTCGCAGAAGGCGAATTTAAAAAAAAAAAAAAAAAAAAAAAAAAAAAAAAAACAAACCGGAGGCCGAAGCAGCGCATCGTCCGGGAAGGTTGCAGACTGCGACGAGGAAGAGGCTGTAGAACGCGGGACGGACCGCGACTTGCAGAGGAGGTGGCAGAGGGCTTGGGCAGACCGAGAAGGGACAAAGGAGAGGTGCTCCATTGTTTCCTCCGGATCAGCCCGCTGGCTCACGTGGTCGTGAGCCGTGCGGTAAGGCTCAGGGAGCCTACAGGTCGGGGGTTCGAATCCCGCCGACTCCCCCAAGGTATATTTTTTTTAAAGTTATTTTTTTATTATTATTATTTTTAATTAAAATTTTTAATTTTAATTTTTTTTAATATAGTTTTTAAACTTTAATAAATTAAATTTAATTTTAATTTATTTTTTCTAAAAGTTTAAAACTATAGAAATTAAAATTATTTATTTTAATTTTAAAATTGATAATAATTATAAAAATGCTTTGTTAAAGAAAGCCTTTTAAGGGGGGATTTTTTTTCAAAAAAAATCAAAGGGGGATTGAGAGTAATTTTTTATGAAAAATAGCAATTTGGCATTGTAAAAGGTGCATTTTTAGTTTGTGACCGACACCTTGTGGGTTATTCTAGTGGGCATTTTTTTTTGTTGTATGTTGCATATTTCATTTTTGCACTATAACATTAAAAATTAAAATCAAACACTCCCTAAAGTCCCCGGAATATAAAACCCATCTGTGCAATTTATTTGCACTGCAGCGTTCGGTATTTGCGATACCTGCGCCGGCACTTACGAGTAAAGGCTGTCGTGATTTGGCTCTCTGTATCCGCCGCCTAATATAGTCTGCTATAACGACGTACGAGCTTGTTCTCTATAAATCGTCGGGGAGGAATAAGTACGCCATTTTTGCATTTTTTACTCCATCCACTACCCTTTATCGCACTTGTGTTTAGGCGTAAATCTGACGAAGTATTCTTCATAGTGTTTAGGGGAAGTTACGCCCCACGCATGAGAAGAATCTTCTATGGTAGGTGCCATCAACAAGGCGATTCCCTTTCGGTACCGCTTATGTTCCACGTATCGTATGATCTCTAAAATTCACCTATAGTCTCCCTCACGTAAGGGCGGGTGATTTTTTGTTGATCTTTCTAAATACCTATAGTTTCCCTCACGTAAGGGCGGGTATTTTGTACGGTATATTGGCCTAGCAAAAGGTATATCGAAAGGGGGACCAATTTGGTGATATAAGGAACCTTCACTATGGCCACTGTTGCAAAATTGATGAGTGATCCGCATCGGTTATTGAAAGGTCCAAATTATACACCATGGAAACATAAGATGAAGGCTATTCTCCAAATGGAAGATTTGTGGGATATTATTCTTTGGAGTAGCAACAAGGCCTTCACCAACGACGGGATCCACGGGTCCTTCGGCGGATCAGATTGCTTTTGACAAGAAAGACGGTAGAGCAAAGGTGCTCATTTTGTTTCTTGTTTCCGATGAAGTGCAACCTCATATAGCTGATAAAGCAAGTGGTAAAGAGGCATGGGATGCCCTTAGAACCATCTATGAGGGGAAGAATGAATCCACCATTCTTCATCTTCAACAACAACTTCATAACTTTGAGTTTGAGACGGGGTGAAACGGTTGAACTCTTTACGTGCGAGTGTACGAGTTGAAAGAGAAATTGAGTTCTCTAGGAGATCTTGTGGATGAAAAGCTTCTCATTTCACTTGTGATGAGAGCTTTACCTTCTTCATTTGACATGTTGATAACCTCCATCCGGGTGTCCCAACGACAAATTACCTACATCGAGTTGGTCAATCTGCTTCAACAACGGGAGGCACGCCAACTTCACAAGGATGATTCTTCCAATACGGCCCTATACACCAACGAGGCGGGGTTCTAGGAAGAAAGGTAATGGGCAAAAAGGAGGCAACTTTCGGAAAGGAGGAAATTCTCAACGAGGATACGAAAGGAAAAGGCAAGCAACCTCAACGAGAAGAAGAGGTGGTGCAAGATCCGTGAGAAAGACAACCATGACACCAACGGGTGTTGGCATAAGAACAAGCAAAAAGGCCAAAACAAACCACAAAATAAAAACAAGCAACCCCGAGGCGAATGTTCTTTGTTGAAGAATCGACTCGGATTACGAATGGGCACACAAGGTGCTCATGACTACCACAGATTCCACTCGAGAGGGATCCTATTTGGTATGTCGATTACGGAGCTAGTAAACATATGAGCGGCGACGGATCGTGGTTTGAATCATTTGTGGCCAAGGAGGGCAAACCTGTCACCATTGCTTGATGATAAAACCTACGGGGGTTCGGGGAGAGAGTACGGTTTCGGTCACTCTTCACGATGGCAAGTGTCGGATTGACAAGGTCCTCTATGTTCGGGATTGGCCAACAATTTGTTGTCGGTGACACAAATCACGGACAGAAATATGGTTGTCAACTTTCGTGTTGAGAATGGAAAGAAGTGTTGTACAATTACCGGGAAGGGTAAGCGGTTACAACGACTTCATATAAGCATGGCTTATTTGCACTAGATGCTATCTCTATTCCACATGTTGCCATGGTTGTCTCTACCAAGGAGGCAACTTCCCTATGGCACAAGAGATATGGGCATCTTAGTTACGGCTACTTACTTGAGCTCGGCAAGTATGAGATGGTAAAGGGTCTTCCTTCCCTTTACGCCACATTGCCGGTGTGCTCGGTCGCTAGCGGGAAAGCGGCATAGAGTACCATTTGAGAAGAGCTCTACAAGAGCACGAAAACCTCTGGAGCTAATTCACACCGATCTATGCGGTCCTTTCACACCCAACGGTGTTGGAGGGAAGAGGTACTTTCAGTTATTCGTAGATGACTACTCACGAAAGATGTGGGTTTTCTTTCTCAAAGCTGAAATCCGAAGCTTTCGCATTCTTCCAGGAGTTCAAGAAATCCGTTGAGAAGGAGTCGGGGGCTTCTATTAAAACCCTCCGCTCGGATCGAGGGGGAGAGTTTACCTCTACTGAATTTTCTGCATTCCTAGATAAACATGGGATCAAGAGACGGTTAACAAGCTGCCTATACTCC
The DNA here is from genome assembly GCA_028583015.1 of Wollemia nobilis. Lineage (NCBI taxonomy): Eukaryota > Viridiplantae > Streptophyta > Pinopsida > Araucariales > Araucariaceae > Wollemia > Wollemia nobilis. Next base: position 9,663,354 of record JAQPPZ010002969.1, on the reverse strand, counting down.
TCGGCGAGAATGGAGTTCTTTGAGAGAAGGAACCGTTCTATCATGGAAATGGTTCGTTGTATGCTCACGGGTGCAACTCTTGGGCAACAATATTGGGCGAGAAGTCTGTCACCACTGCGGTGTATCTTTTGAATAGGGCACCCACAAAGGCCCTAAAAGGAATGACTCCACGGGAAGCATGGAGTGGTCGAAAACCCTCCATATCTCATCTACGTATTTTCGGGTGTCAAGCTTTCATGCACATACCGAAAGAAAAAAGGAAGAAGCTAGATGAGAAACAACTGAGATGTATTTTTCTTGGATATTACGAGCACTCTAAAGGATATCGGTTGATAGATCCTTTGACCAAGAAAATTCATATCAGCGAGAGATGTTGTCTTTGATGAAGCTTTCACATCACAGAGCACATCTACGGTACACCGAGGATATTGTGGAACCAAAGGAAGAGGAGATTCCTTCGTCAACACAGACGGGAGGTCCTTCTACATCTTCTTCACCACCACCGAAGGAGAATCCTAAATGGTGTACAAATACAATCGAGAGATGCAAATTTATCCACTCCTCCCAATTTGAATTTGGATAGACCTCGTACACGCGGTATGGCTCAACGGGAAGAGAAGCCGAGAGCGGGTGAGGTTGATGATCTTTGTCAATCTTTTGAGGAACTTTACGTGACTCCAAGTAGAGAAGTTGAGGATATGGATATTGATGATGACGGGGCATTCATGTCTACCATAGATAGTCTTGGACTGCATCGGTGCAAGATGCTCTTAGTGAGCCTCGGTGGAAGGCCGCTATGGATACGAGTATGAGTCTACGATGAAGAATAAAACTTGGAAGCTTGTTGATCCGCCTCATGGAAAGAAACCTATTGGCTGCAAATGGGTATACAAAGTCAAGTACAAGGCGAGATGGAACAATTGATAAGCATAAAGCCCGTCTTGTTGCAAAGGGCTATGCTCAAAAGGAAGGCATCGACTATGAAGAAACTTTTGCACCTATTGCTCGGATGACCACAATTCGGGTTATGTGTGCTATGGCAGCACAATATGGGTGGAAAGTTCACCAAATGGATGTCAAAAGTGCCTTTCTTAATGGTGATCTCCAAGAAGAAGTCTATATGACTCGGCTGAAGGATTTGAAGTGGAAGGCCAACGGCGAGAAAGTTTGCAAATTGGTTAAATCCTTGTATGGTGCAGAAACAAGCTCCTCGAGCTTGGTATATAAAAATGGACAATCACCTAATGCGGCATGGATTTAAGAGATGTCCAGTCGGATGCAAACCTCTATTTCAAGAAACAGGGTTACGAGATAGTGTTGCTTGTACTCTATGTGGATGATCTGCTCATTACGGGGAGTTCGGAAGATTTGATCTCTCTTTGTCAAAAGAAACTTGTGCAAATCTTTTGAGATGACGGATCTTGGACTTCTCCATTCTTGTCTTGGTGCGGAATTCAGCCGGAAGGAGCACACCATCAAAGTGTCTCGAGAAAAAGTATGCCAAGACATTGCTCGATAAATATCGCATGGATTGTTGCAAGCCAATGGCAACTCCTATGGAGAATGGACTTCGATTATCGCGACATGATGACTCACCCCGGGTAGATGGCACTCTCTATCGACGGTTGATTGGGAGTCTCATATATCGACCAATACTAGGCCGGATCTCGTATTTGCTTGTAAACTATCTTTCGAGGTTCATGCGGGAGCCTAAGATTACTCATTGGAAAGCGGCAAAACGTGTTCTTCACTATGTCCAGTGGTACTATAGAATATGGCCTAGAATACAAGAGGAACAACAAATTCTTCTTGCAAGGATACACGGACTCCGACTATGCCGGATCATTTGATGATCGCAAGTCAACTTACGGATACATTTTTCATACGGGATCCGGTCCTGTCTCTTGGCACGACAAGAAGCAACGGTGGTTGCTATTTCTTCAACGAGAGGCGAGAATATCGCGCCGCACGTGAAGCCGTGTGCGAAGTGATATGGTTACGTCGCATTCTAACAAGTATGGGCCATCCATCAAAATCTCCAATACACTTGTTTTGCGACAATCGGGGTGTTACGAACCTCGTCAAGAATCCGAGTCCATCATGAAAAAACAAAGCACATTGACACACAATGTCATTTCATTCGAGAGGAAGTTCCAAAGCACCGAATTCAGCTTCGACACATTCCCACCGATGCTCAAGTTGCGGACATTTTCACTAAGGCACTTGGACGTGTCAAATTTGAATTGTTTCGCAGCTCACTTTGTATTGCAAAATAATGTAAGGGGATGTTAGTATAGCTATTAGTTATTACATTACCCAAATAATGTAATAAAGGGGGATGTTAGCGTACTTGTATACTTGTATTTGTCTTTATTTTGGTTACGGCGATTTGTTACAACTCACATGCTGATTCATTCCATCGAGTGACTATTCCCGGCTATTGTAGTCCTATTTAATTATTGTTGTTCAATACAATTGTTGTTCGCACATTTACAGAAGAGGAAATAATGGAAACAAAAATCTTACAAACACAATTTAAAGATAAAAGGAATAATTTAGAGATAAACCAACAAATCAAAGGTTTTCAATAGAAAAATGAGAAAATATTCACAAGAAAATTAATCTTTTAAATGTTAAAACTTCAAATAATATAGGTCCCAATGTAGACTTTGTTGAACCTTTTGGTAACATTTTTACTATGTACAAGCATTCTTCAAGGCTATAATCCATATAATATTCAATTGGATTAAGTTAAGAAACAAGGAAACAAAATTGAAGATGGATTCTAATCAACAGTTAGGTCACAAGACTAATCAATATCATGTGGTAAAAGAAGGTGAAAAGCTTGTAGAGGAAGGTAAGATTAATGTCCTTCCCAAAATTTGTAGCCTTGGTATTAATGAAGATCATCACTTGAAATATTAGAGGACTCAAAGGGAGTCTTTCAAAACAAAATTAAATTAGAAGAATGATTTAGATAAATCATCCACATCGTGTTTTCCTTCAAGAAACGAATATGTCAATAGAGGATATTGAATCAATTGCTTGTAAAATTTGGCCAACTGGAAAAGTGGTTTTCCTCAGTTCCAAGGGGAATTCTGGTGGCATTTCTTACCTTTGGGACACAAAAGGGGTAGTTATTCACCATACGGTTGGTAGTTGGGGTCTTTTGGATATAGCTATTCAAAGTAGATATTCTAACAAAATTATGCTTTGCATTACTATTTATGCTCCGACTAATTTTGAGGAAAAATGAAGACAATGGAAGAGTATTACTTATATTATATTTTACTTTTCTAAATATTGGATCTTGATCAGAGGAGATTTCAATACCATCATCTCTCTATATGAGAAAATGGGGGGAAATATAAATTTGGATAGGAGCACTAACCTCATGAGTGAATATATTACAAACCTCCATCTTATGGACATCCAACTAGATAATGGCCTTATGACTTGGTCTAAAAGAAGGTAAGGCTTAGCTTGTATAATGGAGAGATTGGATATGTTCTAGCTCTCTAACAATTTCTTAATCCATGGTCACATTCCTAAAGTGAAAACTCTTAACAATGTTGGTTCAGATCACTAGCCTATCATGGTGGAAATGAGGAAAACCAATGTGATTTTCTCTCCTTTTCAATTTTAGTTAATGTGGATTACAGATAGTTCCTTTAAACCTCTAGTACAACAATGGTGGAAGGTAAACCTAGGTATGGGACTAAGATGTTCTATTTTACCAAAATATTGCAATACATTAAATCTAAAATCAATACTTGTAATTGGAAGGAGTTTGGGAATGTTCATAAAAAATATGAAGTTATTGCTCAACTTGAAATAAGAAAATCTATTTATATGGCCTCACAGAGATTACAAGTGCAGATGAAATTAAACTCATAGCTCAGTTAGAGAAATGGAAAAAAAGAGAACTCTTATGGAAGTAAAAATCTAGAATTCAATGGCTCAAAGAAGGTGATCAAAACACAAATTTCTTCCACAAATCTCTTCTAGCTCGAATATCTCACAACTTTATTTCTTACCTAAAATAAGATTCTTGGAGATGTTGTCTACACTTGGGATGGCATGAACTCTATTGTTGTTAATTACTTTTCCAATATTTTTACTATTACTCCTCTTGACTCGACTTCTCAAAAAAATATTCTGGTAAGACCCGAAGGTCTTACTGTAAAATTATTAACAATTAATGTAAACGTAATCGTAGGCCACTTAAAGGGGGCTCCCTTATAATTGTTTTGCCACTATAGGGGGATCCCTCCTTGCCACTTATAGGGGGCTCCCTATTTAGAATATATGCTTCTTATTCTTCTTCTTTGATGTATTTGTGTGAATGGCCAATGTAATATATATATCTACCCTAAAGCTATGTTGGTTAAGAGACATGATGGTTCATGTTATGAAGAGATGTGATGGTTCGCTTTATGATTTAATAATATAATAATTAAATTATTAATAATACTAACTAATACTAACTAATAATTTTAGGATTGGGGATCCTAACATTCCACCCTTCTTAAAAAGAGCTTTGCCTCAAAGCTCAAAGTAACAAGCTTTGTATTTTGTTTTCCAAGAAGGATTTGTGTAAGTTCTTGGACTCTTTTAATGTCATTATTTCGTAGGCAGGGATATCGAGAAGGATGAAGTGTTAGCGGAGGGTTGCCAAAAATATTAGTAAATGTGTGATGATGAGGGAAGGACAATCCTTGGGGTTCTTCAAATGCCTTAGAATGATGCATAAAAATAGGTGGTAAAACTTCTACATTCTCCTATTGTTCCCTAGGAGAGGCAATGGAGGAGTGTGTAATCACCTTTTTACCTTGTTTTTTAATAGGTTTGACCCTATGGTGATAACTCACTATTGGAGAGGAAATTGAGTGTAGTTCTTGTAGAGTGCATGTTTGGCCATAATGAGTCACTTTGGGAATGTCTTGAGATATTTCTTGCTCATTGTCCTTGTTTTCCACATCTTCCTCTTCTTTTTTATCTTTCATGGCTTCCTCATATTCCTTACCTTCCTCATCGTTACCATATTTAGTGCTATCTTCAAGTGTATCCATCACTATGTCTACCTCTATTTCATTTTCTTCTTTTATTACCTTATCAAGGTCAGCATTATGCATTGGCTTGGCAGTGATGTAAGTGGTTGATGAATTCTCCATAGGTGGTTTCCATAATCGACATTGTGCATTGAGTTTATCTTCAGCTAATTTGGCCAATCCATAGGTTTGCATCATGGTATAGGTATTGAACCTTGTCACCTCCATTCTAATTTCCTCTTTCAATCCACTAATGAAGCTATTGATGATAATTGATTCATCCAACCCTATGTTGTGTTTGGTGATATCCTCAAACCGAGTTTGATACTCACGCACGAAAGTGATTTGATGAAGTTCATTTTCTTCTTCTATTGCCTTATCGAGGTCAACATTATGCATTGGCTTGGGAGCGATGTAAGTGGTTGATGAATTCTCCATAGGTGGTTTCCATAATCGATGTTGTGCATTGATTTTATCTTCGGCTAATTTGGCCAATCCATAGGTTTGCATCATGGTATAGGGATTGAACCTTGTCACCTCTATTCTAATTTTCTCTTTCAATCCACTAATGAAGCTATTTATGAGAATTGATTCATCCAACCCTGTGTTGTGTTTGGTGATATCCTCAAATCGAGTTTGATACTCATGCACAAAAGTGATTTGACAAAGATCTTTGAGAAATTCCCACATGAATGGGTCCCACATGGCTCTGATACCAAATGGTAAGACCCCAAGGTCTTACTGTAAAATTATTAACAATTAATGTAAATGTAATCGTAGGCCACTTAAAGGGGGCTCCCTTATAATCGCTTTGCCACTATAGGGGGCTCCCTCCTTGCCACTTATAGGGGGATCCCTATTTAGAATCTATGCTTCTTATTCTTCTTCTTGGATGTATTTGTGTGAATGGCCAACGTAATATATATATCTACCCTAAAGCTACGTTGGTGAAGAGACATGATGGTTCATGTTATGAAGAGATGTGATGGTTCGCTTTATGAGTTAATAATATAATAATTAAATGATTAATAATACTAACTAATACTAACTAATAATGTTAGGATTGAGGATCCTAACATATTCTTCAAGCAATCCCTTATCTTATCACTTCTGAGGAGAACTCTATTTTGACTACTTATGTTACTATCAATGAGCTTCAACAAGTAGTTTTTAAAATGCAAAAAGGGAAAACCCTAGGTCCTGATGGTTTTCCCATTGAGTCATACCAATATTTTTGGGATATCCTTCATGCTGATTTATTAAAGGTGGTGGAAGAATCTAGGAAAGCAAAATAAATTTTGAAGGTTATCAAAAAAACTTAGATTACTCTTGTTCCAAAATATCAAGAGGTTGAACATATCTCATATTTTAGACCTATTGCTTTATGTAAAGTTCTTCTCAAAATCATTACTAATATCATGGCATAAAGTTTGGAGTCTCTTTTGTATAATATTATTTACCCTAGCAAGGGGGTTATGTGGAAGGGTGCAAAATAGTTGATGAGATAGTTATTGCTCAAGAAGCCATCCATTCCATGGATATGCACAAATCTCCTTCCATGTTCATTCGGTTAGACTTATCCAAATATTATGATAGAGTGGATTAACACTTCCTTATCAAAGTTTTGAGGCAATTTGGTTTCTCTCAGGATTGGATGGATTGGATTATGGAATGTATATCTTTAGTTTTCTACTTAGTTCTTATCAATGGTAGGCCTTCTCAGTTGTTTCCAGCTTCCATAGGTATTAGGCAAGGTGACCCCCTATCCCCTTATTTATTCATCATTATTGTTGAATGCTTAGGTAGGGCTATAATCAAAAAGAGAGAAGACAAACCCCTTTATGGAGTTACCATTGCTCATGGAGCTAGACCTATATATCATATTCAATTTGTTGATGACTCTACTCTTTTAGGTAAAGCTACAATTAAATAATATTCTACTATTAAGCAAAATATTAGTTGTTTTTATAAGGCTATCGAGCAATTGATCAATGAAGATAAATCTAAAGTCATTTTATTTCACTGCTCTGTCAGAAAGGAATACATGGTCTTGAATCAATTAAGATATAAGAAGACCTCCCTTCCAATCCCTTCCAATCACTTATTTAAGTATTCCCATCAATATTTAAAGATAGAAAAAAATATTGGAATTGGTTGTTGGACAAAGTCAAGAAGAAAATTGGAAAGTGGACCAATAGGTGGCTTTCTTCTGGAGATAGAATCACCTTTGTAAAATTAGTCCTTCACGCTATTCCTATTTATTTTTCTATCATGTTGAATATCCCAAAGGTTGTTCTTCAATAACTGGATCAAATCAATCATTGGTTCCTCTAGTGGTACTAAGGATGAAAGAAAATGGACCTTTGTGAAATGGGACACTTTATATCTTCCTAAGAAAGAAGGGGGGTTAGGATTCAAGTATTCCATTAATAAAAACAAATCTTTAAATGCTAAATTATATTGGAGGATTTTGCATAACCCCAATGCTCTTTGGACCAAGAATCTCCATGCTAAATATGCTAAGAAAAAAAGTCTTGAAGACCTTGTTTGCTATCAATTGTCTTTCAAAGGTTCTCCCATTTTAGCGGTTCTTAATATTGGTGAGGATTTGATAAAGAAAAAATTATTCTGGATCATTCATAATGGTCAACAAGTAAATTTTTGGATAGATTCTTGGGATGATCACAAGCCTTTGATAACTCAGTTTCCCGATTGGATGCCTTGGATGGAGGAGCTTCATTGAGCTAACTGGATAAAGGTGGCTAATTACTATCAGTACCATACTGGTAATTTAGAGGTTGGTAGATATTGGATCCCTATTGAGGATTGGCCTATTCAAATCCTATAAAGGTAAAGATAATATATCCAGTGCATCCTTCATATCATATCTCTATCTTGGTCCCATGGATGGAACAACACTACTAAGGGTGAGTATTAAGCTGCTAAAGGTTATTTGATGTTATGCCATAATAATCCCAACCAATCATCTGACATATTTTCTCAATTGTGGGCTTAAAATCTCTAGCCTAAACTGAGATTCTTTACTTGGTTTTTATTGCATCGATGGGTGCTTACTAGGGAGCATCTTACAAAGCATGGTCTTCATGGACCTTTTATATATGAAATGTAAGGAGAGAATGTGGAAACTCTCAACCATATTTTTATTGAGTTTACTTTAGCCTCTGATATTTGGAGGAGAATGACCACTTTACTTGGTTTACAGTGGTCCAATTTTTCTACTTTTGAACAACTTTGGAGGGATTAGCCTAATCAAGAGGGTGTTGATAATTTTATTAGGCAATTAGTTTGAATGGGTTCTACCATTCTTCTTTGGAATATCTGGAATGAAAGGAACAACTAAATTTTTAATCAATAAAGGAAGGATATTCACTATATCTGGAAAAATACCATTGCCAACTTAGTTGAATCAGTCCATCAGCTCCTTAATCACCCCCAAAACTCCCACCAAATATGGGATCAAGTGATGCAAATATTGAAGATTAACTCTTTTAAGAAAAACCAACTTAAAGGGAATGTGAGTAATTACAATATGGATAGAACAAGGAATTGGCAACATCCTCCTAAGAATTTTGGAAAATTCAATGTTGATGGAGCCTCTAGAAGGAACCCTGGAAAATCTAGTGTGAGAGGAATTGATCAACTTTTAGATGGCTCCCTGGTTTTTACTTTTGTTGAGAATTTTGGAATTCTATCCAATAACCTTGTTGAGGGGTATGGTATCCTTAGAGGCCTTCAATAGGCTACTAAGGTTGGATGGGAAAAGGTACTAGTTGATTCTCAATCTCAACTCATGATTAATATTTTGAAGACTCCTAAGAATCATAAGGTTGATTGGAGAATAAAAATAATTATTGAGAAGATTCAGTTAATCCAAATGGAATTTTTGAAAGTTTATTACAATCATGTGGTCAGAGATCAAGAGTGTTGATGCTTTATCTAATTGGAATTTGAAAAAAGGTGATATTACTTGCTACGGCCACCCTCCTAGATGGTGGGCTTCACAAATAAGGGAAGCTCTTCTTTCTATCATTTCTTTGGATTGATCCAATTCTAGAGGTACCTAATTTCTTCTTGCTTTATTTTTGCTTCTCTTTGGTTTGATCAGGGTTTTTTAGTTCCCTAGATCAAACTAATATTTCTTTTTTTTCCTCTGTTAATTCTTGCCTTAATAGTTTTTTGGTCTAGAAAGGTCATTGTTGTGTTCTATTTTTTTCTTTTTTCTTTTTTCTTTTCTATTTATGTGTGTGCTTTTTTTGTTTTGTTTTGTTTTTGTGTTTTTTGTGTTGTTTTTTTTGTTCTTGTGTTTTTTGTTGTTGTTATTGTGTTTTTGTTGTTCTTGTGTTTGTGTTTTTGTATATTTGTGTTAATTTGTGTTTTTGTGTTTTGGTGTGTGAGTGTTTTCTATGTTTTTATTTTTCTTTGTTGTCTATTGTTGGTTGTTTTTTTATTTTATTTTAATTATTTTTTAGGTTTTAGTTGTTTTTGTTTTTCATGTTTTTGTTGGTTATGTCTTTGTAGTGTTCTGTTATTTTTTGTTATGTTTGTGTTTTTTTATGTTGTTCTTTTGTTTTCTCTATGTGGTTCATGTTGTGTGTGTGTTTTTTTTCTTATTGTGTGTGTGTTTGGTTGTGCTTTATCTTTTTGACACACTCAAGGAGCATGTTTTTTTTATTTTTTGTTTTTTAATCTTTTTATGTGTTTGTGTTTGTGTGTTCTTGTTTTTTGTTGTTTCAGGTTTACTTCTTGAGTATGTCAAAGGTGGTAGGCTAGGTGTGAGCCATGGGTGATTTTGACGAAAGATATTCCCCTACCTCCTTGGGTCTTACTCAAAAGTGGCATCCCTTATGGGATGTTTTCCACACAAAATAAGAAGCTATATCAGGCTAGGTTAGTAGAAAAATGATACTCTTAGGTTGAAGGGCTTGAATTTGAAGAAACATGATATCCCATGGTAAATATTGCATCTATTAGATTACTCTTTGCATCAACTACTGCAAATGATTGGGAAATTGAGTAGATGGATGTGAAGGCAATTTTTCTTCATGGGGATCTCAATGAAGATATTTACATGGAGCAACTGATTGGATTTGAATTAAGTGGAAGAAATATTGTATGCAAGCTGAGAAAGTCATTGTATGGGTTGAAGCAATCCTCAAGGCAATGGTATAAAAAGTTTGATATCTTTGTGATTAAACATGGTTTTTGGAGAAGTGATGTTGATAATTTTATCTATCTCAAGTGTGAAGGCAATCACTTTATAATTTTGGTGTTATATGTAGATGACATTATTTTTATCAGTAATTCAAAGGATCTTATGAAGAATACCAAGTCTGAGTTGTCAGGAAAATTTGACATGAAAGACCTTGGCCCATTATACTATTTCTTGGGTATTGAAGTGAAGAGAAACCATGGTGAGAAGAAGATGTGGATTATCTAGAAGAGATATATTGTAAACTTGCTTACTATTTTAATAATGGACCAATGCACTCCTATATCTACACCTTTTTAGGTTGGAGTTGCATTATCAAAAGATATGTGTCCAAAGGATGATGATGAGAAGAGTGTCATGGATAAATTTCCATATGCAAGTGTAATTGGTAAATTGATGTATGCAATGGTATGTACGAGACTAGATCTTGCTCATGCAGTTGGATTTGTGAGCATATTTATGTTTAATATTGGTAAGCAACATTGGGTTGCAGTGAAGAAAATTCTCAGATATTTGAAAGGCACTAGTCATTTTGTAAGATATTAGTGTGGCAAGGAAAATAATCAGCTACAAGGTTTTGTAGATTCTTATTATGGTGGAGATGTAGATACTTTTAAATATACTAGTGCATATGTGTTCACACTATTTGGATGAGCTATGAGTTGGAGAAGTAAAAAGCAACAAGTGGTGGCTCAATAAACTATTGAAGCTAAATATATTATTGTTGTAGAAGCATCCAAGGAGCTAGTTTGGTTACATCTAGTGTGTAGAGGTATTGGTTTTAAATAAAGTTCCATTACTTTGTGGTGTGACAATCAAAGTGTAATTGAATTTACTATGAATCCTATTTTTTACTCTCATACTAAGAACTTTTGAGTGAAATTTCATTATATCAAAGATATGGTGGAATATGGAGAAGTTGAGTTGTAGAATATCGATACACATGACAATGCAATAGATGCACTAAAAAAGCCATTGGATAGCAAGAAGTTTATTTGGCGTATATATTTGATGGAAGTTCTCTCATTTTGATTAGTAACCCTTAAGAATAAGGGTGAAGACATTTTTGTTCATTTACTTGGTATTTTTGGCAGGTAGGAGATTGTTGGATGTGTGCCAAAAATACTCGATTTGTGTTTTTGGAAGTTGCTAGACACATGTTGAGATGTTATTAGTTGGTTGCCTAAACATGGATAGGAAACTCCTAAACATGGGTAGGAAACTCCTAAACATGGGTGGAAAAACCCTAAATATGGTACCTCTGCATGTGTATTTATTTTGATAGATACAACTTTGTAAGATGTGTATGTAGGTAGAATAGTGAGAGAACATCTCTCATATAATTGTTGAATGTATTGTGACTGAAGTTCTTACATTTTTTGTCTATGCTCTATGGCATGTCATGTATAAATGTTTACTGATAAATCATTATTTTGTTTCCTGTTAGTTGCTTATCAATTGTGCATTATTATCTTCATTATATGAGTTTATTTCATCCTTTATTTGTTGTTTAGTTGTTTGGCTACACATTATGTTGCACAAACATTTGATGTTGGTGTTGCTAATAGTAATGGTTCATCCTCTATTTGCAGTGCACATATTGATAGTCTTAGATACTATTACCTTATATCATATTTTGATGGTGATGATGTTAATAATGATTATTTCTTTTCTAAGTATCATTATTCTGGTCTCTATGAGGTTGTCTATGATGCTAGTCTATTGTTGATTATTTATCTTGTTGTCCCTCTTTCCTCCAATGCAGGATTGAGGCTTGGATGCAGGCTTATAATTTTATAAAGTCTGCATTTACTCTCAATAAAAAAATCTTGGTTGGGATAAATTTAATCATCTACTTTCATGTCAATAAAGGATTGAATTTAAAATAAGCAAGGCTAATTTTGAAAAATATCCCTTGAAAATTAATTGGATTCTTAGAAACTTCTTGTTCTTTATGTCTTCTTAAGCAACTTAAAGCCTAAAGTGAAATCCTTATTTCATTTTTATACAACTATTTCCCATCTATAGTCTCACCATGAGAAAATTCATTATTAGGAAAAATATCATTTTCAATAAACAAGGAAACCTTGTCCTCCTTTAGGAAGAACTATTGCACATCATAAATCGTGTAATTAGATGAGAGGTTTTATTTTCCACTAAATAAATTTTAATCAAAATATCATTAAAAATACCATTATTTATAGAATACTTAGGTTTCTCATCACCATGTTCATTGTGGCTATAAAAAACAAAAAATATATTGAACCAAATCCAATTATTTACTTCTATTCTTATTTTTCATAATATTAAAATAGAAATTTAATAGTATAAAATAACATCACTTTTGACGTTTCAAAAAACTTATTTTAATGTTTCCTTAAAATTCACAATAATAAAGAAAATATTCATAATATCAAAATTGGATAACCAACCCTTGATATTGCTTAATTTTCTCCGTATATCTAAATTTACCGGAGAGATTCAATAGTCAAACAAGATTAATATTTATGATAATGGAATACAATATGATATAGTCTTTGAACACTTCTCAACCATCAAATTAAAATAGTAATAACTTAAACTCATGCTAATTAGATGTTAGCATATCATTGTAAGAAAGTATTTTTGTATGACATAGTACATGTATTAGAGAGTGTGGAATGGCCACATACCACTCACATCATTGTAAGAAAGTATTTTTGTATGACATAGTACATGTATTAGAGAGTGTGGAATGACCACATACCACTCAGATTGTGTGTGGCTTTCAGGTGTCAACATGTCACCTATGTGGATTTAGGTAATGATTATCATAAAATACATAAGTATTCGGAGATGCCAGTGTTAAGAGATGATATACCCATATGTAATATTTTTTCTTAAAATTTAATAATATGGATTTAAATATTTCATCACTATATTTGGTAATTATATATGTATTACATAAGAGTATTATCTTTGGAATATAAAGGGTTTAGTTGGCTTATGTCATTTGATATATATTATGTGTAATATTGATAACCTTGAGAAAATTGATTTGTAAAGACATATATCATGATTGGTTTTAATGTCATGTTTAAGATTTTGGTTATGTAGTGACCTTGGACTGTGGACCGTGAGCTATGATCTCTCCAACTCTTTTTTATTGTAATTTTTTTAATTTAATATAATCGTTGGTTCCAAATAAAAAAATTGTATTTACTATTAGTAAACCTATTATTTCTTACAAGGATTTAAATTATGAGATATTCTTGAGGAGGATTTAAATAATTATCAATGCTATAAGGAAAATTGGATTTTGATATTGAATCAATAGTAGTATTATTTTTTATTAAATAGAAATAGTTTAACCTATAAAATTTCTTAAGATTCAAGGATGAGACTTCAGTTCAAATCTTGTGAAATGATACATGGATAATATCTAATTTGTTGTAATATCATTATATAACGATGATGTAATATAGATAGGACCTGTTTCAATCCCATATAACCAATTGAAAAAATGGTAACATTTTTTTAATAGAAAAAATAAGTAACTTTTTTTTTTAATGGAAGGTAGTGTCTTGGAAAAGTTAAGATATTTATAGAGAAAGAAATAGGATGGCAAATATGTTAGCCCATCGTGGTGTTAATCTTCAACTTGACAAAATTTAAATTTAGAAAAAGAAATTGAATGAAATTTTTTAATTAATCATGGTGTTGATCTTCAACTTGACAAATTCCAAATTTTACAAGGTAATTTTTCGAAGGAGATAGAATTTCAATAAAATTGATATAAGATATTTGACTTGAGAAAGAGTAGTGGCTTGAGAAGAAGAAAAAAATCTAGAAAAAAAAAAATATATATATATATATATATATATATATATTTATATTTATATTTATTGAATAAATACTTCTTATACACATCCACCATAGAGATTGAACCCGGGTCACATCCTCGAAAATATCTTTAATAAAAACAAGATAAAAATTATAACTTTTTTTGCTTGAATATGATATAATAGACGTAATAACAAATATAATATTTTTATTTTTTGATGAAAGTGATCCCAATAAAAAATTACATATAATTTAAAAATAATAATAATCATAGCCAGTAGTTTGATTTGAATCCTTGCATGTGGCGCCCAAATGACAATTGTGGTCCGTTCCCTGCATGTTCGGCGGTTCCCATCTCACGTCGGATTACCATCAACGAGACAAATGGGTTTGTTGGATGCAGTCGTTGATGGTTGGAACCCTGCCTTGGCAGTTACTACAAATTGTGATTGTACCCAATTCACCTATGTATAATAATAATAATAATAATAATAATAAGCATATTAAATCATATAACTACCTAAATTTAATAGATATTATACATCAAATAACTTTAGCTCGTATAGTTAAATTCCTCAACTTTCAAGAAGAGACCCTCATTTTAATCTTACCAAATGGTATATACATAATAACATAATAGCTATTGTAATACTACTACATAGTCATGATATAATATGGATGGAAAACACTGAAGAATGAACTATTGTTTCTAGCAAGAAAACCTGTGGAGCTAAGCAGCCATAAGCTTCAGTTTTCGTTGTGCAACTTGTCCCTATTCCTTCTTAGGACATGCAAGCTTCTACTGAAGATGTTCAGACTCCTATTGATATGGCTCCTTTGATTGTTGGCATGCAACCCCCAATTTTGTTGGTGTCTCAATTTCTTTGATTAAACCCTTCTTTTGCCTCAGTGGTGGCAGCTCTAGATAATTATTCGATGGAGGAGGGTCGGGTATTTAAGGTCCGATGCTCTTGCACCCCTGTTCGAAATGACAAACATCGACAGCTAATCAATGATGATTTTCCCGTAGTATCCAACTCTTATGGATCGCTTGAAGGTTTGGGTGATGTAGAGGATGTCATGGAGATCATGCATCCTGACAAATCCCAATGATTTTCTTCTCATGGAATGTTCAAGGATTGACGAACTTGATCAAAAAATATTTGGTCCGAAATGAGATGTCAAATATTTCTTGAGTGCATGGAAGCCTCAATTTTTTATGTCTGCAAGAAGTTAAGATTTTTGATTTCAATCTATGGTGTGCATGCAACTTTTTATGGCCACGAAGTGCCTATTTTGCTATGAAGCATTCCTTGGGAAAAGGAGGATCCGTCACTATCCTTGCTCCTCGATTACAGAAGAATGTTGTGACCTACGGTGTTGACCCATCCAATAAATTTATTTGGATTTTGCTTGAGATCTGTGGAAAACCATTTTGGGTGGTTAATGTGTATGACTCGAGCATCACTTTTGATCGATGTGAGCTATGGAGATGGCTTGCCATGAATCTGCCATTTTCCACTTGGGTGCCATGTGGAGATTTTAATATGGTGGAGAAAGCTTCTGACAAGGTTAGTCATGCTCTGATGCGATGGTGCTTAGGTGAAAGGGAAGTTTGGTTTTTTATGAAAAATAATTTTTGCCTTTATGACCCTAATTCTCGCTTTTCGCCTTCTGACTTCCCTCAGGCTCTTTGGTACACCTAGTCCAATCTCCAGGCTACTTCTACAAAGTTTTTGGAAAGATTGGACAGAGCCATGATTTCTGAGTGTGACAACTTTTAGTTCTTCCATATTTTGCCTTCTTCGTCGTATGTGCTAACTTTCCTTGATACTACACTATTTGATCATTCACCTATTTTATTCTTGGTGGCAAAGTTAAACTTTAAACCCAGAGAGCATTCTTCATAGTTTTACCTAAATGTTTCTTTTTTGCATAGCTTTAGCATAAAATATCATATATGTTGCATTTGGAATTTGATTCCTAGACCTGATCGTCTTTTTGGAAGGATTGAGTGGTGGAATGTTACCATTCAATGAACCACTAAGGTGTTGCGGACTCTGGGTGTTGAAGTTGCAAAGCGGTGGAAAAAGGCTAATATTACCTTGCAGAGTGAGTTATCCAAAGCCCGTCTCAGGATTGAAGCCTCTCCTTTCAGCTCTCTTGCTCAATCCCAAGTTTCTTCCATTCAGTATGAGCTAAAAAAAATTATTTGTATGAAACCAAGGGTGCTCAATTACGTGCTCGAATGCATTGGCTCAAAGTGGGGGACAAAGTGACCAAATATTTTTTTCAATAGCTCAGACCTCTTGCCTAGTATTCTCAGTTTTAGGCCATTCAAGTTGATGGGCAGAGATTCACAAACCTTCTAGATATTGTCAAAGCCTTTGTTTCACATTATCAAGGTGTTTTTGCTTCTCAACCCCTTGATGATGCTATAAGGCAAGCTCTTACTGATTGTACCGATGTTGTCCCCAACAAGATTTCTCCTGAGTAAATAATATTCTGTGACACTCCTCTTTCTCTAGAAGATCTAAAAAATACCTTGTCACTCATGGCTAATGATAAGGCACCTAGTCTTGATGGCTTCCCATGTGAATTCTATAAATAATTATGGGATATGCTTAGTTCTGATCTCCACAAAGTGTATCTTGAAGCTCTTCAATGTGGTTCATTGGGTTCCATTATTAACAAAGGCAATGTTAAATTTATTTCTAAGTCTGGATATTCTAAGATCATCACTAATTTGAGGTCGATCACCCTGCTTAATGTGAGCTATAAGATTATTTCCAAAGCCTTTGCACTTAAGCTTAAATCTCTCCTACCTTTGATTTTCAGACTTGAACAAACTAGCTTTGTTCAGGGAAGATACATTCTTGATATTGTTCTTGTTGTTTTGGAAGGTATGGAGTGGGCAAGAAATTTTTAACAAGATGCTTTACTCATTTATATTAACTTTGAGAAATCCTATGATAAGATGGATTGGTACTTCATCACTGCCATGCTTCAGGCTTTGGGCTTTGGACCAGTGTTTGTGAGCATTGTTATTATGTTATTTCAAGATGCTTTAGTTGTTCTTACTTTGACTAATAGTCAATCTCAGTCAATTTCTCTTGGTTGTTCTGTAATATAGGGTTGCCCTCTTGATCCATATATTTTCATTCTTGTTGTAGAGGCTTTTGGCTATTTGATGACCCATAAGGTGGATCAATGATTAATCAGGGGTATTTCTCTCCCTAATTTTGACCGTCAGTTGGTCAATTGTCATTTTGCTGATGATTATTTTTTAATTCTTTGAGAAGATGAGCAATCCTTTTCCTTAGCTATTAGTTGCTTAAAGGTGTTCTCTTTAGCCTTTGGTTCTTCTATTCAATGGAAAAAAACTCCTATTTTTAGCAATCTCAATCTTAGCTACCATCTTGGTTGCGTCATTTCCAATGGACTTGGATTCAGTTGGGTGAGGTGTTTAAATTTATTGGAATTTATTTTGCGTTTCATGGTTCCTTTGCTCAATTGTGGTAGTATGTTATTGAGAAAGTGGACAAGAAGCTTTCTTACTGGACTAGTAAGAAAAATTCTTTGGCAGGAAAATTTCAGATTTGTTCTAAGATTTTAACCACTACACATGTCTAATATTCATCTTGCTGGGTTCCATCCAAATCTTGTTATAAAAATATGGATACGCTTCTAAGAGATTTCTTATGGGCCAAAGACTTTGTCAAATGAGTTTTTCATCGGGTAGCCTGAAAAATTTGTTGTTTACCCAAAGACTATGGAGGCATAGGTTTGTTTGATTGTCATCGATAAGGTTTTTCCCTTTGTGCTAAATGGATCACCCAATATTTAATTGGGGATGAATCTTGGAAAGTGTTGGTTAGGCATTGTATTTATTCTGGTTTGCTTCAGGGGAAGAAAATTTGGACAGGGGTGGGATTGCAATCCATTCTTATTGCCCCTGTCCCTGTTAAAGTTAAAGTTTCTTTTGTCATTCAAAGTATTTGGAAATCCTGGGAGGCATTCAAACCCTGGCTCAGTTGGAAATGGATTTTTCGCAAAGCAAGTACCTCTTTGCCTTCCATGAATATTTGGTGGTCTCCGGTTATCACTTGGCAGGGCTCTCCCCTGGCTCTAGTGTAGTGGTTCAAAGCGCAAAGGTTCTATAAGTGTGGTATTGCTTTTATTTTTTATTTCTTCTCCTAACATACCAAGAGTTGGATACCCTGGGAAAGTTTTCATCAAATTCACAATTTAAATCCTGGTGATAGAGATACTTATGAGGTGGTTATTTTCTATTTGGTGCAAACTACATAAGTATTTTTAAAAACCTTGGTGGTCATATTGGTGTTGATCTAGGGAGTTTCATGTTTTGCAATATAAAGCTCATCTAGGTTACAAATGGCTCACCCCGCATGTTCCAATGGTTGATAAGCTCACTCTGAGATGGGACTTAGTCTATCTTCCCTCCCAATGGAATAAGAGGCTTCAGATTGCTTGGGCTACTTATATTGAACCTAAACAGAGTTTTTTTTCTTGGAGCCTCTTGCACCAGGGGTTGCCTATTGGCAATAGGCTCAAAATCTGGGTGTTCATAATCTCATTTTCTCGATTTACGAATAGGCGAAAGACTTACTACATATTTTTTGGTTTTGTGATCGGGCTCAATTGGCCTGGGAGTGGCTTCTTGAAATTTTCATGCCTTTTATGCAAGAGGATTTTACTTGGGTGCATGCTATTTTGGGTGACCTTATTGCTTTTTCCTTCAACTTGGGTGTTGTTTGGAATTTTTTTAGAATTGGTACCTTGATTTATCTTTGGATGTCTCAGAATAGAACTATTTTTCTCAACAAGATGTCAGTCGTGTATTCTCTATTGCTGATAAATATGCTATATTCTTCGATTGTTGGTTACAGATTCAAGTACAGGTTGAAAAAGTACATGTGGAGCTGTAGTACTTACGTACCCTCATGGAGCATTGGGGGAATGTGCCCTGCGTTATGAGTCAACATATTTGACACTATTTTTATGGTTGTTATCTGGCTTTTTATGGACTGTTTTTGACACTCTTGTATACTCCTAACCACGGTGGTTAATGTGTTGGTTTACGAGATGTGCTAATCCCACCCACCCTTTTTTGTATGATTAAACAATATTTTATTTATATAATAACTTTTTCATCCAAAAATTTCATGTAAACAATTATATAATAAATACCATACAAATTCTATCATCACTTTTTATTATCTTAACAAACATTTACTTTTAGATCCTTTTTCAAATTTTAATGTAAAGCAAATTCTATAGAATCTAAATTACAATGTAATTTTGATTTAAAATATAAAATTTCTTTAAATAAGATAGAAAAATTTTCACATAATAATCAAATAAATGTAATCTACTATTATTGTAATACTACTATGTAGGGTGAGGGTGAGGCCATTTTAGTCGCACATAACAATCATCACCTTTTATTAACATATCAAACATTTGATTTTTCAATCAATTTTCAATTTTTAAAGTTTGATGTAAAAGGGTCTTTATGGAATATAACTTGTAATATAACTTTGATAAAAAAAACTATAAAAGTTGTTCTTGTGGAATCCGGAGTGGTTTGGTTTTGGGCTCTCTTGTATGAGATTCAAGTTCAAACCACAAGAAAGTGTGTGAGAGCTTGTTAAAAAATATATGTATAAAAATCTATTAAATAAAAAAATTTGATTATAAAATATCGAAGACATATGTCAATGGGTCCTTGGTTCAAGGCGCAGGATAAATAATTGAGATAGTCCACACCAAATTTGGGCAGTACCAATTAATTTAATGTAACTAACTCAATGTAAAAGAGAAAGAACAAACTTTTTAAAACCCTACTTTATTATATATAAAAGACCTATATTTAAATATTATCATATATAAAATTATCTAATATACTTATACTTATATAATCTAAATAACATAATTACAACAAAATATATAATCTAATACAAATAATTTTTTTGTTATATAATTAATTTAAAAAAATTATTCTTATAATTATTAAATAATTATATACCTTGCCACACGAAAATTTTAACCATATCACATTTAATGCCCTTAACGAATAAAATTAGGATGAAAAAGACATGAAAGAACCAACTCTACAAAAATCCCCTAAATCATACCATAATTTTTGGTAGTTAAAACTTAACCATATCACATTTAATGCCCTTAAAGAATAAAATTAGGATAAAAAAGACATGAAAGAACCAACTCTACAAAAATCCCCTAAATCATACCCTAGTTTTTGGTAGTTAAAACAAAACCTATATGAAAGATAATTAATTATTATAATATTAAGGGGAAAAATAGGTTAAATGTTAATCAAATATTTGTTAGGATTATTTTAATTTTACTTACTTTTATCCAAACTAATTTTTATAAGGATTCTTTACTTAATTAAAAATAGAGTAAATCCATTTTTAGTAAATTAATTCTAATTCATCCCAAATTTAGTCCATAATGATGGCTAATGATTTATTGAAAACTACCATCATATGCATATGCATGGCCTACTTGAAAGCTTTTTTATAAATCTTCACTCATTTCAAAGTCTTCATATGCTACCTAAAATTCTACGGAACCCAATATCTTTTATGATATTATGTGGCTAATCATTAAAGTACCTATAAGGTATAGATTCAATGTACCTTTGATGCTTTGTTTTTTCTATACTAACATTTTATTTTGTAGATGCCAAGGCCAAAATACTTTTATCATTTGACTTTCAAACATAATGATTGGTCAATTTCGTTTGGTTTTGATTTGATTTAAATATCTATACATGTCTATTAATGGCTGAAAATGCCAACTCTGCCTTCAAAAGTGCATGGTCAAAGAAGATAAAGAGCAATGAATGCATCTCTCAAAAGAAAAGAGTGACATATAACAAAACTAAAATAAACAAAAGACAAAATTTTATATTGGATGGCGTGAGATTCTAAATTTATGTCAACCACATGATGCCAATATAAAGCTAGCTATAAAACAACCGAGTGATTGGTATTTGAAAGGATTCCTAATGATATTTATATTAAATGTGAATATAGGACACGTGAAGATTTTTCCTTGTTTAGGAGGTGGTCATCACCTTTGGATGATTTCTTTTCTTTGTTTGTGGATGCCAGTGTGGCCAAAGAGAAGAGTGGATGCCAGTGTGGCTAACATGATATTTTTCCATTTGTGGATGCCAGTTTGGCTAACATGACATTTTTCCATTTGTGGCTGCCAGTTTGGCTAACATGACATTTTTCCATTTGTGGCTGCCAGTGTGACCAACAACAAGACATGTTTTAAGGGCCCATATAATAATTTTCTTGTGTAATATATTCAATGTATTTGAGGTAAAGAGTATAACCTTTGGAGGTGTCAATTCCATGTAATCTTCAATGCCCACCATTGAATTTGAATTTGATACTCATGTGACCATTGAACTCTTTCTTTCTAGTATTTTCTTTTATAAATGTGCATCCAAACTGTGAAGAGGATCAAGTGGGGCCCTTCACTATTTCTCCTTTTATGAAATCTTAATTTTTATTTTTATTTATTTTTTTGGTCTTTCCCTGAGATTGAGGTGCGCAAGATAGTTATCCCAATCTAGTTGTAAATTAATAAGATAGTGGAGTATGCAATCCAATCCCATTTCATGCTTGCTTGAGAACAACTTGCTTAAAATATTTGCATGCCATTAAAAAAAAAAAACCAAAAAGTTCATGATGCGACTAAACCCTTTAAGCTATGGGAGTTTTAAATTAGTTTAAACTATTATTTATATTTGTTTTCAAATAAGTATGAAGATGTCCGTATAGTGTGGTTTATTGGCAAAGATGCCACTTGCATTATTCGTGATGTGACCCGGGTTCAATTTTCATGACCGATACATATAAAAAATATTTCCTAAAAAAATGAGTATGAAGATATTCTTGTATAGTGATAATATTGAATAAAAAAAATTCCTTGTCATCTTTTACGATGAATACAACTATGTGCAACATAAATGTCATACCATGTACTTCGAACAATCAAACTTTAGTGATTTAAGAGAGTCCTTGTGTGAATCGTGCTAAATAAGCAGTGATTTATAATCAAATATTTTAGTGCTTCCTTATAGTATGGACTCAAATAAATTAGGTAATACAATTAAAAAACAAAAGTTTCAATACTTCAACGCTACTTTGAGTCTTCCAATACATAAACGAGTTTTCTATAAAACTAGTAGTTATGGGACATTATAGCGGTTTGTTTTAGGTTTTAATTTTAGAGATTTAATTTCAAACCATATATAAAATATTAATATACATTTAATTTTAAATTTAAAACATGTATTAAAATTATTATTTTTTTCATTGAGTTTACATAGGTTTTTATGAGGGTTCTTGGTTCCCTCATACTAAGTTAAGTGGAGTTCGAATCTTGGATCTTTCAAAGAGAAGCGAAAGCCCTTACCACTGCAATAAGCTTGTAGCTTTCAATGGGTTTACACATGTTTTTATGAGGGGTCATGGTGTTGAGTGGAGTTTGATCTCTGGACCTCTTAAAGAGAGACCAAAACCCATACCACTATAATAAGCTTGCAACTTATATATTAAAATTAGATTAGTAATAATGTTTTTCCCATTTTGATTAATTAAAATAATTTTTAAAAAATATATTAAACTTATTATTTTTTTCAATGAGTTTAGATAGGTTTTTATGAGGGGTCCCGGTCCCCTCATATTGAGTGGGGTTTGAACTTTGGATCTCTCAAAGAGAAGCCAAAGTCCTCATACTGAGTGGGGTTTGAACTTTGGATCTCTCAAAAAGAAACCAAAGTCCTTACCATTGTAATAAGCTTGTAGCTTTCAATGAGTTTAAACAAGTTTTTATGAGGAGTCATGGTCCATTCATATTGAGTGGGGTTTGAACCTTGAACCTCCTAAAGAGAGACCAAAAAACTTGTAGCTTTCAATGAGTTTACACAGGTTTTTATGAGGGGTCATGGTTCCCTCATACTGAGTGGGGTTTGAACTTTGGACCTCCTAAAGAGAGACCAAAGCTCGTATCATGTAAATTTACAACTTATATATTAAAATTAGATTAGTAATACTATTTTTTCCCATTTTGATTAATTAAACTTTTTTTCCAATGGTTATATGAGATTGAAATGGACCCCACCCATGTTACATCATTACCACATAGTGATATTATAACAAATTTTAGATATTATTCATGTATTGTTTGGCAAGATTTGAATCTAGGTCTCCTCCTTGAAATGTTGAGGAATCTAACTAGTTGAGCTAATGCTAGTTGATTGATTAATTAAACTTTTATATTTATATGTATTTTAGATTTTTTCTTTTTAATTTATATTTATTTATTAAAGAATGTATTTGATATATATATCTATAAACATATTGTTGGCATTTTTGCCACATTGGAATTTTGTTGTAGTGTGCCACATTGACATTTCGTTGTAATCATTGGTGCCACATTGATAAGTTTTTTTTAAGTGTTTTCACACATTGAAAACACTTTTTCCTATGGATGTAATTTTGGGTGAAGTTTGGTGCAAATCTTCCTTGAAAAGAGATTAATATTGATAAAGATAATTCTTGAGGTGATATGATTGTTGAAGCTACCAAGTTTAAGCATGTGCTCTTGATTCCAATGCAATATTATTCATTTTCTTTTTTAAGTGTTTTCACACATTGAACACTTTTTCCTATGGATGTAATTTTGGGTGAAGTTTGGTGCAAATCTTCCTTGAAAAGAGATTAATATTGATAAAGATAATTCTTGAGGTGATATGATCGTTGAAGCTACCAAGTTTAAGCATGTGCTCTTGATTCCAGTGCAATATTGTTCATTTTTGAGGCATCGACCACTTCGTGGGCATGCATTTCCAAGGCGCCACCATGGAGATTGAAACTGGACCGATGATTTGTGCTGAAGCTTGATATGCCATGTGATAAAATCATCAGTTATTTTATTTGGCATTTGCTCATTGGTTCATTGTTGTGGTCGAGGAGAAAGTTGTTGCTATTGGTGGCTGAGTGGCCGACACTTTGCCTCCACATGTATTTAATGAAAGAGGCAAAAACCTCTATAAATACTAATCAAATTCTTATTGTAAAAGGGGAGGTTAGATATTTTGCAAGAAAACTCTCTAAGTTCTCTGCATCAATAGAAGAGACTTGGCTTCTAAAATTTGCAAGCATTCTTATGTGTGTGATTTCCTTCTTTTTTTAAAATCATTTCTGTTTATGCTCATGCTCTTACTATTAAGTTTTGAATTCTGCATTCGAATTCAAACGTTGTTGGTTAGTGAGTAGATTTTGAAATGCGATCCGGGGGTTATCTCTACAAAGGTGTGAGTTAAATTCTGCTTCTTTCCTTTTATTATATGTTGTTATAAAACTTGGTGGAATTTTTGTTGTTAGTCTGCCCCAAATTCTACACTTCGGCCTGTGGCTATATTTCCCTTTCTTTCAGTTATTTTTCAATTTCTTTCCTGCATCCCTAGTCTTCAAACAGTGTAGAATTTAGTAAGGGAGCCAACCCTCTCTGGAGATCGGTTCGAAGGAATTTTCTTTTTCCCTCGGCCTTTCAATGTTGGCCGAGTCTAGGGCGCACAAGTGATGAAATCTTGTACTTAGGCAGATTTGTGACCAACAGTTTTTGGCACGCCCGGTGGGACCCTGAAAGTTTCACTTTCAATAGTATTGAGGTTTAATGTTCGCCTTCATGCTGTATAGTTAGAACATTTGGCGACTCAGCACTACCCAGAAGCCTCCGAACGTGGAGACAGTGAGAGTTGTACTTCATGATCACAAGATCGAAGGCCAAAAAATTTGAAAATCCCGTTGAGTTTTTTGAACTTGACAACCAAAAATTAAGTGGACACCCTAAGTTGGTCTCCCCACCACTTACGTCCTCTGCAACATCCTCACAAATTGTTGGTGTATTTTCTGTTCCTTCAAGTTCATCTAGTATTGCTACTAGTTTTCCACCTCCTCAGCCACACACACCAGTCCAAATGGCCCAGAATCCTCCACCAAGGTAGTTCTCGACATGGAATAGTTCGGGAGCCTTGAATTTATAGGCACAAAATCCAGTCCCTCAAGCTGCTTTGAAAGCTTTGCCGACCTATGATGGTATTGGTAAAACTGCTTATGAGCATATTCAAGATGTAGCCTCTTTGGCGACCATCCATGACATAATGGATGAAGACGTGATGATAAAATTGTTGGTGTTGTCATTGAGAGGGAAATTGTTGTATTGGTACCGATCGTTGCAACCAGGCACTATTGCATCATGGGATCAATTAGGAGAGTTGTTAATCAAAAACTTTCATGAACAAGCCGATCCATTTTCCTTGTTGCATCAATTTAATGCAATTCAAAGGCATCCACAGGAGGAGATAGCGGACTTCAATGTCAGATTTACCAAAAGCTGGTAGAGAGTTCCTGAAGGTCTTCGGCCCACTCATGAGCAAGTTGCATTCTATTATCTCGAGCTTTTAACACAGACATTGGCTTGGCTATCCGGAAGTCCAACGTGACTACATTCCCAGAGCTGTTCGAACAAGCGCAAAAGGTGGAAGCAGACTTGATTGCCATAGGTAGGCTTCCCCCAAAGGTAACAATGCCTATCTTACCTGATCTTCCTCAGCATTTGTATTCTGGTTCATTTTCACAGCCTATGCCTTCCATGTATCCTATTCCATCATGGAGCTCAAGTGCGCCTCAGATCGCACCCATTCCAGTTCCCCAGCTCCCTGCTCCAACTATTCCACAATTTCTTGCACCAAGCATTCCGCAATTACCAGCTCCCACTTCATTCCCAGCATTGCCTGCACCGCCAGCACCTCTACCTATATCGGCACCTCCTGCGCCCTCAAATCTTGATCCTTACACAATGCTATTACAAGAGGTAAAATCTGCTAATTCAGCTATAAGAGCAATGGGAAATAAAATCACAATTATTGAAAGAAAGCAGGCCGAGAGAGATTTCCAACCCAGGAGATTTCAACCTCCGTCGATCACTAGAGAACAAGCGGCTTCAACAAGCAAAGTGCCTAAGAAGAACCCGATTGTGTTGACGAATGAGGAAGCTGGCCTTGCAGAAAGAACATATTGGTGCTCTACATGTAATGATCCACACGGTGAGGAGACTTGTATGGTTCATTTGAACTATGTACAAACATTGGCCGCAAGCTCTTATGGAGGACAAGTTAACATGATTATTGAGGTAGATCATAATTTTATGGTTCCATCTGAAGAACAAGTCTCAGTTCTCACGAGAACTGGGAAGAAGCCAGTCATGGTAGATCCAGTAGAGATGGAACCATTAAGGGTACCGGCTGATCCGAAGATGCAAAATGAGAAGAAACAAGTACAAGTGAAAGCTCCTGCTTCAATACCAAAGCCAGATTCACCTGTTCTATTAAAAGATCTTTTGCCACCACGAGCAAAGGAAATATTGCAAGAAAAAGCCTCAGCTTCACAGGCAAGAGCTGAAACAGAGGAACAAGCCAGAGAAAAGCTCAAGTACCCATATTTGACTAAAATACTGAGGGTAGAAGCCACTCAGCAATATCGAAGCAAATATGAAGCCACTGTTGAAAAGAGGGAGTCTGGTGCATCTACATACAATATTGTTGAAGAATTGAAGAAGATTCCAGCCAAGGTTAGTCTCTATGATGCATTACAATTACAGGGCAAGTTGATTTGTTACAAGAATCATTGAAGTCTATGAAAGATAATGAGAAGAATCCTACCCAGACGATTTTTTCTCAAACATTAACTACTTCAGCCACTTGGAAAAAATAGACCACCCCCATTTTATTTGTCACTCGGGATGGAGGGTTGGATAGTGCACAAGCTGCATGATTGATTACGGTGTTGCGACAACTGTCATGCCAAAGGCAGTTTGTGAAGTCATGGGTATGGAGTATACAAGAAGTAGCCCTGGTGTCTTGCAGTTGGACGGGACTCCCATGAAAATAGTGGGTGTAATCAAGGATATTCCTATTGTTCTACATAGTATGCCTCAAATTACGGTAATTCAGGAGGTAGTTGTGGTTGATTTGGAACCATATTTCAGTATGTGTTTGTCGAGAGAATTCACTGCCAAGATGGGAGGCTACCTTTCTCTGGATTATTCTCACTTGGAGATTCCTTTCAAAGGAAGAAGAATCCGGATCTACAATGAGAAGCCTTCTACTTTTCATATAGAGAAGATGGAAGAAGAAGAAAAGTCCACACATTCTGTCAACATGATAACTGAAGAATTGGAAAATCCTGATTTGATGGATGAAGTCTTGGATGAGCTTCGCTTAGAGGATGAGTTTTCAATGCTCGATTTTAATGCCATGATGGAAACTGAAATTGGTTGTTACTCCATTACAAAGCCTGAAGAGGTTGAAATAAAGATGCCTCTTGATCAAGATGATCAAGACTCTGTGCCCGATCAATTATGGAAGTTGTATTTTGATGGAGCAAGATGTAAAAATGGTGCGGGAGCAGGGATTGTTCTTATTTCTCCCTCTGGCCTACGAGAAAACATATTCATATCGACTGACCTGGAGTTGTACTAACAATGCTTGCTGAGTATGAAGCGTTGTGCCTAGGTTTGAAGAAGGCAAAAAAATTGGGGATTGAACAATTGCAGATTTTTGGTGACTCTGAATTGATTGTGAATCAAGTAACGAACAAGTGCATCTCCAAGCAGCATTATCTCAAGGCGTACCGCAACAAAGTTTGGGACCTGTTTGAGGCTTTCACAACATTGAATATTCAATCCATTTCACGAGAGCTGAATAAGCATGCTGATCTTCTAGCATCTCTTGGAGCAAACTTCTCTCCGATTGAGCATGTAGTGAGGAAACCTAAGACCGTAAGGTTAGTTTACGGACCTTCGGTCCCCGGACAAGAACATGTATTGGCAAGTATTCGAAAGTGATGAGCGGATTGTAGATTTTTTGATAAGAGAAGCGAGTACTATGGAAGAGAGAACGCTTGATGAGGAGGAAGCCAAAGGGCTTATTCAACTAAGGAATAATCATATCCCAAAAGGATTGATTACACTTGAAAGCCTTTTTGATCAAAATGATAGGGCAGAGAAGCATAGGATCAAAGTAGATGAGAAGGAGTATCCTTGAGCTGGAGTTAGGTCCCCAAAAATCGATAAATATTGGGACGGATTGTACTCCCGAGGAGTTAGAACAAATTAGAGATTTATGTCATGAATTTCCTGACAGAGTTGCTTGGAGTTACCATGATTTGAAGGGATATAACAAAGATGTAATACAACATACTATTGAGTTGCATGATGGGGTGAAACCCTTCAGACAAAAGCAGAGACCAGTTAATCCCAAGATTGAAGTATTGATGAAGGCGGAGCTTCTTAAAATGTTGGATTCTAAAATCATTTACCCCATCAAGCATTCAACTTGGGTGGCAAATCTGGTCCCAGTACGGAAAAAGAATGGAGATATTCGCCTATGTGTTGATTTTCGAAATTTGAATCAAGCCTCGCTAAAATATCATTATCCTCTGCCTCAGATTGACCGGATTCTTCATGTTGTTGCGGGAGCTCGAGAGATTCTCTTTGTTGGATGGATTCTTTGGGTATAACCAGATTTGGGTCAGGGATGAGGACCAACATAAAACAACGTTCACCACAAAATGGGGAACCTTTGCTTACCAGCGAATGCCGTTTGGACTCTCAAATGCTGGCGCAACTTTTCAAAGGGCAATGGATGTGGCTTTTGGTGAGTTGTTAAATCGCATTATTGTGATTTATTTGGATGATATGACTATTTTTTCTCACAATAGGGAGGAGCACGGATCTCATTTAAGGCAGGTATTTGAAAAATGTCGAGAATTTGGCATATCTATTAATCCAAAAAAGTCAATTTTTTTTGTAAAGGAGGGAAAGCTCCTAGGACATGTAATTTCAGAAAATGGCCTAGCTATTGATCCAGCTAGGGCCCAAGCTCTTTTGAAGCTTCCATTGCCAGCCAATAAGAAGGATTTGCAATATTTTTTTGGGCAAATTAATTTTGTTCGAAAGTTTGTTGCAGATTTCGCTCAAGTAATAAGGCCAATGACAGAGCTTTTAAAGAAAAATGCTGAATTTAAATGGACCGAAGCGAGAGGAAGCAATCATTTGAGGAGATCAAAGAAAGGATCACTCAAGCTCCGGTCTTGGTGAACCCTGATTATTCCAAGGATTTTATCCTTTATGCTGTTGGTGAACAAGAAGCTTATGCAGCGGTGCTTACACGAAGGGAGATGATGAAAATGAACGTCCGATTGCTTTCCTAAGCCAAGTCATCCAACCACATCAAGAGAAGTATAACTTCATTGAGAAAC
Organism: Wollemia nobilis; assembly: GCA_028583015.1. Taxonomy (NCBI): domain Eukaryota; kingdom Viridiplantae; phylum Streptophyta; class Pinopsida; order Araucariales; family Araucariaceae; genus Wollemia; species Wollemia nobilis. Next base: position 9,633,862 of record JAQPPZ010002969.1, on the reverse strand, counting down.
AAGTGTATGCGGTAATGAAATCTCTGAAGAAGTTTTGGCACTTTGTTTCATAGAGTAAAACAATAGTTTATGTTGTTCATCCAGATGTCCGAAATTTTATCATACAAGGAGAACTTGGAGATAGGAGAGTTGGTTGGGTTTCTAAAATTCAGGAATTTGATGTTGAGATCCGACCAACCAAACTTGTTCGAGGTCGAGCATTGTGCCAAGAGCTTGCAAAGAATGCTTCCTCTGGATCCACAATTCATGAGTATGAGGATGTAGTAGATAATTGTAATTTTGACAATCATTCTATAGTGGATCAAGATTGGAGAGAGGAGCTGATTGAATATTTTTATTCCGGGAAATGTCCTTCACATCTGAATGCCTCACGAGAGAAGAAGATTTAGACTGCAAGCCCTCAAGTATGTCTTGCTACCAAATGGCTTGTTTCATAAGAATATTGATGGGGTTCTTCTTAGATGTGTCAAAGAATCAGAGAAGGAGAAAATTTTAGAAGAATTCCATTATGGATTATCGAGGAGGTCATTATGCGGGTAGACCCATGGCATTAAAGATTATTCGAGCGAGGCTATTTTTGGCCTACTCTTTTTGCAGACGCCTTCAAAGTTAGTCAAAAATGTGATAAGTGCCAAAGATACATCGGTAGAACCAGGAATGCATCATTACCTCTTCACCCGATTCAAGTAGAAGTACCATTTCAGCAATGGGGCCTAGACTTTATCGGGGTCATTGATCCTAACTCATCTGCTGGTCACAAGTACATCTTGACTGCAACCGACTATTTCACTAGATGGACTGAAGCAATTCCAACTAAAAAGGTGGATCAAGCCACGGTCATCACTTTTCTTGAGGGGTTGATCACTCGCTTTGGTATCCCAGATGCGATTATAACAGATAATGGAACTCCTTTCATAGGTGCCAAAATCAGTGAATTTGCGGGTAAGTACGAAATTTATTTGAAAACTTCATCTAATTATTATCCGTAGGGGAATGGCTTGGCCGAATCTACAAACAAGAATTTGCTTCGAATTTTGAAGAGGACCCTTGGCGACAATAAGCGGAGCTGGCACCTACTTTTGAATCAAGCATTGTGGGCTGATCGCATCTCGGTGAAAAAATCTATCAAGACATCCCCTTATTCATTGGTATACGACAAAGAAGCGGTTTTGCCAATTCATATTGAATTACCGGCCCTCCAGACTTGGCATTTGATTGATGATGAGGATGATGAATCTGATTCTATGAACATGAGATTAGCTCAACTTTTACAGTTGGAAGAAGAACGGGAGAAATCATACCAGGATTTTATAGAACATGTTGAGATGACAAAGAAATGGTTCGGTAAAAAGGTCTCTGAAAGGACTTTTAAGGTTGGCGATCTTGTATTGAAGTGGAATGAAAAGAAATCAAAGCCTGGCAAACATCACAAGTTCGAGGCAATATGGGAAGGTCCATTTCAAATCACAGGTGCCAATCAAGTTAATTCTTTTTATTTGCAAGATATGGATGGTCATGCACTGTTAATTCCAGTTAATGGTCTTCATTTGAAGGCCTATTATCAGTAAAAAAAAAAAAAAAAAAAATGAAAAAGTGTGCAGAGCCCGGGACTTCCCAGGAGGTCACCCATCCGAGTACTACTCTAGGAAGGTTATGCTTAACTAGGGAGTTCTTTAAAAACTTGAAAACCAAAAAATCAAGTTGGATGAGGTGTTTAGGGGGTCCAAGGTTCTGGAGGTGTAAAAAAAAAAAAAAGAAAGGCTTGCATTTTTCCCGCTTTTCGCTCTAAAACATGGCCTTACCTTGGAACCCTTGTTTTTGGGATTTTGGCTGCGTTTTTTTTCCCAACTCCCCCATGCAAGAAATTTAAAAAAAAAAAAAAAAAAAAAAAAACTCTCCACTCCCTCCATGCTCAATTCGAAATTCAAATTCCGAAATTTGAATTTTCCCTCCCAAACCTTTTCTTTTTTTTTAATAAATAAGAAAAGACATAACCCGAAATTCTTTTTTTGGGCCTCTGAAATACCCTTTTCGGACTTCAAATAAAATCATAAACTTTATTCCCTCCCATTCCTTCATGCCCCGAAATGCCCTTTTTGGATCTCCGAAATGTGTTTTCGGTTTTCGGGATCCGAAAAGCCTTCCCTCTCGCCCTTTGACTAGTCAACCCAAAAAAAAAAAAAAAAATTGCATGGCTTCGAGCGGTCTTTTTCTCCCCCCTTTGCCCAAAGCACTTTTTGGGTCCCGAAATTCCCATTCCGTCCCCCTTCCATTATTTAAAAAAAAAAAAAACGTGCTCATGCATGCCCGAAATTTCTTCCTTTTCCCCCCGAAATAGCCTTTTTGGGTCCCCGAAAACACTATTTCGGGTCCCGAAAAAGCCCTTTCGGACCCGCCAATATACATGTCTTCCACCACTCCCCGTCTGCAGTCTTCGTTATCCTTCCGAAATACTCATTTCGAACGCTCGAAAACACTATTTCGGGTCCCAAAATTCCCATTCCGTCCCCCGAATAAACCATTTCGGCCATAAAAAAAAAAAAAAAAACAATGATACTAAAATAAGAAAAACCATTATGCATTTAAATCCTTTCGCTCGTCTTTTTTCCCATGCACCCCCTTCTCCATGCTGCACTATCCGTAAATTCCGCTCATTAACATTTCTCACTCCGCTCACTCATTACACTTTCTAAAAAAAAAAAACTACCACTTCTCGCATTTCAAGAAGTGGTAAGAAGCATAAAAAAAAAAAATAATAAAAGCATCATTGGAATGCATGCGGTGCCCATGAAATTAGAAAGCTTTCCAACGGATGTGTATGGAAATTTATAAAAAGGAGGCCCATCCTTTTGTTTTCAATCAAAGCATTTGCAGGGTTCCTATATCGAAGTCTTGCGAATCCCTTTTGCTCTAGGGTTTGTTGTTCGTTGTTGCATATTCAAAGGAAGTTGAAGATGGGGAGGAAAGTTGCAGAGGCCAAGAAGGTGAATGTACAAAAAAGGCCTGAGATCGCGAAGAAGCCGCGAAGAGCTCGAGAAGAAAAGGTTGAAGATATGGAACTAAAACCTTATGATGATCGCTTGGGACAGATTAAAGATTGCAATATCACCAACAAGGGAGTAGAAAGACTACGTCTAGATGTTGAGTTTGCTGCACAACATATGTCTGCTGGGAGTCCCCATACTATAGCATTTCATTCTCATCTCTCCTGGTACTTGTGTACACCTGTGCATCCATGTCTTGAGCTGATCTAGGCAATCGCACAATGCTACAACACTACTGCAAGAACTGTCCAAAATGCCCACGGAGAAGTATTGTTTAGTATCTCGGCTAGTTCCATACAGGATGCATTTGCTTGCGGTGCACAACTTTCATCTTCTGCTACATTAAAAAAAATTAGTTTTAAGGAGGAGGAGAGGTATCAACCTACCATTCAGATGCGGCAGTTCATGGAGAGCCAGTTATTAAAGACCCCACGATTGGGAGAGTTGCCAAAAATACCGACACCATTGAAAAGTTTCAAGAGCCCAGATTTGTATTCAATGATAGCATGGCTAACAGGATTATCTTCAGATTTTGTAGTACAAAAGTGGCAAGCATCGTTGGTGCAATTCATTTCACAGCCGGGGTTTTATGCTCCAACTGCTGCGACAACAACTCCAAATTCAATTTTCTTTGATTGGGCAAGTTTCTTAGAAATGAGGATACATTCACAATTGAGAAAGGTACAAAATGGAGAAGATCTTACCTTTAGGCATTGTTCCCTCTTGACATGGTATTTTTTCTACCATATGCACTCTCGTTTTGCTTTTGTAGCAATAAAAAAGATAGATGAAGCAGGAAAAGCATTACCAGTATACTCATGGACTCAAAGTTTGTCCAAGAATGAGTCCTATTATAACTTCAACATAATGTTTTTAGGACCTACTTTGGAGATAATGTATGGAGTATGCAACAGAGTGCCTCGGGCCCTACAAGCAGAAGTGGTTGATAAAAAAAAAGGTGATGTTTTCTTACTAACCCAAGGCGTGGTAGTTAGAGTGTATGGTTTTATTGGTAAACCTTTTTTGCTACCATATTTTACAACTAAACATATTTTTGCCTTGGAAGTAGCCCGACAAAGTGATTTTATAAATGATACCTATGGGTCAGGTAATAGAAAAAAAATACATGTGTTATGCCTTTCAAGTTTGGTGATATCACAGTTACTCAGTGTGGGAAGAATGAGCTGATTCTTTGAGACACTCTATGATCATGGATTGGTTGAGCTCCCCCAACGATGGAAGTATGATCCTTTGGGTATTTTTTCCGAGTTTCATCAAGGCAAAAACATTTCATTGTTGCCCCAGAGAAGATATTGTGCGACAAAGGAACAATCTTGAAGGGCATGACATTGAATGGCATGTAGAGAAGATGATGTCACTTCCTCCTTGGCATGATTTTTATGAAATGGAGGTTGAATATGATCTTGCCAATCACTCAGAATAGGTTCCTCCTAAAGGTTTGTTTGAGCAAATGAAGACTAAATTGCCTGATTGGTTTGATGAAAAGATTACCAATTGGTGGATCATGAGAGTTCATCAAAATAAGCTCAAAATAAAATATTCGATGGCTATAGATGATTCTTTTTCAAATATTTATGATGATAATTATGAGAAGTATCAGCCCCTCTCCTTTGTTGATTTGGTGCCTAAAAGTATTAGTAGTCCAGGTAAAGAACAAGAAATGATCGGACAAGTGGAGGTATTGGAAAAAGAGAAGATTGTTATTGAAGAGGAAGAGCAGGAGCAATTTATACAAAATAAAAGGAGTGTAGCCATGGAAATTACTTTCCCTCACATAGCGAAGAAGCCTAGGAGTGGAGCACATTCTGCACTGAGAATAAAATCTTCATCACAAGCAATTGAGAAAACACACTCTGATTCAATGGTGACATCGGTTGATCTGAACATGGGGAAGGAACAATCTAAAGGAGAAGAAAATATTGTGATACAACAATGTTTACCATCGGCTCAAATGATCATAAGCACAAAAGGAGAGGAGCCCATAGGTATGCATTTTCCTTCTTCTTCTCTCATTAATAAGCATTTGGTGACCATTGTTTTTTCATCCACAGTTCCTATGTCTACTTCACCTCCCGTCACATCCACCTCTCCCATTCCCACTTCTGTCCCATAGTCACAAGTCACTAGTGCTTCTTCAGTTTCACCCATTCCATCCTTTTCTCTTGCCTTCAGTTCATTTGCATCTGCCCCAAATCCATTTGCCCTTCCATTAACCTTTGTTTCATCTTCCATACCTTCACATTCTTCCATAAGCACTCAATCACCTCTTTGAGTAAGTGTAGCTGAGATCCCCTCCACTTCCATTCCTATGGTTGAATCCAATATCCAAAAAGCTATTTTTATCTCTTCCCCAATTTTTGCCATGGAGGAGCCACTAGTCTTTGAGATAGAGTTGCTACCTGAGTGCTCAATAGCAGAAAAACTCAGCAAGGCACAACAAAGTTCATCTAGGTGGTGGAAGAATCGTAAGAGAAAGGATTCACTAGCCATGGCACAACCAGTAAAGAAAGTGAATTTTGATCCCATAGCAATGGAGAAGCACATGGTGACCATGATTCCTCGGGTTCAGAAACCTCAAAGAGGAATGACATCTAGTGACTATTCATACCAAGCTATCACTGAGGACCTCACAAAGAAGCATCCAGCTGAGCACATGGGCACCACATAGGAGGCATCAAGTTCCATGTATCTACAGCCAAAACATTACAAGGATCTTCTCATTCAGGCTGAAGAGAAAATCAAAAAGCTCGAGGAAGCCTTAGAGGAACAATAGGCTAAATTTGATGTAGCATAATTTGAATCTCAACAGTGGTAGCAACAGGTGATACATTTGGAAAGTGACATAGCAGAGAGCAAGCAGATAGCTACACAGTTTTAGGCAGCCAAACAGGAAGCACAACTAAAAATTCAAGCTTTGCAGGATTAGCTTCAGAACTTATAGAATCAATTAGCAGCAAAATCAATGCACTCTGTGTCCCTCACCAAGGACAAGATTAAGGAAGCTCGCAGTCAGATGTTGACTAATTATAAGAAAATTGTGACCAAGGCTACATTAGTGCTCTTGTTCCTTCAGGATGTTTAGGCAACTGTTTCATATGGTGGACCTATAATAGACAGCATGGAGCAAGATTTAGAGCCAAAATTGGAAATGGCCATGAAGATCCAAGCAATGACTCAAATAAATCTCAAGATGCATCCAATGAGTGATATAGCCCATGCTTGGGCGAGTGCTAAAATCACATTACACAGTTATTTCTCCAAGATGAATCTGATTAAAGAAGCTCATCAATTGCAAGAGACCTTTGAGCATGAAAGACGTATTTCATTGGTTTATTTTGAAACACTTCCAGATAATGGTTTTCCTAGTTTTGTTGATGATCAAGGAAATATTTTGGAAAAGAAAGACCTGGATACATTATGGGCTGTTTTCATGATGGATACTTTAGATATTGATAATTTTGAGGAGCCCATCACCGAAGAGCATGTGTTACCATTAATGAGAGAGTTCATTCGCATTGAATCTGGATTATTGGAGCTCAGTCAAAGGGCCAAACATCTTGAGATAGAAAAGGTTGAGACTTTTCGATATCTTGTGGGTACTCTCAAAGCTCGAGAGGTGATTACCATAGATGGATGGGCTGAAGTAGTTGTGATATATGAATCCACCGCAGCACATCTCAAAAAGCAAGACAAAGCTGGTACAAGTAGCTAACCATCAGATGCAGCTGCAAGTGGGAAGTACCCAATGAATAAATGCCTAGAATCGATTACATTCAGGCGAGCTGAATACCCTGTGAGCCACAAAAAATGTTGGCATTTTTACCACATTGGATTTTTTTTGTAGTGTGCCACATTGACATTTCGTTGTAATCATTGGTGCCACATTGAAAAGTGTTTTTTATTTTTTAAGTGTTTTCACACATTGAACACTTTTTCCTATGGATGTAAATTTGGGTAAAGTTTGGTGCAAATCTTCCTTGAAAAGAGATTAATATTGATAAAGATAATTCTTGAGGTGATATGATCACTAAAGCTACCAAGTTTAAGCATGTTCTCTTGATTATAGTGCAATATTATTCATTTTTGAGGCATCGACCACTTCGTGGGCATGCATTTCCAAGGCGCCACCATGGAGATTGAAACTGGACCGATGATTTGTGCTGAAGCATGATATGCCATGTGATAAAATCATCAGTTATTTTATTTGGTATTTGCTCATTGGTTCATTGTTGTGGTCGAGGAGAAATTTGTTGCTATTGGTGGCTGAGTGGCCGAAACTTTGCCTCCACATGTATTTAATGAAAGAGGTGAAAACCTCTATAAATACTAATCAAATTCTTATTGTAAAAGGGGAGATTAGATATTTTGCAAGAAAACTCTCTAAGTTCTCTGCATCAATAGAAGATACTTGGATTTTGAAATTTGCAAGCATTCTTATGTGTGTGATTTCCTTTTTTTTTTTTAAATCATTTATGTTTATGCTCATGCTCTTGCTGTTAAGTTTTGAATTCTGCATTTTGAATTCAAACGTTGCTGGTTAGTGAGTAGATTTTGAAATGCGATCTAGGGGTTATCTCTACAAAGGTGTGAGTTAAGTTCTGCTGCTTTCCTTTTATTATATGCTATTATAAAACTTGGTGGAATTTTTGCTGTTAGTCTGCCCCAAATTCTATGCTTCGGCCTGTGGCTATATTTCCCTTTCTTTCAATTATTTTTCAATTTCTTTCCTGCATCCCTAGTCTTCAAACAGTGTAGAATTTAGTAAGGGAGCCAACCCTCTCTGGATATTGGTTCGAAGGAATTTTATTTTTCCCTCGGCCTTTCAATGTTGGCCGAGTCTAGGGCGCACAAGTGATGAAATCTTGTACTTAGGCAGATTTGTGACCAACACATATATACACACATTAAATTTGGTTAGTATAAGAAACCCCTACAATCAATGAAGGGATGGACATCTAACCTCTCATAATGGGGAGAGTTGAGTTTATCAATAAGAAATTTTAGACACAACCACACACTATGGTTTGAACTTTGGACCTCACCAAGAAGAACCAAAGCCCAAACCATTGCGTTATCCCCTACTAAAAAAAATATTTATGATAAATACATTTGTATAATTAATTTTTAATTTTAAAATGCATATTTGGCTAGTGTAAGAAACCGGCTGGGCATACCCATCCCACTATGACCTCTCATAATGGAGAGAGCTGAGCTTATCAATAGGGAATTTTAGACACAACCACACACATGCGCTACGATTTGAACTTTGGACCCCCAAATAGAGCCAAAACCAAAACCATTGTGTTATCCCATCGACTAAACAAAATATTTATAATAAATACATTTGTATAATTGATTTTTTTAGTTTTAAAAGGTAAAGGTAAAACATAAAGTAGTGCTCAAGGCTAGGCATCCTTATCCCACCATGACCTCTCATAATAGGGAGAGCTGAGTTTATCAATAAGAAATTTTAGACACAACCACACACACTACAGTTTGAAATTTGGACCTCCCCAAGAAGATCCAAAGCCAAAACCATTGCATTGTCCCCTGCTAAAAAAAATATTTATGATAAATACATTTGTATAATTTGATTTTTTTAATTATTAATTTTTAGTTTTAAAAGGTAAAGGTAGAACATAAAGTAGTGTTAAATATCCACAATAAAATACAAACCTTGTAGAGGATGTTGTTCATCCAATATCAACCAAATTTTGGTTATAGAAGTATTGTGTACAACTCTATCCCCCATTGGATTCGAATATTGAACCTTTTATTTAGACTTTAGACCACTTAAAATAATGGTTTACACCATGTATTTTATATATATGGTACATAGCATTTTCATCCATTTTTTTTAGTACATAGAAGAGTTGGTTATAGCCACTATTTTTAGTAATTGGTCAGTGTAGGATTCAAACCACAAGGACTGCTCCAACCAACCTATCCGTATCGTTCTTGTTAAGCCAACATGAGATGGGGACCACCAATCACTCAGGGTTTGTATTTCCACTGTTGGTTTGGCATGCACTTGGAGGATTCAGAACAAATTACTACCTTTGCAAAGGGTTGGCTTCCCCCTAAAGTTTGAACCTAGGTCTCTTCTTGGTAAGTTTTCAGCCACACTTGCACTTACCAAGAAGAGACCTAGGTTAATGTTATTTGTTACATGGATTACAATCCACTCAAATTTGCACAAGTTATGGTTAAAATCCAACCACCATATTTCCCATCAAAACTTGATTTATCACCTCTCTTCTCTAATAAAAACTAAAGATCATTTTATATCTTGATGATTTAGCTATTGTGAGATCCAAGGAGTTGTTACATGTAATTTAGGTGCTTTGCTATCCACATCTTCAATAGCCTGCTAGAGGTGTTTGAAATTTTTATTTATTTATTTTTTACTTTTAGATGTTGAGGCTAATAGGATTTATTTTGATACCACATTAATCATTTTTTAAATCCATTTTAGACATAGTGGATGTTAAGCATATTTTGTATATTATAGATTTTAATCTAGAAAAGATAATTTAGTAAGATGTTTTACTCCTTCACATGTAACAATTTAAAACTCTCAATTCTTTTATTAACACATTAGAAATTATGTTTCTAACTATACTTAATATCAAGGAGCTCATAATTGGTTTGATCCACATGATGTTGACTTGAGGTAGATTTACATCACCACAATCTTTTTTTTTTATGATCTATTTGCCTTTATTATTTGGATAGGATATAGAGGGAGTACTTAAGTTTTTTTATTAGCTTTAGATAGTTTTTATGAAGTGTAGTTAGGTCGTGATCGACTTGTTTGAGTTGATTGATGATGACAACCCCTTTTTGCCTTAAGAACCAACTCATAATAAGGGTGATTAGTATCCAATTTCACTCTATTAGCTTCATATAGTTCTTATAGAGTGCAGTTAGGTCTTTTATTGATTTGTTTTAAGTGATTGATATTGAAGTCATTTCTTTTGTTTCAAGCATCAAATTATGATAAGGGTGGTTCATAATCAATTTTGATATTTTTTATTTCTAAAGATTCAAACAACTAAAGTAGTTAAGATGTTACAAGAAATATATCTCATCAATACATCATTAAAAAAATTGAATTGTGCTTCAAATCTACATATTTCAATTTCTAAGGGATAATTTATTAGCAAACCAAAGGTGTAGCCATTAGATCTCCTTTAATTCCCATAATGATCAATCTATTTATAAAACGATTATAAGAAAAAATATTAGCTTTATTCCATTTGAATCCCAAACAAAAAAAAATATATGTGAATGACATAAATATTAATTGGTCATCTATAATGAATTTTTTAGACATTTCATGAAAAATTAAAAACTAATAAGGTGACACAAAATTCATAAAAAATAGAATTGTGTGGTGTTGAATTCTAGAAAATTCTAAACTTCTAATATGTCTCATAATTTTTTAATAGTTGTAAGAAGGAGAATCATATCTCCTTTGACCTCCATATGTAGGTTGACTCCCCACTATTGTTACTAATCTAAACTAATTTAGTCGAAGATACCAAAAACAAAATATAAGAAATTAAATATGTGAGTTTAAGGGTGTGAGAGTGTTAGATCTTAATGCTTCAAATTGTATTATGGAAATGAAAGGTATTTAAGTACATAATATGTCTATCTTATCCTATACTATATGCATGTACCTTGTAAATGGTGGTTATACCACTTGACTTCTCACATGATCTATGATGTAATAGATCCTAACATATCCCCCCTTATTACATCATAGCCAAAATATTTGTTTTGCTTATGACCCAATAATAATGTCTAGGGTGATGTTGGAATTTGAGAGAGAAACCTCCCCTTGATGTAGACTGTCTACTTTTGATATTGAGTGTCGGGTTCTATCGATAATGCACTCCAAATATATTTATTACAAAAATACTCCTTCAATGCTTGTAGAATTCAATGCATGAAATTTATTTCCTTAAATATGGAGGATCTTAATAAAATACATTAGTTTTTAATGAGATTATATGTTCTCCTATCATGTAGACTTATTCCCAAATCTTATCTTGATTAGTGTCTCCTACTATGATGAGATAAATTACGTCTTGTATATTCTTCTTTGTTATGGCTTCATTTATTTGATTGAGTCTTTGCTTGTGATGCATGATTTATTCTTGCTTACTTTGATATTCAATGTGATGTACTACCATGCATCCTATATTAATCATAGAATTGACTAGTTTTCAGTTTTTTTGTATTTTCATATCTTCTATTCAAACTAGTTGTCATTTTAAGTTGTGATTGTCTCTTGATGAACTGAGATTAATCTCCCTCTACTTCTTCTAGGCAGTTTTCATGTATAGAATATGTTGTTTATTGTAAGTAATGTTTTCACACTTTCTCTAGTGTGCAATAAATAGTTGAATCTTCAATATTTGTTGCATCGACTCCTCATTCTCTTTATTATCTTTAAAAACTTCCATTGATAGTGAAGAATCACATTTTGAGTATAAACATTCACTCTTAAGTCCTTGGTTTTTGATGCTCTTGGTTGCATTGTACCAATAATATTTTGAATGGTTTGAATGCACCATTCACTCTTAAAATTTCTTGACTTGTCATATGTTTGGATTCAAACATTATTGTATTGTCTTAGCTTTGCTTGTGCAAAAAAACATGTTTTTCTTATTCATTTTCTTGATTACCTTCTTCTTCTTCTTTAACTTGATTTTCTTTGGCTACATTGTTTTGCTATGCCTTTCTCCAAATTTGATTTCACCTTTCTAAAGATGATTCTTTCTTGTTGTTGGTTCATATCTCATGAAGGAATTCAAAATTTTATTAGAATATTCCAATAGTCCTTGTCTATTTTTACCATAATGTTCACACATATTTACATGTGGAAAGTGTTCTTTTAAGAATTATTACTCTAATTATGATATCATTAATTATAATTTCTTTGTTGGAAGTGCTATGGAGATCTCATGCCTTTTCTGAATGGTTTTTTATCTTTGACTTATAAGAACTAATTGTTCTTCTTCATCTATTGTATGTGAGGCCTCTATATTTTGAAGTAGGTTCACAAAATTCTCAAAGGTTGATGTTTGATCAATAATATTTAGTGTAGTCACAAAAATAGTATACTTTTATGGGAATGCTTTTAAACTAATAGGAACTAACATTTCATCAGATACTTGAGTTCCTAATGCTTGCAATGATGCTCACAAATCTACTATTCTTCTCATGAATAATTTTGGTTTTTCTCCACTCTTCATATTTAGAAAATGGATTTGGCTCTAAAGGAATAGAATTTTATTTATTTCTTGTATTTTGTTAGAGTATATTACATTATTTGGTACATGCCAATGTATCACCTTAGGTATATTTATGGATTAGGAGTTTATCTTAGATTAAGGTTTGAGTAGATACTTCAAGCAAGCAATAAATGTACACGTCTTAGAATATGTAAAGATGTAAATGTGCATGTGGTACACATATACATGAGTCATAGGATAGGTAGATGAAGAGTCATGGGTAGAGTAAAATCCAAGGAACATATCTTCCTATATATAGACCTTAAGAGTATGATATTTATAAGAGGGAACTTGAGAGTGAGTAGAGTGAGAGGAATGATATCATGGTAGATAGTAGTGTAGGTACAATGTAGTTATTCATTGAAAATTATAGAGTGTTCATATCCTCCATTATATTGCATTGTACTATTTTTATGAGCTTTTATTAATGGTATATTACTAAGTTATTGTAAAAGTTTATCATCTAGTTTTCCTACATATTATAGTGCTATTATAATATAGTTATCATAGATTACTTATTTTAGATCGTGTGGTTGCATTTCCTTAAATATACATCCTCAAAAAAAACTTTGAATATTAATTTCAACTTCTCCCATGCATCCTTGGCTATGGTCAAAATGTAATGTATGCTTAGGCTTCATATGCTACTTTGAACATGATGATTAGTCTTTTATTTCTATTTGAATTGTTAAAATTTATTTGATGTTCTTCTTATGCTTCCATATACTACTTACTTTACTTCCTAAAACTCAATTTGTGTCATAAGTTTGGTCTTACAAGAAGCATAATTATTTTACCTCAACAATTGGAAATGTAGAAACAAGAACTTTGGTGGTCCACTAGCCATGGTAAACTTTTATAAACTTTAAATATTCTTCTTTCATTAGGTCTGACTCAAAAAAATCTTTCCAATGAGTATATATATGCCTATACTTGAATTTCAATTGATGCTTCAAAAACACGATAAATAATTGTCTCACTGAGTGAAGGTAGAGGGAATGCTTCTTCCTATATGGAATATTTATTTCTTACTCTTATTTTTTCCTTTGTTTTGAAATATCTTCATGTGTACACTTTTCTTTTGTCCATGTGTTACTTTCTAATGGGATTTCTTAATCCTTTGAAAATTTATCTAGAATTTTGAATGACATCTAGTTACTATGCCTTCATTGTATATTGAGTGTTGAGTGGTTGAGTCATATAATGTTCTCAACATATGACTTGTTATATCTAGACATGTTTAAATTTTTGTAATAATTGAATCAATTCATGTGAATTGATGTTAGAGTATAATTTATTCTCCTTCTATCTATGATGCTTGTCACACGATGACTTTAGAGGACTTCTCTTTCTTGAGTGACAATGTGTATAGCTTTGTTCATTGTTTTCATTTAGCACTAAATAATTTAGAAACTAGTAGTGGACATCTTTAGATATGGTTGTGGATCTTTTTTCTATTGTATTGATTATGAAAATTTGATATTTTATACCTTTGACATGGGACTCTAAGTCCTTGTAATGGGCTTGCTCAATGTTTTCTACTCAATGCTTAATTATTTCTATTCAATTAGTTGTAATTTCTTCTTACTTTGAGTGTTACCTTCCATTCACCTCGGTGTAACTTCTATTTAGATAGGTTCTATTATTTTGTTTTCCCTTGTGCAACTTTTACTTGAATGAGTGTTGTTCTTTTATTCATATTGGTGCAACTTCTATTTGAACAAGTGTTGTTCTATTTTCCCTAGTATAATTTTTTCTTGCTTCTATTCTAGTGGCTACTCTTCTATTTCTTAGGTGTAATTTTATTCTTACTCTTGTTTGAGTGGATGTTATCTTTCATGATCCTTTGTCAAGCATTATCCTACTTTCTCTATATTTTCTAATTGACATTTGAAGATGGTTGGAACATAACATATTTGCAATAATATAATCTTGCTTTTCACAAGGCTTTTCACACCTTTCCATTCAAGTCTAAATGTCAAATTTTGATTGGTGTTTTGTTTTCATATGTGTCCAAACTTTATTTTTTTGATAAATTTATTTTGGACATATTACATGTAAAATACACTTTTCTTTTATAATTCCAATTGGAACACTCACTTCAAAAAAATGCTTTGTAATTCTATTGCTCAAATATATTTTATTATGGGCTTTACCTTTTTGTTGAAGCACCTCTTGAGAATGCATACATATTTTCCTAAAAATTTCTCTTTCCTTGTGACTTTTAAGAATTACTTTTTGTTTGTCATTTTTTATTTTCACTCTTTTTACTTTGAATTTCACTTCTATCATATTCTCTTGGTATATTTTCTCTCTTTATAACGTGATTATTTTTCTTTTGCTTCTTATGAATTTGTGAGTTTTTGGTTCTCCATTTTATGAATATCTATGGGCTATGATTTTTATCTTTTGTAATCTTCTTTTCAATGTCTTTCAAGTGGCTTCAATATATTCTTTTTTTTGTAACCTTTTAAGGAGCTAAAAATGGCTTACTTCTATGCAATTAAGGAGCTTCTATGGATTACTTTTCTTATGGTATTTTAAAAATATTTTAATGGATTCCTTTTGTATATTTTTGAAATGAATATTCTTTCTTTTCTTTCTAAACTTTGGCTTGGTTGTTTCCATGACTAAGAAAATGCACCATAACAATGTAAATAAATAAAGCATTAACCAAAGGAAGTGTTTGATATTGATATTGCAATATGAGTTTTCTTTCTTCTTTTGATTACAAAATATTGCTTTGATTACAATAGACCTCCCAAAAGGGAGGGTTTTCTTTGCAAAGAAATCTTAATGGTGCTTCACATGATCTCCTCGATCACACAATAAATTCTTAGAGGGGAATTCTTGTTGCTTGACCTCCTAAACCCCTATGTGGATCCTAATACTTGCACACAAGCCCACCATGAAAGCATCAATAGAATTTGTTGATACTTTTAGGATAAGGCACAAAATCACAAAAAGGGGTTACAAAAATCTTACAAAAACTCACAAAACCTTTAAAAAAGTTACAAAATTGTGAAAAGAGGTTACAAAACCTTATAAAATGACTGATTTTTCCTTGTTTGATTGCCTTCTATTGATTTTGATCCTCTATCTACCTTTGAGACTCAACCGCCAAAGGTGGCTGTCTCTATATAACTACATAGGGTAGTTGTCTTCTGTGTAGCCACCTAGGGCAATTGGTTACTCTGTAGATACCTAGGGTGGTTGGCTTTGTGCTCTAAAAAGGGCTTAAAACTTATACCTAGACCTTTATAGGAGTTTTTAGGGCGTATTGTGTAGATATAGTGCTATTGGGTTATAGAATATGAGCACAACTACAAAAAAATATTAACATGCATTCCAAAGAAACTTCATGATTGATATTCTAGAGCTCTCTGAATGAGGTACCTACATTAAAAAATTCAAAAATCCATGAGGACCAAACAAAATCTAGGTAAATGTTTGGTAGTTTTTGTGCACTATGCCCTAAAGCAAATGAAATTGGAGCATATTTATAATTTTCCCAAGGGTGAGGAGAATGATGAGGGGGTGATAGGATGAAGAACAAGTGGCCTGAGTGAGAGAGTAAGTTTTTCCACTTGACTACTTAGATGGACAAGTGTGCAATACTATCTTATTTGGGCTATGCCACACACATTGACATGCTATGACAAGCCTCATTAATTCTCTTGGGTAGATGTATTTCTCATCAACCAAAATGGCATGCTTCATCAATGTGCTTAGGTGGAGATATTCCTCACCCATGTGCATTAATGAACTTAGAATATAGAGGAGAGAAGGAAGTAAATGCCAAATAAAGTGAGGTGGACCTAGATTAAAATAGAGGGATAGTCTCATGATGACCATGGGTTAGGCATAGGAAGGTTCTTAGGATGGTCAAAAGGGGCTAGAATAGTCAACATTAATATTTATAAGGTTGTTATTAGTAAAATCTAAAATTTTTACTTGCAATAAAAAACAATAACATAGAAAAATAATAGTAATATAGAGATTTTACGTGGAAACCTACAATGTGCAGGAAAAACCATGGGGTAATGGTAGCTTCTTTATTTTATTGATTTAAGCAAACTTTACATTCACAGTACTTGTGTACATGCAAGAGGATATTCCCATTTTATAGATAAACAAAGGAAGACTTCAAAAATTGTTCCTTTCCTCTCCCAAAGGAAGACTCCAAAAAATTATTCATTTCATATCCCATAGGAAAACTCCAAACAACTATTCATTTCATCTCCCAAATAAATACTGCAAAAAATATTTGTTTCATCTTTCGAAACTACATATCTAGAGCTAGATGTCTGGAGCTACACATCTATCCAAAGCTATACATCTATTTGGAGCCACATGTCTATTTGAAGCTAGACATCTATCTAGAGATACACATATATCCAAATCTAGACATCTTTCTAGAGTTACACATATATTTGGAGCTATATATCTATCTAGATCTACACATCTATCTAGATCTAGATGTTTATCTGGAGCTAGAAATATATCTAGAGCTACACATCTATCTAAATCTAGACGTCTATCTAGAGCTACACATATATCTGAATCTAGATGTTTGTCTAGAGATACACATCTATCCAAAGTTATATATCTATCTAGATCTAGATGTCTATCCAAAGCTAGATGTCTATCTAGAGCTACACGTCTATCTAGAGATATACATATTTTTGGAGCTAGATGTCTAATCGGAGCTACACATCTATCTAGAGCTAGATGTCTATTTGGAGCTAGATGTCTATTTAGAGCTATATGTCTGGATAGTAACTTCACCTCCTAACATTATCCCACTTAAAGTTAGTATAAAATAATTTTTTGCCTATGTTTTTTCATCCAATGCTACCCTTATTACATTTTTAGTAAGCCCAAAGAAGTTTTGCACCACTCAAAATTATTTGTATTGATCGAATTTGTAAGCATATCTAAAATATTCACTTCAATTTTGATTTTCTACAATAAGATCCTACCTTCTTCCAACATATTTCTTATAAAATGGTACTTAACATCAATATGTTTCATGTGATCATGGAATGTTGGGTTCTTCACTAGCTGAATATAACTTTGGCTGAAGTCACCCAATAATCGCTTTAGCCAAATTATCTCTTTACTAGCCTAAGTCACAATATATTCTTCTTTAGTTGTTTATAAATTCACCATAAACTACAAAAAATAAGTCCAACTCATAGCTCCACTAGTAAGAGTGAAAATATATCTTGTAGTGGACTTTCTCCCATATCTATCTCCATCATAATAATAATCCATAAAACCTGTAACTTACAAATTATTTGATCTATAGTAAATAGTAGCATCTAAAGTGCCTTTTAAATATCTAAGTATCTACTTCACTGCATTCCAATGCTCCTTACTAGGATTTACCATGTATTGACTGACTACTCCCACTACTTGGGTAATATCTGATCTGGTGCTCACCATGGCATACATGAGTTTTCCTACTACTAATGAATACAATACACAAGATATGCTTGTATTCTCTGCTTCTATTCTAGGAAACTATTTGGAAGACAATCTTAAGTGTGAAAGAAGTGGGGTACTAACTAGTTTTTCATTTTGCATATTGAAGCGTTGTAGAATATTTTCTATATATGAATTTTGACTTAACCAAATATTTCTTCTTGTTCTATCGCTGTGTATCTTCATCCCTAAAATTTGGCTTGATGCTCTTAAATACTTCATTTCAAATGCCCTAGCCAACTGAGCCTTAAGATCAATGATTTCATCATGTTGGGGCTTGCAACCAACATATCATCAAAATACAACAAAAAAATAATAAAATTACCATCATCAAACCTCTTATAGTATGAAAAATGGTCAGATGTGAATATGACCATTGTTCATACTATGAGAGGCTCTTCATGAAGGTGTCACATTTTTTGTACCACATCCTTGGTGCCTATTTCAACCCATACAAATATTTCTTGAGTCTGCAAATCAAATGCTCTTTTCCTCTTTCTTCATTGCCCTTAGGTCGACCTATATAAATATCCTCCTCAAGATCACCATGCAATAAAGAAGTATTTACATCAAGCTGCTCCAATTCTAAATCTTGTGCTACTACAAGTGCAAGTAAAACTCTAATATTAGTAATATTCACAACTGGAGAGAAAATTTCATTAAATTTTATACCTGCCTTTTGCACATAACATTTTGCCACCAAGAAATATTTATAGAATTCCAACAACCCATCACTGTTCTTTACTTTGTACACCCACTTTTTTCCAACAAGCTATCTTCCAGGTGGGAGATACCCAAGTTCCCAAATTTTATTCTTGTGAAGTTTTTTGATTTCCTCCTCCATGGCTTTCCTCTATTTTTTTGCATTTGTAGACTCTCTAGCTCCTAAAATGAACTAGGCTCACCATCATCAGTTAGCAAAGCAAAAGAGGACTAAAAAATCAGAGAGTACCTATCCAAACACTTTTGTGTATGTGTAGATCTTCTAATCCAATGATTTTTTGATTGTGGATCTTGGTCTTGTGAATATTATGGTTTATTTACTTGTTATTTTACATGCTAATAAAAAACTTTAACATGTTGATTTTCATACTCAACTTTATTCATATCTATTTCGACTGGTACAACATTAGGTTTTTGTTTTACATCCTTCCTTTGCATATATTTTTCATCAAAAATAACATTCCAACTAATACTTACCTTATGGATAGTAGGATTCCACAGTCTATACCCCTTCACTGTATCTCCATAGCCGAGAAAAACACACTTGCTTGAATTTGAGTTAAGTTTAGACATTTTTTCTTTAGGTACATGGTAAAATGCATCACAACAAAAGGTACACAAATGAGAGTAATCAACTAGCTTAAAACACCAAACCTCCTCCAAAATTTGTCCATCTAATGCAGTTGTAGGTGACTTGTTAATAAGGTAATCAATTGTATTAACAACATCTACCCAAATTTTTTTATCCAACATGGTTGCATTGAGCTTATTTCTTTCATGTTCCATTATTGTGTGATTCATCCACTCAGCCACACCATTTTTTTGTGGAGTATATGTTACAATATTTTGGTGTTTAATTCCTTGTTGTGTACAAAAATTATCAAATTCCTTGGAGCAATATTCACCCCCATTATATGACCTGAGACATAAAATAGGCTTACCCAAACTTTTCTCTACTCATTATTTGAACTCTTTAAATTTTTACAAAGCTTTCGACCTATTTAGAAAATAAACCCACAATGTCCTTTAATAATTATGTATAAAATTCAAAAATTAACAGCACCATTAAGGATTGAGTGGAAACTAGTCCAAATATATCAGAATGTATAATTTGCAAAAAATCCAAAATCTTACCAGGGCTTGTAGTAAACCAAACCCTTTTTTGTTTACAAAAAATACATTGCTTACATAATTCTAAATTACAAGACTTAATCCCAGAAAGCATACCTTGTTAAAATTTTCACTCATATTTCCTAGGCATTGATGCCATAACATTATTGCATCTTGAATAGAAGTTATTATTGCATGGTTTTTCATTTTATTATCACATAAATGATATAGGATCTTGTAAGATTCTCCTTTTGCTACTACAAGGGCTCCTATGGTAATTTTGTAGTAGATTTTATCGAAAGTGATTGAATACCCTATCTTATCCATCATCTTTATTGAGAGTAAATTCTTTTACAAATCAGGAACATGTCGTACATCACATAACATCCTTTCTCTACCATCATCCAACTTGATCCTTATATCCTCTCTTCCCATAATTTCTAAAGGATTATCATCACCTAAGTAAACCATCCCACCATAGTATGGATGATATTTTTCAAATGAATCTCTATGAGGAGACATGTGGAAATATCCATTCGAGTCCAATGCCTAGGTATATAAAATAGATATGTTGTTGCTGATACATAAAGCCTCACATGTTTTCGTCTCTCTTGAATCTATTTTACTGGCCTCAACTAATGGTTGAATTTTATTTTCACCATTCTTTTCCTTTCTTAATTACCAACAATCCTTCTTTGAGTTCCCTAGCTTCCCACAATGCCAACACTTCCCTTTTTGCTTGCATCCTTTAGAATTTGATCTGGACTGTGATATACCTTGTTTACTCCTCTTGAAATATTAACCTCTCATAAATAAGGCTTCATTGGTTGAGGGTTCCAAATATGTATTTCACCTCAACTCTTCTGCCAATAAAGTGACTACCACATCATCAAATTTTAGAGCTCTTGATGATGCATTACTGATGGTCATCACCATATGATCCTAGGTGTCCAAGAGGGAACAAAGTAGGGTGATAGCTCTGTCCTCATCCTCCATATTCACACTAACTAAAACCAATTTACTAATAAGGGTATTAAAATCGTTCAAATGATCTACCACAGATGAATTATCCTTCATCCTTAGGCTATAAAGCTAAATTTCAATAAAAAATATTATTTGTTGTTGATTTTATTTCATACAAATTTTCAAGCTTCTACCAGAGGGTTTTCATGGTATTTTATTTAGAAAAATTGAACAAGACAAATTCTACTAGTCAAATATGTATTGTAGAAACCACCTTCTTGTCTAGAATTTCCCACTCCTCATATTTAATTCTTATTGGTTTACTCATGATCACTTTCAAGGCTAGGGCTTGGTCATTTTGAACTAGCAAATCCTCCACCTTTATCTTTGATAGGATGAAGTTCCTACCATTAAATTTCTCAATATCAAACTTGGTTACACCTCCTATCATTATTTTAGCTCCCACTCATACAAAAAACTAGGCTCAAATACCAAATATGTTAGTAAAATCTAAAATTTTTACATATATGTAGAAAATACAATAACTTAGAAAAATAACAATTACATAGATATTTTACATAGAAACCTGCAATGTGTAGGAAAAACATGGGGCAATGGTAGCTTCTTTATTTCATTTATTTTAGCAAACTTTACATTCACAATACTTGTGTACATGCAAGGGGTCATTCCCCTTTTATAGATAAACAAAGGAAGACTTCAAAAATTGTTCATTTCCTATCTCAAAGGAAGACTCCAAAAACTAGTTCGCTTTATCTCCCAAAGGAATACTTTGCAAACTATTCATTTCATCTTCTAAAACTACATGTCTAGAGGTAGATGTTTGGAGCTACATGTCTATATGGAGCTAGATATCTATTTGGAGCTACACATCTATTCAGAGTTAGATGTCTATCTAGAGCTACACATCTATCCAAAGCTAGATATCTATCTGGAGCTACATG
The DNA here is from genome assembly GCA_028583015.1 of Wollemia nobilis. NCBI lineage: Eukaryota > Viridiplantae > Streptophyta > Pinopsida > Araucariales > Araucariaceae > Wollemia > Wollemia nobilis. Next base: position 9,612,247 of record JAQPPZ010002969.1, on the reverse strand, counting down.
TCTATTCGAAGCTAAACATCTATATAGATCTACATGTCTATCCAGAGTTAGATGTCTATCTAGAGCTAGACAATTATCTAGATCTAGATGTCTATCTAGAGATAGACATCTATCTAGAGGTAGACATCTATCTAGAGTTACACATCTATCTGGATCTAGACATCTATCTAGATCTCAACATCTATCTAGAGCTAGATGTCTATTTGGAGCTAGATATCTATCCAAAGCTATACATCTATCTAGAGCTACATGTCTATCTAGAGCTAGATGTCTATCCAGAGCTAGATATCTATTCAAATCTAGACATCTATCTAGAGCTAGACATCTATCCAGAGCTAGACGTCTATCTAGAGCTAGACGTCTAGATAGTGACTTCACCTCCTAATAATTGTAATGTAATAATTAAAATACATGTAAAATTTATTAAATATTAAAATTTAACCAATTCTAAAATGACACTTTTTAGGTGTTTATAAATGCCCCCTTTTGTACCATGTTGTGTGTAAACACAATATGGTGAAAAAATAGATGACATTGGTCATTGGCCTCATGATGGATAGTGACAATGATTAGATAATGATAAAGAATTACCTTTTGTTTAAGGGAAGTGAGGTGGTATTGTCTCAAATCAAGTACAATGTAGGATGCCTCAGTCATGGAATGGATGAATGTCCTTGATTATTTTCTTCTATAGGTTGAGGAGCTCATTTGATGTGGTAAGTTAACTAGAAAAAGGTAGGTGTTCTCATGATTATCTAATCTATTATAAGTGGTATTACATTTGCCACCTCTTTTTTAGCATAGGCATGTAGAAACTTACATGTATTGGCATGGAGTATACCAAATTTGTTAAATCATAGTTTTGATTGAAGGAGAGAAATTATACTATTTGCCTCAACATAAAGGGTTAATGATAACCTCAAGTAGAGATTATTGGATACATGTGACTCTAATATTGGGTTTTTAAGTATTGGGCTTGTTTTAGGATACAATTTTGTGAATATTGTTTACCCCCTCAAATGATGAGTTGATAGAGGAAGGAATAAATGATAGCGATGAAGCACTTGAAAAAATATGGAATGGATCAAAGAGTAAAACTTGGCATGAGAGGGGAAAAATTGTGGGATCCAATATAATTGAATACCTATATTTAAGAAAAAGTAGATGATCCTATAATTGAAGACCTAATGATCCTATATTTTTGTGACAACAATGACAATGCTAATCCTTAATTCCTTCATGGGATAATCAAACTGTTTCCAACATTGCCAAGAAAAATGTATGCCCCAAAATTTGACCCTGCAACCTCTTTACCCCCAACAACTTCACATTAGCTCAGTGACCAACTGAGCTAGCCACTCAGTTGGAACAAATAATGCAACAAATAAATTTTGTTTCACAGTTCACTTTTCCAATCAGATTTTTGTTCTCTTCCTTTTAAATTTTTAATGCACAACATGAAGAGATATTTGTTTATGCTTTCCTTAAAAAACATTAGAGATAACAAATGATTGAAGTTTAATTTATATATGTTTTCCACATTTTTCTCATGATTTCAATGCATGAATGTCATAAAGGGTTTTGAAATTTAAAACAATATTTCTATATGTTGGCACCAAAATATTATTATAATATTTTAAAAAATATTATAATATTACTTTTTAAACTTAGGCCTTCAAACCTTTGTCCCAACTATTTTTAATTAAACCCTTTTGCCTCTTCTTTAACCTTTAATATTTTGTGCTTCTTTTAATATTGAAACTTAAACCTTGGGCCCTCTTTTTAAATAATTAAACTTAGTATTCTCCTTTAAACCTTTGATTTTTGTATAATATTAAAAAAATAAATATTATAAACCTTTTCTTTTCATCAATTTTCTTTGCTATGAGATATACCTTGCTTTGCATAATTTTCCAACCATAGAAAAATATTTCTGCCTTACCATGCTCTTATTGACATCAACCCTTTTGACATCAATCCTTTGATATCAATGACAATTCTTGACATCAATAAAAAATCAATATGCTCAATATTTCCAACAATCTCCCCTTTGTCATTGATGGCAATCCTTATAAAAATATTTCTTTTACTATAACTAGATTCTCAGATTTCTCCCCTGACAAGCTACTCCCCCTTACTGAATTCTCTCCCCCTTTGACATAAATGGCAAAGGGCTCCTTGGGGCTAAAGATAAGAAACTTAGCATAGCCCTATCACCACCTCCTTTCTTGAGGTGATCAATTTTGGTATGGGAGTAAACATACTCTCAAATTACAATGCTCTTCTTCTTTTTCCATCTTCTTTTTCCACAACTTTGTAGTCATACCTCTTTGAGCCTTTTGGTTGTCATGCTTCTTACTTGTCCTTGGATATTCCTAAAATTCTATTCTACACCACTTTTATCTATGCCCAAACTTATTGCAATTGTAACATATGATGTTGTAGTCCTTGGATGATGCAAATGATCTAAAATTTCTTTTGGTCAAGCCATAATCATTTCTGTCATGAACTTTGCAATGTATAGCTCTATGACCAAAATGATTACATGAATAGCAATAACCTTGGAAGTAATATTCATATTAAAATTAATTTAAGTTCCTCTTGATGAAGCCATAATTATTCTTTCCATGAGTTCTACAATGCACAACTTTATGATCAAATTGATTACATGAGTAACAATAACCCATCTTGCCTTTATCTCATGATTCTTTCTTTGCTTTTCTTGTGATTATCTTTGTTCCTTGATGGTACATTGTTTCCTTCCTCTTTGAATATTCCAATTCTCAACACATTAGCATAGGTATTGGACTCCTTTACAATCACTTATTTTGATGCTTCTAATTATTTTGAACTTGACTCTCCCTTTTGTTCCTTTTGACTTTCTTCAAAACCTAGTACAATGTTTGTAGATGAAGCTTGTTGTGCTTGAAATATTTTATACAAAATTTTTGTGCTTTTCAAACATGTGTAGCTTATCATTAGAATATTTTATTTCCATCCTTAGAGAAACAACTTCCTATTCTAATATTTCACATTCTAGCTCTTTTGCATTTAACTATTCAACCATTCCTTCTTCAATTTTCCTTCCCTCTTCAATATTAAATTTTAGGTCAATGAGATCTTGTAGAATTTTTGCCTTTGTTTTCTCATCCTCTTGTACTTGAGCCTTCAATCTTAAGTTCTGTCTTTTCAATTCATAAATATCAACAAGTTCCTTTTCCATATCAACAATGACTTTTTTATTTTCTAGATATTTCTCATTTTATAGGTCTTTAATTATAGGATCATCTAATTTTTATTTTTCTTGGTCTTCAACAAGAGTATATTCTTTCTCTTCCACTTGGTCTTCAATAGGAGCATCTTATTTTTTACTATTGGAGAGACTTTCATCATTGCTACTAGAAATACTGCTTGTTTCTTAAAAAAAAATCTTCCTCTCTTACTAACCTCGATCATGCCTATATTTTTTTTCATGATAGAATTTACTTTATTTATTTTTCTTATATTCCTTTTCCTTTTCATTGCTAATATACCCATTTTATGGATAATAAGTTGCATAGTGACCAATTTTACCATATTTAACACAAAACACAAACTTATACTCTTGATGAGCCATTTGTGTTTTTGTAGGATCTTTCTTTTTCCTTATTATACAAATTGATTCATCACTTGACTCTATTATTTATATGTATCCACTTCCCATTTTAGAGTAACAATCTCTTTGCAAGAAAAATCAATTTCTTCTTCCATGTACACCATAGTTTCCTCTTTCTCTTGGATTTCAATTACTGGAGCATATTCATTTTATTTCATGGCCATTTATGTTCCTTCCTTATTATGAGGGTATGGTCTCATGGTTATTATTTTGAATTTCCTTGCCATGTATGCTCCTGTAAGATCTTCCTTCAAGCTATTAGGCTTCCCTGAAGGAACCCACTCTGATACCAATTGAAGAACACAAGCTTATATTGAGAGGGGGTGAAAAGCATAAGATAAAAACTTTTAATTTTATTTACAAATGATAACATCAATAATATCAATGCAATAAATTAAATAATGCATAAATCATCATACACATAAGAGATACATAATTAATGTGGTTCACCCAATGTGGGCTACATCCATAGAGAAAATATTTCTTATAAATTTTCTCAACCAATCTCTTGGAAATCAATTCCCTATTAAAATTTGTATGGGTACCAACCCAAAGGAGACACCAATACCATATGCTCAAGTTTGTGGACCTATATCTACAAGAGACACCAATCCCATTTGTTTTAGTTCATGGACCTCTATCCACAAGAGTCCTCAATCCCCTTTTTTTAGTTTATGGACCTCTATCCATAGAATACCTCAAAAAAATTTGCTCTGGTTCATGGACCTCTATCCATAAGAGACCTCAATCTCATTTTATCTACACTACTTCAAGCCTTTACTCAAGGCTTGGTCAATTATAGTACAAAACCTACTCTCAAATTTTATCAGATATGCTCCAAGTCTACACACAAGACTTGATCAAATCTTCTCACCAAAACCTGCTCAATTCTACTCCAAGATTACACATACTGCTTGTTCAAATATACTTACTAAAAATTTCTCAAATCTACTCCAAGCTTACACATAAAGCTTTTTCAAATATGCTTACCAAAACTTGCTCAAATCTTCTCCAAGCCTACACACATGGGCTTGCTCAAGTCTACCCACCAAGACCTGCTCAAAGTTACTTAAAACCTACTCACATAGCTTGCTAAAATATTCCCCAAGACTAATTACAAGGCTTGCACAAATATGCTCATTAAAACCTGCTCAAATAAGCTCCAAGCCTTCTCACAAGGCTTGCACAAATCTGCTCATAAATATACTCAAATCATTGCTCAAACCTGCTCATAAGGCATGCTCAATCCAACTCACAAAACCTACTCAAATATGATCCAAGAATTCTCACAAGGATTTCTCAAATCATCTCACTATCACTGCTCAAAATTAATCAAATATACCTCAAAAAACCATCTCAGATCTACCTCAATCCTGCTCACAGAAACTGCTCAAACATTCCCAATTCTTACATTCAAAATTTTTTATATATCTTTTCCAAAGGTGATTTCTTTGATTAAATTAGTTTAGACATATTCTACACAAAATTCGTTTAACCTCTTGAACATATAGATAATGATATGCACTAACAAATGCTTAAAATATTCTTCACATTCATTAAGTCTATCACTTTCACATGTCTCACATTTATTATATACTAAAGGTAGCTCTAATATAGTACTTGATAATAGGCTTGGTATTTGCTGATTTGCAACTTCACTTCAAAACAAATCACAATGCACAAGTCCTTCTCATCTAATCACAAAATCAATCATGAAAAATTATGCATAAATTTACTTCATAGATCTGATCTATAACACTTGCATTTTCATTTTCAATATCACTCAAAACTAATACACAAGTTTACTTTCAAACCCTTGCTAGTATATTTTCAAATTAATTCAACAATAATGCATAACTTTATTCTCAAACCCTAGCACATTCATTTCAATATTATTTAATAATAATGTACACATTTGTTCTCAAACCCTAGCACATATGTTTTCAATCTCATTTATCAATTATGCATAACTTTGTTCTCAAACCCTATCACATGTGTTTCCAATTTTTGAATAACATATGCTTGTACTGAGAGGGGGGTGAACAATATAACATAAAAAATTTCCCCAAATAGTAGCATCAGCATTAATAAAATAGTGAACATCACACAAAGCATCACACACATGAGAGACATCATTTTTAATGTGGTTCACCCAATGTGGGCTACCTCCACAAAAAAATATTTCCTCTAAATATTTTGGGAATCCTTCCCAAGTATAATTTTATGGACCTTTGTCCAAAGGAGATGTTTATCCCCTAATACTAAGTTCATGGATATTTTCCATAGGATAACTCTTTCCCCTTCTGCTTTGTCTAGTGATCTTCTAGAAGATTCTATTTCTCTGATGTATTGACTAGTGGATCTCTCTCCACTTGAAGAATCCTCACTCAGATCTGTCTTCAATTGTCCTGGCTTCTAGATCTCCATCCATTGAGACTCTATCCTCTATACTCTATCACCTCCAAAGCTCTGTCTCCATAGGTTCACTCAGAACCTTCTAAAATCTACTCAACAAGCTCACTCATAACTTCTCCAAATATGATCAACAGGTCCACACAAAACCTACTCAAATATGCTCAATAGGTCCACACAAAACCTGTCCAAATATTCTCAAAAATTTCTCTCTAGGACTTGCTCAAATCTGCTCAATAAGTCCTCTCTAGGAGTTGTCCAAATCATCTCAATAAGTCCTCTAGGACTTGCTCAAATCTGCTCAATAAGTCCTCTCTAGGACATGCTAAAATTTGCATAGCAAGCTTCCACAAAATATTACTCAAAATTAGTCCACAAGCCTTCTCAAAGACTTGTCACAAATCTGGTTAACAAGATCACACATAAATTGTCCAATCTCATAGAATCATAAAGAGAATTTTTAGAGACTCAATATGTTCTATACTTAATGCTCAATCAATATCTCAACTCAATCTCATAGAAGCATAAATATAATTGTTAGAGACTCAATATGTTCTATACTCAAATCTTAATCTCAACTCAAATCAATCTCATAGAAGCATAAAGAGAATTTTTAGAGACTCTATATGTTCTATACTCAAATTCCAATATCAACTCAAATCAATTTCATAGAAGCATAAAGAGAATTGTTAGAGACTATATGTTCTATTCTCAAATCTCAATCTCAACTCAAATAAATCTCATAGAAGCATAAAGAGAATTGTTAGAGACTCTATATGTTATATTCTCAAATCTCAATCTCAATTCAAATCAAGAATATAGAATAGTTTATTTTATGGAACTTGAACAATCACATGCTTCCACTTGACTAGACTCAATCAAATCAACTCAACCAATCACCTCAATAAACAACCCTTTCTCACAAACCCTAGTCCAAGCATGTATCAACCAACTCAAAATGTTTCCAACAATGCTCAACAACAAATCTCACATAATAATGATACTCATGTTCTCTTATAACTAAAGTTCAAGTTCTTTGCACAACCAATGGGCTCCAACAATAATGCTTATAAAACAAGGTTTAATCACAACTCTCAATCCAGAAAACCTTGAAGCACTAAACCAATCACTTTCGAAAAGGAAACCACAATCAATCCTTTTCACTCCAAAGATATTTTCAAAAATAAACCACCATAATAAATCAATAGGAGAATGTGCCCATACCTTTTATGAATATGAAGAAGCCTCTTTGGAAATCTTCCACAATCACAATATTCTTTTTCCAATCTTCACAAGGGTTAGAATATTATAAAATAATCAACATTACTCCACTTCACAATAATATTTACTAAGGATTTTAATTAGAAAAACTTCTTTAGAATTAATGCACAACTTCCTTATCAATCCTAAAACCATTTGTACCATAAAATAAAATAAATCAAAATATTGCATAACCTTGTCACTCCAAAAACCACTTATACCATAAAATAAATCAAATATTTTATATCCTTTATTTCAACCCTTTTGCACTAAAAATTAATCACAAAGCTTTCTCAGAGAATATCCCACATTAATCAAATATTAAACCTTATTAAAATATTAAAGCTTGTTCAACCTTATATCTCCCACAAAAACATAATCAAACCATTTAAAGCAAACATTTTAATTAAAATGTTGACCCCCGCAAATATCAAAGTCATAGCACATACCTCAAAGGTGCCCTTGAAGGGCTTTGGCATTTTGAACCTCTGCCCACCATGCTACCAAGCGGTAGCTAAGCCGCGTGAGCTAAGACTACCCACATGGCTGCCTTGGGCACTCTCTTTCTTAAAATGCATGTGCTTTCCTCAGAAGGCGTAAAAACTTTGATCATCCATGACTTGAATGCCCATGTCACACTCCACGAAATTCACTGCATAGTATTCGGATGCAGAAATACTTTGGTTTTTTGAATGCGACACGACTTAGGTTTATTAAATGGAAAACCTTTGGCTTATTTATATAAACCATAATTCAATGTGAATACGTCAGCCCTTTTAACATTGCCCTCATGACGTCGGTAGTGCCAATAAGAAAGGAGGGAAAAACCTTTTATTTAATTTTAAAATTTAAACTAAACCTTTAAAATTAAATTTCTCCATCATCGGGGCACATTTTTCGATGAAACAAAAAGCCAACTTGGGTTTTAAGAAAAACCCATTTCAAATATGCCATCCATTGGTTTTAAATAAAACATTTCCTTGCCTTCCTTGGTTTTCATAAAAACCTTTTGCTAAGCTTCCCTTGAAGCTCCTTTTGGAACCAAATGACATGCATCCCTTCTAGAACCTTTGATCAAAACCTTCGCTTCTCATGAATCTCTTTGTGGAGCAAAATCATAGTACTTACTTAGTCCTTTTGACATCAATGACAACTTTTAGCTTAGAGACTCAAAATGTCCAATAATCTCCCCCTTTGTCATTGATGGCAACCCATATTCATTTTATTGAAACCTAACCTTATTTTTTGCTCCCCCTGGCTCAATGCTCTCTCAAATATCAAATCTCATATCAAACCTCTACCTAATATAAAAGTCTCTCTCCCATTTGACATCAATGGCAAAGGGTTGCCTTTGGGGCTCAGGGCTAATAATGAGCCTTTTAGCTTAGCCCATCTCCCACCTTCACATGAGGTGGTTAATTCTGGGGTGGGATTATTTCTACTCCTTGAAAGCATAGATCTGTACCTTTATTTTTCTCTCTTCTTCTACGAGTCTTCTGAATTCACTCACTATTTCTTTCCAAGTCATCATCCCTGTTCCTGTTGTCATTTTTGTTCTTATTTCTATTATTGTTCTCATCCAAGTTCTTATTCCGATTCTCATCCTTGTTCCTATTATTATTCTTTTCTGAGTCTCTATTCCTGTTCATCTTCTTGTTTCTATTCATATTCTTGTTTTTGTTCATATTCCTATTCCCGTTCATATTCCTATCCTTGTTCATGTTCCTGTTCCTTTTCATGCCTGTTTATGGAATATTTGCTCTACACCATCTTGCTATGTGACCATCATTATTGCAATTATAACACTTAATATTATTATTTCTTGGATGTGCAATTATATTAGGATTTCTCCTAATGAAGGCATATCTTCTTATGTCATGTACCCTGTAATTCATTGCCTTATGACCAAAACCATTGCATGAGTAGCGATAACCTTGGAAAAGTTGTTCTTTTCCATATACATGTCTTTCATAAGTCCTGCACTGTGAAGCCATGTGTCCAAACCTGTGACATGAAAAGCATATTCCATTGAAGTCTCCTTGTCTTGACCTCATTGGTCTCCTGTTCTAAATTTTGTTCCATCTGTATCTTCTTTGTGCATTGTTCCTCTCTTTGTTGAACTCTTTGTTGTCCAACTCATACTATGATGTCCCAATTTCACTTAAACTATCTTCTTTTGATGTATCTTCTTCTAAAGTTTCTTCTTCATCAAGAATTGAAGTAGATTCTTTTTCTTATTTCTTTTGAACCTTTCCAAAGCCAAGACCTATTAAACATGATATTCTTTGCTGTCCACAGATGAACTTATCCAAGTTCTTAGAGCTATTTGTGAAACTATTCATCTTGATCTTGGAGTCCTTTAAGTCTTCTTTTAGAGTAGCCACTTCTTGTGCTAATTTCTCACATTCCAAAATATTTGCTTCTAACTTATCCTTGAACTTGCTTGCCTTAGCCTTTTATTTCTCTAAATCCTCTATGAGCAATAACCTTTTTTTTCATCACATTATTGAAATTGAATTTCAAGCTTGGAGTGTTGCTTTCTAACCTTCTTTACTATGTCAATGGCATAGATAAGTTCTCCCTTGAGATCATATTCATTCTCTACTGAATAATCTTCTATTTGTTTGCCTTTGTCCTTATCATTACTTCCTTTTGGATTATCTTATATTGAACCACCTTCTTTATCTTCCAAAACCATTAGAAGATTCTCCTTTGGTCCCAATCTTGTATGTTGAAACCGAATCTCATTTTCTTTGGATAAGAGACATTTTTCCTTTTTGATCTCATTGAGTACATAAAAATTTCTTTCTCTTATATCGCTAGCTACTAGTTTTCCAGATTTAGATTTTGTTACTTCACATCTATCTTTATGAAAAGTTACCATATGGCCTTGATCACAGAGTTGACTAATTCTCAAGAGATTATGTTTCAAACCTTCCACATATAGAACATTTTCAGCTTTTGCTTTCCCATTGCCTATACTTAGAGTTCCTTTTCCATAAATCTTTGCTAAATCATTGTCCTCAAATTTCACTGACCCTCTATTTCCTTCTTTCAAAACTATAAACTTGTCTTTTTATCCTATCATGTGTCTAGAGAATCCGCTATCCAAAAACCATTTTTCTTCTTTATCCTAAGCATGCAATGCTATTTGAACTAGCAAGGATTTTAATTTTCCTTTCTCTTTTTATTCTTATATAGTAGTTTGAGTTGTGGTATGTTAGGATACTATCCTAACATTAATTAATAATAATAATAATACATGTTATCCTATGGTTATATTAATAAATAATATAATAATTAATTATATTAATTATTATATTATTATAATATTAGGGTTAGGGTTAGGAAGCATGGTGACTCTTCACTCATAACCCTAAAGGGGTATAAGACACTATGTGATTCTATCATTTAAGACATCCATGAATATAAAATATAATATAATTTATTGAAGGGACTTCCCGACAATATCAAAAGGTGATTCTTTTAGATTTAGGTTATTTATTATTTATTTATCATTTTATGTGCTAGGAACCCTAGGTTCCTACCATTTGGTATCAGAGCCTTATGGATCCAACCATATTGGTCAAGGAAATGAAAAATGACATTGCAAAAATTAGAAGAATGATTGAACAAAAACAAAAAAAACAAATGGAACGTTCTGATCGTATTATACAATATTTAATGGAAATGCAAGAGGAGACCCTAGCCATGGAATCTCAAGTAGAGGAGGATCCCATAGCCATGGAATCCCAGGTGGAGGAAGAGCCCATAACCAGGGAATCCCAGAGGGTACCCATTGCACTCCCCAAGAACGAAAAAAATCCAAACCCTAAAAATATCTCCAATATTGTTTGCAATATCTCCAATGTTGTTTGCAATGTTCTTTTTAATGCAGAGGAAGAAACAAAAGTTTCTAAAAATTACAATGCATATCAAAGTGGAAGCCAACCTAGTATCACCTATGCAAACAAAATAGAGGCTCAAGGTGCTCAGTATCATAAAGTTATTTCCATTGCACTAACATCCACTAAAGCTCCTTATTTCTCTCCTTCACCTAGTGCTACTAAAACTGTTTCTCAAAATTTAGGAGGTCCAATCCTCGTGAAGGACATCATTCCCAGCGAGGTTACATTTGAGTATTCTCATAGCTCCAAATTAGTTGCAGGTGAATTTCATATTGCAAAAGCAAAAGAAACAAAATCTAAGGAATGCAGCCCTGCTCGTCCGCCTCCATGGCCACCTCCGCCATTTCCCATTTCCTATGCAGTGTCAGTGATCTTTCTTTGTGGAATTGTCTGGCTGCAGTTGAATTCGTATTTAAAAATTATAAAGTACCATTACCATCCTTTCTATTTGATTGAAATGGTCGCTCGGCTTGGTGGTAATTCAAACAATTGGGCACATAAAGTGAAGGACTTGTCAAAATTTTCTGAATCTACATGTGAGGACCAACGCCATGCACTGTCATTCATTCTTAGTGACATTCAGTATGAATCCTTTCATCATCAATTTTTGGTTTTGAAAAATGTGGACAGTATAAAATAGTGGTTCACGTCTTTAATTCGGTTCACAAAAACCTAGAACAAATCATAGATAATGGACAGAATATAAAGCTTTGTGAGCGTCCATCTCAAATTCAATGCCATATTTTAGAGTTTTGTTGGGTAGATTTTTGTCAGTAACTCAAGCTTACTCTTCTTCGAAAGGGAAATCGAGCCTGAGATATAACAAAACATATGTGTTTAAAAATGTGAGGAACCACAGGCTTTATGGGAATCACATCATCGAAGCCATGTTCAAAGCCTAAGCCCACCGTGACCATCCAAACTAGGAGACCAATGCTGATGAACGATCTCTCCACTTCAAAGATGAAATCTAGCAGCAACTCGGTCCAAAAATTGCAGGCCAACCGCATACCACACCAACCACACTTGCCAAGCTAGATGACTGCTCAAACGTAAAATAAGAAATTAAAAACAAAAATACATTTGGCTTCCCTTAAATTCTAAGTGCCATGAAAAAGTTCTTCCTTACAAGTTCTCACACTCCTGTGTTGCGAACGAACGTCAAACACAGTAGTCGGTTCTAAAACACATCGATTAAGTTATGGGTGATAATATCTATTGTGCACATACTCTGCCATACATGGAGAACGAATGAGGGATTTGTCTATTCAAAATATTTTTTTCTATCTATTCATGGATTTCATCCTAGGGATGTCTTTTTGCAGCATCTCGTGATCATTGAAAATTTTGAACGAGTTTGAGAAGAAAATATTAATGGAGGTGCCAATAGAGCATTAGTTCAATGATAACATATAAGTTATGGGATACACTAAAGTTGAATCAGAATGACAGCAAATTATCTCAAAAATAAACAAGACGAATATATCGTAGCCTACGTGCAAAAAAGGCCGCCCTTTTTCGTTGTGGTGAACATTAGTTATTACCGGTGTTCATCAATAAGATTTAAGATGGACTCTTATATCATTGGCGGTTAAAATCAGTAAAGTTAAAAGAGAAGCTTTATAACTATTGTCTCTTCTTATAAGGTTAAAATGGAAGCTTTTTGTATACAATTTAGAAGGACAATTAGGTATCTATATCATATTTTGTCTACATTAAAAAAAAAAAACTGAAGTGAAAACTGTTCCATTTTGTTTGGATACGATATGAACTTCAAAATAAGATGATATAAAGACTACTGAGTAGTGACTACTAATGGAAATGATGATTGTTGATAGATGGGTCTGTTTTCATTTCATTGAAAGTGTACATAGTTTGCAGGTATTATGTGTACAACTTACCGACATGTAAGCTTACAAGCATCGAGCCACATTGAAGAAATTCATAGGCACATGGCACTCAAGTTGGTAACAGACACTTGGTAGATGGCCACACTTAATGAATTCATAGAGCCCTTTTATTTCATCAAACATACTATGGAGGAAAATCTCACAATCAAATTCACCAACTATCACGATCACAACTTAGAAGAAAGACCATCTCCATAGAAGATTGCACATCGTGTTTGTCCTATGCACTAAACAATATAGAGCACTGTTATTCTAAAAAAGAGGGAGTTCTACTTTAAATTTTGCTTTGATTAGAGAAGATTGAGAATTCTTAGATCCCATGGTATAAAAAAAAAAAGTATTTCTTTAGAAATTGTTATCGAAACGAGAAAAGAAGAATATGGACCATAAATAATACAAGATAGCATTATTCATATACTACCGAGAGTGGCAATACAAAGAGGTTCTTTATCTCTAACAAACAAGTTCTAAACCTTAGGAGAAATAAGGCATTTGCCTCATTAAGGATTTTCAAAGGTTTAATTAACCAACTATTTAGAGAAAGAAGTTGTGAATAGACGAGAAGTGGCCGATGTTAATGTGCATTATAGTGTGACAATTGAGTTTTTTTTTTAAAAGACAAACTTAACTACAAGAAGCCTGTGATATTGAGATTGGCAAACTTTGTAGAAGCATATTTCCAAATTTTTCTAGCTTTGAGGACAAAGCTCTTCAAAGAGGGATGGCATGTTAGGATACTATCCTAACATTAATTAATAATAATAATAATACATGTTATCCTATGGTTATATTAATAAATAATATAATAATTAATTATATTAATTATTATATTATTATAAGATTAGGGTTAGGGTTAGGAAGCATGGTGACTCTTCACTCATAACCCTAAAGGGGTATAAGACACTATGTGATTCTATCATTTAAGACATCCATGAATATAAAATATAATATAATTTATTGAAGGGACTTCCCGACAATATCAAAAGGCGATTCTTTTAGATTTAGGTTATTTATTATTTATTTATCATTTTATGTGCTAGGAACCCTAGGTTCCTACCATGGTATTTCTACTAGACTTAGAGATTTCTAGTTTTCACCTTCTAGCTATATGCCCAAAACCATTGAATTTGTAACACTTAACATCATCATCCATATGTGGTGCAAGAGAATCTATACTACTACTATCATTGTCTCTGCTAGTACATTGCATAGCTCTATGACCATATTTATTGCAAGAAAAACAATGTCCATGGAAAGAATTTTGTAACCTATTTTGATGAGGACTTGATCTGGTATTCTTCCTCTTGTGGTATTATTTCCTTGAGATATGGTAATATACCTCTCTTTTGTTTGATGTTCCTGCCTCTTGCTGACTTGGTGCAACTCCTTATAATCTCTTATTTATTTCAATTTTGCATTTTAGTATAATAATTTTTTCTGCCACTTTCTCAAGTCCTACTTTTTTGGCTTCCAACGTGTCTCTCAATTGATGTTCAATCTCTCTTCTTTCTTTCATTTCTATTTCAAGTTCTACTAACCTTTGTAGAAGCTCAATTCTTGCTAATTCATAATTTTGGATCTGTTCCTTTAGTTGTGCACTCTCTTCTTGAATCCTTTCAAGATCTTGGAGACAGTTGAAGAGTGCTTCCTCAAATTTTATACTTTATTCACTCTTTGAGCACATGTGTGTTACTGAAAGATCCTATTCCAAGCTGTTAAACTCTCTATGGAGAGACAGACTCTGATACCAATTGAAGAACATGTGCTTATACTGAGAGGGGGTGAATAGTATAACATAAAAATTTTCCCTAAATAGTAGCATCAACATTAATAAAATAGTGAACATCACACAAAGCATCAAACACATGAGAGACATCATTTTTAACATGGTTCACCCAATGTGGGTTACCTCCATAGAAAATATTTCTTCTAAATATTTCTCAAATAATATTTTGGGAATCCTTCCCAAGTACAATTTTTATGGACCTCTATCTAAAGGAGATGTTGATCCTCTAATCTCAATTTCATGGATATCTTCCATAAGAGAACTCTTTCCCCTTCTACTTTGGCTAGTGATCTTCTAGAAGACTCTATCTCTCTGCTACACTGACTGGTGGATCTCTCTCCACTTGAAGACTCCTCACTTAGATCTGTATTCAATTGTCCTAGATACTGGATATCTATCCACTGAGACTCTATCCTCTATACTATGTCACCTCTAAATATCGATCTCAATAGGTTCACTCAGAACCTTCTCAAATATGCTCAACAAGATCACTCAGAACTTGTCCAAATATGCTCAATAGGTCCACACAAAACCTTCTCAAATTTATTCACTAGGTCCACATAGAATCTAAATATTCTCAATAAGTCCTCTCTAGGTCTTGCTCAAATCTGCTCAATAAGTCCTCTCTAGGAGTTTTCCAAATCAACTCAATAAGTCCTCTCTAGTACTTGCTCAAATCTGCTCAATAAGTCCTCTCTAGGACTTGCTCAAATCTGCATAGCAAGCTTCCACAAAAGCTTACTCAAAATCAGTCCACAAGCCTTCTCAAAGACTTATCTCAAATTTGCTTAACAAGCTCACACAGAACTTGTCCAATCTCATAGAATCATAAAGATAATTGTTAGAGACTCAATATGTTCTATACTTAATGCTCAATCAATATCTCAACTCAATCTCATATAAGCATAAAGAGAATTGCTAGAGACTCAATATGTTCTATACTCAAATCCCAATCTCAACTCAAATCAATCTCATAGAAGCATAAAGATAATTGTTAGAGACTCTATATGTTCTATACTCAAATCCCAATCTCAACTCAAATCAATTTCATAGAAGCATAAAGAGAATTGTTAAAGACTCTATATGTTCTATTATCAAATCTCAATCTCAACTCAAATCAATCTCATAGAAGCATAAAGAGAATTGTTAGACACTCTATATGTTCTATTCTCAAATCTCAATCTCAACTCAAATAAATAATATATAATAGTTTATTTTATGGAACTTGAACAACCACATGCATCCACTTGACTAGGATCAATCAACTCAACTCAACCAATCACCTCAATAAACAACCCTTTCTCACAAACCCTAGTCCAAGCATGTATCAACCAACTCAAAAATTTTCTAACAATGCTCAACAACAAATCTCACATAACAATTATACTCATGTTATATTCTAACTCAAGTTCAAGTTCTTTGCACAACCAATGGGATCCAAAAAAATGCTTATAAAACAAGGTTTAATCACAAATCTCAATCCAGAAAACCTTGAAGCACTAAACCAATCACTTTTGAAAAGGAAACCACAATCAATCCTTTTCACTCCAAAGATATTTTTAGAAATCAACCACCATAATAAATCAATAGGAGAATGTGCCCATACCTTTTATGAAGATGAATAAGCCTCTTTGGAAATCTGCCACAATAACAATATTCTTTTGCCAATATTCACAAGGGTTAGAAGATCACAAAATAATCAATATTACTCCACTTCACAATAATATTTACCAAGGATTTTAATTAGAAAAACTTCTTAAGAATTAATGCACAACTTCCTTATAAATCCTAAAACCACTTGTACCATAAAATAAAATAAATCAAAACATTGCATAACCTTGTCACTCCAAAAAACACTTATACCATAAAATAAATCAAATATTTTATATCCTTCCTTTCAACGCTTCTGCACTCAAAAATAATCACAAATATTTCTCAGGCAATATCCTACATTAATCAAATATTAAAAGTTATTAAAATATTAAAGCTTGCTCAACCTTATATCTCCAACAAAAACATAATCAAACCATAGAAACAAAATATTTTCATTAAAATGTTGACCCCCATAAATATCAGAGTCGAAGCGCATACCTCAAAGGATCCATCGAAGGGCTTTGGCATTTCGAACCTCTACCCACCATGCTACCAAGTGGTAGCCAAGCCGTGTGAGCTAAGACTACTCACGTGAGTGCCTTGGGAACTCTCTTCCTTCAACTACGTACACTTTCCTCACAAGGCACCAAAAATTTAACCGTCCACGACTTGACTACCCATGTCACACTCCATGAAATTTGTTGTGCAATATTCGGATGCAAAAATACTTTGGATTTTCAAAAATCATGTGACACAAATTAGGTTTATTAAATGAAAAACCTTTGGCTTATTTATATAAGCCATACTTCAATGCGAATATGTCGACACTTTTAACATTGCCCTCATAACGTAGATGGTGCCAATAAGAAAGGAGGGAAAAACCTTTTATTTAATTTTAAATTTAAATTTAAATTTTAAATAAATTAAAATTAAAACTAAACCTTTAAAATTAAATTTCTCCATCATTGGGGCACATTTTTCGATGAAACAAAAATCCAACTTGGGTTTTAATAAAAACCCATTTCAAATCTACCATCCATTGGTTTTAAATAAAACCTTTCCTTGCCTTCCTTGGTTTTCATAAAAACCTTTTGCTAAGCTTCCCTTGAAGCTCCTTTTGGAACCAAATGCCATGCATCCCTTCTAGAACCTTTGATCAAAACCTTTGCTTCTCATGAAGCTCTTTGTGGGGCAAAATCATAGTGCTTACTTACATAGGTCCTTTTGACATCAATGATAACTTTTAGCTTAGGGACTCAAAATGTCCAACAATTTTATTCATCAATGATGCATAACTTTATTCTCAAACCCTAGCACATATACTTCCAAATTCATTCAAAAATACACATAGAATCAATCC
Organism: Wollemia nobilis; assembly: GCA_028583015.1. NCBI lineage: Eukaryota > Viridiplantae > Streptophyta > Pinopsida > Araucariales > Araucariaceae > Wollemia > Wollemia nobilis. Next base: position 9,594,363 of record JAQPPZ010002969.1, on the reverse strand, counting down.
TTTTATCTCAACCTTATAACTTAAAAATATTTTCTTCAAACAACCATCACCATTCAGAAAAGAGTCAAATCACCATACCTCAAAAAAACTGCCTTGATGAAGAAGTGCCCTCTAAAACCTATCTCAAAATAATTTTTTTTCTTTTGCCACTTCAAAATAGGTTAGCAAATCTTCTTTTCAAAACATCCACACTAAGACCCTTTCTCAAAATATGTGCACAAGAATGCTTGAGAATAATACTCTATAACTCTCTTTTAGTCTTACAAAGATAGAGCTTGTAATAAAGACTAAAACATCAAATTTCCCTTTTCTAAGATGTGCCAAAAATACAAATAATGATGAACATAGATACACCTTATTTCTCCTTTCTATAACAACCAAAAATTACACACAACAATAAACACAAATACACCTTTTCTCTCTTCTCTAAAACATGAAAGAATTTGAATTTAAATTAATTCTCAAAACACCCTCTACATATTTCAATCATGCACACATGACAATATAAAATATTCCTTATACACCTTATATCTCCACTACTCAAATAATACAAAATTTTTGCCTTTATAGTCAATGAGATAAATACAATGAATATAAACTTCACAAAAACTTTGGTTCATATCTCAACCTTCACATTGCATTAATTAAAAATTTTAGCGCATATCATATAGCTTTAATTAAAAATTTCAGCGCATACCTCACAACACAAGCTAGCGAATGCACAGGAGCCGAACCCTACATATCTTCCACTGCAACGTCCAAACAAAATCTTGGAAAATATATAGGCTACCCTAGTGGGTAGTCACAACAATGAGAGTGCTAATCCTTAACTCCTTCGTGGGCCAATCAAACTGTTTCCAACACTACCAAGAAAATGTATGCCCTCGAATTCGACCCTGCAACCTCTCTACCACCAGCACCTTCATGCTAGCTTGATGACCAATTGAGCTAGCCACTCAGTTGGAAAAAATGATGTAGAAAATCGCTTTTGTTTCACAATTAGCTTATCCAATCAGATTTTCATTCTCTTCCTTTGAAATTCACAATACATAGCACAAAGAGATATTTTTTACGCTTTCCTTAAAAAATATTAGAGATAGCAAATGATTGAAGTTTAATTTATATATGCCTTCCACATTTTTCTCATGACGTCGATGCATGAATGTCATAAAGGGTTTTGAAATTTAAAACAATATTTCTATACATTGGTGCAAAAAATTATTATAATATTTAAAAAAATATTATAATATTATTTTTTAAACTTAGGTCTTCAAACTTTTGTCCCAACTATTTTTAATTAAACCCTTTTGCCTCTTCTTTAACCTTTAATATTTTGGGCTTATTTTAATATTGAAACTTAAACCTTGGGCCCTATTTTTAAATAATTAAACTTAGCCTTCTCCTTTAAACCTTTGCTTTGCTTTCTCTTCTAAACCTTTGTCCCTTTGTATAATATTTAAAAATAAATATTATAAACATTTTATTTTCATAAATTTTATTTGCTATGAGATATACCTTGCTTTGCATAATTGTCCAACCATAGAAAAATATTTTTGCCTTACCATGCTCTTATTTACATCAATAGTTTTGACATCAATACTTTGAAATCAATGACAATTCTTGACATACATCCTTTGAAATCAATGACAACTCATTATGCTCAATATTTCCAACAATCTCCCCATTTTTCATTTATGGCAATCCTTATAAAAAAATTTCTTTTACTGTAACTGGATTCCCAAATTTCTCCCCCTGACAAGCTACTCCCCCCTTAATGAATTATCTTCCCCTTTGACATCAATGGCAAAGATATCCTTGGGGCTAAAGATCAGACACTTAGCATAGCCCTCTCACCACATCCTTTCTTGAGGTGATCAATTTTAGGATGGGAGTAAACCTACTCCCAACTTACAATGCTCTTCTTATTTTTCCATATTCTTTTTCCACACCTTTGTAGTCATACCTCTTTGAGCCTTTTGGTTGTCCTACTTATTGCTTGTCCTTGGAGATTAAAAAAAAAAACTGAAAGTGGAAAACTATAGAACTTTTGAGGAATTTATTGCAAAAAATTTGTTGAAGAATACCTTTTGTTTTGCAACAAAAAAATGAAGGTGTTTCTTTGTCTCTATATCTCCATGTGTGAAGAAAACAAAATAACCTTTTTCTGTTTGGAAGCCTTTCAAATGCGGGTCGTGTGTCGACTTGTCTTGAAAGGAGTGCTCGATTTCTTCAATTTTGTAATAATTAAGGGGGGATAGAAATCATATTTATTGTGATTCTATTTTTTTTGCAAAATTGTAAAGAAAAAGGGGGGATATTTCAGAGTAAGAAAGGTGCATTCTTGATTGTACTCGACACCTTTTCTTAAAATTGACTATACTAGGTGCATTTTCGGTTGCATCCGACACCTAGAGTGATAATAATTTGGGTTGCTCTCTTGTTTTGATTATTGCACTAACAATCATGTTTTTTGTGTGCAATTAAACAATCAGATAAAACATTGAAGAAGCATTTCACAAAACCCAAACTTCACTCAAAATCGTGCTACACCTTGCACAAGTTAAAAACAAAGTCAATTTTTTTTTGCTCCCCATCAAAGGTCAAAATCTAAACACCTTGATTAACTCTCTTTGTTTGGCTTAATTTCCTCAAAATTTCCATCCTTCTTGAAGGGTGTTAAGGCAGGTGCCATTAAATATCCTAGAGAGCACAATCAGAAGTCTTTCAAAACCTACCCATTTAATTTGCTCTATTTTGTTTGGCTTAAATTCCTCAAACTTTTCATCCCTTGTTAAGGGTGTTAAGGCAGGTGCCATTAAATATCTTAAAGAGAAAATTAAAATCTTTCATATACTCTTTTGAGGGTATACTACAAGAGAAAGTCATCTTAGTCATATCAATTTGAAACCTTCACCATGGCCATGATCAACAAGTATCTCACTGAGAGCCAACTGCTCAAAGGTTCAAATTATTCTGCCTGGAAAACTAAGATGAAAGCTATTTTAACTGTAGAGGAGATGTGGGGAATAGTGGAAGGCACTGATTCTAGACCCACATCACCAGGAGCAGATCAGACAACCTATGATAAAAAGGATAAAAGACTTTCCTTATTGATCTTGCTAGCTATTACTGATGACATACAACCTCATATAAGTGAAGCTAAAAATGGTAAGGAGGCATGGGATGCCTTAGCAACCATTTTTGAAGGAAAGAATCAATCAACAATTCTTAACCTTCAAACACAGCTTCACACTCTTCATATGAAATCTGGAGAGACAGTAGAGCTATTCCTCTGTAGAGTGGCAGATATAAAAACAAAACTGCAAGCCTTAGGAGAAAAAGTGGAAGACAAAATCTTGACCTCTATCATTTTGAGGGCTCTTCCAGACTCCTATAGAATGTTGATCACTTCACTACAAGTCTCTGGGAGGACAATGACTTTTGTAGAGTTGGTAAATATGCTTCAAACTGAGGAAGCTAATCAACTCCAAAGAGATGAGGCATCTAACAATGCACTTTTCTCAAATAGGCAAGGTGGAAAGAAAAAGTGGAATCAACAGAAAGGATCTTCTTCTAACAAAGACAAGGGTAAAGGCAAAGAGATTAAGAAGAAGAAGCAGTATTGTAAAATTTGTGATAAGGACACTCATGAAACCAAAATATGTTGGTTTAAGAACAAACCGCCCAATGAACAAGGACAAAATAAGGGCAAAGGTAAACCAAAGAACAAGAATAAACAACAATAGGGACACATTGCTACTGAAGATTCTAGTTCAGACTTTGAACGAGCACACAAAGTGCTCATGACACATACAAAATCCTCTCACAAGGATATTGTTTGGTACATAGATTTAGGCGCTAGTAAACATATGACTAGCGATAAGTCCTGGTTTGAGATATTTGAGGCTCGAGAAGGAAGACCGGTAACCATTGTTGATGATCAGACTTATCGAGTTCAGGGAGAAGGAAGTGTTTCTGTCTCCCTTCCAGATGGAGAATGTAAGATTCAAAAAGTTCTTTATGTACCAGGATTGAAAAATAATCTCTTGTCAGTTCCACAAATCCTGGACAATAACATGAATGTCAATTTCAAAGTGGACAAAGAAAAGAAACGTTGCTTTATCACCCATAAAGGAAAACAGATAGCAACAGGTTCATACAAACATGGTTTGTTTATCTTAGATGCAATTACCTCTACACATACTACAATGGCAGTAACCACAAAAGAGGCCACTTCTCTATGGCATAAGAGATTTGGGCATCTAAGTTCAGGGTATTTACTAGAACTCAGTAAATATCAAATGGTGAAAGGACTGCCTACTCTTTCATCTACTTTGCCAATGTGCTCAGATTGCTTGTCAAGAAAGCAACATAGAGTACCTTTTGAACCTAGCTCCTTTCGAGCTAAGGTACCTTTGGAGTTAGTTCACATAGATTTGTGTGGTCCTATGTCTACTAGTTGTGGAGGAAAAAGGTATTTTCAATTGTTTGTAGATGATCACTCACGAAAAATGTGGGTCTTCTTCTTGCAGTTGAAGTCTGAAGCATTTGACTATTTTCAGCAGTTCAAGAAGCTAGTTGAGAAAGAATCAGGATGTTTCATAAAGACCCTCCGTTCAGATCGAGGGGGGAATACACATCAAAATAATTTTCCTCATTTTTGCAGAAACATGGGATAAAAATATAGTTAACAACAACCTATTCTCCTCAGTCAAATGGAGTTTCTGAGAGAAGAAATCGTTCCATTATGGAAATGGTTCGATGTATGCTTAAGGGAGCCAATATTGAGCACAGTTACTGGGCTGAAGCTGTAACAACTATAGTATATCTTCTAAATAGGGCACCCACATGGGCTCTTGAAGGTATGACTCCTCAGGAAGCATGGAGTGGAAGGAAACCCTCCATATCTCATCTACGAGTATTTGGGTGTAAGGCTTTTATGCATATACCTAAGGAGAAAAGAAAGAAGTTAGATGAGAAGACACTACAATGTGTTTTTCTTGGATATGATGAATTCTCAAAAGGCTATCGATTGATAGATCCATTCACCAAGAAAATACATGTTAGTAGAGATGTAGTGTTTGATGAGGCTTTCACATCTAACACTACATCAATATACCTGGAAGATGAGGAGCAATAGCCACTTCATCCTCCACAATAGAAAAAGCCTCCAAAATGGTATACAAGTACTATGAGAGATTCCAAACTCACTTCACCTCCAGATCTCACTCTCAATCATCCAAAGACACGAAGCATGTCTCGATAGAGAACGGTAGAAGCATCTACTTCAGTTGATGATCTTTGTGCAAATTTTCAAGAGCTTTCTATTGATAGAGATTTAGAAGTTGGAAATGATATGGAAATTGATGAGGAGAGGGTTTACATGTCTTCATATGATGAAAATGAACCTTCTACAGTTGATGAAGCACTTAGTCAGCCTCAGTGGAAGGCAACTATGGATGCTGAACATAAATCCCTCATTAAAAACAAAACATGGAAGCTGGTCGATTTGCCTAAAGGAAAGAAACCCATAGGCTGCAAATGGGTTTACAAAGTCAAATATAAGGTAGATGGTACCATAGATAAGCATAAGGCCCATCTTGTGGCGAAGGGCTATGCTCAAAAGGAAGGCCTTGATTATGAGGAAACCTTTGCACCCACTGCAAGGATGACCACCATTCGAGTTCTTTGTGCTATGGCAGCACAGTTCGGATGGAAATTACATCAGATGGATGTAAAAAGTGCCTTTCTAAATGGTGACTTAAAAGAAGAGGTATACATGACTCAACCTCCAAGATTTTTTGAGGAAGGCCATGAGCAACAGGTTTGCAAATTGGTCAAATCATTATACGGGCTAAAACAAGCCCCAAGAGCATGGTACATCAAAATGGATAGTCACCTACTACAACACGGATTTAAGAGAAGTCCATCAGATGCAAATATCTATATCAAGAACACAGGTTCTGAAATAGTGATTCTTGTATTGTATGTAGATGATCTGATCATCATTGGCAATTCAGAGAAATTGATTAACGCCATGAAAGATGACTTGAAAGAGTCATTTGATATGACAGATCTTGGACTTCTCCACTACTGTCTTGGCCTTGAGATAGAACAGAAGAAGAATCATCTAAGGGTGACTCAGAAAAAGTATGCCAAGACTTTAGTAGAAAAATATCGTATGACTGATTGTAAGCCCAAAGCAACACCGATGGAATCAGGGCTTCAGTTATCATGGTATGATGACTCACCATAGGTAGATGGCATGCTATATCGATAGATGATTGGAAGCCTCATCTATCTGACCAATACTAGACCAGACATTACTTATGCTATAAACTATCTTTCTCGGTTCATGCAGGAACCAAAAGTCTCTCACTGGAAAGCAGCTAAGAGGGTTCTTCACTACATTCAGGGTAGTGTAGATTATGGTCTAGAGTATAAGAAGAATAACTCATTCTTCTTATAGAGTTATACTGACTCTGACTATGTTGGATCCCTAGATGATAGAAAATCAACATCAGGATATGTATTTCATCTTGGATCTGGTCCTGTCTCATGGCATAGTAAAAAGCAACAGGTGGTTGCTTTATCTTCAACTGAGGTAGAATATCGTGTTGCACATGGAGCTGTGTGTGAAGTGATATGGTTAAGTCGCATCTTGGCTACCATGGGCCTACCAAAGAAACTTCCTATTCACATGTTTTGTGACAACTCAGGTGTTTTGAACTTGGTCAAGAATCCAGTCCATCATGAACGCACAAAGCATATTGACACAGATTGTCATTTTATTCGTGATGAAGTTCCTAAACATAGGATCAAGCTCCAATACATTCCCACCGATGAACAGGTTGCTGACATCTTCACAAAGGCACTTGGACGTGTCAAATTTGAGTTATTCCGAAGTAGACTTTGTATATCAAAGTAATGTAATAAAGGGGGGATGTTAGAGTACAATAAGCTAGTATATTGCATTACACTAGTTTAGTAGATTATTACATTTACTTTGTACTAATTACCATGCAGATATTTACTATTTCAAAATATCTGATGGTAGATAGGTTAATTCCTAAATATCCTAGGTTATCAATTCTAAACCTAACTCTACTTCTCCTATGGCACGTTTGTTAGCGTGGATTAAGGAGAATAAGTTAGTCAGTCTATTTTGTTTCCTATTTAACATTAGCCTTAATGCTAATGTTAGTGATGTTAATTAATATTTTTAGTTTCTCTCAATTTGTTTTATTAATTTTATGACACAATTATTGGAGCATCTTCCTTTTCTTTCATGGCCATGTGTGTTCCTTCCTTCTTAGGAGGGTATGGTCTCATGGTTCTTTTTTTGACTTTCTTGGCCATGTGTGTTCTTGTAAGATCTTCCTTCAAGTTTTTAGGATTCCCTAAAGGAACCCACTCTGATACCAATTGAAAAACACAAGCTTATACTAAGAAATGGGGGTGAAAAGTATAAGATAAAAACTTTTACTTTTGTTTCCAAATGATAACAACAATAATATAAATACCGTAAATAAAATAATGCACTAATCATCACACACATGATACACAAATTTAATGTGGTTCACCCAATGTGGGCCCCGTCCATAGAGAAAATCTTTAATATAAATTTTCTCAACCAATCTCTTGGGAACAAATTCCCTAATACAATATTTATGGGTACTGTTGATAAGCAACACACCCCCACTGAAAAATGAGATTCCATCCTTAGAAAATTCTGAACTTCCATTTTTGCAGTAGGGACCCTCTTGATCATTTTCAGTTTTAAATCCAAATTTTGCTTGCCTCCTTTTTAAAGTTGTGCTTTTTCTTGCATTCTAGCTGTGTTATCCAAGAATTCACTTTTTACATGCTAGAATCATTCATGCACAAGCAAAATCTTGCACCGTTACCGAGAAAATCCATAAAACAGTTGCAAAATTCACCGAAAAATCAAACTTTCCATTTTTGGTAGTGTCGCGATATCGCGACACTTCCATTTTCGGAAATGTCGCGATATCGCGACAGGTAAGTCAAAATGCGGCTAAGTGCGAAAGGTCGCGATTTCACGACATGTCGCGAAATCGCGACAGTTTTTGGGAGAGAGAAGCAAGTTGTACGGAGGGCGCGATTTTGCGACATGTCGCGAAATCGCGACATGTCGCATTTTCGCGGCAGGAGAGAGAAAGTGGGCTGCAGGATGAAAAATCGGCTAAGTCGCAAACATGTTCCAAAATCGCGGTCAACGCGGTCAACGCATGCGGTAAGGGAACCGTCGCGATATCGCGACGTGTTCTAGAATCACGGCCGAAAATCAAGAAGCGTACGGAGGCCATGAAGGGTCGCGATTTCGCGACATGTCGCGAAATCGCGACATGTCGCGTTTTTGCGGCCGACGAGGGAGGAAGTTGCCGATGCTCAGTAGGTCGCGATTTCGCGACATGTCGCGAAATCGCGACATGTCGCAGAATCGCATTAGGAGAGAGAAAGTCATAGTTGACCTGAAAGTGCATTCCAGCGGGAAACATAAGGCTTCCTGGGGTAGCGACACGTGTCAAAGCGTGAATGGGACAAAAAGAGGCCGACATGCAAGCTTATTTTGCGGATTTAATCTGTTTTTAATGTTTTAAGCTTCTGATTTAATTAAAATGCTAATCTAATGCATCTTTTTGTCTTTCATGCAGGATTCCACCTGGCACTTACGGGACAACCGGGAAAGACCATAAAGGCAAAGATAAAGTGCGGATTTAGTCAAGGACCGCCATGCTAGGAGAGAAGTTGCCGGTGAGAGCATTCAATAGCAAATTTATTGCAGACTTGATAGCATGAAGACCATTTCAACTTCGGGATGGATTTGCGGAGATCGAATTGATGGAGAAGTGGTGACTCATCCGGCTCACCAGCAGAATTAATGAAAGCATTTATTTGCAATTGCGAATGAATGCAAGTTGCATTTTATTTTATCTTCTCCATTTATGGCAATCGATCGCACCGTATTTGCCGAAGGGTTAAGTTCTATCCGGACTTTGATTTTTAAATGGATTTTTATTGTAAAACCCGGGTCCTAGGGTTTAAGTGCGATAAGATTTAGGGTTTGAGCAAGATATTTTGGAAAAGATCGTGGTCCGTCCCGAGTCTATAAATACAAATTCTAAATGTAATCGCAGGAGGCGGAGACTTAGAAATAAAGGCTTATAAGCAATTTCTTGCAAATTTTGTGAAATCCTTTGTTTCCGGACTTGGAGTTGATGTGCTTTAGCTTTTCTGTGATAGCATGGCCAGGAGCCTAATCTTTTGCAGAGTGTGATAAGTGTATTTTCTTTTGTTATCCGTTCCATTTAAAGTTTGTTAGATATATGTCAGTAAATCTGCCATTGTCAAGATTAAATATGTCGTTAGGCTTCAGCTTGTTCTATTGTCTCGCTAGGGGAAATTACGGATTTGAGGTTAAGTTTGTTCTAATTGCTCTGTCTTCACTCGTGCGAGCTAGGCCGCCGGTGAAAGATACCAGCTTTAACCACCTGCCCTTGGATTTATGATTTTCTCGCTAGATCTGTTTCACTCGCCTTGTGCTCTTAGTTGAAAGTGATCTTAGACCGACCGGACACTTTCTTCTCGGGATTTGTTCTCTTGTGAAGCCGATAGCATAGATAAGATTGATAGCTTTGGGTTTACAATTGATGTTTGATAAACTTCTCTTTCTCGCCTTACCCTACCCTCTCTTTGCTTTCCGTGAATGATCCATTTTTATTTTCTTTATTTGCCTTTTATTTAAATCATCGACCCATGAGAGCTAGATCAAAGAATTCAAGTCAAATCTGATTGTCAACAACTTTTGCAACTACCGAACAAGTTCAGAACCCCCCGTAAGGTAACAGAGCGATCCATATTGAAATCTATTCCGAAGTGGAAAAGAGTGAATTGCCATTCGACCCAACTCGTAACTCGCACCTTGGATAACCAGCTAGATCCTAAAGATGAGTGGGATCAGTCCCGTGGGTGTCTCCTGAGCTTTCCTTGCCTTCATCCTTTTTCCCGGGTGTGCATGAAAGCCGGACCAACACCTAATTGGCGCTAGAAGGAGGGCATGAACTCAGTTCAAGTATTGTAAGGGCATAATAGCAACATTTGAAGGACCCACTAGGAACTCCGATAGCTTTATAAATTGTCAAGTTTTTAAATTGTCGTAAATTGTCGTTTTTTGTTTTAAATTGTCGGTTTTAAATTGTCGGCATTTTTGAAAGTTGTCAGTGCAGTATTTAAAATTGCCAGAGAAGGCCTTAAGTTCATGGTTTGTTAAGAACAGCTTCTATCATCACTTGCGCTATCCAATTACAAATCGTAACATCACCGTCGACCAAGTAATAATGGCAAATTGGTTGGGCCCCACCGCTTTGAACATTCCGGTATAGCCCATGACCTGCCCGTAAGTCCGTAAAGGTATCTCCCTAGGTACAAACATGATGGGACAAGAACCGCAGAAGAACATCTCGCTAGCTTTTAAAAATGCTTTAAGATTATTGAATATACAAGGATGAAGATGTTGCCCCGCAGATTGTTCCCGCTTCACTCTCCGTGAGGGAGCTTATGACTGGTTTTTAAACCTCACCAAAGAATTCCATTACTAGTCGGGATGATCTAGAGAAAGCTTTTATATCACAGTTCGGTGAAGTGATAGATCCCAAAGATTTTATATCAAGCAATTTTCCAAAGATCAAGAGAGAGTCGGGAGAAACTGCCGTGTCTTTCAATATGAGGTTCCAAAGAGCTTACGGTAGAATGACCGGCCATTACATCCCAAATGCAAATCTGGCCTTAGAAATCTACAAGAATGCATTGGATTCGGTGACCTCTATTTTCCTCAAGAGAGACATTAATATCACAACCCTGGCAGGGGCTTATAAAGAAGCCTTAATTCTTGAAAGACAGCTAGGGCCTCAAATTTTGAGCAGCTCCTTTGATATCCTATGTTACACAGAACATGCCTGTTCCAGACCCCATTCCACATCATGAGTTAGTGCCAACATGTCATGCTCTACCCAAGGAGACTCCGTTAACCGTGACATCCACTCAACATGTGCAAAATACAGAGAAAAGTTCTGACAAATTCAAAGTGCGAGTGCTTGAACCGAACAGCTATGATCCGGCACCACCCAAATCGAAGTTTTTCCCGGTGAGTTAAATTTTCCTAGGAGATCAAAGAAATATTGATATTTCTAGTTCACCCAAAAATAGTACAACCAGGGTTTCGGATTCTCGTCACTTTTCCCGAAGAGACAGAAAGTCTTGTACGGACTTCGTGGATGAAATGCAAGATTTTCAACAGCTCAAAATGGACAGCTATGACTTGAAATGTGAGAGTCCAGAACTTAATAATGATCCTTCCTCATCGTAGGATGATGAAAGTGAGATTCAATCTCACTATGCAGAAGTAACTGAGGAGGATAGCATCATTGAGGATATGAGGGAACTTAAAGCTGACATCACCCTCTATGAACTGCCTCAGATTGTTGGACAAAACATTAACTTGATTGAGGCTTACTCTGGACCACCTGTTGAATTTCAAGAAAAGGAGGAAAAGATGGTAAATATGAATGTGGTCACCAACTTGGAATTGATGAACTGTCTCAACATAAGCCCGCAACTTCCGAACATAATGTCAAAGAGGAGGCTATAAACCGTGTTGATGCAGATATTGGAGTTTATGATTTGGCAACCGAAAAGGTGAGAACAATTATAGCCCTAATCAATAACAACAATGATGTTTGGACATTGCACATTGATGAGGTTAAGTCTAAGCAAGGCTCGGTGAAAAGGAAAATTGTAAGCATCTTGCTAGAGGGATAAAAATTGAAGTCCTGGATATTGAAGCAGTGCAGCAACCACAAAATGTTCAAGTTGTTAAGAACCAGGGCATACAGATAAAACATGATTTCTTTCAGCTGTCACATCATTTTGAAAATGTGGTGGTCTGGGTCTGTCAAGGTTTTAAAGTATTTGATCCTCGGGGTTTTTTACATTCAAATCCTTTTGAAAGAACTCCGCAAACCCTTTAATTAGAAGCATAAACATGTTATCATATGATTTGTTATTATATGATTTGTTTAATTTGAAGGAGTTGCAGATTTGTTTTTCAAATGGGACAGGAAAGACAGTAAACCCAAGTCTTTCCCAGATAGCAAATTTTTGAAGCACAGTCTGGAGTGCATTTCGTCAACAGGACTCGAAAGGTAATTTTTTTTAAATTACTTGCATGGTCAAAATTTTTTAAAGCACCATTTCTCTCGTTTCCCAACCGCCGCATTTTTTGAGTATGAAGGGAAGTTGTAACATATGTATGCATTGTAAATAAGCTTTGAAGTTTTTCAGCTTTATTTCTTTGTCGCTGCAGCTTTTATTTCAATGTCTCGTGCGTTTAATCTGCTTCGTTTAATTTTAATGCTCTTAGCTTTAATTTATTTGTTTTTCGCTTTATTTCTTTGTCGTGCCTTTATTTTTAAATGTCTGTACAGTTGCAGTTTTTCAGTTTTCTTTAGTTGTTTTTCAGTTTTAGCTTGTGCAGTTTATTTCTTTGTCGTTGCTTTTTATTTTCTTTCTTTGTCTTTTTATTTTAGCTTGCTTTTATTTTAGTCTCGATACTCTTTTCTTTATTGCATTTCTTTTTCTTTGTCGTGTTTTGATTTATTTCTTGTTTTTATTTGCTTCAGCTTCTTTTAGTTTATTTCTTTTATTGCTCGATACAGTTTTTATTTTCTTCCCTCGCTTTTCCTTTTCTTTGTTGTTTTTGTTTTAGTTCTTAATTTTGTTGTGTGTGCTTTGCATTTGTGTAAATAGCTTGGTTGTTTTATTCCTTTGTCCGTAGTGTGTTTATATTTTATTTGCAGTCTATGCAGTTTTTATTTTGTTTTTGCTTTAAAGCCTGTGCCTGTCCTTGGAAGCCTGTATAAAGTCCTTTGGCTTCTAAAATTTTCTGTCCTTTGCCTCTGCCTGAGCAATCAATGAAAAGTCACCTGCTGAAAATTGTTTTATTCTTAGTCGATAAATCCTCAATCCAAGTGCCTCCCCATTCTCGCTCATTATTCTAATTGAGATAGTCTCGCTTGCACTAAACTCGTGGAACTATTTTGTTATCCAGGATGAAGGTAGAGAGATGATTGGATCTTGTGTCTTACTTGCCACAGCTTGTTTTAATGATAGAAAAACTGCTATGTCGTTTAGTTGGAGGAACTCCTGGGAATCCAAGAAAAGTCGAGTTATAAGAGGGGACTATGGTTCATGCAATTATTTGGGTGTCCACTGCAGGCTATCAATGCCTAGACTGAAACAGTTCCAGATTGATCAAATATTAAAAGAAAATTGTAATTTCTCTAAGGTCTTCCAGATAGTGATATATTTCAAAAAAAAGAGAGATAAAAAAAAGAGATAAGAAAAGAAAAAAAGAAAAAAAGAGTTATATGATCAAAAGAGGCAGCCAATATTAGATTCTGCCCTACAGTTGTAAATTGGGTCGTGTAAATCTAAAGGGTAACTCTGTCTAGGTCAGAAAAGCTAAACTAGTAAACAGAGCTCTACTCGGTTTCCCCTTTTACAATCTAGAAAAGTTGATTAATCCAAGTTTATCATTCAATTCACTCATCCTTGAAGAAAGTTCTATACCTTTGTAATTGCACATCGTAAATCTTCCTTGAAGTAATCCAACTAGTATGTCCTTGGGAAATTTTAACAACTGGCATTAGTAGTCAATTTATTGTGAAGAATGTCCGTGGCAAGGCATGATGCATGGTCTTTTTGTTTTGAAACCGTAGTCTTGGGTTCTAAAATAGTGCTACTATTTTACCCGCAGATATCGCCATTTGTTGATAAGCAACACACCCCCACCGAAAAATGAGATTCCATCCTTAGAAAATTATGAACTTCCATTTTTGCAAAGTAGGACCCTCTTGGTCTTTTCAGCTTTTAAATCCAAATTTTGCTTGCCTCCTTTTTAAAGTTGTGCTTTTTCTTGCATTCTAGCCGTGTTATCCAAGAATTCACTTTTTACATGCTAGAATCATTCATGCACAAGCAAAATCTTGCACCGGTACCGAGAAAATCCGAAAACAGCTTGCATAATTCACCGAAAAATCAAACTTTCCATTTTTGGTAGTGTCGCGATATCGCGACACTTCCATTTTCGGAAATGTCGCGATATCGCGACTGTAAGTCAAAATGCAGCTAAGTGCGTAAAGGTCGCGATTTCGCGACATGTCGCGAAATCGCGACGCTTTTGGGAGAGAGAAGCAAGTCAGACGGAGGGCGCGATTTTGCGACATGTCGCGAAATCGCGACATGTCGCATTTTCGCGGCAGGAGAGAGAAAGTGGGCTGCAGAATGAAAAATCGCCTAAGTCGCAAACACGTTCCAAAATCGCGGTCAACGCGGTCAACGCATGCAGGTAAGGGAACTGTCGCGATATCGCGACGTGTTCTAGAATCGCGGCTGAAAATCAAGAAGCGTACGGAGGCCATGAAGGGTCGCGATTTCGCGACATGTCGCGAAATCGCGACATGTCGCGGTTTCGCGGCCGACGAGGGAGGAAGTTGCCGATGCTCGGTGGTCGCGATTTCGCGACATGTCGCGAAATCGCGACATGTCGCAGAATCGCGCAGAGAGAGAAAGTCATAGTTGACCCGAAAGTGCATTCCGACGGGAAACGTAAGGCTTCCCGGGGTAGCGACACGTGTCAAAGCGTGAATGGGACAAACCGAAGCCGACATGCAAGCTTATTTTGCGGATTTAATCTGCTTTTAATGTTTTAAGCTTCCGATTTAATTAAAATGCTAATCTAATGCATCTTTTTGTCTTTCATGCAGGATTCCACCCGGCACTTACGGACAACCGGGAAAGACCATAAAGGCAAAGATAAAGTGCGGATTTAGTCAAGGACCGCCATGCTAGGAGAGAAGCTGCCGGTAAATGCATTTAATGGAGATTTATTGCAGACTTGATAGCATGAAGACCATTTCAACTTCAGGATGGATTTGCGGAGATCGAATTGATGGAGAAGTGGTGACTCATCCGGCTCACCAGCAGAATTAATGAAAGCATTTATTTGCAGATGCGAATGAATGCAAGTTGCATTTTATTTTATCTTCTCCATTTATGGCAACTGACTGCACTGATTTGCAGAAGGGTTAAGTTCTATCCGGACTTTGATTTTTAAATGGATTTTTATTGTAAAACCCGGGTCCTAGGGTTTAAGTGCGATAAGATTTAGGGTTTGAGCAAGATATTTTGGAAAAGATCAGGGTCTGTCCTGAGTCTATAAATACAAATTCTAAATGTAATCGCAGGAGGCTGAGACTTAGAAATAAAGGCTTATAAGCAATTTCTTGCAAATTTTGTGAAATCCTTTGTTTTCGGACTTGGAGTTGATGTGCTTTAGCTTTTCCGTGATAGCATGGCCAGGAGCCTAATCTTTTGCAGAGTGTGATAAGTGTATTTTCTTTTGTTATCCGTTCCATTTAAAGTTTGTTAGATATATGTCAGTAATCCGCCATTGTCAAGATTAAATATGTCGTTAGGCTTCAGCTTGTTCTATTGTCTCGCTAGGGGAAATTACAGATTTGAGGTTAAGTTTGTTCTAATTGCTCTGTCTTCACTCGTGCGAGCTAGGTCGCCGGTGAAAGATACCAGCTTTAACCAACTGCCCTTGGATTTATAATTTTCTCGCTAGATCCGTTTCACTCGCCTTTGTGCTCTTAGTTGAAAGTGATCTTAGACCGACCGGACACTTTCTTCTCGGGATTTGTTCTCGTTGTGAAGCCGATAGCATAGATAAGATTGATAGTTTGGGTTTACAATTGATGTTTGATAAACTTCTCTTTCTCGCCTTACCCTACCCTCTCTTTGCTTTCCGTGAATGATCCATTTTTATTTTCTTTATTTGCCTTTTATTTAAATCACTGACCCATGAGAGCTAGATCAAAGAATTCAAGTCAAATCCGATTGTCAACAACTTTTGCAACTACCGAACAAGTTCGGAACCCCCTGTAAGGTAACAGAGCAGTCCATATTGAAATCTATTCCAGAAGTGGAAAAGAGTGAATTGCCATTCGACCCAACTCTGTAACTCGCACCTTGGATAACCAGCTAGATCCTAAAGATGAGTGGGATCAGTCCCGTGGGTGTCTCCTGAGCTTTCCTTGCCTTCATCCTTTTTCTCGGGGTGTGCATGAAAGCCGGACCAACACCTAATTGGCGCTAGAAGGAGGGCATGAACTCAGTTCAAGTATTGTAAGGGCATAACAAAAACATTTGAAGGACCCACAGTGAACTCCAGATAGTTTTATAAATTGTCTTTTTATTCTTTAAATTGTCGCAGCTTTTAAATTGTCGTGCAGCTTTTGAAAGTTGTCGACAGCTTTTAAAATTGCCAGAGAAGGCCTTAAGTTCAATGGTTTGTTAAGAACAGCTTCTATCATCACTTGCGCTTATCCAATTACAAATCGTAACATCACCGTCACCCAAGTAATAATGGCAAATTGGTTGGGCCCCACCGCTTTGAACATTCCGGGTATAGCCCATGACCTGCCCGTAAGTCCGTAAAGGTATCTCCCTAGGTACAAACATGATGGGACAAGAACCGCAGAAGAACATCTCGCTAGCTTTTAAAAATGCTTTAAGATTATTGAATATACAAAGATGAAGATGTTGCCTCGCAGATTGTTCCCTGCTCACTCTCCAGGAGGGAGCTTATGACTGGTTTTTAAACCTCACCAAAGAATTCCATTACTAGTCGGGATGATCTAGAGAAAGCTTTTATATCACAGCTCGGTGAAGTGATAGATCCCAAGCATTTTATATCAGCAATTTTCCAAGGATCAAGAGAGAGTCGGGAGAAACCGTCAGTGTCTTTCAATATGAGGTTCCAAAGAGCTTACGGTAGAATGACCGGCCATTACATCCCAAATGCAAATCTGGCCTTAGAAATCTACAAGAATGCATTGGATTCGGTGACCTCTATTTTCCTCAAGAGAGACATTAATATCACAACCCTGGCAGGGGCTTATAAAGAAGCCTTAATTCTTGAAAGACAGCTAGGGCCTCAAATTTTGAGCAGTCCTTTGATATCCTATGTTACACATAACATGCCTGTTCCAGACCCCATTCCACATCATGAGTTAGTGCCAACATGTCATGCTCTACCCAAGGAGACTCCGTTAACTGTGACATCCACTCAGCATGTGCAAAATACAGAGAAAAGTTCTGACAAATTCAAAGTGCAGGTGCTTGAACTGAACAGTTGTGATCTGGCACCACCCAAATCAAGTTTTTCCCCGGTGAGTTAAATTTTCCTAGGAGATCAAAGAAATATTGATATTTCTAGTTCACCCAAAAATAGTACAACCAGGGTTTCGTATTCTCGTCACTTTTCCCGAAGAGACAGAAAGTCTTGTACGGACTTCCGTGGATGAAATGCAAGATTTTCAACAGCTCAAAATGGACAGCTATGACTTGAAATGTGAGAGTCCATAACTTAATAATGATCCTTCCTCATCGTAGGATGATGAAAGTGAGATTCAATCTCACTATGCGTAAGTAACCGAGGAGGATAGCATCATTGAGGATATGAGGGAACTTAAAGCCGACATCACCCTCTATGAACTCGCCTCGCATTGTTGGACAAAACATTAACTTGATTGAGGCTTACTCTGGACCACCCGTTGAATTTCAAGAAAAGGAGGAAAAGATGGTAAATATGAATGTGGTCACCAACTTGGAATTGATGAACTGTCTCAACATAAGCCCGCAACTTCCGAACATAATGTCAAAGAGGAGGCTATAAACCGTGTTGATGCAGATATTGGAGTTTATGATTTGGCAACCGAAAAGGTGAGAACAATTATAGCCCTAATCAATAACAACAATGATGTTTGGACATTGCACATTGATGAGGTTAAATCTAAGCAAGGCTCCAGGTGAAAAGGAAAATTGTAAGCATTCTGCTAGAGGGATAAAAATTGAAATCCTGGATATTGAAGCAATGCAAGCAACCACAAAATGTTCAAGTTGTTAAGAACCAGGGCATACAGATAAAACATGATTTCTTTCAGCTTGTCACATCATTTTGAAAATGTGGTGGTCTCGGGTCCGTCAAGGTTTTAAAGTATTTGATCCCCGGGGTTTTTTACATTCAAATTCTTTTGAAAGAACTCGCAAACCCTTTAATTAGAAGCATAAACATGTTATCATATGATTTGTTATTATATGATTTGTTTAATTTGAAGGAGTTGCAGATTTGTTTTTCAAATGGGACAGGGAAGACAGTAAACCCAAGTCTTTCCCATATAGCAAATTTTTGAAGCACAGTCTGGAGTGCATTTCGTCAACAGGACTCGAAAGGTAATTTTTTTTAAATTACTTGCATGGTCAAAATTTTTTAAAGCACCATTTCTCTCGTTTCCCAACCGCTGCATTTTTTGAGTATGAAGGGAAGTTGTAACATATGTATGCATTGTAAATAAGCTTTGAAGTTTTTCAGCTTTATTTCTTTGTCAATGCAGCTTTTATTTCAATGTCTCGTGCGTTTTAATCTGTTTCAGCTTAATTTTAATGCTCATAGCTTTAATTTATTTGTTTTTCATTTATTTCTTTGTCGTTGCATTTTATTTTTAAATGTCTCGTATAGTTGTAGCTTTTTCGCTTTTCTTTAGTTGTTTTTCGCTTTTAGCTTGTGCAATTTATTTCTTTTGTCGTTGCTTTTTATTTCCTTTCTTTGTCTTTTTATTTTAGCTTGCTTTTATTTTAGTCTCAATACTTTTTCTTTATTGCATTTCTTTTTCTTTGTCGTTCGTATTTTTTTTTATTTGTTGTTTATTTTTGAATTTTATTTGCTTCAGCTTCTTTTAGTTTATTTCTTTTATTGCTCGTACAGCTTTTAATTTTCTTCCTCGTTTTTCCTTTTCTTTGTTGTTTTTTTGTTTTAGTCTTAATTTGTCGTTGCTTTGTGCTTTGTCGTGCAGTCTATGCAGTTTTATTTTGTTTTGCTTTAAAGCCCGTGCCTGTCCTTGGAAGCCTGTATAAAGTCCTTTGGCTTCTAAAATTTTTTGTCCTTTGCCTCTGCCTGAGCAATCAATGAAAAGTCAGCCTGCTGAAAATTGTTTTATTCCTAGCTGATAAATCCTCAATCCAGTGCCTCCCCATTCTGCTCATTATTCTAATTGAGATAGTCTGCTTGCACTAAACTGTGGAACTATTTTGTTATCCAGGATGAAGGTAGAGAGATGATTGGATCTTGTGTCTTACTTGCCACAGTTGTTTTAATGATAGAAAAACTGTTATGTTGTTTAGTTGGAGGAACTCCTGGGAATCCAAGAAAAGTCGGTTATAAGAGGGGACTATGGTTCATGCAATTATTTGGGTGTCACTGTAGGCTATCAATGCCTAGACTCGAAATAGCTCCGTATTGATCAAATATTAAAAGAAAATTGTAATTTCTCTAAGGTCTTCCAGATAGTGATATATTTCAAAAAGAAGAGAGATAAGAAAAAAAAAAAAAAAAGAAAAAAAGAAAAAAAGAGTTATATGATCAAAAGAGGCAACCAATATTAGATTCTGCCCTACAGTTGTAAATTGGGTCGTGTAAATCTAAAGGGTAACTCTGTCTAGGCTGTAAAAAGCTAAACTAGTAAACAGAGCTCTACTCGGTTTCCCCTTTTACAATCTAGAAAAGTTGATTAATCCAAGTTTATCATTCAATTCACTCATCCTTGAAGAAAGTTCTATACCTTTGTAATTGCACATCGTAAATCTTCCTTGAAGTAATCCACCCTAGTATGTCCTTGGGAAATTTTAACAGTTGGCAATTAGTAGTCAATTTATTGTGAAGAATGTCCGTGGCAAGGCATGATGCATGGTCTTTTTGTTTTGAAACCGTAGTCTTGGGTTCTAAAATAGTGCTACTATTTTACCCGCAGATATCGCCATTTGTTGATAAGCAACACACCCCCACTGAAAAATGAGATTCCATCCTTAGAAAATTATGAACTTCCATTTTTGCAGTAGGGACCCTCTTGGTCATTTTCAGGTTTTAAATCCAAATTTTGCTTGCCTCCTTTTTAAAGTTGTGCTTTTTCTTGCATTCTAGCCGTGTTATCCAAGAATTCACTTTTTACATGCTAGAATCATTCATGCACAAGCAAAATCTTGCACCGTTACCGAGAAAATCTAGAAAACAATTGCATAATTCACTGAAAATCAAACTTTCCATTTTTGGTAGTGTCGCGATATCGCGACACTTCCATTTTCGGAAATGTCGCGATATCGCGACGGTAAGTCAAAATGCAGCTAAGTGCGTAAAGGTCGCGATTTCGCGACATGTCGCGAAATCGCGACAGTTTTTGGGAGAGAGAAGCAAGCAGTACGGAGGGCGCGATTTTGCGACATGTCGCGAAATCGCGACATGTCGCATTTTCGCGGCAGGAGAGAGAAAGTGGGCTGCAGGATGAAAAATCGGCTAAGTCGCAAACATGTTCCAAAATCGCGGTCAACGCGGTCAACGCATGCGTAAGGGAACCGTCGCGATATCGCGACGTGTTCTAGAATCACGGCCGAAAATCAAGAAGCGTACGGAGGCCAGAAGGGTCGCGATTCGCCGACATGTCGCGAAATCGCGACATGTCGCGTTTCGCGCCGACGAGGGAGGAAGTTGCCGATGCTCGCAGGGTCGCGATTTCGCGACATGTCGCGAAATCGCGACATGTCGCAGAATCGCGTAGGAGAGAGAAAGTCATAGTTGACCCGAAAGTGCATTCCGCGGGAAACGTAAGGCTTCCCGGGGTAGCGACACGTGTCAAAGCGTGAATGGGACAAACCGAGGCCGACATGCAAGCTTATTTTGTGGATTTAATCTGTTTTTAATGTTTTAAGCTTCCGATTTAATTAAAATGCTAATCTAATGCATCTTTTTGTCTTTCATGCAGGATTCCACCTGGCACTTACGGGACAACCGGGAAAGACCATAAAGGCAAAGATAAAGTGCGGATTTAGTCAAGGACCGCCATGCTAGGAGAGAAGCTGCCGGTGAGAGCATTCAATGACAAATTTATTGCAGACTTGATAGCATGAAGACCATTTCAACTTCGGGATGGATTTGCGGAGATCGAATTGATGGAGAAGTGGTGACTCATCCGGCTCACCAGCAGAATTAATGAAAGCATTTATTTGCAGATGCGAATGAATGCAAGTTGCATTTGATTTTATCTTCTCCATTTATGGCAGCTGACTGCACCGATTTGCCGAAGGGTTAAGTTCTATCCGGACTTTGATTTTTAAATGGATTTTTATTGTAAAACCCGGGTCCTAGGGTTTAAGTGCGATAAGATTTAGGGTTTGAGCAAGATATTTTGGAAAAGATCGTGGTCCGTCCCGAGTCTATAAATACAAATTCTAAATGTAATCGCAGGAGGCGGAGACTTAGAAATAAAGGCTTATAAGCAATTTCTTGCAAATTTTGTGAAATCCTTTGTTTCCGGACTTGGAGTTGATGTGCTTTAGCTTTTCTCGTGATAGCATGGCCAGGAGCCTAATCTTTTGCAGAGTGTGATAAGTGTATTTTCTTTTGTTATCCGTTCCATTTAAAGTTTGTTAGATATATGTCAGAAATCGCCATTGTCAAGATTAAATATGTCGTTAGGCTTCAGCTTGTTCTATTGTCTCGCTAGGGGAAATTACAGATTTGAGGTTAAGTTTGTTCTAATTGCTCTGTCTTCACCAGTGCGAGCTAGGGTCGCCGGTGAAAGATACCAGCTTTAACCAACTGCCCTTGGATTTATGATTTTCTCGCTAGATCTGTTTCACTCGCCTTGTGCTCTTAGTTGAAAGTGATCTTAGACCGACCGGACACTTTCTTCTCGGGATTTGTTCTCGTTGTGAAGTCGATAGCATAGATAAGATTGATAGTTTGGAGTTTACAATTGATGTTTGATAAACTTCTCTTTCTTGCCTTACCCTACCCTCTCTTTGCTTACCGTGAATGATCCATTTTTATTTTCTTTGTTTGCCTTTTATTTAAATCTGCTGACCCATGAGAGCTAGATCAAAGAATTCAAGTCAAATCTGATTGTCAACAACTTTTGCAACTACCGAACAAGTTCAGGAACCCCCTGTAAGGTAACAGAGCAGATCCATATTGAAATCTATTCAGAAGTGGAAAAGAGTGAATTGCCATTCGACCCAACTCTGTAACTCGCACCTTGGATAACCAGCTAGATCCTAAAGATGAGTGGGATCAGTCCCGTGGGTGTCTCCGGAGCTTTCCTTGCCTTCATCCTTTTTCCCGGGGTGTGCATGAAAGCCGGACCAACAGTACCAACCCAAAGGAGATATCAATCCCCTATGATCAAGTTCATGGATCTCTATCCATAAGAGACACCAATCCCCTTTACTTTAGTTCGTGGACCTCTATCCACAGGAGTCCTCAATCCATTTTTTTAGTTTATGGTCCTATATCTATAGGATAACTCAAACCCCTTTGCTCTAGTTCATGGACCTCTATCCATCGGAGATCTCAATCCCCTTTGCTCTACACTACTTCAAGCATTTACTCAAGGCTTGCTCAATTCTACTTCAAAACCCTCTCTCAAATTTTATCAAATATGGTCAAAGTATACACACAAGACTTGATCAAATATTCTCACCAAAACCTACTCAATTCTACTCCAAGCTTACACATAAGGCTTATTCAAATATACTTACTAAAACCTGCTCAAATCTAGTCCTAGATTACACATAAGGCTTTTTCAAATCTGCTTAGCAAGACCTACTCAAATCTTCTCCAAGCCTATACACATGGGCTTGTTCAAGTCTCCCCACCAAGACCTAATCAAGTCTGCTTCAAGCCTACTCACACGGCTTGCTAAAATCTTCCCCAAGCCTACTTACAAGGCTTGCACAAATATGCTCATTAAAACCTGCTCAAATATGTTGGAAATTTTGAGTCCCTAAGTCAAGTTGTCATTTATGTCACGGAATGAAGTCATCATTAATTTTGAGTCCATGCGAAAGGGCCGATGAGGGTTCAATAAAGGGTTTAAGAAATATTAAAGAAGATCGACATAAATAAATATTCTCCATCGACCTTGGTGTAAAAGGGTCGAACGACTTGATAAAATCTTCCCACCGACGTCATAGCTTAAAAGCTCTTATGATATATATATAAGGAGCTCTATGGTTTCAAAAAAAGTATTAGATGAACTTCGAACGAAAAAAAAGGAAACCTCCATGATTATCAGTTTGGAAAGAATATGATATGAGACATATAAGGTTTCGAAGATATGTTGATAATGTGATGAAATTGAAAACCTGAGAATAAAATAGTGAGCTCATCATGAACATTTTGGGAAACGAAATCTAGTATACCAGTTAAAATTAATTGTGGATTCAGATCTTTGCACGACCTCCAATGCTATTTCGATTGGAAATACACCTGTGTTTTGTATCTGTACAGTGAGTAGATTTCTAGATTTAAGGATCACCACTAGAGGAAAGGTATAAGGTATATATGAGACTTTACTAATTCAAGATGTGTGGCTAGCAAAGTCGGCAAGTGAACAAGCGTGTGGAATAGCGAGGTCTAAAGTTCAAATCTCATGGGCGATGTATCGGGTAAAATTAGTTATATTTCGACCTATGGGAACACAATATTTGAAGTATTAACTTGTGAGGTGTGGAAGATATAAAAGTGTTTATTTTAAATTAAAGTTTGGGGAGATATAAGGGGGAAAACAAAAGGTGTATGTTTTATGTTGTTGTTGTTTAATTATTGCTTTATTGTAAAGGTGGGGGAGTAATAAGGGTACAAAATAAAAGTATATATTTATTACTACAAAATTGGAAGTGACAGCCACTTAAAAATATATTGATCAATATAAATTGCATGAAATATTAGAAGGTTGAATGTTATTATTGAAGTTGGAGTGATAAGGTGTAATTTTGATATTATTTTTGTGATATATTTTATTGAAGAAAATTATCCTCTAACCCTTATTGAGATATACAAAGAAGTATTGTGATTGTGGCAGATTTCCAAAGAGGCTTCTTCATCTTCATAAAATGTATGGGCACATTCTCCTATTGATTGATTATGGTGGTTGATTATAAAATACCTTTGGAGTGAAAAGGATTGATTGTGGTTTCCTTTTTGAAAGTGGTTGAGTTAATGCTTCAAGGTTTTTTGGATTGTGAGTTGTGATTAAACCTTGTTTGATAAGCATTTTTGTTTATATCATTGGTTGAGTGAAGTACTTTGAGTTTATACTTCAAGGTTTTCTGAATTGAGAGTTGTGATTAAAACCTTGTCTTATTAGCATTGTTGTTGAAGCCAATGGGTGATGCAAAGAACTTGAACTTGAGTTAGAAAAGAACATGAGTATCATTGTTATGTAAGATTTGTTGTTGAGCATTGTTGGAAATATTTTGAGTTAGTTGATTCATGCTTGGACTAGGGTTTGTGAGAAAGAGTTGTTTCTTGAAGTGATTGGTTGAGTAGAGTTGATTGAGCCTAGTCAAGTGGTTGCATGAAGTGGTTGTTCAAGTTCCATGAAACAAACTATTCTATATTTTGATTGAGTTGAGGTTGAGTTTTTTGAGAATAGAACATATTGAGTCTCTAATATCTTTATTCTTCTATGAGATTGAGTTAATATTGAGCTGAGTTGAGATTGCTTTGAGTTGAGATTTGGATTTGAGTATAGAACATATTGAGTCTCTAACAATTCTCTTTATGCTTCTATAATATTGATCTGAGTTGAGATTGCTTTGAATTGAGATTGAGATTTGAGTATAGAACATATTGAGTCTCTAACAATTCTCTTTATACTTCTATGAGATTGAGTTGAGATTTTGTTGAGCTGATTTGAGGCAAGTCTTTGAGAAGGCTTGTGGACTATTTTTGTGTAAGCTTTTGTGAAATCTTGCTATGCAAATTTGAGCAAGTCCTAGAGAGGACTTATTGAGCATATTGGGACAAGTTTTGTGTGAGCTTGTTGAGCAGATTTGAGTAGGTTATGAGTGAGCCTATTGAGCATATTTGAGCAAGTTTTGAGTGAGCCTATTGAGAATATTTGAGCAAGTTCTGAGTGAGCCTATTGAGCAGATTTGAGCAGGTTCTAAGTGAGCCTATTGAGCAGATTTGAGCAGGTTCTGAGTGAGCCTATTGAGCATATTTAAGAAGGTTCTGAGTGAGCCTATTGAGAAGATTTGAGTAGGTTTTGAGTGAGCCTATTGAGCATATTTGAGGAGGTTCTAAGTGAACCTATTGATAGAGCTTTGGAGGTGATAGAGTAAAGAGGATAGAGTCTCAGTGGATAGAGATCCAGCAGCCAGGAAAATTAAAGATAGATCTGAGTGAGGATTCTTCAAGTGGAGAGAGATCCACCAATCAATGCAAGCAGAGAGACAAAGTCTTCTAGAAGATCACTAGCTAGAGTAGAAGGAGAAATATTTCTCCTATGGAAGAGATCCATGAACTTGAGATTTAGGGGATCAACATCTCCTTTGGATAGAGGTCCATAAACATTGTAATTGGGAAGGATTCCAAAGAGATTGATTGAGAAATTTTTAGCAAAATATTTTCTCTGTGGAGTAGCCCACATTGGGTGAACCACGTAAATTGTGGTGTCTCTATTGTGTGTGATGATTGGTGCATTTCTTTTGTTATTGCTATTTATATTGCCATTGATTATATTGATTAATATTATTTGGGAAAGAAAAGTAAAAAGTGGTTTTATACTATTCACCCCCCCTCTCAATATAAGCTTGTGTTCTTCAATTGGTATCAGATCCGATTCCTTTGAAAGAAGTTTAACAGCTTGAAGGAAGATCCTACAAGAACACAAATGGTAAAGAAAGGCAAGAGTAGAAGCATGAGACACAAGAAGAAAAGAACACCTATGGTCATGAAAGAAAAGGAATATGAGTTTAATATTGTTGTGTTGGGAGGACAAATGGAAATAGATTCAAGATATGAATCAAGTAATGGAGAAATATCTAGACTGATAAAGTTTTGTACCAGATGTGGGAACACAGGTCACCATGCAACTTATTGTCCACAAGAATGTTTTGTTTGTGGTCAACTCGGTCATGATGTAAGTTATTGCAATGGGTTTGATAGCAATGAATATGAAGATGATTCTCTCATATTTGAAGTTCTAAAGAATGAGTCAAAAAAAGGTAATAGGAGGTATCAAGAAGAAACTCCACTTTGGACAATAGAAGAAATTGAAGAAGAGGAAGATTCAAAAAAATAAAATGAGGAAGCCACTCTTAAGGAACTTGGTGAATTGAAAAGAGAGAATTTAGAATTGAAGGCTCAAATACAAGAAGATGAGAAATGTAAGACAAAGCTTCTACATGATATCTCTAACTTGAGAGATAAGGTTGAAAAAGCAAGAAGATTTGAAAAAGGTATGATTAAACAGTCAAAGGCAAAAGAGATAGAATGTGAAAGGCTTATGATTACTCTTGAAGAATTAAAAATGGAGAACTCAAGATTAAGGGTTCAAGCTCAAGAATATGAGAAAGCACAAGCAAGGTTTCTACAGGAACTCACCAACTTCAAAACTATGGTTGAAGAAGCAAGAAGGATTGAAGAAGGTATGGCCAAAAAATTAAAGACAAAATATCTAGAGTGTGAAAGATTAGAGCATGAGATAGTTTCACTAAGGATGGAAGTAAAAGGTTCCAAGGACAAGCTACACAAGTTTGAGGAAAATTCAAAGACTTTGGATAGGATTATCAATGCACAAAGGTCATCAGTCACCATGACAGGACTTAGTTCTAAATAAGAACAAGGGAAACAAAAAACAAAAAAAGAAGAGTCAAGCTCAAACACCAAAAAAGAAGAAGAGTCAAAAGAAGTAAGTAAAATGGAGAGTGATACTTCTAAGGAGAAGTTGGACAATAGAAAGTTCAACAAGGAAAGGAACAATGCACAAGTAAGGAACAAATGGAACAAGAAATAGGTAGAAGAGACTAAGAGACCAATGGGGTCTAGGCAAGGTTTCTTCAATGGAAGATTTTTTTCATGTCACAGGTTTGAGCACATGGCTTCACAATGTAGGACATATGAAAGATATGAATATGGGAAAGAACAACTTTTCCATGGGTATTTCTACTCATGTAATGGGTTTGGTCACAAGGCAATGAATTGTGGGGTTCATGATAGAAGAAGATATGGCTTCACTAGGAGAAGTCCTAAGATAGTTGCACATCCAAGGAATAATAAAATTAAGTGTTATAAGTACAATAATTATGGTCACACAACAAGATGGTGTAGAGAAAATATTCTAGAAATAGGCATGAATAGGAACAGGAACATGGACCAAGAACATGAATAGGAACAGGAATATGAACATGAACAAGAATATGAACAGGAATAGAGACTCAAAAAATAATAGAGAATCAGAAAATAATAGGAATAGAAACATGGATGAAAACAAGAGCAAGAACAGGAACAAAAGTGATGATAGGATTAAGGATGATGATTTGGAAATAAATAGTGAGAGGACTCAGAGAAGAAGAGAGAAAGATAAAGGCATGGATTTGTGATTTTGGGGAGTAGAAATACTCCCACCCTAGAATTAACCACCTCATGTGGAGGTGGGGTAAGGGCTAATCTAAGAGGCTCATTCTTAGCCCTGAGCCCCAAAGGTGACCCTTTGCCATTTATTTCAAAGGGGAAGAGATTTGTGTATATTGGGGAGAGTTTTGATATGGGAGATATTTGATATTTGAGAGAGCATTGAGCCAGGGGGAGCAAATTCCCAGGGGGAGCAGAAAAGAAGATCAAGTTTTAGTAAAAGGATATGGGTTACCATCAATGACAAAGGGGGAGATTGTTGGACATTTTGAGTCCCTAAGTCAAGTTGTCATTGATGTCACCAAATGAAGTCATCATTAATGTCAAGTTGTCATCGATGTCATGAAGCAAACCACCATTGGTGCAAAAGGTAAAAAAGGAGCAAGGCAAGAGGTGGTTGGCAAAAGAGTTTCATGAGATTAAAACCATGGTTCAAAATAATTAAAGGAGATTTAAATTATAAATTATTTAAATTAAAGATTTAAATAATTTAAATTTAAACATTAAGTTTTCCTTTTAAAAGTCTAAAGGATGGGCACAATGTTTATTAATGATATCGATGATTATTTAGCCTAAGTGGGCCAACCACTATTCATTTTCATGCAACCCATGCGAAAGGGCCGACGAGGGTTCAATAAAGGGTTTAAGCAATATTAAAGAAGATCGACATAAATAAATATTCTCTATCGACCTTGGTGTAAAAGGGTCGAATGACTTGATAAAATCTTCTCGTCGATGTCATAGCTTAAAAGCTCTTATGATATATATAAGGAGCTCTATGGTTTCGAAAAAAGTATTAGATGAACTTCAGACAAAAAAAAAGGAAACCTCCACGATTATCGGTTTGGAAAGAATATGATATGAGACATATAAGGTTTCGAAGATATGTTGATAATGTGATTTAATCGACAACTTGAGAATAAAATAGTGAACTCATCATGATCATTTTGGAAAATAAAATCTAGTATACCAGTTAAAATAAATTGCCAAGTCAGATTTGTGCACGACTTCCAATGCTATTTCAGTTGGAAATACACCTGTGTTTTGTATCTGTATAGTGAGCAGATTTATATATTTATGGATCGCCACCAAAGGAAATGTATAAGGTAAATAGGAGACTTTACTACTTCAAGCTGTGTGGCTAGCGCAGTTGACAAGTGAACAAGCACGTGGAATATGGAGGTCTGAAGTTCAAATCTTGTAGGCGTTGCATCGGGTAACATTAATTTTGTTTCGACCTATAGAGTGTGTGGTTCAATTTTACGTTCTAAATGGTTTCAGAAAGGTAGGCATATAAGTATTGAGTTGGAGTCATAAAGGAATTATCTAAAGTCTTTTGGGGAACATAATATTTGAAATATTAACTTGTTGAGGTGTGGAAGATATAAAAGTTTTATTTTAAATTAAAGGTTGGGGAGATATAAGGGGGAAAATAAAAGGTGTATGTTTTATTTTGTTGTTGTTTAATTATTGCTTTATTGTAAAGGTGGGGGAGTAATAAGGGTACAAAATAAAAGTATATATTGATTATTACATAAGTGGAAGTGACATAGCCACTTAAAAAAATATTGATCAATATAGATTGCATGAAATATTAGAAGGTTGAATGTTATTATTGAAGTTGGAGTGAAAGGTGTATTTTGATTTTTTTTGTGTTATTTTGATGAAGATTTCCTCTCCCTTTTGAGAATAAAGAGATTGTGATTGTGGCAAAAGGGAAAGGAGATTGTGGTTTCCTTTTTGAAAGTGGTTGAGTTAAGCTTCAAGGTTTTTCGGATTGTGAGTTGTGATTAAACCTTGTTTGATAAGCATTTTTGTTTAGATCATTGGTTGAGTGAAGTACTTTGAGTGTATGCTTCAAGGTTTTCTGAATTGAGAGTTGTGATTAAAACCTTGTCTCATTAGCATTGTTGTTTAAGCCAATGGGTGATGCAAAAAACTTGAACTTGAGTTAGAAAATAACATGAGTATCATTGTTATGTAAGATTTGTTGTTAAGCATTGTTGGAAATATTTTGAGTTAGTTGATTCATGCTTGGACTAGGGTTTGTGAGAAAGAGTTATTTCTTGAAGTGATTAGTTGAGTAGAGTTGATTGAGCCTAGTCAAGTGGTTGCATGAAGTGGTTGTTCAAGTTCCATGAAACAAACTATTCTATATTCTGATTGAGTTGATTCCGGGGGAGTTTGGTTTCTTCTCTTTTGCTATGAGATTGATTTAAGATTGAGCTGAGTTGAGATTGCTTTGAGTTGAGATTGGGATTTGAGTATAGAACATATTGATTCTCTAACAATTCTCTTTATGCTTCTATAAGATTGAGCTGAGTTGAGATTGCTTTGAGTTGAGATTGGGATTTGAGTATAGAACATATTGAGTCTCTAACAATTCTCTTTATGCTTCTATGAGATTGAGTTGAGATTTTGTTGAGCTGATTTGAGGTAAGTCATTGAGAAGGCTTGTGGACTGTTTTTGTGTAAGCTTTTGTGAAAGCTTGCTATAAATATTTGAGCAAGTCCTAGAGAGGACTTATTGAGCAGATTGGGACAAGTTCTATGTGAGATTGTTGAGCACATTTGAGCAGGTTTTGAGTGAGCCTATTGAGCAGATTTGAGCAAGTTTTGAGTGAGCCTATTGAGTAGATTTGAGCGTTCTGAGTGAGCCTACTAAAAATATTAGATCAGGTTATGAGTGAGCCTATTGAGCAGATTTGAGCAGGTTTTGAGTGAGCCTATTGAGAAGATTTGAGTAGGTTCTAAGTGAGCCTATTGAGCAGATTTGAGCAGGTTCTGAGTGAGCCTATTGAGCATATTTGAGGAGGTTCTGAGTGAACCTATTGACAGAGCTTTGGAGGTGACAGAGTACAGAGGACAAAGTCTCAATGGATAGAGATCCAACAGCCAAGAAAATTGAAGATAGATCTGAGTGAGGAGTCTTCAAGTGGAGAGAGATCCACCAATCAATGCAGTAGAGATAGTCTTCTAGAAGATCACTAGCTAGAGCAGAAGGGGAAAGAGTTCTCCTATGGAAGAGATCCACGAACTTGAGATTTAGGGAATCAACATCTCCTTTGGATAGAGGTCCATAAACATTGTAATTGGTAAGGATTCCCAAGAGATTGATTGAGAAAGTTTTAGCAAAATATTTTCTCCATGGAGTAGCTTGCATTGGGTGAACCACGTAAATTGTGGTGTCTCTATTGTGTGTGATGATTGGTTCATTGCTTTGGTTATTGCTATTGATATTTCCATTGATTATATTTATTAATACTATTTAGAAAAAAAAAAGTAAAAAATGGTCTTATGTTGTTCACCCCCCTCTCAGTATAAGCTTGTGTTCTTCAAAATATGCTCCAAGACTTCTCACAAGGATTGGTCAAATATTCTCACAAATCTTCTCAAATCACTTCTCAAACCCACTCATAAGGCATGCTCAATTCAGCTCACAAAACTTGCTCAAATATAATCCAAGACTTCTCACAAGGCTTGCTCAAATTATCTCACTATCATTGCTCAAACTTACTCAAACATATCTCAAAAAAATATTTCAGATCTACCTCAATCCTGGTCATATAAACTGCTCAAAAATTCTCATTTCTTGCATACAAACAATTTCATATATCTTTCCCAAAGGTGATTTCTTTGATTAAAGTAGTTTAGACATATTATACCCAGAATTTGTTTAACCTCTTGAACATATAGAGAATGATATGCACTAATTTTTTTTTAATATGTTCTTCACATTCATTAAGTTTGTCATTTTCACATGTATCATATTTATTGCATACTAAAGGTAGATCTATTCTAGCACTTGATAACTAACCTAGTATTTTATGATTTGCAACTTCACTTCAAAACAAATCACAATGCACAAGTCCTTCTCATCTACTCACAAAATCAATCATGAACAATGATGCACAAATTTGCTTCACAAATCTGATCTATAACTCTTGCATTTTCATTTCCAATATCACTCAAAACCAATGCACACGTTTAATTTCAAACCCTTGCTAGTATATTTTCAAATTCATTTCATGATAATGCACAACTTTGTTCTCAAACCCTAGCATATATGTTTTAGTGTCATTAAAAAATAATGCATAACTTTATTCTCAAACCCTAGCACATATGTTTCCAATCTCATTCATCAATGATGCATAACTTTGTTCTCAAACCCTATCACATGTGTTTCCAATTTCATTCATCAATGATGCATAAATTTATTCTCAAACCCTAACACATATACTTCCAAATTCATTCAACAATGATGCACACTTTGTTCTCAAACCTTAGCACTTATATTTCCAACAATGCACATAGAATCAATCCTTTTATCTCCACCTTATGACTTAAAAATATTTTCTTCAAACAACCATCACCATTCAAAAAAGAGTCAAATCA
This sequence comes from Wollemia nobilis, assembly GCA_028583015.1. Lineage (NCBI taxonomy): Eukaryota > Viridiplantae > Streptophyta > Pinopsida > Araucariales > Araucariaceae > Wollemia > Wollemia nobilis. The sequence continues at coordinate 9,562,355 of JAQPPZ010002969.1, read as the reverse complement.
CCATACCTCAAAAAAACTACCTTGATGAAGAAGTGCCCTCTAAAACATGTCTCAAAATAATTTCTTTTCTTTTTCCACTTCAAAATAGGTTAGCAAATCTTCTTTTCAAAACATCCACACTAAGACCCTTTCTCAAAATATGTGTACAAGAATGCTTGAGAATAATACTCTATAACTCTATTTTTGTCTTCCAAATATAGAGCTTGTAATAAAGACTAAAACATCAAATTTCCATTTTCTAAGATGTGCCAAAAATACAAATAATGATGAACATAGATACACCTTATTTCTCCTTTCTAGAACAACCAAAAATTACACACAACAATAAACACAAATACACCTTTTCTCTCCTCTCTAAAACATGCAAGAATTTGACTTTCAATTAATGCTCAAAACACCCTCTAAATATTTCAATCATGCACACATTACAAATTAAAATATTCCTTATACACCTTATGTATCCACTACTCAATATTTTCAGCAAGCACACATTACAAAATAAAATATTCCTTATACACCTTATGTCTCCACTACTCAAATAATACAAAATTTTTGCCTTTATAGTCAATCAGATAAAACCAGTGAATATAACCTTCACAAAAACTTTGGTGCATATCTCAACCTTCACATAACATTTAATTAAAAAATTTGGTGCATATCATATAGCTTTAATTAAAAATTCTGGTGCATAACTCACAACACAATCCAACAAATGCATGAGAGTCGAACCCTATGCCTTAGCCACCGCAACGCTTGAACAAAATCTTGGAAACTAGATGGGATACCCCAATGGATAGTCACATCAATGACATTGCTAATCCTTAATTTCTTCATGGGCTAATCAAAGTGTTTCCAACACTGCCAAGCAAAATGTATGCCCCTGAATTCGACCCTGCAACCTCTCTACCACCATCACCTTCATGCTAGCTCAGTGACCAACTAAGCTAGCCACTCAGTTGGAACAAATGACATAGAAAATCACTTTTATTTCATAGTTCACTTGTTCAATCATATTTTTGTTATGTTCCTTTGAAATTCACAATACACAACACAAAGAGATATTTTACGCTTTCCTTCAAAAACATTAGAGATAGCAAATGATTGAAATTTAATTCATATATGACTTCCACATTTTTCTCATGATGTCAATGCATGAATGTCATAAAGGGTTTTGAAATTTAAAATTGTATTTCTATACATTGGTGCCAAAACATTATTATAATATTTTAAAAAATATTATAATATTACTTTTTAAACTTAGGCCTTCAAACCTTTGTCCCAACTATTTTTAATTAAACCCTTTTGCCTCTTCTTTAACCTTTAATATTTTGAACTTATTTTAATATTGAAACTTAAATATTGGGCCCTCTTTTTAAATAATTAAACTTAGCCTTCTCCTTTAAACCTTTGCTTTAATTTCTCTTCTAAACCTTTGTCCCTTTGTATAATATTTAAAAACAAATATTATAAACCTCTTCTTTTTATCAATTTTCTTTGCTATGAGATATAACTTGCTTTACATAATTGTCCAACCAAAAAAAAATATTTCTACCTTACTATGCTCTTATTTACATAAACCCTTTTGACATCAATTATTTGAAATCAATGACAACTCAATATGCTCAATATTTCCAATAAAATGAACACTCTGTCAATAAAGCTACTGGACTACATTGCATCCATCACTAATGGATGGTGTTCCACATAGAACTAAACTACCTACTAATATCCCTAAGCTACTGTGTCACCGACACTCCCCTTGCTTGTCTATAATAACAATGAAACCTTCCTTATATAGGTAAAATAGGATACTTGACCAACACTCTATCTAGTTGTACAAGTGACACCTTGCACATTTACAACTTGCATATTTATATTTGTGCATTTATTACATTGCATGAAGTAACTAGATAATTTCTTCCTAACACTCCCCTTGCTTGTCTATAATAACAATGAAACCTTCCTTATATAGGTAAAATAGGATACTTGACCAACACTCTATCTAGTTGTACAAGTGACACCTTGCACATTTACAACTTGCATATTTATATTTGTGCATTTATTACATTGCATGAAGTAATCAGATAAAACCAATGAATATAACCTTCACAAAGACTTTGGTGTATATCTCAGCCTTCACATAACATTTAATTAAAAAACTTTGGTGCATATCATATAGCTTTAATTAAAAATTCTGGTGCATAACTCACAACACAATCCAACAAATGCATGAGAGTCGAACCCTATGCCTTAGCCACCGCAACGCTTGAACAAAATCTTGGAAACTAGATGGGATACCCCAATGGATAGTCACATCAATGACATTGCTAATCCTTAATTTCTTCATGGGCTAATCAAAGTGTTTCCAACACTGCCAAGCAAAATGTATGCCCCTGAATTCGACCCTGCAACCTCTCTACCACCATCACCTTCATGCTAGCTCAGTGACCAACTAAGCTAGCCACTCAGTTGGAACAAATGACATAGAAAATCACTTTTATTTCATAGTTCACTTGTTCAATCATATTTTTGTTATGTTCCTTTGAAATTCACAATACACAACACAAAGAGATATTTTACGCTTTCCTTCAAAAACATTAGAGATAGCAAATGATTGAAATTTAATTCATATATGACTTCCACATTTTTCTCATGATGTCAATGCATGAATGTCATAAAGGGTTTTGAAATTTAAAATTGTATTTCTATACATTGGTGCCAAAACATTATTATAATATTTTAAAAAATATTATAATATTACTTTTTAAACTTAGGCCTTCAAACCTTTGTCCCAACTATTTTTAATTAAACCCTTTTGCCTCTTCTTTAACCTTTAATATTTTGAACTTATTTTAATATTGAAACTTAAATATTGGGCCCTCTTTTTAAATAATTAAACTTAGCCTTCTCCTTTAAACCTTTGCTTTAATTTCTCTTCTAAACCTTTGTCCCTTTGTATAATATTTAAAAACAAATATTATAAACCTCTTCTTTTTATCAATTTTCTTTGCTATGAGATATAACTTGCTTTACATAATTGTCCAACCAAAAAAAAATATTTCTACCTTACTATGCTCTTATTTACATAAACCCTTTTGACATCAATTATTTGAAATCAATGACAACTCAATATGCTCAATATTTCCAATAAAATGAACACTCTGTCAATAAAGCTACTGGACTACATTGCATCCATCACTAATGGATGGTGTTCCACATAGAACTAAACTACCTACTAATATCCCTAAGCTACTGTGTCACCGACACTCCCCTTGCTTGTCTATAATAACAATGAAACCTTCCTTATATAGGTAAAATAGGATACTTGACCAACACTCTATCTAGTTGTACAAGTGACACCTTGCACATTTACAACTTGCATATTTATATTTGTGCATTTATTACATTGCATGAAGTAACTAGATAATTTCTTCCTAACACTCCCCTTGCTTGTCTATAATAACAATGAAACCTTCCTTATATAGGTAAAATAGGATACTTGACCAACACTCTATCTAGTTGTACAAGTGACACCTTGCACATTTACAACTTGCATATTTATATTTGTGCATTTATTACATTGCATGAAGTAATCAGATAAAACCAATGAATATAACCTTCACAAAGACTTTGGTGTATATCTCAGCCTTCACATAACATTTAATTAAAAAACTTTGGTGCATATCATATAGCTTTAATTAAAAATTCTGGTGCATAACTCACAACACAATCCAACAAATGCATGAGAGTCGAACCCTATGCCTTAGCCACCGCAACGCTTGAACAAAATCTTGGAAACTAGATGGGATACCCCAATGGATAGTCACATCAATGACATTGCTAATCCTTAATTTCTTCATGGGCTAATCAAAGTGTTTCCAACACTGCCAAGCAAAATGTATGCCCCTGAATTCGACCCTGCAACCTCTCTACCACCATCACCTTCATGCTAGCTCAGTGACCAACTAAGCTAGCCACTCAGTTGGAACAAATGACATAGAAAATCACTTTTATTTCATAGTTCACTTGTTCAATCATATTTTTGTTATGTTCCTTTGAAATTCACAATACACAACACAAAGAGATATTTTACGCTTTCCTTCAAAAACATTAGAGATAGCAAATGATTGAAATTTAATTCATATATGACTTCCACATTTTTCTCATGATGTCAATGCATGAATGTCATAAAGGGTTTTGAAATTTAAAATTGTATTTCTATACATTGGTGCCAAAACATTATTATAATATTTTAAAAAATATTATAATATTACTTTTTAAACTTAGGCCTTCAAACCTTTGTCCCAACTATTTTTAATTAAACCCTTTTGCCTCTTCTTTAACCTTTAATATTTTGAACTTATTTTAATATTGAAACTTAAATATTGGGCCCTCTTTTTAAATAATTAAACTTAGCCTTCTCCTTTAAACCTTTGCTTTAATTTCTCTTCTAAACCTTTGTCCCTTTGTATAATATTTAAAAACAAATATTATAAACCTCTTCTTTTTATCAATTTTCTTTGCTATGAGATATAACTTGCTTTACATAATTGTCCAACCAAAAAAAAATATTTCTACCTTACTATGCTCTTATTTACATAAACCCTTTTGACATCAATTATTTGAAATCAATGACAACTCAATATGCTCAATATTTCCAATAAAATGAACACTCTGTCAATAAAGCTACTGGACTACATTGCATCCATCACTAATGGATGGTGTTCCACATAGAACTAAACTACCTACTAATATCCCTAAGCTACTGTGTCACCGACACTCCCCTTGCTTGTCTATAATAACAATGAAACCTTCCTTATATAGGTAAAATAGGATACTTGACCAACACTCTATCTAGTTGTACAAGTGACACCTTGCACATTTACAACTTGCATATTTATATTTGTGCATTTATTACATTGCATGAAGTAACTAGATAATTTCTTCCTAACACTCCCCTTGCTTGTCTATAATAACAATGAAACCTTCCTTATATAGGTAAAATAGGATACTTGACCAACACTCTATCTAGTTGTACAAGTGACACCTTGCACATTTACAACTTGCATATTTATATTTGTGCATTTATTACATTGCATGAAGTAATCAGATAAAACCAATGAATATAACCTTCACAAAGACTTTGGTGTATATCTCAGCCTTCACATAACATTTAATTAAAAAACTTTGGTGCATATCATATAGCTTTAATTAAAAATTCTGGTGCATAACTCACAACACAATCCAACAAATGCATGAGAGTCGAACCCTATGCCTTAGCCACCGCAACGCTTGAACAAAATCTTGGAAACTAGATGGGATACCCCAATGGATAGTCACATCAATGACATTGCTAATCCTTAATTTCTTCATGGGCTAATCAAAGTGTTTCCAACACTGCCAAGCAAAATGTATGCCCCTGAATTCGACCCTGCAACCTCTCTACCACCATCACCTTCATGCTAGCTCAGTGACCAACTAAGCTAGCCACTCAGTTGGAACAAATGACATAGAAAATCACTTTTATTTCATAGTTCACTTGTTCAATCATATTTTTGTTATGTTCCTTTGAAATTCACAATACACAACACAAAGAGATATTTTACGCTTTCCTTCAAAAACATTAGAGATAGCAAATGATTGAAATTTAATTCATATATGACTTCCACATTTTTCTCATGATGTCAATGCATGAATGTCATAAAGGGTTTTGAAATTTAAAATTGTATTTCTATACATTGGTGCCAAAACATTATTATAATATTTTAAAAAATATTATAATATTACTTTTTAAACTTAGGCCTTCAAACCTTTGTCCCAACTATTTTTAATTAAACCCTTTTGCCTCTTCTTTAACCTTTAATATTTTGAACTTATTTTAATATTGAAACTTAAATATTGGGCCCTCTTTTTAAATAATTAAACTTAGCCTTCTCCTTTAAACCTTTGCTTTAATTTCTCTTCTAAACCTTTGTCCCTTTGTATAATATTTAAAAACAAATATTATAAACCTCTTCTTTTTATCAATTTTCTTTGCTATGAGATATAACTTGCTTTACATAATTGTCCAACCAAAAAAAAATATTTCTACCTTACTATGCTCTTATTTACATAAACCCTTTTGACATCAATTATTTGAAATCAATGACAACTCAATATGCTCAATATTTCCAATAAAATGAACACTCTGTCAATAAAGCTACTGGACTACATTGCATCCATCACTAATGGATGGTGTTCCACATAGAACTAAACTACCTACTAATATCCCTAAGCTACTGTGTCACCGACACTCCCCTTGCTTGTCTATAATAACAATGAAACCTTCCTTATATAGGTAAAATAGGATACTTGACCAACACTCTATCTAGTTGTACAAGTGACACCTTGCACATTTACAACTTGCATATTTATATTTGTGCATTTATTACATTGCATGAAGTAACTAGATAATTTCTTCCTAACACTCCCCTTGCTTGTCTATAATAACAATGAAACCTTCCTTATATAGGTAAAATAGGATACTTGACCAACACTCTATCTAGTTGTACAAGTGACACCTTGCACATTTACAACTTGCATATTTATATTTGTGCATTTATTACATTGCATGAAGTAATCAGATAAAACCAATGAATATAACCTTCACAAAGACTTTGGTGTATATCTCAGCCTTCACATAACATTTAATTAAAAAACTTTGGTGCATATCATATAGCTTTAATTAAAAATTCTGGTGCATAACTCACAACACAATCCAACAAATGCATGAGAGTCGAACCCTATGCCTTAGCCACCGCAACGCTTGAACAAAATCTTGGAAACTAGATGGGATACCCCAATGGATAGTCACATCAATGAAATTGCTAATCCTTAATTTCTTCATGGGCTAATCAAAGTGTTTCCAACACTGCCAAGCAAAATGTATGCCCTCGAATTCGACCCCGCAACCTCTCTACCACCATCACCTTCATGCTAGCTCGGTGACCAACTAAGCTGGCCACTCAATTGGAACAAATGACATAACAAATCACTTTTATTTCATAGTTCACTTGTTCAATCATATTTTTGTTATGTTCCTTTGAAATTCACAATACACAACACAAAGAGATATTTTACGCTTTCCTTCAAAAACATTAGAGATAGCAAATGATTGAAATTTAATTCATATATGACTTCCACATTTTTCTCATGATGTCAATGCATGAATGTCATAAAGGGTTTTGAAATTTAAAATTGTATTTCTATACATTGGTGCCAAAACATTATTATAATATTTTAAAAAATATTATAATATTACTTTTTAAACTTAGGCCTTCAAACCTTTGTCCCAACTATTTTTAATTAAACCCTTTTGCCTCTTCTTTAACCTTTAATATTTTGAACTTATTTTAATATTGAAACTTAAATATTGGGCCCTCTTTTTAAATAATTAAACTTAGCCTTCTCCTTTAAACCTTTGCTTTAATTTCTCTTCTAAACCTTTGTCCCTTTGTATAATATTTAAAAACAAATATTATAAACCTCTTCTTTTTATCAATTTTCTTTGCTATGAGATATAACTTGCTTTACATAATTGTCCAACCAAAAAAAAATATTTCTACCTTACTATGCTCTTATTTACATAAACCCTTTTGACATCAATTATTTGAAATCAATGACAACTCAATATGCTCAATATTTCCAATAAAATGAACACTCTGTCAATAAAGCTACTGGACTACATTGCATCCATCACTAATGGATGGTGTTCCACATAGAACTAAACTACCTACTAATATCCCTAAGCTACTGTGTCACCGACACTCCCCTTGCTTGTCTATAATAACAATGAAACCTTCCTTATATAGGTAAAATAGGATACTTGACCAACACTCTATCTAGTTGTACAAGTGACACCTTGCACATTTACAACTTGCATATTTATATTTGTGCATTTATTACATTGCATGAAGTAACTAGATAATTTCTTCCTAAAGTAATCTAATGTTCTAAGAATGTACCTTTGAAGATATATTTACATTACCCAAATTATGGAATATAGCCTATTTCTAACACCCTCCTGTATTACATTATTTGGGTATTGAAGAATTTTAGTCTTCAATATGGATCTTAATATTCTTCTTGGGTTTTGGCTTGATCGATGTAGACTTGATCTAGTTCTTTTCCTACTACTTCAGTCTTCATGTCATGGCTCCTTGTCTCTTTTCATTCTTTGTTTATTGATGTCAGATATCTTTGATCGACCATTACCTTTTGTAGAGGGGGAAAACTGCCCTACCACGTACAATTCCCACAAATGACTATATTTGCAAAGGTAGAAAGCCTTATGGGGTGAACTGTGGGGGTATGTTGTTCTCTACACTCGGTGCTAGGGGGAAGGGTTCACCAAGAATGGTTTAAGGACTCACTCCAAGTCCTTAGGAATTTTAGGATAGTTTGATGTATTCAGTTAAAAGAAATCATGTAAGTTTGGCCTTACTAGATCTATGCTATGAAAGATAAAGGACAATGCAGAAATCATAATGCAAGAATACAAGAGCTAACCTAATATGATTCTTTCTTTGAATGCTTTCTAACCTAGGGTTTTATCCAAAAAATATTTAAAGCAAGGGCATAATATAAATGCACAATATTAACCCTAGATGCACACTATATGCTTTTCACTTTTAGATTCCTTAGAACCAATACTCAGATCATATATTCAACCAATAATTAGAACACTTATATTGACCAATGGTTGACTTAGTTTTTCTACCTCTTGTCCAATGATATCAGAAATTTTTGTTTCTACAAGACAACTTATGAAACACTTGAAAATGGGATTAGCATTAGGGGTTCTACTTAGGCTACTATACAACAATGCATGGAGGCACAACAATCAAGCCCCCTAGATCCTTTTAGATGAACTTTGAAAATAAAAGTGAAAATTGAACTTTGGAGAATTAATCATAAAATGGCAATGCAACAACAAAGAAGCAAAAAATATATTATGCTATCATACCCTAAATGCAATTTAGAAACTACTTATGGAATAAAAATATGATAGATGCCCCCAGTTTAGTCTTGGGTAAAATTGTACCTTGTAGATGGTGGGCATGATAATGCTATAGGTGAAGTCACGCTCCATCAAAAGGGTGTGCAATCTCACTTTTGTGAGCAAAAAACCTAAACTAGGATTAGCAAAGTCGTGCCTCACTGGGACAGGGTGCGATTTCACTTCAAAGACATGAAAAATAAAAGATAAATGCAAAGTGCAAATAAATATAGGAAATAAATTGCACACAACCTAATGGATGATGCAAAAGTAGGCAGAAGAGATTGAGGTATTCAAAACATGCACTCTCTTCCTTTCGAACTACAACACAAATCCACCAAATGACATAACAATCCAAATCACTATAGTAGAAGATCAAATCCAAAATTCATACTTTGGGGTTAGCTTGTAAAATAAATAGTAAGCAGAGCAAAAGTAAGAATGTGAGCACTAATTAATTATAAGAATTTTAAGCTTAATTAATTTCTAAGATTGATCGCTTGTCTCTCTAGGAGTGGGATAAATCCTTTTATAGATGAAAATAGGGGTGAAAGAAGCGAGAAAACATACACAAGCTGATGCCCAACATGCTAAAAAGGTTAAATATAGGTTTTAATAAATTAAAATCCTAAAAATAGTGATATCATGCCCCATGCTGATGGGGTGCAATATCACTTCTGCGAAGTTGCACCCCATCGTAATCGGGTGTGATTTTTCTAAAAGGCTAAAGAAATGCAAGGTAGGGGGAACAAAGGCTTACCCTTGCCTAGGGCAAGGGTTAGGAACTATTATTCAAAAAGTGACTAACTACAGAAAAATAGCTGATGCACCTTTTTGCATATTTTCCAAGAAGACCTAAGTGGCCCATATGCTAAAGATCAAAGAAAAAGCAAAATATCGCAAGGAGGTAAAAGTGTAGCGATATCGTGACATGTTGCATTTTCACGAGAAAAAGAAAAGAGAAAGAGCAAGGAGGAAAAAGTGTCACGATATCATGACATGTTGCATTCTCGCAGCTAATAGCAACAAAAGGGAGCAAGAAGGCAAAAGTGTCATGATATCATGACATGTTACATTTTTGCGGCTAAGAGTAAGAGAAGGGAGCAAGAAGGTAAAAGTGTCGGGATATCGCGACATGTTACATTCTCACGAGTAAGAGAAAAAAAAGGGATCAAGGAGGCAAAAGTGTCATGTTATCGTGAAATGTTACATTTTCATGGCTAAGAGTAACAAAAGGTAGCAAGGAGGCAAAAGTGTCGCGATATCGCGACATGTTACATTTTCATGGCTAAAAGCAATAAAAGAGAACAAAGAGGCAGAAGTGTCACGATTTTGTGACATGTCACATTTTCATGATGCAAGAAGAAGAATCAAGCTGAAGACATAGAAATGTCACAATTTCATGACATGTTGCATTTTCACAACTCAAAAGGGCAGGCAGGCAGAGAAACAAGAGTGTCACGATTTCACGACATGTCCGGTGTTCGCCAAGGAAACAAAGTATATTTTTGGCAACTAGAACATGCACTGATATCAGGTACTAATTTTTGAAGAATGGTTAGTTGATTATAACCTGGTAGGTCCGCTGGACGATTACAGAATAATAAGCTCATCTAAATTTAGCTAGAAGGAAATCTATCCAATCTATGAGGAATCCGTTGTATATTCTTAGAAACTGTAGATAATTACTTGTAATTGATTGAAGAAATTAAATGTACATAGTAGAAGATACTCTTTTTAGGGTATAAATAGGAGTGAGTCGACCATGAAAAAAGGTTGGCTCTTGGACGTTTACAGGCTTGATGTACATGTACTGGATTACAAGCAATAAAAGAAGGAATACTCCTTGGGCATGTCATTTCTAAATCTGGGCTGTCAATTGATCCTAATAGAGTAAAGGTGCTTCTTGAGTTGTCGCTCCCAGTTAACAAGAAAGGTTTGCAATCTTTCTTTGGGTAAATAAATTTTGTCAAAAAATTCATTGCGGATTTTTTCCAAATGGTTAAGCCAATGACTAAATTATTGAAAAAGGACGCTCCTTTCAAATGGATAGATCCAAGGAAAGAAGCTTTTCAAAAAATTCTAGAAGCCATCGCTTAAGCTCCTGTGCTAGTTAACCCTGACTATTCCCGAGGTTTCATACTATATGCTGTCAGAGAGAAAGATAGTGATGCTACAGTTCTCACTCAGAAAGGAGCAGATGACGAAGAAATACCCATAGCCTTTCTGAGTTCCACCATGCACAAACATGAGGAAAGGTACATCTTCATAGAAAAACAAGTATATGCAATTATGAAATCCTTGAATAAGCTAAAACACTTCTTATCCCAGAGTTGGAAAATGGTGTATGTTATTCATCTTGATGTAAGGAACTTCATAATTCAAGGAGAATTGGGTGAAAAAAGAGCTGGATGGGTGATTCACATCCAAGAGTATGATGTAGAAATACATCCTACTAAAATAGTCAAAGGGAGAGCTTTGTGCCAAGAATTGGCCAAGAAAGCTACAAGTGGATATGGGGAGAGCCACCCCGTCATGGCAAACACAGAGCAACACCAAGACAGAGTAAGTTTGAGTTAGATCAAGGACTTTGTGAGGTATTTTCAGAATGGGTCATGTCCTGAAGATATGAACGCTTCACAGAGAAGGAGATTCAGAACCCAAGCATTGAAATATACCCTTCAAATAGAGGGGTTGTACAGGATTAACATCGATGGTGTATTGTTAAAATGCATTCTCGATAATGAAAAGCAGAAAGTGTTAGATGAATTTCATGGGGGTTTTTCAGGGGGACATTATGCAGGCTAAACTACAGCTTTGAAGATCCTTAGAGTTGGATGTTTTTGGCCTTCTATCTTCCTAGATGTGTACAAAGTGACCCATAGGTGTGAACAGTGTTAGAGGTATGTGGGAAGAAATAGGAATGCACCTATGCCCTTAAAATCTATTCAAGTTGAGGAACCATTCCAATAGTGGGGGTTGGATTTCATAGGGATAATAGAGCCAAACTCATCATCAGGCCACAAATACATTCTCACTGCCATGGACTACTTCACCAAGTGGGTAGAAGTAGTGCCTATGAAGAAAGATGATTCGAAAGTGGTGATAGAATTTGTCGAAAGTCTAATCACAAGGTTTGGCATACCATATTCTTTGATTACAGACAATGGATCCCCTTTCACTAGTGCAAAGATGATTGAATTCGTTAGTAGATATGGAATTTACCTGAAGACTTCCTCTAATTATTACCCACAAGGTAATGGATTAGCTGAGTCTACTAATAAGAATCTTCTAAGAATTATAAAAAGAACATTAGAGGATAATAAGAAGAACTAGCACTCACTCCTGAATCAAGCCCTGTGGGCCGACATAATCTCAATCAAAAAATCAATCAATACATCACCATATGCTTTGGTTTATGGAAAAGAAGTTGTTCTACCGATTCATATGGAGATACCCGCGTTGAGGATGCTAAAACAAGTTAACAAAGATGAAGGTCATCCAATGGATGCCCAACTGATGCAACTTCTGTAGCTTGAAGAATCTAGGGAACAGGCCTACAATCATCATCAAAAGCATATGGTAAAAATAGTCGGGTGGTTCGATAAGAAAACCACTTTCAAGAAATTCAAAACATGTGACCTGGTATTAAAATGGAATGTCAAGAAAGCAAAGCCAGGACACCATGACAAGTTTGATGCATTCTAGGAGGGGCCATTCAAAATTGTTTCAGAAAAGCAATTCAATGCCTTCTAGTTAAAATATCAAGATGGATGGGTTCTACCCATCACGGTGAATGCTTTTCACCTAAAATTGTATTTCCAGTAAAATCTACAGATCACCATTATATGTACAGTATATTATAAGTTTGGAGTTTTGTAAATATTTCCCTTTTTATGGCCTAATAAGAATCATTTTTTGCGGACTAGCGGGGTCCGATATTTTGAATGAAATATGGAGGGAAAAATTTGCCCTTATTATTTCAAATTTTCAAAAATCTGGGGCTGCCGCGTGATCGCCTAAAAAGTCGACGAGAAGGGATGAATAAAAAGAAAGTTTTGAAATATGTTATGTGTGCTCCTTGGGATATTTCCAAAAAATTTCCACCGCCAAATGTTTTTTAAAGCAACCACGTGCCAGAAGTCCAGTGGGAGAAGATAATTAATCTGTCAGTTAGCATCTTTTCGGGCATGGGATAATTTCGAGTCCCCAAGTGGGTTTTTAATGAGCCGACGAGCATTTTTAGGAGTTCCCTAAGAAATATGGCAAGAATGGAAACCGAAGAAAAGATAGACAAAATCAAATCAACCAACCGTCATTTAATGCATTAATTTTGCATGTCCTCCTAGGTGATATAAAATTAAATTCAAAGATTTAGAGAGGCATTTCGCCATTTGCAAACTTGCTCAAAGCTCTTGGAGAAGAAAAGAAGTGAGGAATTGTCTCTGTGATGCTTGAGAAGCCAAAAGTCTCACCAGCCACTGTTATACCACTGCACTATAGCGTAGCGAGGAAAGAATTGTGAAGTAATCAGAGGAGGTTCAAAATCTGCATACCTGATAATTCGTAATGGCTCCAAAGAAGGCGAAAGACCAGGCAACATCTACCTCATCACCCCCGACTACTTCGGTAGTGAACAAAAGGGAAGAAAATAGTGCTAGTTTTATTGACAGAGACTCCCGGATTGCAGATACGATAATAACATGGAAGGACCCGACGGAGATTCGGAGCAATATAAAGAACCGGGTAGCAACTGGGGTTTCTGCGTCTTCTCCTTCAACGTTTGCATACCATTATTTCTTGTACTGGTATGTATATATTCCTGTCCATCCCTGCCCAGAACTGGTAAGGGCAATTGCAAATTTCTATGATGAAAAAGGGAGAAAAGTTAGGGATTTTTCAGGGAAGGTCCTTTTTCCTCTGTCCAAAGATGCTTTTGTTTCTGCTTTCACTGCGGGTCGTGTCCCTCCCTTAGAACCTAAGAAATTTGACCCCTTAGAACAGGCTACATATTTTGGCTCATCCGAAAAGGTGAGGGGTTTCCTAGCCACTCAGCTAAAAGATCTTCCAGAAGGGGCAAATCCACCAGAACCCCCAATTGACAGGGCAACTTTTAAAAACCCTGAACTATATTCCATCTTGGCCATGATTGCGGGACTGAAAAATGATGAAAAGGTTCAAAAATGGCAGGTGGCTATAGCAGAGTGTTTTTCGAACCCCAAAATGTATGATTCAGCTGTTATGAGCAGGAGTGTGAGACCTATTTTCTTTGACTGGCCTGGGTTCTTAAGTGCAGAAATTCATGAGGGTTTGGCAGCATTGAAGGCTGGCACCCAGTTTTCTTTCAGATACACTTCATATTTGGTATGGTTATTCTTTTATTTCATGTCTCAAGAGTTAGCTTTCATTTCAAAGAATGATAAGAATGAAAAGGGAGAAATTTTTCCAGTATATGAATGGACTAATGTGTTATACAAATCCGAATCGTATTATGATTTCAATAGGGAATTTTTGGGCCCTGCACTAAAAATCATGTATGGGCAAATAACAAGATTGACCCCCAAAGCGGAAAAGGTATTGCAAACCAAGTTTGTAGAGGAGGGGGATTGGTTTATCCTAACACAAGGAGTGTGTATCAGATTGTATGGGTTTACAGACAAACCCTTTTTACTTCCCCATTATGTGACTGATAGAATCTTTGCCTTAGAATATGTAAGGCAAACAGAAAATATTAATGTCAAATTCGGGACTGGAATTGGGAAAACCAGTACCTGTAATATGCCCTTTAGTTTTGAAGGGATTACTATTTCAAGGAAGGGGCAAAATGAACAGATAGCGGAGTATTTAAGAAAATTGGGTCTTATCGAGATTCCGCAAAGATGGAAATATGACCCCATAAACAGGTTCGCTGAAAGACAGTCCATCTTGAATAAAACACATAAAAAAGAATTTCATGTTAAAATCAGGGATGATATTGAAGAAAATAGGAATAATACAGAAGATGAACCCTTGGAGTGGCACATAGAGAAGATGGAGCCTTTGCCCCCTTGGCATGATTTTTATGAAGTAATTGTTCAGTTTGACCCCAAAAATAAAAAGGCTCATCAGTTGACAGAGAGAAAAATCGCCCAGATTCAGAAGAATAGGCCGGATTGGGATGTGGCAAAAATTCGGGAATGGTGGGTAATGAGGGTTCAGACAAATTTTATTTCATCAAGATATCCCACCAAAAATGACAATCTGTTCGAAACTCGGTATGCTGAACACCATGACTCCTGGGGAGGAAGTTTCCCTGTTAGAATCCCTCCAAGCGTAGGAAGTGGTCATTCTTCTGCTCCCGAAGTGTCCCAGCCACCTGAGAAATCCCAGCAGCCTGAAGCTGGTAAGGGAAAAGCGATTACAGAGGTTCAGAATCTTCCCCTTGTTCAGACCAAACCTAGGACAGCTAGGAAAAGGTCGATAGAAGAGGTCTTTACTGAAGAACAAGGAAAGACTTATAGTTCGAAGGCCGCCCAAATGATGTTGAAAATGGGCTATGATGGAAAAGGGCTGGGCAAAGAAGGACAGGGGAGAGTTGAACCTATTCTAGTCCATCAAAGAGAGAAGCATCTAGCACTTGGGGCAGATACCCTGACATCCAGACATCATTCCTCAAAGGTTGTAAAATTTGTTCCACCTGCAGACTCGGGTACAGAATCTGATGAACCCATAGCAGAAAGAATGAGGAAATTGAAAATGATGGCGGATAGGAGAAAAGACAAGAGTATTATTCAAACTTCGTCTAGTGATCAAGAGCCTCAAGATACAGAGGACGACTCAGGGAAAGAGACTCAGGAAGGCGAACCAACCCATACAACTGAAGGAAACACCGATGCAGATGCTCAGAACGTTGAGCATGAAACTTCACATAAGGAAGTCCCATGCGGCCCACCCAGTTCGGCTCAAGAGAGCCAAAAGAGTGAAAATAAAAAACAAATTTTGGTTAAAAAGGAGATCCTGATGGTAGAAGAGCAGCAGGAGAAACAAATTATAAACTTAGACGAAAGTGATGAAGAAAATAAAACTCCTGATGAGGAAAAAACGCAGAGTGAAGAAATTGCCATCAGTGAACATGAAGAAGAAGAAGGACACCAACAGCCAGTCCAACCAAAAATAGGTATGCTTTCTTCACTTTCTTCTTCTCATTCTCCTACTCATTCCCATTGTAATTCTCCTTCCTTTTCTAAAATCGACAAAAATATAATGTCCTTGCCAAAAAATTACCTTGTTCTCCCAGAAATGGCAGCATCTTCCCAGAGTCCACTAAATATTGGGTCCACAGTTGCTCCCATTCCATTTCTCCCTGGCATTGACATCCCAACGGCTGGAGTTACAACTTCTCAAGGGACTGAGTCACATTCCACCATGGCCAAGATTGAAAATCTAAAAAGGGTGAGCAAGAATGCTTTAGATTGGTGGACTTCACATTCAGCTGGAGATCCTAAAGCACCAGCTACTGTAAGAGAAATCATTGCTTTAGATCCAGCCAATATGCAAAGGAAGAAGTTGAAATTAACTCCCATTACTAAGAAATCAAAGGGAGAAATGACTGTGGAAGATTACCAGGCAGAAGAGATAAACGAAGATATATCTCAACTGCCTATGCAAGATGAGTGGGTGAAAGCCCAAGCACATTTTGGGACTATATACTTACAGGGAGGACACTATCAAGAAATGTTTTTGAAGGAAAAGGAGAAGAGAAAGGAATTAGAGGCTGTAGTGAAAGAGCAAAAAATAGTAGAGAAGGCTCTTACTTTAGAGGCTAAAAAATGGGAGGGTAAATTCAGTGCTGCTGCCAGTGAAGTGGAAAAAGGTAAAGAAAAGTTGAGTATAGCAGAAGCTCAGATTCAGGCATTAAATACACAGATACAGCAGCTACAACAACAGTTGGTCGAACAACAAAATTCCCCTTCCGGATTTTTGAAAGATAAAGTAAAGAGCATGAGGAAGGAATTGTTAAAAGATTTGTTGTTTTTAGTATTAAAGGCTAAACCTTTATTGTTGTATTTGGCTAAAGTAAAGGAAGTTACCGAAGTAGTAAAATAGGAATTTGAGGCTGCCGAAGCATTTTTATTGAAAAGAGAGGATGCGGCTACTAAAATTCAGATTTTGTCGAAAAAGATGCCAGGAAGCATGGAAGCCAAACTCAGAAGCGAAGCCTGGTCTCAAGCTAAAATAGCAGCAAAGAACTTCTTTAGGAAGTTTAAATTGATAGCACAGGGAAATAAGTTTCTGCACGAGCTTGAAGACGAAGCGAAAGGGTTGCTCCAAAATCTTGATTTGGCTATTCATAATGGGCTTCCTTACCTCTGGGATGATGGTTCAAAAGTTTTGAAGGAAGAAGTCCTTTCGGCATCAATAAAAGCTTTTGTTGAAGATGAAACAGACATAGACGGCTGGCAAGAACCTGTAGAAGAAACGCAGGTCATGGAAATGATCCAGAGGCTAACACAGATTAAAACCTGTTTACAAGAACTGATTTTAAAACAAAAGATCATTTCTTATGATAAAGTGGAAGAATTGCAGTATGTCTATCAACTTTTCATTGATTCTTCTGATTTAGAAGATGAAGACTGGAATCAAGTGTGCAAAACTTATCAAGAGATAATTGCAGCCATGGACAAAATCAGAAGATCTAAACATCAGGGGCAGCAGCCAGCAGCCAGAGCTGGGACCAGCTCCCAAAATTGAATTTTTGTGTTCTTCAGACAAAGGTTAAGTCCCTAAGCGGTAAAAGAAAGGTTCTGATAAGGTAAAGATCACCTATATTCCAAAGTGCATTCTTTTTCTTTTTATCTTTGTTTTTCCACTCGAAATTTTACTTTTCGCAACTATGTTGGTGACTCCGTTTCCCAATGGATGAAGGCCTGGTCTCTATTTTTGCGAGCAAAAATTCCCCGGAAGGCGCCAAGAATGTTAGTCAAAAAGTGACTAACTACAAAAAAATAGCTGATGCACCTTTTTGCATATTTTCCAAGAAGACCGAAGTGGCCCATATGCTAAAGATCAAAGAAAAAGCAAAATACCGCAAGGAGGTAAAAGTGTCGCGATATCGCGACATGTTGCATTTTCGCGAGAAAAAGCAAAGAGAAAGAGCAAGGAGGAAAAAGTGTCACGATATCGCGACATGTTGCATTCTTGTTGCTAAGAGCAACAAAAGGGAGCAAGGAGGCAAAAGTGTCGCGATATCACATGTTACATTTTTGCGGCTAAGAGTAAGAGAAGGGAGCAAGAAGGTAAAAGTGTCGCGATATCATGACATGTTACATTCTCACGGCTAAGAGCAACAAAAGGGAGCAAGGAGGCAAAAGTGTCACGATATCGTGACATGTTGCATTTTTGTGGCTAAGAGCAACAAAAGGGAGCAAGGAGGCAAAAGTGTCGCGATATCGCGACATGTTGCATTTTTGCGGCTAAAAGCAACAAAAGAGAACAAAGAGGCAGAAGTGTCGCGATTTCATGACATGTCGCATTTTCATGATGCAAGAAGAAGAATCAAGTTGAAGACATAGAAATGTCATGATTTCGTGACATGTTGCATTTTTGCGACTCAAAAAGGGCAAGCAGGCAGAGAAACAAGAGTGTCACGATTTCATGACATGTCCAGTTTTTGCCAAGGAAACAGAGTATATTTTTGGCAACTGGGACATGCACTAACATCAGGTGCTGATTTATAAATAATGGTTAGTTTATTATAACCTAGAAGGTCCGTTGGATGATTACAGAATAATAGGCTCATCTAAATTTAGCCAGAAGGAAATCTATCCAATCTACGGGAAATCCGTTGTATATTCTTAGAAACTATAGACAATTACTTGTAATTGATTGAAGAAATTAAATGTACATAGTGAAGTCTCTTTTGGGTTAAATAGGAGTGAGTCGACCATGAAAAAAGGTCGGCTCTTGGACGTTTACAGGCTTGATGTACATGTACTGGATTACAAGCAATAAAATATTTCTTCTTCTAGCTTCTGAAACTTTTGTGTGCAAGTGTATGTATCTGGTGTTTTAACTTTTATTCATTCTAAGTTTTATAATGTATCTGTTCTAAAATCTGGACTGTGCACGTATAAACCTTGTTTCTAGAGTTGAACATTAAAAGATATTTACATGTATTTAGACGAACATCTAAAAGTCGCACTCAGGAATTCATGTTTTCTATAAGAAGATATAAAGAAAACTCTGAAAGTAGTAATCTACATCATCAATGTTTGTTGTTGTCTAATCTGTACCGTGAGAAAATTTCTAGCTTAGGCTATATTTCCCTTATCTCTTGTTCCCCTTTTCTCTAAAAAACTCAAAGGAACCAGCCTTCTCTGGAGACTAGACAGATGATCTCAAGCAAGATCTGTCTATTCAATGTTGGCAAAGTCTAAGGCGCAACACTAATAACCGAAGGCAGATTTTGTTCTAACAGGAACCTCTTAGGGGCTCTAAGGAAAATTTTCCACAAAAAGTGGGTCAATTTTCCATGTCTACATTTTTCCCCCTCTTTGATGTATTTAAGGCCAAGTAAATGAGTCAAAGAAATGTGTAGACTCCTATTGGTAAGAAAAGGTAACAAACACACAAAAGAAAATGAGTGTCCAGGTTTGTAAAAAAGGGTGAGACATTACTACCATTAATGCCTCTATGGCTTGGGTACCCCATAAAGTTTTTAAAGGAAAGGAAATTCCTTAAGAAACTCCAAAAAGACAAAGAAAAAGCAAAACACAGAAACACAAAGATAAAAGCAAGCAAAAAAATAATAGAGCAAATATTATTAGGTACAACATGAACCTAATGTAGCTAGCATGAAATGCATAGAAGAAAGGTAATGATAGAATAAGGGAAGAGAAGAAGAATTATAAGAAGAAGAAAAAGAAGCTCCAAAGGTCAATCATCTAAGATCGAGAAGAAGGCTAAATCAGAACCTTGACTAGAGGGTGTTATGCTCAGAAGATGGTCCATGTATGGAGTAAAACCTGCTACGGGTGTAGTACTCACTAAGATGGAAAAATAGGAAAAATATGGAGCGTAACCTACTATGGATGAATGCTTTCTAGTGACTATAGGCCCAAAATGACCACATCCTTAGAAAGTATTGCAAATTTATTCTAAGGTGTGAAGTTTCCATTCTGCACACTTTTTAGTGTATTTTGGAGTGGATCTGCTACATTCATTTCTTAATCTACCCAAAACTTAGCATATTTTTTGCCTTGAGTGATTCCACTCGGTTTATAATGTAAAATTATGCGGATTGGTGATGGGTCTTGATTCTGCAATTTTTTTTGGCAATGATGATGTCAACGCAAAAGAAAGTGCAAATTGGAGACCAAGAGTAATTTCTTGCATGCTCTGAGAAGCTAAGTGTCAGTAAGACTAAATATGTCGAGTCTCAAGACTATTTTGGTGTGGATTGATGATGAAGAGGTAGAAGGCACTACATCAATTACGGATTGGTGACAAAGTCAATTTTACACTACTGAGGATGCATATTGGAGACAAAGGAGCTATTTTCACACTACGACCAGAGTGGAATGGAGAAAAAGGATGATTTTCACTTGTCAAAGTGTGGATTGGTGATTTCACATATTTACAAAGCAAAGGTGATGTCAGTATTCTTTAAGGTGCATATTTTAGAAGCTTTGAAGACAAAGAAGAAAATAGGAAGGAAAATGAGCGGATTGCATCCTGCTCACCTCTTAGTTCATTTTACATCGAAATGTGATTTTGTAGTATCAAGATTATAGTGATGATGTTAGCAACTTTAAAGTATGGAATGGTGCTTGGATTTTCATTACCAATTTGCAGAGTGTCCTAAGAGGTTTAATTGTAGCCATCCATGATGAAGATCAACAATTGAAAACTTGCTAACATTGATAAGTTATTTAAAAGCATTTTCTCATTGGACCAGAGCACATTTAGTTGGAGGGTAAGAAGATGAAACATCAAGGGTTTCCAAGAACAAGAACTTGATGTGGTTGCAAATATACAGCAAATCTTTAATTCCAATAACGATCAATGGATGAGATGCAATGTACAACTGTTAGAACTCCAACTGCCACCAATAAATCAACAATTTGTAGAGGTATGCTGCTATGGTGGATTTCTCATAGCAGATTTTCCAGAGCTCCAAATCTAGTAAGATGATGCTAGTAAACTCTCTACTGAACTGTAAATATATAATATTTATAATATCTCCTTGATATTATTTCATTTTACAAACTATAAATAGAGGCCAAACCCTCATTTTTTAGGGTCAACTCTAGTGCATTTGCTTTCCCTACTATAAATATTCTTGTGAGCTAATGGAAGGAGCATTACTCTGATAGTTTGACTCAAATTTATCATCTTCATTATCTTGTGCAAGAGGTTTGAAGTCATGAACTGCATTTCTATTAATACTTGAATGGTTAGTTCATTCCAGCTTTTGGATTACTAGTTGTGAGCGTAGTTGAAATCTATTCTTGATTAGATTTGTATTGTTAGGAAGTTTATTTCTGTTAAATCTAACTATTGGTATGTTATACTATTTGGATTATCAATATTGGATTTTGGAATTGATTTCTGCAATATATCTCTGTTTATGCTTTAATGTGTGAAGGTTTCATTGATTTGGGTGATGTTAATTTGAGTGATGGGACATTGGAAATAGCATGTGGGAGCCTTTTACTGTAGTTGCCTATGCTGTTAGCCTATCCGAACATAATTGTTTATAGCATTTCTAACCCTAAACCTTTTATAACCCTTATCTTAAAACCCTATTTAAGATTTAATTGAGTCCACACCATTACCAGTTGATAAGGAACCAACCTACTTTGGAGGTTGGATTGAATTTTTCTTTGGTCCATCCAATGCTTTAGTGTCGAGATGTGACTATCAGGTGTATGTCTGGACAAAAAATTGGAAGATAGATAGTTGTAGTGTCAAGTAAAACTTGATGATATTTTTGTGCCCAATAGTTTTTGGCACGCCCGATGGGACCAGTTCACAAGGAACACAAAAAACCATCATATGAGTTATTGTTTTATCTCTATCCAAAGGAATCAAGATTTGGTAAATTGTCTTGATCTTGTTAAGTGGAGAATAGAAAATTCACCTGGTGACTCCCTGGTCTTTAAACCCATAAAATAATTACCCCTATAGATTAGTATCCTTTCATGTATACCAAGTCTTTCAAAAGGAATAACCCTAACTCTTTATTTCATTGTGAGCTACCTTATAAAGGGTCTACGGTTATTAGAATTTTGAATCAATATTTCCTCTCAAAATAAGAGCTTCCTAAGGAAATTCTTGCAGTTAATTCATCAAATCCTATAGTAGTACCTACAACTAGAAATATGGTTGGAAATGCAATAGTAAATCAGGGAAATGTACCCCCAAATAAACCATTATAGAAATATCCCAGTTGGAACATAGTTGGTCCCCTTAGATTAGTCCATATGAATTCCATTCCCCAAGCTATGTCCAAAGCTATTCCCACTTATGATGGATCTGGGAAGACATCATATGAGAACTGTCATGATATTTTAAATCTAGTAGCAATCCAAAAAATAAAGGAGGAGGATGTTATTGTGATAATCCTAGCCCTATCCTTCAGAGGAAATATTTTACATTGGTTTAGGACTCTTGAGGATAACACCATCACTTCATGGGTAGCATTGGTTGATCCTTTTATGGAAGAATTTAATGAATCTATTGACTTTTCTCCTTGCTTAATCAATTTATGCCCATGCAAAAATCTCAGAAAGATCTATCTTAGATTTTAATTTGAGGTTTAGAAGAACATGGAAGAGAATTCCCCCTGCAGATAGACCAACTGTATGCTTGGATTATATGTATTATATTAGAGCTCTTGGATCAGATCTAGGATTGCAAACCTAACAATCTAGGGTGGAAACCTTTCCTCAAGTTTATAATACAACAGTTCATACATAGAATATTCTAATTAATATGGGGAGGTTACCTCCCAAAGCTGTGCTACCTTATATTTTAGAAATCGCTAATGGCCAAATCCAAGCTACAAGATCATCTTACATGGATCCCATTTCCTTATCATCCCCATCTCTACAAATGAATCTATTCCTCAATAAAAAGTACCATATGTTGTAGTTCCTTTCCCTCCCCTTCCTTCTTAAACCTATTAGGATTTTTTTGCCATTCTTGACGAAGAAGCGAAAATAACGACATGCCTTAAGGGTTCTTTATTGAAATGTAAAAGCCTATTGAAATAAGTGTTCAAAGGGAAAGATGCACAATATGTAATATATTGAAATGAAGAATAAAATAAAATAGGGTGGATTTATCCTTATATTTATTCAATGCTTTCAACAGTTGTAATACATCCCCCTTTGAGGGCTTTTCTTTGATACATTTCAATACTGCAAAATACAAAGGATCTAATCCTTTCAAAATCTTGATGGCGTGTTCCAATGTTATTTTCACATCCCACACTCGAGAGCTAGTCTTGGTCATATCCTTATGTGACTTTTATCTCCTCCCTCGTGTCTAGCATATCTACACCTACACACAAGAGATTGAAACAGATTAAAAGCATATGCATTTATAGATTGAAAGCTAGGAAAACATAGCAAAAATGCATCTAGGAATAATGAAACTTATTTGTAATAAATCTAAACAACTCCAAATGACTTGAAAATTTACTATGCTATTATTTAGATGAATTTGTAAATATTTGAGCATAAATTGAAGGGAAATTGTTAGCAAAAATAGTGACCATCCCTGACAGGGACAACTAGACCTACAACCATAATTTTTCTAATTGACCCATCAAAACAACTCCAAATCTCACCAAAATTGAATGCAAAACTAATATAAACATTTATAAATGACCTATGGTGGAATTGAATCAATTTTTTTGCTGTTTTCTAACCATACCTAACAGGTACAACTACCCACTACTAACCTTCCCCATGTGGTACGGTTACCAATCTGAGTGGAATTTGCCATCAATTCCAAAGGGATATGGTCTAAAAATATCTTGAATTTTGTGTCAGAAAATGTGGTCAAATTAATATTCAATTTGACCAGTTTTGGAATGGATTTAGTGTGTTTGGAATTTCCCTAAAAGCACATTTGAATGAAGAGGGTTTCAAGGAAATATGAGGGTAAATGTAATGGCAAAATGCAAGGGTAGAATTTGGCAGCACTTTGTGGTCTCTGCTTCAACTCTTCTCTCTTGAAATTGGGATGAGCACACCTCAATTTATAGACAAAATAGAGAATTTGGGGTAAAGGGTAAATTTTTAGCATACAAAGCAAGTTATGCCACTTGTTGAAACATTTTCCATGCATCGGTGGAAGAGGTTACCCATTTGGGACCTCTAATTTGGAGTTTCTAGTCTCCATGATAGTCTTGGATAAATTTTTGATGATTGGGTAGGGAATATGGTAGTAATTTATTACCATTTATTTATCCCTTTAACTTTTGGAGGGTCTATTTAGGGACCGTACCACCCAGGCATGGTTATGAGTGGCCACCCCTGGGTGGGACGGTCACCATATGTGACCATCCCAAGGTTGGACGGTCATATGGATATGATCCAAAACCTCCCAAAAATGATGGAAACATTCCCAAAAGTATTATGGAGATTTATATTACCATATAGGATTGTATAATAGGGCAATATGATGTCTATAAGAGTGGCGCAAGTGGTGCATTGACAATATTATCCAATTTATGTGATTTTAGTGTCTATAGATGCCCCTTTTAGGGATGCACTATGTGCAAAAAAATGCTGAGAAAAAATAGATGACTAAATAATTAAATGATTGAGGTTATTAATTAACCTAACCAACTTTAGATGCCTATGTTGTGGAAAGAGAATGCATTCTTGGAATCCTTGATTTTGACATAGTCTAAGGATTAATTGGGTATACCTTTCAGCCGCACTATAATGACAATTTTAGGGGCTTAGGGTATACTAGGTCTTGGTGCCTTGTATTCTTGTAAGCATTTACATGTGTAAATTACCAAGGATTCAAGGAGTTCAATACCTATTTTTTTAATTATACTAATTTTTTGCCCCATCATGGGCTTGAAAATTTGTCTTTAGCAAAGATTCTTTTGAATGTATGAAAATTACACTTCTGAATGTTTTAGTGTTGATTTGATTTATGAAATCGTTATTATGAATACCCCATTAAGTGATGAGTCAATGAGGACATGAAAAATGATAAAGTGATGAGTCACTTGACACATGAATGAATTAGGATAACTCTCTGTTTTACCCATGGTATTATATACCTATTTGGATGGGATTTTTGATTGTTTTTATGAGCATTTATGGAAGCAAAAGGCTAAAAAATTCATTCCTATGGAGTGGTCCAGACATGGAGGTATTATTGGGGAGTAAAATAAATACTTTTAAAGTGTCCATAAATTTTTTTGGTTCAATCTTGATCACTGCTAATTTTAGACCAGTTTTGCCTTATTTTTGGTGGGTTTTGGACCCTATTTTTGATGTTTTTGAGTTGTTTTAGTAATTTTTTTTGGTGACCATCCTAGGGGGGATGAGTATGTATTTTATAAAAATACTAGTGTGGGACAGCCATCCAATTGTGTGCTTGTCCCACCTAGGGGTGGTCGACTTTTTAGGAGCTACATAAGCCCAAAATGGGGCAAATAGGCTCATTTGTGCATTGTTCTTTGAGAAATTGGAGAGGTGAGAGGTGGGAGGGTGATTTTATGAAATGGAGAACTACCAAAATATCTACTCAACAACATGAGCTAGCTAGCGGATGCGATAGGCGGTGGAGCCGGTACGAAATGGGTATGGAACACATTTCCTCCTCTTCTCTATTTTATTGCAAAATCGTAATTTCTGCTATAATTTTCACAAAACATACTAAATTATGGTTAAGGAACCTAAATAGTAGAATAATGTATGAAATTTAGCTTTTATTTACCTTTTAAATTCTTTGAATTTGGATGTTATGCTATTTTTTTGTGATTTTTAGGGCTATTTTAGGGGTCAAAATGACCATTTTTTTAGCTATTTTTGGGGACCATACCTGGGTGGGACGGTCACTGGTGGCCATCCCTAGGTGGGATGGTTACCAAATTAGGGGCCATACCTAGGTGGGACGGCCAAAAATTTGGGTAAAAAGTGCCCTTTGTTAGTCATTTTTGTGGTATTTTAAGATTCTTTTTATGCATTTTTAGTGCATTATTGACAAGGTGATTCACTTTATCAGATAGTGAAGAGTCAGTATAGGGTTTTGACTCTCTTTAAGGTCACTAGAGAACTTTTGACTACTGTGTACTGGTGATGGCATGATGCCATTAGCCTAAAGCATGTTATGCGGTTGGATCCCGTGGTGAGTGACCTTACCTATCTGAATACATTGATAGATTTATGGGACCCTCATACTAATACTTTTCATCCAGCTATGGGGGAGATGACAGTGACTTTAGAGGATGTATATCAGATACTACATATTTTGATAGAGGGGTTTCCTATAGTATCTACTCCTACAGAGTGATGAGAGGCCATGCTACGGAGGTATTTTGGGGTGTGCTAGGAGGATGCAATGATTGATCTTCTCAACGGAGGGATATTAGTGGTATCATGGTTTGAGGTTTATGTGATTAATATTAAGCATACTTTTTTGATGACCTTGATCAGCAACATGCTACTTCTAGACTCTTCAGGTGCTAGGTTCCCATGGAAACTGATAGAGTTGGTGCTCACTCTTGTAGTGTACATAGGATGAGCATGTAGTGATGGCTTGGGGTCCTATGTTGTTAGATTAGTTATATGAGTTATATGAGATCTAATCTCAAGGGCAGAAGGGATTGAGCTATAGATTCCTACTACAAGTTTGGGGTTGGCAACATATTTTTGTGGAGCAACCACCATGGACTACTTGAGCAGAGCTACCATATAAGGATATTGATTATGGGATGCTATTATTACAGAGTTGCAGGGTGATCTTAGCAAGGTCTGATGGGATTTTATAGAGAGAGCTCTATTGTAGGCACAGGTGTAGAGTGCACAGACTAATATGGAGAGACAAACAACTATGATAACTACTCTTTAGGTATATGTTGGAGTACATATTCCTAGTTGTAGGGATTCCAATAGTGGTAAGGTAGCCAGGATGTAGGAGGAGATGGTACATCTCTAGGATTTGGTTTCAACCTATTAGACTCAGTGTTGAGAGGATCAAACCTATACTGACATAATTGAGGATGAGATAGTGTGCCTTAAGGAGCGCATAATAGATTAGGCATTGGCTATTGGATCACAACAGAGTTAGAAGAGCGAGACAGGATAGTCATCTACACGGATGAGGGATCCTAGTTATACACAGAGGATGGAAAGGTCTGGGGGAGCAGGTCTGGGATCTCGTGATAGAATCCTACTGAGGGTAGAGGAGAGAGTCATGGTGTCAGTCCCACGTGACCATGGCTTGGATAATCTAATATATTTTTTTAGATTTTTGGTTTTTGGAGTGTGAAGTCTGAGGACTCATGTTTATTATAGCATACTGGTAGCTTTATGGATTATGATGTAGCTTTTGACTTGTTACATATGGATATATATGTGTTTGCTTTGATCATCATGTAATATTTTACTACTTTATGATATGTATGCTATGCTATGCTTTATGAGGCTTTTGATAAATGCATATCATGACATGCATACATTTCGTTTATGATGTGATGATGTGAAATGTAATGGAAATGCATAATGAAATGGATGATTTGATTTAATTTTGTATGATCAATTTATGATGACTATTTGACACATTATATGCTAGCACCATAGACTGTACAAAATGTATCTTTATTATTTTCATGTTATTATGACACTATGTAACAGATTGTGTAATTTTGATAAATATGTGGTAGCATGACATAAAATGAAATGAATGAAGTAATATAGTATGATATGTTTGGTAGTTTTTAGGAGACTCAAACACTTTAGTTACCTAATCAAATTTTTTTATAATAACTATGCAAGGTTTTTAACAAAGCATACATCTACTAAGATAACCAAGATAATCAACATCCATGTGTGTGCATGTGAGTTCATTACTATGATAACACATGAAGTTACTCTAGTGCCAAAAAAGATTCATACAGCCCATATGTACTAGAGATCACCCTGTGAGTCTCATTATCCTGAGTTTTATACTTAGTTAGATTAGACCACTAGGTAATATAGGCTACAACAGGGTAGCTCATCCACATTCAAATATTGGTCTGGACATAATCAAGTCGCTTATGTGATAAACATATAATCATGCCTAAGGATACCACCATTGCAAAGTAGGCTATCCACAAAACCTTTAATGAGGATCACCTTATGGTTCTATAATGCTAAGAATTCTAGGGATTCAAGTTCAAGACTCCCTTCTTTTCTTTTGACTTTTGAATATTTCAAGGGAGTTGCTCATTTTATTTGTTGAACAAGGAATTTTGGTAGTGGTGAGAACCACTATTTCTTTTTGCTTTTTCTAATGGTAATAACCATTGTTTATTTTTGCATATTTTTGAAGTGATAATAATCACTACTTATTTTTCTCTTTTGGATACTTGCCCCAGTGTAAGGCAAGGTATTTTGGGTAAGGAGGAACTTGTCCTTTTGTCAATTCTCAACATCTTTGAACCATTTGCATAGGGGGATGAGCGAGATAACCTTTTTGCTTAAAGTAACCTAGACCACTTTATAGTTTTCATATTTCCTTGTGCTAGAATTTGATTTATTAATGTGAAAATGTGTTGTAATTTTGATGTATACAAGGCATAATCTAAGCAAGATTTTACCTTCTAAAAATCATGACAGCTTTCTACAAAATCTGAAACGAAAACTAGATATGGTTGAGTGATAAAAAAACCTTAACTATGTTTTACAAACAGTAGCTATGTGACGAGAAAAAGACATATAATATGGAGTGGAAATGTAAATGGTATATGTATTGTAAACAGGTGGTAATATTGACATATAATAACAGTAAATTTAACAGATGCCTAGTGTACTGACCTGGTGCTAGACGTGTATGATAAATTTCAAACGATGCATAATGCAATGATGAGTATGCCTAATGCAATTTATATGAAGTGTAATGAAGCAATATTTTTGTTTTTTGATGATTATAATGATGTTTTTATATTTTTTATATATGTATATATAGGTTGACTAATGGGTTTAGTTAAAACCATTGGGGATTTTTGGGTGAACAAAGGGATTATAGACACCTTTGGGGCATTTTGGGATAACCTAGATGAGTGTAGATTGCCTAGGAGCGTTTTAAGTTGACTTAGATGGTCATAGACCACCTAGGGACTTTTAATGGTGACCAAAGGGCTTATAGACGCCTTTGGGGCTTTTTGGATTGACCTAGACAATCGTAGATTACCTAAGAGCATTTTGGTTTGACCTAGACGATCATAAACCACCTAGGGATATTTTAGGTTGACCTAGACAGTCATAGACTATCTAGGGGCATTTTATGGTGACCAAAGGGCTTATAGATACCTTTGGGCATTTTTGGATTGACTTAGACAATCGTATATTGCCTAAGAAAATTTTATTTTGACCTAGATGGCCATAGACCACCTAGGGGTGTTTTAGGTTGACCTATATGGTCATAGACCACCTAGGGGTATTTTATGGTGACCAAAGGGCTTATAGACACCTTTGGGGATTTTTGGGTTGACCTAGACAATTGTAGACTGCCTAGGAGCATTTTATTTTGACCTAGATGGTCATAGACTACCTAGGGGTATTTTAGGTTGACCTAGATATTTATAGACTACCTAGGGTATTTTATGGTGACTAAAGGGATTATAAATGTCTTTGGGGATTTTTGGGTTGACCTAGACAATCGTAGACTACCTAGGAGCATTTTATTTTTACCTAGACGGTCATAGACCACCTAGGGGTGTTTTATGGTGCTCTAAGTATAGAAAGGTCATAGATGACTAATATTCATTGGTTCAGGCTCTTCACTTCCTTCTATGGATGCTAAGTGATAAGTTCCAGGTCCAATCTAACTTGTAATGATGAATGGACCTAACCAGTTTATCACATATTTATCCCATAGATGGGGTGGTAAATTTAAGTTTTGTTGGTTCTATTTTAGAACTAAATCACCAACCTAAAAGTCTCTCTGGTGTAATTTCATGTTGTAAGCTCTCTTAAGGTGTTCCTGATAAACACGTAAATGCTCATGAGCATTGACACATCGTTCTTAAATCAATGCTAATTGATCTAAATGAGCTTGCCTAGCAGTATAATTGTCGATGAATTCCTACATAGAAATGCACAATGATAGAATATCTAACTCTAGAAGCATGATAGCCTCAACACCATACACTAGTGAAAATGGAGTTGCCCTAGTAGACATCCAAATGCTAGTGCGATAGGCCCAAAGGGTAAGAGGTAATTGCTTATGTCAATATTTATGATTTTACTTAACAATTTTCTTCAAGATGGTTACTACTATCTTATTATATGCCTCTGCTTGCCCATTGGCTTATGGATAATAGGGTGTGGAAAAGTTGTGCTTTATATTATACTTTGTAGTTAACACACACACATCCTTATTTTTGAAGGATGTTCTATTATCTGATATTATTTTGGATGGAATACCAAAATGACATATGATATTATGTAGTATGAACTCCGTGATGCAAGGTCCAGTCATAGTGGTAAGGGTAATTTATTCCACCCATTTTGTGAAATACTTAGTTGTCCTTATGATAAACGTGTGATGGTCTAAGGAGGTAGGTGAGATTTTTCCAATTAAATCAAACCCCCATTGTGCAAATAGCCAAACCGATTGAATCGGTTGTAAAGCCTATGAAGTATGTGTGTCAAATTTACATGATTTTGATACTTCACACACTTATTTACATAAGTGCAGCAATATTGCTCTAAAGTTGGCCAGTAATAGCCCATTTGAAGAATGCGCTTAGCGATGGCCATAGCGCTAAAGTGACCACCACATGTACCATCATTTTCTTGGATAATGTCCCAAGATGACTCCTGTGTGTCTAATAAATGAAGGAGGATACACTCATAACTTTGATGATATATTATATCTCCTAATAAGACATATTTTTCCACCTTTTGCTTAAATTCTCGCTTCACGACATGCGATAATCCAGGTGGAATATTTTCTAGTTTTAAATAATCATTGATTTGTATGACCCAATATTGCTTTGAAGAAGCCTCAATTGTATGAATAGCATAATACTTTTGACATTCATCTCATTCAAATATTGATTGAGAATGAACTTGGAGATATAGTGTTGTGCTAGTATCAATACAATGTTGAGATAACAGAGTCCCCTAGTTGACGTTATTCAAATAATTGTGTAGTTGAGAGAACCGTTCATGTGAAGGTTAAATATGAATCATGTGGACATCTAGTGTGGCGTTATGCTCATCACACTCAGTCGTAGATTGCACTAATATTTTTACTTTAATAGTCATGATATCATCTAAAGGGTTTTATGGGATTAGCAACCCTAAGGAGGCCATCATGTCTGCAAAATGATTAGATGAACAAGGGAGTGCCTCAATATCATACCACTCAAATTTTACTAGAATTTTGTCCACTAGGGCTTTATAGGCTTGAAATATGGGACACCTACACTAGAATATCCCTTTAACCTGATTAACAAAGAAATCACCAAAAATGTTTAACTTAGTGATTTTCATGGTGATTACCATTTGAAGGCCTATGATAAGGGCTTCATACCTAGAATTTTTATTGGTGCACGAGAAATTTATTTTAAATAAAAGAGGTATGGGAGCCCCTTGTAGTGTGAAAAATACAATACCTACACCAAACCATTGGTCACATTTAGAACCATAAAAAAATAGAGTTATGTCTGCCTATGACTTAGGCTTAGTAGAATAAGGCGATTCAAAGATATGAAACACTCCATCATTAGGAAGTTCTACATTTAGAGGTTGGTCATCCTAGAGAGGGGCCTCTACTAGTTGGTTGGATATGACCTATCCTTTGATTGATTTTTTTCCAATCAACTCTAGGTCCCGTCAATAACATTATCCATTTCACCATGTGACTATTGTGATATGTTCTACTCATCATGTATCACAATGGATTTTCCTTAGATATTACATACGTGGTATGATTTAGCATGTAATGGTATAGATTTTTGGTGGCAAATACCATTGCTAAGCATTGCTTCTCAATGTATGCATATTTTATTTCATAGCTAACCAATGTGCGACTAATGTAATATGTAGCATGTTCTTTATGTTTTTTACTCTTTTGCGACAACATGGTGCCCAATGCTAACTCAGTGATTGAGATGTAAAGATAGAATGGCACCCCTAGTAGTGGAGGAGCTAATACGGGTAGTGAAGCCAGGTATTTATTTATATTATCAAAGGCTTCTTGATATTCTTCATCCCAATGAAATGAGACCCCCTTGTGTAGCAACCTATTCATGGGTCGACACTTATTCGATAATTGTGCTATGAAGAATTTTATGGATGCAACTTTTTATTGCAAGCTATGTAGTTTCTTAATGGTTATGGGAGGAGGCATTCCTAAGATTACCTTGATCTTATTTAGGTATGCTTCTATGCCTCACTTAAACACTATGAATCCCAAGAGTTTACCAGATGTGACATCAAATATACACTTCTTTGGATTAAGCCTAACATTATGCTCGATGAGGTGGTCTAGAACCTTGCATAATACATCGATATGCTCATGGCGCAATAAATATTTTGCCAATAAGTCATCCATGTAATCTTCCAAAATCTTATGCATGTAGTCATGGAAGATATATGTCATGGCTCATTAGTAAGTGGCACCAAAATTCTTAAGGCCAAAAGGCATGACCTTATAACATAATGTCCCCCAAGGCATCATGAATACCATTTTGATTTGGTCTTCTAGATTAATACAAATTTGATTATATAAAAAAAACCATCCATAATGGATAACATTTCATGTCCTATTGTAGCGTCTACCAATGCATCAATGTTGGTAAGGGAAAATCATCCTTAGGACTCACTTTATTGAGATCTCTAAAGTTAGTGCAAATGCGAATCCTCCCATCATGTTTTTTTATGGGTACCATGTTTGAAACCCATGGTGGATAGTCTACTGAGATGATGAAATCAGCATCCAACAACTTTTGTAATTCATATTTCACCATTAAGGCTACTATTGGGTGCATCTTACACAACTTTTGCTTGACTAGTTTGATATTTGGGTCTAGCGTAAGATTATGTGTGACTAGATTTGGGTCTATTCCTGGCATATATTTATAATACCAAGCAAAATATTTTATCCTTTGTTTTAATTATTTTATGAATTCATCTTGTTCAACCAGGGATAAACCTTTCCCTAGCTTGATAATATAGGGATTATCAGGATCTATATCGATATCCTTATCAATTGTTGGCTCAATTGACATATGAGACCCATCTTCCAACTTAAGTGGAGTGGGAATTAGGTGAATGTCATCAGCTAGGTTTACTTCATCCATAGGAAATTCAGGGTCAACCTTAGCCTAGAAAACATCCTAAGTAGCTCTTGTAGAAAATTTAAATGGTTGTAACATTTCCTCGCAAGGCCAATACTCTAATGGCAATGGGGGAGAATCTTCCCAATCAAAGTCAGTTACCTTGAGGTCGAGATGCAATGAACTTGATGAATTATTTAGATCTAAAAATGGTGTATTTAAATCTATGGAAATCATGTTGATGGATACATGATATTCCATCCAAGGTAAAGTGGGTCTAGATACCTGATGTTATCTTGTAACTCGTAAGGGTGGCTCTGGTGGAAGTGGAATGAATGGTGGTGGTCATGGGGAAAGAGGGTGAGCTTGCTCTTCATGTAGAAGTAGTTGGCATCAGATAGGGCCTTAGATGGGGAATAACATGAAAAGATAATACTCATCCTCATCATACAAGAGGAACACTCTCTCATGTTCATCATCTAAGCTAGATAATTTTATGGGTATGATGCCATAGTCATCTTCATCATCACTCATCCATTCATGAGGAGGACCTTGATTCTCTTCCTCACTATTAGATTTCAAGGTATGTGAGCTCTCTCCTACTTTATGAGGTTGAGAAACATCATTGGATAACCCTTGATCTATCATTTATATGGGAAAATAATCTCCCAATGAATTAATATGATTTAGATTGGAATATGGATCATGTGCAGGCATCTCCTGATAACCTAGACATAGGTGTTCTAGACTATTTATGAGAACATCCAATGGTACTGGCTTATTTTGTCCCAACCTATATTTATCATAAGGTAGTTGATATTGGGGTTGACATGGAACATGAGTACCCTAGTCATATAGGCCTAAACCAAATCATGCCAATTATAGTGATCTAAATACCTTAATGCATAATCTAGATTTTATAGATAATTTACATCCTCAAAAAAAGGTTCATCATCTTCTTCCTTTTGTGGAATTGGTAGGGCTCCATACTCTAAACCCCCA
This sequence comes from Wollemia nobilis, assembly GCA_028583015.1. Lineage (NCBI taxonomy): Eukaryota > Viridiplantae > Streptophyta > Pinopsida > Araucariales > Araucariaceae > Wollemia > Wollemia nobilis. Next base: position 9,527,811 of record JAQPPZ010002969.1, on the reverse strand, counting down.
TATATAAAATTAGTTTTACTAGGTGATATACCAAGAGGCACAATGCTACCTATAGGAAGATGAGGTCACCCCATATCTTGCACCGTCTCTATAGATGGAACTATTGTGACATTTCTCACTAGATATTCTCCTATACCTATACTAGACATATGCACTGTGACCTGGGATGGCGAAGGTGTATGGGAAAAAAGTGATGCTTGAGATGACTCAATGTGAACCTCTTGAGATGATTCATCATTTACTGAACAAGGAATATCTTCTATGGATATGGTAGAAACTAGAGGTGGGCTCTCATCAATTTGCCTCTGACATTTTCCTCAATGGAGGATCTGATGATGTCGAAGGCATATTTGAGGGTGCCAATGATGAGGATGGAATGGATGAAGATGTAGATGGTAAAATTGAAGGTGATGGTGAAATGGGTAGACCCTGAAAAGGTGCATTTAGTTAGAAGTCTACATGATTCAAAGGTAATATCATATTTAGAATCCGTTGTACCATACTACAGTACTTAAAGAGCTCTAGATCTGTAAAGACTACATGTACCTACCATTCATGAGTGTATTTAAGACATTGATGTGCAATGGATGTGACACACTTCATATCCTATATCCAAGGTCTACCTAGAAAAATGTTATAAGCCATCTCACCTTCCAACACATGACACAAGGTCGATATGGTCTTGCACCCCACCTGAATGGGTAAGACTATGGTATCAACGATGGATCATATTGCATCATTGAATGTGCGAAGACTGTAAGTAGATGTAAAAATATGAGATGTTGGTAATACTAGGTGTTTTAATGCTTTAGTTGTGATGATATTACTTGAGGAACTAGTGTCTATAATCACTCTCTTGTATGGTACATTATTTACACATGTAATGATGTGCAAAGGAGGATCTACCACATCACTTGCTATTTCCTTAAGCTCATGCTCATGAAATGTTATTACTGGTTTCTTGCACTATTGCACATGACTAAAAAAATCAATTAAGGAGTTAGACTCCTATGGTTGCAACTCTATTGACTTTAGAATGTCCATCAAAGCATCCCTATGCTGAGGGGATTGTTGAATTAGATCATAGATGAACAATCTTGTTGATGTTATCCTCAAGCTTTGTGTAAGCTTGTTATTTATTGTTAATGTTGGCCTAGGTGGAAGGCCCTATACTATAGGTGGTGTAGTTTACAACATAGTTAGAACATCACTCGAAGCTACAGGTGGTGCAACTTGGCTTGGATATCTTTTGTTCTTGGTCACAATACTCACCATCCCAAAATACCCTTGTAAAGGGGGTGTTGTCTTCACCTCATTCATCAATTTAGCAAGCATTTCCTATACCTCATGAGTTGGTAATGGGTCTCTATAATACCCATATGATAATTGTTAAGGGATGGTGGAGCATCTACTTGAAGCTCATTCCTCTCAATCATGTCTTGTACTAGGTGTTTAAAACCATAGCACATTGGTAAATCATGGCCACTTTATCGATGATATTTGCAATATTGATCCTCTCGGAATCCCATAGGCTTGGGTTTACCTGTATCTGGATCGATGGATTTGATATCTAGAAGATTAATCATTTTTGCAACCCATAATCAATCAAATAGAGAATCCATGAATTCAGTGAAGGGAGTAAATTGTCGCTTAGAGTGATGCTATTAGTTTTGTCCCTGATTCACATGACCATTATTATTATAACTCCCAGGGGGTGGTCGGTCCTGATAGTTCACCTTTTTAGGAGGCATTGCTTGTGTAGGCCCAGGGAAATTTATGGCCACTTGATTGACCATTTCAAGCTTTGCAGGTAATGAGCTATTTTTAGGATTCTTTGTCCACTCATTTTTTTGAGGCTTGGATTTTTATTTCTTCTATATTTCTAGCCTATGCTAGAGCTTCTTCCAAGGTGGGGTATTGTTGCAGTTGCAATATTAAAGATATGTATTTTAAGAAAATATTTGAAATAGTCAAGTTAATTTAGATGCTAGCAACAAGTAAGGTAACTTAGCCAGAAGAATCTACCATCTATTTTCATAATCATTAATCAACTCATCATTGTACTGCTTTAACCCCATGAGGTTAGTTAATGTCACATTTCTTTTGGTGTTAAAGGTGAAACGTTCAAAAAATGTGTTAGCAAATTATTCAAATGTGTAGACGCTATGTTTTGGAAGTTGGTTGAACCACTCAATGGCAAGACCAGAGAGGGTACTTATAAAATTTCTCAGGAGTAATATGTCATTGTCCTGTATGTTAAAGTAGATTTAAAAATCTAGTAACGTGCTCTTGAGCATCTTCTTCCCCCTTGAATCTATCCAATTTTGGTATTTTAAAATGCTCAAGGTATATTAGGGAAGGAATGGATGGGTGTAGTGACCAATTCTTTAATTGATTGCAAGGTGGGTTTTTGAATCCCATTCTCTATTGTCCTACCTTCTATAGTTTCTAAACATTTAAGAAAATCTTGATACGCATCTGAGGATTTGATTTCCTCTTCTTTGTTTTGAAAACTCAAAGGGGGATGAGGAATATTAAGCATAGGTTGGGATGGTTGATTTACATCATCCATACCTCCAAAAGGTTCTTCTACATAGTCCTCATTTTATTCCAAGTCATCCTAATCCCCATAAGGTGTTTTAGGTATGGGTTTAAAAGGAGGAACGAATGCATCTTGAAGGTGATCTATGTTTGGACTATCATATATTCTATTTAGGCCTAGGAGATCTAGGAGGTAACATTGGATTAGGTCTAGGAGACCTATCTTGATTAAAATTTGGTTGCCTCACGTGAGCCTTTTGTCTATGCATATTTGGAGTAGAAGCTCCATTACACAAAGTATCTTGGTTGTTCAAATCATTCTTTCTCTAACTACTTCCATTGCTATAATAGATCTAAGTGGTGTTTATCAGATCTAAGTTGATTAAACTTGTCCTGGTGGTCAAGATACTTCTTTACCAACTAATTAATTTGATCGACTATATTAGGTCTAAGTGCATTGGCACTATTACCCTAATATCTATCTTGTTCGGGGGGGTTCATGAGATCTATTATAATTTTCCATCAATTGAGGGAGGCTACATTGACTTGAGGATCACCCCTAAAAATGTGTTCTTGATAAGCTATCGGTGTAGAGGTACATCGTGCTTGCATGTACACATTTGAATGAGGATACTCTAGATCCTCTTTAGGTCTTCCCTCATAAAAAAGGAAAGGTAATGTGGAATTAGGTTGCCTATGGCAATGCGTATCATACTCATCATGATTATGGCACCTTGGGAAAGGGTGGTTTAAAATCATAAGATGATCATTCAATCCTACCTTAGGTGAAAATTCATACTCCTGTGCAGTAGTGCGAAGAGTAGATCAAGTAGGCACACGAATGCATGGGATTGATCTATTGGGAAGTGCCCCATTGCATGATGACTCTTCTTGAAAGAAGGCATTAGACACATCTATATTAGGGAAATGATTCCCCAAAGTGGGAATGTTACCTATGGGGGTACCCCGTGTAGGATTACCTTGTTGGCTAGGTCCCTTTATTGCTATTCTAGGACTGACCATCCATTCATATGCCACTCAATGATTAGGGATATGACTTCCTAATTTGAGACCATCAAATATAGGGGTACCTCATGTGGGAGTCCCTTATTGGCTAGGTCTCCTTTCAGCCTCTCTAGGTCTAGGAATAGTAGGTGGTCACCAAGGAGGTATGGGGATGTCCTTGGGATCAAGGCGAAGACGTTGTATGTCCTCTTTCCTACTCCCCGCAATGTCCACCCTTAAATGGGCTTGGCTACGGGTATGTACCATAGCTATGTACTCTAGACTGCTATATTCTTATCTCCTTTACAATTTTTATGAATTTGAAACAAACAAACAATAGAAACACACAAGCATAGAAGTGATTATCTCTTTTAAGTCTTTTAGATGTGAATCCCTAAACTATTTGTTGTTGTTTCAATATGTGTTGCTTTATAAAGAAAATACTTGGTGTGTTTGAATTTTGTTGATGTAATACTCAAAATTTTAAGTCATTTTCACCTATACGCTCACAAATCAACAACCGGCAATGAAATTTCGGTCATGTAAACCAACCAAAGTATGATGATGAAATCCATACTCGATTAGGGAGCATAGGTCCTATTGATCCTCACCCAGCATCCTATGCACATCAATACACCTCTCTGAAGAGGAATGCATGTTATTTTGCATGATTAGAATAGATATTAGAGTTGGTATTGGCCAATAAAATAGAGTACATGGGATTTGAGTAAATGGATGGAGATGAAGCCCACCATCATTGAACTCTATCAGTGTTTGGGAATGAAGTCCAACTCACCAACATTTAATAAGATCATGGTGTGTGTGTGTTCATTTTAAAATATTGAAATAAAACAATACAACATTCAAGGATGATTCACTAAATGCATGAAAGTATGTTTTAATTTTAGAATCATTATTATGCATAAAAGGAAGCTACAAAATTGACAACTTATATGAACTTAACCTTTTTTTGGTAAGTTGCATGCAGGCAAACCAAACAAAAAGCATAAAAAATATTATTCTTTTTCCTATTTTTCCTGATTTTATTAATGTAAAATTTATAAATATGATATCTAACTTTCACATGCACAAAGAGGACAAGAAAACTTAAAATTTAAGCTAATTTTAACAATATAAATGCAAATTGAAGGTTGGAAAAGGTGCAATTTATAACCTGAAACTTTCTATTTTTGTAAATTTTTGCAGAAAAAAATCTAGTTTTGTAACCATCCTAGGGTGGGACGGTTAGCAATTTGGGGAAAAACCCAGGTTGTGTCACCTATCTGGTCGTCCCTAACAGGTTCAACTAGCAGAAAAGAGGTCATTTCTTCTTAGAACGGTCAAAACCTGCAACCTACAAAACTAAAAAAGGAGGTAAAAATTAACATATTCAAAGGGGATAAATGAAAAAATTCAACCACCATGATCGCCACTAAAGAAGCAAAAATAACGGCACGCCTTAAGGGTTCTTTATTGAAATGTAAAAGCGTGTTAAAATAAGTGTTCAAAGGGAAATATGCACAATATGTAATCTATTGAAATGAAGAATAATGTGCAATAAAAGAGGGCATATTTCTCCTTATATTTATTTATTCAATGCTTTCAATGATTACAATATGTCCCCCTTTGAGGGATTTTATTTGATACATTTCAATACTACAAAATACAAAGGATCTAATCCTTTCAAAAGCTTGATGGTGTGTTCCAATGTTCTTTTCGCATCCCACACCCGAGAGCTAGTCTTGGGCATATCATTCTATACATATTAGCTCCTCCCTCATGTCTAGAATATCTACACCTACACACAAGATATTGAAATAGATTAAAATCATATGCATTTGTAGATTGAAAGCTAGGAAAACATAGAAAACATGCATCTAGGAATAATGAAACTTATTTGTAATAAATCTAAACAACTCCAAATGACTTACAAATTTACTATGTTGCTATTTAGATGGTTTTGGAAATATCTAAGCATAAATTGAAGGAAAATTGTTAGCAAAAATAGTGGCCATACCTAACAGGGACAACTAGACCTACAACCATAAAATTTCCAATTGACCCATCAAAATAACTCCAAATATTACCAAAATTGAATGCAAGACTAATCTAAACATTTATAAATAACATATGGTGGAATTGAATCAAAATTCCTTGTTGTTTTCTAACTATACCTCACAGGTGCAACTACCCATTGCTAACCATCCCTAGGTGGGACGGTTACCAATTCGAGTGGAATTTACCACCAATTCCAAAGGTATCTAGTCTAAAAATCTCCTAAATTTTGTGTTAGAAAATATGGTCAAATTACTCTCCAATTTGACCAGTTTTGGAATGGATTTAGTGTTTTTGGTATTCCCATGAAAGCACCTTCAAATGAAGAGGATTTCAAGGAAATATGAGGGCATATGTAATGGTAAAAGGTGAGGGTAGAATTGGGTAGCACTTCGTGGTCTCTACTTTAACTCTTCTCTATTGAAATTGGGGTGAGCACACCTTCATTTATAGCCCAAATAGGGCATTTGGGGCAAAGGGGCAAGTTATGGCATGCAAGGAAAGTGCCACCACTTGTCAAAACCTTTGCCATGCATTGCTAGAAGAGGTTACCCATTTGGGGCCTCTAATTTAGAGTTTCTAGTCTCCATGATAGTCTCCAATTAATTTTTATTGATTGGGTAGGGAATATGGTAGTAATTGATTTCCATTTAAGGACCATCCCACCCAAGGATGGTTATGAGTGGCCATCCCTTGGTGGGACGATCACCATCTGTGACAGTCCCAGGGTGGGACAATCATAAGGATATGACCCAAAACCTCTCAAATTTATGGAAACACTACCAAAAGTGCTATGGAGCTTTATACTACCCTAGAGGGTTGTCCAATGGGGCCATATGATGTCTATAAGAGTGGTACAAGTGGTGCATTGATAGTCTTATCTAATTTACGTGATTTTAGTGTCTACACTTGATATACAAAATACTCTAAAAACTCTAAGTAACAAAATGAATTTAATGGAAAAAAGGGATCAGGAGAGATCTCAATAGAGGATATTTCCATATGTAAAAAAGATCAAAGACCTGGTCCTAGTAATAGTACTAGGGTTAGAGTAAATGCAACATATGAAGAACTTGAGTATTATTCAAAAACAAGTCTAGTGAATGTTTGGTGTTTGGTATGTAATGATCCTCATGATTCATAGTATTGTGTCATGTACCAACACCATGTTCAGCAAGCTATGGATCAAGAAGAAAGAAATCAAAAGAGAAGAGTAAATATGTTATGGCAGCCTGACCAAATCATGGTTGGAAAAGAGTTGGATGAGGATGGCCCAATTATTGTTATGACAAGGTCAGGAAAAAAACCTTGCAAGTAGATCCCCAAAAGATGGGACAATTCTAGGTTCTTTCTCAAAAAAGGAATGACCAACTCCCCCAAAGCAGTGATACTTTTCCTATTCCCCAGGCTAAAGAGAAAGAGAAGATAGACGGTCTCCCCAAGAGGTTTGAAAAGGAAACTGAAGGAGACTGAATGAAGTCTAAATATGAGGCTCAAGAGAGGCTTAGATTCCCTTTTATTACCAAAAGATAAATAATATAAGCCACTCAACAATATAAACGAAAATATTGTGAGATAGAAAGAAGGGCTAAGAGGACCACCTTGGCTAAGTATGAATACAAAATTGTGGAAGAGCTAAAAATAATTTCATAAAAATCTAGTTTATATGATACTCTTTTCATTCTTGGCCATATTGACTTGCTTAAAGCTTCCCTCAAAAAGTATCCATAGGACAGACAAACCACCACAATCCTTAGTATGCCCTTAGAAAAAAAATAAATATCCCCTAATATTTTAAAGAATAAACCCTCTCATTTCTATATCTCTTTAAGAATGGAGGGATGGATAGTCCGAAATTGTATGATAGATTCAGGAGCATCAAATACAGTTATGCCTAAAGTAGTCTATGAAGAGATGGGTATGGAGTATACCCGATCTTGCCCTGGAGTACTGCAATTGGATGGAACACCTATAAAAATAGTTAAAGTAATGTTGTGGCTTCTCCACAACGTACCCCAAAATTGGGGACCCACCTTTTTTGCATGTTTTCCAAGAAGACTGAGGTGGACCATTTGCTAAAGATCAAAGAAAAAGAAAAATACCACAAGGAGAAAAAGTGTCGCGATATCACGACATGTAGTTTTGCGGTCCAAGGCAAAGGGAGAGAGCAAAAGAGAAAAAGTGTCATGATATCGCGACATGTTGCATTGTTGCGGCCAAAAGATGAAAAGTGTCACGATATCACGACATGTTGCACCATCGCGGAAAAAAGACAAAAAGCATCATGATATTACGACATGTTGCACCGTCACGGCCAAAAGAGAAAAAGTGTCATGATATTGCGACATGTTGCACCGTTGCGGCCAAAAGAAAAAAAGTGTCATGATATCATGACATGTTGCATCGTCATGGCCAAAAGAGAAAAAGTGTCACGATATCGTGACATGTTGCACTGTCGCGGCCAAAAGAGAAAAAGTGTCGCAATATCACGACATGTTGCATTTTTGTGACCAAAAGAGGAGAGAAAGAACGAGGAAGAAAAAGTGTCGCGATATCGTGACATGTTGCATTTTCATGACACAAAGCAAAGAGAAAGAGCGAGGAGAAAAAGTGTCGTGATATCACGACATGTTGTGTTTTCATGGCCAAACAAGAAAAAGTGTCGTGATATCGTGACATGTTGCATTTTTGCGGCCAAACAGGAAAAGTGTCGTGATATCGTGACATGTTGCGTTTTCGTGGCATAAAGAGAAAAGTGTCATGATATCGCGACATGTTACATTTTCGCGGCCCAACATGAAAAAGTGTCGCAATATCGCGACATGTTGCATTTTCGTGGACAAAGGAGAAAAGTGTCGCGATATCGAGACATGTTGCGTTTTCACAGCCAAACATGAAAAAGTGTCGCGATATCACGACATGTTGCATTTTTGCAGAAAAAGGAGAAAAGTGTCATGATATCATGACATGTTGCGTTTTCGCGGCCAAATAGGGAAAAAGTGTCGCGATATCGCGACATGTTGCATTTTTGCGACCAAATGAGAAAATAAAGAACTAGAAAGAAAAGTGTCACGATATCGCGACATGTTACATTTTTGCAGCTAAAAGCAAAAAAGAGAGAGGCAAAAGTGTCACGATATCACAACATGTTCCATTTTCACCAAGGTAATGGACCTGCATAGTGACGTGGACATAAGGACAAAATCCAATGAAAAAGACATTGCATTACATAAGGAATATTTAATGATTTGAAATCATTTAAGATGGTTGTTACACACAAAGGGAAACGGATGCAAGCCCATGTGGAGAAAATGCAGCAAAGGGCCACAAAATGGAAACCAAAGCACACGAACAGTCAGGGAAGGTGAAGCGAACAACCATCGAAAAACGAAACAAACCATCATGGAAGGAGAAACAATTTTTCCAGAAGTTTAAATACGCCATTCAAAGAGGCCATGGGGGTGGAAACCACTACAAGCAGAGTTGTAGAGTTGAATGCGAGAAGGCCATTCTGGACCTGTTTGAGTTGTTTTTTCTTCCACAGACTGGTTTGGGAAAACTAGAAATTCTGCTATTGTAAAATGACATATTTTTAATGTAGAAGTTTTTCAAAAATTTGCATCTTGTGGGCAAGAAAGAAGGAGATTTTCTTTGCATGCTATGGATTTAATGTTTATTCTTTCATTTTTTTCAGATTTCGAATTTATAGATAATGTTAATGCCATTTTTTTTTGGGTTACATTAGGCAAATATTTGAAATCTGAATTTTATTTTGTACCATAGGAACCAGCACTTAGTCTATGGGGATTGTGCTTGTTTTGCAAGTCCAATAGGTTAGGTTGCATGCATGGAGACCTCACATCTTTGGTTTTGTCAAAACAGGATAGCATCATACTGAGTGCATTTTATTTTCAGTTTTCTGCATTTCATTTTCATTTTTTGCATTTTATTTTTTCCAAAAATTTTAACTTATTTTAAATTCTCAGGCATTAAAATAAACATTTAAAAATTTTAAAATCTAAAAAAACAATGAACAATCACTAAAGTTTCATGATGAAATAAACCAACATTACCCCTTGTTTATAGTTACTTGCAATCACTAAGGTGTTCCAAGCATTTAAATTGAATATCTTTATTTGAGATTACTAATACACATGCAAATGCTAATACAACGAAGACCTTGGAGAAGTTGTTTGTTTAACTTATTTGCAAGAGGGGATTTGGAACGTGTAATTTCACAACTAGGTGAAAATACCACTCAACAGATTGGCGCTAGAAGGAGGGCCTGAATTGTTTTATTTTAGAGTGATTTAAATGCTAGAGGGATTTAAATTTTGAATATTTCATGCCCTATTGATTATTATCTTTAGCCCTCTTTTAACAATACAACCTTGTAGTGTTAAAAGGAGGACATGAATTGCTATGCATTGCTTTAACGCTTTTGATTGTTCATACAGGAATAATGTGTTTTTGATTTGATTTTTTTTTAAAAATTTGGTTTGATATTTGCTAGTCAATTTCATGCTTATTTGTAAGGAATTATTTTTTGTCTAAAATGTATTCGTTGTCGGTATTATGCTCTTCACTTGCATGTAATGCGATCTTGTGAATCAAAAAGACTAAAAAACTAGGAGTATGCTCTTCACTTGCGCATATGCAATCTAGTGAATCATAAACTTACATTTTTAGAATACTGCTTTGTCATGGTTCCTTCTTTCATTCACAACTAACAAATTGATTTTTCTTTGAATTTCATTAATTGCAGGATTTTTTGTGTGTTGCAGGTTTTCTTTGAGGTATTGAGAGTTTTGTGAGGTTTTGTAGGGTAGTTTCATTTACAAGCTGGACCCACCACATCGCATTGCAACTAGGTCCAATACAACTGAGGAAACCATATTCCAAAGCCTCTCGCTCACTCATAGGAATCCGAGGAATAAAACCAAGCAAATTGTGGTCCCACCAGATATTCTTGTTACAAAAGATCCTTTTGTTTCAGATGTATCTAGCGGACCTGCATCGGTGGTATCATTTGCCACTAGTGTACCAATTATCAGTACCATTTCCATGGTTCTTGTAGGGTTATCATCATCGATTTTGAATCAAATGGCCCAACCTCCACCAGCTCCTTAGTACGGAGCCCATAACATTCCTTTGAATATTGCAGGGGATATTCATGAGATCCCTAGGAATATAGATAGATTTTTGCCCAAATACAAATCAGATGGCCCAAGGACCGTAGAAGAACATATTCAAGCCTATAGGTATGTTTTGATAATATTGCAAGTTCAACATGAAGATGTGGCTTGTAAACTCTTCCCCATGACCCTAGACCAAGTGGCCTACAAATGGTATATTTTCTTACCTACTGGTTCCATTACATCATGGATGAAAATGGAGAATGCTTCTGTCAACCAATTCAGGTCACCATTAGATCCCACAATCATCTATAATTAGTTCATTACATGCAAAAAAGGCCAGGATGAGCCAATTTGAACTTTTAATCAGAGATTTTAGAAGTGCTATAATAGAGCAATTCGACATTTTGCCATTGATCCCGTGGTAGCTTTGCAAATATATTTTGGGGCATTGGATCCTATGACGACAATGTTTGCAAGGTGAAATCCTCAAGTTACCACACTTGCTCTAGCTTACAATGAAGCTATGACCATTGAACAACAAATGACACCACAGGGTTATGGGTTTTCCCAGATGCCTATGGTAGGACAATATGGTCCATATGGTCAAGCTCCTATGATGAATCAGATCATGGCACCGCAAATATCAGGCATAAATAATTTGCCTTATCAAAAACCATATTCATCAACACCCGCTTACGCACCTAATCCAGTTTTGATTCAAAGTGTGAATCCCTACGCAAACCAAGTGGCTCAAAATCCAACTCAAATGTTAAGTCAAGATCTCACCAATTATACAAATCCTATTGGAACTAGCAATAACATAGCTCAACCCAAAGAGATTTATTCAGAGGTTGAAGAACTCAAAAATATAGTTCACAAATTGAGTAATGATTTGGTTCAAAAACAAAAGTATGAATCCCATGCCTCTCACCCAAATCAAAATTTCAACAATGGAGGGAGACAGTGGAATACGAAGCCAAACAATGGGGGTGTGCCTTCCCCTATTGCTAATCAGATAGATACTTCTGTAGGATGCAGTCACTCTATTGAGTGGTGTTTTCACCCAATTGTGAAAACACACTCTTCGATAGGATTTGGGTTCTAAATCCTCTGCTTGCAAAGAAAAACAATTTCTCCAAGGTTTCGCTATGTTAGCATTCTACATCTGTGTATTAATAATCTCAAATGAAGATATTCAATTAAAATGCTTGGAACACCTTAGTGGTTGCAAGTAACTGAAAACAAGGGGCACTGTGGTTTATTTTACTATGAAATTTTAATGATTGTTCATTGAACCCTAATAAAACAAATGTGATTTGATCTTTATATGACCATGCTGTGACTTCAAAGTGAAATTTGATGAAATGCCATAAATGATGGAATTATTTATGGATTTTGAAGTTTTTAAAATTTTTATTTTATTTTAAAGCTTGAAAAATTAAAGTTGGAGCTTCTAGAAAATAAAGTGCAGCAAAAAGAAAATAAAATGTAAAAGAAAAGAAATTAAAATTGCATTTAGTTTGATGCTATCCCATCCTGGCAAAACCGAAGATGTGAGGTTTCCATGCATGCAACCTAACCTATGGGACCTGCAAACACGCACAATCCTGATAAGCTAAGTGTTGATTCCTAGGGTTTGAAATAAAATTCAGATTTCAAATATTTGCCTAATGCAACCCACAAAAGTGGCATTTAACATTATCTATAAATCTGAAATCTGAAAACAAAAGAATAAACATTAAATCCATTAGCATGCACAAAAGATCTCCTTCTTTCTTGCCCACAAAATGCAAATTTCTGAACACTTTTGCATTAAAAAAAATATATCATTTTATAGTAGCAAAACTTTCTGGTTTCCTTAACCCAGTCTATGGAAGAAAAACACCACAAAAATAGGCCCAGAATGGCCTATTGCCTTTGTCTCTGCAACCCTGCCCGTAGTGGTTTTCTGACCCCCTGTATCTGTCCTGTGCTTTTGCTTTTAAATCTTGGCAATGCTCTCTGTTTTGCCCTGTGACGCTTCGTTTCATCTTCCAGATCGCTTCGTTTCATATTCCCGCCTTCGAATTACTTTTGAATTTATGTTTAATGCTGAAACATTTGATAATAGTCTATGAACGTAATGTTTCTATAACCCTTATACATGTATGCCACGTGTTTTGCACGTTTTTGCATCTTCTGTAATGGCCCCATGAAAATAATGACTAAAAATAGCATGTAACTCTGCTCCTCTGCTTGCACAGCGAAAACGCGACATGTCGCGATATCGTGACATTTTTTTGTTAGCAACCTTTCTGCCTTCATGCACAATGAAAACGCGACATGTCTTGAAATCACGACATGTCATGAAATTGTGACTCTTTTTATCTCCGTACGTCTTCGGCTGCAACCTATCACGAAATCGCGATGTTTTTCCCTAGGTACACTTTCAGCCGCAACCTGTCGTGAAATCACGATGCTTTTTCATTTCTTTCACTCTGGCAGCTTTCTATCACGAAATCGTGACACTTTTCCATTCCATACACTTTGTTATTTTTCTGTTACGAAATTGTGACACTTTTCTCCTTTCGGGCTGTCTGGCTGCAACTTGTCGTGAAATCGTGACACCTTTTCGCTCTATCCACTTTCGCTACAACTTGTCACGAAATCGTGACATTTTTTTACTTCGGCATGCTTTGCTGCTTCCTGTCGTGAAATTGCAACGTTTTTTTGCTTTGGGTTGTCTTGCTGCATTTGGCCACAAAAACGCGACATGTCACGAAATCACGACATATTTTCCTTTTCGTACACTTTCACTGCTTGGAGCTACGAAAATGCAAATCACGATGATTTTTTGTTCTGTACACCTTGGCTTCAACCTGTCACGAAATCGCGACGCTTTTTCTCTTCATGCCCCTTTGCTGCTTTCTGTCACGAAATTGCTACGCTTTTCATGCCTTGCCCTGTTTGACTAGTTTGACCCATGATTTTGTGACATGTCGCGATTTCGTGACAATTTTACATTCTACCTTTCTCACTCCTCTCTTGACCGTGATGGAGCAACATGTCGCGATATCGTGACACTTTTTCATTTTTGGCAGTGACCGCGCAACACGTCACAAAATCGTGACACTTTTTCATTTCTTGGCAGCGATGGCGTGACATGTCGCGATATCGTGACAATTTTCATTTTTTGGTAGCGATGGCATGACATGTTGTGATATCATGACAATTTTCATTTTTCGGCAGCGATGGCGCGACATGTCGCGATATCATGACACTTTTTATCCTTATGCAATTTTGCCCCTTTTTCTTGATTTTTAGCATCTGGGTCACTGAGATCTTCTTTGAAAGCATGCAAAAAAAAGGTGGGTCCCCAATTTTGGGGTGTGTTGTGGATCAGCCACAACACACTCTAGTTCCATTCTTAATATTTCTAATTTTGCGTGGGAAAAGGGGTGTAGATTGCATAATACAAAGGCACATAATGAAAGGAATTGTCCCAAAATTGCTATGTATACCCATTGTCTCCAAGATCAAGTGGATGATTTGGAACTTATGCAAAATAAGGGTCCACCCCAACATCGACAAGGAGAGGACAACATTTTGGTGGTAGAAACTCTATATCTTCAAGAGAGTGAGAATAAGGAAGGTGAGGATGAATTGGATGAGAAACATGTTGATGAATTAGAATATGAAGAAGAAGTACTTGAACGTCACAAATTGAACTTGGAGGATGATTACTATGATTCATGGAAGAAATGGGAAGAACATTATCAATCTAAATCTTCTAATAAACTTGTTGTGTCAATTAATATGCAGGATAACTCAATTGCTTCCTCACATGAGGATACTATAAATCCTATACAATTTGAGAAAGTTTTGGAAGAGGAATTAGAATCTCATCAAATTTTGGAACATGATAAGGATTATACAACCATGAATCAAGAAAGAGAGTCATTTTCTTTAGATTCCTTTGAAGGAATAGAAATTGAAAATCTTGATCGACTTACTTGTGCTACAATGATTATGCCATTTCAAAATGATAAAATTACAAAACCTAAATCATTTGGGTTTGATATCATTGATGATCCAATTGAAAATATCACGTTACCCAAAACAACCCAAGTGATTGATCACATAAATGTGTTAGTTAACCCACCCCTAGATAGACAAGACTTATGGTTTGAAAGGGATGGACATATTTTCAATTGGGTACCTAAGTTTGGTGCTTTTTATAAACAAGTCATGGAGAAAGAACAAGTGCTACATGATGATGAATGTCATGAGAGAAAAGAGGAATTTTCAAATCCGCTTCAATTAAGGTCAAATGAAAACATTGCAAAGGTAAAATCTCACCTTTCTGGTTTCACCATGCAAAATTCGAATGAAGGTTTGCCTAATGATTGGTTTGATTCAAATATTATTAATGTTATGGCTTTATTGAATGAAAATGAAAGCTTATTTTTATGCCATGAATCAAAGTGCGGAATGGACATCTTAAAGAATAGACATAAAGGAATTGAATATCAATCATTGTCTAATCAATTTGAAAACTGGAAACTCCACCATAGGATTATTAATGAAACTAAATCAAATTGGTATGGTGAGAGAGGCAAGTGGAAGTTTGTTTCTTTGTTTGGTTTGATCTTGTTTTTGTTGGATTCCTATAAAAATTGGTATGCGTATCACGTCATACATCTTTTAAATAATTCCAATCAGGTTTGGGATCCGGGAAAATGATAATCCAAACTTTTGCACCATATTGCATTATATTGTACATTTGTATATACTTTTGGTTTTCGTGTTTTGGTTTTGGATTGGATTTCATTTTGGTTTTAAGTTTTGTGTGTTGGTAGTTTGGACACATTTTGTTTGTCAACTTAAGTCCTTATGAATGTTGACTAAGACTAGGAGAATATGAAACATCGGAATTGTATTGCAGAAAGCTCCATGAGTATCGCAAACACATTAAAGAGTATCATTTGGAACTTGTGATGCATGAAGTTGTTAGTTTTTCACATTATGGTAAAGTAGGTGGTATACTCCATCCGCATATCAAAAGGAGCAATGCATTCATATCTCACGTTACATTCCGCATTGCATATACATTTCATCTCAGTTGCATCATCATTTCATGTACAATCATTGAAAAGGTGTTGAATCCTCTTAAGGTTATTGCATAACATATATTAAAAGGATCCTAAGGTTGGGAACTGATGCCTAAACTATCTTGAACCAAGCACGTTCTGCACATATTAAAGAGGATCTTGAGCAAAATGGTCAAAACCATACTTGGAGAAAAAGTGAGGCAAAAAGAGTATTTCGTGTCTATCCTATCATGCAACATAATCCTTAAAAAAGTGGTTTTTACCACTCCCATAGAGCTTAAAGCCTAAAATCAGAGTAGTAAAGATAGGGTTAAATCCCCATCGAACTTAGGTTGAGGATCCAACTCCCCAAAGCTCTGATTTGACCTTCATGGAGTAGTAAGGATAGGGTCTAATTCTCATCTCACTTAGGTTGAGAATTTGATTCCCCAAAGCTTCTATTTTTCCCACTCAAGAACTTGAAATTCCAAAGCAAATATTTTTCATTTCTTTACTAATATTGGATTGAAAGGATCGTACTACATGTCCCTTGCAAGGATGGGTAGTCATCCCCAAGGTCCAAGAAATCAAAAGTAGAGCCAAATATTGGATTATGGGGTTGATCTCCACCATGGCTATAGACGCCTGGCTAGCAGTGGAGTATGCTCATGTGTGGCAACATGTCTTGTCAAAAAACAAGACCACTGACTGCTCAAACTGATAGGCTAGCTTGACAATTTCATCCATAACAGGTTAAATCATTTTTTTCAAGATGAGGTAATGAACTCTAGCTTAGGTTGGGAATCCTATTCACCAAAGCTCTAATTTCACTTACACTTGCACATGGGTTCAAGATGGTAGTGACACATAACCAACTTCGGGATCTAGTAAATTAATTCAGTATGCACATATTTGGTCCTAAGAGGGTTTGAAAATTTTAATATGTTTGTTCATGATACTAGAAGGTTTGAGCCTTTGCAAAGTAGGTTGTTATATCTCTAACATAGTTTTCATACATAAAATCCTACAAAAATCATTCATAGCCTTGCATACGAATCATAAGTGAAAATAACAATGGAATGTTGACCAATTTCAAACGACAGGGAATGAAGAACATTGCACACACCGAGCCGATGCTTAATAATTCTAATGCTTCATGTATTTCTCATCTAGTTTCATTCTTGAGATATTTGCTAACACTTGTATTTGAGTCTGTGTGTTTTTAGGTTGAGTTCTCACCAAAATGCTCAAGAGAATTTCCCAGCAGAGTCGCCATTTGTTGTGGCTGCTCCACAACGTACCCCAAAATTGGGGACCCACTTTTTTTGCATGTTTTCCAAGAAGACCGAAGTGGCCCATTTGCTAAAGATCAAATAAAAAGCAAAATACCACAAGGAGAAAAAGTGTCGCGATATTGCGACATGTTGCAGTTTCACGATCCAAGGCAAAGGGAGAGAGCAAAAGAGAAAAAGTGTCATGATATCGCGACATGTTGCATTGTCACGGCCAAAATATGAAAAGTATCGCGATATCGCGACATGTTGCACCATCGCGGACAAAAGAGAAAAAGCGTTACGATATCGTGACATGTTGCACCGTCACGGCCAAAAGAGAAAAAGTGTCGTGATATCGCGACATGTTGCACCGTCGCAGCCAAAAGAGAAAAAGTGTCACGATATCGTGACATGTTGCACCATCATGGCCAAAAGAGAAAAAGTGTCACGATATCGCGACATGTTGCACTGTCACGGCCAAACAGGAAAAAGTGTCACGATATTGCGACATGTTGCATTTTCATGACCAAAAGAGGAGAGAAAGAATGAGGAAGAAAAAGTGTCGCGATATCGCAACATGTTGCATTTTCATGGCACAAAGCAAAGAGAAAGAGCGAGGAGAAAAAGTGTCGCGATATCGTGACATGTTGTGTTTTCGTGGCCAAACAAGAAAAAGTGTCGCGATATCATGACATGTTGCATTTTCGCGGCCAAGCAGGAAAAGTATCA